>CM051464.1:5851766-7231766 GCA_028015225.1 Carex myosuroides
TGTTACTACTTCTACTGGTTATCTTTCATCTTGTACTTGTTATTTTTCATGTTCTACATGTAGTCTTTCATGTTCTACATGTTGCTTTCAGGTTCTACTAGTTGTCTTTGAACATCTTCTAGCTGTCTTTCATCTTCTACTTGTTGTGTTTCATGTTCTACTGGTTGTCTTTCATGTTCTACGTGATGTCTTTCAGGTTCTTCTAGTTGTTGTTCAAGTTCTACTGGATGTCTTTCATGTTCGTCAAGCTGTCTTTCATCTTCTACTGGTTGTGTTACTTCTTCTACTGATTATCTGTCATCTTGTACTTGTTTTTTTCTTGTTCTACATGTAGTCTTTTTTGTTCTACTGGTTGTCTTTCAGGTTCTACTAGTTGTCTTCGAACTTCTTCTAATTGTCTTTCATCTTCTACTGGTTGTCTTTCATGTTCGTCCAGTTGTCTTTCATCTTCTACTGGTTGTGTTACTTCTTCTACTGATTATCTGTCATCTTGTACTTGTTTTTTTCTTGTTCTACATGTAGTCTTTTATGTTCTACTGGTTGTCTTTCAGGTTCTACTAGTTGTATTTCAGGTTCTACTAGATGTCTTTCATGTTCTTCTAATTGTCTTTCATCTTCTACTGGTTGTCTTTCATGTTCTACTGGTTGTATTTCAGGTTCTACTAGATGTCTTTCATGTTCTTCTAGTTGTCTTTCATCTTCTACTTGATGTCTTTCATGTTCTTCTACTGGTTGTCTTTCAAGTTCTACTAGTCGTTCTTGAAATGCTTCTAGTTGTATTTCATATTCTATTGGTTGTCTTTCATGTTCTAGTGAATGTCTTTCATGTTCGTATAGTTCTCTTTCATCTTCTACTGGTTATCTTTCAACTTGGACTTGTTGTTTTTCATGTTCTACTTGTAGTCTTTCATGTAGTACTAGTTGTTTTTGAACTTCTTCTATTTGTCTTTCATGTTCTTCTAGTTGTCTTTCATTTTCTATTGGTCTGTCGTGTTCTACTACTTGTTTGTCGTGTTCTACTTGATGTCTTTAATAGTCTTCTAGTTGTCTTTCATCTTCTACTGGTTGTCTTTCATGTTCTACTAATTTTCTTTCATCTTCTTCTAGTTGTCTTTCATCTTTTACTTATTGTGTTTCGTATTCTTCGAGTTGTCTTTCATGTTTTACAAGTTGTCTTTCATGTTCTATAGATGTCTATCACGTTCTTCTAGTTGTCTTTCATGTTCTACTCACTGTCGTTCATGTTCTACTTGATGTCTTTCATCTTCTTCTAGTTGTCTTTCATCTCCTACTATTTTTCTTTTATCTTCGCCTAGTTGTCTTTCATCTTCTACTTGTTGTCTTTAATCTGTTCTTTGTTGTCTTTCATCTTTTACTCGTTGTTTTTCATCTTTATTTTTCTTCTAAGTGTCTTTCATGTTCTATTAGTTGTTTCTTATCTTCTTGTAGTTGTCTTTCATGTTCTATGTGTTGTCTTTCACGTTGCTTTATTTGTCTTTCATGTGCTACTGGTTGTCTTTCATCTTCTACTTGTAGTCTTTCATCTTCTACTAGTTTTCTTTCATCTTCTTGTAGTTGTCTTTCATCTTTTACTTGTTGTGTTTCGTATTTTTCTTGTTGTCTTTTCAGTTCTACATGTTGTCTTTGATGTTCTACAGGATGTCTATCATGGTCTTCTAGTTGTCTTTCATGTTCTACTGTTTGTCTTTCATGTTCTAATGGATGTCTTTCATGTTCTATTGGATGTCTTTCATGTTCTTCTAGTTGTATTTCCTCTTCTACTGGTTGTCTTTCATGTTCGTCTAGTTCTATTTCATCTTTTACTGGTTATCTTTCATCTTATACTTGTTGTTTTCATGTCCTATTTGTAGTCTTTCATGTTGTACTGGTTGTCTTTCAGGTTCTACTACTTATCTTTGAACTTCTTCTAGTTGTCTTTCATCTTTTACTTATTGTGTTTTCATATTCTTCTAGTTGTTTTTCATGTTCTACAGGTTGTCTTTCATATTCTAACGGTTGTCTTACATGTTTTACTGGGTTGTCTTTCACGTTCTACTGGATGTGTTTCACGTTCTATTGAATGTCTTTCATGTTCTACTGGATATCTTTCATTTCGTCTGGTTGTCTTTCATCTTCTACTGGTTGTGTTACTACTTCTACTGGTTATCTTTCATCTCTTGTACTTGTTATTTTTCATGTTCTACATGTAGTCTTTCATGTTCTACATGTTGCTTTCAGGTTCTACTAGTTGTCTTTGAACATCTTCTAGCTGTCTTTCATCTTCTACTTGTTGTGTTTCATGTTCTACTGGTTGTCTTTCATGTTCTACGTGATGTCTTTCAGGTTCTTCTAGTTGTTGTTCAAGTTCTACTGGATGTCTTTCATGTTCGTCAAGCTGTCTTTCATCTTCTACTGGTTGTGTTACTTCTTCTACTGATTATCTGTCATCTTGTACTTGTTTTTTTCTTGTTCTACATGTAGTCTTTTTTGTTCTACTGGTTGTCTTTCAGGTTCTACTAGTTGTCTTCGAACTTCTTCTAATTGTCTTTCATCTTCTACTGGTTGTCTTTCATGTTCGTCAAGTTGTCTTTCATCTTCTACTGGTTGTGTTACTTCTTCTACTGATTATCTGTCATCTTGTACTTGTTTTTTTCTTGTTCTACATGTAGTCTTTTATGTTCTACTGGTTGTCTTTCAGGTTCTACTAGTTGTATTTCAGGTTCTACTAGATGTCTTTCATGTTCTTCTAATTGTCTTTCATCTTCTACTGGTTGTCTTTCATGTTCTACTGGTTGTATTTCAGGTTCTACTAGATGTCTTTCATGTTCTTCTAGTTGTCTTTCATCTTCTACTTGATGTCTTTCATGTTCTTCTACTGGTTGTCTTTCAAGTTCTACTAGTCGTTCTTGAAATGCTTCTAGTTGTATTTCATATTCTATTGGTTGTCTTTCATGTTCTAGTGAATGTCTTTCATGTTCGTATAGTTCTCTTTCATCTTCTACTGGTTATCTTTCAACTTGGACTTGTTGTTTTTCATGTTCTACTTGTAGTCTTTCATGTAGTACTAGTTGTTTTTGAACTTCTTCTATTTGTCTTTCATGTTCTTCTAGTTGTCTTTCATTTTCTATTGGTCTGTCGTGTTCTACTACTTGTTTGTCGTGTTCTACTTGATGTCTTTAATAGTCTTCTAGTTGTCTTTCATCTTCTACTGGTTGTCTTTCATGTTCTACTAATTTTCTTTCATCTTCTTCTAGTTGTCTTTCATCTTTTACTTATTGTGTTTCGTATTCTTCGAGTTGTCTTTCATGTTTTACAAGTTGTCTTTCATGTTCTATAGATGTCTATCACGTTCTTCTAGTTGTCTTTCATGTTCTACTCACTGTCGTTCATGTTCTACTTGATGTCTTTCATCTTCTTCTAGTTGTCTTTCATCTCCTACTATTTTTCTTTTATCTTCGCCTAGTTGTCTTTCATCTTCTACTTGTTGTCTTTAATCTGTTCTTTGTTGTCTTTCATCTTTTACTCGTTGTTTTTCATCTTTATTTTTCTTCTAAGTGTCTTTCATGTTCTATTAGTTGTTTCTTATCTTCTTGTAGTTGTCTTTCATGTTCTATGTGTTGTCTTTCACGTTGCTTTATTTGTCTTTCATGTGCTACTGGTTGTCTTTCATCTTCTACTTGTAGTCTTTCATCTTCTACTAGTTTTCTTTCATCTTCTTGTAGTTGTCTTTCATCTTTTACTTGTTGTGTTTCGTATTTTTCTTGTTGTCTTTTCAGTTCTACATGTTGTCTTTGATGTTCTACAGGATGTCTATCATGGTCTTCTAGTTGTCTTTCATGTTCTACTGTTTGTCTTTCATGTTCTAATGGATGTCTTTCATGTTCTATTGGATGTCTTTCATGTTCTTCTAGTTGTATTTCCTCTTCTACTGGTTGTCTTTCATGTTCGTCTAGTTCTATTTCATCTTTTACTGGTTATCTTTCATCTTATACTTGTTGTTTTCATGTCCTATTTGTAGTCTTTCATGTTGTACTGGTTGTCTTTCAGGTTCTACTACTTATCTTTGAACTTCTTCTAGTTGTCTTTCATCTTTTACTTATTGTGTTTTCATATTCTTCTAGTTGTTTTTCATGTTCTACAGGTTGTCTTTCATATTCTAACGGTTGTCTTACATGTTTTACTGGGTTGTCTTTCACGTTCTACTGGATGTGTTTCACGTTCTATTGAATGTCTTTCATGTTCTACTGGATATCTTTCATTTCGTCTGGTTGTCTTTCATCTTCTACTGGTTGTGTTACTACTTCTACTGGTTATCTTTCATCTTGTACTTGTTATTTTTCATGTTCTACATGTAGTCTTTCATGTTCTACATGTTGCTTTCAGGTTCTACTAGTTGTCTTTGAACATCTTCTAGCTGTCTTTCATCTTCTACTTGTTGTGTTTCATGTTCTACTGGTTGTCTTTCATGTTCTACGTGATGTCTTTCAGGTTCTTCTAGTTGTTGTTCAAGTTCTACTGGATGTCTTTCATGTTCGTCAAGCTGTCTTTCATCTTCTACTGGTTGTGTTACTTCTTCTACTGATTATCTGTCATCTTGTACTTGTTTTTTTCTTGTTCTACATGTAGTCTTTTTTGTTCTACTGGTTGTCTTTCAGGTTCTACTAGTTGTCTTCGAACTTCTTCTAATTGTCTTTCATCTTCTACTGGTTGTCTTTCATGTTCGTCAAGTTGTCTTTCATCTTCTACTGGTTGTGTTACTTCTTCTACTGATTATCTGTCATCTTGTACTTGTTTTTTTCTTGTTCTACATGTAGTCTTTTATGTTCTACTGGTTGTCTTTCAGGTTCTACTAGTTGTATTTCAGGTTCTACTAGATGTCTTTCATGTTCTTCTAATTGTCTTTCATCTTCTACTGGTTGTCTTTCATGTTCTACTGGTTGTATTTCAGGTTCTACTAGATGTCTTTCATGTTCTTCTAGTTGTCTTTCATCTTCTACTTGATGTCTTTCATGTTCTTCTACTGGTTGTCTTTCAAGTTCTACTAGTCGTTCTTGAAATGCTTCTAGTTGTATTTCATATTCTATTGGTTGTCTTTCATGTTCTAGTGAATGTCTTTCATGTTCGTATAGTTCTCTTTCATCTTCTACTGGTTATCTTTCAACTTGGACTTGTTGTTTTTCATGTTCTACTTGTAGTCTTTCATGTAGTACTAGTTGTTTTTGAACTTCTTCTATTTGTCTTTCATGTTCTTCTAGTTGTCTTTCATTTTCTATTGGTCTGTCGTGTTCTACTACTTGTTTGTCGTGTTCTACTTGATGTCTTTAATAGTCTTCTAGTTGTCTTTCATCTTCTACTGGTTGTCTTTCATGTTCTACTAATTTTCTTTCATCTTCTTCTAGTTGTCTTTCATCTTTTACTTATTGTGTTTCGTATTCTTCGAGTTGTCTTTCATGTTTTACAAGTTGTCTTTCATGTTCTATAGATGTCTATCACGTTCTTCTAGTTGTCTTTCATGTTCTACTCACTGTCGTTCATGTTCTACTTGATGTCTTTCATCTTCTTCTAGTTGTCTTTCATCTCCTACTATTTTTCTTTTATCTTCGCCTAGTTGTCTTTCATCTTCTACTTGTTGTCTTTAATCTGTTCTTTGTTGTCTTTCATCTTTTACTCGTTGTTTTTCATCTTTATTTTTCTTCTAAGTGTCTTTCATGTTCTATTAGTTGTTTCTTATCTTCTTGTAGTTGTCTTTCATGTTCTATGTGTTGTCTTTCACGTTGCTTTATTTGTCTTTCATGTGCTACTGGTTGTCTTTCATCTTCTACTTGTAGTCTTTCATCTTCTACTAGTTTTCTTTCATCTTCTTGTAGTTGTCTTTCATCTTTTACTTGTTGTGTTTCGTATTTTTCTTGTTGTCTTTTCAGTTCTACATGTTGTCTTTGATGTTCTACAGGATGTCTATCATGGTCTTCTAGTTGTCTTTCATGTTCTACTGTTTGTCTTTCATGTTCTAATGGATGTCTTTCATGTTCTATTGGATGTCTTTCATGTTCTTCTAGTTGTATTTCCTCTTCTACTGGTTGTCTTTCATGTTCGTCTAGTTCTATTTCATCTTTTACTGGTTATCTTTCATCTTATACTTGTTGTTTTCATGTCCTATTTGTAGTCTTTCATGTTGTACTGGTTGTCTTTCAGGTTCTACTACTTATCTTTGAACTTCTTCTAGTTGTCTTTCATCTTTTACTTATTGTGTTTTCATATTCTTCTAGTTGTTTTTCATGTTCTACAGGTTGTCTTTCATATTCTAACGGTTGTCTTACATGTTTTACTGGGTTGTCTTTCACGTTCTACTGGATGTGTTTCACGTTCTATTGAATGTCTTTCATGTTCTACTGGATATCTTTCATTTCGTCTGGTTGTCTTTCATCTTCTACTGGTTGTGTTACTACTTCTACTGGTTATCTTTCATCTTGTACTTGTTATTTTTCATGTTCTACATGTAGTCTTTCATGTTCTACATGTTGCTTTCAGGTTCTACTAGTTGTCTTTGAACATCTTCTAGCTGTCTTTCATCTTCTACTTGTTGTGTTTCATGTTCTACTGGTTGTCTTTCATGTTCTACGTGATGTCTTTCAGGTTCTTCTAGTTGTTGTTCAAGTTCTACTGGATGTCTTTCATGTTCGTCAAGCTGTCTTTCATCTTCTACTGGTTGTGTTACTTCTTCTACTGATTATCTGTCATCTTGTACTTGTTTTTTTTCTTGTTCTACATGTAGTCTTTTTTGTTCTACTGGTTGTCTTTCAGGTTCTACTAGTTGTCTTCGAACTTCTTCTAATTGTCTTTCATCTTCTACTGGTTGTCTTTCATGTTCGTCAAGTTGTCTTTCATCTTCTACTGGTTGTGTTACTTCTTCTACTGATTATCTGTCATCTTGTACTTGTTTTTTTCTTGTTCTACATGTAGTCTTTTATGTTCTACTGGTTGTCTTTCAGGTTCTACTAGTTGTATTTCAGGTTCTACTAGATGTCTTTCATGTTCTTCTAATTGTCTTTCATCTTCTACTGGTTGTCTTTCATGTTCTACTGGTTGTATTTCAGGTTCTACTAGATGTCTTTCATGTTCTTCTAGTTGTCTTTCATCTTCTACTTGATGTCTTTCATGTTCTTCTACTGGTTGTCTTTCAAGTTCTACTAGTCGTTCTTGAAATGCTTCTAGTTGTATTTCATATTCTATTGGTTGTCTTTCATGTTCTAGTGAATGTCTTTCATGTTCGTATAGTTCTCTTTCATCTTCTACTGGTTATCTTTCAACTTGGACTTGTTGTTTTTCATGTTCTACTTGTAGTCTTTCATGTAGTACTAGTTGTTTTTGAACTTCTTCTATTTGTCTTTCATGTTCTTCTAGTTGTCTTTCATTTTCTATTGGTCTGTCGTGTTCTACTACTTGTTTGTCGTGTTCTACTTGATGTCTTTAATAGTCTTCTAGTTGTCTTTCATCTTCTACTGGTTGTCTTTCATGTTCTACTAATTTTCTTTCATCTTCTTCTAGTTGTCTTTCATCTTTTACTTATTGTGTTTCGTATTCTTCGAGTTGTCTTTCATGTTTTACAAGTTGTCTTTCATGTTCTATAGATGTCTATCACGTTCTTCTAGTTGTCTTTCATGTTCTACTCACTGTCGTTCATGTTCTACTTGATGTCTTTCATCTTCTTCTAGTTGTCTTTCATCTCCTACTATTTTTCTTTTATCTTCGCCTAGTTGTCTTTCATCTTCTACTTGTTGTCTTTAATCTGTTCTTTGTTGTCTTTCATCTTTTACTCGTTGTTTTTCATCTTTATTTTTCTTCTAAGTGTCTTTCATGTTCTATTAGTTGTTTCTTATCTTCTTGTAGTTGTCTTTCATGTTCTATGTGTTGTCTTTCACGTTGCTTTATTTGTCTTTCATGTGCTACTGGTTGTCTTTCATCTTCTACTTGTAGTCTTTCATCTTCTACTAGTTTTCTTTCATCTTCTTGTAGTTGTCTTTCATCTTTTACTTGTTGTGTTTCGTATTTTTCTTGTTGTCTTTTCAGTTCTACATGTTGTCTTTGATGTTCTACAGGATGTCTATCATGGTCTTCTAGTTGTCTTTCATGTTCTACTGTTTGTCTTTCATGTTCTAATGGATGTCTTTCATGTTCTATTGGATGTCTTTCATGTTCTTCTAGTTGTATTTCCTCTTCTACTGGTTGTCTTTCATGTTCGTCTAGTTCTATTTCATCTTTTACTGGTTATCTTTCATCTTATACTTGTTGTTTTCATGTCCTATTTGTAGTCTTTCATGTTGTACTGGTTGTCTTTCAGGTTCTACTACTTATCTTTGAACTTCTTCTAGTTGTCTTTCATCTTTTACTTATTGTGTTTTCATATTCTTCTAGTTGTTTTTCATGTTCTACAGGTTGTCTTTCATATTCTAACGGTTGTCTTACATGTTTTACTGGGTTGTCTTTCACGTTCTACTGGATGTGTTTCACGTTCTATTGAATGTCTTTCATGTTCTACTGGATATCTTTCATTTCGTCTGGTTGTCTTTCATCTTCTACTGGTTGTGTTACTACTTCTACTGGTTATCTTTCATCTTGTACTTGTTATTTTTCATGTTCTACATGTAGTCTTTCATGTTCTACATGTTGCTTTCAGGTTCTACTAGTTGTCTTTGAACATCTTCTAGCTGTCTTTCATCTTCTACTTGTTGTGTTTCATGTTCTACTGGTTGTCTTTCATGTTCTACGTGATGTCTTTCAGGTTCTTCTAGTTGTTGTTCAAGTTCTACTGGATGTCTTTCATGTTCGTCAAGCTGTCTTTCATCTTCTACTGGTTGTGTTACTTCTTCTACTGATTATCTGTCATCTTGTACTTGTTTTTTTCTTGTTCTACATGTAGTCTTTTTTGTTCTACTGGTTGTCTTTCAGGTTCTACTAGTTGTCTTCGAACTTCTTCTAATTGTCTTTCATCTTCTACTGGTTGTCTTTCATGTTCGTCAAGTTGTCTTTCATCTTCTACTGGTTGTGTTACTTCTTCTACTGATTATCTGTCATCTTGTACTTGTTTTTTTCTTGTTCTACATGTAGTCTTTTATGTTCTACTGGTTGTCTTTCAGGTTCTACTAGTTGTATTTCAGGTTCTACTAGATGTCTTTCATGTTCTTCTAATTGTCTTTCATCTTCTACTGGTTGTCTTTCATGTTCTACTGGTTGTATTTCAGGTTCTACTAGATGTCTTTCATGTTCTTCTAGTTGTCTTTCATCTTCTACTTGATGTCTTTCATGTTCTTCTACTGGTTGTCTTTCAAGTTCTACTAGTCGTTCTTGAAATGCTTCTAGTTGTATTTCATATTCTATTGGTTGTCTTTCATGTTCTAGTGAATGTCTTTCATGTTCGTATAGTTCTCTTTCATCTTCTACTGGTTATCTTTCAACTTGGACTTGTTGTTTTTCATGTTCTACTTGTAGTCTTTCATGTAGTACTAGTTGTTTTTGAACTTCTTCTATTTGTCTTTCATGTTCTTCTAGTTGTCTTTCATTTTCTATTGGTCTGTCGTGTTCTACTACTTGTTTGTCGTGTTCTACTTGATGTCTTTAATAGTCTTCTAGTTGTCTTTCATCTTCTACTGGTTGTCTTTCATGTTCTACTAATTTTCTTTCATCTTCTTCTAGTTGTCTTTCATCTTTTACTTATTGTGTTTCGTATTCTTCGAGTTGTCTTTCATGTTTTACAAGTTGTCTTTCATGTTCTATAGATGTCTATCACGTTCTTCTAGTTGTCTTTCATGTTCTACTCACTGTCGTTCATGTTCTACTTGATGTCTTTCATCTTCTTCTAGTTGTCTTTCATCTCCTACTATTTTTCTTTTATCTTCGCCTAGTTGTCTTTCATCTTCTACTTGTTGTCTTTAATCTGTTCTTTGTTGTCTTTCATCTTTTACTCGTTGTTTTTCATCTTTATTTTTCTTCTAAGTGTCTTTCATGTTCTATTAGTTGTTTCTTATCTTCTTGTAGTTGTCTTTCATGTTCTATGTGTTGTCTTTCACGTTGCTTTATTTGTCTTTCATGTGCTACTGGTTGTCTTTCATCTTCTACTTGTAGTCTTTCATCTTCTACTAGTTTTCTTTCATCTTCTTGTAGTTGTCTTTCATCTTTTACTTGTTGTGTTTCGTATTTTTCTTGTTGTCTTTTCAGTTCTACATGTTGTCTTTGATGTTCTACAGGATGTCTATCATGGTCTTCTAGTTGTCTTTCATGTTCTACTGTTTGTCTTTCATGTTCTAATGGATGTCTTTCATGTTCTATTGGATGTCTTTCATGTTCTTCTAGTTGTATTTCCTCTTCTACTGGTTGTCTTTCATGTTCGTCTAGTTCTATTTCATCTTTTACTGGTTATCTTTCATCTTATACTTGTTGTTTTCATGTCCTATTTGTAGTCTTTCATGTTGTACTGGTTGTCTTTCAGGTTCTACTACTTATCTTTGAACTTCTTCTAGTTGTCTTTCATCTTTTACTTATTGTGTTTTCATATTCTTCTAGTTGTTTTTCATGTTCTACAGGTTGTCTTTCATATTCTAACGGTTGTCTTACATGTTTTACTGGGTTGTCTTTCACGTTCTACTGGATGTGTTTCACGTTCTATTGAATGTCTTTCATGTTCTACTGGATATCTTTCATTTCGTCTGGTTGTCTTTCATCTTCTACTGGTTGTGTTACTACTTCTACTGGTTATCTTTCATCTTGTACTTGTTATTTTTCATGTTCTACATGTAGTCTTTCATGTTCTACATGTTGCTTTCAGGTTCTACTAGTTGTCTTTGAACATCTTCTAGCTGTCTTTCATCTTCTACTTGTTGTGTTTCATGTTCTACTGGTTGTCTTTCATGTTCTACGTGATGTCTTTCAGGTTCTTCTAGTTGTTGTTCAAGTTCTACTGGATGTCTTTCATGTTCGTCAAGCTGTCTTTCATCTTCTACTGGTTGTGTTACTTCTTCTACTGATTATCTGTCATCTTGTACTTGTTTTTTTCTTGTTCTACATGTAGTCTTTTTTGTTCTACTGGTTGTCTTTCAGGTTCTACTAGTTGTCTTCGAACTTCTTCTAATTGTCTTTCATCTTCTACTGGTTGTCTTTCATGTTCGTCAAGTTGTCTTTCATCTTCTACTGGTTGTGTTACTTCTTCTACTGATTATCTGTCATCTTGTACTTGTTTTTTTCTTGTTCTACATGTAGTCTTTTATGTTCTACTGGTTGTCTTTCAGGTTCTACTAGTTGTATTTCAGGTTCTACTAGATGTCTTTCATGTTCTTCTAATTGTCTTTCATCTTCTACTGGTTGTCTTTCATGTTCTACTGGTTGTATTTCAGGTTCTACTAGATGTCTTTCATGTTCTTCTAGTTGTCTTTCATCTTCTACTTGATGTCTTTCATGTTCTTCTACTGGTTGTCTTTCAAGTTCTACTAGTCGTTCTTGAAATGCTTCTAGTTGTATTTCATATTCTATTGGTTGTCTTTCATGTTCTAGTGAATGTCTTTCATGTTCGTATAGTTCTCTTTCATCTTCTACTGGTTATCTTTCAACTTGGACTTGTTGTTTTTCATGTTCTACTTGTAGTCTTTCATGTAGTACTAGTTGTTTTTGAACTTCTTCTATTTGTCTTTCATGTTCTTCTAGTTGTCTTTCATTTTCTATTGGTCTGTCGTGTTCTACTACTTGTTTGTCGTGTTCTACTTGATGTCTTTAATAGTCTTCTAGTTGTCTTTCATCTTCTACTGGTTGTCTTTCATGTTCTACTAATTTTCTTTCATCTTCTTCTAGTTGTCTTTCATCTTTTACTTATTGTGTTTCGTATTCTTCGAGTTGTCTTTCATGTTTTACAAGTTGTCTTTCATGTTCTATAGATGTCTATCACGTTCTTCTAGTTGTCTTTCATGTTCTACTCACTGTCGTTCATGTTCTACTTGATGTCTTTCATCTTCTTCTAGTTGTCTTTCATCTCCTACTATTTTTCTTTTATCTTCGCCTAGTTGTCTTTCATCTTCTACTTGTTGTCTTTAATCTGTTCTTTGTTGTCTTTCATCTTTTACTCGTTGTTTTTCATCTTTATTTTTCTTCTAAGTGTCTTTCATGTTCTATTAGTTGTTTCTTATCTTCTTGTAGTTGTCTTTCATGTTCTATGTGTTGTCTTTCACGTTGCTTTATTTGTCTTTCATGTGCTACTGGTTGTCTTTCATCTTCTACTTGTAGTCTTTCATCTTCTACTAGTTTTCTTTCATCTTCTTGTAGTTGTCTTTCATCTTTTACTTGTTGTGTTTCGTATTTTTCTTGTTGTCTTTTCAGTTCTACATGTTGTCTTTGATGTTCTACAGGATGTCTATCATGGTCTTCTAGTTGTCTTTCATGTTCTACTGTTTGTCTTTCATGTTCTAATGGATGTCTTTCATGTTCTATTGGATGTCTTTCATGTTCTTCTAGTTGTATTTCCTCTTCTACTGGTTGTCTTTCATGTTCGTCTAGTTCTATTTCATCTTTTACTGGTTATCTTTCATCTTATACTTGTTGTTTTCATGTCCTATTTGTAGTCTTTCATGTTGTACTGGTTGTCTTTCAGGTTCTACTACTTATCTTTGAACTTCTTCTAGTTGTCTTTCATCTTTTACTTATTGTGTTTTCATATTCTTCTAGTTGTTTTTCATGTTCTACAGGTTGTCTTTCATATTCTAACGGTTGTCTTACATGTTTTACTGGGTTGTCTTTCACGTTCTACTGGATGTGTTTCACGTTCTATTGAATGTCTTTCATGTTCTACTGGATATCTTTCATTTCGTCTGGTTGTCTTTCATCTTCTACTGGTTGTGTTACTACTTCTACTGGTTATCTTTCATCTTGTACTTGTTATTTTTCATGTTCTACATGTAGTCTTTCATGTTCTACATGTTGCTTTCAGGTTCTACTAGTTGTCTTTGAACATCTTCTAGCTGTCTTTCATCTTCTACTTGTTGTGTTTCATGTTCTACTGGTTGTCTTTCATGTTCTACGTGATGTCTTTCAGGTTCTTCTAGTTGTTGTTCAAGTTCTACTGGATGTCTTTCATGTTCGTCAAGCTGTCTTTCATCTTCTACTGGTTGTGTTACTTCTTCTACTGATTATCTGTCATCTTGTACTTGTTTTTTTCTTGTTCTACATGTAGTCTTTTTTGTTCTACTGGTTGTCTTTCAGGTTCTACTAGTTGTCTTCGAACTTCTTCTAATTGTCTTTCATCTTCTACTGGTTGTCTTTCATGTTCGTCAAGTTGTCTTTCATCTTCTACTGGTTGTGTTACTTCTTCTACTGATTATCTGTCATCTTGTACTTGTTTTTTTCTTGTTCTACATGTAGTCTTTTATGTTCTACTGGTTGTCTTTCAGGTTCTACTAGTTGTATTTCAGGTTCTACTAGATGTCTTTCATGTTCTTCTAATTGTCTTTCATCTTCTACTGGTTGTCTTTCATGTTCTACTGGTTGTATTTCAGGTTCTACTAGATGTCTTTCATGTTCTTCTAGTTGTCTTTCATCTTCTACTTGATGTCTTTCATGTTCTTCTACTGGTTGTCTTTCAAGTTCTACTAGTCGTTCTTGAAATGCTTCTAGTTGTATTTCATATTCTATTGGTTGTCTTTCATGTTCTAGTGAATGTCTTTCATGTTCGTATAGTTCTCTTTCATCTTCTACTGGTTATCTTTCAACTTGGACTTGTTGTTTTTCATGTTCTACTTGTAGTCTTTCATGTAGTACTAGTTGTTTTTGAACTTCTTCTATTTGTCTTTCATGTTCTTCTAGTTGTCTTTCATTTTCTATTGGTCTGTCGTGTTCTACTACTTGTTTGTCGTGTTCTACTTGATGTCTTTAATAGTCTTCTAGTTGTCTTTCATCTTCTACTGGTTGTCTTTCATGTTCTACTAATTTTCTTTCATCTTCTTCTAGTTGTCTTTCATCTTTTACTTATTGTGTTTCGTATTCTTCGAGTTGTCTTTCATGTTTTACAAGTTGTCTTTCATGTTCTATAGATGTCTATCACGTTCTTCTAGTTGTCTTTCATGTTCTACTCACTGTCGTTCATGTTCTACTTGATGTCTTTCATCTTCTTCTAGTTGTCTTTCATCTCCTACTATTTTTCTTTTATCTTCGCCTAGTTGTCTTTCATCTTCTACTTGTTGTCTTTAATCTGTTCTTTGTTGTCTTTCATCTTTTACTCGTTGTTTTTCATCTTTATTTTTCTTCTAAGTGTCTTTCATGTTCTATTAGTTGTTTCTTATCTTCTTGTAGTTGTCTTTCATGTTCTATGTGTTGTCTTTCACGTTGCTTTATTTGTCTTTCATGTGCTACTGGTTGTCTTTCATCTTCTACTTGTAGTCTTTCATCTTCTACTAGTTTTCTTTCATCTTCTTGTAGTTGTCTTTCATCTTTTACTTGTTGTGTTTCGTATTTTTCTTGTTGTCTTTTCAGTTCTACATGTTGTCTTTGATGTTCTACAGGATGTCTATCATGGTCTTCTAGTTGTCTTTCATGTTCTACTGTTTGTCTTTCATGTTCTAATGGATGTCTTTCATGTTCTATTGGATGTCTTTCATGTTCTTCTAGTTGTATTTCCTCTTCTACTGGTTGTCTTTCATGTTCGTCTAGTTCTATTTCATCTTTTACTGGTTATCTTTCATCTTATACTTGTTGTTTTCATGTCCTATTTGTAGTCTTTCATGTTGTACTGGTTGTCTTTCAGGTTCTACTACTTATCTTTGAACTTCTTCTAGTTGTCTTTCATCTTTTACTTATTGTGTTTTCATATTCTTCTAGTTGTTTTTCATGTTCTACAGGTTGTCTTTCATATTCTAACGGTTGTCTTACATGTTTTACTGGGTTGTCTTTCACGTTCTACTGGATGTGTTTCACGTTCTATTGAATGTCTTTCATGTTCTACTGGATATCTTTCATTTCGTCTGGTTGTCTTTCATCTTCTACTGGTTGTGTTACTACTTCTACTGGTTATCTTTCATCTTGTACTTGTTATTTTTCATGTTCTACATGTAGTCTTTCATGTTCTACATGTTGCTTTCAGGTTCTACTAGTTGTCTTTGAACATCTTCTAGCTGTCTTTCATCTTCTACTTGTTGTGTTTCATGTTCTACTGGTTGTCTTTCATGTTCTACGTGATGTCTTTCAGGTTCTTCTAGTTGTTGTTCAAGTTCTACTGGATGTCTTTCATGTTCGTCAAGCTGTCTTTCATCTTCTACTGGTTGTGTTACTTCTTCTACTGATTATCTGTCATCTTGTACTTGTTTTTTTCTTGTTCTACATGTAGTCTTTTTTGTTCTACTGGTTGTCTTTCAGGTTCTACTAGTTGTCTTCGAACTTCTTCTAATTGTCTTTCATCTTCTACTGGTTGTCTTTCATGTTCGTCAAGTTGTCTTTCATCTTCTACTGGTTGTGTTACTTCTTCTACTGATTATCTGTCATCTTGTACTTGTTTTTTTCTTGTTCTACATGTAGTCTTTTATGTTCTACTGGTTGTCTTTCAGGTTCTACTAGTTGTATTTCAGGTTCTACTAGATGTCTTTCATGTTCTTCTAATTGTCTTTCATCTTCTACTGGTTGTCTTTCATGTTCTACTGGTTGTATTTCAGGTTCTACTAGATGTCTTTCATGTTCTTCTAGTTGTCTTTCATCTTCTACTTGATGTCTTTCATGTTCTTCTACTGGTTGTCTTTCAAGTTCTACTAGTCGTTCTTGAAATGCTTCTAGTTGTATTTCATATTCTATTGGTTGTCTTTCATGTTCTAGTGAATGTCTTTCATGTTCGTATAGTTCTCTTTCATCTTCTACTGGTTATCTTTCAACTTGGACTTGTTGTTTTTCATGTTCTACTTGTAGTCTTTCATGTAGTACTAGTTGTTTTTGAACTTCTTCTATTTGTCTTTCATGTTCTTCTAGTTGTCTTTCATTTTCAATTGGTTGTCTTTCATGTTCTACTACTTGTCTGTCGTGTTCTACTTGATGTCTTTATTCTTCTAGTTGTCTTTCATCTTCTATTGGTTGTATTTGTTGTTATTCTAGTTTTTGTTCATGTTCTACTAGTCTTCTTTTAGGTTCTACTAGTTGTCTCCGAACTTCTTCTAGTTATTTTTCATCTTCTTCTAGTTGTCTTTCATGTTCTACTCATTGTCTTTCATGTTCTACCTGATTTATTTCATCTTCTTCTAGTTGTCTTTAATGATATACTAGTTGTCTTTCATTTTCTACTGGTTGTATTTCATGTTCTTCTAGTTGTCTTTCATTTCGACTAGATGTCTTTCAGATTCTACTAGTTGTATTTGAACTTCTTCTAGTTATTTTTCATCTTCCTCACATTGTCTTTCATGTTCTACTCATTATCTTTCATGATCTACTGGTTGTCTTTCATGTTCTACTTGATGTCCTTCATTTTCTTCTGTTTGTCTTTCATTTTCTACTGGTTGTTTTGAATCTTCTACTGATTGTCTTTCATCTTCTACTAATTGTCTTTCACGTTCTTCTAGTTGTCATTCATGTTCTACTAGTTTTCTTTCATCTTCTTCTAGTTGCTTTCATCTTTTACATATTGTGTTTCATATTCATTGAGTTGTCTTTCATGTTCTACATGTTGTCTTTCATGTTCAACATGATGTCTTTCATGTTCTACTTGATGTCTTTCATCTTCTACTGGTTGTATTTCATTTCTACTGGTTGTCTTTGCCGTTCTACTTGATTTCTTTCATGGTCATCTAGTTGCCTTTCATCTTCTATTAGTGGTCTTTCATGTTCTTCTTGTTCTACAGGTTGTCTTTCATGTTCTACTAGTTGTCTTTTATCTTCGCCTAGTTGTCTTTCATCTTCTACTTGTTGTCTTTCATCGTCTACTTGTTGTCTTTCATCTGCTCCTTGTTGTGTTTCATCTTCTACTCGTTGTCTTTCATCTTCTTCTAAGTGTCTTTCATGTTCTATTAGTCGTTTTTCATGTTCTTTAGTTGTGTTTCATGTTCTACAGGTTTTCTTTCATCTTCTACTGGTTGTCTTACATTTTCTACTGGTTTGTCTTTCATGTTCTATTGGATGTATCTCATGTTCTACTTGATGCCTTTCATCTTCTACAAATTTGTCTTTCATGTTCTACTGGATGTTTTTCAAGTTCGTGCAGTTGTCTTTCATCTTCCACGGGTTGCGTTACTTCTTCTACTGGTTATCTTTCATCTTGTACTTGTTGTTTTTCATGTTCTACTCGTTGTCTTTCTGGTTCAACTAGTTTGTCTTTGAACTTCTTCTAGTTGTCATTCATGTTCTTCTAGTTGTCTTTGATCTTCTATTGGTTGTCTTTCATGTTCTTCTAGTTGTCTTTCATGTTCTACTGGTTGTCTTTCATGTTCTACTTGATGTCTTTCATCTTCTTCTAGTTGTCTTTAATTTTGTACTAGTTGTCTTTTATCTTCACCTAGTTATATTTCATCTTCTACTTGTTGTCTTTCATCTTTTACTTGTTGCCTTTCTTCTGCTCCTTGTAGTCTTTCATGTTGTATAGTTGTCTTTCATCTTCAGCTAGTTGTTTTTCATGTTCCACTTGATGTCTTTCATGTTCTTCTACTGTCTTTCATGTTGTAGTGGTTGTCTTTCAGGTGCTACTAGTTGTCTTTGAACTTCTTCTAGATGTCTTTGATCTTCTTCTAGTTGACTTTCATCTTCTACTGGTTGTCTTTCGTCTTCTACGGGTTGTCTTTCAGGTTCTATTAGCTGTATTTGAACTTCCTCTAGTTATTTTTCATCTTCTTCTAGTTGTCTTACATGTTCTACTTATTGTCTTTCATGTTCTACTGGTTGTCTTTTATGTTGTACTTGATGTCTTTCATCTTCTACTAGTTGTCTTTCATTTTCTACTGGTTGTATTTCATGTTCTTCCAGTTGTCTTTCATTATCTACTGGTTATCTTTCAAATTCTACTAGTTGTCTTTGAACTTCTTCTAGTTATTTTTCATCTTCTTCTCGTTGTCTTTCTTATTCTACTCATTGTCTTTATTGATATACTTGTTGTCTTTCACGTTCTACTGGTTGTTTTTTATGTTCTTCTGTCTGTCTTTAATCTTCTACTAGTTGTCTTGAATCTTATACTGATGTCTTTCATCTTTTTCTAGTTGTCTTTCATCTTCGCCTAGTTGTCTTTCATCTTCTACTCGTTGTTTTTCATCTTCTTCTAGTTGTCTTTCATCTTCTTCTAAGTGTCTTTCATGTTCTATTAGTTATTTTTCATGTTCTTCTAGTTGTGTTTCATCTTCTTCTAGTTATCTTTCATGTTCGACTTGTTGTCTTTCACGTTCTTCTATTTGTCTTTCATGTTCTACTGGTTGTCTTTTGTCTTCCACTTGTAGTCTTTCACCTTCTACTGGTTGTCTTTCATGTTCTACTAGTTTTCTTTCTTCTTCGTCTAGTTGTCTTTCATCTTTTACTTGTTGTGTTTCGTATTCTTCTTGTTGTCTTTTCTGTTCTACAGGTCGTCTTTCATGTTCTACTGGATGTCTATCATGGTCTTCTAGTTGTCTTTCATGTTCTACTATTTGTCTTTCATGTTCTATTGGATGTCTTTCATGTATTTCTAGTTGTATTTCATCTTCTACTAGTTGTCTTTCATGTTCTAATGGATATCTTTCATGTTCGTCTAGTTATCTTTTCTCTTCTACTGGTTATCTTTCATCTTGTACTTGTTGTTTTTCATGTTCTATTTGTAGTCATTCATGTTGTATTGGTTGTCTTTCTGGTTCTACTACTTGTCTTTGAACTTCTTCTATTTGTCTATCATGTTATATTTAATGTATTTCATGTCCTATTGGATGTATTTCACGTTCTACTAAGTGTCTTTCATCTTCTAGTTGTTGTCTTTCATGTTCGTCTACTTATATTTCATCTTCTACTGGTTATCTTTCATCTTGTACTTGTTGTTTTTCATATTCTACTTGTAGTCTTTCATATTCTTTCATGTTCTACTTGTAGTTTTTCATGTTCTACTTGAAGTCTTTCAGGTTCTACTAGTTGTCTTTGAACTTCTTCTGTCTTTCATCTTCTACTGGTTGTCTTTCATTTTCTACTGGTTGTATTTCATGTTATACTTGTTGTCTTTAATGTTCATCTAGTTGTCTTTCATCTTCTACTTGATGTCTTTCATGTTTTTTCTGTTTGTCTTCCATCTTCTATAGGTTGTTTTAAATCTTCTACTGATTGTCTTTCATCTTCTACTAATTGTATTTCACGTTCTTCTAGTTGTCTTTCATGTTCTACTAGTTTTTTTCATCATCTTCTAGTTGTCTTTCATCTTTTACTTATTTTGTTTTGTATTCTCTGAGTTGTCTTTCATGTTCTACAGGTTGTCTTTCATGTTCAACTGGATGTCTATCATGTTCTTCTAGTTCTATGTTCTACTGCTTGTCTTTCATTCTCTATTATATGTCTTTCATGTTCTTCTAGTTGTCTTTCATGTTCTACTGGTTGTCTTTCTTGTTCTACATGATGTCTTTCATGTTCTTCTAGTTGTCTTTCATCTTTTATTGGTGGTCTTTCAAGTTCTTCTAGTTGTTTTTCATGTTCTACTTGATGTCTTTTATCTTCTTCTAGTTGTTTTTCATCTCCAACTAGTTGTCTTTTATCTTCGCCTAGTTGTTTTTCATCTTCTACTTGTTGTTTTTCATCTTCTACTTGTTTTCTTTCATCTGCTCTTTGTTGTGTTTCATCTTCTACTCGTTGTCTTTCATCTTCTTCCGGATGTCTTTCAACTTCTACTTGTTTGTCTTTCATCTGGTTCTAAGTGTCTTTCATGTTCTATTAGTTGTTTTCATGTTCTTCTAGTTGTGTTTCATGTTCTACATGTTATCTTTCATCTTCTACTGGTTGTCTTACATTTTCTACAAGTTTGTCTTTCATTTTTATGGGATGTATCTCATGTTCTACTTGATGTCTTTCATCTTCTACAAATTGTCTTTCATGTTCTACTGGATGTCTTTCAAGTTCGTGTAGTTGTCTTTCAACTTCTACGGGTTGTGTAACTTCTTCTACTGGTTATCTTTCATCTTGTACTTGTTGTTTTTCATGTTGTACTTGTAGTCTTTCATGTTCTACTCGTTGTCTTTTTTGTTCTACAGTCTTTCATCTTTTACTTGCTGTCTTTCATATTCTAATGATTGTCTTTCATTTTCTTCTGGTTATCTTTCATCTTCTATAGGATGTCTTTCATCTTATTCTAGTTGTCTTTCATCATTTACTTGATGTCTTTCATCTTCTTCTAGTTGTATTTCACCCTCTACTGGTTGTCTTTCATGTTCTACTGGTTTCTTTCATGTTCTACTGGTTATCTTTCATGTTCTACTGGTTGTCTTTCATTATCTTTTAGTTGTCTTTCATCTTCTACTGAATGTCTTTTGGGTTCTTCTAGTTGTCTTTTAATCTTGTACTGGATGTTTTTCATGCTCTTCTCTTTCATCTTCTACTGGTTGTCTTTCATGTTCTTCAAGTTGTCTTTTATCTTCTACTGGTTGTGTTACTTCTTCTACTGGTTATCTTTCATCTTGTACTTGTAGTTTTTCATGTTCTACATGTAGTCTTTAAGGTCCTACTAGTTGTCTTTAAGGTTCCACTAGTTGTCTTTCAGGTTCTACTAGTTGTCTTTGAACTTCTTCTAGTTGTCTTTCATCTTCTACAGGTTGTCTTTCAGGTTCTACTAGTTGCCTTTCATGTTCTACTTTGATGTTTTTCATATTTTTCTAGTTGTCTTTCATCTTCTACTAGTTGTCTTTCTTGTTGTATTAATTGTCTTTCATCTTTTTCTAATTGTCTTCTTATGGCTGTCTTCCACCTTCTACTTGTTGTTTTTCATATTCTTCTAAATATCTTTCATCTTCTACTTGTTGTGTTTCATATTCTTTTTGTTGTCTTTCATGTTCTACTTGATGTCTTTCTTGTTCTTCTAGTTGTCTTTCGAGTTCTACTGCTTGTTTTTCATCCTTTTTTGGTTGTCCTTCATCTTCAACTGGTTCTATTATATCATTTACTGGAAATCTTTAATTTTCTACTTGTTGTCTTTCAGTCTTTCAGGTTCTATTGGTTTCATTGAACTTCATCCAGTTGTCTTTCATCTTCTACAGGTTGTTTTTCAGATTCTACTAGTTGTCTCTCATATTTTACTTGTTGTCTTTCTTGTTGTACTGGATGTTTTTAATGTTCTACTGGATGTGTTTCATCTTCTTGTAGTTGTCTTTCATTCTATTGGTTGTCTTTAATGTTCTTCTAGTTGTCTTTAATGTTCTTTTAGTTGTCTTTCACATTTTACTGATTGTTTTTCATGTTCTACTGCTTGTCTTTCATCTTCTATTGGTTTTTTTTTCAGGTTATGCTGGTTGTCTTTCATCTTCTTCTGGATGTCTTACATCTTCTACATGTTGTATTTCATATTCTACTTGTTGTCTTTCATGTTCTACTAATGTCTTTCATGTTCATCTAGTTGTCTTTCATGTTCTATTGTTGTCTTTCATGTTCTTTTAGTTGTCTTTCATGTTCTACAAGTTGTCTTTCATGTTATATTGGTTGTCTTTCATGTTCTACGTGATGTTTTTCATGTTCTACTGCATGTCTTTCTTATTCTTTTAATTGTCGCTCATCTTCTACCAGATATCTTTCATCATCTCCAGGTTGTCTTTCATCTTCTTCTGATTGTCTTTTATCTTCTACTGGTTGTGTTTCATCTTCTACTGGTTGTCTTTCGCATTCTACTGGTTGTCTTTCACATTCTACTAGTTGTCTTTCATGTTCTATTGGTTGTCTTTCATATTCTTCTATTTGTCGTTTTGTTGTACTGGTTGTCATTGTCGTTCTATTGGATGTATTTCATCTTCTACTAGTTGTATTTCAGCTTCTACTTGTCTTCTTGTTACTGGTTGTCTTTCATATTCTTTTATTTGTCTTTCTTGTTCTACTGGTTGTCTATATTCTTCTATTTGTTTTTTGTTCTCCTGGTTGTCTTTTATTCGTTCGTCTGAATGTCTTTCATCTTCTATTAGTTGTATTTCAGCTTCTACTGGTTGTTGTTGTTCTTCTACTAGTTGTCTTTCATCTTTTTCTAATTGTCTTTCATGTTCTGCTAGTTGCTTTCATGTTCTTCTTATTGTGTTTCATCTTCTTGTAGTTGTATTTCGTGTTCTACTTCATGTATTACATGTTCTTCTGGTTGTCTTTCATGTTCTACTAATTGTTTTTCTTGTTCAACTAGTTGTCTTTCATGTTCACCTGGTTATCTTTCATTTTCTACTTGATGTCTTTAATGTTCTTCTAGTTGTCTTTCATGTTCTACTTGGTGTATGTTATGTTTGTCTAGTTGTCTTTTATCATCTACTGGTTTTCTTTCAATTCTACTGAATGTCTTTTGATGTTCGTCTAGCTGTCTTTCATCTTCTACTTGTAGTCTTTCATCCTCTTCTGGTTGTCTTTCATCTGATACTTGTTGTCTTTCATGGTTTACTTGTAGTCTTTCATGTTCTACTGGTTGTTTTTAAGTTCTACTGGTTGTATTTCTTGTTCTACTGGTTGTCTTTTTTATCTTCTACTGGTTGTCTTTTTAATCTTCTACTAGTTGTCTTTCAAGTTCTACTGGTTGTGTTTGAACTTCTTCTAGTTGTCTTTTATTTTCTTCCATTTATCTGTTCTACTGATTGTCTTTCATTTTCTACTGGTTGTCTTTCATCTTCTACTAGTTCTCTCTCATGTTCTACTGGTTGTCTTTCATGTTCTACTGGTTGTCTTTCATGTTCAACTGGTTGTCTTTCATCTTCTACAGGTCGTCTTTCTTGTTCAACTGATTGTCTTTCATGTTTTACTGGTTGTCCTTCTTGTTCTTCGAATTGTCTTTCATGTTGGACTGGTTGTCTTTCTTTTTCTACTAGTTGCCTTGCAGCTTCTACTAGTTGTCTTTCATCTTCTACTAGTTATCTTTTATCTTCTTCTAGTTGTCTTTTATGCTCTACTGGTTGTCTTTAATGTTCTTCTAATTGTTTTTCATGTTCTACTGGTTGTCTTTCATGTTCTACAGGTTTTCTTTGTTGTTCTACTGCATGTCATTCGTGTTCTACTAGTTGTCTTTCAGCTTATACTAGTTGTCTTTCTTATTCTATTGATTGTCTTTCATCTTCTTCTAGCTGTCTTTCCTTTTCTACTGGTAGTCTTTCATGTTCTACTTGATGTCTTTCATATTCTATTGGTTGTCTCTCATCTTGTAATAGTTGTCTTTCATCTTCTTCTGGTTATTTTTCATCTTCTACTGGTTGTCTTTCATCATCTACAAGTTGTGTTTCATCTTCTTCTTGTTGTCTTCGTACATCTCTACTTATTGTCATTCATATTCTTACGGTTGTCTTTCATCTTCTTACGATTGTCTTTCATCTTCTTATGGTTGTCTTTCATGTTCTACCGGTTGTCTTTGATGTTCTACCAGTTGTCTTTGTTGTTATATTGGATGTCTTTCATCTTCTACTAGTTGTCTTTCAGTTTCTACTGATGTCTTTCATCTTCTATTAGTTGTTTTTCATCTTCTTCTAGTTGTTTTTCATGTTCTACTATTTATCTTTCTACTAGTTTGTCTTTCATGTTCTACAAGTTGTCTTCCGTCTTCTTCTAGTTCTCTTTCATCTTTTACTTGTTGTGTTTCACATTTTTCTAGTTGTCTTTCTTGTTCTGCTGGTTGTCTTCCATGTTTTACTTGATATCTTTCATGTTCTTCTCGTTGTTTTTCATCTTCTACTGGTTGTCTTTCTTGTTCCATTGATTGTCTTTTGTCTTCTACTGGTTGTCTTTCATGTTCTACTGGATGTCTTCTACTGGTTGTCTTTCATGTTCTACTAGTTGATTTTCATCTTCTTTTTAGTTGTATTTCGTCTTCTACAGGTTGTCTTTCGTCCTTTTCTAATTGTCTTTCATCTTCTTCTAGTTGTCTTTCATCTTCTTCTAGTTGCCTTTCGTCTTCTACTGGTTCTGTTACATCCTCTACTGGTTATCTTTCATTTTTGCATTTATTGTCTTTCATGTTATTCTTGTTGTCTTCCAGGTTGTACTGGTTGTCATTGAACTTCTTCTCGTTGTATTTCATCTTCTACAGATTGTCATAATATGAATTGTTGACTTGCATAATTTGAATTGTTGACATGCATAGACCTAGGGTGGTGACTGATAAACCTGCACATCTCTCAAATAGAGAAACTATAAAATTCAACGATTATATGTTCTGCAAATTTGTCAAAAAACACAGAAGATTGCGTACAACAAGATTAACTTCTTCTAGTTGTCTTTCATCTTCTGCTTGTTGTGTTTCATATTCTTCTAGTAATCTTTCATGTTCTACTGGTTGTCTTTCATGTTCTCCTGATTGTTTTTCATATTCTTCTAGTTGTCTTTCATGTTCTACTGGTTGTCTTTCATCATCTTGTGGTTGTCTTTCATCTTCTACTAGTTGTCTTTCATCTTATACTGGTTAAGTTATATTTTCTATTAGTTATCTTTCATCTTATACTTGTTGTCTTTAAGGTTCTATTGGTTGTCATTGAACTTCTTCTAGTGTTCTACTAATAGTCATTCATTTTCTACTAGTTGTGTTTCTTATTCAACTGATTATATTTCATCTTCTTCTAGTTGTCTTATATCTTCTACTAGTTGTTTTTCATTCTTTTTCTGGTTGTCTTTCATCTTCTACTAGTTGTTTTTCATCTTCTAATGGTTCTGTTACATCTTATACTGGTTATCTTTCATGTAGTACATGTTATCTTTAATGTTCTACTTGTTGTCTTTAAGGTTCTACTAGTTGTCTTTCACATTCGTCTGGCTATCTTTCATCTTCTACTGGTTGTCTTTCATCATATTCTGATTGTCTTTTATCTTCTACTATTTGTGTTACATCTTCTATAAGTTATCTTTCATCTTGTACTCGTTGTTTTTCATGGTCTAGTTGTAGTCTTTCATGTTCTACTGGTTGTCTTTCAGGTTCTACTTGTTGTCTTTGAACTTCTTCTAGTTGTCTTTCATGTTCAACTGGTTGTCTTTCATGTTCTACTGATTCTCTTTCATGTTCTACGTTTTGTCTTTCAAGTTCTTCTAGTTGTCTTTCATCTTCTACAGGTTGTCTTGCATCTTCTACAGGTTGTCTTGCATCTTCTTCTAGTTGTCTTTCATCTTCTTCTAGTCTTTCATGTTATTCTATTTGTCTATCATCTTCTACTGATTGTCTTTCATCTTCTTCTGGTTGTCTTCCATCTTCTACTGGTTGTCTTTCATCTTCTACTAGTTCAGTTTCATCTTCTTATAGTTGTCTTACATCTTCTTATAGTTGTCTTACATCTTCTACTTGTTGTCTTTTCATCTTCTTTTTGAATATCTTTCATCTTCAACTAGTTGTCATTCAGGGTTTAAGGTTTAGGATTCAGGATTTTGGGTTTTGGGTTTAGGGTCTTTTATCTTCTTCTAGTTGTCTTTCAAGTTCTTCAAGTTGTCTTTCATGTTCTATGTATGTCTTTCATGTTCTTTTAGTGATCTTTCATGCTCTACTGGTTGTCTTTCGTGTTTTACTGGTTGTTTTTTTTGTTCTGCTGAATGTCTTTCATCTTATACTAGTTTTTTTTACTGGTTGTCTTTCATCTTCTACTAGTTGTCTTTCATCATCTTGTAGTTGTCTTTCACCCTCTACCGATTGTCTTTCATCGTCTACTGGTTGTCTTTCACCCTCTACTGGTTGTCTTTCATCTTCTACTAGTTGTCTTTCATCTTCTAAAAGTTGTCTTTAATCTTCTCCTAGTTGTCTTTCATCTTATACTTGTTCTCTTTCATATGCTCCTTATTGTCTTTGATTTTCTATTGATTGTTTTTCATGTTTTTCTAGTTGCCTTTTATCTTCTACTAGTTGTTTTTCATGTTCAACTAGTTGTCTTTTATGTTCTTCTAATTGTCTTTCATCTTCTTTTTGTTGTCTTCCATATTCTTCTCATGTTGTTCTGGTTGTCTTTCATGTTCTACTGGTTGTCTTTCAACTTCTATTGGTTATTTTTCATCTTCTTCTGGTTGTCTTTCATGTTCTACTGGTTTTATTTACGTTCTACTGGATGTCTTTCATCTTCTTCTAGTTATCTTTCATCTTGTACTAGTTGTGTTTCACGTTGTATTGATTGTTTTTCATCTTTTTTAGTTGTCTTTCATCTTCTACTGATTTTCTTTCATGTTCTAGTGGTTGTCCTCCTTCTTCTTCGTCTCCTCCTCCTCCTCCTCCTCCTCCTCCTCCTCCTCCTCCTCCTCCTCCTTCTTCTTCTTCTTGTATTTCCTATTCGCCTGGTTGTCTTTCATGTTCTACAGGTTGTCTTTCATGTTCTACTAGATGTTTTATCATGTTTTTCTTGTTGTCTTTCATGTTCTACTGGTTGTCTTTAATATTATACAAGTTGTCTTTCTTATTGTACTTGATGTCTTTCGTCTTCTACTAGTTGTCTTTCATCTTCTATTGGTTGTCTTTCATCTTCTTCTGGTTGTCTTTCATCTTCTTCTGGTTGTCTTTCATCTTTTACTTGTTGTGTTTCATATTCTTCTAGTTGTCTTTCATATTCTACTGGTTGTCTTTTATATTGTCTTGTATGTCTTTTATGTTCATCTTGTTGTATTTCATGTTCTACTGGATGTATTTCATGTTCTGCTTGTTGTCTTTTATCTTCTACTATTTTTTTCATATTCTACTGGATGTCTTTCATGTTCGTCTACCTGTCTTTCATATACTCCTTGTCGTCTTTTAATTCTCTACTAGTTGTTTTTCATCTTCTTCTAGTTGTCTTTCATGTTCTTCTAGTTGTCTTTCATCTTCTTCTGGTTGTCTTCCATGTTCTTGTTGCAGGTTGTCTTTCATGTTCTGCTAGTTATCTTTTATCTTCTTCTGGTTGTCTTTCAGCTTCTTCTGGTTGTCTTTCACCCTCTACTGGTTGTCTTTTATATTCTACTGGTTGTCTTTCACGTTCTATTGGTTGTCTTTCATATTCTATTGGATGTTTTTCATGTTCTATTGGATTTCTTTAATTTTTTTTTCTGATGTTATTAATCTTCTAGTAGTTGTCTTTAATCTTTTTCTAGTTGTATTTCATCTTTTATTTGTTGTCTTTCATCTTTTATTGGTTGTTTTTTATATTGTACTGGTTGTCTTTTAGGTACTATTAGACTGGTTGTCTAGTTTGCCTTGGAAAAGTTAACCTTTAGGCAAAATTCAAAATTCTTGTAATTGGCTGAATGAGAATGACATTTTTCTCTACTGGGCACAAACGCACTTTGACTGTTTGAGATCAAAGAGGAGATAACGGATCTGATTCGTAAGGCAATCAATTTGGAAATTAGAACATTGTAAACCGAAATCAGTCTAAACTCCGTCACCTTAGAGGAATTCTCTATTTTGGAATTAGAATCAGATTCGACCATGCGATGTAACTCGGCATTATATTCTCCTTGAAGACAGAACGAGCAAAAAGGTCCCATTTGTCTTGAATGATCTTCACATTGAACCCGTTGGACCCCGGTGATTTGTTGGGGCCCAACGAGTTTAGTGCTCTTCGTATCTCTTCATGTATGGGCAAAGTTTCCAAATGGTCCATTATCAGGTTGGGAAGTTTGGGTAGAGTTTGCAGGATTTGTGGAGGGTATGCGGACTGCAGTTCAGTGCAAGATGAGCCTGCGTATATCGATCTAAAATGTTGCACGTAGGACGAACTTTTCTTAGGTAAAAATAATGAGATCCATATTAAATCATAGAATTATCATAGATTTATGGGCCTTTAAGTAATTAAATTAAATCATTGGTTTGGCATTGAGTTTCTAGTACCATTTGTCCTAAGCATTTCAAAGGGGAATTCCGTCGAACAGTTGATGTGCACCTTTAAGTACTTAAATTAAAAAAAGACAGGATTTGAGGAACAAATCAAAACAGTATTACTGATGTCACCGATATACTATGCACACTAAACACTAGATTTGGGTACATCAACACAATTTATTATAATTAGATTATGACATGGAGTTTATGGTACGCTAACCTCATAACATGTATCTGTGTGTGTATGTGAGAGAGAGAGGACGAGCTAATAAAATTGACAGCGAATCACAGTGTTGACCAAGTCAAACAAGATTTGACTATTTCAAATTGGAGCAAGCAGATTAATTAGGAAAGTAGTTAGTTATACTTATAAACGGTGACTATAAATACATGATGTATTTGTACTAAAGATTGAATCAATGAAAATACAATTTCATTCTATTTCTTTCTAAAATCCTTTAAGCGCGAGTAATAAACTGAGAATTAAAATTGAAAATAAGGATTGAATTTTTAATGGGTATTTAACTTCGGTCATGAATTGTTCAATCGTATATTTATTTGAAACTTATATTTGTGATCAAACTAAATCATATTTTCTTAAATAAAAGATGGAGATCAAAACCTTCCAATTTTAACTATTTATAATGGCGTCGTTTCAAGGAAGAACGAAAAAGGCGATTGAGGAGGCGATATTCAACAACCAGTGGGAGAGAAGAAAGATTCCGAATAGAAGACCGACACGTTACATAACAATTTGCTTGACATGTCAACACCCGGTAACTATTCCTGAGAACGCACAGTACCATGAGGGAGTCAGAGCTCAGCGAGTTAGGGTTAAATTACTGGGATAAAGACCATGGCAGTAGGGCCCTAATCCACCTCCGCCAGAAGAAAGGGATGACCAACACCCACCATCCACCACCCTCGCCAGGGCCACAACCAGAACAAAATGTATCGCCACAAGAACCGTTGTCAGGCACGATATAAACGGTAAGCTCTATACCTGGTAGTAGCGGTGGGTCTAATAGTGTTCAAGGACCGGCAAGGGGTGGGAGGCAGAGAGTATGGCACATTAAGCACAAACTACAACAGCTTTGGGGGAAAAAAAAGAAAGATGGAGATGCACACAAAATTGTAGAAGAAATGCCGCAGAAAACTAAATAAAGATACTGCACAAAAAGTTACAGAGATAAGGCCACATGCTAACAATCAACGATGCAAAGAGAACTTTCAAATTCTCCAAGCAGGACGTGTAGTGGGCGTGATAACATTGGATCTGACAGCTCAAATATCAGATCAGTTGTTCAGTATCATTAAATGTGCAGTACAAGAAAGTGAGCTTATTATGGGATTGAGACAACCAGGGATTGTGCAAAATCCTAGGCAAAACGGATATAACATTGGTAGTAGGGAACGAGAGGAGTGGGGACAAATGACCGTTACTAAGGTGGGCCAAGAAGGGAATGTTACCACAGAGGAGGCAATATATCAGGATGGGCCGATGGAAGGACTGAAGCCCAATGAAGTTCTACATTGAAAATGAGCTTGAAGAAAAAAGGTATGAAGGCCCAAATGAAAATGAGACCCAACCAGAGCCACTTCAGGTCCGGCAGGCTGACGATGATTGGGAATGCCCACAAGGTTTTCCTACTCCCAAGGACAAAAAGAAAAGCCCGGTCAAAGGACCCATAAGGAGAAGCCTAAGGCTCAAATCAAAGAAAAGCTACGCGCCAGAGAAGAAGGCTAAGGAGAAAAAAATGAGGGTGATTTTTGAAGATAGGGTTGACCAAATCCCGGCAAACCTAGTAATTGAAATTGTAGGTGAATTGGGCACGAAATTCACTGATGAAATTGCAGCACTGTTCTGGGAGGCGGAGGGGAAGGAGATGGCGATAACGGCGGAGGAAATACTGAAACAAGAGTCAAGCACCAGCTTGAGCAGACTCCAGTTACCCATGAATAGACAAAACTTCAAGGTAATGTGGGGTACGCTGGTGCCCAGAAAGAGGAAGGGATGTATTTGTATCAGTTTAGATAAGGTTATTTTAAGTGTTAATTTAGGAGTGTGGTAGAATGAGGTATTGTTAGGAATCTGTGTTTTAGTAAGTGGTATGTAAGATGTGTGAATTGTTATGCTTTTTTGTATGTTTAGGCTTGCAAAGCAAAGTTAATGGGGCTGTAGGATTATAAGGTGGTGTTCATGTTGAATGGAAGAAGTGGTACGTGGGTTCCAGTGTGTTTGGTGAAAGGGGAATGCGAGATTTTTTTAGGATGTTTTTTGTGAAGTTTTGGCTTAATGAACCTGTACCAACCAAGTTGTATCCATTAGTTATTTAATGACGAATCAAAAATTTAAATTTTATACATGGAATGTGAGAGGTCTCAACTAGTCAGAAAAGAGAATACTGATAAGAAAGCAAATTACAGCGCAGTACCCATATGTAGTATGTCTTCAAGAGACTAAATGGGATGATGAGAACTTAATGTACATAAGGGAGACATTAGGGGCTAGAATGGATAATTATGAATTGATCCGAGCAAACAATACGGCAGGGAGACTAATATTGGCATGGAATGCAGCTGTATTCACAAAATTTGACAAAGTCATTAGGAGGTACTGTCTATCTGTTGATCTAGTAAGCAATAGGGACAACACGGTCATTAGGTTCACGGGGTATATGGTCTCTCAACAAACCAGAATAAAGAAGCATTTTTTTGGGAAATTAAACATAACAAGCCGCAGCTGCCACTGCCATGGCTCATAGCTAGAGACTTTAATGTAACACTCAACTTGTAAGATAGATCGAATGCTGCACATTCGACCCACCATATGATGCAGTTCAGAGGATTGGTAAATTGGTTGCAACTGTCGGATTTGCAGTTGCAGGGTAGAACCTACACTTGGACAAGTGAAAAGGAAAACCCGACTTTTCTCAGGTTAGATCGATTCTTAATGTCATCAAAATGGGCTGACATGTTCCCAAATACAATTTAGAGAATTGATACGGCTACAATATCATACCACACTCTTGTCATATGTTAAAACCAGACAAAATTCCCAACATCTAATATTTTCAGAATTGAAAATAGTTGGCTCAAAGAGGAGCAATTTCAGTAGATGGTGAAAACAATGTGGGATTCTATTGAACTGGCAATAGATCAAACCAGCTTACATACAAAATTTGGTAAACTCACAAAAGAAATTACAACATGAAAAAAGATGTTTGTCTAAAGGACTAATCTATAAAGAAAACTGTGTATGGAATGCATAGGTTGGTTGGTAGTTCAGGCTGAATTAAGAAGACTAACAGAGGTGGAAAGGTTGCTACAACAATTGATGAAAGATAGACATTCAACTTTAATATTGGATCAAGAAAGAAAATGGAGACAAAAGGGAAAAACAGGCATGACTCTCATCAGGTGACAAAAATACGAGGTTTTTTCATCAAATGGTGTTAGTAAGGAAAAGAGCTAACTATGTGGATGTAATCATGGAGGATTAAGTTCAGCTAATATACCATGCTTATAAGGCCAAGGCATTCTTTAAGCACTTTGTAAAACTGGTGGGCACAACACACATACAAGATATGCAATTTGATTACAATACCTTATATGAGAGTTACAAGATATGCAAACAAAGCGCTGGGCCCTGATGGTTACACTAATGAGTTCTTTAAAAAATTCAGAGAGTTAATTATGTCAGATCTAGTCCACACCTACCAAAATATTTTACAGAGCTGTTCACCATCCTTGTTCCCTCTCAATAATTCCTACATTGCCTTAATACCAAAGAAGAAATCATCAAGCACTATAGATGATTTTAGGCCTATCAGTTTGATAAATCAAGTGCAAAAGATGCTATCAAAAACTTGGCTAAGATTGAAAGGGATAATTCAAGACTTGATTTTACCAAGTCAGACGGGATTTCTACAAGGAAGATTCATTAATGAAGGCTTCCTCTACGCCCAAGAATTGGTGAATATGGCAACCAAGCAAAAGCACAAAGTGGGTTTGTTTAAAGAGGACATATACAAGGCATTTGATACATTATCATGGGAGTTTCTTTTACAAATTCTCAGGGCAGTGGGATTCCCGAAAGTATGGAATTTGTGGATCCAAGAGGCAATAGTGTAGGGTTCTTTTAGGGTTTTGCTCAACTCAGTTGTAGGAAAAAAGATAGTGCTTAAAGAGGGTCTCAGGTAGGGTGACTCACTGTCGCCATATCACTTCATAATAGTTATGGATTTCCTAACTAGACGGATGAAGAAGTTAGTGAAAATGAAGCTTATTTACCACCTTTCATAGGCTGTCAACCATGTTTTCTATTTGCTGATGATATATTGTTTCTTCTCACTCCAACATAACAACAATTAGGGTTTCTTCGGATCATCCTAAAGATCTTTTCTAGTTTGTCAAGGCTTAGAGTTAACTTGCAAAAATCTGAATTTCTGTCCACATGCGCTCCTCAAGAGGAAATTCTGCAACTGGCACGCATAATGGGATACAATGCGGGAAAATTCCCATTTCAGTACCTGAGGATGCCGCTATCCAACAAGAAACTGCAAAGAAACCACTACATACCCCTCATCCAAAAAATCTCAAGAAAATTGACAACATGGAAAGCCTCAATGCTATCCATTGGAGGCAGAGTTACATTACTGAATGCAACATTAACGGCCATGCCTATTTATATGATGCAAACTTTCATGTTACCAAAATGGGTTCTACAAAAGATTGATCAGATTAGAAGAAAAAAAAACCGGTTGACAGTGCAGCAGGCACTTTAAGACAACCAATGGGCTTTACATGTCTCGGATGATCTCTCATTACTAGCACAAGAGGAAAAAAAACATAGTTAATGCATGAACTGGTACAACATCGTACCAGACAAGACCAACAAGACAAACCGATTTGGAAATGGACTAAAGAAGGTCAGTTTACAGTAAAATCTTGTTATCAAGTAATGGAGGAGGGCCCATATGTTCAAACAGAAGTGAGGAAAATATGGCGAATCTGGGCACCAATGAGGGTTCTGGTATTTACATGGCTACTAGTGAGAAATAAAATTCACACTATTGACAATCTCATGGTTAGAGGATGGGAAATGGCAAACATGTGTTATATGTGTAGAAGACAATCTGAATCTGTTAAACATTTATTTGAGAATTGTACAATGGCTGTACATGTTAGCCAAGCGTAGAGACAGACAAGAGTAGTCATACCACAGGGAGCAGCTTTCAACAGAGGAAATTTTAAATGGGTATTAGCAAATGAACCATATCTCACCCTTAGACAAATGCAAATGACAATTTGTTTTGTACTATGGAGATAAATGTGTGCCAGAGTTTTCAGGCAGGAAAATCAGACAACGTAGCAGATTATTGCTCAGATCATTCATGAATTTGGTGCTTGGTTCAGACAGCAGCAATAGGAAGTGCAACAACAGTAAACCTTAATTTAATTAAATTTGCTTAATTTTTATTCACATTTTCTTTTGGACTTTTTTCCTTGTAATACTCGACACCACTGGTGTCATTTTATTCAACGGAATCTGGAGGCATCGACCTCCACATTTCTTCTTAAAAAAAACTTTAACTATTTATAAATGTTTTTTCTATGGGCTTAGTCCTGACTCAACTTGTGATCTTTCATTTTCAATAATTTTCAATGTCAATTTACAAATACTAATTTTGAGTTTTTTTTTTAATTTCCAGCTTTCGGCTTTGATTTGGAAATTGACAGTTCAGATAATCCATTTCAGTATTTTCTTTAAGGGAAAATTTCTAGTGTACCCATCAAAACTTTCAAAATAGTCAATTTCCCCATCAAAACATCTTAATATCCAATTTACCCATAGAAATTTAACATCCTTTCTTATATTCCCTTTTACTCATTAAATGTAGTATTTAGTTATTTTAAATATTAAATTGACAAATATACCCCCTTCCTCTTAAATAGTCCCTTAAAAGTTGAGAGCACCATTAATCTTAATAAAATCAGAGAGCACCATTATTCTTATTGAATGACCACTGACCTGATTTATGATCCTGGTCCTTAAACGATAAGAATTAGAAGAAAAATTAAATTAGTCTCCGCCGCTGCACGTCTTTTCCTCCTTCCTGTATTGTACCCTCCCTATACTTCATGGATCAGGTCAGCAGAGAATGTCTCAAAAGAAATGGACTTTGAGAACTTATTGAGAGTAGAGTTGTATCTGCACCCAAAGTCCTTAAAGGTGATATAATTAAAGCAACCTGAGATCTTTCGGATTCATTACCAATTTCACAAAGAATAAAAATGAAGCATATTCTATCATGAAAAATTATAGAACACTTTGGGAATCAAATTGCATGTGCTTCTCAGTGTTTTAAATAACTTTGTTACTGCAACAACTAGCACTAATTATAGAACACTTTGGGAATCAGGATTGTACCAGTCAAGAGCATCTTTTATTGCAAAAGAAGCTATTGTCTCTCATCCTGCAGAGGTGGAGACAAATTAACATTTTCTTCTAATCCCTTTCGTTTAAGATATGATTCTTAGCAGTCAATCAATAAGAATAATGGTGCTCCCAACTTTTAAGGGACATCTCCATTTAAGAGGAAGGGGGTATGTTTGTCAATTTATATGGGTAAATTGGATATTAAGATGTTTTGACCGGAAAATTGGCTATTTTGAAAGTTTTGATGGGTACACCAGAAAAATATGTGTCTAATTGAAGGCGAAGTCAACGAAAGATCAAGGCAACTGCGATAGGCAGACAGTTTTGATCTTTTGTGGAACCTACGAATTTTGAAGTCATTAAACGAGTCAGTGTGGTAAAATAGGTGCCGTATTTTAATGAGAGAATCAAGTTGAATTCATGAAGGACGACCTTTACGAAGCGTTTGCTTATGGACCCTTAATTTTTAACTTGGTATTCAAATAAGTACTTAAAATTCAAGATGAGCCGAGTTGACTCACCAAAATTACACAAATTCAAACCGCACTGCCGCTCAGACTCTCAGTCCTTTTGACTTAGATGAGGAGATCCTTGCTTGCCGCTCACTCCTTTTGACTTGGATGATGCACGTTGCCGTTGGGATTCATTTTCTTCTGCAGACACGTTCTAATTTTAATGTCTAATAACTTCTAGAGAGGTGGTTGACTTGTACCAAGAGAAATGGATAAAAAATAACCCGAGGAAAACATGCTTGATTTACACATTTATTCGGAAGGGAAGAAGTGGAAAGGGGAAACGAGAGGAAAAGAGAAATGTCTGTTAAAGAAGACTGTGTCTGTGTCACCGGTGGCAGCGGATTCATCGGCTCATGGCTGGTGCAATTCCTACTTGACCGCGGTTACACCGTTCACGCCACCGTCATGGATCTCGGTACTCTCTCTCTCTCTCTTTAACACACACAAACAGATCAGCACACAAGTACAGAACACACACACACAATAAAATTACTGAGAACAGTTTTTTTCGGGTAAAGATTTTAACAGAGCTGTTTTTGCTTAATGCAGTACAAGAACAATATGCAGTGCTATTTTGATTCTATAGTCTATGCGCTGCATGAAGCCAAATAGCTCTGTTAAAATCTTTACCCTTTTTTCTGACGAAATGTGTATTGTGCTGTATATATTTCAGATAATGAGAATGAGACTAAGCACCTGATGGCGATGGAAGGCGCAGCTGATCGACTGAAGCTGTTTCAAATGGACTTGCTGGACCCCGCCTCTGTGCTGGCACCAATCAAGGGAGCAGTGGGTGTCTTCCATCTAGCATCACCATTGACAGCCAAAAAAGACCCTGAGGTAATTTATCTCCTGCATCAGTTAATAAACCAACCTTAATTTTTAAAGTCCTGACAACCTTACTGATTTTGGATCATGTTCCAAATCTTGCTGAAGCATGGGAAACCTCAACTAAAAAAATGTTAATACCTATTGCAAGTAAATACCAGCCATTACTTGAAATTTACATTAAATTAAATCATACTTGTTTGCAAACTAAATTAATTGTGCTATCTATCTCTTGTTATTTACAGAACCTTCTTGTGAAGACAGCTGTGGAGGGAACACTTAATGTGCTCCGAGCTGCCAAAGATTGCGGAGTTAAACGTGTCGCGCTGACATCATCATCCTCCACAATTGCTCCGAACCCTCATTGGCCAGTCGATGCAGTACTGACAGAGGAATCATGGGCAGATGTCGACACCTTCAAGAAGGATAATGTATGTCATTACTATAAATCCTAATTTTGTATTATGATTTGCCTGTCTAATTTCTTGAGGATTTCTTCTTTTTTTGGGGTTTTGGCAAAATATACTTTTTGGTTTTGCCTAATATAATTTCTTCTTCTTTTATTCTAGTAAAAGTATTTACATGTTTAATGTTAATGTACAATATCAATATAATAATATACAATTTTACATAAATACAAATAAAATGATATACCCAAACTACCCATGCATCTCAAAGTCTCCAAAAGAAAAAAAACTTCATTTTCATTGGGAAAATAGTATGAAATTAAAAAATGTAATCCTGTTTCTGAGTAATTGACTGAAGGCTTCCTTTCGGTGTGAGGTAAGGTGTGGTACCCTGTATCGAAGATTCTAGCAGAGAAGGCGGCATGGGACTTTGCAGAGAAGGAAGGCTTGGATGTTGTTACAATTTGTCCCGGATTGGTCCTTGGACCGGTGCTCCCGCCTAAGGCGTATGGCAGTGTCATGATATTCACTTATATTCTCAAAGGTTCACAACAACCTTCAATTAACTAGCATTTGTTGAATATTAACCGAAGAATTTCAAGTTTCTGATTTTCTTACCGGCTTCTTGGAATTGCGTAATATATATGCCAGGAATGCAGATTCCGATGGAGAATCTGTACATAGGTTGTGTTGATGTGAGGGATGTCGCTCGAGCAATGATACTGCTTTATGAGAACTCATCTGCAAAGGGTCGACACTTGTGTGAGGAAGCAATCACTAAAACTTCTGACCTTGTTGACAAAATATGCGATCTCTATCCTGAATTTCAAGTTAAAAGGTTAGTACCTTTTTCTTTGATCCTTCTCTTGAAAATTTCATTATTTGTTCGTGTTGCTTAATTTTATACTGGTGTTATTAGAATTGAGGATAAGCAACCTTGGCTGGTGCGAGCAAAGAATCCTTCGAAGAAGCTGATGGATTTGGGTCTTGAATTTTCACCAATGGAGAAAATTATCAAGGATACTGTCGATTCTTTGAAGAGCAAAGGACTTATCTAATGATCCTATTCATATGAAATTTGTTTCCTAAAACAACTGCTACGTATAAGTCGTGAATTGTAATAAGGACTTTGTGGGTGAAGATTTTGACAAAGCAATTATTAATTAAGGCAGCGGACGGACAATAGAGTCAGAACAGTGCTGCATATGACCTGTGTGATGCATGAATAAAAAATGCTCTGTTAAAATATTTACCAACTTTGTCGATTTCTTGGTTCTAAAACAACTGCTATGAATAAGTCGTGAAATTGAATTCCATATCTATTGAAATATTAGTAGTTAGAAAATACCAATAAATTCTTGGGTACCTATGCAAAACGCAATTATGTTTATCAGTTGATAATTGATACTATGACTTGGGTGTTTTTTTTGGAGTAAAGCTAATGTTGAAACAATAATACATGGACTTGTGTTTAATTCAAGCTTGTCAAATTCGTTCCAGGATCCATTATCAAGTTTGAATACAAAAGATTGCATAGCCTGCTTGAGAAATCTGAGTTCAAACGCTCTTTACGCTAATAATCGAAATTCAAAAAATTAAATTCAACAAATTATGATAAAACAACAGTTTCAATTTTATAAACTATAAAGACTCCTTTGTAATTTTATAAACAAATTATGATAAAACAACAGTTTCCAGGATCCATTGCACTTTGGTCCACAAGAAATACCCTGTTGTTTATATTGGGCCCTAATATTAAAGAATCTTCTGTGTTTCATATTGGGCCCTAGAATCAAAGTTTTTAATTATTTATTTGATAACTATTGTGTCAGATATTAAAATTGTCAAGTTAGTTGTCTAGATACCTCCTCGTAAAAATAGAATTACATCATATATATACATCATGTATACCAATTATCTTCATCAAAATTACAAAGGAAATTATATGTAAACGAAGGACATTCAATGTTTCTCTTTGTTATATAAAATATATTATTTTTGAGTTATGGACTATGGTGCAAAAGACATATATATATATATATACTACAAGAATCTGTGAGTAATCGCGAGGGTAAAATTGACTATTTTAAAAAATAAGCCGACACAAATTATTATTTTGAAAGATATCGCTATTACTAATGAAAAATATCTGCAAAAATACTATCGTTAAGCATTTTTACTCTTGTGAATACTCTGGTATTCTTGTATTAACGTGTATTATATAATTCTGTGGCCGTTTTTTTTTAGTTTGGGTAATATCCGAGACTAATCTAGTCTATATGAATTGTGTCAATTGACTCCATTCATTTTCATTTTTTTTATACTTAGATCTTATTTTTAATATAGTTTAAGGTAAAATATTATGGATAGTGTGAAATTAACCCATGAAACTTTTTTTTTTATATTTTAATTTCACACTATTCATGGGTTAAAATATTATGGATAGTGTGAAATTAACCCATGAAACTTTTATCAGAGACGAATCTAGTCTTATTTTTTATATGCTTGACTTTTATATGCTTAAAAGTCCGGGAAGTCCATATAAAAAAAGAGAAACATAAACAAAAAGAACATTTCTATAACTTGATATTTGAACGGTCAAAAAAAATATTGATATGCTCCTCCGATTTTTTTAATTCTTTCTAAACAATTAAAGTAAAAGAAATAAAACTCCTTCAACATTTTTAAGAAAATGCGGTAGCTGACAACCAAAGATAACTTATTAAAATCACGGTCGTTGATGTTTTTTTAAAACTAACTTAATAAGAAATAATAATTTGATTATGATGTTGAATGTTATTTTATCTCGAAATATTGATAATATTTACAAGCTTAAAAAATATGACTTTGGTTTTTTCTGTTCCCTTAAATTATTCATGCGACATACATAATTTCTGTAAGAAATTTTTCTAAATTTAATTAGTAATAGCTATTTTTAATATGGATTCCTTAAAAGTATAGTAAATACTTTATGATTTATCCAGGTTAAGTACGACATGAATGAATAATTACTTAATTAATTAATTAACGGGACTCTTTTTAATTTAACTGACATCTACTGATGTACAAAGTTTGAAGGTAATTTTTTATATATGAGTGTGTGAGAGTCAAAAGAAAAAAAAATAAAGCAATACTAATGCTAATTAAATAACAAATTTAAAAGTTTTTTTAAGTAAAAGTTGGAAGTCAAGTCACCCAGCTATTTAATATTCACAAGAGTTCTTTTTATCGGAATTTGGAACATACAATTCCAAAAAAAAAAAATTTGTCTTTGCTAGTAGATCAAAGATTGATTTTTAACAAATTCGAAAGTTTAAAAGAAGAATACTATGGGGAAGTACATAATTAAGTTCATCCACGGCATATTTGCTTACTATGACAAGCCCACAATTTTAGAAAGCTCTGCATTGATAAATTTTGGTAGCATCACGTGGAGAAAATTAGAAATGATTCATATGGACACTGTTATATATTCAAGTTTTTATGTACATATTGTCTTAGAGCCGAAATTTTAAAAAACTCCTGTCAAAAAAAAAAATAAACCAAAAAAGACACTAAATTCTCAGAATTTCAGATTTAGTATGTCCGTCATTTGACGTTGCAGACACCAAGAGGGTGTCCGTCATTTGTCGTTGCGGACACCTTTTTAAAAAAAAAAGAATATATTTTTAAAAACTGCATTTTCACTAAAAAAATGTTCTTACCAATACAATAAAAATATCTAATAAATCTAAAATAAACAATGTTCTTACCAATACAATAAGAACATCTAATAAAAATATCCAATACAATGAAAACATAAATATAACTTCTAAAATAAACATTCAATCACTTGCTTTCAACCTGCAAATTTATAACTAAAAATGATTGTTAAATCTAAATTGTTTCAATAATTTTTTTAAAGTTGAAATTGAATAAAAGAAACATTGTGTCAACCTCGAGCAACTTTGTTGCATCTTTTCTGTGTATCTTGGTTGTTTTGATGTCCTTTCTCCTCTCATTTAGTAAGTCCAACCACATGGGAATCCTATTGTGCCGTCTTCTACTCAAAGTAATTAGCCTATGTTCTGGAACAAAGATAGGGCCATCGTATTCAGACCATTTTGATTGATTTTCATACACATGTCATTCACCGCTCCATGTGTTGATCAGTGTTTGGAGTGGTAGTAGAGACTTACAAGATTGCTAAGGTCGAGGCCACGGAGACAGCACACGGACATAAAGAATTACCTTTTTTTAGAATTCTGGCACAATTATTTTTAGTTGAGGCTTCCGGCACAATTATTTTTGTCATTTACTAATATAGTAAACTGAGGGAAATAACTTCTATGAATAAAAAGGAAAACTTTTCATGTTTAAATTTTATCCACATGATGTATATTAAGATGCAATATACATAAAAAAAAACATAATTAGACAACAGAATTACATTTTTTTTTTAAATATTCTCTACATTTCTCTGTTTACTATTAAGATGACTAGAGGTGTGCAAGACAGGGCCAACTACCAGCTCACCTCTGTATTTTATGCCACCACGCTTTTATTCACAATAAATTAAGGTTACTATATTTTATAAAGGTAAAAGCTTCTTTGATTATTTCTTAATTACACGATAAACAGATGCTAACAACCCAAAACAACTTCCTATTTAACTTGATTTTAGCTTTGCTATATTTCAACCATTTTTTCCATTAAATATTCACAACAATGATATTCAACTCATGATATTTGGCACCTCCAACAAAAGAGAAGGAATTTAATTAACCAAAAGCAAGACCAAGAAATTAAAACTCTCCATGACGACTATGCCATTTTGTTCAGGCGATTCATTGCAGCAACGTACGGATGGATGCACTCCGGCCACATGCACCATTCGACATGGAGCAACTCATGATATACCGACTACCAAAGTTTTTGCATCATGATGGCAACAAAGCTCTATTTGAGCCGTCTACAATTTCAATTGGCCCATATTACCACGGCAGAAGTAACCTTTGTGTAATGGAGGAATACAAATTGCGGTACCTCCGAGATTTCCTTTCCTGCAATCCTGAGGTAGGCCTCGAGGATTGCATCCAAGAGATTCAACTCATGGAAACCGAAGGACGTGAATGCTACAATGAGGTAGTTGATTTGAGTAGCACCAAGTTTGTAGAGATGCTGCTTCTTGATGGCTGTTTCATCCTCGAGTTGAGCTTGAAGTACCAAGAGAAAGCACATGACATAAAGTGTAGGCCGGGGTTTTTATCTGATCCAATTTGGATGGACTTGCTACTTTTCGAAAATCAAATACCTTTCTTTGTCATTGAGAAACTTTTCTCCCTTGTAATCACAAAGAGTCATGATTCCCATGAGCTCCTTGTTAATAATTTTACAAACCTTTTTCTTGCACAGGAGACGCTTGGTCCACCCCTAATTTTGCGAGGAAAAATCCATCACTTGCTCCATCTTTACCACGAATTATTTGTGCCAAGGCTTGAATCCCGGTGTAAGTCATACCAAAGCAACAAGTGTTTTCCCAGCCTAAAGATATTGGAAGAAGGCAACTATCGAAAAAAGCTTGTTATTCCATGTGCAACACGTCTGCATGAGGCAGGTGTAAAATTTCGCTACAAAAGATCGTACGAACACAAGTTTGACATAAAATTTAATCGAGGAGTGATAGAGATTCCAACACTAAAGATCGATTCAAATCACAAACCTCTGTTCCCAAACCTCGTCGCCTTTGAAGTATGCCTCTGTTACGAATACCGCACACTGAGTAGTTACATATATTGTCCTTCTCGATTTGCTCATCAATACAAGAGAGGATGTCGAGTTACTCCAGAGAAGTGGTGTTATTGAAAATACACTACCCAATGAAGAAGAGATGGCGGATTACCTAAATCTAATTGGCAAAGGTACCTATGTAGATTACTGCGATCACTACTTTCTTGATTTGTTCAAGGACATCAATGCTTATTATCACTTACGATGGAACACACATAGAGCAAGACTGGTGCATGATTACTTCAGCAGTCCATGGACTGTGATCTCTGTGTTTGCTGCCTTTTTACTACTGATTCTCTCCTTTATACAAACCTTCTATTCATTCTACCCCTACATGAAATGATCGACCGTATGTGTATTGTGTCATCTCCTCTGTTATGTGATTAAAATTCAATTTGTAACGCATTTTGATAGATGACCGCATACAAATTCGACACTTGATCATTGGCAATTTGTAACTTGTTTTTCTTATTTCTTGGCCTCGGAGGTTAGGATAGTTCCTATGCAATAAGAAATTGTAATTTGAGTCATATACTATACATATTCTAATATGTGTTTGAAGATTTAATCTACAGAAATAATTATGTTTTCTTTTTTTTAGTACAAAACGAGCTTTTGGCAAAAAAAATGTCTAAATTTCCAATCTGCTGATTCTGACCGATTCATCTGATTTCAATTACACGTTCAAGTAACCGATTCTGATTCTGATTCCGATCCTCCGAGCCATGAAATTAATCACATTTAATTTGAGTGTACTTTTGGACAATTGCATACTCGTCGCATATAACTTAATTACGCAGACTATCAATTATTTGTATTGACTTCTCAGGTTCGGTACTTTATTTATGATTCATAATCCCCTTATTTCGACTGAAAAAAAAAATTATTCGGATGGATCTCAAACATATTAGCTAGCATCAGATCACAGTTGTACTAATTAATTATACCGACCCATCAACATTTGATGCCGCCTCAACCATTCAGTAACAGATGAATGGTAGGGATCAGCTGAATCAGATCGAAAACTCTGTTTTTTTTTTTCGAAAACAGAGTTTTCATTTCATGCATCTGTGCCATTAGTATGTTTGGTTCGAGATGAGTGTTGTCCAGTCAGTCAATGTATGTTAGAAGTATTTTTTATATCTTGCCATACCTTCTAACGTATACCAGCTGAAGCATTCATCTATCTGTTGTAACATTTAAGTTCAAGATAAAAATTACCATTAGTTTGATGTACCAGTGCAGCGGAACCCCGACGCTAGCCGTAATATTCTTACATGCACCTCACTTGGGTGTCAGATGTGTGCAAAGATAGCAACTGTGTCTCTACCGATATTCACACAAACAAATTGAAAATCTCCGTGAGTCAGTGTGCTTAACACCGAACTGACAGCCTCTTTTTTCTCACTTTCTCTTGATTTATGGGAATATATGATTTATGTGTGTATCAGATTATCACCAACCAATCCGAACCACTGCATGCATATATATAACCATATAGATCGTTTTCACACATTTTTTTTTTGAAAATTTGGCAGAGGCTGCCAAATTTAATTTTTATATATAAAAGGAAAAGTATGTACAGCGCTAATTACAACCCCTTTAGTTGGGGCCCCTACTATTTAGTATTTACACTGCATGGCACTGTTGCCATGTTGACATCATACAACTACTCTCTCCCGCAATATCTAAAACACACAGTTCCCTCGCCACCACTATCTTAACTGCCAGAATTTCAGGAGGTATAAGAGTTCCCCTGAAAATTAGGTTGTTGAGCTGCTTCCAGATACTCCAACATGCACAGATCAGGTATACCAGCCATCGCTCAAATGCCGGTTTTCCAAGTGATCTTATGTACTGCCAGGTTCTTGTCCATGTTGCCTTGATAGAGTGATCAACCCTTATCAGTTGGAAGCCATGTTTCACACATTTTTAGTCGCACCTTTATTTTTCAGTTGCATCAATTCAGTCGCAACTTATCAGAATAAACAGTGCAGAAATTTCAACCCATAATCTTACAATCGAACATGGTTTAATTCATATTTAAAACAATTTAAAAAATTAACAAATTGATTTTGGTTTAAATAAGTTGGCCGTTATTGCATTTCTAACAATATATTCATTCCAGCCACACGAGACACATTCACTAGGGACTCCAATTCAAATTTTAAGTTACATCAAAGATCAAACGATATGAATTTGGAGATTGCAGGACCCCAATCTTGGATTCTACTTCGGTTAACGTGAAGTTTCTTGGAAAACTCCAAGTCTTACGATCTTAATCAATATTTAATTTGCCCAGCGAAATTTTTAAGTCAATCCTATTTTAAAATACAGATCAGCAGTGGGGATGTTGCGTTCGTTGCGTTGGTACCATGCGGAGGTATGAATTTGACTAGCATATAAAATATGAGTTATGACATTTTGAAGCAGGATGACAAATGGCACATTAATTTGTTACCGATATTAGCAATTTGCTCTATTTTGAAATGAAATGCTGTAAACCAAATTATTTCAAAGAGCGAATATTCCTTTTAAGAAAATGCATATATTCACCTGTTTTGTGCAAACTATTTCTTTCCATTAAAAATAAAGTTACTGGTGGCCGAACTAAATTTTATGAATAGAAAAACGTTTCTTTCATGTTTAAATTTTAGGCATATGATGTAGAGTAGAACTAGGATGTTCTTAAGCTTATCAAGTTTTTTGTGAGTTCAAGTGTTCAACTTCAAAACTTATTGGATTGATGTTAAATGACGAATCTAAACTGTTGAAACCGGTCTACTTCACAAGTGATGAGTTTAATTACATGTCCATTTTAAATTTTTTGAATTAATTTAGTATAAAGGTAAGCGGTCAGAAAATGATGAAAAATTAACGCATTACTCATGAAATAGATCGGTTTCAACGGTTTGGATTCATTATTAGAAGTCATTCTGATAGATTTGAATTAGCTCATCAAAGTAGCTAAAACAGTTTAAAATGTCAGTATATGCAACACATCCAGCATGGAGTTTACTTTAAGATTATTAAATGGAATATATAAAATTAAGATGCAAGAATGACTGGTGATCAGTTCAATAGTCAAGCTACAAGGATAACAAGAAATTTAACCCAAACGACAACCTTTTGCTGCATAGGGACAATCCTAGCCTACTAGAGCTTGAAATAAGAAAATCAAGTTACAAATTGCCAATGATCAAATGTCGAATTTTACGCTATCATTAACGAAATGCTAATTAAACATTGATCCCTTAATATAGGAGAATACATAATACACACATGACCAATCATTTCATGTAGGGGTAGAATGCAAAGAAGGCTTGTATAATGGAGAGAATCAGTAGGAAAAAGGCAGCAAACACAGAGATCACAGCCCATGGACTGCTGAAGTACTCATGCACCAGTCTCGCTCGGCACTTGTTCCATCCTAATTGATAATAATCATTGATGTCTTCGAACAAATTAAGAAAGTAGTGATTGCGGTAGTCTACATAGGTACCTTTGCGAATTAGATTTAGGTAGTTCGCAACCTCTTCCTCATTTGGCAGTGTATTTTCAACAACACCACTTCTCTGGAGTAACTCGACATCCTCTTTAGTATTGATGAGCAAATCGAGAAGTACGATGTAACTACTCAATGTGCGGTTTTGGCAACAGAGGCATACTTCGAAGGCAAGGAGGTTTGGGTACAGAGGCTTGTGAGTTGAATCAATCTTTAGGGTTGGAATCTCTATCACTCCTTGCTTAAATTTTATGTCAAACTTGTGTTTGGGCGACCTTTTGTAGCAGAATTTCACACCTGCCTCACTTAGCTGTGTTGCACATGGAATCACAAGATTTTTTTGATAGCTGCCTTCTTCCAATTTCTTTAGGCAGGGAAAACACCTGTTTCCTTTGGATGACTTGGCCCGGGATTCGAGCCTTGGCACAAATAATTCGTGGTAAAGATGGAGCAAATGATGGATTTTGCCTCCCAAAATTTGTGGTTCGCCGGGCGTCTCATGTGCGCGAAAAAGGTTCGTAAGAATAATAACAAGGTTATTGTGGGAATTTTGACCACCTGCCATTACAAGAGAGAAAAGTTTCTCAATGACAAAGAAAGGTATTTGGTTTTCGAAAAGTAGCAAGTCCATCCAAATGGGATAGAACCAAAAAGCCGGCCTGCACATTATGTCTTGTGATTCCTCTCTGTACTTCAGGCTCAACTCGAGAATAAAACAGCTATCGAGAAGCAGCATCTCTACAAACTCGGTGCTACTCAAATTAACTACCTCATTGTAGCATTGGCGAGCATCAGTCTCAATGAGTTGAATCTCTTTTATGCAATCCTCGAGGCGTACCTCAGGATTGCGAGAAAGAAAATCTTGGAGGTACCGCAGTTTGTACTCCTCCGTGACACAAAGGGTACTTCTACCTCAGTAATATGGGCCAACTTACTATTTTCTTTTACCATCTGTGGTTTTTTGTTTGGTATGTTGTACCACAATTCCATAGTTGTATAAGCCTTTAGGTTACTTATTTCTTCCTATTGTGGGAGTAAAGAATGATAACATTGTTCTATGTAACAAAAGTCACAATGCACCAATTAAAATAGATAAGAAGTGTTTGAAGAACTACTTGAATTGGATTCTTTTGATTCTGGTACAATTTCATGTTCGTACATCTAGTCTTGTTGAAACTTGAAATTAAGTTTTTTATTTTATAACAGACAAAGCCGCACATTTGTTGAAAATTTATCTTAAAGATCAAGTTTTTTTACCGCATATGCTCTCTACCCAAATTCCTTTTCATTTTTAGATTTTCCGACCTGTTGCAGCACCTGTCCACTTTCTTTCTCATTGAGCGCTTTTTAAGCCTGTTGGTTGTTAATGGTTGATCAAGTTTGATGGATTCACCCTCTGAAACAAGGTGCTCTGGCAGGCTGGCCCTGGAGGTATAACATCAATTAGTGTGCTCTGGTCATGGAGGCTGGAGCTATAACCATCAACCGATTAATGTCCATATAATGCAACAACTACGATTATTTCATATTCACCTTTCCCTTCTACGTACTATTTTTACTTAGAGAGAGAGAGAGTTGTATTCTTTAATCTTTTTCTGATCCTCTTCGTTATGACAGGACTGGAATCTTACAGTTCAGCCATTGTTGATGATCTGAGGAAGGGATATAAGTGCCAACATATTATCTCTTCATGTCCATCTCGATTACAGTGATGTTAATTGTGCCACCAATGGCCGTAGAGGTCAGTTGATCCATTTAGGTGAATTTTGTAATTTTTTTTATTAAGGGTACTGAACTGGTACAGAATTGTCACTACTATGATACTATATTAACTTCAATAAATTATATTGAATAATATCTTTATTGGATAATCTTATAATTTACTGTGTACATTTATTTATAATAAGAAACAAGCCTTACTAACCGTTACAGTAGTGGTACCGTTGGGCTATATTCCCTCTCTGATAATTATTGGAAAAAAAAACAGCAATATTGTGTAGGGTGTAACTGGTAAAATAGTCATTACACAGGTATGCTAATGGTACCCAAGTTGGTCATCTCCAACGCTCCTCAAGTTAGGCTTGTAAGATCAAATAGGCCTAACTTGTTCACAACTTCTTAAAAATCAGAACAACATTCAATGTATTACAACTACAATAACAAATTCTCAACATTTTATTTCAAAGAAACAATAAAATTGGAACTTGGTGCAGAGGATATAGCCATTGCAAACCCACAACATCAAAGATGAAATTGTATCTCATGCTGCCGCACGCAAGCAAACACACTAAAAAGACCGAAAATCAAATCAACTTAAAACTAGATCAAAGGTAACGATGACGATAAGTAAATACGGAAACAAGAGTCTGCACCGAGGGAAGAAATATCACAAAAATTGAGCTACAAAATGATATAACCGCCAACGGTTGTTGAATTATTCATGCATGAACGGTGCGTTAATGCAGAGGATATTAATTCGCAAAGGACCAATGAGAAATTTTATAAAAAAAAGGTTAGGGCCCAATATGAAGCAATATGATCCAATATTTAGGTCAGATATTTCTCTTTGATTTCAGGGCCCAATATGAAATGAAACGAAGGAGATTCTTTAATGTTAGGGTCCAATATAAACAACAAGGAATTTATTGTGGACCAAACTGCAATGTAGTCTTTATAGTTTATAAAATTGAAAATATTGTATGATCATAATTTGTTGAATTTTTTTTTTCTAATATCAATGTATTACCGTAAAGAGCTTTTGGACTCAGATTTCTCAAGCAGGCTATGAATTTTATTCAATCTTGATAAATAATAAGGACCCTGGAACGAATTTCACAAGCTTGAATTAAATACAAGTCCATGTATTATTGTATCTAAGTAATAGCATCAACCGATAAACATAATTAAGTTTTGCCTAGGTACCCAAGAATTTATTGGTATTTACTAACTACTAATATTTTCAATAGTTTGCAATTCAATCTCGCGACTTATTCATAGCAGTTCTTTAGAAGCAAGAAATCAACAAATTCGGTAAACATTTTGACATAGCATTTTTTTATTCACACAGCGCACTAGCTAGTCATATGCAACGCTGTTTAGATGTTTGCCTGCTGCATGAATTAAAAACTGCTTTGTCAAAATCTTCACCCACAAAGCCCTTATTACACACAACTTATTCATAGCATTTGTTTAGAGAGCAAATTCCAAATGAATGGGATCATTAGATGCATCCTTAATTTGCTCTTCAAAGAGTCTACGGTATTCTTGATAATTTTTTCCATTGGTGAAAATTCAAGACCCAAATCCATCAACTTCTTTGAAGGGTTCTCCGATCGCACTAGCCAAGGTTGCTTATCTTCCTTATTTCTAATAACGCTAGTATATAATTAATCAACATGCAACAAATATTGAAATTTTCAAGAAAAGGAAGAAAAAGGCACAGAAGGCAAAATTGGCCGTTCCGGATCGGGATCGGACGGTACCGATCCGATTTCAGGCCGAGTTACGCGGTTAGTGAAAATTTCATAAAATTTCAACCGTTCCGGCCTCATTCCAGTCAAATTTCGGCCGTTCCGCTCTCATTCCAGCCAAATTTTGTCCGTTTCGGACCGAAATCAATTGATTCCACCAAACTCAAAATTTTTTTTTTGAGCTCTCTGTGAATCGAACTCGTGCCCTTTAGCATGACAACCAAACTCAACTCCACCACACCACACAATCTTTCTTGTTGAAAACCACAACTCATTTCTATATATCATATTTCAATTTGTATCTCCATTCAGATATACGGTTGTAGCTGACATACCGTTTTACCTCCATTCAGATATACATTTGTACCTCCATTCAGATATATGCTTGTATTATATTGTATTAGTGGATTATTTGATTGTACTAATTTTTTAAAAATTTTTTTATCAATTTTTTTCTATTTTTTTAGTGTAAAACAAGCTTCTGGCAAAAAGGTCCGATTTTCCGATCCAATTCGGCCGATCCCGACTGATTTTTCCGATCCGGATCGGGATCGGTCGGTCCCGATACCGATTTTTCCCTCTATGGAAAAAGGTACTCACCTTTTAACTTGAAATTCGGGATAGAGATCGCATATTTTGTCCACGAGATCAGAATATTTAGTAATTGCTTCCTCACACAAGTGTCCACCCTTCGCAGATGGGTTCTCGTACAACAGTATCATTGCTCGAGCAACATCCCTCACATCAACACAACCTATGTACAGATGCTCTAGAGGTATCTGCATTCCTGGCATATTACACAATTCCAAGAAGCCAGCAAGAAAATGAGAAACCTGAAATTCTTCTGTTAATATTCAACAAAAATGCAAGTCTCACCTGAAGATTGTAGCGAACCTTTGAGAATATAAGCGAACAGCATGACACTGCTGTACACCTTAGGTCCGAGCACTGGTCCAAGAACCAACCCGGGACAAATTGTAACAACATCCAAGCCTTCCTTCTCTGCAAAGTCCCATGCCACCTTCTCTGCCAGAATCTTCGATGCAGGGTACCAGTCCTTACCTCACACGAGAAGGAAGCCTTCAGTCAATTACTCGCACGAAGGAAATCTATAATTTAATACAGTTTAATTTCCCAATGAAAATGAAGTTCAATCTGTTGGAGATTCATAGATAGCTATCTAGGGTACAACTTTTTTATTTGTATTTATGTAAAATTTTATATTATTATTTTGATATTGTACATTAACATTGAACTTATTTGGAGATGCATATATAGGTAGCTAAAGTTGCAAATGCCTCTGTCATGCCTCCATTTTTTAGTTTTTGAATAACAAAAAATCTAAAATTTAAGTCAACATAAAACTTTAGATGTGATCTATATTATTTTCTCAACGTGTACATAAAAAAGTATCACTTTTCAATTTTAGTTATATATGAATCAATAATTTGAAAATTCAACATCCAGAATTTAACAATATCAGTACATTTTTGCAAGCTCCTGATACTAACCAAAATGGCGTGATCATTTAAGTGTGCACAAAGAAAGTGATATATATCCATTGGCAGATCCATGTACAAATTGGGGTAGGCAAGTGCCTACCCCTGGATTTTAATTTTTTATTTCGATCCAGTACTAATTGTTCAATGTGCCTACCCCTGGTATGATAAAGTGCCTACTCATGGTTCGTGTTAGTCCGATTCTTGAACCAATTCCTTCTGAGTTTTGGTCGATTCTTTGTATTTTGTTTTTTTCGGATATGCGATACACTTTTTCGTAAATAGAATGAAAGAGAATAAGAGAACAAGAAAGATCTAACGGTGGACCTATTATTACAATTCTAAGAAATGAGTTGGCTGAACTTTTTGTGTCTTTTATTATTCAACACTTATATTTCAGTTAAATTTTTATCTAAACTTTGACTTAAATTTACTAATTGGTTAAGAACAGTCTCACTTTGAATTGTGCCAAACGAATTTTTAATTAGCTTACAAAAAATATTTCAATATTGTATCAATCGATTTTATGATTATAGCAGATTTTATAATAAACATAGTTATAGGAATTGACTTGTAATTGTGTACCAGATAAGTTAATGGGTTTGAACCCAATTATCTATTTGAATCCGATTAGTGCCATACTCTGACAGAAATTCTGGATCCGCCCTTGTATATATCATATCTAACAGTTCTATTTTGATATTTTTAAATTTGAAGTTATAGTTCTAAAAATGAAGGTATAATAGATACACAAAAATATAGGCATTTGAACCCTTCTCAACTTGTAAATACTCTTATAAAATTAAAGAAGATTAATTAAATCCTCAAGGAATTAGACAGACAGATAAATTTATAAAATTAGGATTAAAAATAATGACATACATCCTGCTTCTTGAAGGTGTCGACATCTGCCCATCATTCCTGTTAATACTGCATCGACTGGCCAATAAGGGTTCGGACTTCGGAGCAATTGCGGTGGATGATGATGTCAGCAAAACACGTTTTAACTCCGCCATCTTTGGCAGCTCGGAGCACATTAAGTGTTCCCTCCACAGCTGGCTTGACAATTAGGTTCTGTAAAAGACAAGAGATAGGTAACACAATTAATTCAGTTTGCAAACTAGTATTAATTATTTTCAAAAATCAGATAATTACACTATTACAGTGACCTTTCTCAAGAAAAAAAAAACACTATTACAGTGACACTGACAATGCTGCATCACATAGCCTGTACAATTTAATTAATGTGAATTTCATATCATTACACTATTCAGTTTAGGGTTTTGGTTTTGTGTGGGTACGAGAGAAAAATAAGTCTGAGGAAGGAGAGAGAACGTGAGAGATTAAAAAAGTTATTTATAGAACGGTTAAAAAGACTTATTCGAACTTTTGGATAATAGCTGGATAGAAAACGTTGGGTACTAAAACTTTTTTTCTAAAAATATAATCTAATTATGCTTCTCAACAAAAGTAACAGAGAACGCAACGCTATTAATTTGCATTGAGATAGCAATTAATGATGTTTTCTATATTTACGGCCCCAGTTAAAAAATCTCTTGAATTTGGCTATTCAAGAAGGTAGAATATGAATTGTCAAGCAAAGGAACAAGACATAAAACAGTGATTGAACCTATTAGTCAAACAATGAAACAAATAACAATGATATACAAATACACAAATAGACAACAAAAACCCACCAAATTAATACATTTATATTATGGAATTGTGGGCCTAGTTGTAATTTGGTACTTTTTTAAATTTTGTATGTGAAGAGCTAGTGAAGACTTAACTAAATTAAGGTTGTATAGTCAACCACCAAATGTCTGCTAAACAACAAAATAATAATTTATACCTCAATATGACAACTTAATCAACAACATGGCCATTAATTGACTTCAATAATTGAGCAGTCCCTGTCTGTTAGAGTCACTCCCAGATCATGTGAGGGATTCCTTTTTTTTTCTTTAAATAATATATAGGCGACACTAGAATTAGGTGGCTGCTGATGTTTGAATGAACATGATCTAGGGTGATTAGTGATGATTATATATATAATGGAACAAACGAACGGATAGAAAAATCATCTTAATTACGAGTTTTCCTTCTTCAACAAAAGGCCCTCCTTTTCATTGGCAATCAATTTATAGAAGTTTAATCAATTGCAGCACATGTTTATAAAAGTTTAACACCTCGATAAATTATGTACAATTTAAAATTATTTAATTCATTATTGCAGAAAATATAGCTTGAATAACAGATAAATTAATTTAGTCATGTATCTTGTTGCAAGGTGCCACGGCAATATTTTTTTGCCTTAGGATGAATTAATTCCACATGAAAATATTTCGCCATTTTTAGTTTTATTTTAATACACAAACCTTCGCTGTTAGCCAACTAACCAATTAAATATATAATGCTTCTTCCTGCAAAGCTGGAACTTGCACTACAATAATGGGACAGTATATGCGAGGAATTAATAATGCCGGTATATACTCACGGATATACTCCCGTCGCTAATAGAAAAAACAATTTATGTCGGTATACCCTCGCGAATACTGTCTTATTCTTGTAGTGTGGTGCTTTAAAAACAAAAACAAAAATAGGAGCAAAGAAAAAAGGGAATATTTTAAACATAACAAAGTTTACAAAGGAAAAAAAAAATGAGAACATAGTTAAATTCATTAAATGTACTACTACAATCACAAATTCTGAACAATTCATTATCAAGGGAACAATAAAATAAAAATTTCATACATAGGACATATAACAACTGCAAACCAACAACAATATTGAAGATAGAACCGGAACTCAAAGTTGCACCCAAGCAAGTACACTAACAAAAAACATGGAAATCAAATCAACTCAAAGCAGATCAATAACGGTGACGATATGTAAATACAGAAACAAGTGTCTGCACCGAAGCAAGAAATATTGCAAAAATTGAGCTACAAAATGATATAACCGCCCAACGGTTGTTGAAGTATTCATGCATGAACGCTGCTCTATGCCTTCGAAAGAAATGCTCACATTTTAAATTGACCTTTCCAAACAAGTCCGAATAATAGTGATCGTTGAAGTCGACAATGACTTGTTCACTCAGCTGTCTGAAAAACTGAATTGCATCATCTTCGTTCGGCAGCAAGTTAAGTACAATGCCCCTGTTTTGAAGGATCTCCAAATCTCTTTTATTCTTGATCATGCAGTTCATCATAACCATCAGACCGGTCCATCTACTTTTGCTCTTGTCTAAACTATGCTCGAATGTCAAAAGATTCATCACAAGAGTCTTTCTCGCAGAGTCGATGATGAGTCGAGGGATCTTCATGGTACTATTCTTGAGGGTTGCGTCGGAGTTGTTGGGCGAATCCTGCTTTCTCAACACAAAGCCGAACTCCAAGAGTTGACTGGCTGATGGTATTACTAGAGGAATTCTGTGATCCTGTCGTATCGGCACCATAGGTGCCATGGCAACGCCAAATAGAGAAACCTCATGGTAGAGGTGGAGAAGGTGGTTGATATTGCGGTTCCAAGGTCTTATGACCGTTCTAGAGTGTATGCTGTCCCCTACGTATGTAAGAAACAAATTTTCGACCACCAAGTTCATGAGATCTGTTTTGGCCTGGCTTTTGTTGTCGTCGAGGCCCTTTGAAATAGCATACAATTCTTTGAGGACGAAAAATGGAATTTGGTTTTCCATTAAGAGCAAATCGGACAGAATGGTCATGAAGTCCGATCCTGCCCAGCAAAGGCGATGGCGTTGGTCTGCCTCGAGTTTGAAAAGTAACTCGAGTATAAAGCAACCATCGAGTAATAAAATCTGAAGAAACTTGTCATCGCTTAGTGCTCCCTTGTTGTAGCACTTATCAGCACGATCCTTCAGGTTTCGCATCTTGTTGATATAGGTTGTCAGCTTGACTTGTTGGTTTCTCTCCATGAAATCATGCAGGTATTGATGCTTTTTCTTCTCTATATCTGAAAAATTAACATGGTCGTGGACCTCGTGGTGGTATGGTCCGATCGGGACTATCTTGGGCTTGTGCAGGCCCTCGTTCTTATCTGTAATGAAGGCCGGAACAAGGGAGATCGTAACGGTTTTCTTTTTTGTTTCCTTGATGGAATATGGTGTGAGCAAATTTTCCATGGTTTTTTCCAAGGATTCAGGTTCTATTGCCATTGAAGTAGGAAAAGTAAAATTGCTGTGCTGATACTTGACAAGAAATTTGAATAGAGTGGACTTAATTTAGTAGCCGAGGAAAGCTAATTGACTGTTCCTCTTGAGTCCAAACTCTGTGAATTTGCTTAGGTATAAATAGGTGATAAGAGACCTAATATTTTTTAATATAAAACTAGGTCTAATTAAACTTTTCATGATAAAAGTCCAAACTATAACTAGAAAATTAACCATAGTATTAATTACATAAGTAATTATTTTAGGAAGCTGATATGAGTACCCGCAGTTGAGTATCCGCATTGTACCCGCACCTAAACTGTCATAACTGTTTTTGGGGACCGCACCTAAACTGTCATAACTGTTTTTGGGAACCGCACTTAAATTAATTCACATACAAAATGGAAAGTATTTATACCTAAATTATCAAGTATTCATATATAATTCATCAAGTATTTATACCTAAGATATTAAGTATTTAAAAAAAAACTGGACACAATACCTACTCATCTTTACACGTTTTTCAAGGTGGTTTTTTTTTCTCCGGTTAAATCTAACTAATTTTTGGGACGATCTATGAGGAATTTTACAAATTTAAAACCACGAACGCGTTCTACACAATTTTATCTTTCAAATGAGATCAATGATGACATACTTTTACACGTTTTTCAAAGTATCAAATATTCAAATATGAAAAGTATTCATATAAAATAGAAAGTATTCATACCTAAGATATCAAATATTAATAGTAATTCATCAAGTATTTATACTTAAGATATCAAGTATTTAAAACCAATTTTTTTTTAAAACCAATTTTTTTTTTGTCGGCACTTGTAAATTTATTTTACAAGTATTAATAGTAACATTGTGAAGTATTTATATCTATACAAGACAAGTATTTATATCTATACAACGAACTACATATATGATATATGAATTTTCCTTAAATAACTGTACCCGCACTTTTTTTGAAAAATTCTCGCGTCGTACCCGCATTAGGGGACCACACAACCGTTCCAAAGCTGTAATTTTGTTTTACAAGTATTAATAGTAACATTGTGAAGTATTTATACCTATACAAGACAAGTATTTATATCTATACAATGAACTACATATATGATATATGAATTTTCCTTAAATAACCGTACCCGCACCTTTTTTTGAAAAATTCTCGCGTCGTACCCGCACTAGGGGACCACACAACCGTTCTAAAACTATAATTTTATTTTACAAGTATTAATAGTAACATTGTGAAGTATTTATATCTATACAAGACAAGTATTTATATCTATACAATAAACTACATATATGAAAAATTCTCGCGTCGTACCCGCATTAGGGGACCACACAACCGTTCCAACACTGTAATTTTATTTAACAAGTATTAATATTTAATAGTAACATTGTGAAGTATTTATACCTATACAAGACAAGTATTTATATCTATACAATGAACTACATATATGATATATGAATTTTCCTTAAATAACCGTACCCGCACTTTTTTTTGAAAAATCCCCGCTTCCAGTTTCAAAATCGCTAGACGATCGTCTCCAAATCGCCTTGAAATCGCCTCGAAATCGCCTCGAAATCGATCTAAAATCGCCTCAAAATCGCAGAAGCTTCGAAAAAGGAAGAAACGGAGAGAAAGGAAAATTTAAAATTCAAACTGGAAAGTATGTAAATTAGTTAATTGGTAGTTGTGGGGACCGCTTACAGTTATGGCAGTTAATTGGGAATGAATTAAGTGCGGGTACGATGCGGGTACTCAACTGTGGGTACTAAAATAATTATTCATTATTTTAACAGTGTTGAGGGAAAGAAGGGTAGATTCAAATCTGGTTAGGTACTCTTGCAACTCGTGAAATATATAATTCACCGTTGACTGCTATAATTAATTGAGGGATGCCAATCTTGGATCCTACTTCGGTTAATGTGAAGTTTCTTGGAAAACTCCAAGTTTTGCGATCTTAATTAGTATTTAATTTACCCAATGACCTTTAAGTTATTTCCTATCTAAAATACAGATCCGAACAACCCTCTTTTCCACCATGCGGAGGTCTGAATTTGACTAATAGCACAGAGTAGAACTAGCGTGTTCCTAAGTTCACCAAGCTCATCTGTGAACTCAATTCTAAAACCTATGGAATTTTCTTCAAACGATGAATCCAAACAGTTGAAATCCTTCTACCTTACAAGTGATGCATTTACATGTGAAAATTTTAAAGTTTCGAATTAATTTAGTATAAAGTCAAGTGGTCAAAATTAGAAGGTTTATAAATTAATTTTAATGCATTAGTTTTTTGGGCGTCTTCTGACCACTTGATTATATACAAAATTAGTTAAAAATTTAAAATCTTTTACATGTAGACGTATCACTCGTAAGATAGAAGGATTTCAACGGTTTGAATTTGTCGTTTGAGGTCAATCCGATAGATTTTAGAATTGAGTTCACAAAAGGACTTGGTGAACTTAGGAACACCCTAGTTCTACTCAACAGCACATATTACGGATGAGCCATGCCATGAAACTTTGAAACAGATGACAAATGACAAATGATACATGTAACTACAATAATTTGTTTTATCCGCGAGAGTAAAAGTGCTTATCAGTATGGGTATTCTCTCTGACCGTTGGTAAAAGTGATCTACCCTCAGAAGTAGCATTTTATGTCGGTTTAAACAGGGAAATAATTATTTTTTACCCTCGGGGATTCACAAATTCTTATAGTATGTTACATATATTTACAATTTGCTCGAATCTGACATGAATTCTGTAAAGGAAATTATTTAATAGAGCTAATATTTAAAAAAATGGATATATTCACCTATTTCATTGAATGAAATAGAATGCCTTACAAACTGTACCAATAACCAAAGGATTAGTACAAGCCTACAACTTATCAAACTAACAAATAGCTAATTAAAGTAACACTACTTTTAGAGGCCGAATTTTGCAAAAAAAAAAATTATTATTTTTACTATTTTTTAGATTAGTAGAAAGTCACTACTTTTGGATGGTTCAGAATTTTTAGATTAAGTGATTTTTACGAATCTAAAAAATTAGTAAAAAAAAAGATTCTAAAAAAAAATATAAAAGTTGACATTTAAGTACATTTTATACAAAGATCATGTTGAGTAGTTCAAATTAATTATTTGAACATTAAAAATAATAAAGATATAAAGCCATAATACGACCAATGCGCGCTATGCATAGTACCGTAAACTCACTCTTTTTGTATTTATATTTTGATATAAGAAATGAGTGGGCTACTGATATGTAAATGTATGGGTTAATTTTTTATATGCCCGTCAACTTGTCTTGATTTTCTTATTTACCCCTCTAGAGTTTAATATATTCTATATATCCTCCAACTCTTCTCCATATTTCGTGTTTCTCCGTGAGTACAAAAAGGAAATTAAACCTAATCAAATGATATTAAAAAATTATAATTCCTATTTTTTTTAAAAGAAATAGACGATAATGCCCCTAAAATTGAAGAATGCTTCTTTCTCTTCTCTTTGTCCATCAATGACACTATTAGGCCACCCTCTGGTCGCAAATAAATCATCTTCAAGAAGGACAGAGATATCTGGTAGAGAGGTGTTCTTGCTGAAAGACTAGGCAGATCAGGGGTCTCGGGATTTGGAAGGAGAAGCGACTCAACAACTGTGGGACGGAGGGAAACGCAAGGTTGTTGGGTTATGTGGTGAGACATAGTACTTGGGAGAAGTCAGGGAGGTGGGGGATGTCAGAGGTGAAGGAGATGGGGAGTGATCAGTGTGTTTATCTTGCTCGGCAACCACTTGTGTAATTAAAATTTTCCATACGAATTTCTCTACACGAATGAGAACTTTTACTACTCCATCAAATATTCAAATGTGCTGCTCTAGCTAGTTACAGGAGCAGGTTTTATCGGAAATTTAACTTAAATGTAGTAATTACTTTCGTCTCATCTCAATATTGAAATTTAAAACCCAAATCAAATTTCAACAGCTTGATTTTGTCTCATCTCATCGGTAACAATGGTAATTGTTAATGAAGTACTCATTGCATCTCATCTCATCACATTGGTCTCATCTCATTATTTGTGTAAAATTAAAAAATATAAAACTTATTTTTAATACAAAGTATACCATGGCATTGGCTGAGTAGTTTCCTTCTTGCATCTTCATATGTCTTTCAAGGAAGGCAAACAAATGATGCAAGAGAAAGACAACGAGGAGGTAAAACACAACAGCCAAATTCATTGGACTCTCAAGGGTTTCTAGTTCTTTTGGGAATTTTAATGGGCTTTTGCTGGTTTGAACACAAGTATCTAGGGTGTAAGCCTTATTGTATGTGTGCAACGAAACAGATAGCCTCTTGCTATTTTTTTCACACACAAAAAAAAAATACAAAGGATTGTGTCGGCACTGATGCCCCCTGATTGCGCCCTCGCATGGCGGTGGAGGTGGTAGAGTTACAGATGGATCGAGGCGGTGGTGGTTAAGAGTACGAGAAGGTTTGAATCGGAGGTGCACAGTTGTTGGTGCTGATTTGATTTGTACTTTGAATTCAGCATTGAATAATTGAGATTCAATTAGAGAATGAGCAAGAGGAGAACTAAAGTGGAGGGATGGGGAAGTTCGCCATGATTAACAAAGAAACGGAGAACGGAAGAAACGTTCTTCAATTTTAGGGGCATTTTTGTCCATTTTTTTAAACAAATAGTATTTATAATTTTTTAATATCATTTGATTAGGACTAATTTTATATTTACACTCGAGGAGAAACAAGAAACATGTTGAAGAGTTGGAGGGTATATAGAATATATTAAACAAAAAACATGTTGAAGAGTTGGAGGGTATATAGAATATATTAAACTCTAGAGAGGTAAATAAGAAAATCAAGACAAGTTGAGCGGCAGATGAATTAATCTTTATTTTAAAATAAAAAGGGTGGATTTAAATCTGGTTAGGTACTCTTGGAACTCGTGAAATATATAATTCACCGTTGACCGCTATAATTGAGGGATGCCATTAATTTTGGATCCTACTTCGGTTAATGTGAAGTTTCTTGGAAAATTCCAAGTTTTGCCATCTTAATTAGTATTTAATTTACCCAATGATCTTTAAGTCATTTCCTATTCTAAAATACAGATCCGAACAACCCTCTTTTCCACCATGCGGAGGTCTGAATTTGACCAATATATAGCACATACTATAGATGAGCCATGCCATGAAACTTTGAAACAGATGACAAATGATACATGTAACTACAAGAATTTGTTTTGTCTGCGAGAGTAAAAGTGCTTACCAGTATTGGTATTCTCGCTAACTGTTGGTAAAAGTGATCTACTCTCAGAAATAACATTTTTTGTCAGCTTACTCTGGGCAATAATCATTTTTAAATTCTTATAGTACGTTACATATATTTACAATTTGCTCGAATCTGACATGAATTTTGAAAAAGGAAATTATTTAATAGAACTAATATTTAAAAAAAAATGGATATATTCACCTATTTCGTTGAATGAAATAGATTGCCTTAGAAACTGTACCAATTACCAAAGGATTAGTACAAGCCTACAACTTAGCAAACTAACAAATAGCTAATTAAAGTAACACTACTTTTAGAGGCCGAATTTTACAAAAAAAAAATTATTTTTTTACTATTTTTTAGATTGGTACAAAGTCACTACTTTTGGATGGTTCAGAATTTTTAGATTAAGTAGTTTTTTACGGATCTAAAAAATTAGTAAAAAAAAGATTCTAAAAAAAAATATAAAATTTGACATTTAAGTACATTTTTATACAAAAATTATATTGAGTGGTCAAATTAATTGTCTGAACTTTAAAAATAAAGATATGAACTCATAGGACGATCAATGTGCACTATGCATAGTACCGTAAACTCACTCTTTTTGTATTTATATTTTGATATAAGAAATGAGTGGGCTACTGATGTGTAAATGTATTGAACTTAATATGAAGAATGTTAGGAAGCCCAAATATGATGTTATGTACTAGTTATGGGCCCACCAAAATTTATATGTATGTGTACTCATGTAATAATTGGATCACAGCCATTACATTTTGAACAGAGTACCAAACATATCGTAGAAAAACTCTGCCTATTAAAACAACTATCACTGAATGAAAGTGGGATATGTAAAACCAGTATACCCCTCAACTAATGAGCTCCCTATCTTAGCTAAATAGTCGGCCGTAACATTTTGGCTTCGATAAATATGCTTACATTCATAAACATTGTCTCTTAACAAGAGCCACATTTTATTAATCTCTTTAAAGGCACGCCAATCTGCTTCTAGTGGAGGTTGCGACGATGAGCATGTCAATGCAAGAGATTGATTATCTGTATAGAATGTGCAAGATAAGATCCCCTGCCCTAACAATGATATACAATACACAAAGAGAGAAATAAGCACACCTAACTAGCCTAATTAATGCATGTATATATTATAGAATCATGGGCTTAGTTGTAATTTGGTACTTATATTTTGTATGTGAAGAGTGAAGACTTAACTAAATTAAGGTTGTATAGTCAACAAGCAAATGTCAGATAACCAACAAGCTAGATAATAATTTCTATCTCAATATGACAACTTATCAACAAAATGGCCTTTAATTTACTTCAATAATTGTAATTGAAAATTAGATTTTTTTTTTTTATGTATATCTATATTAATATATTGCCTTTCGCGTGATCAGGGAGTGACTCTATTAACAAAATGGCCTTTAATTTACTTCAATAATTGAGCAGTCCCTGTCTGTTAAATTTAATAGAGTCACTCCCTGATCAGGCGAGGCATTATTTTTGTTTCAGATAATATATATGAGACATTAGAATTAGACGTCTGCTGATGTTTGAATGAACATGATCTAGGATGATTAATATATTAGTGATGATTATACAATGGAGCAAACGACCGGATAGAAAAATAATCTTAGGTTCATCACCAGGAGAGCTGCTTGGGTCCGATGCCCATCGGACTGAAATTTGGGTCCGATGGGTTTCAGGACCGTCCGATCCACTTTAAGATTCATGCGCACTAACTTTAAAGCATACACGAAAGTTGCGGATGCGAATCTCAAAGCAGATCGGACGGTCATCGAACCTATAGAACTCACTTTGAGTCCGATGAGCATCGGACCCAAATTGACCTCCATCACCAGACATATCCCTTTGTACATTTTTTATTTTGTTGCAAGTCTACAAATACAAACTTTTTGACATATTTATTCTCACTTTTCCGCTAGTTTTCCTTATCCAGCAAAAGGCCCTATTTTTCATTGGCAATCAAATTATAATAGTATAATCAGTTGCACAGCACATGTAAATAAAAATTTAACGCTTAATTTGATAAAATTATACAATTTCAAATTATTTAATTCACTATTGCAGAAAGCTTGCTTGGATAGCAGATAAATTAATTTAGTCATGTATCTTGTTGCGGGGTGCCACGGAAATTTTTGTTCTACTTTAGGATGAATTCTACATGACCAGTATTTCGCCATTTTAATTTTTTTTAGTACACAACCTTCGCTGTTAGCCAACTAACCAATTAAATCACGACAGCAAAAGTTTTGTATGAGTGACCGGAGATTTGGTCGCTGATTTGGTCGCAGATGGCCAGTCGCAGAAAGCATCGTCACTGATACTCGCGTGATGACGTCACCGGTCGCCGATTTTTTTGGTCACTGATAGTGTTTGCTGACATCATCTAGAGGCTTTCAGCGTCCGAATTTTAGTCGCTGATGTTTAAAATTCGGTCGCTGATACTTTTTTTCAGCGACCAACTTTCGGTCACTGATGTCTAAAGAAAGAAAAGATGGAGTCAAAAAGCAGATAATGGTCTTCAAAGATGAATTAAAATCCGGTTACTGATATCTTTTTTCAGCGACCAACTATTTAGTCACTAATGTTTAAAATGCAGCCGTTGATATTTGTTTTCAGCGACTTACTATTAAACGTTGCTGATGGTCAAAACCGATCGCCTAATGCTCCTATAAGCATTATTTTTTTGTTTGTCATTTATTTTTCTAATAATTCCATCCAATATCTAATATCGTGTGCTTCGTAACCTTTTAATATCAACATATAACAAGATATCAAATAACATCAAACATCTTTTAAACATAAAACATCAAACATCGCACAAAATAACATCTAAGCATCAAACAAGTGAACAATGTACCAAGTAACATCAAACATCTAAGCATCAAACATCGTACCAAATAATATCAAACATAACATCTAAGCATCAAACATCATACCAAATAACATCTAATACAAAACATCTAAGCATCACACATCGTACCAAATAACATCAAACATTGTCATCCTAGTCGTCACTATCGTCATCCTCTCCCTCATCCCCGACGTCATCCTCGATATTGGGCATCGATGTATGGTGCGAGCTCGAACTTCCCTGTCAATAATAGAAAAATATAATCAATTATGTACATTTTTTTGAAGGAATTAAGTCAAAATTCAGACTTAATTAGTCAAAAATAAGAAGCCAAAATTCAGACTTAAGCAGCAATTTATTTCCTCATTTTAAAACCGGATTTCCTGATAAATATATATTAAACAAGTATAAGGTCATTCATGCAAACACTATCAACTTCTAACTCGATACGGTTTTATTCAAACCTTGGTTCTTCATTATACTGATGCAAATACCATTTCCAAAAAACAGTCCCAATAAAACTAAAATGTTAAACCGGGCTACACCCCATGGAGTGACCTCAAATTGCATACATAGTTATGATATGAACTGATAAGTACCCCAGTACCAAACTTCCCATTTATTGGAACTTTTTAGGATTTTTAAGTAATTACTGAAATCTCAGGCAGCAAAGAAGAAACTTCACAAAAAACAGTGAGCTGGCACAAATCTGACCTTCACAAAACAGTGGATTCCACTGAGTTCTGGACTTTATAATTTTTGATACTTTGTTAGCATACAATTCATGACCAGACAATCATTTTCATATAAAGAACCAAAATTTCTATGTAGCCAATTAACCATAATCATTTTTCAAAGATGGGCTGTCAGAAAAGGGTAAAATTGTCAGTGAAATTAGAACCTTGTGTAGAAACTGATGAGTTAAGTATATAAGATTGTGAGGAACTCATAGATGCATGTGTAAACCTCCATGAACATATATTCAAACTCTAGAAGTCTAAATATCATGTCATGTGTAAAATATTGATAATTGAATTCAGAACGTGGTGATCAAAGCTGGGGCATCATATTATACCATACCATACACTAGGCTTGAGCAAAAACAAGAATTATCTATAAGGTACCTGATTAGTCAAAGCATGTGAAACCATAAGTTTTAACTTCTTATTCGCCCTCTTGAAAAATTGGTCGAGTTTTGTTTCAACCAAGGCAAGAACCTGACCGGATATCACATTTATTTGTTCTTGTGTTAAACTATGAGGCACCGGCACTGAAGAAATCGTCTGCGAAGAAGACTGGCTACTGCTCGACCCAGCCGTACGAATCATGGATCTTGTCTTACCTGGAACATAAAAAAAAATAAGACAATTATTACTACTTACAAATTCAAAAATAAATTATAGTTTTTAGGAAGTGTATTGTACCTAGAGCACCGAGGCCATAGTTATCACCATGAGCATTCAAACCCGTCACTGTGTGCCAGACGCTCTCGTCAATCCAGGGCCAATTGACTTCATCCCCATGCTTCTCCCTCATTTTAGTCTCATATTGTTTCTGCATATTTTATAACATATAAACCCATGTTTTGTACAATAAGTAATGAATATTAGTAATGGTTGTTATGTTCTATTACCTGTGAATCTTCTACCTTCGTGGAACAAAATTCACCCGTCTTCTTATTGGTATGGGTCAGCTTGAACAGCCCATCGTGCCATCTGGGTTCGCGATTGTTTTCCTTCTCCTATTAAGAATTTAAAAGACAATCTCAATAAAAAGGAAGATTGTTAAGGTTAGTTCAATTCAATTGAAATGGAAATTGATTAATTTAATGAAATGCATCTTACAAATCTTTGTTTGTGAACCAGCATGTTCACCGAGCCTGTCGAGGCGAATGTACTTTCTCCGGAGTTGGCTCTATTTTTCTTATTTCTTTCTGACCGTTAACAAATGCCTCAGTGCACCAATAGTCGCACAAATCTGGCCAGACATTTGGCTTGATCCAATCATAAGTGGAAGGCCTCTGGTGCTGATTCCAATCCGGAATATTCGTGCCATACAACTTCTCAGCTTCCTCCTTACACTTCCAATCACAAATACATGATTGATTCGCTTGTTCACGTAACGAGGACCGTACATCCAACTACGGTCACCCTCCATTCCTCCTAATTATGACATATACATTTATAAGTTATTAGTACAATATCTGACCTAAACTTAGATTATGACCATATGGCATTCTAAATGCAATAATAGATGGTATGATTTCGATTAACAAATAGCTAGCGGACCAGATTGCAAAACTCATTGATTTTGAGGAATCATTCATTCAAGTTAGATTGACATTCAAATCATACAACTTAGCTCCCCTTTTATTTCATTGTGATCAACTAGTTGAAATGTAGTAGAATTTGGATATCATTTTTATGTAAGTAATTAAAACCATTTCCTACATATAAAAGACAAGCCTACACATCAGCTAGTAGAATTCACATTTTTACCTAGAGAGGGACAATTTTTAATATTGGATATCACCAAAACATAAAAAGTGATAGCAGTAATGAGGTACATGTCAATGCAGAGACAAATCTTGTACTTTGTGTAGTTGAAACAGAGTTAAAAAGAGTTAAGATGCAAAACAGTACCTTAAGAATTTAGTCAATTACCTGGTGGATGTCACAAATCTAGTGTTGTGATGGAAATCATAAAATTTTGCTCCTTTCTTTCTGAGTTTGCTTTCCTGTTTTATAATGCATTAATATGTCATTAAGTATTTAAATATTAGAAAGAAATAATATTAGAAAGAAATAACATTGGAAAAGGGGTCCTTGTCATATTTGAGGAATTAATAAAAATTCCGCTAATATGAAGCAAGAACCAAAAGTAGACTAAAAACACTGTAAATAAAAATAGAGCATCTATACTTTATTAATTAACAACTAAGATATCAATTTTGGCACTCATCTAATTAAATAGCTCTAAACTGGTACATTCTTCCATTTGCTAGCAAACTGATTTTCTGCCAAATGACTAAAATATCCTTTTGCAAGTACAACAGTGTACTACCCAAATTCTTTCTTAATAAGAATTCAAATCCTCTCCACTTAGAATTGTAGTCCAAACAACAGTGTACTATCAATTTTTATTCACACGAACATTACATATCTAAAGCAAAATTTACTAATCTGGTACCAGAATCCCATGTCCAAAATCAACAATTAATTAACAATCAATAGTTACTAACATATTAAACAAAAAACTGGTTATTATTTGTAAAAGTACCAAATTGATTATGCTATATACACCCAAGTTTCTGAACTACAACAGATTTCATTCTAATTAAATTTCCATCTGAAAATAAAACTTAAATATCTCAACAATAAAGTAAAGCAAATTACTGTTCTAATTGGTATATATGTACAGTATATAACAGCTGCCAGCAAAACAAGTAGCACTACCACTACTACCAGCAAATTACAGACCTGAATAGATATTACAGTTTTAACCCTCCCTGCAGTTTGCTGAGACAAAAATTACCAGAAAAACAAGCAACACTAACACTACTACCTTGCTAAACTTCTAGACACCAAATTAACATAAAACTTAACCTAAACTGAAAAACAAAAAGATTACCGTATTTCAAATTACTGTTCTAATCGGTACCTACATTTGCTCCAACTGGCACGGGAGAGGCCAAAGAGATCAAAGCCTCAGGGGATTTGGAGAAGTGGTGGCAATACCTTGACGGGAAGAGGGGAGTAGGCGAGGAGGTGGTTGAGCTGCGAGGCGAGGAGGTAGTGGCGGATCGGCGGAGCTCCTCGCGTTGGGTTGGGTCTAGGTCTGGGCTGAACTTTTCGGCCGGGACTGAATTAAAAGACCTAGACCCAACCCAATTTAATTCAGTCCCGGCCGAAAAATAGACCCAAAAATTTTTTTTTTTTTTGCAACAGTGCCGGCTATTTTCTGGCCGGTACTTAAATTTTTTTTTTTTCTTAAGGATAGGTATAGCATAATTGGCTAGAACAAAAAGTCGTAGGAAAATCGGATTGAAGTACCGATGTTTTTTTTTACAGTGTCGTATGACACTAAAGTTCAGTGTTCGCATGCGGCTAGTGAATTTAATTTGACAATAACTCGCATTCTAAAATTAAGTATCGATGCTTTATGCACGGCCTAATGACGGCAGAAGTGCATCGATGTTTCATTGCAAAAATATCGCACCAATGTTTTTTTAGAACTACCCTGCTTAATTAATTGTCAATGCTAAGTCTAATAAAACATCAGCGACGCACCAATGTTTTTTTAGCACTACCCGGCTAATAGAACATCGATGTTTCATTACAAAAACATTGATGATGTACCGATACATGCAACCGATGTAACACACGCATCCAACCAAATGCATTTATTTGATCTTAGCCAAACCAAGTGCAAACTTCAATCTGAGTTTCCTACGACTTTTTCTTTGAGCCAACTATGCTATGTCCATCCTTAAAAAATGGAGTACCGGCCAGAAAATGGCCGGTACTGTTGCAAACAAAAAGTTATTTTTCGGTACCTACCAGAAAATGGCCGGTACGGGCATTTTTATAACTTCCGAAAGGAATTGGGTATATTAATTAATTTTTATTAAACTTTGGATAGTAATAAAAATGTCAGCTTTCAGTGGTCGCTGAAAATAGTGGTCGCCAAAACCAGTTATTTTTTATTTATTTTTTTTGGAGAAAAAACTTTCAGCGACCTACGACTGCACCGGTTGCTAATGGCGGTCACTGATACTATTCTTTGTTGTAGTGAATATATAATGCTTTATCTGCAAGGCTGGAACTTAATTGGTGCTTCAAAAACAAAAGAAAAAAAGGAACAAAGAAACAGGAAATAATTTAAACATAACAAAGTTTACAAAGAAAAAAAAAACAAAAAAACTAAGAACATAGTTTAATAGATTAAATGTATAACTACATTCACAAATTCTAAACAATTCATTCTCAAGGAAACAATCAAATTAAAATTTCATACACAGGACATAACCATTGCAAACCAACAACATTAAAGATAGAACCGGAACTCATAATTAGAGCTGCACCCAAGCAAGCTCACTAACAAAAAAACGGAAATCAAATCAACTCAAAGCGGATCAATAACGATGACGATATGTAAATACGGAAACAAGAGTCTGCACCGTGGAAAGAAAAATTGCACAAATTGAAGTACAAAAAGATATAACTGCCCAACGGTTGTTGAAGTATTCATGCATGATCGTTGCTCTCTTCTGACTAAAGTAAGCCTCACAGCTTAGATGGATCTCATCAAACAAGTACGAATAATAGTGATCCTTGAATTCGGTGGAGACTCGTTTACTCAGTTGCCTAAAAAACTCAATTGCTTCATCTTCGTTCGGCAGCAAGTTTAGTACAATGCCGCTGCTTTGAAGGATCTCCAAATCGGATTTATTCTTGATCAAGCAGTTCATCATAACTATCAAACCTGTCCATCTCCTTTTGCTCTCTTCTAAGCCTTGCTCAAATGCCAAAAGGTTCATGAAAATAACCCTTCTGGCGGAGTCAATGATAAGTCGAGGGATCTTTAAGGTACTGTGTATTCTACCATGCTTGATGTCGGGGTCGGAGTTGTTGAGTGAATCCTGCTTTCTCAACTGAAAGCCAAACTCAGAGAGTTGAGTGGCTGACGGTATTACGAGAGGAAGTCTGTGATCCTTTAGTCCCTGCACCGGCTGTGCCCAGGTACATTTTTGTAAGGTTGGTTGTGCGCTGATATTGCAGAATATTTTTTTTTTTTCGGAATCTGGCAGAGAAATCTCATGGTAGAGGTGGAGAAGGTGGTTGATCTCGATGTTCCCCGGTTCTTTTACTCGGCCAGATCTAGTGTATGCTATCCCCCAGGTACTTAATAAACAAATTCTTCACCACCAATTTCTTCAGCTCCACCTTGCTAGTGTTTTCATCGAGGCCCTTCAAAGTGGCGTACAATTTTTCGAGGACGAAAAATGGAATTTGGTTTTCTACCAAGAGCAAATCGGACATAATGGCCATGAAATCCCATCCTGCCCAGGAATGGTAACGGCGCTTGTCTTCATCGAGCTTTAAAAGTAACTCGAGGGTAAAGCAACCATCGATTAATAGCACCTCAACAAACTTGTCATCATCCCTTAGGAATACTTCCTCGCTGTAGCACTCACGGGCATGACCCTTCAGGTTTTGGATTGCGTCGATATAGGTACCATAATTGACTTGTTTGTTTCGCTCCAAGAAATCATGCAGGAAGTGATGCTTGCGCTCCTCTATAGCCATGAACTTTTTTTTGCCGTGGTAATACGGTCCGATGGGAACCATCTTTGGTTAATTTGTACATGTCCTCATGCTTATAGCTGTAATGAACTCGGGAACACGGAAGATCGTTGAGCTGTTTGTGGTAGTTTTTTTGTTTATTTTGCTAAGAAAATTTCTGATGTTGTCGGCTACGGAGTTAACTTCTGTTGCCATTACAGTAGGGGAAAAAAATAGAACTGGTATGATAATTTTTGGGAAGAAATTTAAATAGCTTTTCTCAAAAAAAAAAAAAAAATTTAAATAGCTAGAGTGGATCGACTTTATAGACAAGGAAAGCTAATTGGGTGCCTCTCTTGTGTCCAAAATAATGGGCATAGGCATAGGTATAAATAGGTTGATACTTGCAAAAGAGAGACCTAATCTATTTTTTAAGCCTAATTAAAATATTCATAGAAGTCCTAATTATAACGAGAAATTTGAATACAGAAGTAATTATTTCAACAGTGTTGTTGGAAATGAGGTTTTAAAATTAAAATCATATGCCAGCGAAAACATACCTAACCATATGACTACTGTCTATGGTTTAGATTCGCTCCTTACCTTAACATATCCAACACAACTTCTCATCATATCACTGATGAAGGTTGATTACTATAATCAATCACACAGAATCCACAATTCAATAAATTTTTTGTTAACTGTCTTGTGTAATGTACAGAGATAGAATGGGGCAAAATTTTCACAATAAGATAAAAAATTGTAAAATTATTAATTGGAAACACAAGCATATTTTTATTTTTATGAACAAATACAAACATCTTTTTGAAAAAGAAAAAAATGGGCGAAAGACCTTATATGACTTGGTCAATGCGACATATATAATGTTATCTCTCCAAATTGAGTAGAACAAATCATATCTAATGCTTCTCTCATACTTTTTTTTTGTTTGTTGTGTAAAAATTAGAGATCAAGCTAGTCAACTTTTTAATATATATAGAAGATTTTCTATCTGAATTTCAAATCTACGACTTACCACTCTGAGGATATCGCCTCACTAAACTAAATTTTTCCGGTTCTAAGACAGAGTGAATATTATTAATTTTAAATATCAAATGAACAGAAAAAGAGGCAAAATGACACTTCAGCCCCTTTAATGTTACAACTGTTGCTCAACGATGACCAGGTATATACAACTGTTATCGGAAAAGAAAAAAAAAATGATATTCAACAGTTACAGCAGCTTGTGATGGCTTATAATTGTTACAAGGCTCTAGGAGGCGTTACACATCTCTCTAGAATGCTTGTTTTATATATCCCATATTTGATATATAAAACCCTCTGGAGATTTTATTCAAATCCTTTAGTAATTGATTCATTTTTCTCAAAACTAATACTAATATCCTAAAATAGATAACAAATACCTAGAAAAAAAGGCTCACCATGCACATGTCATCATGTACACCGTAATTCCAACAACTATAAAATATACTTTAAAATTTGACTACATATTTTAATTATAACCTCGAGTAATTATACATGATGAACAAATATAATCTCTTTAATCTTTCTAAAGAACTGATGGCCATAGATTGTGTTTTATTGTGACTAAAAGTTAGCTTGTTGTCTTTGCATTATTTTTAATGCCCCTTCAGACGGTTTTTGATGTTTAGGAACGGTTGGGATCTGCCTGCAGTTTATCAAATCAAACTATGAAGGGGTGTTTTTTTGTGATTATCACATTATTAGAGGGACAAACCTATAAATAAATGTAGCGACTCTTTTGTAAATTCCTCTAAACAAGGACTATGGTTATGTTAATTCGTTATTGTCCCATCTTCTTGGATGACTTATGATTAGGGCTGCACAAAAAATTCGTAGTTCGTGATTCGATTTGAGTTTGATTCGAAAAAGTTCGTAAAAAATTCGATTCGAAATTGAGTTCGTTCGAAATTAATTCAAACCAAATTTAGTTCGAAATTAATTCAAACCAAACTCAAACTAGACCTGGTTCGATCGAAATAGGTTCGCAAACTATTTTAGTTCAAAATTAATGTTTTATTTAGGATAATATTTGGGTTTCTAATAATTCTAAAACTTTGGTGATTGTTCTGTACTTCTATTGATATTTAAATTGTAATTTAAATACTTTGGATATTTGAAAACTTTGGTGATATTGCTCCTGTTGGCTATTTGGAAAACTTTGGATATTGTGATTGTACTGAACTTTGATTGATTGTACTAAACATTGGTGTTTGATATAAATTTTGATATTTGTAATGAACTTTGATATAAACTTTGGTGTACTGTGTAATTAGAATTCAGAATGCCTGAGTTTTTATTGAAGTGCTGTAATTTCGAACTATGGCCCTGCCATAAGTTATAACTCGTAAGTCGTAACAAAGTTCGTAAAGAGTTCGAAATTGAATTCGTAAAAAATTCGATTCGAAATTGAGTTCGTTCAAAATTAATTCAAACCAAACTCAAATTGGAGTAAGTTTGATTTGGTTTGGTTCGTTTGCAGCCCTACTTATGATGCAAGTGCTAGCTAGCTGTGATGCACGCCATCTTAGTTATAGCTGTACATGTTAAACTATTGTATTTGACCTATGTTTCTTAATTAAGAACTGATAATTTTGTATTTTCCGCTCCTAATTTGTTGACTTGTGCAATTGTGACATGCCAGCAACTTCTTTACCAACTTTTTCTTATCTATAACATTTAAAATTAATTAAACATGTGAATTAATTTAATTTGAAGAGAACTAATTAAAAATTAAGTACAACCGTTGAGAACATAGGCGTCTCTTTCTCTTTTTCTCAAAATTTATATAAATTTACTCGTTGCAAAAATGTGACCGAGCTTCTAATTAGCTTATGCCAAAATACTTTGGACAGAATCCACTGTACAATCTATATTACAAATATCCTTAATTTTATATAAGGAACCTTGCATATTTAAGTTACATAACTAATTAATCTCTTGTTAATTTAAGTATAGATCTATTTTACCAAGCACATGCATACCTGTTCATAAAATATTGTTATAATTTAAGTTTAATTAGATATGTTTTACCAATCAAATTAAACACATGCATGCTGTCAGTTGTATATATTGATTGAATTGTTTTTAAATTGCTTGGTAGTGGCTACCAACCAATCAATTTCAAAAAAAAATTCAATCAATATATATATTGATTGAATTGTTATAATATGTTTGTTCACACTAATTAAAATGTAGCAGCTGAACTACATACAATATATGTGAGGATGGCTTTAGTGTTATCACAAACTACTTGCCACATCCTCTATTTTGCAATAATATTTTCAATGATGAAGTTTAATTGATGAACCATAACTACTAATTGATGAACCGTAGTGTGATAATACATTAACTAATTATTTAATATGTTATTGTATGACACATATTTGGTTTGGATGTCAGTAATTTTGTAATTAGGAGAAACAAGTAATAATTGATACACTAATAAGTAGTAATTTCTACTGATGAAATTTTGATTGCACAAGACCAGATTATTGCAACTGATTTCTTGATTAGAAGAATGAAAGATATTGAACTACAGCAACTTTTGGGCTGAATGCGTGCACCCTACACATACGCACGCCACAGAGGATCCGGGCCTTTAATTTAGTATTATATATAGTTTCGTCGTTTGTCCTGATGGATATATTCAACCTGTGGAAAGAAAGTCATTTGCTAGGTCATCAATCTACTTCCAAAATATGTTAATATATATGTTTTCTTAAATTAACATCAATCTGTTTCCAAAATATGTTAATATGTTTTCTTAATTTGTTAATTTGATGGAAGCACGTCAAAATATAAGAGAGAAAAAATATAAAACAACGAGACACCCACCCTGACTCCCTTAGGCCGAAATTTTTATTCATATCCTCAAGAAAAAAAAAATTCGAAAATGCCCTAACATTTTTTTTAACCGCCCAAACTGCTAGTTTTTTCAGCGGTTGTCTTTTTTTTTTCAAAAAGATTGATATTTTTGCATTGAAACATCAATACGTACACTTGTGCTGGGATTAACTAAGATATAAAACATCAGCGCGTCATCGATGTATTTGCAAAAAAATTGTGCACTTGTGCTGGTATAAAACATCGGTGCGTCATCGATGTTTTTGTAATAAAACATCGATACATTGTTCCAAAACTTTAAACGGCCATAAATATGTTGGTAGAAAAATCTAATTTTAGCATTTGATGACAATTCGGAAAGCTCACAAAGAGACGAAGGGCCTAGAGTCCCAAGCATAAGTCTTCAGATGTCGGAAGAATCAAAATTGCAAATAAATATCATTTAGGACTTCAACACTTCTTTTTTTTTTAAAACTTGACAGTGGTTGTCAAGTGGTACATAAATGTAAAGGTTTGTACATCACACAACATTGAAAATTAAATACTAAAAATAGAAATTAACAATATTTACTCCACAGCAATCCCTCTTGGACTCCACAGAAATCTCTCTTGGACCACACTCTCTGCTAGAGTCCGATGGTTGGGTCTCTTCTGTTCAAAAACCCACTTGTTTCGTTGCTTCCACAATGTCCGATCCATTAATTGTTTTTTATTCTACAATATGTTAATTATTCATCATAAAATTGTATTTAACAATAATAAACATTTTAAAATTGAGTATCAATATTACAAAAAATGAGGAGCATCATTTTTTTTACTTGAACTAATTTAGTGTTTTCGTTTTGTTTTGTAATATAGACAGGGTTATGCATTGTGAGGTTGATATTCCTCATTAAAAAAATTAATTAATGAATAGCTGTATTTCTCAATTAATACTCCATCTATATATTATTTGTTTGACAATTTAAAAAAAAATAAAAAATAAAAAGACAACAGCTAGCTTTTTTTAAGGCATATTTGTAAAAAAAATTCTTGGGGATATGACTAAATTTTTGGTCCAGGTTAAGAATCTTGCACTTGACCAACTGAATTAGACTAATTTACAGAATTCATCTAATTATTTAATATCTTAATATCCTATGTAGAGAATATTGTCTCCGTAACTAGATTGAAAACTAGTTTATCAGACTAATCTATATATAGTTTTGAAAAAACAAAAAACATCGAGTCATTATCAATTTTAACGGCTCAATAGGGATGAGCTGATGATTTTTGGAGCGGTTCTCTTACATTCTGAAAATTTCCAAAAATAATGTCACGATTTCTTTTAAAACAAATAAAAAATCGGACCAAAGACTGATAGCACGTAAGCACGAGCATTATTGTCTTTCTTACATATTATTTTTATTTTGTTTACTTATTTATTTTTCCATTTATTTGTTTATTTATTGTTTATTTGTTTATCTATTTTTGTAATGAACACTGGCACATGTAATAAATTGCAAAAGAGCCAAATAGGGTCGAAGCGTGACTCGCGCTGCAAGCTTCGTCAGATTGGTCGGACCAATAGAATCAAAATTCAATCTCCGATATAAACAAGTTTATTAGAAAACCTTTAGAAAAATAAGCAATGGGAGATGCATTCGCTGGGTACACATAACAGCCCCAATCAATTTTTCCAGATTGTACCCTTGCCTTTTTTTATTTCTTTCGACCAGTTTTCTTCCGAGAGTTGCCTTTTCTGCCTATTTTACCGTTATTTTCTTTTCCATTTTAAGCCTATATTTCGACGGCTATTTAGCGTAATGTATATATATACCTTGTAACATACATTACAAAGATTATGATTGTTGGAAATTTAGTTTAAAACTAAAAATTTATTTAAATAAATACTATTTTTTTTATATTAACGTTTCTAAACTGTATGAATTATGGAGCTATTAAATTATTTGGTCCTCATTCTATTCATTCGCAAATTAAATGTCATTCATGCACAATTAAGTGTCATTCACTTTCTTTAATATATTGAAACAGTAATATGTAATGAATAGGAATTTAAATGTCATGAATGTACATATTTATTTATAATAGAACATGATATTTGGAGAGAAAATTATCCAATAATTTTTTCAACAATTCGCATTCTTTGCTCTTTCTCTTAGCTCTATAATTCATGAAAAAAACAATTTCAAATCTCCTACAAACAACATTATTTTCTTTATAGTAAATATTATTTTGCTACTATTGTTGAAAGAAGCTACATCAACCTCTAATACGTGGTGTGCTCCCAGACAGAGGAATTTTGATGTAACTTGGGACTGTCTTACCCAATTATTCTTGCACATAGGATATATGTAAAGTTACCTTAGGTCCCCATTTTGCAACTCTGGTAATAAAGTTTTATTATTATATTTTTTTAATATAATTGTTATTTATTTAGTGATCAAAATTCATATTTAAAACTAGTTTGTTAGTTAATTTTTCCAACAATGTTAACAGATTAATAAAATTATTATCCACAAATCCAATCAATAAAATTAATAGAGTTGGTGTCTCTGCTGTGACAAGGAAAGAAAGCGAAAATTACTATTTACATATTTTATTTGAGCTATATCCTTTTTTTTGTCTTAAAAATGCCCTTAGGCTTATTTGAGCTATATCCTGATCTACTCTTTTGATTCTAGACTCAAGAATGGCGTGTACAGGATCCATAGGAGCTCTATCTTGATATACTATGAATCCTATACGCACCATTCTTGGATCTAGAATCAAAGAGGAATTTGTCCTCGTTCAATTATTTAGTTTCTGTTTGGCCAAGTACTTCAAGTTCCCGATTGAATTCCATTTGTAGCAGTCGGTAAGGAAATTCGAAAAAGTGCTTCATTTCGCAGTTTCCCTTTCTCACGAGTAGTAGTTGTAAGAGAAGGACAAAATGGTCATTTAGTTTTAAAATAACATAAATCATAAAATAACTAATTTGAAAACAAAGATTACTCAGATTAATGAAGAAAAGAGGAAATAAGAAAGTTTTTTTCAATTTTGATGGAGAAATAGACAATATGAAAGAATTGATGGGGAAATTGAAAATTTTGAATGTTTTGATGGGCATGTGAATAATAATCCCATATTTAGTCATCCGTGAGGAAGGGAAATAAATCTGATGTTATTCCAACGGAATAACAGGAACCTGTTATTTCGATCTCAACCGTTCAATATTTTTTACGCGCGATCTCAATGAAGAAGATTTTTAATGCACGAATCTCAACAAAAATCAATGGTTGGGATCGAAATAACAGCAGATTTGTTTCCCAGGAAGAGAAGTAATCAACTTTGAGTCCGCAAGTAGAGTGATCCTCACCGTCCAATTTACACTATGACCGTGCTATCAGAATCGATGAATCTGATATTAACGGAGCGTTTCTGTTAAATATTTAAATGAGCCCTCGACAACATAAACCCCGTCTTTCCTCTTTTCCTTTTCTCCTTCCCCTCTTTTTTTGTATTCGGATAAACCCCGAGTCCATATCCTCTGCGGTAAGCCGGTAACAGAATATTTAAATTAATAACTGGACCGTCCGATCAGAATCCGGACCAATCCGATCTGAAGTGAAATGCACGGGATCCTTTAATATTCGTGCGGATTCTGATCGGACGATTCAGATTAAAAATGTAATATTTTGCTACCTCAGGTTATATGAATCCGCTTCCCTTTTCTCTTCTACTTCGAGTCTTTTGCCATTTCCAAATGCGAAGAACTCCCATACGAATGTCATTTTTCCCTGCACCCCCTTCTTTCAATCCCTCCATCTGGTTCTCTTGGCAAAGTTCGCAAATCGGAGCGAAGGTCGTCCCTTCTCGCTTCTTCCCTTGAACCGGTGCGCCTAGTGGCTGAATCATCCTTTGACTGCTGCTCCTATTTGAATTCGGTATGTCTCTCTCTCCCTTTCTGTTGTTGTTTTTAAGATTGGAATGGTTTTGCACGAAACATTATTACAATGGTTCTATTTGCCTAAGATACGTAGTAACTTAATAATGAGCAAACAAAATACTAAAAGGATATATACCACAAGTTTTCTCTTCTCTCTTCCTTAAAGCTTCCTGACGTTATTAATTGGGTCTGTGGGCGCAGTAAATTTACCAGAGACGATCAGGAATGAATTGAAAAGCATGTTTCAATTAGTGATTTTTTAATTTGGATTTTTTATATCATTTTTCTGATTTCTATATATAAATTTGGCGAAGTCTCTCCTCTTAGGTTCACATATGATAAATAATTTTTTTGTTATAGTAGTTCTCCATGTGAAGACATAGTTGTCAACTAACAGTACCGTATAGTTACAACTCAAAAAGGAAAAGAAGATGCAAACAAGCACAGCTCAACATATATAATTACTTTTTTAATGATTGATTTAAACACAAGTACTAAATAATAACGAGAAGGTAAACAAACACAACGGCTACTTATTTGGAAATATAAAATAGTATACATACAATATTCAGCGAAATGATACAAATACATAAAAGATTAATTTACATATTTCTCGCTAATAAAATTTGCGAAATATCTGTCGCAATATTTCGCGCATCTACAGAAATACCATGCAGGCCTTGTTTTGATAAGCCTGCACAATAGGCACCATTATTGCCTTTCCAGTGATGTGGAATGCGTCGTGCAGGCAACCCATCACTGGATAGCATGTAACCGCCATCCTGCAATTAATAAGTACCAATTAATGTACCATATATATTTTTTGGTGTTCTAAAAAATAAATGTCAAAATTAAGGAGGAACAAAAAAAAATAGATCATTAGTGATTTTGATTGACTACCTTAAACCAAGCGCTTGCAGTACTTCGGTATCCAGTGGCAAATATGATTGTTTCATAGTGAACTGCTTGTCCATTGGAAAAAGTTACTTCACTTCCAACAATATTTGAAATTGCCGGTTGTACCTGATTTGAGAAGAATAAATTTTCTCATAAAAAATTGTCTGAACCATACAAATAATTTTGAATTGGAAAAGAACCAGTAGAAGTTATTGCACCACAGAGTATATCACATACCTGAATCTGACCAGCTTTGATGTTCTCCACAGCTCCAACATCTATTGTTGGGGATAATCCTGTAACTGCTTTCTGCATAAAGGGACCCAAGTTTGGTCTAACTATACCGTAGTTAGAAAGATCTCCAAACTTTAACCATGCAAGAAAGACGATTATCCGGTCAACAATTTTCATTGGAAGATACTTGAGGAGAGTCATCCCTAGATAGATGAGCTCCTTGTTCACAATGTGCACCTATCAAATTAATTTCATTTATCAATTGTTATTTAAAGTTAGAGAAAATAAATAAATAAATAAGTAAAAAATGGCTTCAAGGAAGGAATCATTGCACTTACTGGGCTTCTCACTGAGATTGTTGTCATTGCACCATGAGTGGCAAGATCATGTGCTATCTCCATTCCTGAGTTGCCACTCCCAATGACCAACACTCTTTTTCCAGTGTAGCATCTCCCGGACTTAAAGTTGGAAGAGTGCAAAACATCTCCATTGAAATAATCCAAACCAGGGAGATTTGGAATATAACCCATGGAGTTCTCTCCAGAGGCCACTACTATGAATCTTGCACGAAAGTTGCTTGTTTCATTTGTCATAGTATTTGTGGCCTTAATTTCCCATTTTTGTTCTTGTTCATCATATGTTGCTGATTCAACATTCATATGATAAATGGGGTTAATACCGAAATGCAGCGTATAGTTATCAAGGTACCTTATGAAGTCGTCTTTCGGTATGAAAGTCGGCATTTCTCTAGGAAATGCCATGTACGGTAGCTCGCAGAACTGTTTCGCGAGGTGCAAGTGAAGCCGATCATATGCCCTCTTTTTCCATAACGAGCCAATACAATTGTCCTTCTCCAGAATTAGAAATGGTATCGAGAGCATGAATAAACATGCAGACACCGCCAGACCAGCGGGTCCTGCTCCGACAATTACTACAACACTCTCCATTAATTATTTTTTAAAGAAAACAACTAGTTTCTCTTTCTATAGTCTATACCTCCTTTAATTTTTTCCTCTCTTAATATGTGATCTTTGCTTACGGGGGTCTGTATTTATTTCAAGAAAAGTGTGTTTAATACTGTGCTATACACCGTTAAAGTATCTCCTATTTACTTTTGCATTTTTGCGGATGATTAGGTAAATAAAAACAAGAGATCTCCCTAATGTACAAATGATATTTTTTGGACTACATTAAGTATAACAGTGCTGGTACATAAGATAAAGTTCATTTCTTATAACCTTTGATTTCCGTTTTGCTTTAATTTTTAGCCTCTTCTATACCATAAAGAAGCAGCTGAATGGTTTCTTATGCTATGGAAATTTGAATGGTTTGACGGATGGCCTATCTTCTTCAAGCATTGCACAAAAGGTATGAACTTTTAGGTAAATTTTGTATTTTTCTTTGTTTTCAGTTTTTTTTCTATGTTTCGTACGTTATTCTTTACCTAAACACAAGCCCTTATGATGTTCAGTTATGCTTAATTTTCAAAAAATTCAAATTGTTTGAAACTTATAGAAGAAGTCTGGGATTTCCATGTGAATTCTATTGTCCTGATGGCTCATAGGAATATCTCTACCTAACGATGCATTACAATCCTTTCAGTTTTACCAGTCAGAACCACTTTCAGTTTTCCCTTAGCTTGCTACCTAATTCGAATGTTGTAATATGTCATTACAGAAATAGGCATCTGTAATGCAGCTGAGAGGAATACAGAGAAACTGTTTTTCTATAATTTATGAAACCATTCTTTGGTTCTTATTTATTACTCTTTGTTATGAAGTTCAGGATGGTGTAATTAGGTCGCTTTCAAACATGCAGTAGTACATTCATCAACTAATTTCAGAGTCAATGGATGCTGTTGCAAGAGCTGAAGAGGTGAACACTGGTACTAGTGTGGTTTCGGAGAGTAGTCTTTTCTGCCTATTTTACCATTATTTTCTTTTCCATTTTAAGCCTGTATTTCAACGGCTATATAGCCTAATGTATATATACATTGTCAATTACATTGTAATTAAAGATTATGAGAAACAGATTAATAAAGTTATTTTCCTAAAATCCAATCTCTAAAATTAATAAAGTTCAAGCGGGATATTTAACGTGAATGCAATGATTTCTGTATTTAAATAATGCATCAAATTTAAGAAGAAACGCAAAAATACAGGAACAAAAGCAAACAATAAACATAGATTGGAAAAAAAAATAACAGAACAGAATTCTGGTGCTCTAAACAAGATTGACAACTAGCTTTAATAATTTCCCATAAATGTGAGGAAAACAAATTCTCAGCACTTTATTCTCAAATCATACAAAAACTATATCTCAATCTTACAAAATTAGCACTTGATCGATCCATAACTAATCAAAATCATTTAAATTTGATGCAAGGTCTCCCCACCTGACATTGTACTTGGCAGCAAGGTAGTGGGCCCCAACTGGGCCCCGGCTCCCATAAGGGTACAACTCGGGTGCAATACGCCTCTCCTCTAGTTCTTTTAAAAGTGGAGTGAAGAGGCCCCACGCAGCATCCAGCTCATCAGATCGAATGAAAAGGCGCCTTTCTCCTTCTATAGCATCAAGTAATAGACGCTCATATGCATCTGGGATCTCCTTAGAGTACCTGCCGCAAAATCCATTCATGTTTTTTTAAAAAGGAAATTCCAGGATGTTTTATAGGTATGCACTTCAATAGTACGTCTCATAAAAGAGCATATAATGGAACTCAAAAGTTGTGACCTTTGCCATAGAACATAATTACCAATTTACCATAGATATTATTAAATGAGTGAGGCTATGGGACTATGCATAGTGCATAATGGTCTGTACTATGGATCAATATTTCTATTTTCAAAGTCCAAACAATCGATCTCAACCGTTTAACATGATCTCCCTAAAAATATACTTGTATATCAAATTTTACATTTTTTTTAAGAATTTTTTTTACTATGTTTTTAGATTGGTAGAAAAATCACTTGATCTAAAAATTCTAGACCATTCAAAAGTAGTGACTTTCTACCTATCTAAATAATAGTAAAGAAATTCTAAAAAATATAAAATTTAGTCTGCAAGTACATTTGCATATGGACATCATGTTAACAGTTCAAATTGACTATTTGGACATTGACAATGACAATATTGATCCGTAGTACCATAGCCTCACTCTTATTAAATTGTAGAATGATCTCCTTTCATTTTTTGTAAAAACCAAACCTAGTTCTACTACTTGATTTTTTTATCAAAATTCTTAGAGGTCATTCAAAACAATCCATAGTCAACCGACATTAGTCAAGATACTTCTTTAATTCCTACTCGGTTTATGTATAGTAAAAGTGGCACACAAACCGACTAAAATTAGAAGAACATGACATTTTCTCAGGTAAGATATGGCCAATGGCAGTTAATAAAATATATTTTTTGAATTGTTTATAGAACCTACCTTGCAGCATAGTGGAGATTGAGATTGCTTCTATCCAATCGCATGCCAAGGCCAGGTATTTTGTTGTTGATTTTCAAGTAGATTGCCTCATCTGGCTGAACCCGGATTACGAGCTCATTTGTAGCCCGATCTAGGTCTGTGCCAAAACACCCCTTGTATATATTTCCAGGCACATGCCTGAACTGCACCCTTATCTCAGCCCTATATTTCATAAAACAACAATGTAGAATAATAAAAAGTTAGACATCTTATTTGTGAGATTTAGTAACAAGAGAAAATATTTTAATATGACCCAAAAAGCCGAAAACATCATGTTAATAATGAAAAAGAGAGCATCAAAAGTATCAAGTATGATCCACCCCTGAACAAAAATTGTTGGGATTACCAAGACTACGCATCAAGAAAAAGAGAAGTTTTCTCAGCTCAAGTAAGATTAAAAAAATAATAATAAACTTAACTCCTTACAAGTTTCAAAATGAAGACAACATTTTTGCGAGTCTAAACAAACTTAAGGTTACCATTTTGGAGAAACACAACCTCAGCAATAAATCTGTGGCAGGTTACTAGTCTCTCACTTTTTGGGTGTCCAGGGCCATTTTTCATGTTACATGCTTTTGTTTTTCTTCCTCTTTACCTTGTAAATTCCCTTGTAACCTCTTTAATAAGTTTAATGATATTTACTAGGCTTTTCATGTAGGTACAGAAGCCAAGGGATAAAATTGAGGAAGAGTATGCATGAAGCATTGCACCACACTGCACGAAAAATACAGTAATTGTACGGAAGAAAACATACCGCTTGGTGTGAAGAGCTTTGCCAGCCTTCATTAGAAATGGCACACCATCCCACCTGGCATTGTTAATAAAAAGTGCAGCAGCTGCAAAGGTCGGTGTCAGACTATTGCTGGGCACAGTTTTATCATCAGTATACCCAGGGTACATCACACCACCTCTGGTGTGACTCTTATATTGACCTACTACCACATCATCAGCCTGAAGTGGTTTCATAGACCTCAATACCTTCACCTGAAATTTTATGGAATTGAACATGTTAAGAAAACCTATACATACAAAGTAGAAATTTCAGATGAGTGAGGCTATGGTACTATGCATAGTACAGATTGGTTCGTACTACGGATCAATATTTTCATTTTCAAAGTCCAAATAGTGTATCTGAACCGTTCAACATGATTTCCATATGTAAATGTACTTGCAGACTAAATTTTATATTTTTTAGATTTTTTTTACTATTTTTTTAGATAGGCAAAAAATCACTACTTTTGAAAGGTCTAGAATCCTTTAGATCAAGTGATTTTCCACCTATCTAAAAAAATAGTAAAAAAAATATAAAAAATATAAAATTTGATCTACAGGTATATTTTTATATGGAAATCATGTTGAATGGTTTAGATTGATTTTTTGGACTTTGAAAATGAAGATATTGATTCATAGTATGGACCAATAGGCGCTATGAATAGTACCATAGCCTCACTCATTTCAGATATAAATTAAAAGGCTTTTGCAAATTAAGCAGGAACCAGTGTGCAATTAATATTTAGGTGAGCTACCATAATGTGAATCCAAATTTATATGGGCTAAAAACATAGGCCTCTTTGCAGGCAGGGGTCCAATTTCTATTTCTAGCTAGTATGACTTGTACATCAATTTCAATCTTAATGTTGGATCATAAAAATATCTTTAACAATTTTAGTGTCTTTTGGTGAAATGCAGAACCCTAAAACTCCGCAATCATAAAATAGTAAATGTATGTTGGTGCTGAATTGTAATGCTAAGGTAGTTGGAAATGATTTGCAATCCAAAATAAAAGGAAATAAATAGTAATTGTCAAGTAGCAACCTTCTCATTTCTGATATCTTCAGCCTCTAAGCTAGTAGGGGTCTCCATGGCGAATAGTGCCATTATTTGAAGCAAATGGTTTTGCATTATATCTCTTATTATACCGTAGTGGTCAAAGTACCTAAAAATATAAATGCAAATCAATATATCAACTTCACTTTTATGAAGTTTCATTGTTGCTGAAGAAATGGCAAAGCAAGTTTCATTATTTTTTTGAAAGAAAGTGGGATGACCCGCCGATTTCCATTACTATGAAAACCATTACATTGTCAGCTGGTACCACCTCTCTGGTACCAGAACCAAAAAAGCAAGTTTCATTATTGAAATAATGATTTTATTATGTGAGAAGTTTACTATGAATCCACCTTTCCTAAGAACACTTTTAAATTTCATGAATTTCACAAGTGCCTCCTGTGAAAGTTATATATCATTTCGTATCTTAACAAAATCTCAGGTCAGAATAACTTTTTCAAAGTTATCCACTTGTACTGTTTTATGACATAACACATTCTCAATTCAGAATCAAAGAGCATAAAACAGCAAATAAGCAAACTAAACATACCCGCCTCTTCCTTCAGTGCCAAAATCTTCAGAAAAGATTATTTGCACATTTCTGATATATTGCCTCGACCAAAGTGGCTCAAAAACCAGATTAGAAAACCGAAGAACTGAAAGATTCTCGACTAATTCCTTTCCCAAATAATGGTCAATCCTGCAATACAGAAAAAATAATTCACAATTAATTAGATAAGAGCATACATAAAAGAATTTACAGACAAATTTAAAAACATTTCATACAAGGGATGATGTAAAGGTAGTAGTTGCATAAATGTCGAAACTAAGTTATTTGACAGCATGATAAACCCTAAAGCACAACTGAGGCATAAGCTTAAGCTCACTAAGAGGGATTGTTAGTTTAACTTGAAAAGACCATCAAAATAGGCTTTATACGACGAATTTCAACCGTTAATTTCTTCAAGCTCATTTTGTGTAAGATCAAGTGGTTCAAAATCGTTGAGAAATGAATGCACCAAAATAATTTCTTTCTCTTTATTTTTCTTTTCTGTAATTTATCAACAAGTAACAACAGCCTTGAGTAGTAAAAGAAAAAAAATGGAAAACAAAACAAATTCTGATATTACTAGATGCTGACAAGGTGTTCTTGAGTAGTAAATAAAAAACTAAAAAAGTGACTAGTGTCAAAAAGCCCCCAAAGAGGATGTCTTTCAAAGGATTAAACCAAGACTTGATAAGTCTCACCAAAAAGATTACTACAGTCAACTTACCGAAAGATTTGGTCTTCATGCAGGTACTGCTTGAAACCACGTGTCAGAGCAGCTGATGACTCAGCATCACGACCAAAGGGTTTTTCCACAATTACCCTTGTCCAGCCATTTCCTGATGAGGCCGCCAGACTGGCGCATTTTACCACATCTAGAAATATGTTAGGTGGTATTGATAGATAGTACAGACGATTTGAAATCCTTGATCCCTAAGCATAAAGAGGAATTGCTAAGAGTTATTTCTTTGTTAGATCTCCTAAAATTTACCAAGTTTCAATACAACCGAAAAATTTCTGTAACTTGCAGATATTATAATGCTTGGTATCATTTGCGAGTACACTACCAAGGGAAATTGGTATAGTACAGTACTAATAACTTTGATGCTTGAACAAATACCATTAAACAATAACCTTGATCCTTTACATAGAAAGCATCTTTACTTGTGGTGTATACCAGAAATCTTTTGGCATATACTGCAACATTGAACTAAAAAATTATAATATTTAATGGTTTCCACTAACATATTGCCATAAGTTTGCAGTTCAAGGTGTTTAGGCTTATTTTGTAAAAATACATAAGATTTTGGTATGCTGCAACCAAAATATTGACAATTTGCCATATCTCGTGTAATACCCAATACTTGTCCTATTTGAAAGAAAAGGTTGGTTTTGAAATACCTCATGCTGTTTTAGTTTCTTGTCAAGATCAGCAAAATGTGCCTCAGAATCGTACTGTCCTGCGTGGTAGAAGCACCTCTTTAGAAACTCTTCCATTTTCACACTACAATTCTCCCTACAAAAACAAACAAACAAAATAATAAATAAGAACTGTTAGAACATAAATCCCAGCATTCATCATTTTTTATTGCATATCCAATATTCCTAATGATTGAGACTGCATGTGTTACTAATCATTAGATTCAAAAAATATACAATTCATTAAATGTTGACCATTCTGCCCATATCTCTGATGGATATTGTAGTATGCCAAATTTTACTATTTTTTTAATTTTTGAAAGATGACCCTATCGGACACAGTAAAATCTAATTTACATGTAAGATCCCAAAGTTTATATATATTCGCCCTGACGCCACTCACATCGTTCATGTTGTAAAATCAAGGGCAACATTTCTTCAATTTATTTTCTTTTTCAAATTAACCTCGGAGTAGCAGACTGTCGCTCCTTGTGAAAAACCCAAAAATGTTTGGATGTTAGTTGCCAATGTAGAAAAACTAGGCTCTTTTTTATATAAAAGATTTGCCAAATATCCCAGAAAAAATGTACCAGTTCCTAAAAATGCAGTAATAAAAATAAGACAACCTTTGGTCAATACGGCAAGTGAGTGTCCGGCTAACCATATCTCTCAATTCGGCATCTGTCATCTTGCTTCTAGCATATCCAAATACTGTGAAATGCTACAATTTAGGAGAAAAATAACGACATGAAATTTCATTGGAATTATTCACGTGGCAAAGTCTGGGGATTATACAAAACATCTAAATACAAAATTCTCAATTTCACAACTAACACCCAGCATTTTTGAAACATTTCAAGGTTCAAACTATGATCTAATGTTAAAGTATTATTATGGTATAGGATCTCTATCAGCATATTCCATTAAAATATTAACTATTCCTAAACTTTTTAATGCTAAAAATAACTAAATCCAAGGTGAGCATAGATATTCGACTTTGAAGCTTAGATGAAGTCCTTATGAACAGATTTTTGGTCGAGTATACCAAAGATGCTTAGGGTTTAGTATCTTTATACAAGAAGTTGGTGCTATTGTGTATTTGTAGAAATGTGGTCTCACATGCAACCGCATAAATTATTTGGCTTACTATGCAAAAGTGCAAAACACATACCTTTGGAAGGCAGCCTTCATAGTAGAGAGCAAAAAGGGCAGGAAAGATTTTTTTTTTTGCGAGATCGCCACTAGCACCAACAACAGTTATGCTGACTGTTGATTCGCTCCCACTGCCATCTGGGCCCGCCTGTTGTAAGTTTTGGAAACCCTCCGAAGAGAATCCTGTTGGTGGGGTCCCATTCTCCACTTTAATTGGAAGATCTGTAGGTTTTGTTCCAGCTCCTAAAAGCACAAAATTTTACCTTTTAATGCAATCATGCTTTTGTTTGATATATTGAAAATGAAGCCATATAGATAACATAAAACATGTGTGCATTTCATATGTTATGTAAGCAGTTATTTTAAGGCACACTTAGCTGATAACATGGTTCAAACTTTTCAACTTGTATCATTGTGCAGATCAACTGGTGTGTGCTGCTGTGAAAACCAGGTGCATTAATTAATTACTATACAAATAGAGGCGGAGCCAGCATGGATCTGGATTTTGAAAATTATCTATAAATCCATATAAAATTAGGTCATTGCCTACCCCTATTTCGGTCCATTGCCTACCCCTGCCGCGATTCTCTTCTAGTTGTGGCTTGATTCGGTCTTTTTTGTGTCAATTTTGAATTTAACAAAGAGGAGTTTTGTTGATTTGGAAGGAAAGTGAATGGAGGCTCTTTGGAGAAGAAAGATAATTGGATACTTCTTTCTAATTGGTGTATTGTCCATTAAGTATAAAAATAGAAATAATTATTGGTTCACAGAGAACCAGGAGCATCTAGAAATTATTTGGGCCTTAACATTCAATCCACCTTGCTATTTGACGATTTTAGCATTCAGTGAATCCATTTATTTTTAAACTATCACAAAAATTATCTTAATCACAAAGTATAGTAAAAAAATTAATTTTTAACCTGACTTTATTTACCAAACTGTTTAGAAATAAAAAAAAATAATCATTTTTAAGGGTGCATTGAAAATTTTAATTTTTTATTAAAAAATAAAAAAATTGAAAATAATAACTATTTTTAATAATTTATTTTTTGCCTACCTCTGATAAAAAGCCTGGCTACACCACTGTATACGAACATGCATGTATGACAAGTTATGACTACTAGTTTACCACATTCGAATGATATAGTAACTAATACCCAGAAAGAGAATTAATACCAGAATCTTCGACTTTTTTTGAAGGCTCCACCGGTGTAACTGCTGATCCTGACAAAATTTGAAAAAGAACATGACTGTTTTTATGGGAACCATACCACTAATTTCAAATTTCAAACTTTGTATTTAGATATCTAACATCCCATCTAACTGGTCACCTTACCACAATATAATTAGCAACTATTATGCATCAATAGAAAACGCTCTAATTTGATTAATTCACGAATTTAAAAAAAAACAATGAACAAGTCACATCCTTTAGCTTTCCAGCCCAACTCCCTCCTAATGAACTCTAATGAACAACCCCAAAAGAATAGAATTCAAACTCGAAACAGAAAATCACTTAAAATAAAAAAGCTAGCACTATCCATAAACCAAAACCTAAAAGACGACAATGATTGAACCAATAAATAGTAAAAACAAAGCCACCTCGATTACTAGCTGAAACACTGAGGTTGTATCTCTTAGTCGCTTCAAAGAGGGCCCACTTGGAAGAATCGCCAGCTTGAATTGGAGGACCAAGCGGCGGCGCCCAAGCCCGATTCCTCGCTTGAATAGCAGGGAGAGAAGAAGAAGGGCATTTTGGGAAAGATACAGCCATCAATTTCTCTCTTCTTCCCTCTTTCTAAACGGACAAGTGTTCGTTTGGGTTTTTCAGCGGGTTTGGGACTTTGGAGGAGATTACGAGGTGGTCTTAATTTCTACAAGGAGGCGTGGCGAGAATAAGACGAGACAAAAGGAAACAGCAAGGGCCATATGGTCTCTGACAAGTGGGGAAAGAGTCCGAATAGTTAAAGGCAGTGAATATGGTGTATGATACTCCACGTGTAGATAATAGTTTTCTTAGGGGAACGAAGGCTGCTTGGAGGCAACAGGACATGGCACTGTAAACAATACACGGCCAAAAGTTTTTTACGAGAATTTCCTACAAAATTTTAAAAATGTTGAGATATATCTTACATTGATAAATTCTTTTATATGATAATAATAATTATAAAAAAATTAAAATAAAGAAAAATATATAAATTTTCTCTATTGTTTGATAGTTTGTATCAAAAGTGTTGCAATTTGAAAATTATTTCATCACTTACATGAGTAATTAATAATAAAATAAAAAGTTAAATCTTCAAACTTTTTGATAGATAATTAATTAATTTTCTTATAAATATCACCAAATTTGATGCCTAATCATATCAAATATATAAAGAACATATATGTAATTTATTTTTTCACTGTGATATTTCTTTTATGGGTGTCAAATAAGTTTATTGTCAATATAACTCGTCTTTTCTAAAATATTATATATGTGAAATTAAATTGTATAAACGAATCAAAAGTGATGAATAATATATTTTAAGTAGGATAGTTTTCGCAATTATCACAAAGAATACTTGTTTAATTCGTTTTATAATTTTGTTATAGCAAGTTTCTTCGTTATTTATTGGAGCAATTAGCGATAATTTCCGATTAAACTATTTTCTAAATGGGTTTATTTTTCTAATTGGTCATCCCTCATTAACTGAGATGATATTTCTCTTATAAGCATAAGGTGAACGTATATGGTGCTCTTTATCATTTTTGTTTATAAAAATATTAACAACCTTTCGGTCCTTTTATCAGCCATTTGCCAAGAGGCATTGAAGCTTCAAGGTTAAGGTTGTGGGCTCCTGAGAGCGCCAAGGGCTTTTTCGGGAGAACAAAAGACTGATGGGTGACATGAGAAGTGCATACTGTGCATCCCCGAAATTATGTTGAGATTTTGAAAATTAAAGGGTTTATTTACCGTTATTTATCTAAGCATGACAAAATTCCCAATTTGATATTTGATTAAGATCGTATGGATTTTCAAAATTTAACAAGGATCCTAGCGTTTTTGAAAATAGATAGACACTTTAAATTGTAATTATTCTCTATAGACGATAGGGAGGAGGAGCCGACATTTTTATTAATATCCCAAGTTAATTACAAATTAATTAATTTATCCACGATTCCCGACTTTTTTCAAAAATGTCCAAACTGGCCATAAAATGACCAGTTTTCTTTCCCCAGAAGCCGGTCATTTTATGTGTGTCAAAATGTCCAAACCAGTTATAAAATGGCCGGTTTCTGGGGAGAGGAAAGCCGGTTTGGACATTTTTGAAAAAAGTTGAGAATCGTGGGTAAATTAATTAATTTGTAATTAACTATGGATATTAATAAAAATGTCGGGAGGAGGAGATCGTCTTTACCCAAACTTATTTTTTTTTACTTAATTTGTAATACAATGTAGCACAGAAAAATAACAAGACAAATCAATTTTGATTCACAATAAGTTTAAACAAAAAAGCAAATTAAAAAAAAAACATAAAAAAATTGGTATCAGAGTTCGAATTAGTTTGACTAATACTATAAAAAGAAATTTTGAGACTAATACGATATTATTTTGACATCGTCAAATCAAAGTTCGATTTTAAGTGTACACTAAACAACATATGAAGAATTTTTCGGATGCATCCATGAAAAAGAAACTATTTCATGACAACCCCCAACATAAACCTTGGGTTTATTTTTTTTGAGAAAACAAATGGGGTCTAGCCCGCATTTTCATTAACCATAGTCGGTTACAGTGGTTGGATTTCTGAGAAGAAACCCGTTAAACCTTTGGCAGCTCTTATTATTGAATAGCAAAATAGCAGTTATTTTAGCTAAAAACGTTTGCTAAACATAATTGAGTGAGGCTACGGTGCTATGCATAGCACGGATTGAGCCGTGCTATTATACGGCTCAATATTTGAGTTTTTAAAATTCTAACGGTCGATCCGAACCGTTCAACATGAATATAAAATGAATATGTACTTGCAAACCAAATTTTACATTTCTTTGAATTTTTTTACTATTTTTTTAGATAGGTAGAAAATCATTGTTTTTGGATGGTCCAGATTTTCATATCAAGTGATTTTCTACCTATCTAAAAAAATAGTAAAAAAATTCAAAAAAATATAAAATTTAGTTTGCAAGTACATATTCATTTTATAATCATGTTGAACGGTTCGGATCGACCGTTAGGATTTTGGAAACTCCAAAGTCATTTAATTTAATTTAGTTTATTTGTAAGCTTATTTATTTTTAATGACCTAGATATATATTTTTTTATCAAAAATTAATTAACTCGTCCAGGCATAAAATTAAAACAACATAGTACTATTGCCAACTTTCCAATGAGAAAAAAACACGATAAAATTGTTTCGTGTAATTTTAAAAATGGAATAATTCAATATCTAGCAAATTGAAGCGTGTAATCAATATTTATACAATTAAATATCTAGCTAGCAAGTTTTCAATAGATTTTCTTTGTTCATGATGACCCACTGCATCTACTAGTCACACAAATTCATCAACTATTAAATACAAATTATTCATTTATTAACGGTTTAACAAATAAAAAGTTAAACTGTAGCAAGTAAGTATGAACTATGTATTTCATAAAGTGCCATTAATCTTTTGTAAAATATGAATTATGTGTTGAATTTTTTTTTCTGTTTAATTTTGTTTTTATTTGGTTCTTATACGTTTATGCTCAAATGTCTTGAGCATAATTGTTTTTTTATTATTTACATAACCTTTGTAACTTCAAAAATGATTAATGAAACAAGAGCTAGACCCTTTTTTCTTTGTCAAAAAAGAAAAAGAAAATGAATTATGTGTTGATTTTAAGTTGGATGAATTTGAACGTAATTCTTAACTCACCTAGATTGAAAAAAACTTTATATATGAATATGTAATAATTGTGTTACTGGAACTTTTCATGACAATAATTGTATAGCAAAAGTTTAAAATAATAATTGCTGCAGAAAAATTAAGCCACTTATATATGCATGAGATAAAACACAATTTGTAAACAAGTTAAACATGAAATTAAATTGGATGATGGAACATAGTAACATTATATATTTGACAACAAGACACATTTTTTCACAGTTTGATTTGAAAAAAAATATATAAATGGTATATTTTTAATTTTTCAAACAAATTAAGTTTGAGGGCAATAAAGTTTAATTATCATATAATAAGCAAAAATTAGCAAAAAATAATAATTATCAATTTTAAAATGACAAGAAATTTAAGTTAGTTTTTTTTTAATATACAAACTTCTTTTGATTTAACAAAATAAAGTTTTACATTTTTAATATCCCGTCTAAATTATCTAGAATCATTTTCAAACATGTATCTTAATTAATGCAATTTATTTCGCCAACTCATCTAAACATCATTGTCAAATTATCAAGTTAATGATATCTTAATATAACCTGTATATGATATAATTCACTCTTTATTTTTAATTCTTACTTCCCATATTTTTTTACCATTCGTTATTTATTTTATCAAAAATAATTATTTTTTAGTTTTCTCAAATATCTTATTCAAACAATATTTTTATGTTATATATTATATAGTATATAATATTTAATTAAATGTACAATAAATATGAATAGGGTGCAGCATGATAATATGATATGTAAACAACCTTAGTCTTTAAGCAAATTTATATGAAAAGTCAGCTCACAAGAAATTTATTTAGATCATATCATTTGTGTTTTTAATGGAGGCACAAAAAATCTACAAAGTTAAAAAAATTTGTTTAACCGTCTCGTCTCATATGAATGATATTGATAATGAAGTACCAATATTTATTTCATGAATAACTAAGAGATTTCGCAACACGTCAAAGTCGTTTCAATTTAAATTATTTATTTGTAAGCTTATTTATTTTTGAATGACCTAGATATTTGAATATATATTTTTTTTTATCAAAAATTAACTAGGCATAAAATTAAAACAACATACTAGCTAGTATTGCCAATTTTCCAATGAGAAAAAACAATGAATAAAATTGTTTCGTGTAATTTTAAAAGTGGAATAATTCAATATCTAGCAAATTGAAGCGTGTAATTAATATTTGTACAATTAAATATCTAGGCAGCAAGTTTTCAATAGATTGGCTTTTGTTCATGATGACCCACTGCATCTACTGGTCACACAAATTCATCAACAGAAATGGTGACAAGAATGTAGCCCTAGCGGCACGTGACAGAAACCGAGCACATGGCAAACCTTTGAAAATGACCAAAATTTTATAACAAAAAAGGCAATGCATCACTCTTGATAACATTAAAATCACTACTAACATCACAAAGTTCTAACTCCCAAAAGAGAGAATTTTTTAATATTTTTTTCTCTTGCAGTCTACCTTCTCTCTAATAAGTCTCTTAGGGTGCGTTTGGATGACACAGGAATAGCGCTAACCCAGGAACAGCTGCTATTTCTGGCGAACTATTCTTAACACAGCACGTTTGGGTGAAAAAAAACGCTATTCTCAACAAAGGAATAGCTCGGGTTAGCTGCTGTTCCGCTATTTCTATGAAATGTTGGGTTAGCAGCTATTCCTAACCCCAGGAACAACTGCTATTCCGAGCTATTCCTTGATTCATCCAAACGCACCCTTAGTATAAAAGGACATGTTTCCATAAGATCGATGCTTAAATCCATCAGTTGCCATGACAGCCTTTAGATTTTCCTCAGAAGCAACAAAATCCAGACATATCTCCTTGAGCTGGTCACAATTATGCTTATCAGAAAATTAAAACCAAGATATTTGTAGCATTTTCCAAATCAATGCTATTACTCAATTTCTCTTCACAAATCAGCTTCAGCCTCTCCAATCCATACCGATCAGCAGCTACTAGTAAATGTTGAGACATTTCAAATGATAACTCCTCATTAATAGGGATAGTGTCAGTGTACACAAAATAGAGCATTAGTTTAAAAACTTCTGGCTTAATATCTTCAATTTTTACACATTCAGTTTTGCTCTCCAACATGGGGCCAAAAAGTTCGGCCTTGAAAACCAGAGAGTGTGCCGCTAACACAGTCCTATGTGCAGAAATTGTTTCTTCACCAACTCGGAACACCACATCAGCGCCTTCTCTACTATCCCATCACTACTACAGAAAAACAGATTACACACGGACATTAATGGAAGAGCTACACGGATTTCCTGCTGTGTTTAAAGCCAGGGTGTATGAATAGGTCAGGAACTACACACGGATATTTGACCGTGTGTGATTATGATGATTTCTACACGGATATTCACTAATTAACCGTGTACAAAGACCTAGCGAGCTACACGGATATCAACTAAATAACCGTGTACGATTCCTCTTTCTACACGGCTTTGTATTAAAAGTCCGTGTAGCTCTCTTAGCTATTATACACGGACTTTTTGTAAATATCCGTGTACAAATAGTTTTAGATTTTTTGTATTACGCCTCCAGCAAGGCTATCATACACGGATTTTTAACAAAAAAACCGTGTATGATTAGTATTGCACACGGACAACTGTTAAATAGCCGTGTATAAATACCTTTTTTTTTTTTTGTATATTTTGTTTTTGGGCTAGCCTCCAGCTTTGCTAGCCAATTTTTTTCAACAGAAATACAAATATTCATTCGAAACAGATTAATTAGCAAGAAATTCATATACTAAATTTATACAAAATTCATATAGCAATAAATTCATTCGAAACATATTTTTATTACAAATTAATCTATGCAAATCCATATCGAGGATTACAAAATTCCATGGCAAACCACCTTGCCCACATGCACCGCACATCGTCGATCTGATCCCAAGTGTAATGATCTTGCTTTGTCACATTCTACAAAATTATAATTTGATAATAGTTAGTATTTCAGAAAAGGTAGATATCAATTGCTTATTATATAGGAAATTCATATGAAGTACATACCGCTTTTGGGAATTCGAATTGTATTCTTTCGACAAAGTCAAACATGAATATCATCGTGTAATAAGCGCATTCCCAACCCTCCTTCTGTTGCGGGCTCTGAAATTTACATTTAGCGGCATTTGTTAGAATGACAATAATTTTTTTAACAAGATATGAAATTTCTAACTCATAAAGTGTGCTCACCACCATGTACTTCCAATTCAACTTGCTTTTCTTGCCCGGGCCCGTGCTATCTGATCCTCCCTCTTTAATATATTTCACAAAAGCCCTTACAAAAGTGAGTGAATGTAATTAGCAATTTTATAATTTGATATGATTGAAAGAAATGCAAACCTATAGAATTATTATTGCTTACTTATTCACAAAAGGCAAGATAACTTTGCACTTGGCAGCCGCGGTCCTTCCTTTTGGCTTACAAGAATCAATAATTATGCCCACACTTAAGTACGGCACAATGAGAATCGTGCACCAATGTTTGCTGTTGGATCGAGGAGAAGAATTATAGTACTTTAGCATGAGAATGAATTTCTTTATACAATTCTTTAATTAAAATATAAACAACACATAAGTTAAGATTAGAACTAACCCCTCGTGGTATGGCATGAGAATGAATTTCTTCTCCTCCGCCTTAGCACGATGCATCGCAAAACACATGTAATCGATAGCCATATCCGGATAATATGTCGCTGCCGTACCACTCACTTTCTCGGGGTCCAGAAACATGCACAAGTTCTTCCTTTCAACCATCTCATCACAGTTTCGGACTAGCTTCCTGAAAACTCATCATATTGTAATTAGAATATATATTTGAGTTCTATACAATAATGAAAATATTTTAATATCACTAACATGAGGAAAATGGTGATGTGTGAAACATCGAGCCATTTGTCGGATGACGAGTGGTGGAAGAGGTCCTTGAAGTCTCTGAACGACAGCAGGAGCTCCCTGCCTTCGTGTAGAAACATCCCAGGTGGGACAGGGATGACGATAGCCTCCATGCCGTCGGGCGCCGTCATCAAGTAGTCGTGGAGAAGGCGCAAATCATTGGGCAAACGGCTGTATTCTTCTTCTGTGACCATAGGACGGGGCGGTGATTGTGGCGCGTCAGCCGCGACGTCGCAAGCCACCTCCTGACGTACCGGTGAGAGAGCCGTACCGGTAACATCATCTCCTCGTGTCTGTATCAAGTTATAGATGTATTATTCTAGTATTTCAAAAAGAATGAGTTGAATGTAACAAAATAAATGAATTTTTTTATGGATTACCTGATCCAAAACAATCTGACTCATGGGCCATTGGACAAATGACATCCGTGCGTCATCAAGCACAACCGCTTCGTCGGTAGGGACAGGAAGGGGTACGCGCTGCCATCCATCCACGACTAACTCAACCTGCACGCATGCATGGTCGGGTCTTAGCTGAGTATTGTGTACACTTTTGGCGAGTGGATGTACAACGCCCTTAGCAACGATGAGAGAAACACTGCCATTCCGCAGGACGAGGTCGCATGCTCTGGGGTCCTGCAAATTTATAGGAAAGTTGTTTATTTTAGTGATGCGATATTGTCCAACAAGGTTGCAAACAGGTTTTAAATACCTTTAGATTATGAAGAAATATTGATTACCTTGAGATTATCCAAATCGTCTAAGGCGCCCCACGTGCCGGATGCTTGACTACTTCGCCGAATTCCCGGCGAAATGGGAGGTGGTTGCTCGGATGGCTGCGTAGTTGTTGATCTAATTTGTGTCAACATTGCTTCCATCTCAGCAAACCTTGCGTCGTACTCTTTGCTCACCTCCGCGCGTATCTGCGCAACTATCTCGTCTTTGTTTACCTTGGCACGCGATTTTCTTCGAGGTTTTTGTCCCTCCACTCGGAACACCTCCTTCCAGCCCCTGTAGACCCCTACACCCCTTACTCGACCCGGGTGTTCTGGATTCTCGAGCGCTGCGGACAAGGAATCATTTTGTCATTCGACACTCCGGGCACCCGAGTTGACCTCCTCCTCCACTTCCAACTGTTCAAGTAGAAGAATTAGTTAAAGCAAAAGAACAATTGATGTACTTTCGGAGTTATAAATGACTCTTACCATTCTTTGAGCCACGCTTTGCAAATCCGTTGGGAGTACTATCCTCCCGTCAGCGGTTACCTCGGCTCTACCCATGACCCAATCTTTGCCCCTAGGATTTTGGATCCTAACCACGGGTGAGTCAGAATCCTTGTTCGCGTCCAGGACTTTCCTCCATTCTGCCGTCTTACCCTCGTAACCACCTGACCCTAGATGGTGTGGATACTTGTTAAAGGCAACGGTCATCCTGCCTTTATTACTTTTTGCCTTCACAGAAACAAGACAATAACGATCAGTTAGTTTTAGAAAAAAGAGTACATATCGAGAAAGAATAAGCATAAATTTGGCACGAGTTAGATACCTTGAACTCTTCGGTAGACTTCAAAGCTTGAAACGCATCCCAGTCCTCTTGTTTTAGCCATTTGTAGTAGCCGACCGGATTTCTCCCTTTCTCCATGAACTCCGTCTTCAACGTGCTCTTGTATTGCTTCCAACCATTGTTCATAATCTTCAAAGTCTTCTCCTTTGGAACATCATTCTCGATGTTCCACTGAGCCTGATTGACACAAAAATTTAGTGTATTTAAGAGAAGAGTTGTTAGGCAAGAGAAGAGTTGTTAGGCACTTTACCTTCACCGTGTTCCACCACTCGTTCTTCACCTCATCCTCAAAATGATCCCATCTCTCAACAAGGATACTCGCATTTTGCCTCACGAAGCTCGTACACCAATTTGAATATTTCTGCCGTTTTTCTCCCGGCGCACGCCCGTCTTCTGTGAACCAGATTTCTTGATGGGTCTGCTCGGACGTGCTCGTGCACATTGTCGGCCCTCTCCTCCTTCTTTCTGATGAGGCAGTAGCTTGCTGCTCCTCTTCTTCTGCCATCATATCGACGTACTCATCCTCATTCGACATGGTTCTGCATGAAATTAAAGATCAAATCATAAGTGACCAATAATTGAAGAGATAAATTAAAGAGATAAATTAACAAACTAGAGATAAATGAACTACATATTTTGTCTACTACATTCGACATGGTCTACATTCGACATGCAAGTACCATAATTATTTAAATAACCTAAAATTAACAAGTACCCTAAATTAACCTAAAATACCCTATATACAAATTATGAAAAACCACAATGTATTCAATAACCTAAAATTAAAGGCCGGCCATTTATTTAACTCAAATTTCCCAATTGACATGCTCGAAATCCCTAAATCAATCAATTTTTTAGCAACATTACCAAAGAAAAAATCTAAAGCAACCAAAAATTAAAAGAAATCAGTTTACCCTAAACCCTAAATCCTATATCATAAAACCTAGATTAATCAATTTTTGGCAACATTATCAACGAAAAAATCTAAAGCTTAAAATAAACATCAATAAATAAATAATTTCTTTTACTGATGTAAATAATTATTCTAAATTAGGTTTTTAACTTTTAAGTCATAACAAATAGATATATTTAGCAGAATTCAGATTCAGTACAATACCCGACTGAGTACAATGAGATCTGAGTCACCAGTTCCTGTATATATTTAAATAGGTACCGAATTTAATAAGCTAATTTCAATCGCTCAGCTGAAAGCTAATTTATTAAGCGTGGTACAATAGAGGACACGGAATCTAAAGCAACGAAAAAGTAGAAGAAACTTATACCGATATTTGCAGAGGAGCGCAGAGGAGGAGCGAGAGGCGGAGGAGCGGTGGAGGAGCGAGAGGAGGCAGAGCGAGAGGAGCAGCGAGAGGAGGCAGAGCGAGAGGAGGCAGAGCGAGAGGAGCAGCGAGAGGAGGCAGAGGGAGGAGCGCAGAATTTGAAAGAGAAGTTAGAAGGGGAAATAAAATATCGGACGCTTGGGAGGGAGCTAAAAAAATGTGTAACTGATAGTGGGATTCGCCTGTCGGACATCTTTATACACGGACTTTTATCTAAACGACCGTGTGCAATTCTCTTTCTACACGGGCATTTTGTTAAAAGTCCGAGTGCAATTCTCTTTTCTACACGGACATTTAGTTAAACGTCTGTGTAGCTCTCTTCCATTTCTACACGGACGTTTAGCTAATAGTCCGTGTACGAAAAGTTCAAAAAAATTAAATTAAATTTTTTATATTTCTAAAGTAATAATAAATTAACTAAAATTGTATATTTCTAATATTTAAAAACTTATACCGATATTTGTACTAAATATTAAAATCTAATACTGATATTTGAGATTTTATTTTTATTATTAAATGTTTTAACTGATATTTTGAAAACTAATACTAATATTTGGACTAATATTTGAAAAATTTGAAAACTAATACTATTACCTCTAAAAAAATTTGAATTCCGTCTTGAACTAGAGGAACCTAATATTTGATATTTTTCTTACAAATATTTTTTTATTTAAATTAAAAATTATAAGCTACACGGTTTTAAACAAAATAAATATTATACATTGTCCTTTTTTTTCCTTTTTCTCTTTTTTTTCCCTCTTTTTTTCCTTTTTTATTTGATATATTACAAGCTAAAGTTGCAATATTAAAAGCTACACGGTCTTAAACAAAATAAATATTACACATTATGCTTTTTTTTCCTTTTTCTCCTTTTTTCCACTATTTGAACAGTACCCTCGGCCCATAATCCTTCATTGTGGTCGGACCGCATGTAGTCAGCTTCGTCTACCCCTTCAAGTGTTGCTACCTCAGTTTGCACGTCGGTACAAAAAGGAGGTACTTCGTCGAACTGGTCGTACTCTTCTTCGTCGACGACATTTTCTACCCCGACAATCCTTCTTTTTCCGGATAGGACGACGCTCAACCTGGCATCACTCGGGTCAGTGGCATAAAAGACTTGGGTGGCTTGCTTGGCGAGTATAAACGGATCATCAACATGCCCAACCCTGTTTAAATCAACGAGTGTGAACCCGTCGTTATCAACTTTAACACCTCGGTCTTCGACCCATTGACACCGAAACACGGGAATGCTCAGGCGAGGACTGTAAATGAGCTCCCAAATTTCTTGAATAACGCCATAATATGACTTTGATGCTATTACAGCCCGGCCATCTCCGGATCTACTGAATTCTTGAGAGGTCGCCACCAACGTCACCCCACTGTTTTGCATCGTGCTCTTATCACTCTGGGATTTAGTATAAAATGTATATCCGTTAATCTCGTATCCTTGGAATGTTCTAACAACAATTTGGGGTCCTTTGCCAAGCAGTTTAACAATTTCAGGTACGGGGTGTGACTGCACTCTTTCTTTCAGCCATCCTATAAAAGAACGATTATGCTCGTTAGTAAGCCACTTCTGACTCCTCGTGTAGTTTTGTTGTTGAAGGATTGTCATGTGCTCATCTATATAGGGAGCAACATCTGTCATGTGTTGTAGTACAATAAAATGTGCCTTTTGTAGTTCATTTAGATCAGCAACTACGGCTCTCAACCCAATTGTCCCGACTCCTTGGAGCCTTCCCTCGTATCGAGATTTTGGAACGCCAATAGGATCCACACCGGTCAAGTAGTTGGTGCAAAAATCAATCACCTCCTCCGTAGAATATCCTTCTATAATGCTGCCTTCGGGTCGATGTCGGTTCCTTACGTATTTTTTCAATATGCCCATGTATCTCTCGAATGGATACATATACCGAAGGAACACGGGACCACAAATCTTAATTTCTCTCACAAGATGAACAACAAGGTGAACCATGACATCGAAAAAAGATGGCGGAAAATACATCTCAAGTTGGCAAAGAGTAACGACGACCTCCTTTTGCAAAGAGTCCAATTTTAGAGGGTCTATCACTTTGGAATTTATTGCATTGAAGAAAGAACAAAGCTTCGTAATGGTTTGACGAACGTGCTTTGGTAGAATTCCCCGAATTGCAACCGGAATTATATGTGTCAGTAAAACATGACAGTCGTGAGATTTCAGACCGACCAGTTTCAAGTCCTTCATCGACACCAACTTCTTAATATTCGAAGAATATCCTGATGGGACTTTTATACCATTGAGGCATTCACAGAAGCTTGTTTTCTCTTTCTTTGACATTGTGCACAGTGCGGGGGGTAGGTATGTGCGCTTCCCTTTCTCCTGCGGTGCGAGCTCGGGTCGTATTCCCATCTCTACCATGTCTTTTCTCACTTTAATACCATCTTTCGTCTTCCCCGGAATGTTCAATAATAAACCAATTAAACTGTCACAGACATTTTTTTCGACATGCATGACATCTAGGCAATGCCTCACTTCTAAATATTTCCAGTACGGTAGCTCTCAAAATATGGACCTCTTTTTCCAAATATTCTTCGGTAGTGCTTTGGCGCACTTTCCAAAAATAACATCAATGTTTTTTACCCGTTCGAAGACACTCTCCCCGTCTAATGGATGACGAGCCACTCCAAGCTCAATTTTCCCGTTGAATGCCATCTTCTTCTTACGATATGGGTGATTATTAGGAAGAAACCTACGATGCCCCATGAATACATTCTTTTGACAATTTTTCAACCTCAGCACCTGCGTGTCATCTTCACAGATCGGGCACGCTTTTGCTCCTTTACAAGTGTAACCCGACAAATTTCCGTACGCGGGGAAATCATTTACGGTGCAAAACACCATGGCCCGCAAGTTAAAGGTCTCTTTCATATACGCATCCCACACCGGGACGCCTTCACGCCACAATTTTTGGAGGTCCTCGATTAATGGTGCGAGATATACATCTATGTCATTTCCGGGTTGTCTGGGTCCTTGGATTAGTAATGACATCATTATATATCTGCGTTTCATGCACAACCAAGGAGGAAGATTGTAGATGCATAAAAGAACAGGCCAAGTACTGTGCCGACTGCTCATACTTCCAAACGGACTCATTCCATCTGAGCTCACCACAATCCTAAGGTTCCTCGTTTCAGAACCAAATTCTTTGAAATGTCTGTCAATGTTTCTCCATTGAGGAGAATCAGCCGGGTGCCTTAGTTTACCGTCATTTTTGCGCTCTTCTTCGTGCCAACGCAATAATTTTGCATCTTTGGGATTCGCAAACAACCGTTTGAATCTCGGTATTATCGGCAAATACCACAACACCTTAGCCGGAGGTCGGCCACTTGTGTCCTCGTTACAATCATCAGTGTCCTGGTCCTTACGACGTTTATATCGTGAAACACCGCATTTAGGACAGACATGCATGGCCTCGTACTCGTTACGATACAATACACAGTCATTCGGACATGCATGTATTCTTTCGATCTTCAACCCCATTGGACATATCAACTTCTTTGCCTGATATGTTGTACCGGGTAACTCGTTGTTATCTGGGAGCATTTCTCCTAATTTTGGATGTTGAATTGAGCCTCAGTCAACTTCCAATTGCCTCAACATACTAGCTAATATATATTTTTTTTCCTTTTTCACCATGATTTGATTATTGTTCTGTTATATTTTTTTTTTTTTTTAGAACTTGTGATGAAATTGCTTACTGTGCAAGGACCATATGGTTATTACTAATTAGCATTATACTTGAAGTAGATTTAAGACATGTTCTCCCCACTTGAGTTAATACTCAGTGGCGGAAAAGTTGCATTTAAGGGAGCCAATGCATGAAAACCAAAGCTGCAAAAAAAAGGAGCAAAATCCTTTTAGTCAAAATTTGGACCGTCACATTAATTGCTTCCTCAACAAAAAAATTACGATAGATGCCGTATTTTTCTTTTAATGTTCATTCGTCTTGCAAAGTGAAAGGGTACTACTTTTGGTCGAAATAGTGAAAATAAACTAAGACTGTTCCAACGCATGGTTGTAAGCTACTATAATGATCAAATATGCTACAGTCAAAAGTATTTAAACTAACTAATTTTGATGGGCCACAACAATGAAAGTAAACCATGGGCCCATTGTAATACCCCGAATTGAAATCATTTGGGCCTAAACTAGTTTCAGAACGTTCTAAATTACTGATTTTGATTTCAAAATTGCTTATTAATTTTAGTATATATTTAAGGAGAACCAATTTTAGTATATATTGTAATGAATGCTCATGTTTGAAAGAGACTCCTTTATCTAAATACTTCTGTTAGGAAATTACTATAACACTAAAAAAAAATATTCAGAAACCTCCTTTTTCACCTAAAATATACAATCCAATTTGTAAAATTATTCAATCTCGAGTAAGTTCTGTACGTCCTTTACTGATATTCCTCTGTTCATATAAAAAAAAAGGTATTGTAAGTTCATTTTGAGGAGGCATCAAGAGTATGAAGAAACAACAGCATACTCTACCCATATTAAAATAGAGTTAAAATATATCAACTTTGTATATTTAAATAGAATAAAATTATATACATATTAAAAATGGGCATCGACCTAGCAATCGAGCAGCGTAATCTACATTCCCTCTTCTAATAGGATTTCTGACCATCACTGTACGTGCTTGATATATAATTATAACAAGTACAGTAGTAATTATGAAGAACACTATTCTAATTAATTAGTACACAACATCAGAATGCATGCATTGCCGAACTCCCATACAAGTAAAGACACTAAAAGACAATAACCAAGGACTACTAAAATTGAATTGTCATGGAGTTATCAAACGCTGGAATTAAAGTAAGCAACATTTTAAAACAAAAGGCAATACATCACTATTGATAACATCAAAAAAGCAGAACATCACCAAGTCCTAACTCCAAAAAAAAGAGGATGTTTTTAATTATTTTTCCTCTTGCAGTCTACCTTCTTTCTAATAAGTCTCTTAGTATAAAAGGACATGTTTCCATAAGATGCTTAAATCCATCAGTTGCCATCACCGCCTTTAGATTGTCCCCAGAAGCAACAAAATCAAGACATATCACCTTCAGCTGATCGCAATTATGCTTATCAGAAAAAACCAAGATATCTGTAGCATTTTCCACATCAATGCCATCACTCAATTTCTCTTCGCAAATCAGCTTCAGCCTCTCCAAACCATACCGATCAGCTGCTACCAGTAAATGCTGAGTCATTTCAAATGATATCTCCTTATTAAGAGGGATAATGTCCGTGTACACAAATTGTAGCATGAGTGTAAAAACTTTTGGCTCAATATCTTTAATCTTTATACATTCAGTTTTTCTCTCCTGCAACGGGCCAAAAAATTCGGCTTTGAAAACCGGTGAGCGTGCCGCTAACAAAGCCCGATGTGCAGAAATTGTTTCTGCACCGACTTGGAACACCACATCAGCGCCTTCTCTACTGTCCCATAACTGGTGGAAATTCTGAAGAAAGTCAGAAGATGGCACAATAACTTGCTTTTTTCTTACTTCGACCCACAATGGTTTAACCAATTTCACAGCACACTTAATCATGAAGCAATCATCGTTTAGATAATTTGATTGCTCGAAAATTTGATAATTCATGAAATTACCCAGGATTATAGTGTCTCCCTGTTTGAGAAAAATTCCCTCGGACTTCACAGCATTCACACTCACAGCTGAATATGCCCCGATTACATGGTCAAACAGGCTATATTCAACTTCTAAAGTAATTACTGTTTTTGTCTCAGTCAATAGCGAGACATGCAACGCCAACCATTCATTGTAGTACCGAACATACGGAAAGAATGTAATGGCCCATGTGTGACCTCCAAGATCGAAAGTGCCGACCATCATGCCATTTGGTTTGACCTTTTTTATTAGTGAGTAGCCAATGATCTTGAGAGAGAATGATTTTGTAAATGTCTCCATTCGACAGATCATATCAGCTTCTGATTGTTCATCGTTTGCCATGGTTCTGTCCTGTGCATAAAATTTAAAAGGTTAAAAACGAAAAACATGTTTCTTTAAAAAGTAGAAATTTTCTCATGTGGAACAAAAATTAACAGAACAAAATGCAAGGATGATAGGGGAGATACCATCTTAGAATAAAAATTAAAATCTTTTGTCCTTGTCTAAAACAAGAATTAGTTTTGAGAATTGATGATAGTAAATGGTCATAATATTATTGAAGGAAAAAGAAGTCAAATAAAGAGTTCAAATATTGAAGCTGGGGATTAAAAGAAGTTTCAAGTTCAATTTAAATCTAAACATACTCGTCCGTTTTCCTAATTTAAAAATAATATAAGCAGATTAAAAGTATAAAGGAAGTAACCTCCTCCGAATCGTTCACAGAGTTTCAGAGTGCAAAGAGAGAGAGAGAGAGAGAGAGCGCGCTATGTGGGAGGGAAGGAGAATTTTAGTTAAATCTTATGATGAGTATGTGATGCTGTGTTCATTATATAGCAAGTTTGGCTCAAAGCCTCAATGTATTTGAACTTGGAATGTGAAAGGTTGTATAGGAAAGGTAAATGAGAATTAAAAAAATTTCAACTACTTAATTGAGAAGAGTAAAGGACGATTATTGACTCATGGAATTGATACCGATACACGCTTGCTCCTCGTAATCCGACATGTAATTTTTACTAATGTGAACGATTAACTATATATTTAAGAAGGCAAGCAAACATTAACTATATATTGGATGCATTAATAGCAATTGTTAAAGGAGCCAATGAGAAGCAATATAGAAAATTTGGATTTAAAGGAGCCAATGAGAAGCAAAGGTGCAAAGAGCTATCCCGTATTTTTCTTTTAGTTTTCTAAAAGTTGAATTTGGACCGTCACATTTTAATTGCTTCCCGTATTTTTATTTTATTTTTTATTAGTCTTCTGGCTGGAAAAGTGAAAAGACGTTACATTGTTTCCATCCCATCGTTGTACACTACTGAATGCTAAATAACATAATGATCAAATATTCTACAGTCATTCTCATATCTACTTGATCAAATCAAAATTTCTTTTTGCAATCAGTTCAAAGTAGAATTAATAACTAATTTTGATGGGCCTCAGCTCTGCAACACAACTCATGGGCCAAAAGTTATGCCCCCAGCTGAAATCTGTTGGGCCGAACTTTAACGGAACGTCCATTTTTTTGTTAAAGGTAATGATTGGTGATTTATCTGTTGACCAAAGGAAAAAAAAAAAAGTAACCCAACCGTTGCGTTCCCAATGTGAACGTACTTCTAATTTAGATGAAGCACAATAATCCGGTGACTTTTTTTTTCTAACTACTTAAGCACTAATTAACCAACTGTTCGACTATAATAATTAAGAGAATATATTGATAAATATGTCATAAGAACGTAAACCATTAACAATTATATTTTCGTTATGTTACCAAATAAACCTACAAAAGCGGCAGCACAGCGGATCAATAGAAAGGATGGGGAGTGAGGCTACGGTGCTATGCATAGCACGGATTGGGTCCGTGCTACGGCTCAAAATTTGACTTTTCAAAATTCTAGCGGTCAATCCGAACTGTTCAACATAATTATAAAATAAATATGTACTTGCAAACCAAATTTTACATTTTTTCGAATTTTTTTTACTATTTTTTAGATAGGTAGAAAATCACTGTTTTTGGATGGTCCAGAATTTTCAGATCAAGTGATTTTCTACCTATCTAAAAAAATAGTAAAAAAGTTCGAAAAAATGTAAAATTTGGTTTGCAAGTGCATATTTATTTTATAATCATGTTGAACGGTTCGGATCGACCGTTAGAATTTTAAAAAGTCAAATTTTGAGCCGTAGCACGGACCAAACCGTGCTATGCATAGCACCGTAGCCTCACTCAAGGATGGGTAGTCAGTTAGTCACCCCTTTGCTGCATCCCTCCAATGAAATGCTCTGTCAAAACACGATTATATTTTATCAGTAATATTTCCATACTACAATTGGTGTTATTTACAGATCTTAACTTGTATATATAATTGATTGTACGTCCTTTTTTAATTAAGTTATTTTATTCCTCTTTTTGAAAATTTATCTCGTGTTTTCAACATGTAAGTGCAATTCTTATAAACTACTGCATTATTGAACAAAGAAAATTGCATAATTACTTAACCAACTTAAGTTTATTATGCTTTTATATATTGCCAAGTATCTCATATAATATTAGCTTTTAACCAGCTTACCCATAATTAATTTTTTTGTATTTGGGTAATAATTATTCAATGGAAACATGATTAAAAAGACTAAAAAAAATACTATGAACGCACTATTCAGTTTTTGTAAGATTTAGAAAAACAATAATATTTTCTTTTAATTTTTGTACAATACAAACTACGATGAAAATCAAATATATATATATATAGAGGAGGAAATTTTGAAATCTTCACTATTTTCTCTAGAGTAAAAGTAAATCTGAAAGCATTTCTTATCAGTTTTTTTTTACTTTTCTCCTATGTCAAGTTCTACTATGATGAAGATTAAGTTCTTCTCCCTCATACTATTGCTACAATTGATATTAAAATAATTATTATTGTTTTTAACAAAATCTAAATTAGTTAAAAAAAACCCAATAAGAAGCGCAGATTGATGTCCAATCAATGAAAAATTACTCAAATATTGACACCTTTGTTCAATTTTATGCATCAACGAAGGCAAACTACCAATCGTCGAACATATTATTTTGAAGCATGCTGGACTTAGATAATCTCGTGAAAAACTTCTACACTAATATATTGATTTTCTCAAATATCTTTATTTAATGCATCAAGTGGATATGTTTGTCCTTCTTCCTCGGCTATACCATAGCGTTCGCTATCTTGATGTGCTCCTCTCCAACTTTAAAAGTGAGATAGCAAAAAAAAAAAAACTAAGTTAGACAATGTAGTAGATTTGTCAATTGAAGAAGGACAAAACTGGTATCTAGAAAAATAATAAGAAACAAAAAATAATAATTATAGCAGGATTTAATTAGAAACAAAAAATAATAAGAAGATATTTAAGGACAAAACTGGTATCTATATAAAAAAAAAAATTTGCACTCAATAGTTGAATTTATGTCCTGAAAATAGCAGCACCTCTTGAGATAGTAAAAGGATATGTTAAGGAAAGAATTTTCTAAAAAACACAAATATCCGCTGTTGTCTGTAAATAAGATTATTTTTTATGATCTGAATTAGATTGATTCTAAATAAGGATTGCTTTCCAATATGTAATAGCTCGTCTATTTAAATTGATAACCTCTTGCATCATTGAAACATTAATTTGATGGTCTAACAACAACAAAACATTGCAACTGCACACAGTCTTCATAATTTAATTTGCCTCGATACCTCAGGATTCTTTCCATGGGCGCTTCATCCTCTACAACTGCTGAGGTAGGTTTTATAGTCTATCATGTTGATCTTTGATTTTATTGTTTTACTCTGAAAAAATAAATGGTAATAACAGCACCACGGCATGATACTTTTAATTAAACATGGGAAATTGATTTGTTTTCATTTGTTTTTTGGTTTTATGAAAAGGCCTTACGGACAAGGGATTTGAAATGGGTCAACCTAGCTATACAAAATGCTGCTATTTGATTGATGCACTAGAAGTTGTTTTATGAAAAGGCCTTTCATTGCATTTGTTTTTTGGTTTTATGAAAAGGCCTTTTTATACTTGTTGTATTTCTTTCCCTTTTGCTTGAAGAGACTTGGTATTTCATATATAGTATCAATTTTGGAGTCTGGATTACAGAATTAGAAGCAGAAACAAATCAGAAACTTGAAATTTTATCTTTTTCGCTTGAAGCAGCCTTCCCTCTTTTTGTGTTAGCTCAAGGGAGAAACTACTGTTTGGTGTCACTAGTTTGTAATTTTGGTCTTTAATTAGAAGCTGAAACGAAACATGCAATGACATGTAACTATGATATACAAACTAGCGGTAGAAAATTAAGCCTTATTGCTTTCTTTCTTAATAAAAAAAATTTCACACTAACAATAGGACTTTCACTATCATGCCAGATGAAAAACACAGCATCAGCAATAGATGCCTCAGTGAAGGACCCAATAACCGAACCCGAAAAGGAAGTGATATGTGATATGGAGACATTCAGCACGGTCTATCGTGCCAAAATCAAGCGCCACTCACAAGTTAAGCTATGTCCTCGTGATTTCAGCATCGACTGTGGCGTGTTTGATCTGGCTGGCCACCGCTGGGCCATCTTTTATTACCCAAACTTGTATGGTTATTCTCAGGATCAGGGGACATTGGAAATCAAGCTTCTCACTGATACAACCACCTCCCTGAAACAAAATGTTAAAATAAGCCTAATTGATCCAAGTGGAAGACATTTAATGGTCGGAGAAGCAAAGCATGTATATAACAAGCGGGATGTTGGTAAAATAATGGCATTTATGTTGAATACCAAATTAGATTCCTCAGAGTATGTGAAGGATGATTGCCTCACGTTTGAATTTATAGTGAGTGTTACAAAGTGGTCCCCTGCCGAAGTGGTAAAAAAGAAACCTCAATCTGCCATTACATTCTCCAACTCCCAAGAGGAGAGCGGTACTGAAGAAGCAGATTTCTTATTTGTTAGCAATGACCCCGAAATTTTGGACATTTGGAGTTGAGCCTCAGTCAACTTGGAATTGCCTTTATATACATGCATCGACCAAAAGAGTCATTCGGCCCCAACATACGTGCTAGCTACGCTTCATTAAGGACAACTTTACAAAGCGCAAAATCATACTCTAGTTTTTATTTTTCGTTTTTCATCAACTTTTTAGTAATGTATTTTGAATTCATTTTTTTTATTTTTCTTCTTTAAGAAAACTCAATGTGATGAAGTAATCTGTCCATAATATGTAAGTGCCGTTCAATCCAAAATTTGGTTCCTCCTCTATTCTCAGTGTGAGCTAATTCAATGTTCCACATAGATGGTAGAATAAAAGATTTGGCTTTTCTCGAGAAATAGAATTGGTTTATTTTTCAATACTCTCTCACTTTTTAACTATTCCGATCAAAATAGTACGAAATAGAAACCTATTTTAAATTCTACTTTTCTTTTATTCTTTCGTTATTCCACCACATGTTGCGGAACAGGCACTAGGAATACGGACCCTAATCGAAACGGACAAATCAGAATTTTGACATCTGTCAAATGAATCGGTCAAGTGACTACTCCGTTTCCTCTCACTTGATCTGAAATGGGAGTAGTAAAGTTGATATCGGGCTTTAATTAAAAAGGTGAAGCCCAAATGCCCACTTATGTTTAAGCAGATTTTGGGAAGCGCAGGCATTGCGATTGAACTTCATTGTTAGAGTATTTTTATTCCAACAAACGTTTAGCAATTAATTTAGATCACATCACTGAGTTTAGCAATTAAAGGTATTCATAATTTCTAAACACTCCATTCCAGAAATTTAAATATAGTTGCTTATTTAATTTAGAGTTACTTTTAAACTTGCTAATTTAAAAAATGTGGTACATTCCAGCAATTATATTAGTAATTAACATATCAGATTAGCAATTTAAAAGAAATCACCGTTATAGATGCTCTAAAGAGTTGATTTTAAAGCAAACTTGCTAATTTAAAACTGTGATACATCTCAATAATTATATTAGTAATTAACACATCAGATTAGCAATTTAAAAAAAATCACCATTACAGATGCTCTTAGCGCATCTAAGCCGGTTATATTTCATTTCAATTTTATTTGTAATTTTAGAGATGTATAATAATCCTATAAATAGAAAGAATATTTTAATGAAATTATTTAAAAATATCATGATGTCAAAAGATTAATTTCTATTCACTCATCCATTTGAAAATTAATTTTTAGTATGTATGAGAATTTTAAAAGCAATTAAAATTAATTGCATGAGTGCAGTGTTTTTGACATTAACTTTTATTAATTTATGTTATTTTTAATTTTAATTTCAGTCTAATTTTATGAATGTACTTCATTGCCGCCTTGCAAAGATCCCTCTGTTTAGTTTCCTCATTTTTCTTAAAAAAAGACCGGAGAACTATTGCACGATTTATTATTTTTATCTGTGTGGAGTAATAATAATAATAATAATAATAATAATAATAATTGAGGTCATGTTTGTCTTGTTATATTCTCGATCAAAGTCTGGTCCGGCTCTATCCGGTTCCAAGTCATTAATTTAATTTCTTTCAATGATATAAAACAATACCTTAATAATATTGAGTTATTAATTTTATAATTTTTTTGAAATTTTTAGATATTTCTAATTGCATTTCGATTAAGTTTTTATCATGATGTTTCCGACAGGATACTTCACAGTTACGCCATTCGTGTAAATCCTAAGTTTATCGTATGCGTTCAAGTAATTATCAACGGATCCGATTATGGAATGTGTTGGCCGGGTTTATCTTTATCTAAGGTTCATGCAAACATAATCCTAATTTGATCAATTCATGTGTCTAACTATCTAAATACGTCTGCAAAATAAACGAGCTTAACATATTTAAATTTAAAGTGCATATACAATATATGCTCTCAAAGGACAAATCAAGTACGCAACATAAAGCAACACATGTTGATATTGTGGTCATAATTTTGTTATGCTAACTTGGATCGAGGTGAAATAAAATTGTTTGAAATTTTTTTCATAAAAATCTACAACTGTCCTTTTTTTTTAAATACTGACAATGACTGTCAGATTATAATACTGGTAAAAAATACTGACAAATACCGGTAAAAAGCAGGAAAAATACATCTAACAGTTAAAATAAAATACTGAAATTGCTCTCCCTTCCTAGCAGTGCTGCATCCATATCAGTCCTTGAACCGTGATCTCCCCCCACGAACTTGATTTTCTTCAACTGTCATGTTTTAAGTTTCCTCCGAATCGGTATGTATAACGCCCATGAAATTATCCAACTTGAATACTCCATATTTCTTCAACATTTAACCAATTTTTCAATCATTTGGTTGTGTCGCCTCTCTCTGTTACGATCTGCAATTGTCATTTCGCCCGTAACAGAGGCTTGAGTCTTGTTTCTCACTTCTTCTTGGTTTGTACTTCTCCAAAATACTTTATTTTTATTGTTTTTGCTCATAAACCAATAACTACAACAATAATTAAATCTTATAACAAAAACATAACTAAAAACAAGGAATTTGATTTAATTTATGAGTAAAACCTCAAACCAAAAGTCCAATTATGATACTTCCAATTCAGTGTTCATATGTCCAGTTTTGTAAAAACATGCTATGTTAATTAAATATAAAAACTTGATATGTTATGTATAAAAGACTTGCACGCGTCAACTAGCGCCAGCTCTAAATGCACTAGTGACCTTCTAGAAGGTAGTCCCCGTCAAAGACCTTAGTTGGAGAATTTAATCGAAAAAAGAGTCTGTCTGGGGTGCAGTTATCACCAGACCCGTATCCTCCCATGTACCTGACTAGGAAAATTAGCAACGGACAACCCAGATTTATCCCCACTGGGCCAAACTCAATCCGGTGCATATGGAAATTATAAGGGGTCTGTTTTGAGATTCGTGCATGTTGGAGAATCATAAAGGCCAAATAATTACGCCTTATCTAGAGATCAAACAATTACATCTCATCTAGGGATCAAACACTTACATCCGGGAAGGAGAAACAGTTCCCCACCTTAACATAATGACCGTCCTATACCAAAGAAACCCAAAATATAAATCAGAAGTGCGGAACATAACACCTGATTCCATGTCGTTTGTCATGGAATATCCAAAGCCTTGGTAGAGCAACAACCATCTCTATGAGCACGAGACAAGTCTTCAGTGGCAAGAAGCCCTTCTCGTCTTTTCGTCGTATGGTCGTGGTCTCGTAGATCAAGTCTTCCAAGACAACAAGATATGACCCTTGAGAAATTCTCTCAAAATTTCCTAATTGATTTCTCTTCTCTATTTTTTGATGGTGGAAGAAGAAGAGAAGACACACAGACCTGTATTTTTCTAAAGAGAAAAACGTATGTTCAGTTTCTGTACTTTTCTATGTTATCTTGTGTCTTGGGGACCAGTCCTTGTATAGTGTTACCTATGTGGTTATCTATCAACCTGAAAAAGGTATTTTGTGCGTCCGCATAAAAAACCGTGCAGTCGCATCAAATTCTGTGCGGCTGCATCGATATCCGTGTGGCCTGCACAAACCTCTGAAAAGGCAAATCTCAGAATCAATCCATCAATGATTTAATATTTGCCTAAATTGTTCTACAAATTTATAGACCACACCATATTGAATACATATATTGTTTAATATCTTAATTCCATATTATATCACTTAATTGTGACAATCATATATGACAGTATACAATTCATAATTATATTACATATATGCTCAACATTGAATTATGATCCAACAATGCCAAGCTAAACTGACGACCCAGATCTAATTGTTTTCAGTCAGGTATTGCACTGGATGTGAATTCGTTATCTCCTCCCTAATTTGAATAGTGTCAGTACGAATGCAGTAAAGTGTCTAACTAATTATCTGAATGTAAGTGTTAACCTAGACCCTTTGAAGTTATGTTCACTAATAATAACGTGTTAATTTAAAATATTTTTATTATTCTTGTGAACATAAGATAATATGAATCAACTAAACTAACTTCTTTAAAAAAACTTATTAGAGGTGCCCGATAGAAACATATCACGTTTCGACCGTCGGCACTAAACATTCATTTTTGATATATAGCAAAAGGCACATGATAAGAAAAGAATTTTCTAAAAACACAAATATCCGCTGTTGTCTATAAATAAGATGACTATTATTTATTTATTTTTTGAAATTCTTGAGAGGCTTATGAATCAGATTGATTCTAAATAAGGAGGTTCCTTAGTTGCTTTCAATAGGCAATAGCTGGTCTATTTAAATTGATAACCTCTTGCTGCATTAAAACATTAATATATAAAAAAAACATTGCAACTGACACATACTCCTGATAATTTAGTTTGCCTCAATACCTCAGGATTCTCTCCATGGGCGCTTCATATATCCTCTACAACTTCTGAGGCATGTTTCATAGTCTATCATGATCTATGATTTTATTAGTTACACTGAAAAAATAAAGTGTAAGAACAGCAGCATGCATGATGCTTTATAACATGCATGGGTAATGGATTTTTTGTTTTGGGATTTACAAAAAGCCTTACGATCAACAAGCTAGGGATTTAAAATGGGTTAACATTGTTATACAAAATGCAGCTATTTGATTGCTGCACTACAAATTGCTTCCATTATTCTTTCTTTTTTCTTTTTTTTTTCTCAAGTAGTGAAACTGTTGCAAATATCTTCTGCCTTTATACTTGTTATATTTAGCCTTGAACCTTGTATTTCTTCCCTTTTGCTTCTAGGGACCTGGTATTTCATAGTTACAATTTGGTCTTTGAATTACAGAATTCCAAGCAGAAACAAGCAAAGACTTGAAACTTTATCTTTTTTAATTGAAGCAGCGTTCCCTTTTTTTTGCTCAAGGAAGTAACTACTGTTTGGCGTCACCAGATTGTAATTTTGGTCTTAATTAGAAGCCAAAACAAAAACATGCAATGACAAATAATTATAATATACAAACAACCAGTAGCTAATGCAGCCCTGCTGCTTCTTTTTCTTCATAAATTTTTTTTTCACACTAACAATACAACTTTCACTATCATGCCAGATGAAAATGCAGCCCTGTTGCTTCTCTTTCTTCATAAATATTTTTTTCACACTAACAATACAACTTTCACTATCATGCCAGATGAAAAGCACAGTGTCACTGATAGATGCCTCGGTTGAGGACCCAATCGAACCAGAAAAGGAAGTGATATGTGATATGGAGACATTCAGCACGGTCTATCGTGCCAAAATCAACCGCTACTCGAAAGTTAAGTGCTGTCCTCCTGATTTCTGGATTGATTGTGGCACGTTTGATCTGGCTGTCCACCTCTGGGCCATCTCTTACTACCCAAAAGTAATTGGTATTCCTCAGGGCGTGGCACTGCAGATCAGACTTCTCACTAATATAACAACCTCGCTGAAACTAAAGGTTAAAGTAAGCCTGATCGATCCAAGTGGAAGACGTTTAGTGGTTGCAGACATAAGGAGGCAGATATATGACAAGATGAATGATGGGCTTAAAATTCCCTTTATGCAGAAAACCAAATTAGATTCCTCAGAGTATGTCAAGGATGATTGCCTCACGTTTGAATGTATAGTGAGTGTTACAAAGTGGTCCCCTGCTGAAGTGGTAAAAAAGAAACCTCAATCAGCCATTACATTCTCCAACACCCAAGAGGATAGCGGTGAAGAAACAGATTTCTCCATTATTAGCGGTGTCACCGTAATTTTGGATCAGTAGAGTTGAGCCTAAGTCAACTTCCAATTGCCACAAGCATCGACAAAGTGTCATTCGGCCCCAACATACTAGCTAGGTTTCATTGACAACAACTTGAGAAAGCACAAAATCGGACTATTTCTTTTTCTTTTTTACTTTTTCACTAATTTTTAATTATTACATACTTTTTCTTTTTACGGAAACGAAATGTCATAAAGGAATCTGTCCAAAATAAGTGTTGTTCAATGAAGTACAATCAAGCTCTACTGATTCTCATCAAAAGGGCAAAACTTTTTTTTGTAGAAGAAAAACCATTCAATTTGAAGCTGCTGAAGTATCCAATAGCACTGCTCACTAATCTGAAATCAGAAATTTCGTAAATTGTCAATCTACATTTCATCATACATTTCTCCAAATTCCCGAACAGGAACCACCATTCCAAACAATAACAAGCACAATAAAACTTAGATATATAGCTCAATAAGATGTTATAGAAAGATAACAAACATTACATGCATAATGTTGAAAATAATAATTAAGCAAAATATCCACATTAATTGGAGATGCAAATCTTGGAGATACTTAGCCCCAAGCAGTGGCAAATTTACAAATTACATCCAAAGAATATTTCCTCCTTCCCGGCTGTATTACTTCTTTTCTACTACATCCCCTTTACACCAAATTCATAATTGTAAAGCAAGAATCTCCAGTAAATCTTCCTTGTTATTAATTGTAACGGCTATCTAACCTGAATCTGTATAAATAAAGTTGGATTAGGGCATTGTGAAGTATGAACAAATAATCAATAAAATACTCAATTTCAGTTTTCATAGTATCAGAGCAGAAATTGGGACAACAGACCATTTGAGTCTGCTTTCGTGATATTGGGCCAAAGAGCCCAAGTAATTGATGGCTAACCCTACTGTGAAAATTTGCTGAGAACATTAATTGTGTTGTGCCTCCAAACTCAAGGAGTTACGAGAGGCGCAAATTGGAAAAAGTCGAAATAAAAATACGGCACCGTAATTATGCTGTTGAGAAAACAATGTGACCAGCTGAAAGACATATGTCTTGAATTTGTTGCTTCTGGGGAGAATCTACATACAGGCTGTCATGGCAACTGATGGATTTAAGCATCTTTTGGATTCCTGTCCTTTTATACTAAGTGATTTATTATAGAAGGTAGATTGCAAGAGGAGAGGTAATTAAAAACATCATTTTTTTCGGAGTTAGAACTTGGTGATGTTAGCAGCGTTTTTGATGTTATGAAAAGTGATATATTGTCCTTTTTGTTATAACTTAAAAGGTTGCTCATTTTCGAGTGTTGGATATTTTAATGACAATTCAATTTGTCATTGGTTATGTCTCACAGTGCTTTACTTATTTGGATTACAGTTTGTCAATGTTATTTGCTGTTGCGTGCTAATTAGAATGGTGTCTTGCATATATAGTTAGCAGAGGGAATGTATAAATTTTAAGGTTTACTTGAAGAATGATGAATTTACTTCACTGGTGATCATGACACAGCATTAATTCATTATTCTCTCTATAATTGAAATCACTTATATATATAATTGTCAGATATAGTTATAAAAGTAATTATTTAATCAAAACTATAATTGCCAAATTTAGATATTTACGTCATTTGAGTCTTTATGCATTGGAAAAATTGTCTAATGTGCAACTGAACTCATTCTGTTTTTTCACCTCAAATACATCGACGCCCCTTCCATTTTGTCTTCAAGTTCCAAATACATACACTGCTCGGTAGACGACCATTTTCAAAATTTATATGAATTTTTCTATATATATAGAAATTGATATATTTCAACTCTATTTTGATCACCATCAAAGGATTTGCAAAACTTTTTCATACCATAAGGTTAGTTTTTTAACTGCTGGTACAACAATGTTCTATACTTTTATCATTCATATTTTGGAAGTTGGATTTTCAGTGAAGTCGGTAGCAAATGTTAGCTATTGATTAATTTACCAACAGCTGGCATTATGAAAAGTTGCGTCTTAAATCTTGATAATTAAATGTAAATTTATATATTAAATTCATCAATTTGGGGAACTCATCATTAAAGAAAAATCAGGGACTGGGGGGTATAAAAAAGTTCCATGGATTTACAAAAGCGTATATTTTGGGTTAAGGAGATTTCTGAACCTTTTTTTAGCATTATCCTAATCTCCTAACAGAACTATTTAGATAAAAGGGTCTTTCAAACATGAGCAGCATACTTAATTACAATATACTAAAATTAGTTCTAAAAATATATACTAAAATTAATAAGCAATTTTAGGATCTCATAAACCAAATTATATATTTTTATATGTTTTTTTTACTATTTTTATATAGGAAGAACCTTATCAATCTAAAAAAGTCATAGACAGTGCAACAACAATATTGCTTATATTTGAACCCGGTGTTGTATAAAAATAAGATGAGTTTTATTAGTGAATTAGATTGATTCTAAAAATAAGATGGTTCCTCAGTTGCTTTCCAATAGGCAATAGCTGGTTTATTTAAGTTGATAACCTCTTGCTTCATTGAAACATATACAACAAAACATTGCAACTGCACACATACTCTTGATAATTTAATTAGTTTGCCTCAATATCTCAGGATTATCTCCATGGGCACTTCATCCTCGAAAATTCCCAAGGCAGGTTTCATATAGTCTATCATGATGATCTACGAAATTTTCTTTTTTTTCTCTCACTTTTTCTTAAGTTGTCAATTTGTTGCAAATATCTTCTTCTTTTTTTTAACAGCTACCTGTTTCATTAAAGAAACAACCGCATACAGTATCCTGAAAAGAAGAGTAAGGCAAAACCATAAAGCCTCACTGGTACTTATTGGCACATATAACCCGGTACTGATTATCATATCGATACCAAGTTACCTACAAGATGTACTGGTATCAACCCATTACCAGCATTTTCCTTTTTATTACAAGTTTATCAAAAAAAAGCAAAACACATATGCATAGAAACAACATTTTTCTGTTTGTCACACACTAATCAGTACCAATATATTTCTACTATATTTCAATAATCTGCCTTTTTACTTGTTATATTTAGTTTTGAACCATGTATTTTTTTCCCTTTTGCTTGAAGGGACCTGGTGTTTCATAATTTTAATTTGGTCTCTGAGAATTATAGAATTTGAAGCAGAAACAAGCACAGACTTGAAAATATAAAAGAACTACAAACAGGCAGAGACTTGAAATTTTACTGTTATATTTGCTTGAAGTAGCTTGCCTTCTTTTTGTTTTAGCTCAATAAGGATCCTAGCTACTGTTTGGTATCCCAAGTATGTAATTTTAATTTGGCCTCTAAACTACAAGCCAAAACAAAACATGCAATGACATAAAAATACAATAATACAAAACAAACAGTAGCAAATGCAGTTCTATCTTTTTCATTTTGTGATTTTTTTAATACAAAAATTTTCAACCTAACAATAGGACTTTCATTATCATGCCAGATGAAAAACACAGCATCAGTTATAGATGCCTCAGTCAAGGACCCAATCAAAACAGAAAAGGATGTGATATGTGCTCTGAAGACATTCACGACAGTATCGTGTCAAAATCGAGAACTACTCACAACTTAAGCACTGTTCATATGATCTCGTGATCAATTGTGGCACGTTCCATCTGGCTGGCTACGAGTGGACCGTCGATTACTTCCCAAGATTATTCTATTTTACTAATGAGGTGGGACTGCGTATCAGGCTTTGCACTAATATAAACACCTCGCTAAAACTAGATATTCAAATAAACCTAATTGATCCAAGTGGAAGATGTTTAGTGGTTGCAAAGAAAAAGCGGACATATTACTGGCGGAATGATGGGGAGCCAATTACAATTATGCGGAAAACCAAATTAGAATCCTTGAAGTATGTCAATGATGATTGCTTCTCGTTTGAATGTATAGTGACTGTTACAAAGTGGTCTCATGAGCCCAAGTATAGTGAAGAAGTGGTCTCATTTGTAGTATAGTGACTTCTACAAAGTGGTCTCATTTTTCATCATTTTCTAAGTATTGTGCTTTTTTTTTTCTTTATCTTTTTTTTTTTTTGCGGGAACTCAATGTAATGAAGTAATAATCAAGCTGAACTAATCCTCATGGAAAGAACATTTTTTTTTTACTTTAACTACGGTAACTACGGTAATTTAAGAAAAGAATGAAAAACAAAACTAAAATTAGTGTGAAAGGAACATATGGTAATTACTACCAACTACCAAGTTAGCTAGACTTCAGTGTTACTCATAACACCAATCACTGGTGCTAAAGTTCAATCGACTGACCCAAATTTGGGTAGCTTCTTTACAATTCCCTATTCATTTTATAGAATAGAAACCATTTTTTTTAAACCTTCGCAGAGGCTGTCAAGTCGTGAGGGTAGAATAGAAACCATTGATTTTGAAAATTCTCAAGCGACAAAGTCACAAAACATCAATTTAAGTACAAAAAATTGGTTTGATATATGGCGAAAAGCACATACAAAATTCTGTCTATCCGAATCTATCTAATGGTGCATAAGCTAGACATAGCACTTTTACATGATGCATATTTATACAAATTGAGCTATCCTCTCCATTTGCTTCCAGGGTCCAAGATGAAACCAGAGACGACCATTTATCCAAGGATTACAAACCTATGTTTCTTCATTATTCAAATCAAGAATGTGCAGTAAAGCCTCAGCTACTTCCACCTGAAATAAGTGAATTAAAATTTAGAAAAATATTATTAATCAAATAAGTTCAAAACGATTGCAATTACTACGATTAAATTGAGCAAACAAGACAAGATTTGGAGGCAACTGAGTTACCATTTTGATTCGTGCCATCTGTAACTGATTCATCAGAGATATGACCAAGGCCTCCATTAAGAGAAAAAGGCATATTATCTGTTTCACCTTCATTTAACTCTTCATGGTTTGATTTTTCTTCAACAATAGTCAATGAATCATTATCTTTTTCTTTCTCCCTCTCCCTTTCTTCTTCTTTTTCCTTTCTCCGCCTCTCCTCCTCCTCCTTTATTTGTTTAAACCTAAACAATATTGTTATATAAAAACAAAAGAATAAGAAATCAGTTATAACAGGTTGAATTAAGTTTATCTCAGGCTCATAGGTCGACTCGACAGGTTAGATTACCTCTGACCAAGCGCATCTGATTCCAGTTTTAGCTTCTTTCTCCTCTCCTCTTCCTCTTTTATTTGCTTAAATCTGCACATAATAGCCAATTACTTAAACAGGAAATTTTTGTAATGTGCAGCTGCAAATTTAATAATAACTGATATACCCATACAAAACATTTATATCACACCCCTAGACTGCTACTCTCCTAACTATAGAAGAAAACTGTCCAAGCCAGGCTCCTTGCATTGTGATTTATTTAGAAGTAAATATTGAGCAATGAAGATACACCTATTAATACACAATGTATGCAAGATAGTACTGATGTTTTCAAAAGGATGTACGATTTTTGTTAATATCAATATTTTGTATATGAAATCTGCCCACAAAACATAAGGTGTGGCACAATAACAACCTATAACCTATAGAACCTTAAAAATTAGATATTAATAAAACATTTCAGTACTCACCTTTCACCGCGGCGTACTCCCTCTTGAAATGAATCCTGACTGGACATTGATTTTTCAATTCGAGGTTTCAAAACATCTATTGTTGGTATCTGTTGATCATCTCTAGAAACCATTTCACTGTATTCTTTAACGGGATTCTTTGCACCTCCATTTTTCTGAAGCCATATTTGTTGGGCTGTGCTCAAAATATTATTTGTAAGCCTAAAAGGTAAATACATTGACTAAGTCAACACTTTTTCAAACAATGAAGAAAGAGCAATGTTCTACATCAGAAGGAATAGAATGAGAAACTTTTTAAAACCCTAAGAAATTAAAAGTGCACAATTCATAAATGCCTCTAAAAATTTGAAATATACCAAATATGCAAGATAATTAAATTTGACCAAAAGTATACTTACAGTTAAGGTACAACCTACAGTATTAAAGAGCCTTCACATAATTTGGGACCTAGAGGATACTTACAGGTTAAGGGGCAAACTAATTACCGATACGAACTAATGTAAGAGATATGATGGGCACACATAATTATGTGTAAAAATAATGGTTGAAAATAGGAGAACACCTTCTCACCAATAAAGACTCAGACCAGAAGGAACTGATAATGCAAAATAACCAATCAGCAGCGGAAGGAATTTTGTTATAGTTTGAGCGCTTTTTTGGCTTGGATCATTGCTCTACAGAAGTAAAATTTATATAACACAATTATCAACAAATGCAACCATAGAACTAATTAAGGCAGTTTTTCACCAACATCCCCTGCAAAATGTCAAATATCATGTATATCCCTCCAAGATGAGGCATGTGATTTATACCCAAGAAAACACATGATAATCACATCTACCTTTGCTGCATATCTTTAAACAGATAAAAGAAAGAGCATAATTGGGGCACTGTTTAAGATATAGGGAAGAAGAATTACTAAGGTATTTTCCATGTTTTACAAAAGAACTTCTTCAATATTTCTCACATTCAAGGGGATTTACTTGATATTTTGACAATTTGTACAGGCACCACTGAAATTAAGACAGTCCTACCTGTGATTTTGATCCTTGTATTATCTGAGTTGATATATACTGTGATATAACTAAAAGAACCGGCAAAACAAGGTACGCTAATGTGTCTGACCACCCAAGAGGAGGCTCGCCATCCTGACACAAAAGAAAAAAGATTTGTGCTTTAATTCATTACTATTTGAGTTAGGCAGCATTTTTTGCGGCTCTTTTTCACATGTCATATATCAAAAGCAATTATAGTAAGATTATGTGATTTTCACAATCTTTAATAGGTTTGTGCGTTTTAATTTTCTTTGTAATGTAATTTTTTCTTACAAAAGGAAAACGAATGAGGATAAAAAATGGGTCCACTCACTTTAAAAGGAAAAAGCCAAGATATGCCGCTACCATTTTGCCGAGCTCCTATTGTGGTGGGACCAGCCAAAGAAGGAATCCAAAAGAATCCCTCAGAAAGAAGCCCCTATATTTGTTAAGAAATGAGAAAGATAAGATGAGAACTCCAGTAAATTTATAAAGGGGGGAATTTCATGTATGCCCCTCTAAAATTCGTAATATCATATTTACCCCTCCAAATTTCAAAAACTCACAAATATATCCAATTTATAAAGTACCCATTTACCCTTTATTAAAAAAAAAAAATTGGCATGTTGTGAGGACAAACGGTTCATTTTCTTGCTTGTAACATGCACACAAGTGTATACCTAAATGCCACCGTGTATGAGTCACAAGTAGATAATTGAACCATTTGTCCTTCGAAACCAACCAATTAGAAGGCCAAAAAATTTTCTTACACATACTACACATTTTTATTTTTTACAAAGGGTAAAATGGAACTTCATAAATTAAAATGAGTTTTAATAGAAAAGGCAATAAATTGGGCAAATTTGTGAGTTTTTGAAATATAGAGGTGTAAATATGTTATTATGAATTTAAGAGGGGGCAATATGTAATTTTGAAATCCCCCATTAATAAAAAGTAGCATGGCATAAGAAAAGTCTGCAACTAGTATACCTCATTAGCAACATTTGAGAGAGCTCTGTACAGCCCTATCCAAACTGGTATTGTGAGCAAAGTAGGTAAGCAACCTGATAAATTAAAACCAATTTTAACGAGAGGTCAAATTGGAACTAGTAAATAAATTTATACATCTAAAAAGTAATTACGACCTCTCTTGTATGATGAATAAGAGTCCAGTATGTAAATTTAGTAAACAAGCAATTGATGTACCTGCTAAAGGGTTTACACCAGCCACCTTATACAATCGAGCTGTTTCTAGCTGTATCTTCTCCTATAAATAGATAAGTACATATGGAAATTAAAAATATATCAATTCTAGTTGTATCCTCTCCTGATAAACCTCTTTCGTACCGAATGGAAAGATGCTTCTATTGATGTATCTTCTTATATACATGTACCGGGATCATAGTAACATAAAATCAGACTGGTACGTACCAAAGTCTTACCTGATCACCCACATATTGCTGTTGGATAGCCTTGACTTGTGGTTGCAGTGTTTTCATGGCTAATGCTGACTCCATCTACACCAAAAATTAGTCCAAAAATTGAACTTAGTCCACAAATTGAGAAGAAAAGGCGTTAAGGAAATACGGTCAAATACTTGAATATAAAAGAGTATTTTAGAGAAAAGAAGTATATGGTAAAAGTTTTACCTGTTTCTTTGTCAGAGGAAATGTGGCAGCCTTTACTAGAACTGTGAGAAGAATTATTGCAAAGCCATATGCATAAGGTACATGCAGTGTTGATAAACCATCCTTCAATATCTGTGCAAAAATTTGCTTAAATTATTTGTAGCAATTTTACCCAAATGCCGTCAAATGTCCCTAGAGAAAATGAGAATGATCTACATGGCAATACTTCTATCCACATCCTTTTCAAGTAAAGAAGTGACCAAACTAAACCTCTATTATTCAATCTTGCGTTGAGAGCGCAGTGAGAATAAGGGGCATTTTGTTGCATTTTTTTAAGAAAACAAGGAAATTGACAAACTTTTTAGTATATTGTAACATACCCACAAGTGAAGCTCATCCTAAAAAAAATATACTTTTATGTCTGGTTTCTATTAATGGTTGTTCCTACATATAAATATAAATTGGATAAAAAACAGTGTGATTTTACTATCTAAGGTAAAGGGATTATGTAGAAAGGAAACTCTTTCATTGGTAAGTATGCAACTAATGACAAACCAAGATTTTAAAGACTAATTCTTTTTGATAATTATTGGAACTTTAAAAGCATATCAAGTAAATATTTAATTGCTTCATCAAAAACTTACTTCTACATCTTTCAGTGTTGCAAATTGGCTATTAAACCCTAAACCCCAGATAATTGCTACAATATATAAATTACATATGCAATAATTTAATTGATTGACAAAAAATTCGATCTCATTCACATTAAAAGAAACTAAATTTTACTTCCCGGTCCTTTGCATTATTCCAAATTACAAAAATAACCTTCAAGATGATCTCCATGTAGCTCGCGATGCCAGAGAACCAATCCTCGGTAGGTTTGGATTCTTGAGCCGACGCCACCGCTGCATCAGCGATTGTGTAAAGAAATCCATCGGATCGGCTTAGGAGCTCCTCTAGCTGGTGGTGGTAGTGGCTCGAGCCGAGCCGAGTAGTGAGTGAACCGCGGGAAAATATCGCGGGGCGGCCGAGGAATTGGATTCGGGTTTGGATTTGGCGACTGGAGAGAAGAGAGGAGGTGGGGATTAGGGTTTGGTGGGGATGGAAGGAGAGGAGAGGCGCCATGAATGAAATATGTAAGAGAGAGCGTGAGTAATAGTGCTAGTTAGTGATTTTGGATGCCAATGACTTCAGCTGAGCTTCAGCACTAAGAGGAAATTTCATATATAACCCTCAAAAATCTTGAAATTAAGTATTTCCCCTCTATAATTCATAATATCAAATTTATCTTTCCAAATTTCCATAACTAACAAATTTATCCAGTTAATTGATTTTTTTTTAATAAAAGCTAATTTTTAAATTTATAAAGTACTCATTCAACCTTCATTAACAAATAAAAATATATAGTTTGTGTAAGAAAAATGCTTTGTTTTCAAATCGAATGGTTTCCGAGGAATAATGATTCATTTCTCTACTTGTGATGCATACACAATGGCATTTAGACATACATTTTTGCGTATGTCACAAGTAACAAAATGAATCATTTATTCTCACGACCAACCAACAAAAATATAAATATTTCTCTTAAGTAGTTTACATTTTTTTTACTATTTAATTAAAGGATGAAATGGATACTTTATAAATTTAAAATTAGTTTCAATAGAAAAGTCAATAAATTGAGTAATATTTGTGAGTTTTTAAAATTCAAGAGTTTAAATATAATATTATGAATTTTGGAGGGGAGAAATACGAATTCCAAGTCTTTGTGGAGTTTGCGCAAGATTCCACCAATAAATTAAAACTAAATTTGGGTCCTTATTTATTACCACATTTGGACCGACATCTTTGTTATTTAATAAATGCAAAAATTGCATTGAATGTTTTGAAATGCTGAAATATCTGGAAAAATATCAATTACAAAAGTTAGAGATGCTGAAATATAAAATGTTCTCATCTATGCACATTTTTAATTTTTTTAAAAAGAGCGGGTATTTGATAGTCCAACTCTTTAAAAGTGATGATTCGAAAATTTCTTTTTCTTTTAAAGATAATTAAATTCATGATTTGAGAATCTGACCTCATTTAAAAAAGAGTGAGGCTACGGTGCTATGCATAGCACCAATTGGGTCCGTACTACGGCTCAAAAAGAATTTCAAAATTCTAACAGTCGATCCGAACCGTTCAACATGATTATAAAATGAATATGTACTTGCAAACCAAATTTTACATTTTTTCGAATTTTTTTACTATTTGTTTCGAAAATCACTTGATCTGAACATTCTGGACCATCCAAAAACAGCCTATCTGAAAAAATAGTAAAAAAATTCGAAAAAATGTAAAATTTGGTTTGCAAGTACATATTCATTTTATAATCATGTTGAACGGTTCGGATCGACCGTTAGAATTTTGAAAAGTCAAATTTTGAGCCGTAGCACGGACCCAATCCGTGCTATGCATAGCACCGTAGCCTCACTCTTTAAAAAATATATATATAAGAATATCTGAACTTTTGATGAGAAAGGATGTGTATTGTAGTTCTTCTTTTCTTTAAATTTTTTGTGTCAGAAATAAATAGTTAAAGAGTCAACTTTTATATTTGAAGACTTTCTAAGTTTGAAAGTCGTTTAATATTATTTTAAAGTATAGTCTAAAATTTTCTATTTATTAAATAAGAAACTTGTAGAATTAGGTACTGTACTTGGCAAATTTGTATTACTTCGATCAAAATTTTGATTTTACGGCAGTAAATGACATTTAATGTTAGTAAGCTAAATTTTTACTTTTTTTATCTAAAAAAAAACAGTAGTCCATGGAGGTTTTTTTTTTTTTGCAAACTATCTGATCATATTAAAAGGAACAGCATGTGCTTAATAATATATTATGCTCTAATTTGACAATTTTTAACAGCATGACAAAGTAAATGCTATATTTTTCTATTGTAGTATTCTTAAGAAAATAATTATGAAAATATTTTTTAGTATATTTGTTCACCCTGAACAAACAAACTCGCTTATAAACACCAAAGCATGAAAATTATTACATTATGTCACTTTTTTTAATCACGTGATGGAAATTAAACGGAAGAATGATGTTTATATAATAAAATCAATGAATTTATAAGTTAGTTCATGACATGATTAACAAACAGTTTAAGACGTAAATTTCATAAATTGGAAAATTTTAAGCATTTAAATCTTTTAAGTAATAACATCGTTAATATAAAAAAGTAAGAAAACAAAATATTTATTCTCCATATTGCATACTACAAACTGATATATTTTCTCTCTTTTTTTTACTTGAATCTTTTTTTTTTATCATTTCAACTAATATTAGATAACCACAAACACAATTTCTTCATATGTTATATTTTGTGACACTATAACTATACAGATGATTAAGTTTGAAAGCTTCTCATTTATCATGATCGGATATCAATATTCTATAAAAATTCTGCATTATTGTTGCTTATTTGTATCCAAAATTGATTGAGGCAAAAAAATTCATTAAATTTGTGTCACTATATAATCAGCATTTCCTCAATAGATATTTCTTTTGCCGGAATTTTTGTTCCGAAAAACAACCTTTGTAAAAATAATTTTAATTTGTTGTCCAAAATTTTAAAAAAATTTGGGTGTAAAAAACGATAGAAAAATATTATACAGATGCATAAAATATATATCGATTATTGGACTCATTTTACTCGATGATCATTCTAGAACTATTACCCAAATAGAGATTTTGCAGAAGGATATGCACATTCAAATAATTTGAATAATCATTTGTCAAAACTATACACAAATATAAATCTTGATAGGATCCTAATGAAAATGCTGATACGAAATTAAATGTATCCCGGGTCTGTGAGTGTGATGTGGACATAACTAGATACCCTTTCGTACGACAGTAACAAATAACCTATAATTGATCTTCTATGCAGAAGCCACAATGTTAAATTCCATAGGAGATCCGACGCAGAAAAGGAGAAGGTATCTTGGCGCTGTCTCAATTTAATTGGATGATAGCAACGGCGGCGGGCCCCACGGTTTTCATTTTCTCTGCGATATATTTTCCTATAACACGAAAAGGCGAATCAATTATCAATCCGTTTGTACCCCAATTTTAACCTGTTACACTCTTGGCTTCACAGTATGTGCCACACAAAATATCGCAGAAAAATCGGAAGATGTGCAGCTCCCTAGCGAATTCAGATCCAGTGCAGTAACCAATTTTTGAGTTTTGATCCAAACCGTCCAAAGTGCTCTAACACGAATCTTAAAGAACCTGGACCCCACAAATAATAGAGTCCGGATCCCCTAAAGTAACCCAATTTTTGAGTTTAGACGTGTACGGTGCCCATTCGGTGGTAACGCAGGGGGCCAGTATTAGTTGTGGGGTCCAGGTTCTTTAAGATTTGTGTTAGAGCACCTTGGACGGTTTGGATCAAAACTCAAAAATTGGGTTACTGCACTGGATCTGAATTCCAAATAATACTGGCCCCTGCGCTACCACCGAATAGGCACCGTACACGTCTAAACTCAAAAATTGGGTTACTTTAGGAGATCCGGACTCACTAGCACGGTGCCACGGTAGCACCAGTATAGTTTCATTTAGAAAAACAAATTTAGATCTCTAATCGATATAAAATCATAAACAGATAAACCACAATTAAGTTAAATAAAAGAAAATGCAGAAAAATGATCCGGTCGAAGAAAGGCTAAATAGACGGCCCGGCCCAAAGCCTACCTACTTGTTCAACGATCTTCTTCTTCTCTTGTATTCTATTAAATTTTAATTAACTAAATTGACTGACGCCACCGCCAAATCTCTCTTCCGATCATCAATCAATCACATCCACGTTTCTTTGCTTTCGAAGAATCGAAATCGGTGAAAACTAAAATCTGAAGAATCAGTTAGTGGCAAACAAGCAAATTTGAAGGAAGAGTCGGACAAATCAGCTTTAAATATTGTTCGTCGATTCCTCAAAAGAGAGGTTCCTTTTTGCTTATTTACCCTCGGATTAACTGAATTTTGGTTCCGCTTCCAAAGTAAATCCCCTTTTGATATATCTGTTCATATTAATTAAATCAACTGTTTGACTTCCCTTTCTACAGATTAGGGTTTGATTGACGCAGTAAATTAGTTTGAATGGGAAAAGAAGAGTCGAAATATGTATCTTCTACTGAGGCTGTGCTGATGGGAGCCTTGGCTTCGGGTGTCAATGTAAATATTTTCTATTTGTGGCTGATTTCACATTCAGTCTCTAGTACCTGTACTTTTTACTTGTATGAATGAAATTAGATATCTGAGATTAAGCAGTCAGTGAAGCATTGTCAGATGGCTATAACCTGAATTCAGCATCTAACAAGCCAAACAAAACAAAACGAATGAAATTTATTTATTCAAATTTAACTAAATTTTGGTTGTATTTGATACCAGTAGCTGCCATTGTTTTGTTATTCATTGCTAATGTGATTATATTGGACCTATATAGAGTCCGACATGGCTTTTTCTGAAGGGAATATTTCTATTGTTGGGAGTCTCTCTTATCGCCATGTTTGCTCTCGCCTTTTCTTCTAGTGATTTTGTAATTGTTGCTCATGTCACATTTCTGGTTGTCATTGGTGCAGTGCTTTTCATTCTTCTTAGTGGGTAATCTTTCTCTCTCTCTCTCTGTCACACACACACACACTCCAAACAACCATGAATTTAGTAAGCTGAACAGTTTAGGTAAGCAGGTTTTTATTTAACAATTTTAGGTTAAAGAATCAACAATGGACTGAACTGTAAATTGATTGCAAATTGGCACTTAATTTATGGCATAATTGCATAATGGAGTGTTAGTCAAGCTTATAACAGTTCGAAGTTTTGTTTCAATATATACCCATTAAGTTGAAATCCTTGAGCTTGACTAAATAAAATATCCAATTAATTGCAGTAGTTATTCAAATATATAACATTTTTGTCTATTTACATCTTTTTCTTTAAACTTTTCAGTGATATGGTTCTTATTTCGGATTGATTTTATTTGTTATAGGTTTCTGGCACAGACAGGTCTTGTATCAGTTGAACAACAAATGGAGGAGATTGGTCTTCTAAAAACAACAGAAGAAGTTAAGAAAGAGGAATGATAAATTAATTGCATGCTTAATTAGGGTTCTTGATTTAGAGCTTACTCAAAACTAGCTAGAAATAGATTCAATTTCTTTTTTTCATTCAGATCCCTCCGCTTTTATTTGCCTTCTAAGAGCTTCATTATTTTTCCTTTGCATTGGAGTGATTAACACTTCAAAATAATATTCTTTACCTCCAGTTGATATTATAGATGCTTGGAGTATATCAATTTCGTCAGCTAATTATCAAACACACTTGGTTTTTCATATGCACCTAGTTTTTGTTAAAAAAAATTTCATCAAAATTTGTTCAAAGTTGTGCTGATTTCTACATGGTGCTATGATAAATAGTTTCTGATGTCTTCTATTTGAAAAAAAAATGATCTTAGATTTAGTAGGGTTTGATATATTTTTCTAATGATGAACTATTCAGCGTGCGTTGTTGTATGATAGTAAGAAAAGGATTCAATTTAAAACTATTTTCCAATAGGTGAGCAGAAGATTTTTAGAATGTGCACTTAAATTCTCACCGTGCAGGAAAAATATTGATATCGTATTTATTTCACAACCGTGATAAATGATAGAATAATTTTCTTTAATTTAGATAAATTGTATACAAAATGGGGTATTTTGAAAATTATTTATTCACCACTTACGTATTAATAAAATTAACTATTAATTTTTAAACCGTCTGATAGATGACTAATTAATTTTAAAATGATCCCAATACAAGATCTATATAAAAATGGGAAGGTAACGATGTTTTTAATTTTTACATTTCAATTTCAATAAATGTTACCCTAAACAAAAGGATAACTTCATAATCTTCGTCTTACACAGCTAAATTATTGGTTTTCTAAAAAAGTAACAAAGTGATTAAATGATTATAAATTAATATTTGAAAACTCATTTCTTTACATTAAATGATTAAATAAACTAAAATTCTGCTTGTTTTATTTTGCTCTCTTTTGTTCATTTTTTTTGGATCCAATTAATTTTTGGTTAAAAGAATTCTAATCGGTATAACTCAATTATTTATCTTACAATTTTATACTAGTAACGGCTTTGGCAAATTGAAAATAAGATAAATCATAAATAAAAAATAAAGTGTTTGTTCTTTCAGAAATATAAGCAGAAATGGCAAAAGTTTTATTTAAAAAGAAAAACTGAGGCATATGAGCAAGAAAAATATCTCACAGCATTATCTGGGGAGAAAAGAACGGGTCTGGATTTCCTTAAGTAACTCAAAATTTTGAGTTTGAATCCGGACCGTTAGATAAAATTCAGGCCAATTTAGCTATAAGCGAATTTTAATATTCGATCCGATCAAACATTAAAATTTGAGTTACGATTCTGAACTCAATTCGGAGAGCGGTTATAATATACTTTTGTGAATTGGCAACGAGCCAAGCTGAGTCGAGCTAGGAAAAAATTGATGTGGCTCGCTCATTTTCGGATTGAGTTAAAAATGAAAGAATTTTTTTTTCGAGCAAGTCACGAGCCGCGTGTTTGTTTGCTCTCTGAATGACAACGAGCCGAGTTAGACGTAACTCGTGGTGCACTCGTTTCCAAAACGAGTGAACTAACATTAGAGTCAAACTAAAAAAGGTGACTCATAGATCGCTCGTTTTCAAACTGAGGCTGAGCGTATCACGAGTCAGGAGCCACAAACTATTTTACCACCCTGTTTTATTATTATTATTTTATTTTTGTCATGTTTTATTTTGGTTCGGATCCACTAAAATAACTTAAATTTTAAATTTATTACCGAATTGGCCAATTTGGGTTATTTAGGATCCGGCACCGCCCGAATTAGCCAATGAACTCACAGACTCGCCCCGTTTCGTTTCCTTCGTCAAACCCATTTTTCTTCTTTTCTCCGTCGATTTTCTAACCCTAGCCTTAGAGCGTTTCGTCTATCCATGGCGCCCAAGAGGAAAAGCTCACCCGCACCCGCCGCCGCCTCTCAGTCTTCCTCCTCCGACGATGACTCTTCGTCTGACGCAGAGCAGTACGTTGCACAGCGCAACCCTCCCCGTGCTGAAACCCCGAAGCTTACCAAGGGCGATGACGACGAATCCGACTCCGAATCCGAGTCCGATCCTGAACCCGAACCGCCGACCAAAACCCTAAAAACTCCCCAGAAACCCTCAGAATCGGAGGATTCATCTGAAGAAGACGAAGACGAAGAGGAGGAACAGAAGGAAGTGGAGAAAATCAAGTCGCCGGTCAAAACCCTACAAACTCCCCACAAACCCTCAGAATCGGAGGATTCTTCTGAAGAAGAGGAGGAACAAGAGCAAGTGGAGAAGCTGAAGTCGCCGGTGAAGGTACCTGAATCTGAACCTGACCAGAAGAAGCAAAAGCTTTCGATGCCAGATCAGTCTCCCACCAAGAAGTTGTCGGTTGCCCAGCGAATTTGGAGTCTGGAGGATGAAATGACCCTCCTAAATGCCTTGTGTGAGTACCACGTCAGAAATAATAGACTTCCTCCTACGAAGGATTATGCTTCTTTTCTCTCGGGTATAAGTGGGTCTATTAGCTTCCCTGTCATTGAGAAGCAACTCTTCAACAAGATTCGTCAATTGAGGTTTAATTATAACCAGAAGAAAAAGAAAGGATCCAATATCAATTTCTCAGAGCCTCATGAAAAGGCTGTGTTTGAGTTGTGCTCAAAGTTGTTTGAAGATGGCAGCAGTGCATCAAAAAATGGGTCTTCACATGAAATGAACCGTAATGTGGGGAAAAAGAGTGATGGTAAACAGAAGAAAAAAATCACAAAGTTAGGTTCACTAATGGAGGCAAATGATGGCACATCAATGATTGCTAATGGGGTGGTTAATGGTGGTGTGACCAATGGCGCTATGGCAAATGGTGGTGATGTGGAGAGGTCTCATTTTTACTTGGAGGGGTTGATCAAGGACTTGATCAGTACAGAAAGATGTCCAAGGGGGCTTTCTTCAGTTGAGGATGTCGTTGCACGGATTGGGGAGTCGAGAGCACATGATTTGGAGGAAAAGACCAAGATGTTGAGGATCGACTCGATTAAATTGCATGCAAGGGAGGGGAAGCTGATGGCTGAGTTGCTCGACGCTCTTGCCGATGAGATGATGGATGATTAGTTGGTGAGAATGGTGTTCCATTTTGTAGTGATTGTTTATGTTAAAGATCAGGTCGGGTTGCTTTCTAATGGGCATGCTATTCTTTTTTGTTATGGTTTTGGTACCATTAGTGATGATGCAAAATAGTAGATATTAATACAAATTTTGGAGCATGCCAGTACTGTGATATGTTATAATGTTGTGATATGTTATAATGTTGACTGATCTGATATAGTTATAGTTATCTATGCAGTAGTTTTAGTGCATTATTAATTGCTTTTATATGTTTTCATTAAAGAAAGGTAATAGGTTGATGGTAGGCCATTTGGAATTCTAGTGGTATCTCTGATGTCTCCTTGGAAACATTCTCTCTTTTAGTGAGACCACTAATATCCCTCTTGTAACAAATTAAGCAAATTTGATTATGTCATGTGTGCACAAGTGCTTTGATTTTCTACTGATGAGTTGAGGGCGAGTGTGCTTAAACCGCTCAAAGTTTTTATAAAGGAAAAAAAAAATGGTTATTGATGAATCCATGTTGAATCGAGATGACAAGGATTATCCTCCAGTGGGTAGAGTTGGAAATGTGCTTCTGAAATATTTCTTAGTTGCGGTTATTTGAAAGAAAAAGATGCTGCAATTTATCCTTTTTATAACTGTATCTTGAATTCTCAATGTATGTTATATTTGATACATAACAAGTGTTTGATGAAATATTCTAGTGCTGTTTTTGCTTGTTTGTCTTTGTCTTTGTCTGTCTTAACAAATTACGATGTTGAGATTAACAGATAATTAGATGTGATTATAACTTCTGGTGGTAGTAGGTCAAGGAAACTGGTACTGTTTCTGGCTGTAACATCTTCCTTTTCTTTTGATCTGTCTTCTTTTGGGCAGCGTTAATTAACTTAATGTGTATGAATTTGTATCTATATATGAGTTTATTAAATTTGATAGGCCATTTTTAAGATGTACTGTATCGGATAAATCTCCGATGCCAGAAAATAATCACGGTGCATTTGTGTTTGCATGAATTCGTTTCGTATTTGCTTGCCTGCTAGCACCAAATGATGTGTTTGAAGTGAATTAGATATTTAACAAATCAGGAGGTTAAAGGGATGCAAAAATTTGTTGTTTCCTGTTGGAATTCTATCCTGATAAATATCATTATTTTTTTTTTCTAACTCTGATCTGATGCACTGCTATTTGAGGATTCAGTGTAGCAATGTTAATTCTATTACATTTAAGTAGGGCCAAAGGGCCAAAATAACCATTAGGGCCCACCGTTTCTTACTAGTAATGGGCTAGTTGATTTTCTTTTAAATATTAATCATGGCCTTCAGTAAAGGTCAAGTTTAGAAAAAGCCTTTCGGTAACTCAGTTGAGTTTATTAACACATAAATTATATTTACAATTTAGAAGGGAAGAATTTATTAGAATTTACAAAATGTCAAAAGTATCTCACTGAGTTTAAAGCTTAATTATAATAACAGAGAAGCCTACCTGCCGATTCACGAAAAAAGCACTCCAAAACTTCATCTATAAACTTACATGATTAGGTGAAAATTTTAGATGGCGTGATTAAATGAATATCTTGTGAAATCTTTAGCAATATATATCTGTAATGTGGCGAGGTCCAATTTTTATCTTGAGGTGCTGATCGAGTGAGGCTACGGTGCTATGCATAGCACGGATTGGGTCCGTGCTACGGCTCAAAATTTGACTTTTCAAAATCCTAACGGTCGATCCGAACCGTTCAACATGATTATAAAATGAATATGTACTTCCAAACCAAATTTTACATTTTTTCGAATTTGTTTACTATTTTTTCGAAAATCACTTGATCTGAACATTCTGGACCATCCAAAAACAGCCTATCTAAAAAAATAGTAAAAAAATTCGAAAAAATGTAAAATTTGGTTTGGAAGTACATATTCATTTTATAATCATGTTGAACGGTTCGGATCGACCGTTAGAATTTTGAAAAGTCAAATTTTGAGCCGTAGCATGGACCCAATCCGTGCGCACCGTAGCCTCACTCGGTGCTGATCAATGAAATGATCAGTACAGAAAAATGTCCGAGGTGGCTTTGTACAGTCGAAGACATGGTTGCGTGGATTGGGGAGTCAAGGGTGCATGCTTATCATTTGATATTTAAATTTTTATTATCATGCATGGACCAGATATCAAAATTGTGATTATTGAATACCTTCTTATTTCTTACATGGTCAATACAAATAAAACATAAAGGAGAGTATTTCATAAAATTGTAAAAACGAGCAAATATATAGTTAAGAACATGGGAGTGTAAAATCAAATGTCAAAGAAGCAAAACAAAACGGTGTATTTTTTATGCATTATTGATATAAAATTTTAACTTGCTAAATAGATATTTTTTTTTTCCAGATAGAAAGATGGAGGTCTAAATCTACTCATTTTCATTTAATTGTCCATAAAGGAACCACGACCTCCGATACACGGAGAGTGTTGTTCTTTGCCACTTGATCAAAGACTGATTATTCGCTAAAAGTATTTAATTTAGAAAGCTGATATGAGTACCCGCAGTTGAGTACCTACACTGTACCCGCACCTAAACTGCCATAACTGTTTGTGGGGACCGCAACCGTTCTAAAACTGTAATTTCGTTTTACAAGTATTAATAGTAACATTATGAAATATTTATATCTATACAATACAAATATTTATATCTATACAATGAATACATATATGATATATGAATTTTTCTAAATAACCGTACCCGCACCTTTTTTTGAAAAATTCTCGCGTCGTACCTGCATTAGGGGACCACACAACCATTCCAAAACTGTAATTTTGTTTTACAAGTATTAATAGTAACATTGTAAGTATTTATATCTATACAAGACAAGTATTTATATCTATACAATGACTACATATATGATATATGAATTTTCCTAAATAACCGTACCCGCACCTTTTTTTGAAAAATTCTCGCGTCGTACCCGCATTAGGGGACCACACAACCATTCCAAAACTGTAATTTTGTTTTACAAGTATTAGTAGTAACATTGTGAAGTATTTATATCTATACAAGACAAATATTTATATCTATATAATGAACTACATATATGATATATAAATTTTTCTTAAATAACCGTACCCGCACTTTTTTTTGAAAAATTCTCGCGTCGTACCCGCATTAGGGGACCACACAACCATTCCAAAACTGTAATTTTGTTTTACAAGTATTAATAGTAACATTGTGAAGTATTTATATCTATACAAGACAAGTATTTATATCTATACAATGAACTACATATATGATATATGAATTTTTCTTAAATAACCGTACCCGCACCTTTTTTTGAAAAATTCTCGTGTCGTACCCGCATTAGGGGACCACACAACCATTCCAAAACTGTAATTTTATTTTACAAGTATTAATAGTAACATTATGAAGTATTTATATCTATACAAGACAAGTATTTATATCTATACAATGAATTACATATATGATATATGAATTTTCCTTAAATAACCGTACCCGCACCTTTTTTTAAAAAATTCTCGCGTCGTACCCGCATTAGGGGACCACACAACCGTTCTAAAACTGTAATTTTGTTTTACAAGTATTAATAGTAACATTGTGAAGTATTTATATCTATACAAGACAAGTATTTATATCTATACAATGAACTAAATATATGTTATATGAATTTTCCTTAAATAACCGTACCCGCATCTTTTTTTGAAAAATCTCCGCTTCCAATTTCGAAATCGCCAGACGATCGCCTTCAAATCGCCTCAAAATCGATCTAAATCACCTCAAAATCGATCTAAAATCACCTCAAAATCGCAGAAGTTTCGAAAAAGGAAGAAACAGAGAGAAAGTAATTTGAAATTCAAACTGGAAGGTATGGAAATTAATTAATCGTAGTTGTGGGGACCGCTTACAGTTATGGCAGTTAATTGGAAAGGGATTAAGTATGGGTACAATGCAGATACTCAACTGCAGGTACTAAAATAATTATTCTTTAATTTATGAGATAAAAATTTTCTTGCTAGGATTTTGCTCCTGAAGTTATCATCGGCCGATATTATTTATTATTTTTATTTTTGAGAAAAACATCCGCTGATATTTTTGTCGCACATGTCAAAGACAGATAATTGTGATGATTAAACTAACATCGTAATTTCAATTTCACTGAATTTTTGCCTAGAAAAATATTTTTCTTTCAAAAATTTACCCCGAAATACCAATGGAACAAAGACCATACGAATCGCAGTATATACAAACTCTTTTGGAGACCTGTCTTTTAGTGATTCAAATTGCTCATATAGTTACGGTGGCAATTAACTTTAGTTGGGGTTAAAATTTAGAAATTCGGATAGTTAAAAATTTAATTAAAGTAAATCAAATTGAAACAACTAATTCAAATCGTGCAAAGTATTGTCAGTGTATTTCGATAGAGACTCTATCGTACAAGATTTGAAATTGTCACCGAAATAATCTGGTGATTAATGCAGAGGTTATGAATTCGCCATGGTATTAGGAGTTCAGGGGTGCAAACGGATTGGATATTATCCATTCGTATTGGAATTCATATTTGAATTTTTGCGGATTCGAATATTTAAATACGGATAGTTTACGGATACGGATGCGGATACGGATACGGATACGAATACGGATACGGATAATTGTTTTAAGTTAACGGATATCTGTTACCACCATACCACCAGTAAAAAATTTCCGACGGATCTTACCCGTTCAACTTCTTCTTCTCTGAATCCCAATTCTTACGTCTCACCGCTTCGTCAGTTCCACCAAAATGGATTAGAAGTTTTCAGAGCGCTCTTGCTTGAAAATCGTCGGAGTTTCTTAGACGAAATTCGCTGTTAGATTTGGTCAAAATTCCCTCGCTAAGGTAATAGTATTTTGAGAAAAGGCATGTTCTTAATTTTGCTACATGTATTATTCAGAAAGTTTAGAAGATATACCATTTTCTAATCTGATCACATGCAATTAAGGGCTAGACCTGGGCCAAGGCTAATACATTCGGTGCATAAAAGTATAATTAAGAAAATTGTTGTTATGATCTGATTAATTAGTGTAATTATGGTCATGAAATAAATATAAATGTGATTCTAGTATCCTTCTAAACAGAAAAGAGAAATCAGATCAAACTGGAGAGATAGGTTATTTCAAGAAAAACAAACATAGGGGCATATTTTTTTATGTAAAAGGAGAATAAGTAAAAGAGATAAATATTTAAAAAAATAGCGAAATTCATCTTTAGAATGAGATTTTTTTTTTGAATAATAAGTTAATTTTCTTATAATATCTGAATTATGTATTCGAATTATATCCGTATTCGTATTCGTATCCGTTTAATATCCGATCCGTATCCATAAAATATCCAATCCGTATTCGTATCCGATTAATATCCGATCTGTATCCGTATCCGAAAAATAAAAACGGATACATATATGATTTTACCACTATCCGATCCGTATCCGATCCGTATCCGATCCGTTTGCACCCCTAATTAGATAGATAGATCGGATCATGATATCTGTTGATTTTTGTATTTCTGAGGAGAGCAAATATTATTAGAATGAAATTTTATTGATCTGTATTTTTTTCTCTGTGATGATCGCTATATATATTACAAGCTATCAAGTTACCGTTACTGTACCGTTGGTACCTATGTACAGTGTACCTATTGTTGACTATATGCAAGGAGACCCCTTTAACTCCTTGATTTAATTCTAGCCTTCTAATTCTAGATTTATGATGATAATTAATCTGAGATCCTAAATTCTATTTCTCAACAATATCATATACATCTCCATTTGTAGTTTAATTGCATTGCAAAACCACGTGTGTCGGATACACGGAACCCGCGTCTTTTGAGATATCTCATAATTTGCGTTACATTTTGGAAAATATCAACCGTTCAAATATATTCTGCACGAATCTCAAAGCTCAAATAATACTTGCCCCGGCGCTATCCCTAAATAGGCACATGACACGTCGGTCACGCAAAATATGAAATATCTCAGGAGATACGCACTCGGATATACGTGCCGACCTGCATGGCTGAGAGCACGAAAAACATTACACGGAATACACGCCCTGTTAGACCTGTTGTGTCAGATCGTTTAAATTTTCTGAAATCGCACGTCTTGACACTTGGAGAACCCAACACGTCTGGACACGTATAAGACACGGCTTGACGGACTAAATTAAAAAAAAAAAAATCAAACGGCGCGCTGTAATTTTGCATAGCGAGCGCTTGACACCAGGTCATAACCGTACAAGATACATCTCTCCCGTAAGTCCGCTTACGAGTTACGAGTGTTACATTGTTTATTCGGTTCACCCTGAACCAGGCGTGGATAATAATTGTTTATACAAATAAATGCAATCAATGTTTTAAAATACAGTTTTGTTCATATATGCAGAAGATTACTGCATACCGCATATGCAGATTTTAAAATTAAAATTCATATATATATATATATATATATATATGAATGTGTATTTAAATTTATTTCCATATAGACAACATGAAGCATAAACAAAATGAAGTGTATCTTATTGTATGTAGAAAATACAATAAATTTTTATTTAATAATCAAACCTGCTTATTGCTTCACGATTATAATTAAATCTGTTTTTCGCATAAATAACAAATTATGTATGTAACAATTATAAAGCCGCATAACACATATTAAATTTGAGATTTTGAGTTGGATCAATATAACGCATATTAAATTTTAGTTCCATGTGCCGCATATTTAATTTTGCACATGTATATCAGCATATTCAGTTCACATATGCGGCCGCATATTTAAAACCGCATGAAAAGGACTACATGACGTCCTAAGCACTGCTACCGACTGCATAAGTATATGCAGCTGCATGTGGTCCATGCGGTCGCATTTTAAAACACTGAATGGAACACAACTAACCAGGTGTGGATAATAATTGTTTATTCGGCTCACCAAGAACCAGGTGTGCATAGCGCTAACTCTTGGTATGGTTTTTTTTTTTTTTGTTTGATTAAAATCTTTGGCAACAAGGAATTAAGCTTCTTTGAGGCTTAATCCGCTTCCTTTAGCTTCTTTAGCTGCTTAATTCTATCGAATACCAGTTTCTTAACGCGAATTAAGAACACCTCCTTTAGCCTCCTTTTGCTCAGATCTTAATTATCTGTCCAAACCTTAAGACATCTCTACTCTTCCCTTTAACTTCTATTCATGAATTAAAACAATCGAACACCAATTCTAGTTCTCGTTAAGCTCTTGATCCTTCACTCTTTCTCTTATTGCCTTCTTATTGCCGAACAGCCCCGGTATTGGTGGTAACGTATCCTCTGCGGAGTTTTAAGCTGCGGAGCTGTGCGGAGCAAAACGAACGGACCAGATTAACTCTCAGCCACTCTGATATTCGGGCTAACGGAGGGGCTGTATTATTGGGCTTTGAGATTCGTGCCAAGTCAAAACAAACGGACCAGCTCAAAAGCTCAGCACAGCTCCGCAGATATCTGCTCTGCGGTATTGGTATGGTCCGGTGATACGACGTTTGCAATTAATTCACTCGCTTATAAATCACAACACGAGAGACGCGAGAGAGAGAGAGAGAGAGAGGTGGGTTTATGGGTTTATCATCTCTTTCCATGGGTAATAAGAAGCGAAACCCTACCCGTTCGGCTCACTCTCTGATGTCCTCCGCGTCACCGGCAGCGGCTCCCCCACCGTGCGAGATCAAATCAGAGTGTGAGGGGTCTTTGACTGCGCTCCGACGTGGCAACCCCACCAAAGCCTTCGGTTGATGCGCGATGCACTGGGCAAGCACGGAGACTCGGCTTTGGTACACTTGGTCCACGGCGCGGTCCACGCTCAACTGACAGCTATGATTAACGACCCGGTTGTGAAGCAGAGACATTTAAATGCTGCAATTGATTCAGCACAAAGGGCCACTGAGCTGGCCCCAAATTCGATCAAGTTTGCGCATTTCTATGCTTCAGTGTTGTTTGATTATATGGCTGACTCTGAATCGGCTGTGGCTGAGTGTTATAGAGCTCTCTGTGTAGAGAACCCAGTGGACCCTGCTGAGGAATTGTTGCATGTCACTGAAGAGACTGCCGCATCCACACCAAAAGCCAGGATTAATCAGGTTAGTCTCAAGCTTGAATTCAATTTACTTTGAGGGGCTCTTGGGCAATTCTTAGGTAAAGGTGAAACCGCTTGTCACTGTGCAATTATTAATTATTGTTAGAACTAAATAAGAGTACAATTCCAATGGTTATTATCATATCATGGTTTGGTAACTATGTTTTGTAGAATAAGGGCTAGATGTTGTGGGACTTTGCATTACTTGAGAGGACTAATTGTAATTTTGGTGGTGACTGGGGTGTTTTTGTGGGATGAATTAAGCCTTCTTTTCCTAGAACTGAACGGCTGTCATTTATTCTTTCATAGTACATGATTTGGTGCAATACAGATAGAACCTAATAAAAACATAGGCATACATAGCAAAGCATTTGTTCCCATGAGATAAGAATCTTTTTCTCAAAGGAAAGAGAAAAGCTCTTCATATGGAAAAACAGATGAACTAATTAATAATCAAATTATAAATAGTTTTCTCAGGGAAAATAAAGCTCTTCCAATTTTGTTTCAGGTGGTTTGGTTTTGGTAATGTACCACATCATGGTCCCCTTCTTGGTTTCTGACAACAACCTATGTGATTGCCAAATCAGACACCTCGATCCCCACCCCCCTAAAAAAATGAAAACTGAAAGAAAAGGATAAAAGGAAAAGCACCAACTGTGGTATTACATTATGTAGTGCAATTCTTATTGCCCTTTCTTTATTCATGTAATAGTAGCGCCAATATTGGATTCTTGACTTGGTACAGAGCGTCAAGACAATTTGACCAATGAAAGCTCAGTTAACCTTATTTGTGACCACATTTTCTTACGAGTTCTATCTATTACTGAACTAAACTAAGAAAAGAAACTAGTAGTATTGACACATAATCATAATTTGTGTATATAATATATAGGTACAAGGGGAGTTACGCAACCTAATGCAGAAATGCAATGTTGCTTCCATATCAGTCTGGATGAAATCTATAAATCTGGACGAATATCACTTAATTCCTGATCACAGCTTTGACAAGCAGGTTGAATATTGTGTACCAACAGGCCCCGCCGCTGCACCCCCACCTCACAGAAATGAGATTAAAAAGGCCTCCAAAACACTGGACGAACGTTGCAAAGAGATTGAGGTGCGCGTCGCAGCCGCACGACTATTACAACAACAACAACAACAACAACAACAACAACTTGCTGACCCCGGCCAGTCTCCTTCTGGCACATCATCTGAGGACGAGCATTCCCCAGCTGTTGCCTCATCATCCTCCCCCTCTGGGTTCCACCACCGCAAACCGCATGGACCGGTTTCACGTAAGCCGGTAAGCAGCTCTTCCTCAAACCGCATGGACCAGGTCCGGGCATACTGGAACTCCATGCTTTAACTTTCTTCATATTCTGAGTAGATATGATCCTCAGAAAATTACAGAATTTAGGGAACCGGCTCAGTCCAGCCTCTGTTTTGGGAAATAGGATCCCCTAAAGTAACCAATGTGTTTCACCACGGGCCGGATTGGCCTGAATTTTTTTAGTTTTGATCAGAAATTCATGCCAATCCGGCCCGTGATGAAACACACAGGGCCCTTTAATATTTGTGTTAGAGCAAATCGGATGGTCCGGATCAAAACTAAAAAAATGGGTTACTTTAGGGGATACGGCTCCTGTTTTGGGGGATACGGGCATCCGTCAATGTTTTGGTTATAAGTTATAACTTTTAACTTTGTAATTACAAGTCTGACTAAGGTGTAATCAGGTCCTTTGGAATCAGAACAACATATATGTTCTACTATCTACTACTTGCTTTGAGTTTATTTAAATTCTGGTTGTACATTTCTTAGGAGGTCACATACGAGCGAAGGATTCCGTCCGTCCAATTTTAACATCTGATGCATCATCTAAATTAACTTTTGCGCATCAAAGGAATATATTGCAAACCAATGATAGACTATTAAGACACTTGCACGCATCTTTTTAAAAGTAAATTCAATTTCTATTGATTATCAAAATGATCAAGTGTATGGAAAAAAAGAAACATTTACACTATAGTATTAAAACAATATAATTTGATATAGGTCTTAATTCTCACATAAAAGCTAGTTTTATCTCATTTGTCAGTAACTCTCTCCCAACGGATCCCAAAACCATCTAACCCAATATACCCAAACCTCAAACCTAATAACATTTTTTATTGCGGAATGGCTGGTACTTGGATACTTTCTTTTATTGGATTCCGACTACTAATTAAGACATTAGATACTAAATGATGGTAAATCCACACGGCGCATGCATCCTTGACAAAAAAAAATCAGACGCGTCAAGCTCCAATACAATGGGCAGATAAGCACTTGCTCTTGCCATAAATTATATAATATTAAAAAGGATATATGCCGTTCCATCATGAATAGATTGAAAAGGTTCGTGAATGCCCCATGTTTTTTACCTCCTTTTTTAGAAATACTTTTGGTATTTGCATTTGCAATTTGATGGATGTGTGATGATTAATTTAATTTGTGTAGAATTAGATGGTGATTTGCAATTTTTTGTTTTTGATTTCTTTTATGTTTTACAGCCTTCATTTAGTGTTAATGATAACGGGCACTTGCTTCAGTGTCAAAAAACAAAATCTAGAGGGTTGGGATGCAAATCTTTTGAATTATTTTCATGTTTAAAAAGAAAGTGGATGTCATGTATGTGGAATATTTAAAATAGTTTCACAAATTAATAACACGAGCGATTATTTAAATTAAAAACAGACAAGTTATTGTCCAAATACGATGTAAGATAATCAATTGCAAATACATAAGTGTATAAAAACGCACTGCATTCATAGAAAAGATATATATTTTTACCCATCTCTACATTCATTCGTTGAAAATATTTGTGAAAATAGAATTGGATTTCTCAATTTGCATGATGAAGTAACTGAAAATTGGAAACAAATTTTGATCCGAGAAGTACATTTTCATACCAAACAAAATTAATTTAGATCCGAGAAGTACATTTTCATACAAAACAAAAATTAGTTTAGGAAATATTAGGCTCCTGTAGTTAATTAATTAAACAAAAAACAATGTTGATGTGGTATTTGACTTCTCTAGTAACTATAGTCGAATAACAAATATTTGGATCTCTTTATATGTGGTCACTTATCATATTTTGGCTTATACTTGTATCACTGTTCTTCTGCAAATTTGAATCTCACAAAATAAAGGTTATGCTTCTTAAAAAGAAGCGACAATAACTCAATTTCATACGACAATTTACTTTCATAATTTTTGTGACGCAATATTATCTTGAATAATAATGATGATTTACTACCGTGTGCTTGAAGTTGCCTTCTAATGTACCGGTAAGTTTTTCTATTGAATTGTAGGACAATACAATTTGATTTTCTACATCTTTAAATTCATTAATCAAGTTTAGTCAATAGATATGTTGCCTTTTAATGTGAGATTGATTGAAATTTGAAAGGTCCGGATTTACAACAGCGCATTGAGGTTCTATTCTCATTTCTTGTATTTTCTGCAATAATAATAATAATGTAAGATTTTATCAAGTTAGAGTTGTTGAGATAAAATTTGATTCTCTCATTAAAAGAAATGAAAAAACCTAATATAGTCTAACTAGTCCAACCAGTTTGGTTTTCACAAAAACAATTTTTTTAATTATTTTATTACATTGTAAGCTAAGTTAGAACTATTGTTCTAATTTTATAAATTTTAATGTAAAAAGCTATTGATTTTTTATTAAATATATTGCAATCCAACATACTATTTTATTATTTTGTTATATGTAAGCTAATTTTGAGTTGTAAATCTAAATTTATAAAATTTTCAATTAAACAATTTTGATAATCCTTCAAAATTACTTTTGAGAGAAATCTTTCATCCATGTAATCCCAATTACTGCATATTTCCAAAATGCTTAAGAAAACCTTTCATGTCAAAATTACTGCATAATTGATTTTCTCTAATATCTACTATGAGCTCAGATTTTGTTAAATAATAAATATATTTTATTTTTAAATTAATTTATAATAGAATTTCTTTTAAAATCACAAGCAATTCATTCTTTCTTTCTTGATTTTTATAACAGTTAATCTAACTTTTTTAGAAGGCAACAAAAAGCGTGATCAAATAACAAAATAAAAAGTGCGTGAATGACGGAAACAAATGAATGATTATGCATTTGTACGTGTGATAATTACTACACTGGGTGATTCGTTTCTTTGTTAAAGGACTTGTTGGGCCGATTTTTACAATTAATCTGGTTTTTTTTTTTTTTTTTTACAATTAAAGGTCATAGTACTAAATTCATGATCATTTTATTACTTGTTTCATTTGAATCAATCATTTAATCTGCATCCAATCCAATCTTTTTAGACTTAATTCAGTTAATTGGTAAAGCTCTGACTAAAGGAATTACACTACTGCACTAGTCATGAAATGTTTTTCAGGAGCTTGTTTACTATATGTAATTTTAGGTACTCTTTTAACTTAATTGTCTACCTAATTTATTTGCAAAAAAACTTGCATATTATAATGCATTCACGTGAACTAATTAAGCTTTTTTTAATTGATGGGACTTATTCCATATACAAAAATACGACCATAAAATATTGAAATTTTTATTATTTTGTACAAGATTAAAGAGTTGGTAAAATCAATAATTTATTGTGATTAATTTTCACAATTGATTTGCATCCGAAATCGTTTTGACGTGACATGCAGTACTTTAAAAATTATAATATCAACGATTAGCATTTAGTATTTGAGATTAAAATATTGATTATCATGGACCAAATATCAAAATTGTGGTCATTGATTCCTTTCTTATTTCTTACATGGTCAATATAAATGAAACATAAAGGAAAGAGAGTATTCCATAAGATTGTAGAAAGAGCATGCAAATATATATTGAAGAACAGGCGGAGGGTAAAATCAAATGTCAAAGAAGTAAAACAAAACGGTGTATTTTTTGATGCATTATTAAAATAAAATTTAAACTTGCTTAATAGGTATTTAATTTATGAGAAAAAAGTTTTTCTTACTAGAGTTTTGCTCCTGAAATTTTCGTCCTCCGGTATTATTATTTATTTATATTTTTAGCAAAACATCCGCCCATAATATTGTCGAACATCAAAGACAGAAATTTAATGATTAAACTAACATCATAAATTTCAAATTCACTGAAGTTTCGCCCAGAATTTTTTTTTAATAAAGTTGGAGATCAAACAACCAACTGATTTAATATTTACAAAGATATATTCTCATCTGGGTTTTGAACCGGCAACCTCTCACACAGAGAATATTGTCATATATTGCCTAGAAAAATATTGATCCAACTTGAGTACGCACATTTTCATTAGATATAAATTTTTAGATTTTTTTCTTTCGAAAGTTTTCCCCGAAAAACCAATGAAATAAAGACGATACGAATTCAATTTCTAAAAATAAAAATCTGTAAATAATTTACTGCTATATATTGTGGAATTGCTTTTCCTGGTTAATTAAGATTAATTGCATTAAAAATATGAATTTTTTGGGGAACAATTTTTTTTGTTGCCGAAGTCATTTTTCCTAATTTGGATGCACCACCAAAAAGTGTGAAACATATATAGAAACAAGTCTAAAGTTGTACAGATTTTAACGCATTAATCTGGGACCGCAATATTTTGATATGTATTTTCTCAAAACTTTAATGTTGTTGTTATTTTTCTCCGAAGTATCAGACAGTTATTGTTTTGAAGTTTTACATCAAAAGAATCTCTGTTTTAATGTTTTTCTTCCTGTAAACAGCAGAAAAAAAAAGTTTGATCAGGAAAGGCAATATGTTTCACGAGTAATTCTATTGAGGTATAAAAATCCGATCAAAAACCTCAAAATAATGATCATCACGTCTTTTCAAAACTTATAATTTCAAGAAACACATGCCAAGCACGGAAATCTTGCTTCACAATAAATCAGAACGCCCACAAAAGATTCAGATAGTTTCGTATCAATATACCATTTTACAAAGGTAAAAGGAGAGTGGAAAATTTGTTGAAAATTTCTTGGCAGGTGTTTGGAAATGCTGTGTACATTTCAAAACCGAGTACCCTGTCTTTTTCTTTTTAAAATAAAGTTGGGCAAAAATGTTACAAAAAATAATAAACCAAAAAAATACCTTCAAAAGAATTTTAGAGTTGGGGAAAATGTGAGGTCAAAATTTATATAATTTTGTTTTTTTAAATTTAGGTAGTTTTTTATTTTTCCGGGCAGAGCCTGATTGGCTGAAATTTAAACTTATGTGTGTTGTGTGTGTCCACAGCGTGTTGCGAGTGTTACGTGTGTCGACCCTTGATCCGGTATATGAAGAACGTTGTCCTGAATTCTTCGACTGCATGCATTTGCGTGTCTGCGTGCTGAGCGCGTGGAGTGTTGAAAGACGTGCAGCCCGGGCCGTGTGTTTTTAGCAAATCCTTGCATGAGCTTTAACCACAAGGAACGGACTCGGCTGCTTTTCCAATCTCAACTATTTAAAATCGTTGAGATCTGTGCATGAAAAAGTTCTTTTATCGAGATACGTGAATAAAAAATTTTAAATAGTTGAGATCGGAAGAGCAGATTCCTGCTCTTCTCTCAGAAGAGCAGCAGAGTTATATCCTTTACCACATACCTTTAAATAAATTACTGCTGTGATTTGATGATTCACTGTAGATGAATTATTCAATATAATATCATTTCATTTCGACTTCTATCTGTTTTGTTGTTCTCTGTTATATACTGTAATTTGATGATTCACTGGAGAAAGGAAAGATAACACAGTTGGCTAGAAAAAAAATCTTAAAATTATTAGTTATTTAAAAGTTGAAAGTTAATCTTAAAATTATTAGTTATTCAAAAATTTAGAGTTCGATTATCTCTCACAATTTCGCAGCTTTTGCGAAGATTTCAAAAAAAATTGATGATTCACTGTAGCAATGTTAATTGGGATTGCATTTAAGAGGGTGGTAAGGCCCAGAATTAAGCAAAGAGGCCCACCGTTAACTTATTAGTATTGGGCTAGCTTATTTTCTTTTATATCTTAATCATGGCCTTGTAAATTGAGAAAGACGTAAAGTTTATATCGCCAACTCATAAATTTTTATGGGTTTCCTTAAGAAATTTGAAGCATTTCCATTAATTAGAAGCTAAGAATTTATTCAATGAACAAAAGGTTAAAAGTATGGGACTTAGTCTATGAAAATTGGAGTTTGCAAGTTCACTAAAGCTTTATTTCAGTCACACAAAATACACGTGCCCATTCACGGAAAAACACTCCAAAACTTCATATGCAAATTTACATGACTAGGTGAAAACTTTTAGATGGCGTGACTAAATGAATGTCGTGTGCATTTATCAATATAACTTTCTCAGGATACTATATTTTGCATACATTCCACCATTCTCAAAGAAACTAATTCTCAAATAAATTAAGTCTAAGATATTTGAGAAAATCAATTATAAATGTCCAATCGGTACTAGTAATCATGCTAAAAGTTTTAGATTCCAAACACCTATTTATCTAGACAAAATTTCAGCCATTCATTCAGTAGATCTCAGCCACTTATCAAAAATATATCTCAATCTCAGCTATTAATCACTAATTTAGATTTTATATATTTATTTCATTGTTAACGTGTAGAAGTCTAAATTTAATTTAAAACTTATCCGTTATTATATGATTACATTTTATCTTTTCTGTTGTTGCTTGAAAACGCATTTTTTTTCTTTGCCCTCGCAACTCTCTGCTTTTTCTTTTTCTTCTTCGCTTTTTCCGTAGTAAACCAAAATACCTAAAAATCTTAAGTCCACACCTCCCCCTTCTCTCTCCACAAAATACCTAAAAATCCTGAGTTGGCATCTTCTATCCTCCAGACAATTTTTTTTACTTTTTTTCTTTGATTTCGAGAAATGGCGAACAAAGTGATGTATCAGTTAATGTTCACAGATCGAGATAGATATCAGCAATTCAATAATTTCAATAGCAATCCCAAACCTGTGCTTCAAAAGCTCATATATTTAAACTTACCTTTTTTTTTCATTTGTATCAGGTATTTCTTGTTTATTGCATTGCTGCACTCAGTTTTTCTGTTTTAACTCAATTGTTTTGAGTGATTTCTTCCTCGTAAATTGTATGTGGTTACCATTCTCTTGTAAATGAACTGTTATCGTAATATTAATGTTGGGCTTGACCCTCTTTTTTATTCAAAAAAATTGAGATTCCATTTTCATACAAATTTTATGTTTCTATGTGGTTTGGTTGAATATTAGTATGGTGTGATATCAAATAATTAAGCTTCTTGTGTTGGTTTAAATGACAGTACGTGTACAATTAACATCAATCTTTTTAAGAAAACAGGACCTTATTACTTGTTATGTTATGTTGCTAATAGCCTAGACCATAACAAATAAAATAATACCACAATATAAACTATATTGATTAACAAGATATATATTTGAGAAAATCAAATTATATACATAGTACAATTTTTCATCTATACTTTCCTTCGTATTGCTCTGAAGTTCAATCAATGAGCTCAATCCAAGCATAGCCTTATTTCCTTCTTCTTTTTTGTCATTGTAGTTTGGCACTCAATTCTCTCATATTTTTTATCAAATAAATTGCAAATCAACATTTTATACTAAATATTAAACTTAACACTAGCCATAAGAAAATGATGGCATGCCATTATCATAGTTACCATTGGCCGTTCGATCAAATGCAAATATCCTAGATGACTTCAATTTATATAGGGAGAGTTATTTTCTAATCAGAACCGTTATGATTTGTCTAGCAACTCTATGGCAATAATTTGATTTTTTTTTTATTAATTTCAATATTTTTAATTCTCCACATGTCTAGCTAGAGTGGGAAAAATGGCACGCCGGAGCCGGCTCCGTCACGGAACGGCACGGCACGCGTGCCATTATCGTGCCGTGACTCGCGTGTCCCGTGCCGTGACCATTCGCGTGCCGTGTCCATCTTTTGAAACTTTGGCACGGCACGACACGTTAAAAATTTAGTCACGGCACGGCACGACACGTAGTCACGCGAGTCACGTGTAATTAGGACAATTAGATATTGATTTAATGGTGAATCTTGAATAAATTAACTTAAATTATGATTAAATGGTCACGCGAGTCACGCAGGTCACGGCACGTTTAGGCACGGCGTGACTCACGTGGCGTGATCATTCGCGTGCCGTGACCACCCCTTGACATTTTAGTCACGGCACGGCACGTGAAAAATTAACTTGGTCACGGCACGATACCAAAGTCACGGCGTGTTAGTCACGGCACGGCACGTTTTTCCCACTCTATGTCTAGCCTTGTTTTTTATTTGAGGAGTCACACCCCAATAGAGAACAGAGCAGAAACAAAACAAATACAAAAAGAAACGATTGCTTGGAAGAGAAACTAGTTTGCTTAAATCTAAAAAACAAAGAAACTATTAACTGCAAAAGTATGGCTACAAGCCATTACATGGGAAAAAAAGAAAAGAAAATAACAAATAAATAAAACCGGTGTAGTTGTAGTTTGTTAATTTCTTTTAATATATATAAAGGGCGCTAACATTTTTTTAAAATAAATAAATAACACCACTTGTGGTTGTGGATACATTAATGAGTCCGGCTAATATAACATTGGTGTCATTTCGGCCTATATAACACCAACTCTAAAATCTATCGTATCGACTTCAAACGGTTAATCCAACCGTTCAAACCCTTCTACTTTATGAGTTGTGCGTTTACATGAAAAAAAAAATATTTTCTAGTTATTTTAGTACCAAATCAAGCGGTCAAAAATCTTGAAAAATGAATGCATTAAAATTAACTTAAAAACTCAGACATTTGACAGCTTGATTTGATACTAAAAAAATTCAAAAAATTATAAAATTTTGCATGTAAACACACAACTCATAAAGTAGAAGAGTTTGAACGGTTGGATTAACCGTTTGAAGTTGATACGATAGATTTTGGAGTTGGTGTTATATAGGCCGAAATGACACCAATGTTATACTAGCCGGACTCTACATTAATTTGGGGGCGGAGGGAACTCACATCCTCTGAGATATTTCAAACTTTGAGTGTTTTCTTTGGAAAATCTCAATCGTTCAAATACGTCCTGCACAAATCTTAAAGCACAAATAATACTGCCCCTGCACTATCCCCAAATAGGCACCGTACACGTTGGTCACACAAAAGTTGAGATACGCACCTGAAACCAAAGAGAATGGCTAAACTCCATTGCTAACATATAAAGTAAAAAAATGTTCAGTAAATTCAGTCAAATAACTTAAAATAAATTTGCTAGAAGGATTAAAAGTTTAAAATAACTCTTGACTTTCAGGAATAACAAGACATTCGTCATTTAAACCCAATTATAAACATGAAAAAAAAGAACATAAGTATATATTTATATATAGAGAGAGAATATTTTGATTTTAGAAAATTTCAAAACTGAAAGCAATTTTATTTGAGATACATGGGAATTATATAACGTAAATGTATTAAAAAAAATTGATGTAAACCTACATATATCAGATTAAGAAAAATGATGTTTGATTCTTGAATTTCTCTATCCAACAGTAAGGACAGCTGAATTTCCTATATGTGCATCAATATTCTCTCTCATCTGACGCCCTGCGATGTCAATTGGATTGCATTTAAGCGGGCGGTAAAAGGCCCAAAATTGAGCAACGCTGGACCCACAGTTTGCTAGCTAGTAATGGGCTGGTTGATTTTCTTTTGAATATTAATCATGGCCTTCAGCAGTAAAGGTACATACGTAAATTTTACAAAGTTATAGGTAACTCATAAATTTTGAATCTATTAACACAAATATTATATTTCTTTAGAAATTTAGTAGGTTTAGTTTAGAAATTTGAAGCATTTCATTTAAAAATTACATGGTATGAATTTATTAAAATGAACATAAAAGGTTAAAAGTTTGGGACGACTTAGTTTATCGAATTTGGAGTATGCAATTCATTAATAATAAAGCTTCATTTCAGTCACACAGGAGTGCACCTGCCGATCACAGAAAAAGCACTCCAAAACTTCTATATCAACTTAAGTGATTAGGTGAAAATTTTAGATTGCATGATTAAATGAATCTCTTGTGAAAATTTGCAATATAACTTCCTCAATGATATTGAAATTTTGCATATATTGAACCATTATATATCTAGCAAAGCAAGTCTTGTTGCTTTCAAAATTGTTAAGATTTATGCAATTTTATAATATTGTACATTGCGTATAAATTAAGATATTTGAGAAAATCAAAGATGTTTACATGGTTACTGTCTTCTTCTTTTTAAATCTTCGCAGAAGCTGTGAAGTCGTGAGGGGGAATCGAACTCTCAATCTTCGAATAACCAATAATCTTAAGACTTTTTTCCTAACTAATTGTGCTACCTCCCTTTTCTCTTACATGGTTGCTGTCAACAAGCAAATTGGAGTGTTTTAATGTCATCCTCAACTCTAACAATCTTATCGCTATTAAATAAAGCATTATCAGTGCTTGAAAAAGTAATCACGAGACAGACGGGCATGAAATTGTAGGAGCGAAGGTTTTTGGTACAAAAGGTATTTAATGAAGGTTAAAATAGTTTGGATCACCTGGATCTAAGCTAGTTTTTTTCTAAGGCACGCATGGAGTGGCCCAAACAATGGTGCATCTCGGATCCGACTCCGCTGCTCGCCAAATAGGCGAGCAGGACCCTGCTTTTCAAAATCAGACCGTTGAAAGTTTTTTAAGCACGGATCTCAACACAGATGAACGGTTCGATTTAGAATAGCAGAGTCCTGCTCGCCTATTTGGCGAGCAGCGGAGTTGGTCCTGGTGCATCTCAAAGTTTTTTCCCGATGGTGTTTCCTGGATAGTTCTGGGCCTTTTTTGTGGTGTGCTTTTTGAGTTGTTTTGTGTTGTATTTGTTGAGAACTTGAGATCTTGAAATATCTGATGTAACTGTGGACACTTTACTTTTTTATGCATCCCTTTGACAGTTGCTATCAAGCTTTCAAAAAAAAAAAGTAATCACGAGTATTTGAAATTTGCCGCAGGGTACGTAGTAGTGTTGTAGGTGCGGTTTCAGCTAATTAGCTCTATTTTCTGGGAGCGGAATTGATCCGAAGCTCTTTCAACCATCTCTGTGCAAAGACCTTTCTAAACCATCTGATTCAGCTTGTATCTTAATCAATGAAGATGATGCTTGGATCATCGTTTTAACTAAAAAGGAAATATTCAAGCCACTTTTGTAAGTTTGTTAGGTGGACCTAATCACAAAAACCGGATCTTTCAGGTTCCTTCTACCGTTCTAAGGAAAATTGAGTTTTATTAATGGCTTATGTCTCCATTCACTTTTTGAGTAATAATTTTAGAGTAGAACTAGGGTGTTCTTAAGCTCACCAAGCATTTTTGTGAGCTTAACTAAAAAACTCATCGAATTGATTTCAAACGACGCATCTAAACCGTTGAAACCGATCTACTTCACGATTGATGAGTTTACATGTCAAGTTTTTAAATTTTTGAACTATATTTAATATAAAGTCAAGCAGTAAAAAAATAATGAAAAATGAACACCTTAAAATTAACTTATAAACCATCTTTTTTTACCGACTGACTTTATACTAAATTAGTTCGAAAATTTATAAATTTAACATGTAAATGCATCACTCGTGAAGTAGATCGATTTCAACGGTTTGGATGCATTGTTTGAAGCCAATTCAATAGGTTTTTGAATTAAGCTCACAAAGGGACTTGGTGAGATTAAGAACACCCTAGTTGTACTCATAATTTTAAATCATAATAGTTTCTATATAATCCCAAAGCACACTTTTTATCTCCTTTTTTTCATCCGGATTTGTTAATAATGTTCTTTAGATGAAGACAACTCTTATGTCTTTTCTTTAATTTATATTTTTAATGATATTTTTCACTTAGTTTTTAGTAAAGAGTAAGGTAAATTAATATGAAAGTGTTTGTAGAATTTAACCGAAAACACAAATCGCTCAATATAGATTCCATAGATGCAATGACATGTAATTTCTTAAAGTATGAATTTAAAATTTTCATTTTATTAATTTCGTTGACTCGACTTGCATAAAAATAATTCATTCATTCATTTTTCATCCGCGTACTTAATTATATTTTCTACCTCTTGATAATTCCGAACAAAATACTTTTTGAGTTTTATTGGGAGGCAGCTTTTAACTTGAGCTTATTTTAAATACAAACATACAGAACGCTAATGTCATTTTAGAGAAACACGCTGTCAAATCATCTTCTTAATTTGGAGATGAAAAATTCCAAATACAAAAATCGATTTCAATTTGGAATATTTGAAGCATCTTTCAAATCGCTGTACGAACATAAAAGAAAAAAAAAAAAAAAAGCCTGCACACTTTTATTTATTATCTGTGAATCTCTAATTTATTGACTCATATTTTACTAATTTAACCTTTCATGTTTCATTTCATATTTCAAAAGGGGTTTCTTTTTTCAACTTAAAAAAAAAAAAAAAAACCAAGCGTGGATACATTACACGTTGGATAACTCTCCGGTGCCATAAAATAATCACAGTGCATTTGCGTTTGCATGCATTCGTTTCGTATTTGCTTGCGCGCTAGCACGAAATGATAGCGTATACATATACAGTACTAACATGCGAGTGTGTTTTTAGTAAATTAGATATAGAGGGCTCAAATGCCATATTGCTTCATGCTCTAATCATACTCCAACATTTTTATTTTAAATTTTAAAGTTTAAAAAGACGATTCGAACTGCTCAACATGATTTTTACATTTAAATATGATTGAAGACCAAATTTTATATTTTTTTCAAATTTTTTTACTATTTTTAAGATATGTACAAAATCACTATTTTTTAGGAAATTATGCATTATCTAAAAACAATTATTTGTACCTATTTTAAAAAATAGTAAAAAAATTCCAAAAAAAATATATAATTTGGTCTCCAATCATATTTAAACGTGGATATCATGTTGAACGGTTCGGATCGTCTATTTGAACTTTAAAATTGAAAATAAAAATACTGGAGTACAATTGAGATGAAATTTTTATGAGAACAAAGCTTTTTCTATTGTATTGATATTGGTATTATCTTATTTTTACAATGAGAGGGTTTTGGAGTTTTATAATGTCTAAGCCTATTGTACCGTTGGTACCCAATATTTGGTACCAACGGTAACTTTCTAAAAACAGTAAAGTAGGTACAAGTAGCGTTTTTCTATTTTTACAATATTTCTAATTTAGACCCTAATTATTCTTTTATTCTCAACATGAGACATGAAGTAATGGAGTATTTGAGCCCTCCTCTATTAACAAATAAGGAGGTTAAACCTGTCAAATTTTGCTAGTGAAAAATTCAAGAGATGTAACAATTTGTTTGTTCCCTGGTAAATATCAGTATTATTATTTTTTCTAACTCTCATCTGATGCCCTGCTATTTGAGGATTCCAATGTTAATTGGATTGCATTAAAGTGGGTGTAAAAGCCCAAAATTAAGCAAAGGGGCCCGCCGTTTACTTAGTAGTAATGGGCTAGTTGATTTTCTTTTAAATCTTAATCATGAGTAGAACTAGGGTGTTCTTAAGCTTACTAAGTCTTTTTTGTGAGCTTAATTCAAAAATTTATGGAATTGGTTTCAAGTGACGCATCCAAACCGTTGAAACCGATCTACTTCATGAGTGATGAGTTTACATGTCAAGTTTTTAAATTTTCGAACTACTTTACTATAAAGTCAAGCGGTCAAAAAATGATGAATAATGAACATATTAAAATTAACTTATAAACTATCTTTTTTTTACAGCTTGACTTTATACTAAATTAGTTCGAAAATTTATAAATTTGACATGTAAATGCATCACTCGTGAAGTAGATCAGTTTCAACAATTTGGATGCATCGTTTGAAGCCAATTCACTAGATTTTTGAATTAAGCTCACAAAGAGACTTGGTGAGCTTAAGAACACCCTACTTCTACTCCTTAATCATGTCCTACAACAAAGATCATGTTTAGAAAGAGCCTTTCGGTAACTCATTTTAGTCTATTAACACAACTTATATTTCTATACAAATTTGAAGGGTTCCTTTAAATTTGAACCATTTCATTTATAAGCTATGAATGTTTTAGAATGGAGAGAGTGTTTAAGGATGCGACTTAGTTGATCAAAATTGGGGTCTGTGAGCTCATTAAAGCTTCATGTCAGTCACACAGTAGTACATAATTTACATGATTAGGTGAAAATTCTAAATGGTGTGATTATATGAATCTCTTGTGAAAACTTTACCAATATAACTCTCTTTAATTGGGTACTGAATTTTGTATACATTCAAACATTATCTAACAAAAGGAGTCCTTTTGCTTTCAAAATTGTTAAGTTTAATGCAATTTGACAATATTGTACATTGAGTATAAACTACTGTACTCATTGAGATATTTGAGAAAATCAAATGTTCATATAATTACTGTCAATAAGTGAATTCGACTGTTTTATTGTCATCCTCAAATCTAACAATCTCATCACTATTCAATAAGGAACATTTTATGTAATTGAACAAGTAATGGAGTATTTGAATTTTGCCGCGTGATGTGCTGTAGCCTGTAGGTCGGGCGTCAACAAATTTTAGTTATTTTCTAATTAGTTCTATTTTCTTTTCTTGGCTTGTATATATGATTTATACCATCTATGAACAAAACTTGGTACTTTTATCGAATTTATACAAATCTCTTTTTGTATGAAATCAGTATTTTTTGTAACTGTTTGCTAACTGCCGAAATTTTTATTTATAACATAGTTAAAAAAACATAAACCAAATAACCATCGTTTCTGGGAATTTCGATTTTCACCACGGCCGCACCGGCATTCTGCGGACCCAAATACTGGAGACCGCACAGGTGTTCTGCGGACCCATTTTTTTTTTTTTTTATCGAGGCACCAGCGAGATATCTAAAATTTTTGGTTTTTTAATATTTTTTTATTTTCTAGGAATGCGTGCCACACATAAATGTGAGATATCTCAAAGTTTGAAAAAAAATGGGTCCGCAGAATAAGGGTCCGCATCGGCATTCTGTGGCCCCGCTGAAATGGGTTCGCATAATGCCGGTGTGGCCGTCATGAAAATTGAAATTTCCAGAAACGATGGTTATTTAGTTTATTTTTTTTTAACTATGTTATAAATAACAATTTCGGTGCTAACTGGTTGGTAATTTTGCTAACTTTTTACTTTTTCATGAATTCAATACCTTCTTTTCGTTGAGGCCAATTTAGTTTACTGGATTCAATGTTACTACCACATGTTACAACTCAAGTTTTCTTCCCTAAATTTCATATTATAGGATTTGTGCTAACACTTAATAAGTAATAACTAAGAGATTAAAATCGTCCTGTACGTTCTAACCGAAAACGTCTTAATAACATGTTATCAGTATATGAATCCGTCCGTACAATAAAAGGTAATATTAGATTGAGCCCTAACTAATGTTTTAATTAACATGTAGAAGGCTAGAAGCGGTCTCTTCCAGTCAATTGTACTAAGAATCCTATCTAGAATGGCAAAAGGACTATTGTTATTGTACTTTCCAAAGTGATCTTTACTAATCAACTAGTTCGGCTATTCTTATTGTTTTTTACTAAATTTATTGGATGGTTCTATATATTGTATTGCATCCACGCGAGTCACGTGTAATTAGGACTATTAGATATTGATTTAATGGTGAATCCTGAATAAACTAACATAAATTATGATTAAATGGTCACACGAGTCACGTATGGTCACAGCACGTTTAAGCACGGCGTGACTCACGTGGCGTGACCATTCGAGTGCCGTGACCACCCCTTGACATTTTGGTCACGAGACCAAAGTTACGGCGTGTTAGTCACGACACGCACGACATGGCACGTTTTTTCCACTCTAATGGCGGGGGCTAAATGTTTTTTTTTCTTTAAATTATGCTTTGGAAGTACTCGCGCCATATCATGTTAATTTGCTTACGATTATAAAATTGGAAAAACATGATAGCATAAAATCTGTATCAGTTTCTTAAACTGAAGTTCGACAATAGATTTTAAAAATACAACAAAACAAGATTGTTATTAAAAATGACACGATTATTAGCTCAAATTCCAATGTAGCACGCTTCAGAATTATTTGTGACTTAACCATTTTTTTTCACTATTTTACGATGACAGACGGAATAAAGAAAATCACTATTAGGGCCCATGCAATATAAAACATATTTACAATTTACTTTTTTTTTAATTTGACAAAAATGTGTTTTTAGTTGTGATGATTCACAAATAAATATGGTGGTCAAGAAAATCTCTCATCTGCAATCTAGTCCGTTAAGCTTAAGAAAAAGAAGTAAATCGATGCTTTAATTCGACATTATTTTTTTTGGATAGACATCCCAAAATAGAAAATATTTTTTTTTTTTTGTTCTTACATGGTTCGTAGGCCTACAACATTTTTTTCAAATAGAAAATAGAATAAATTTCGCTGGAAGTCACTAAACTTTGTCATTTGTCATGAATTGGTCACTCATATTTGATTTGTCTCTTTTTAGTCACTCAACTTTGTCATTGTCTCAATCAAGTCACTATATACTTTTTCGTCTAAAATCTTAACTAAATGTTCTCATTCCTTCCAAAATATTAACGGAATATACTCATTCCGTCCAAATTATTAACGGAATGAGCATATTCCGTCCAAAATACTAATGGAATAAGCATATTCTGTTAGCATTTTGAACGGAAAAGTATAGAGTCACTTGATTAGGGCAAATGATAAAGTTGAGTGACTAAAAAAGGACAAATCAAACTTGAGTGACCAATTATGAGACATGACAAAGTTTAGTGACCTCCAGCGAAATTTACCCTATACAAAATAATACAATGTTGTCAAACTAAATTAATTATTTACAAAAAAAACTTGCCCGCATAGAATATTGCATTCACTTGAACTCATTATGCTTGTTTTTTTATTGATAGAAACCATAATCTTATTCTATATAAAATTTAATTATTTTTTATTTTGTACAAGATTAAATGGTACGAAAAAATCAATAATTTATTATGATTAATTTTCATTATTGATTATTTTGTATCCTTTGATATTGTCAAGTTATGATTATGATGAACCATATATCAAATTGGTCATAGATTTCCTTCTCTATCCTACTTAATTTTCTCTGGTAATTTCTTATAGTGGACCATATATCTTACTCTGTATTCAATCACAAACCTTTGAATTAAATTCTATCCGTCAAATGAATTAAACTCAAATCGTTAATTGATATTAATGTACTGGAGCAATTCTCAATAATTTATTAAAAAAATGTTTATTCCCTGGTACGTAAATATCATTATTTTTTTTTCTAACTCTCGTTTGATACACTGCTATTTGAGGATTCTCTTGCATTTAAATGGGGTAAAGGCCCAAAATAAGCATAGGGCCCAGCGTTTACTTACTAGTAATTTATGGGCTAGTTGATTTTTTTTTAAATCTTAATCATGGCCTTCAGTAAATGTCAAGTTTAGAAAGAGTATTTCAGTAATATTAGTCTATTAGCACATAAATTATATTTCTTTACAAATTTAAAGGGTTTCCTTGAAATTTGAACCAAAACTTTAATATTAAGTTATGAATTTATTAAAATGAAGAAAAATATTAAAAGTATGCCCACTTGGTTTATCAAAAATTGGGATCTGTGAGTTCATTAAAGCTTCATGTCAGTCAAACAGGAGTACACCGTTTAGGTGATTAGGTGAAATACACCTAGATGGTGTGATTAAATGAATCTCTTGTGAAAATTTTAGCAATATAACTCTCTAACGAATACTGAATTTTGCATACATTCAACCATTTTCTAACAAAAGTGTTGTTGCTTCAAAATTGTTAAGATTAATGCAATTTCATAATATTGTAAATTGCTCATAAACTACTTTACCAATTAAAATATTTGAGAAAATCAAAGATGTTTGCATGGATGCTGTCAACAAGAAAATTCGAGTGTTTCAATGTCATCCTCAAGTCTAATAATCTTACTGCTAGTCAATAAAGCATGTTCAGTGATTGAAAAAGTAATTATGAATATTTGAAATTTGCCGCAGGATAGTAGTGCTATAGGTGCAGTTTCTGTCTATTTTAGTCATTTCGGGTGTAAGTGCGGTTTCAGTTTATTTGAAATTTTCCGCACGATAGTAGTGTTTTAGGTGCGATTTCACCCTGTTTTAGCCATTTTCTTGGTTTGTATGATATATATGATGGTAAAACTTTGTATCGAATTTATCCTTCTCAATACAGTAGTATTTTTTTTCTAACTGTTTGGTGAGGCCTATATATCTTGTACTACTCAAAATTTGATATTTTTCCTGAACTTTATATTTTCTGTTTGTTGAGGCCAATTTGATCTACTGGATTTTATGTTACTACCGCATGTTCTTTTATTATATAATTAGTACAAGTAGGTTATGTTTTTTTTTTATTATATAGAAATGAATTATACCCTTTACTTTCAATGTTTTTTTGAATGTCATATATCTCAATATGTCCACCAAGCAAGTCATGTTCTGTTCTCGTCACAAAATAAGATGAATACCAAATTAAATTTTTTTTTTTTTGCCAAAAGCACATTACTGGTAGTACTCTTTTTTTTTCAGTATTTTGATCATGTGTAATTTTTTCTTTTCTTTTCAGAAAACAACAAGGGTCTAGAACTCATTTATATAAACTTTGAGTGGTTACATTGTGGTCGGGTTTCCGGGTTGGAATCTATGTGTGTGATGGATGATGTATGTGTTGTGATAAAAATAAAGGAAAAAGAAACAAAAGGAGGGGGGAGGGAATGAAAGTAAGAAAACAAAAAGTTTTTCTGCTTATGCCTATTCCTCGCGATCAATGGTTTGCTCGTCTCTCTGATTCAGTTCCCTCCAATGATCTGATGAGTTTTAAGTCAACTTTTTTGAGACATGGTTTGTCTTCAACAGCTACGAACTTAATTACACTTTATAAACTATTTAAATTTATCAAATGAAGCGCGTGTTTTTTTTGAGAAAAAACATGGGTCAAGCCCATGTTTGATATCATTACTGATGGTAGAAATTACAAGAGGTTTGTAATAAAATTAAAAGCAAAAACGGTTGGAGCTCAAACAGCTGAGCCCGTTAGCACCGAAAGAAAACAAAATTGAAAGGTGAAAGTAGTAGGAAACGTGGTAAGCAGTTGTAAAAAAATGAAGCGCGTGTTGTTTTGAAAGTTTATATATATAGTTTGATCATATTTCTTTGTCACTATCCTACGCCTCATGATGTGATTACAAGGTTTGTTCCCACTTGTAATATAATATAGTACAAAGTGTGTGCACAGACTGATGCTGTATTATTTTCGACCAATTTTTTTATTAATAGAAAAATAAAAAATAAAATATCAATAATAGTGAACGATTTTGATAAAATTTGAAATCTAAAAAAACATTATAGTGAGTAAAGAATATTTTTTATTTATCAAAAAGGTAAAGATCGCAATCTTAAGCTCAGATATCGCACAAAGAGATCCAAATTTGCTGAAATTTAAAATCGTAAGCAGTAACCCTGAAATCTCTGAAATTCTGAATCCAACCGTCCAACTTTTTTTGTGTACGCATCTCGAAACATCTCCTTTAATATTTGTGTGAATACATATCGGATGGTCCGGATTCATTTTGCATTAACTCAAATTTTTGAGTTAATGCATAACGAATTCCCGTCTACACTAATAGTTTTACGATATTAAAATATTCTGATAGCAATTTTATTGCATTCGTTAATATAAATATTTTTAATAGAATTATTTTCAAAAATTCATGTTTGCAAAATTATTAGCTTCTATTTGCTCATTTATCTTATAAATTATTTTTTTGAGATATGTAATAAGATTTTTTTTAATTTGTGAACACTAAAACAATCAAAATTAATTGTATAAATATAGTGTTTTTAAAATTAACTCTTAATCAATTTCAATTATTTATATTTTAATTTCAGTTTAGTTTCATGAATATAAATGCTTTTATATACTGTCATGTTTGATTGGTAGAATTAAGTTGCTTCATAATCTTAATCAAAGATTTAAATAGCATTTTTCGCATCATAGCGGAACGGCTGAAAAAACGGCGCAATAGCCATATAGTGTCGCTATAGCACGAAATAGCGCTCTATAGCGGCGCTATATGGCCATAGCGTCATAGTTTTTTTTGTCCGAAAACGCTATAACAGCGCTATAGCACGCTATTTAGAACATTGATCTTAATTCTCATATTTTTACACATCATTCGACAATAAGTTATGACTTGACTTAATCCGAATGAAGGAATCTATTTTTTTTTTTTGACAAATTGGTAGAAGGAATCTAATGTTGGAAAATAAATTTCTACCTACGACGGTGTCGCAAACAAGCTAGAAGACAGAATAGTTGCAACTCGGGCGGTGAGTCTCTTCCGATTCGAGGGTTCTTTCGGCCAATACGCGGCCAGTCGGTTTGGAATATGGCTCAATAGTCGGATCGTATCGCGGGCTGCGCGCCGAGAGATTTTCCAAACCATTGTAGCAACAATCGGACTATTCCTCCTAATTTTAAGGTAAGGTACTTCACAAACAAACATTAGCAGGGGTCGCTAGGTTTTAGGTGTTAGTTAAGTGAAATTAAATTCATGCTTGCAAAGGAAGATGAACAACTTCATTTGGAAAGTAACAACTGAGTGAACATTTTTATGATAAATAAGGTCTATATTTGGGATTACAAGTTGAAGCTGCCAAATCTTGTTCATATTGTAAAATTCCAATGTTGTACAAGCTGTTAATTCCAATGTTGTACAAGATAACAACCACGTGGGGTCCGCATACTCAGCACAAGAAATCCTGAGAATGTATACAAGGTATTCCTCCATCTGAGTTTCGAACCTGCAACCTTCCACACAAAAGGTATTGCCTTTGCTCCACTATATATATTTATTTAGTTTTATCAATTGATTAATGCTCCATGAAACTTAAAGTTGAGAACTAACTATAAACTTTAATCATTCCACTATGTTTCATTTCTCATACAAGCACAAACATAGATTATATATTAATTTGTATACTTCAAGTGGAGAGTTAACAGTTTTAAATCACAATAAATTATAGGGACTTATTATATAATTTCTTTCTTTCCAAAAAGACTTTTAATTGAAAAGTGCTGTGTACCGCATGGGAATTCCCTTGAGCAAATATGTAAAATCACTATATGTCAGAACAGAATACAGATTTTCGGGTAGAATTGCTATAGAACTTTACAATATGCAACAAACCACATTACCAGTGCAACTAAAACAAATTCAAAGTAACACCAGTACTACTCTTGCAATTTAAATTTTAAACAATTATTTAGAAGACATAGAAAACAGTAAGCACCAACTTCTACAAAAAACAATCTCTATGACTCATTGAACCTCTGCTTTGATGCGCTTTGCAAGCTGTTGTATCGGCTCCTTCACCTGTCAAAGTTGCAACAACAACTAGGTCAGTGAACTATAAAACAATAGAACTCGAATGAATAAAACAATTTTGGGGGCAAAAGTAATTGTCTTTTTTTTGGAATTATGTTTAGATACAAGTTTTCTCTAATCCTCTGATTTCCTTGGATCCTTAATTAATTTCCCATTGCTTAGAATTTGTGTCATTGTGCTATATTAATTGTCCTCAGCCTTAACATTGCTTTGGTTTTCAACTATTAAAGTATAGATTTACAACATAAGTTCTGGTTTTCTTTTCCTATGTACATTGCCATCATCGACAACCACTGTATGTTTCCGAGTTAATAGGAGTCAAATCATAAATGGCCTAAGAGGCACTTTCTATAATTCATAGACAAGGCTAACATGAGTGGAGAGAGGGAGGGAGAGAGGTTTGGTAGCCACTACTAAGTTTTTCAAAAAAAAAAGAAAGAGAGAGAGAGAGAGACTGTGCTAGACTTCCTCGGTCGCTTGTCTGAGCTGGATTGGATATCATCACCACTGGTGGCACCACAAAATCTACCTCTAACTTTTTCACTCAGTACTCCACTCTCTAGCGATTCAGCAGGCTTAAAAAAGTAAGTGAATTCTCATTAAATCAACCAATGTAAGTTTTAATAGGGAAGATAACAGGAAATTGGCTTCACTAAAGTTACTTCCTTAAGTAGTAATAGAGTGACAACAGTACCCCTCGCATGCTCATAGGAGTGCTACTCCGCTCTCTGTCTTTTGCAGAAGACATATTGTTTTGCATCTTGGATCTCTCTCGGGTCCCAGTCTGATCAGAGCCGACTGAGTGGACTCCACCCATAGTTGACCCGTCTCGCATTATTTTATCTAACAAGATAAAGGATATATTAGGGCCCTTTATGAAAAACACATGAAAAACAAACCCATGAATATTGTATCAGAAATTATGTAAAAAGGTTGAAAAAAGCTTGTTACATAATACAAATAAACAACTGGTACACCATTTATTGGCTTTCAAGAGTCCTTCATAATGTAACAAAATTATTCCCTATAAACAATAGAATGAACTTTAAAAACCTTTCTTTGGTATATCACACGCATACAAATATAAAAAAGCTTTCCTGAGGCCTTAAAAGTTACCTTTTGGGATATCTAACTCATCAAACTCAAATGCCTGAGAGCTATGGTTGTCAAGACCCTGTCGAAGCAGACAGAGACCCACCCAGTTAAAGAGTCACATAAAATCAATTGTATAATGGACAAAAGTGCTGGTATGTGCAAAGAATTTAATTTGCTTACCACTTCAAGTTTCTTTTTAATTTCAAGGAGCTTTTTGTTAGTGATCTCAGAATGAACAACTTGCTTACCTGTAAATAATTGTTTTTGTACATTCAAAATTCAAATAAAGCATGGTAATTTAAAATTATTTGGGCTGATGTGATTATATGCAACCTAGTAAAATACAGACAACATATAAGCTGGATAATTCTAGACATATTTAACAATAACTTGTATATTTTACACATTGTTCTTTATCAGAATGTTAGTAATAGTTCCTTTAACTGACATAGTAAACATTGAGGATAGATAGCATGAAGTAAAACAACATTTCTGAGACAGTACAGTTAAAAAGGAGAACATACCACCAGAAATGGTTCAGTCAACAATCAACAACTCTTCTACCCTTTTTTATTTATTTGTCTAATGTTTTTCACTTGTATAGCTTAGTGTAGTTCATTGCATAACTGAGCACAATTAGCATGGAGGAAAGTGCATACCCAATCTTCTACTGGTTGAATTTTTGACAAAGCCATCCTGGATCATTCGGTCAATCAGCTTGCGCACAGTGTTCTGGCTTGTTTCTCCATCCAGCTTTTTGTGTAGCTTTGCTACTGACACAAAATCCATGGGAAGGACATGATACAGAACCTTTGAGAAAATAATCAATTTGTTAGATAGGATAACCTTTCATATTACAATGCTGACTGAAACAGGTCATATGTGGTATAAAGTAATAGCATTTTTAGTGTTTTACTTCTCATTTTTGTTAGCATTCAATCAGTTAACTATAATGTGATTAGCCAATATTTCTTGTAGAGGTAGAAATTGCTTAAATGCCATGTATCAATAGTGAAAAACATTGCATATGTTGCCATATGTACTGCACCTGCAGTGCATTAATTGTAGACAGAAAACAAAAGATGTACCATATGACCGATAGTAGTATACAGCCCTTTTGCATACCTTCATGTACATGAAATCCTCATCAGGACCCTTGTTGACTTCTTGTGGTTTTATCACAGCTTGCATCACTACTTCTTGCTCCCCAGTTGACATCTGGCAGTTGGACTAGCAATGGGAAAGAGGTTATATCAATCTGTAAATTAAAATGAACTAGTACGACAGGAGCAATTGCAGGTTTGTTTACCTTGCTTATAGTAAAGCTGTCCTTGCTTGCTCTGGCTAAAAGCCCTTGGTTGACTAGATTATCCAGAATTTCTATAAACAAGGATGTTAGTAATTAAAGAATTTTTTTTATTACTAATAAAGATTTGTTAGAGCATCTCCATCGGCTTGCAAATACAATTGCAAAGTCCTATGTGGCTCCGACGTGGCAATTGCAACTTCTCTTTCAGCGACTTTCAGCGATGCAGATATCCTTGCGATTATGAAAGCTTTCATAAAATGAAAGCTTTCATTTCGCTTTCATTTCGCTTTCATTTCGCTGATATCGCTGACTCAAATTTGCGATTTTAGCTCCGTCTGAATCGATCGAGCTTTTCTCCCCCCTTCTCCTTGCCCGTTCCCGTTCCTCCGCTATCACCTTCAAAATCGCCCCGCTCGATCGATCCATCAATCGAGCTGAAGGTTCTTCTCCATTTCCCGATTCCTTCTCTCCCCAATCTTATCTCTCTCTCTCTCTCTCTCTCTCTCTCTCTCTCTCTCTCGCTCTCTCCTAAAACCCATCTGTCAAAACAAAATAAAAAACGTAACCATTAACGCCAAGAGATCAGTAATCCAAGGAAACCGCCCGCTAGATCCGTCTCAATTCCAATTTGCCCCCAAAAAATTTAGAGCTCGGAACTCCGAAAAACTGCTGCTCTTTTATCTATCTAGCTGAGTTCTCTCAGCACGAAAATTTAGTTCAGAATGGCGAGGAGGGGAAGGGTTTTGGACAACTGGGAGCGGCTAGTGATAGCCGCCTCGCAGCGGCAGCATCTCAGTTCTTCCTCCACCTCCGGCGCCGGAGGCGCCGCAGCGGGCCTCGCCGGAGCTGCTCCATCCTCGCTTGGTGGCAGGGCTTCTGATATTGATCGGATCCTACAGGCCGCAAATGAGATTGAGGAGGATGACCCCAATGTTGCGCGAATTTGTAAGTTCCACTGTAATTTTAAGCTTTTGTAAATTCAAATGGCCTGTAACTATACTGGTCTCTTGAAGAACTGGAGAAGCTTACCATTTCAAAAACCATCTGGAATAATCCTGTGAAGCTCATTAACTTCCTACCTTCCAATTGTATATTTATTTCTCGTAATTTGTTGACTGCTTTGTCCAGTATGCGAATCCGCATTCACCATGGCCCAAGAACTGGATCCAAGCAGTGAAGGGAGAGGCGTCTTGCAATTTAAAACTGCCCTGACGTCTGTTATCAAGGTCTGAACAAGCACACTTATATTCTACAATTTTGGTTTCATAATCTTACAATCCAGGGTCATGCATTGTTTCTTTACTTACTGGATAGGCAAAGCGTTAGTCGATTCAGATTAGATACAGAGAAGCTGTAATAATTATGGTAATAATAATTCCAACATCTTAATGGGTATAAAACATATACCATATACAATCCCTCTACCTGGCAAACATATGAAGACCTGCCACGTTACAGGACCTCAATAAAATCAAATTAAGCACAAAGTATATGCAAATATCCAAGACTGTATAAGCAACTAGCATTTAAACCATTGAGCATTTGGTTCCGTGATTAATATTTATTCTCTTTTTGGTAAGATAAGATACATGCTCATTATGGCATTTTAGACAGATTATAAAGAATATCCTCTTTTTTCATATTAACTGTTTAATTTTTTGATAAAATTTTATCTAACAGAATGGAAGTGAAGGCTGGTCAAATGAAAAAGGTCTATGTTACTTTGAGAGCCCTACTTGATGTCCTGGAATTTTTGGTTGGAGATTCCACTGATAGCCAGAGTAGACAGATCCTTGTGGAGGTAACATACCCAAGTTGGAGATAAGCTTTTACTTTTATGCTTTGTAGAATTAGATATTAGGAGGCTTGTACTGTTGCCAAACCGAGCTGTTTCTATACCACTGAAAAAAGTAAACAAATGATAAAACCACTGTTGAATACATTCACTGACTTGTGCAATTGCATTTCGCTAACATCAATGGAGATGCTCTTATACAGGACATTTGGTTCTCAGAATAAAATAGAAAATACTAATTGTGATGAGGTCTATAATAGTGAAAAGTAAAGCTGCAATTTACTGAGAGAGGATGGTAATAAATTTAATGTAAGTCTGAATACCAGTACAAACCAGGCAAGTATATTACCCTTCTTTTACTTATCTCTTGTTCATCTCTAACAATCTGACCCAGGTTAAAAACCTAAGTTAATACATTTCTGGAATCCTAAACAGAATCCTATGAAGGATAAGAGGTCAAAACAAATATAAGGTTTCATCAGATACATATCTGCTGCTTTTCTCTCCTCAAAGGCAGGCTGCTGCTACATTCGATCTAAGCAAACAAACATGATTTATACCAACACCAAAATAGACCTCTCCCCTATAAATACTTCAATGGTGTGGATCTGGTGCTTCATGTTACATTGGGCTTCAAGCAAAAAAGCAGCAGATATGGACTGAGACTTGAACCAATGTCAACATAAAGTACCAGAATGAATTTCCATGCAGGCTATTACACTATGGATTACCATAAGTACCAGAATGAAACACGTGGTATATTACTAAAATAATAAATTTTATTCAAATCATAACATGACGTCATGCCCAACTACCTTCAATCAGTGCCTGCAAGTTTTATACAAAGAGAGAATTATCAAATTTGCAGATGGAAATAAAAAAGACAGATGTATATATGTAAAAGAAAACTTACCGAAGAAACCTCTGGGAAGTATGACAGAACATCTGAGATATTAACAGTGTTGATTTCCCTAATATTTATCCATTCTCTTACTAAAGCTGTCAGTTCATCCATATTTGTTGCCCCCATTGCATTATCTTGAGTCTCATCTAATGATAACAAGATTTTTTGTAAACAAAAATGTTCAGACATGGAATAGAAAGAAAGCTAGTACTGTGTCACCACTATATTTTGTATCTTATGTGAAAAGGATCACTGACCATCAGAAATTGAATCATTTGCTCCATTTTCCTTCTTGGGAACTGTCAAATTACTAATTCAGTTAACAAGGAGGTATATCAATCATTTGAAGGGGGAAAAAAAAAGATGACAAATGTTCTTGTTTTAAGGTACCATTAGGAGCAATGATGTAGCGATCAAGTTCAGCAGTCCCGATCTGAAAATTTGTGGTATTGAAAACATTTAAATTATAAACATAAGTTGAACTTCTCTTTTTTAAAGGAGAGTGGGCTGGATGCCCATTCACAAATATATTAATAAACGAAAAAATTTACAAAGTGTCCGTTGTTTACTTAGCTAGTACAATGTCGTTAACTGCAAAAAATGGCAACTAGTAGAGAGGAATATAAACTAGCATAACCCTCTACCATACATTGAACTTGATTTGGAGGTTGGCACCAACTGTAATTTTAACTTGACCAACAAAATATCTATGTATTTTATTTGGAGTATATTGTTTACAAGTAATCCAAAGGCAACAAATGGAAACTCCCAAACTATAGTAGCACCAGGTATATCAGTACCTCGATGCTAAATCAGAAATGTGGCTGAACACACAGAGAAAGAGAATAACCTCACTGTCAGAAGAGTCTTTTTCATCTCCAGAATCATCTCCCAGGCTCATATCATCACCCGGGGCGTCTCCATTTTCATCCTCACATGGATCAAGAACACTCTTAACCTACACAAAGAACACATATAGGCAAACGTACACCCACATGATGAAAAAAAGAATGATCATATTTATCATTATAAAAGGAACAAGAAAATAGTGTAAGGCAGGATTGCAATTTCAGCCAGTAATGCAACCAATAGCACAATAGGTAAGTTAACGTGTAGTATATCAGTACACGCAATAAATACATTTGCAGATGTCATTTGACTGTGATATTTTTCTCTTAAACATTAATTATGCACTGATCTCTACAGGCGTAAGCTGGTACTAGACCAATCAGGTACAGTACAGGTAAAAGGAGTACCTTGAGGGCTAGCACAAGGTGCTTGCTATCTACATTGCCAACCTCCATCTTTAAGGGGTTCCTGTTCCATATATTCACTGCTTCGTTCTCTGTGCAACCTCTGAAAAATGGGGGCTCATAGTCCTCAGGCTGTAATGATAAATGTTCACAAGAAATTTTTTAGTAGAAAGCCAATCTTTTCAGTAATTGCATGCATTTTGTTGGAAGGACTGCAACATTAAAGTAATTAGACTGAGAAGTGCTAAATAAATTCTAACAGTTGTCTTTTGGATTTTCCTTTTTTATTGTCATAACTAATATCTAAGCTACAAATAACACTAGGTGAGAATCGACAGCATAAAATGGTGATGGAACTTAAAATAAAAGGGAACAACAAGATAAATATTGGTTGTACGATTCAACTGATAACCAGTGATATTCATTTTGTGACCAGCATATGCTGATTAAATGGTCCGTTCGATATCAAACCCAAAATTAGCCACTACATATATTTCCAAAGATCCAAACTATGTAATAGAATGTACAACATGTTGGGTCAAAAATTCAGAAATTCGGATAATTAAAGAAATTAATCAAAATAAATCAAGTTGAAAACAATATTTACCCGGATCAATTTCAACGCTACACAATAATTTACTGATAGAACAACTTGAGATGGATGTAATCTCATACAATTGTGCCTTTTCTAACTAGGTACACCCAAGCAATAATTTTATCCTGGTTTGGTTGAATAAACACAAATGAAAGGAAAAAATAACTTCACATCTCAAGCTCAGACATACCGTGACTTCATCATAGTATAACAGCTTCATCAGAATAGTACGCTGGAATACAACAGTAGAATTATCAATATATATCCTCTTCAGTATGATACTGGAACTTCTTTTGTGGGAATTTATGCAAAAGTAACCTTGAAATAGTCATCATTGACAACAGCAACAACACTCACAAAAGTAAATGTCCAAAATTTTGTATTATTTGCAAATATTTTATGCATAGATTAGTGGTTGCCAGGGGAATATTCCTTTTAAATGTGGATAGTTTTGCCGTACCCATAAGAAGTTTCCTTTTTCTAAGAGAAATTGAAATAGAACATAGAAATGTGAACCAGTTAAGCCAAGAAAAAAAGTATTGTTGGAGTTTAAAGTTCAAAGGAAATAGTTATAACAGATTTGGCTGAGTCAAAATTATAAAGTTAGAATCAATTAGTGCACTTAAATAAGATTTTACTTGCACAGTGCTACATGCAAATAATCCCACAAAAGTTAAAATGGGTTGCAAAATTAAATTTGAAAAATTCTGGAAGTTAGGAAGATAGAATTTCCATTTTCCATGAACAAGAACAAATAATTTGTACCTCTTGTGGCATCTGGTCAAGAGTTCTCATTAATGAAACAAGGGTTCTGATCATCTTGCACGCAGAGCGCCTACAAATAGATGAATTTCATATTTTCTTTTAATTTTCTGCATTTTTTAGCTTTATCTTGCTTTAATTTTAGAGTGAGTTCCTCTGAAACTTAATACTGATCAAGAAAGGGAGAATTTGTCCAAAGAAAGAGGAATATATCAGAATAAAGGAACCTCATTTGATCAGGTGTAACATCTGCTGTATCAGACTTGAAGGTAGCTGCAGTATTTTTGTTTCCATTGCAGGTCATGTTCATGTGGACCTCTTCTTCACTGGTCTTAGGATAGCTGAATGAAACTGTGCAAAATATTAAACAAAATATAATTAACATAAAATTCTTATCTGTTCGACAGACTTTACTGAGCAACACACCTGATCTTTTGGTGTCTGACCTGCAATTAAAACAAAGGATTAGGATACTTATACCTTCTGTTTGTTTTTTAACTTTTCTTGTCACATTTGGTTTTCATTTGCAAAGCTGAGGATAAAAGTAAAACAGCACTAGTTTTGTTTCAGGACAATGGAAGATAAGTTAGGATTGTTTGGGATTGATTACATTATCTAGGGTTAAATACAGTTGAAGGAACTGGTACAATACCTGTCAGATTGGGGCTTGATAACCAGTAACTAGAGGAACACATACTATTACTCATAAACCTGCTAATTTTTATTATACTAAATATAATTAACCAATAAATTTGTTTAAAAGAATAATACCAACTGCATATAGATAATATTGTGTCACTAAAGAACTAGACTCTGTAACCATGCCATTGGAGATACAGGGGATAAAGCAGTGATCTGACAACGTAATAGTAGATAGTTACATGAATATTCTTCAATCATGGGGCCTTCCATTTTCTCACAGATGCAGAAGAGGAGTGTCTTGAGATACTTCTTTTGGAGGGCATCATATACTCCTACAAAATATTTAACCAATGAAGAAGAAACTTAGACTGAATTTGTTTGCTGCAGTTATATTCAACCTGTATTTATTTTTAAATTAAGCTTGAATTTCAGCCATAATATATCATCTAATATGCCTCAAGCACTGAAAAAAGATAAAGACAAACAACAGATTTGGCCAAACTAGGTCAAACCGAAAAGTACAAACTTTTCAGATGTTAACATTGAAGTGGACCTACAGAGAACACATAAGTCGATTGAATCTGATGTTAATTTTTACCTTTCTCCATCCAATCAATCAGCCTCCTGGACTCCTCATCCATGGGCATCAGCTTTTTAATCTTCATCTCTTCAATAGAAAAGAAGAAGAAGAAGAAGAAATTAGAAAAAAAAAAAATATAGTTGAAATAAGAAGTAACAGAAAGGAAGAATGCTAACCTAAGGCTGGAACAGACTTGTCATTGAAGTGCTTCTCAGGGAAGAGGCCCCTAATGTAGCTTATGTTATATATCGCTATCCTAAGCAGATTTCTAGTCTGTAAAAATATATATGATTAATCAAATCAAAATATAGATCAAGTTAGAAAAGTACAAAAGTAAGGTTTTAATTTACTCATTTAAACTAAACAATCAACAAGACTTTTCTGGTGCATAAATAAATAAAGATCTTCCCATAGAAATTAGGAATTAAAGTACCTAGTTATCCTTAGATCAGAAAGAAAGCACGTAATTAGAAAGGCAATATATGTAAGAGCTAAGATGTATGGAATTAATATTTTAAAAACGAGCTGGGGGTTAATAAATAGATCAGGATATTAGAAATCAAACAGATCAACGGTGATGAGAAATCTAAAATAAAAAGAGTTTTTCTATTCTGTGTAAAAATTAAATTGACACAGTATTTGTATTGATCCATAGTACGGACCAATCCGTGCTATGCATAGTACCATAGCCTCACTCTTCTCATGTAATCAAACTGCAGATCTCGATGGAATGGAAAAGAGAGAAAATGCCATTATGAACCCAAGGAATTAACTCAATTGGAAAGATAGAGAGCATTTATCTAAGAGCCCTGAATATCCTATTCAATGAAATTCAGAAACTACATATAAGAAAAAAAATTAAAGAAGCACAAATGATGATAATCAGACTTGTAACTCGATTAAGTTCAAATTAAATAATGGAAGAAACCTCATACATAGATCTATACGTTCAAAAATTTTGCGAAAGGAAGTAACAAAACAAGCAGGAAGTGGATTAATGGAACATTATCGTCAATGACTAAAATCGGACCCAAAATGCATCATTGAACAAATCTAGCTCAAGTACTACTGAATAAAATCTAATTTGAGTACAGGAATAGATCATACCAAGAGAAGCGAATCCTGCTTAGTTATTTCAGCCACCTTGACCTTTTGAGCAACTTCCTGCGTTTAGATTGAACGAAAAAATTGTTATTTCAATCGGAGAATGATTTCGTCGAATAAAAAATCAATCGCGAACAGAAAGAGAGATGGTACCATTGTTAGATGAGGTACGAACTACGAAGATTTGGAATTCTGCGGGGCAAAGAAGACAGAGAGAGAGAGAGAGAGAGAGAATCAGTCTCTCTGTCTACTGAGGCGAAAACTGGAAATCGGGCGCAGAAAGGGTGTATATATAAGTAATAACAAAGACGAATTTCAAAATTATTTAAATTTTGGGGATATTGTCGTAATAACCCTCAAAAATGTTCAAATATAATTCTTGTTTTAGCCATCAGAAACCTATGAATTTTCTCTCACTGTTCATCTACATATATAAAACAGGAAAGAAAAATGCATAATCTGAATACTTGTAAATATTTAAAAGATAAAGCATGTGTGAAATTCTTGTTTTATACAGTGGTGGGATGTTTCTTATATATTCCCATTATACAGGGTTGTGTACATAAATCTGTGAAAACCTTTTTAGTGATATCAGTGTCAGGACAAGTGAGTATCAAATTGTTTTATTTATCAATTCCATTATTTACCATAACGGAGATGTTGTCTTTCTTGTTGTGATCACTTAAAAGTTCTCAATGAGATGTTCTTAATATTTTTATTTTCAAAATTCTAACCGTCGTTGTACAATTTAGTTACAACGGATTGAACATAATCAACTCTATTTTCTAGATATGATATTGATTATGTTTAATCCGTTGTTATGTAAAACATCATATAAATCTGGTCCTTACAATTTAGTTACAATGGATTGAACGTAATCAACTTTATTTTCTAGATATGATGTTTTAAAGAATAACAATAATGATTACGACAATTTTTTTATATGAAAAGTTTTGTGTTCAAATTTAACAAAGAATCACTAAAAATATAACTTCATATGTGTCAAAAATAGTAGAAATTTTTATTAATAGTAGAAATTCTCATATCCTTATCTCTTTATTTTTTTTTTAATTTCAAACAATTAATTTGAACTGTTCAACATGATCACTATATTGAAATGTGCTTGGAGTCCAAATTAAAAAAAAAAAATCGTATCTCATATCCTTATCTTTTAATCTCAAACAATTGATATGAACTCTTCAACGTTATCTCTATATTAAAATGTGATTGGAGCCCAAATTTATATTTTTGGAAACAAATTATTATTTTTTAGGTAAGCACAAAATTATTGTTTTTCAAAAGATTTAAACCATCCAAAAACAGTGATTTTGTACCATGTACCTAGCTAACTAAAAATAGCAAAACATTTTCAAAAAAAAAAATTTGTACTCCAAGCGTATATTATTATGGATTATGTTGAGCAGTTAAGATTGACTATATGAACTTTGTTAACGGAATTAAGAATATGAGACATGAAAGATACGAGGAACAGTAAGTCACAGAATCAAGGTAAGAAACAACTATAAATCTGCAGCAGTCAAGCTTTTAAAAAAAAAAAAGGAACTACTATAAATGCTTTCGTATTGCACTTGCTGGTATAACCAGTCCATAAACGCACTTTAAATACTCTCATACGGGATCTTCATTGAAAGGACAATCCTCAATCACCACCTCATTTTGTCCTATTCCTTCAGCTGAAATTCAATGGCAAAGACAAGAAACTGTAGAGTAAAAAATTAATAAACCATTATGGGCGCAATCGAAAAATTAGTCACTATGGATGCCACAATTCAGTGTAATTACTTTTGAGGAGAACATTTTTTATCTTGTGATACCGTGAGATAGAGTGGAAAAACGTGCCGTACCGTGCCGTGACTAACACGCTGTGATTTTGGTCTCGTGCCGTGCCGTGACTAAGTTAATTTTTCACGTGCCGTGCCGTGATCAAAATGTCAATGGGTGGTCACGGCACGCGAATGGTCACGCCACGTGAGTCACGCCGTGTCTAAACGTGCCGTGACTCACGCGACTCGCGTGACTCATGTGACCTAATTACACGTGACTCACGTGACTACCGGCTCCTAATTACACGTGACTCGCGTGACTACGTGCCGTGCCGTGCAGTGCCGTGCCAAAGTTTCAAAAGATGAGTACAGCACGCGAATGGTCACGGCACAGGACACGCGAGTCACGACACGTAATTGACACGCGTGCCGTGCCGTTCCGTGCCATTCCGTGCCGTAACCATGCCGTTCCGTGACAGAACCGGCTCCGCCATGCCATTTTTCCCACTCTACCGTGAGAAGTTCTCCTTCAAAAACTTTAGAAAGACTTTTTCAAATCAAGTCAACACCGTGATATCACTATAAATAATATTAAGAGTATCCCAATTTATTTGACCTAATCAACATTTCTACGTGTCAACAATTTTTGGGTGAATAATTTTTGGGTGGGAGTTTTGTCCAAACGGCTTTGAACAAAGTCTGATCTAAACCGTCCAATCTATATCAAAATTCGTATAAACATTTGGATTTAATAAGCTATTTAAATTTATTAAATTTTAAATATGTTTACATGAATCTCAATATAAATCGGACATTTAAGTTTAATTTTGAATGATATTTTGTGCAAAGCTCTTTTAACAAAACTCAAATCCCATAATTTTTTGTCTAGTCAATACTCAATAACATATTAACAGGGAGCGAGTATCCTCTACGATACCTGACTGCGTATACACTCCAGCCAAGCCAAAATTACTTCATATCCAAATTAAAATTCGTATCAGATTAAATAGACGGCTCAGATCTCATTCTACACAGTCAGGTATCACATTGGATCTGAATTCAAAAACGGGGCAATGTTTTTTCTTAAAATTATATACAGTCCGTGAAGCCTGGTAGAAATTCATGGCAGGGTGCAGGCAAGACTGATGTGAAACGATCGACTCTGAAATGCATAACGGGTAAAACAAAACAATGAAACATATTGTACAATTAAATATTACACAGAAAATCGCTTCATGTACGCATGGACCACGTGGGTGGGGTCCGCATAATCAGCATAAGCAAATTCTCCGTTGACTCGTCTCGCATGCTGAATGGGACAAGAGATTTGCTGTGGCGCTTTGTATGTTTTCTTCAGCGTGTATGATCTTCCAACGCTGGATTCAAAAATTACCACAAGAAATTGCCACTCGAGTAAAATGTGCGGCCTCAGAAAACCAGGTCTCGTGGTTTCCGGTATGTGAATCCAACTAGATGCTTGCAAACATGTTTATTTGATTTGGAGTAATTACATAAAAACATCCAAAATCTTTTCTCTGTTTTCTGAGGTTTCGGACTTCATGACTTCCAATGTTAATTCAATTACAGAAATTGAATTGCATCTAGTAATTGTGTAACTTCATGTTTCGAAATTAATATATTCACTTAATTTGTTATTCGGAGAAAAGTTGTTGGTGTTCATCTCTGTGATGTTTAACAAAAAAAATACTTTAATCTATATTTGATTTAATTGAAGCATGCCAAATTCGGTCATGAAATTATGAATAAAACAAAAAATGTGTTCTCCGGGGTTCAAAAAAGCATAACACTAACGTTTCATTATTTTTTAATATCAAGATGTAATTATCTTATAAATATATCTCTTATATACATAAGATTAGTCCTTGACACGTAATTTGAAGCACGAAATTTTTGTGGTGTTATTTTCTGACCAAAAGTCCAAAGAATAACAAAACATAAATGATTCTGAGATTCAAATCAAAACAGTTTATTGTTCATGAAAAGTTGATTGTCATGCTTATTTAATGAGAAGGTGAAATATTATGATCAAACATGTTTCTTATGCATATATTGTTATAGTTATACATATATGATATTCTCAAGATATGGATTTTATATATGTAAAATAATTTAATTGAAAAAATGAGTATAACGAACTTTAGCAAGCTTTAAAATCTTAATAACAAAAAATACATTATGATTTAGTGAAATATATTTGAGTAAATAAAAATATAGTATTAAACATGATCTGAACATTATAAATTATAGCAAATTAAAATAATATATACAGTTATGGTAAATGCGGAGCCAAAAGAATTGAGATAAATTATTTAAAAGCAAATTAATCGATTACCAGTAGATCTTCTTAAAATAAAAATAAGAGTAAAATTGAAATTTCTATATAATATCTCTCCCTTCATCTAGTTATTTATTCTCCAAGAACAAAATTCTTACAAGTGCACTTGTTGTTTTTCATAAAAGGAGACTATTTTAGCTAATAACTTTATGTAAAGAAGGGGCTGATGATAATGGTGGCCAGCAACATACTCCTATATATATAGAGAGAGAAGGTTACGGTGCTCTTCGCGAAGTAAAACGAGTGTTTTACTTCACACTCATATTTTGCGATTACAAAGTTTAAAATGTCGATCCGAACCGTTCAAATTGATCTCCATATTAAATTGTGCTTGGAGACCAAATTTTACATTTTTTGGAAATCTTTACTATTTCTTTAGAATTTTTGAAAATTGTTGTTTTTGATGGTCTAGGATTTTTTTGAAAAACAGCGATTTTCAAAAATTCTAAAAAAATAGTAAACATTTTCAAAAAAATGTAAAATTTTCGGATCGACGTTTCCAAGCCCAACTCTCTCTCTCTCTCTCTCTCTCTATATATATATATATATATATATATATATATATATAGAATCTGGCTAATATGCTACGCGTATATAAGGGCCTCTCCGTGCTACGGCTCACTTTTTGAGTTTTCAAAATCCTAACGGTCGATCCGAACCGTTCAACATGATCTCCATATGAATATGTACTTGCAAACCAAATTTTACATTTTTTAGATTTTTTTTACTATTTATTAAGCCACTTTGAAAATCGCTGATCCAATGGTCCAGCAGATTTTACTGTTGTGTACAAATTAGTGTTTTTTCAAAGTGGCTTAATAAATAGTAAAAAATTCTAAAAAATGTAAAATTTGGTTTGCAAGTGCATATTCATATGGAGATCATGTTGAACGGTTCGGATCGACCGTTAGGATTTTGAAAACTCAAAAAGTGAGCCGTAGCACGGAGGGCTCTATGCTACACGTAGCACCGTAGCACTATCCTATATATATATATATATATATATATATATATAAACCAGTAATAATCAATCCATATATATAGATGTTTTCTTTATAAATTTTATTTTCAGAACATAAGTACAAAAAAATAACAGAATGTTGATTTTTAGTTTCAAGTGCATATGTGTACAAGTTTATTGGTCTGAAAAATTGATTGTCATGCTTATTTAAAGAGAAGGCAAAATATTGTGATCAAACAAATTATTTATGCATCGATTGTTTTCGAACTTTTTTTTTTTACCAATTTTGAGGAAATTTATGTAGTAGTATATTTTCTTTTATTATGTTTAGACAATTTAAGGTCATGTCTCACATTGAAGCTTATTGATTTAAGCTTGCCTAAACTGTGTGATTTTATTATTTTAACATTGACAAGTCACTAATTGACTGAATCATCTTATCTTGATTGAATAGTTAAGATCAAACATAAAGAGTGTATATCCTCATTTAAGAAATCCTATGATTAGATTTCAAGAAAAAAAAAAACCCTATGATTCAGTGACCTCACGATGTCGTCACAAAATTACTATAGTTCAACTACGAATTCACATCCAGCAGTGCAATACCTAAGGTGCAATTAAAGGATCCGGACCGTTCTTTTATTTTAGCACGAATCTCAAAATGGACCTCTTTTAGTTTTCATATACACCGAATTAAATTTGATCCAGCTAAAATTAATTTGAGCTCTCATGCAATAGTCTCACATACCTGAGGGACCGGATACGGACTCTTCAACAACCCTACTTATTGTTTTATCTAAAATTTTTATTTATATTAATAAAATATTTAATTACAATTACATAAAGTCTTCAAATGACACCCCGAAAGTCTTCCATTATTGATGATTATGCGTATGTGTTGCTTTCCAAGTCCAACAACCCAATACATTATTGATGATTGAATTATACATGGAGCTGGAGCATGGTTAATTCATAGACGACACTTTAATTCTGCCACTGGTAGTGGTAGGTAACACAAGACGAATATTTTTTTTAAATATATATATCTAGAGTGGGAAAAATGGCTGGAGCCGGTTCCGTTATGAAACGGCACGGTTACAGTACGGAACGGTACAATTACGGCACGGAACGGTACGATATGTGTGTCAGTTACGTGCCGTGACTTGCGTGTCCCGTACGGTGACCATTCGCGTGCCGTGTTCATCTTTTGAAACTTTGGCACGACACGGCACGTAGTCACGCGAGTCACGTGTAATTAGGACCATTAGATATTGATTTGATGGTGAATCTTGAATAAACTAACATAAATTATGATTAAATGGTCACGCGAGTCACGTATGATCACGGCATGTTTAGGCACGGCTTGACTCACATGATATGACTACTCGTGTGCCGTGACCACCCCTTGACATTTTGGTCACGGTATGGTACGGCACATAAAAAAATTAACTTGATCACGGCTCGACACAACACAAGATCAAAGTCACAACGTGTTAAAACCCAGCAAGGCACGTTTTTTTCTATTCTATATATATCCAACTCTCCCCATTCTTTTTATACGTTGCATTTATTCAATTAAAACCAAGCTCACTAATACGGGTTTCAAATTGACGATCAAGCACGTGTGTTGACTCTTTGAACCACAGAACAGAAAAGTCCACCGAACTTCCTGTTCTTTAAGAAATCTGACTCGATCACCACTGGGGCACTCTGGGTATATAATAAGCCCAGCTCATATGCATTTTAGCTATCTTTTATACAAGTCCTACTTTCAGCAATTCAGCAGCAATGAGGGGCATTCTCTTGTTAGTAATTACTCTTTTTATATTCCCTGTGGTTCAATCTTCTCTCACATCTCAAGCACAAGCTCTTCTCCATTGGAAATCCACTCTCCAGACACAACAACCACTTTCATCTTGGAATCTGCATGTCCACCCATGCAACTGGACCGGAATAACTTGTCGCGACACTAACAAAAGAAGGCAAGTCATTACTGAAATCTCTCTTTCTAATAAGGGTCTAGTTGGAACATTAGATGCTCTCAATTTCTCAGCTCTTCCATCCATTAGAATTTTTATACTTAGTCATAATGAACTGGGTGGAGTAATTCCTCCATCAATAGGTCTCTTCTCAAAACTCACACATCTTGCTCTCAATGATAATGCTATCGGCAGTTTAATCCCGTCTAGCATTGGAAACTTGACAAATATAAAACATTTGTCTCTTTGGGGTAATAATCTCACTGGACCGATCCCTTCAGAAATTGGTCAATTTACACATTTGATGGATTTAGATTTATCAGAAAATTTTCTGATTGGAGAAATACCTACTAATTTAGTAAACTTGACCAATCTTTCCCTTCTATATCTTTGGGGTAATAAGCTCTCCGGACCAATCCCTCCTGAAATTGGTAAACTTAGACATTTGACAGATTTAGAACTATTGGAAAACTCTCTGAGTGGAGAAATACCTACTAATTTGGGAAACTTAACCAATCTTGTATATCTGTGTCTTTCAGAGAATAAGCTCTCCGGACCAATTCCTCCTGAAATTGGTATGTTGGTTTTACTTTGTGAGTTTTCCTAATTACTTTAAACCACAACCAAGATCTACTCCTTTGTAAGAAATTAAACTTAATGCACAGCGGAACTTACTTTCCATCTTCAAAGACCTCCGTATGCTATCAATCAGACAGCTTCCAAGGCTCTGGGTTGATACGCTCCTGGTCTTGACTTGAGTTGTTGGCTCTCGAGTCCTTCCAAGAACTTGCAATCCTTTTCTCTAGCTACCCTAAATATTATGACAGAGTATCTTGTCTTTCAATGGAGCAGACAATATGATGGATTGATTGCAAGCCTTGGAGACTCAGCCCTTTTATAGCAGTGCAAAAACCCCAAACCTAGGGCAGCCGAAATTTGCTAATACTTGGAAAACAAGTTTTCCAAGAAATCTTGATTTCGGATTTCAAGGATCTGGAAATCAGGAACTTCCAGAAAAAACCGAAATAGATCAGAATAAATTCTGATTTCCTTATTTAGTCTGTATTTATTACTGCTATTATTTTAATCAACTATAATCGGTCCATTAACAATTATATTGATTAACATTGTTCTATATGTATTCGTATCCAAAACCTTATATATAAATACGTATAATGCCATGACTTAATTAATCACATTATTTGGCATATTTTAATCATTACATAAATGTAATCTTGCGACAGTATTTGATATCATAATCATAATGCACGCATGTCCAACTTTATTATTGTAATTAGACGTCTCTAAATCCAACAATCTCCCACATGGACAAGTGCAACCTTTTGATTATATATCTTTAACTTTATTGCATGCAACTTTTCTGTCTTTACTTATCGTATTTCTTAAACAATTCCGTCCATCAATTATGCTAACAAAGGACTTAAGCGGCATTTGTCACATTTATTCGCAACTAAACCGACATAAATCACGCTGCCAACATAACTGAATGACATGAATCTGATTTGGACATATAGTTTACAAATTACACGCAAGTGTGATTAGACGTGCCTATTTCTAATTGAGTCACCCTCACTTTACTGTATGAGGCCAAGAATTTAAACTTTAAAGAAAGAAATAATGAAACTGAAACTGAATGCAACTTGTATATATCATCAAAATTGTTTACAATTGCATTACATAGAACATCAAAAACAGAACTTAAAACATATTCAGACTCCCACATTTTCTAATTATCCTAAACAGATATTACACCCATACAAGTAACATGTTGGTGAAATTTCTTGGGTGGCAGTCCTTTAGTAAGAGGATCCGCAATCATGGAGTCTGTACCTATGTGTTCTATATATAATTCATTTTTCTCCACTCTCTCTTTTACAACCAAAAACTTAATGTCAATGTACTTCGACTTTGACGAACTTCGGTTGTTGGTGGCGTATAACACTGCTGAATTGTTGTCACATAATAATTTGAGTGGTTTCTGAATAGAATCCACAATTTTCAGCCTTGTGACGAAGTTCTTTAGCCATACGCCATGATTAGATGCTTCATAGCATGCGACAAATTCAGCTGCCATAGTGGAGGAGGCTACCAATGACTGCTTAGCGCTCTTCCATGACACGGCACCGCCTGCCATCATAAAGATGTATCCTGATGTTGACTTCATGCTGTCGACACATCCTCCAAAATCAGAATCGGTATATCCAATGACCTCGAGCTGTTCCGATCTCCGATACGTGAGCATATAGTCCCTAGTTCTCTTTAGGTATCTCAACACTCGCTTGGCTGCCTTCCAGTGTTCCATACCTGGGTTACTTAAATATCTCCCTAGCATTCCAGTAATGAACGCAATATCCGGACGCGTGCATACTTGTGCATACATGATGCTACCTACGGCTGAGGCATAGGGAATATCTTTCATGATGTTTTTATCTAAGTCAGTTTGGGGACATTGTTTTAGACTAAACTTATCTCCTTTTGATACAGGGGTATCTCCTGGTTTACTGTTTTGCATGCCAAATCTTGTTAGAATCTTATCGATATAGTTCCTTTGGGATAACCTTAGAATACCTTGAGATCTTTCTCTAAGTATTTCAATCCCTAGAACAAATGATGCATCACCAAGATCTTTCATTTCAAAATTCTTAAATAAAAAATTCTTAGTTTGATGTAACATGTCCTTATCGTTACTGGCAAGCAATATGTCATCTACATATAGAACCAAGAAAATAAATTTACTCCCACAGAACTTAAGGTATATACATTCATCTACTATGTTAGACTCAAAACCAAATGAGCTAACAACTTTGTGAAACTTATGATACCATTGTCGAGATGCTTGTTTTAGACCATAGATAGATTTCTTAAGTCTGCAGACCATAGACCCTGCATCACCTGATACAAAGTTTTCTGGCTGCTTCATATAGATCGTTTCATCAATGTCACCATTGAGAAATGCCGTCTTTACATCCATCTGATGAAGTTCTAAATCATAATGTGCTACAAGCGCCAATATAATCCTTAAAGAGTCTTTCGATGAAACTGGAGAGAGAGTCTCTTTATAATCAATGCCTTCTTTCTGTGTGAAACCTTTCGCAACAAGACGTGCCTTGTATTTTTCAACATTGCCTTTAGAATCCCGCTTAGTCTTAAATATCCATTTGCAACCAACGGGTTTCTTGCCTTTAGGCAACGGAACGATATCCCAAACGTCATTGTCGTACATAGATTTCATTTCTTCATTCATGGCATTAATCCACAATTGAGAGTTAGAGCTTTCCACAGCTTGTTTGATATTAACAGGATCATTTTCAAACAAGCCAATGTCAAACTCATGTTCTTGAAGATATGCATAATCCTTCGATTGTGTAGATCTTTTCTCTCTAGTAGATCTCCTAACTGGCACAGGCTCTAGATTTTCTTGAGGTTCAATTACAACTTGATCTTCAACAAGAGGAGGAACATCATTACCAACTTCTGAATCTCCCACAGGCCCTAGGCCATCAACATTTGTCATGTCAATGTCAGGGTTTGGGTTGGGTTCAGGTCCATTTGTGTTCTCTATTCCATGTTGAGTTTCTAACTGAGTTGTTTGGGATGATGAAGTTTGCACATTGTCAAAAGATGTATTTCTAAATGCAATCGGAATTTGAATAAAACTAGGATTTTGGTCCATAGTCTCATTCACATTCGTCTCTTCTTCTTCTTCAAAAATACTATCTTTTGTCATATCTCCCCCTACAAACTCATTATTCTCAAAAAATTTTGCACTTCCTGACTCGAAAACTGTATGTTCTGTTGGATTATAGAATTTGTACCCCCTAGATCGTTCAGAATAGCCTATAAAGTAACAACTAACGGTTCTTTCGTCCAGTTTCTTTTCGCTTGGCTTATAAGGCCTAGCTTCACATGGACATCCCCAAACTCTCAAATGATTCAAGCTAGGCTTGCGCCCAACCCATAACTCGTAAGGGGTCTTGTTAGCTGCTTTAGTAGGCACTCTATTAAGTATGTATGCTGCAGTCTTTAAGGCTTCTCCCCACAAATTCTCAGGTAGAGTTGTACGTGCAACCATACTTCTCACCATGTCTTTAAGGGTGCGATTTCGTCGCTCAGCAACACCATTCATTGCAGGCGAACCTGGCAACGTATACCGAGGCACAATTCCGCATTCCTCTAAGTATTTTGCAAAGGGACCTTGACGCTGTTCTCCTGATCCATCATAACGACCGTAGTATTCACCACCACGATCAGAACGAATGGACTTTATACGTTTGTTAAGTTGTAACTCAACTTCCGTTTTGAACTTTATGAACACGTCTAATGCTTCCGCCTTTTCTTTTATTAAGTAAATATGACCATATCTTGAATAATCATCTATGAATGTGATAAAGTAACGGTGACCATTTCTTGTAGCCTTTGGAAAAGGACCACAGATATCCGTATGAATCAATTCTAAGACATCATTACACCCTTTTGCATCATACTTACGTTTATTAGTTTGTTTTCCTTTTATACAATTTACACAATCACTTAAGTTTGTAAAATCTAAAGGTTGGAGAATATCATTAGACACAAGACGTTCTATCCTTTTCATAGAGATATGTCCTAATCGCTTGTGCCATAATGTTGCAGATTTCTCGCAAGTTAATTTACGTTTTCTATTATCTATGTGCAGTGCCTCTGAATGTGAAGTGTCTATATCTAGAAAATAAAGATTATCATAAGAAGACAGGATACCAGAAGCAAGAAGCTTAGAATCTTGACACAAACTGAAATTTTCATTACTAAATGAACATACATAACCATTTTTGTCCAAATAAGATACAGAAATTAGGTTCCTTCTGAAAGATGGAACCACTAAAGCATCAAAACTTAAATAAAATCCTGTCTTACATAATAATCTAAATTTTCCTATGCTTTCCACTTCTACTTTGTTGCCATTTCCTACGTAAACGTAGCGCTCCGCCTCACTTGGCTTGCGATGGCTTAGGCAACCCTGCATCGACATACTGATGTTAGTCGTTGCACCTGAATCTATCCACCAAGTATATCTAGATACAGAACTTAAATTAACTTCAGAACAAACTAAAGCAAGAGACACACCTTTCTTTGCCAACCATGCATGATAGTTGGTGCAGAATTTCTTTGTATGTCCTGGCGCTTTGCAGAAAAAACAGTTCTTTTCATCTGCTTTCGCAGAAGTATCTTCCTTCTTGCTTTTCTGCGCGGCATTGTTTGCAGCTATCTTGGTAGGTCCCTTTTCCTTGGCAGTAAACTTGCGCTTTTTGACTTTACCCTTAGGATTAGATGTTACTACATGAGCACTTTCTCCCTTAGTCATTTTCTGTCTCTCTTCCTCCTGCACCAACTGAGCCTCAAACTCAGGTAGTGTCCATGTCTCTCTTTGACAATTATAAGTCATCTTGAATTGACTAAAGTTAGACGGGAGAGACAGAAAAATGAACTCAATGAGAACCTCATCAGAGATGTCATAATTATGCCCTTTCAAGGCACGTTGTAGTCTTGTCATCTCAATAACATGCTCTCTAACCCCTTCTTTTCCCTTGTATTTTATTGTTGCTAACTTCACAAAAAGTGTACTAACTTCAGTCTTTTTACTCTTTGTGAATTTTTCTTCAAGGGCCTTAAGGTATTTAATAGCGCCTGTCTCTTTATCAGGTATGATGCCTCGAAAAGTCTCATGGATCGTTTGCTTCATCACCATTATGCACATGCGATCTGAATGCTCCAATCTTTTAATGTCAGCCGTCTCTTGGGGAGTTTCCTCACCCACTTTATTAGGCTTGGGGCGATCAAATCTCAGTGCAGTGTCCAATTGCATGATCCCTAAGACTAATTTCAGCTTTTCCTCCCACTGTTTGAAATTGTTCCCCATGAGGGGCTTAATCTGACTTAGACTTGACATTATGTTTAGATCTGAAAATTCAAGAACAAAGAAATAATTTAGATACATGCTTCACGATTTGATCCTTAATCATAATTCTAAAATCTATCTGAAGGCCTGTGTAAAACTATTTTCTCCATTAAATCTTTAGCCAAAAACACCATTCAGTAATGAAAACACCTTTGGGTGCAATCACTACCTTCAGGCACTTTGGCGTAGTGAATAAAGTACAAACATGTAACATTTTTGTCAATCAACCTTTGGGTCAAATTAACATATCCATGAACTAACGACCAGGCCAGTCAACAGGGGGAGGAGGATCACAGACGGATCACTTATGTTCCAAGCCCCTGATGCTTTTCTAGACATCGCTAGTCCATGTGTGTTGCAACTTATTTTTATTCACTACCCTTATGCACCAAACAACTTAGTAGGCGCCAACCCTCCTTTGGGAAAGCTAACACCCACGTCCATTGTCAGCACGTCATTTCAACTTGTCATGAGTCATCCTTGCAATCGTCTTACAAAGAGCTGTTCGTTTGCGAACATCAATGCTTGACTCATGCGAAAACAGCACATGTATACCTAAAACGCCTTTAGTTAGATTTCAAAATTATGCCTAAAACCTAATCTAGGACGTACCTATAGTATCTACTCGTCCTAAATAGAATACAGTATCTTATAGCACTTTTAAATTAGAATATACTAATTTTATATGTCAACTATATTCATCAAAATAATTATTAGGTTTTAGCAAAACTTTAGCAATTTCTACAATGATTATCTTTTAGAAATGCTTGAATAATTTTATTGCTTCCATACTTAGTATAAATTTTATGCCATAATAAGCATTATTGATATCAAATCAGAATTTAGTATTAGAGCCTTTAATTGGTGTTAATACCAATTTTAAATAATATCTAAATTCTAATAATTAGGCTAAATATAGCATAATATATATAGTAATTATAGCAATTATATCAATTATAATTATTATAACCTAAATTACAATTACTTACAATTACTCCTAAAGTCTGAAAATTTGGTAACCCAAAAATAATCTAGACTTAATAAAATTTTCAGATATGGAATTGAGGGAAAACCAAATTTTTTTTTTTTTATGGTCGAAAAATCTAAAACAGTCATTTTGAGGGCTTAAACAGCAATTTTTAGGCCTGAAAAAATCGTCTTTGACAACAAAGTTGTTAATGGCTGGCTAGATCGTTTTTCAAGGTTTCCGAATTGTGGTCGTGCGTCCAAATCGGAGTTACGAGTCAACAGTTTGATCTGTTTTAAGATCACTACCTCAAATCAATTGTTTATGACTAGATCTGAAAATTCAAACATAAATTACTTTCTCTAATTCGAATTTAAAACCTTAAATTGTTGCATAATTGATACTTTCTTATTTTGAAAATTAAAATTTCAAATAAAAACTTCTCCAAGATCGCACGAAGCGCAAGGATGGGTTCAAATTTAAGATTTTAATTCAAAACCGCATGGAAAAACGGTTAAAGCAAAATTTTAACAATTCCTTTTGCAACAATTAAATTCGATATGAAAAATAGAAAGCAATTAAAACCGAATTAAACTGCAATTCTTACATAAGGTTGCTCTGATACCACTTGTTGGTTTTACTTTGTGAGTTTTCCTAATTACTTTAAACCACAACCAAGATCTACTCCTTTGTAAGAAATTAAACTTAATGCACAGCGGAACTTACTTTCCATCTTCAAAGGCCTCCGTATGCTATCAATCAGACAGCTTCCAAGGCTCTGGGTTGATACGCTCCTGGTCTTGACTTGAGTTGTTGGCTCTCGAGTCCTTCCAAGAACTTGCAATCCTTTTCTCTAGCTACCCTAAATATTATGACAGAGTATCTTGTCTTTCAATAGAGCAGACAATATGATGGATTGATTGCAAGCCTTGGAGACTCAGCCCTTTTATAGCAGTGCAAAAACCCCAAACCTAGGGCAGCCGAAATTTGCTAATACTTGGAAAACAAGTTTTCCAAGAAATCTTGATTTCGGATTTCAAGGATCTGGAAATCAGGAACTTCCAGAAAAAACCGAAATAGATCAGAATAAATTCTGATTTCCTTATTTAGTCTGTATTTATTACTGCTATTATTTTAATCAACTATAATCGGTCCATTAACAATTATATTGATTAACATTGTTCTATATGTATTCGTATCCAAAACCTTATATATAAATACGTATAATGCCATGACTTAATTAATCACATTATTTGGCATATTTTAATCATTACATAAATGTAATCTTGCGACAGTATTTGATATCATAATCATAATGCACGCATGTCCAACTTTATTATTGTAATTAGACGTCTCTAAATCCAACATGGTAAGCTTGGACATTTGACAGATTTAGAACTATTGACAAACTATCTGAGTGGAGAAATACCTACTACTTTGGAAAACTTAACCAATCTTGTAAAACTGTTTCTTTGGGATAATAATCTCTCCGGACCTATCCCTCCTGGAATTAATAAACTTGGACATTTGACATATTTAGAAATATCAGGAAACTTTCTGAGTGGAGAAATACCTACTAATTTAGGAAACTTAACTAATCTTGCCCATCTGTATCTTGACGATAATAATCTCTCTGGACCGATCCCTCCTGAAATTGGTAGACTCTCACAGTTGACAGATTTAGAACTAACACAAAACTATCTAAGTGGAGAAATACCTACTAATTTAGAAAACCTAACCAATCTTGTCTATTTGTATCTTTGGGATAATAATCTCTCCGGACCGATACCTCCTGGAATTAGCAAACTTAGACATTTGACATATTTAGATCTATCGAAAAACTTTCTGAGTGGAGAAAGACCTACTAAATTAGAAAATTTAACCAATCTTGTAAAACTGTATCTTAACGATAATAATCTCTCCGGATCAATCCCTCCGGCAATTGGTAGAGTTACAAATGTAACAGATTTACAACTATCAGGAAACTGTTTGAGTGGAGAAATTCCTACCGCTCTGGGAAACATAAGTAAATTGAGTGTTGTTCATCTCTCATCAAATTATCTATCAGGGATGATTCCCGTAGAAATTGGTAGATTAAAAAGATTGATTGAACTCAATTTAAGTCACAACAAGTTCACGGGAAATGTACCGAAAGAGTTGGGAATGTTATCTTCTTTGATAAATCTGGATATATCGTCAAATAGCCTAACAAGTGTGCCGAAAGAACTAGGCAATTGTGTTAATCTTGAATTATTAAACCTCAGCAATAATAGGTTGACTGGAGAAATTCCATCTCATTTTGGAAACTTAGTACACTTACTGTATCTCCTAGATTTAAGCTCAAATTGTTTACATGGGGAAATACCAGTAACGCTAGCGCACTTAATCATGTTACAAAACCTTAATCTATCTCACAACAATCTAACCGGTCAGATACCGTCTCCATTGGGTGAATTGTTAAGCTTGTCAACCATGGATTTATCATACAATCAACTGGAGGGTCCAGTGCCTGATAATAAGTTTTTTCAGAAAGCCCCAAAACAATGGTTTATACATAACACAAATCTTTGTGGCACTGTTCAAGGTTTGCCCTCGTGTGATGGATTTGTTAAATATAAGAATGACACGACTAGACTAAAAATGGTTAAGTTGATTGCCATTCTAACTTGCGGAGGTGCAGTAGTAACATTTTTCTTACTCTGGCTTCTTTACCTCCAATACTCAAAAAAGAGAAAAGCAAAATCGGAACACATTGGAGATCCAAGTAAAGGAGACATTTTTTCCGTGTGGAATTTTGATGGGAGAGATGCATACGAGGAGATAATAAGAGCCACAGAGAATTTTGATGAGAAATATTGCATTGGAAGTGGAGGTCATGCAAGAGTTTACAAAGCGGTTTTAGAGCCAGACAACCTCACAGTAGCTGTAAAGAAAATCCAATTAGTAGACGGTGAAACCTCACTAGATGTTAAAGCATTCCACAGAGAAATTAGCGCCATAACCCAGATTCGACACCGCAACATTGCTAAATTATTTGGTTATTGTTCCTCACCACAAAGTAAATTTCTTGTATACAAGTATTATGAGAAGGGGGATTTACATAATATTCTCAATAGTAAAGAAGCAATAGAACTAGATTGGGCTAAGAGAAAGGCTATATTGAGAGATGTTGCATGTGCTCTCTCACATTTGCATCATGATTGCTATCCTCCAATAGTACATCGGGATGTAACTAGTAGAAACATCTTGCTCGATTCTGAGTTTACAGCAAGTATCACTGATTTTGGCACTACTAAATTTCTCAATCCGGAGTCTTCTAATTTGAGCATGCTTGCTGGAACACGCGGTTACATAGCACCAGGTAATGTATACTTGACCACCTTATTATTGTTTGAGTGAGGCTATGGTACTATGCATAGTGCATATTAGCCCGTGGTATGGACTCAAATTTTCGGTTTGAAAGTCCTAACGGTGAAACCGAACTATTCAACATGGTCTCCATATGAATATGTACTTGTAAACTAAATTTTACATTTTTTAGAATTTTTTACTATTTTTTTAGATGGGTAGAAAATCACTTGATTTGAAAATTCTAGACCATCTAAAAACAATGATTTTCTACCCATGAAAAAAAAATAGTAAAAAAGTTAAAAAAAATGTAAAATTTAGTTTACAAGTACATATTCATATGAAAACCATGTTGAACGGTTCGGATCGACCGTTAGAGTTATGAAAACAAAAATATTGATCCGTAGTACGGACCAATTCGCGCTATATGCATAGTACCATAGCCTCAATCTTATTGTTTTGTAGTTTCCCTCCTGGTATGGAAAAGATGGAAATAATTGCAATCTGAATTTTTTTTTCTTTATAATTATGTAGAACTAGCCTATACCATGAGGATTTCTGAGAAATGTGATGTATATAGCTTCGGAGTTATCATGTTGGAACTCCTTGTGGGAAAACATCCCGGAGATATAATAAATCTATCGGTTTTTGATGAAGAGGAAATCATGCTTCAAGTAATCCTTGACCAACGCATTGAACCACCAACTGAACAAGTCAGGGATGAAATTTTTAAAATGATTCAGATTGCATATGAGTGCTTGAATAATAACCCATCACTTCGTCCAACAATGCAAGAGGTGGTGAATAGTATTTAGAAGTGAATATATATATAGCCAACTGCTTCTTAAATTCTCGTAGTAACTTCTATATTTGAAGATTATAAGTTTGTTGTTGGTAGTTAGAATTCAGTTTTAGAGCATGATGCTTCATTTCATAGCTAGTTTGTATTTGAAAGTTTTTATGCTTTATTAATATTCACTTATTTTATGTACGTGTGGTAAAAAATCACTACTACAAAAAAGCTAATTCTACACTGCACATTGTACACGGTTTTTCTAATTTTATATAAAAACCGTGTGTCAAATATGAAATTGTGAAAGGCTAAAAAATATTGGGGAATTATACACGGACACTTAGTTATAAATCAGTGTATAATTGTTTGAGAGAGCTACACGGTTTATTAGGGATCAAAAATCCGTGTGGAAAGAAACCGTGCGGAAAAGATTGAGAGAGTTACACGGATATTATACAAAAATCCGTGTATGAATTGCTACACGGATATTTGATTAAATAACCGTGTACAAATATTAAGAGAGCTACACGGTTTTTAGTTACATGTCCGTGTAGAATAGTTAGAGAGCTACACGTTTCGCCCATTTTTCGGCTCAGATTCGCGATCCAACCGTCGGATCTGGACTTTTGGACCTTTCTTTATAATTTTAGAATTTTTAGGGTCTTTTATGTATCTTTTATGCATTTTTGCAACTGTATTTCATCTACCTTTTCTTGTTACTAACTAATACCAAATTGTAATTGTAGAATGTGCCAAAGGAACCGCATTACACCAAGGAGCAGATCGACGATATCAGGTGTGTGTGGGCAAGGTGGTTTGTAACGGAATTTTGCAATGCTCAACATGGATTTCCATAATTTTGTATAATTTGGTGTATATGAATATTGTATAATTTATTGCATATGGATTTCTGGCTAATCTGAAAAATATGAATTTCTTGCTAATCTGGAAAATATGGATTTATTGCTAATCTGGAAAATATGGATTTCTTGTTATATGAAATCTGGAAAATCTGGAATAGTTCTGTAACAAAACTGGCTAGCAAAACTGGAGGCTAGTCGAAAAACAAAAAATACAAAAAAAAAAAAAATGTTCTTTCTACACAGACATTTAACTAAAGTCCGTGTAGAAAAAAAAAGAGCTACACGAACATTTAGTTAAATGTCCGTGTAGAAAGAGGAGAGCTACACGGACATTTAACTAAATGTCCGTGTAGAAAGAGTCAAGCTACACGGTTTTTTAGTTAAAAGTCCGTGTACAAAAAGAATCGTACACGGTTTTTTAGGTAATATCCGTGTAGCTCGGTAAAATGGAGAGCGACACATTCTGGTCTTTGTACACGGCTGTTTGTGAAGTTATACGTGTAGAATCTTTAAAATTGCACACGGGCAAAAGTCCGTGTGTAGTTATTGAACTAATCGTACACCCTCGATTTAAACACGGTAGGAAATCCGTGTAGCTCCTCCTTTATTGTCCGTGTATAATCTTTTTTTTTGTAGTAGTGAATATTCATCGTGCTTATAATATTATTGTAATATCTTCTGTGTTCTGTGAGATTAACATCAAATATTCGTCGTGTAGTAATGATATTTAATTGTAGCCAATAGGAATAAAGCAGGCGGTAATGAGATTAATTATCTGCTAAAAAATTATATATTTCAGAAATGAAATGCGCTCTTATGTCTCTTTTAAAAAAAAAAAATTATCTGCTAAAAAATACAAACTTATCGACTAAGACTATGGATATATATATAAGAGCTATTTTGTATTTATTATTCTTGTGGTAATTAGTATGTACAAAATCATATTTGATAATTATTAACATAATAAGAATCAAAGACTTTTTGCGAGGATAAAAAGTGACTTTTCGCGACGGAGTACCGTCATAAACGTGCTTTATCTATTTGCGACAGTACTTTTCGCGAGGGAGTACCATCATCATTGCGCTTTTTCTCTCGCAAAAAGTGCCTACTTTGTTGTTGTGTAATCATTCCTTTTAACATATATTATTTGTAATGGTATGAGTTGATTTTCAAACATTTTGTATTTTATTTTTTAAATAAGTAATCGATATTTTCTAAATTTACAAGGGACAACTAAATCTTTTACACATCCCCATAGCCATACCATGGCAAGGAGCTAGCTTTCCCCTAGCTTCATGAACCCCTTCACCGATCTCTAAAGGTTTCTGCAATGGGTCGGAACTCGGAACAGTCATGGGGGGCTTCGATAACCCAGGTTTCTCCAAATCAACTACACAGTGAAACAACATGTTCTTTTGGGGAGTGAGGACTTTTATTATTTAATAAAGGGTAAAATCTCATTTATAAATTAAAATAAGTTCTAATAGAAAAATTAATTTATCAGGTAAAATTTGTGAGTTTTTGAAATTTGGAAGGGTAAAATATGATATTATGAATTTTAGAGGGGGGAATACGTAGTTTCAAGGTTTTTGAGAGGGACACATGAAATTCCCCCTTAATATTATATATAGTTCAGAATTTTAATATTACAATTTCAATTTAAATTACAGAATGCTACAGTTTTGAATTCTTGTTGGGATCAAAGTGAGTCAATGTGTAGACTATTTGATTATCCACTTAGTACTCTGACCATTACATTAAATCGTTTCTTTGAATTTAATTATATATATAGATTTTATTACACAGAAAGAATTGATGACTTGTCTCAGTGAGACCCAGCAGTTTTAATAAGATCCGATTTAGGTTGGGATTTCTATATTGATAACTGCATGCATGCTTTAATCATATTCCAAATAATTAGTTCATAGGAACTTTTATGATCCTTTTGTCATTTTTTTTTTCTTAGTCAATTTCATCTGACCGAATGTATTAAATTAGAAAAAAATAAATACGTAGTAAAATAATGGTAATTACAATTGCATCTCACAATAAGTATAATACTAAATGCAAAATAATTTGTAGTGCGCGTGCCATTTTCATTGTTGTAAAATACTTTGAAACGCCACTTTAAATTTTTCATATTTAATAATGACAATTTTCTGTTATTACATTGTCTTAATAGCAATAAATAAATGTTGATTAATTCATAACAATAATATATGATTTGGCTATAATGTAAATAGACCGGAAAGGCGGAAAGTGTAACATAAAAAGGTTCCATTTGATTGATGTCTTAAAAAAAAAAAAAAGTAGTATCAATACCAAACTATTTTGATTTCTTACGAACGAACTAAACTCCATGATTGACAACATAAACTATATTTTAGGCCTAAAGTTTAATTGACACTATTGGGCTGTTACGGCCTGCTACATTCATATAATGAGCCCAGAGCATGTAGTCCAGAAAATTGCCTAGTTCAGCATGATATATTCGTGCTTAGAGATTCGTGCAGAACGTATTTGAACGTTCGAGATTTTCCAAAGAAGCACTCAAAATTTGAGATATCTCAGAGAATTCGAATTATTGATCTGGACCGTTCTTTTTAACCTGGCACGAATCTCAAATCCCAATAGTACTGTCCCTGCGCTAGCCCGATCTCAAACCGTAAAGTGAAGGGAATCTTTTACAATATTGGAGAGGATACTTGTCCTTGGTCTTTTCCATCATCAATTTTCTTCGTCTCTTCTCTTCCAATAGTTGTCGCTGTCTTTTCTGTTCCCGTCGGCCGTCGAGTCCAACGACTTGGTGCGCCATTCTACCCCTCCCTATTCGTACCTTCGCCGAACTCTACCCCTGCGCTGTACCTCCTCTCCGCTCTAGTCGCCCTCGCACGTCACTTCGCTTGACCTTGCCATCTCTCTACTCTGCGCACTGATCCTCTATTTACTCTCCTTCTCTCTCCCTTCTCTTATCCCTCTCTCTACATCTCCCAGTCCGATTCACAAAATTCAAAACCTCTCTTCTTCTTTTTTTCCGTGCTGAAACTCCTTACTGCTCAACCGTTAACCCTGTCGGAAAGGAACAGAGAGGTCGGAAGCGGAAGTCGGTCCTGTGACGAAGGCTGTGGAGGTGAAGGCGCACTGCACTCTTGTCATCTCGTTGTGGCGTAGACTTCTTCCCGGTCGCCGATTGGAGCAGTTACCGGTACTTAAAAGCTCCCTTTGGTTCTTTCTTTGTTTCCATGTGTTGCTTGGGGTGATGAACTCCTTCCTTGTGTTGTGATTGAATATGATTGATCCATCTTTCTTTGTGAGGAATTGGTTTGTGGATTAAATTAAATGTGACAAAGCTTGCTGCCTTATTATTTATGTTGTTTAGTTAAATTGTGACATGATGCCTTGTTTAACTCTTTGAGCCGTGAATCAGTGTTCATCTTACTTGTTGCCCTTGTTACCGTCGGGATGAATAAATTAAAATAAATACATACTTGTTGTTTCATGTCGCACCCTTTGACTTGCTGTGTCACCTTAGAATTGATATTGCGCTACTTGACCCAAGTTCTTGGACTCACCTTGTTGTGCCATGGGAATCTAACTCTGTTTATGTCTCAATTGAGCATATACTGCCTTTGAATTATAAAGCAAGTTGATTAATGATGGTTATCCAATTGATATTCAAATGAAGCTTCTGTACCTTGCCTTGTTTTCTGATTTATAATGAGCTCCCTTTTCTTCTCTTTCTATAACGATGTGATGTGTTGTTTGATTTGGTTGCAGTGGTTGTGAATCCGATAGATGCAAAAATTGGTTTCTGTAATGCATATCTTGTGATAGGTTATCCAATATCATATACAATAATTGTTTTTGTGAGACAATATATGCACAATTTGATAAACTTTGATTCTAATCACCCATACCAGTACTTATCCTTGAAATTGGTTGTTCTGGTACCTTCGTGACATTGGTACCGTGCTCTATTGTGTACTGGTATGCAGTTCCGGGTTTCTAAGGGCATTTCTGTAATTCTTCAGCATTCAGCACAAGCCTATGTTATTCTGCAACAATCAGGGCTTTTTTTATAAAATTTCTGTATTATGTACAACTTTAAATAGATTTTGGTAAATTTCAGGGATTGGAGTGCAAATTTTCGGATCTGACAGGTTCAGGGACTAAACGGTAACAGAAAATAACTTTGTTTAGAAAACAGTCTCTGGATAAGGATCTTTTTGTGACATGATGTAAAAACTTTTAGAATAAGTCTTTTCTAATGGAAATTTTATGATAATAATACTTTCAAAATGTAGAAAACTTTAACAATAATTTTGAACAACAATTTGAATTAAAGAAAATATTCTTTTGAAATTTATGTGATGTTTTTTTTTTGTAAGCATGCATAATTTTGAATTGAAAATTTAATAGAACTTAGAATTTGAGTTTGATTTCCAAGCTGTGAATAAAAGAAAAATAAATAGACATGTCCTTATGTTACTCTAGGAAATTTTTTATCTATAGAAATTATTAAATACATATGTACGGAAACAGAAAGAGTACATCGTTTCCAACAAATATAGAAAGATCTGACTCAATGAGTCCGATCCAAGTTTATGGATTGGTCTCAATGGTCCAGATCCATCAATATATATTTATTTTTTTTAGTACGGTTGAAAAGGAGAAATGCATGTGCCACATTTCATCATATTACAAGTGGATCTTCCTCATTGAGGTCGATCCATGCAGAATTTTTTTAATTCGGTACAAACGAAGAATTGGTAGCTGTTACATTTAATCAATTTAGAATTGGATCTTTCTCATTGAGGCCGATCCATCCAGTATTTTTTAGTTTCACTATTTGGGTACGTAAATAAAACATGGATATCATACATTTCCAAAAAAACATGGATTAAAAATTCGGATTAAAAAAAATGATATGATACATTTCCAAAAAAAATGAATATTATCAAAATGATATGGGTCTACGTAAATAAAACATGGATGATTAAAATCATATATGTTTTATTTTTCTAATCATTCATTTTTAATATTATCAAAACATGGATGATTAAAAATAAATGATATCATACCTTTAAATGCAGAAATAAATAAACATCCATGTTTTATTTACACTGATCCATCCAGTTTTTTGTCACATTTAATCAATTTAGAATTGAATCTTCCTCATTAAGGCCGATCCAATTCTAATCTGATTTGCTGTGGCATCCATATTTTAGAATTTCCGATCAAAGTCTAATTTTTCTTTAAAATATATATATTGATGGATCTGAACCATTGAGACCGATCCATAAACTTGGATCGGACTCATTGAGTCATATCTTTCTATATTTGTTAGAAACGATGCACTATTTCTATTTCCGTACATGTGTATTTAATAATTTCTATAGATAAAAAAATTCCGTTACTTTAGGCCTTCAGACTAGTGAAAACAAAAGTAAAATAAAATAAAAGGAGAAAGTAAATAACGACAAAGAGTTTATCTAGAGTGTTTTAGAAAGTCAACAACGACAAAGATAGCAAACTATATAACATTTTTAAATGGAAAAGAAAACAGTCACACGATATTTAATAATTCAAATTATTTATTATTCAATTTTACAGACTTTGAGCTTAAAAAAAATGTATTTCTAACATTTTTAATAATATATAAATTTATATTTATAGTACATTGTTTAATATATATGTGAGAATTTTTCACTGTGTAAAATATACTTATTTTCATAATAATAATAATTATATCTCATAAATATATAGACGTATAAGTATATACAAAATTAGCGGTCAGATGGTTTGACCCGTCGGTCCGACTGGTGAACCGTTGATAACTTTGCCGAATTGACGTTCGATCTGGTTCTGATAACAGGGGCATAAATTGAAGTTTGACGCTTCATAATAATGTAGCCTTGAATTAGACTTTTGTTCTCAAGTAATATAATTACATCAGAAGCCTGTAATTTGTAATATATCCTTGAGAGATTCCGGAAACATTTTTTTTTTTTTTAAAGTCCCGGAAACATTTTAAAATGTCGATCTTTTCAACTGCTGCGTTGTATGGGCGCAAGAAGTAAAAGGGGCGGGCGCTATCGGTGTCCTGGCGTCCAATTTTTTTTCTTCTTCTGGACAGACTTCAGAAACTATAATGTAGATCTTAAAATGGAGTAGAACTAGGGTGCTCCTAAGCTCACCAACTCCTTCCGTGAGCGCGACTCTAAAACCTATCAAATTGACTTCAAACGACATTTCCAAACCGTTAGATGTTCAATCTATATTAAAATGTGCTTGGAGACCAAATTTTACATTTTTTGGAATTTTTTTACTATTTATTAAGATGGTTTGAAAATCGCTGTTTTCCAATGGTGCAGAATTTTAATAAAAACAGCGATTTTCAAACCATCTTAATAAATAGTAAAAAAATTCAAAAAAATGTAAAATTTGGTCTCCTGCACATTTTAATATAGATTGAACATCTAACGGTTTAAAAATGTCGTTTGAAGTCAATTTGATAGGTTTTAGAGTCGCGCTCACGAAGGGCTTGGTGAGCTTAGGAGCACCCTAGTTCTACTCCTTAAAATGTACATTACAGAGTATTTATACATATTATAGGCTAAAGAGCCGTTGAACCATGAACTAAAAATAGAAAGAAAAACAACGGCTATAAAATATAAAAGGAAAGAAGAAACAACAGAAAGAGAAAACGCAAAAAAGAGAAAAGGTGGATTGGATGTTATGTGTCTGCAGTGTGTGCATCTTCTATGAATATGTTATTTAATATTTTCAATAGATTTTTTCAAATTTATTTTTTAATGACTATTAAGAGTTTTAAACTTCTGTCACAACAATTGCGAACTACTTTTTATAAAAACAAAAATAACAAAAAAACAAAGAAAGAAAAAGAAAAAAATTGACTGCTAATTATACAAAAATATATAAGAAAACATTGCTAAAAATATCATATCTTCTTATTAGCATTAATTCTGATATTAGGAGACATGTGGGTAAGATATTATTTTCTGTATAGAAGTTCACAAGTCCAATATACAGTGTTATCTAGCGAATATATGTTAAAAAAATATATCAACTAGTTAATGTAATCCAAAAACATATCCCGAAATTTTTAATTATACCATTTAAAAAATAAAAAATAAACCAAAGCACCCATGTTCCCGAGGAATTTGAATTCTATCCAGGCCGCATCGGCATTCTGCGGCCTCAAAAACTGAGATTCGCACAATGTCAATGCGGCCCCAGCCAAGGAGCCGCAGAATGCCAGTGCGGCCCCATATTTTTTTCTTGGTTTTTTTGTCTAACAAAAATAGAGGATGGGGATATCTCAAAGAAACTGAAAAAAAAAATTCTTCTTGGAATGCGCATCCTTTCTGAAATATCTCAAAGTTTGAGTAGACAAAAAAAAAAATTTTGGGGCCACTCTAGTATTGTGTCGGCCCAGTATCAGCATTGTGCGGACTCCAATCTTTGAAGCTGCACAATGTCCCTGCGGCCTGAGTATTTATCGAATTATCTCAAATTTGGAGTAATTTGGTTTATTTTGTTTATGCTATAAATAAAAATTTCGGAATATATCCACTAGTAACTATGTTCCAAATATTTTTAAAATAATTATTGACAGAATATAGGTTTTTTTTTTGGTAAATAGGTCCGTAGGCATTCATTGAAATAAAAAATTTGTTACAGTTCATCATTTGTCATATTACAGTACATCATCTTAGGGTCTCTGTACCCATGAACCCATAATCTGACTCGTCTTAGATAAACAATAGATTTTAACATCTAAGGCGCGCATATTCTAGATTTGCAGTATCTAGAATATAGGTATCTTTGAATCGATTATTACCAAATTATCACTGTAACTCATTTTACACACACATCAAATCAGACCGAATTTGTCGGGCTGAGTTGGTCCGTAATATTTACCCTAAAAAGAAAAGAAAAAATGGTTCATATTATTTTTCCTGTAATGGCACTGGCAGACAGCATAGTGACATAACTTGCGTATTATACGCGTATAATTCGCATATAATTTGTTTTTTCGACGTAACCGAGCCGAACTCCGAATAAAACGCAGAAAAATGTATAATACATTTTTATTTGCGAATAAAACGCGTATAAAACGTGAGTTACGAATGGAACAGTCTCACGGGATAAATTGCCATAGGAAGTTCTCTTTATTATTGCCATGGATTTCATACCGAGATGGATGGGCAAATTGATGAACATAGGTGCCCTCAAATTGCCAATAGAAAGAATGCAACCGACTCTCCTCTACGCCGACGATGCGCTTTTCTTCATTAAACCGGAACTACAGCAGCTACAGATTCTTAACATCGTACTACGGACATTCGGAGACATCTCGGGCCTCAAGATAAACCTTGACAAATCAGAGCTGCTAGCCACTGTAACGGATGAACAACACACCCAGCAACTGGCACAACACCTTGGCTGCAAACGAAGCTCCTTTCCCTTCAAGTATTTGGGTCTGCCTCTCTCGGACTCAAAACTGAAAAAAGAAGACTTCGTCCCATTGATACAGAAAATCAATGGAAGGCTAACCGGCTGGACCTCTAAACTTTTATCAATGGCGGGAAGGTTGACACTTATAAACTCGACACTATCCTCAATGCCGATATACTTCATGTCGGTCTTTAGCCTACCAAAATGGGTGCTTAACGAAATCGAAAGAACAAGAAGAAACTTCCTATGGCAAGGGGCAAGGGGCAAGGGAGAATGAAAAGAAAATGCATTTGGCAAATTGGGAAATGATATGCAAACCAAAAAAACTCGGCGGACTTGGAATCATTGATCTTGAAATTTTTAATAGAGCACTATTGGTAAAATGGCAATGGCAGTGGCAATCTAGTGAACACAAGCTGTGGAAAGGGTTGTTCCAAACCCTATACTGTGTACAAGGTACACAGGGGATAGACAATTCTCACCTATTCAGGGCCAATTTAAAAAATACCTCCAGCTTCTGTCAATGCTTTTTCCAACGGGTGCAAGGCCAAGGAAATACAGTGAGATTTTGGGAACAAGATTGGGGATTTGGAATTCTCAAATTTTTTCTAGAAACTCTGTATACCTATACCACACAACCGGAGGTGACCCTGCAGCAGGCATTAAGACTAGGACCTGCGCAAATACTCCGGCCGGTTCTATCTGACAGAGCAACAGAACAGCTCACTACACTGCAAAGTGTGATGGATTCGCAAGTGACAAGGAGAAGGCAAGCAGACCCTATGCAGCATGATAGTGATACTGTCAAATGGAAGATGACAACAAACGGGGACTTCACAGTCAGTTCAGCCTACTTCGTCATGAAGGATACGCCGGGATTCAAATCAAAGACAACGAGAATTTGGAAGCTGACAGTGCCCCTGAGGTACAGGGTATTCGCGTGGTTGCTACTTCACAACAAGATTCTCACAGCACAAAACCTAAGAAGAAGGGGATTCAACATAGTTGGGATATGTTACATGTGTTGGCGCAACGATGAATCAGCACAACACCTCTTCAATCAGTGCCAACAAACAATACCGGTTTACAGAGGAGTGCTGCACATCGGAAGCGGTTACACAACAGGTCAAGATAACATCACAATGTTAACAGCCTCCCAAGTCCCCAAGAAGGACCGCGAGCTACTACTGATAACACACTTCACGATTTGGCGTGAGAGATGCACCAGAATCTTTAGAAACGAGAAAAAACAAACGCAGCAGCTCGTAGAAGAAGCGACACAGCAGTGGAGAAGCTCGACAAGCTGCAACAGAGACAGAAATCTTCCAACAAGAGGAATAGGATAATAACATATGCACGCGGCTTCATTTCAACCCCAAATGAACGCTGCTTTGCTCAAATCTTCCTTTTACTATCTTTTTGCTATTTTTACTGTTACTTTTTCCACTTTCTGGCCATTTGGCAAACTCCCTTGTTTTCATTTTTCTTGCATCAGGGTTTGTTCTCACAAACTCAACCAATGTAACCAATTATGGTTAATGAAAAAGAGGGCTAGACCCTCTTTCAATTTCAAAAAAAAAGTACTCGACTGTAATGAAATCGGTGACCCAGTTGTTGCTGATAAGCTGTGGTTTTCATGGTCTTGCACGGTAGATAAGAAATACGAAATACGCTTAAAAATAAAGTTTTGTACTGTACAATTGTACATAATCCGAGTAATATTATTTCAACTTAATATATTTTATTTATTAATTTATTTAATGGAATCGACTAATTGTATCCAACGAGTTGTACTCAGTTTTTACTCAAACCAACTATCATTTGACTTGCGCGAATACTGTAAAATTCTATACTCAATACTGTATCTTCAATGACAAATCATATATAATATGTAATTCAAAATTCTAACAACCAGGTTTGTTGCTAACCGTTTGCAACTTCCACAACTGCCAAACTACCTGTACTTCTTGTATTTCAACTGGATGTACCACTACTACAGAAAAAGAGATTGCAGACGGACATTACCAGAGGAGCTACACGGATTTCCCTGCCGTGTATGAATTGAGGGTGTATAAAAGGTACCCTCTATAGACACGGATATTTACCCGTGTATATCTAATGCTTTCTACACGGATTACCAAATAAACAGCCGTGAACATACACCTGCCTGTGGCGCTCTCCATATAACCGAGCAAAACGGATATTACGTAAACGACCAAGTACGAATACTCTTTATTAACGGACATTGCAACTAAATATCCGTGTCGGTTACTTTACCTACACGGACATTTAGTTGCATATCCGTGTCCCTCTCCTAACAAATCAATAAAAAATAAAATAATCCTTGTATCTCCGAACTCGTTCTACACGGACATTGGTCAGAACAACCGTGTCGATTTACTCTATCTACACGGACGTTTAATTTCATATCCGTGTCCTGCCATAACTATCGTACACGGACAAATATAAAATAATCGGTGTAGAAACCGAAAACGCTCGACACGGATATTTGCTAAATAACCGTGTCAACTATTGTTTTCTACACGGACTTTTAACTTCTTATCCGTGAATCGTTCTTAACTATCATACACGGACTGTATAAAAGAATATCTGTACTCATTTCTACACGGTTGTTTATTTAACAACAGTGTGGAATTACTGTGTTTTTTTCACGGACGTTTAGTTTCATATCCGTGAAGTCTCTTAACTACCATACACGGACTATATAAAAGCATCCGTGTAGCTCTCTGTACACATACACGGTCTTTTGTTTAACGTCCGTGTAGCGTTTTCTTTTGACACGGAGTTATAATTCACGTATCGTAACTATCATACACGGACAAATATAAAATAATCCTTGCTCACTCAACTCGTTCTACACGGGCTTTCGTTTAATATCCGTGTAGAATTGTCCCATTTTGTTTTCTTGTTTTTTTTCATTTCTGGGCTAGCCTCCAGTTTAATTTCCTAGCCAGTTTTCCTACAAAATTCATATACCATTCTGTTTTGCTAGCCAGTTTTCCAGATAATTTGACATTAAATTATGCTTGCTAAATTCATATATACACTAAATTGTTATACAAATTCATGTTCATCATTACAATATTCAGATAGAAACCATCTTGCCCAGCTACCTCTTACATAGTCGATCTGCTCCTTGGAGTACACAGCTTGCTTTGATGGTTACTACAATTATAATTTGATATTAGTTAGTAACAAGAAAAGGTAGATGCAAGACAGTCGCAAATATCAATTGCTAATTTAATGAAATGAGAATTATAAGTAAGCATAATATGAAAATATCAATTGCTATTATATAGGCACAATTAATATGAATTACATACCACATCTGGAAATGTGAATTGCCTTTTTTCGACAAAGATAAACATGGAAATCATCATGTAATATCCGCATTCCCAATCCGCCTCCTGTTGCGGGCTCTACAATTTACATTTAGCGGCCTATGTTAGAATGACAATAATTTTTTGAACAAAATATGAAATTATAGAATTGTGTTGTGCTCACCGGCCACCACCTCCAAATCAACTTTCCTTTTGATTTCTTGTCCTTGCTGCGCAATCCTCCTTGTGTAACGTATGCAGCAAAAGCCCTTACAAAATGGAGTGACTCTAATTAGCAATTCCACAATTTGTTATAATTGGGAAAAAAATCAAACATAGTGAAAGATTATTGCTTACTTTTGCACATACGGGTAGATTGCTTTGCACGTGCTAAATCCGATCGTTTCTTTGGGCTGCAAAGAATCTATCACGTAAACCGCACTCATGCAAGGCACAATGATGATCAAACACCAGTGTCCCCTGTGGGAGGAGAAGAATTATAGGATCTTAGCATCAGTACCCAGATATTTTGGCATATATAATAGTGAGACACGTGTTTGCTTGACTTGATGGTGTGATTTCAATTATTTATATATTTAATCACAAGGTTAGAACTAACATCTGGTGGTATGGCAAGAGAAGAAATCTCTTCTTCGTCTTAGTAGCTTGGAGCATCGCGCCACACAGGTAATCCATAGCCACCTTCGGAGTATTTTTCACGTTCGACGCACTAAGTACGCTGGGGTCCAGAAAAGCACACAAGTTCTGTTTGCCCTTGTAGTTAGTACTATTGATTAGCCTCCTGAAAAATTATCATATGACATTAGAATATATTCTTCAGTGCTATACCCATGATATAAACAATTTTTGGTCACTAACATGAGGAAAATGGTGATGTGCCCCACGGAGAGCCATTTATCGGACCCCGAGGCATGTAGAAAGTCCTTGAAGTCGGTGAACGGTAGCAGTACAACTGAGCCATCATATAGAAATCTCCCCGGAGGGATAGGTATGACGACTTCCGTCATGTCCTTGGGTGCCGCCATCAAGCGGTCGTGGAGATCCCGCAAATCCTTTTCGAGAAGGAGCTTGTATTCTTCCTCGGTGAGCAGACGAGGTGGAGGTCCTGCTGGTTGGACAGGAGGGTCAGCAACTGCTGCTCCGGCAGCAGGGTCAGCAACTACTGGTCCGGCCGTAGGGTCAGGTTCTGATGTTTGGACAGGAGGGTCATGGCCTGCTGGTTGGGCAACCGGAGCAGCAACTGCTGGTTGGGCATGAGGGTCAGCAACTGCTGCTGCCGGAGCAGCAGCTGCTGACCCTGCTGCCGGAGCAGCAGCTGCTGACCCTGCTGCCGGACCAGCAGCTGCTGACCCTGCTTCGTCCCTCCGTACCGGTGACATCACGCCCTCCGTGCGACTATCATCATCTCCTCCTGTCTGTATCGAAATTTTTTACCTTTTTCAAGTATTTGAAAAGGAAGTGCTTTGAATGTAACAAAATAACTTGACTATTTATGCATTACCTGATCGAAAATAATCTGATCCTTGGGCCATTGCACGAATGACAGTCGGGCATCATCGACACAGAGCATGCCATTCCCCTCAATTGGGACAGGAAGAGGTAAGTGCTCCCATCCCTTCAAGACATTGTCAATCTGTACGGCAGCATGGCCGGGAAGTAGCTGCTCATTGTGCACTTTGTTGGCTGCTGGATGTACCATGCCCTTAGCAACAACCAGAGGCTTATTCCCGAGGCACAGGACAAGTTCGCATGCTGTGGCGTCCTGCAATTTCATGTCAGAATTTATTTTTAAATTGAAATATATATATACATTCATTCATATAAATCAAAGGTTGAAATAGCGTTTATCGCGTCATAGCAGAACAGCTGAAAAAACGGCGCTATGGCCATATAGTGTCCAACAAGTAGTAATTGCCACCCAATAACGGAACGGCTGAAAAAACAGCGCTACGGTTGAAATACCTCCCAATAATGTCCAACAAGTAGTAATTGCCTTTAGAATACGAACAAGTAGTGATTACCTTTAGATGATCCATGTCGTCTCCGAACGTCCCGGATGCCTGACTACTTCGCCGAACTCCCGTCGGGGTGGGAGGTGCTTGCTCGGCTGGCTGCACCATAGCTGTAAAATCGGCACACAACCTTGATTCCAACTCCTCCATCTTTGCGTGGTACTCGGCGCTCACCTCCTTGCGTATCTGCGCAACTATCTCGTCTTTGTTCACTTTCGCACGAGATTTCCTTCGAGGTTTTGGTCCATTGAATACGTCCTTCCAGCCCCTGTAGGCACCTACGCCCCTTACTCGACCAGGGTGTTCTGGATTCCCGAGCGCTATGGACAAGGAGTCATCTTGCCTTTCGACCGACCAGGCACCGGAATTGACCTCCTCCTCCACCTCCAATTGTGAATAGAAAAATTAGTTATAGCAAAAGAATTAGTTATCGATGTACACAAAGTTTTTAACACGCTTGAATTACACATAGTTCTAACGAACGACTCGTACCATTCTCTGAGCCACGGGTCGCAACGTGGGATGTAGTACTATCCTCCCGTCAGTGGTTAACTCGGACCTTGCCAACGTCCAATCTTGGGCCCTAGGATTTTTTATCCTAACCACGGGTGAGTCAGAGTCTTTGTTCAAATCCAGTATTTTAGCCCACTCCTCCCTTTTACCCTGGTAACCACCCGACCCCAACTTGTGCGGATACTTGTTCATTGCAACGATCCTCTTGCCCTCCTCCCTTTTTTTCTTCACACATCAAAGTAAAAAAATTAGCCTAGCTACTATTTTCCATTTATTAAAAAGTAAACAAACCAATTAAAAAGCAAACAAAAAAATTACAAGTTGTGAGTGGAACACCATTTCAACTTCATATTAATTCAGTTATTCAAAATAAACACCATTTCACATTTATATATGATTGGAACAACAGCAACAGGGTGTCTATTTCGGACACCATTTACCAACATAATTCAAATCGATAAAGGAAAAAAGGTAATTTTGCTGAATTTACATACCTTGAACTCGTCCGTGCTCTTCATCTCCACAAACTTCTCCCACTGCTCTTGTTTCACCCAAGGATAGTAGCCTACCGGGTTTTACCTTGATCCATGAAATCCGTACTCAGCGTGCTTTTGAATTGCTTCCAAGCTTCATTCATTATCCTCAAAGTCTTATCCTTTACCACCTTCGGGATGTCATCCGGGATGTTCCACTGAGCCTGCATTGACACCCAAATTACTGCATTTAAGTTCCTGTACAATTAAAAAAAATATATTAACTGGTTAGGTACTTCACCTTCACAATGTTCCACCAGCCGTTCTTTTGGTCTTTCGTAAAATGATCCCATCTCTCTACCAGGATGTCTGCCTTTTGCTTCACCAAATTGCACACATAATTTTTGTACTCAGCCCGTCTTGCACCCTTCGCACACCCATTTTTACTAAACTCGATGTCCAGTTGCTTTGCCTCGGACGTGGACGCGCACATTGTCGGACCTCTTTTCCTTTTGGCCGAACCTGATTGGGCAGCAGCTTGGTGCTCGCCTTCTTCCATCATATCTACGTGCTCATTCTCAATCGACATGGTTCTATAAAAAAAAATAGAACTTTTTCAGTAAATACCAAAGTAAATACAGTAAATACATGCAGTAAATACCAAAACTTTTATACCAAAATTTCTTCGCAATGGAGGTGTTGAGCAGAGAGTTGGTTGTCGGACCGGAGAAATAAGAGGTAGGTTGTCGGACCGGAGAGTTGGTTGGACAGGAGAGGCGACAAAATCGAGGTGAGGTGGGGAAGAAATACTCGAAGCGGCGCGAGCTAAGTTTCGAAATGTTTGGAAAAGAATTGAAGGCGCGAGCTAAGTTATGAAAAATTTGGAAGAGCAGGCACGTAATATGTATTGTAACCCTAGTTCTACACGGACAATTCACTTAATTCATTTGTGTTGGAACACCTTTATACACGGACATTTGATCTAAACTCCGTGTAGAGAGGAAGTACACGTTCTACACGGACTTTTTATAAAATATCCGTGTAGAAAGACTCTCTCGACACCGATATTAACTTAAAAACCGTGTAGAATAAGGGAGAGCTACACAGACTTTAATGAGAAAGTCCGTGTAGAAAGACCCTTTTGACACGGACTTGATTTTAACATCCGTGTCTATACCTTTTCGGATATTGCAACGACACTCGTGCACGAATACCTTTCGACACGGCCGTTTAATTAAACGTCCGTGTCTTTTTACAATGATACACGGACATGTAATTAAACGTCCGTGATAAAAGTATAAAAATCAGATTATTTATTTAAGTTTTGTTTAATTTGAACAGTTCCACGACGGAATTTGAAAAGTTGCCTTTTTAATTATCATTTCTAAGGAGAAGACGAAACGACTCTTCAAAATTCTATATAATCTGAGAAACCCCGATTGAGATTTGGAATGTTCAAATGGCCGTGACACCGCCCCCCTCAAGTGTGCCACGGCGAAGCCCAAGGGGGCATCCACCACCAAATGTGCCAGGACCACGGCCCCCCTCAAAACCTCCCGAAGTCCCTCTCGAAGTCCCTGCCGAAGGTCCCGCAGTCCCTCCCGGCTTCGAAATGCCTCCTCCCTACGTGAAGAGGACATGGCCATGGCCCCTCTCAAGTAAGCCACGGCGAAGCCCAAAGGGGCACCCACCACCAAAGCCCTACATAAGAAGGGGCAATCCAGCCAGACCATTCTTCCCTTGGATTAGAAGCTAGGCCAAGGCAGCCACCACCATCTAACTAGTTTAATTAAGTTATTTTTTTTTTGTTTGCTTTGTAGTTATTTTGTAGTTTTTCTTTAAATTTGTGGTATATATATGAGGATCCTTTCTTTTGGTACGATGTATGGGGATCCTTTTTTATGTAATATATTTTGTTCTTTAATCAACAATTTTTTTTACACAGTTTCTTTTTTGTTAAATACTTCATGCTATCTAAATAAATACTTTTATAGATATGAATTAGCAGCACAAAACAACAACATGCAACAATATATAAGCACTACAAAGGTTATTACTTAAAAACCTTTAATATTTAAAACTTTGATTCTAAGTAAAATACATTATGTTGCCTAAATAATCTGATTTAAAAACATAAATTAACACTTACCTGATATGAAGAATAAATAATTTATGGGGACTTTACAAAATAATTAGAAAAGCTAGCTTTAACATATAATAATTTCCAGGAATTGCAAATTAAAAACCTTTTTACACGGATGTTTAATTAAATGTCCGTGTATGATACATTTCTACACGGACTTTTAATTAAACATCCGTGTAGCTCTCTTTGCATTTCTACACGGATGTTCAATTAAAGAGAACAGAGTAGGTCCGATGCCCATCGGACCTACTTTCATGTTCAACGATGATGACCGTCCGATCTAATTTAAGATATGCACGCACGGAAACTGAAACTGATACGAACGAATATTAATCTATTTCGCACGACTTTTAAAGCAAATAGACGGTGATTAAACCCATCGTACGCAAATACGAACGAATCAGATAAACTTTTTTTCAACGATGATGACCTACTTTTAATATGTTATGTACAATAGCAGCTTGTGTCCGATGCCCATTAGACCCAAAGTGAGTCCGATGGGCTCTATGACCGTCCGATCTATCTCAAGGTCCGTGCGCACGAAAATTAAAGAAGGCGCGAAAGTTCTGGCGGGAATCAATCGTTATGTACGTATTTTTTAGGGGAGCGCGCAGCTTGGGTCCGATGCCCATCGGACTCAAAGTGGGTTCACGCCAGAACTTTCGCGCCTAGCAGCTTGGGTCTGATGCCCATCTGTTTTATGATTGATTCCCGCCAGAACTTTAGAGTGATTTTTGTGATAATACAAGTTAAAATTCAAAGATCTCAGATAATACAGCTTGATGGATGGGTAAATAAAGATAAAATTCCATCAAAATTTGCTGCACTTGATTAAAGGTTGTAATATTTGATTTGAACGGTCCCGATCAATCAACGGACTAACTATTTTTGTGCGTCTTCACAATCTCACAAGGCAAGAGTTTATGTTTCATGAAACATAAACTCTTGCCTTGTGAGATTGTGAAGACGCACAAAAATAGTTAGTCCGTTGATTGATCGGGACTGTTCAAATCAAAGAGCATTGCATTTATTGTCTTCCGTGAAAGTTTGATCAAAAATTATTTTTATTTAACCATCTATCTAGTTCATTGAAGATTGAAGTATCGTATGGCCACAAACACTTCGTGCTGGATCAAACCTCATACATAATAAATTTTCCAAACTTTTATGTTGGTTACATTCAATGTTCTCCCTTGATCATTTTAAAACAGATATGGAATGATTTCATTGCAGATCGACCGTTGATTTTCCGCTTGAAAATGAACGGTCCAAAAATATTTTTACAATTTGAAGGGACATACAATGATGAAAGTTTATAAAAATAATATGTATAAGTATTATTTGGCCATATAAGATGTAAACAAAATAAAAATATATTTTTTGAATTATTTTCGTATGTACTGTTGTACATGTACATGTCGATTAGTAAATATCAAGCTTTGTTGACCGTCCGATAAACGAAGAACGGTCCTGAGGTCTTCATTTAAGAGGTGGTGGGTAGATTTTCCACACTCTCTGAGGTAACATAATATCTCTGTTTAGATCTGGTTCTAGATGTTGCACAAGATCCTTTAATATTTGTGCATAATAATGATTAGACGGTCGGATAAAACCACAGATATTATGTTACCTTTGAGTTTATGAAAGCCATTTCTATCCCTCCGCACAGTTATCAAAAATTTTTCGCACTTCCCTCCTTTAGCTCCCTGTCTCCCTCCCAAAAATTCAAAACCAATTTTCCGAAAATTTTCGCCTAGGTTGGCTTTTCCCCGCCTCACTTTCCCTCGCTTTCTACACGGACGTTTAATTAAAAGCCCGTGTACGATACCTTTCGACACGGACTTTTAATTAAAAGTCCGTGTAGCTCGCTTTGCATTTCTACATGGACGTTCAATTAAAGAGAACGAAGTAGGTTCCGATGCCCACCGGACCAACTTTTATGTTCAACGATGCTGACGGTCCGATCTAATATAAGATATGTGCGCACGGAAACTGAAACAGAAACGAACGAATTTTAAACTATTCCGCACGACTTTTAAAGCAAATAGACGGTGATTAAACCCATCGTAAGCAGAGTAGGTCCGATGCGCACGGACCTACTCTCAAGTCTTAATTTGTAACTGGAAGTTAAATAATATAGAGTTCAAGAGCACAAAAAATAAAAATACTTCATATATTAATTTCAACATAGGGATAGTTACTGGATACATCATCACTTAATACCAAAACAAAAACATAAAATGTATAACAAACATAAGTATCTATCCCTAATTAAAAAACTATCCTTTCTAGTTGCCTCCCCTTTTTAATTTTAACATCCGTGTCTCTTACCCTTTCTACACGGACTTTTATTTAAAAGGCCGTGTAGCTCACCCTTTTAGAGATCTAAACCCTAAACCATTTGTACACGGACTTTTAGTTTAATATCCGTGTGTGATTACCTTGTACCTTTTTCCCTTCAGCTTTGCCTCAACCTTTTTTCCCCTTCAACTTTGTTCCCTCTCTGCCTTTGCAAAACAATGAATCCGAGATATTTGAAAACCTGCAGTTGAGCATTGAGTTCCTGTACCAAACCTTCATAACGATCATTTTCTTCTTATAAATACAACTCCACAGCAAGCGACTTCATCAAAATGCTCGACCTTCCTCTCCCAACTCAGATTTCTCCCTCCTCTGAAGGTAGAACAGGCAGATGCAGCCTCCCGGGAGAAGTTCTTCAATCTGAGTTGGAGAGGAAGGTCGAGCATTTGGAGAAATCGCAACGAGGGCACTCGGCCTTTGAGAAATAGATAGTTGAAATTGGCAAAGGACTCGAAGCGGCGCGAGCCAAGTCATTTATTATATTGTAACCCTCTTTCTACATGGATATTAACTTAACAACCGTCTAGAATGAAGGAGAGCTACACGGACTTTTACGTTGAACGTCCGTGTAGAAAGACCCTATCTACACGTATTATTAACAAAAAGTCCGTGCAGAAATTAATTAAAAATATTAAGTGAATTTACTTCTTATTTTTTGTATTATTTGAAGTGATAGTGATTTATTATTTGTATTATTTTGAACTAATATTTGATTTTTGACCTAGAAATGTTTGAAATATAAATATTTTTTATTAATATTTAATATTTGAACTAATATTTAAAACCAAATACTAATACTTGTCTGTCCTCAAATGGACTTTTCCAAGTTTGATAAATTTTTAAGACATATATTTGTTTAACTTATTTGCATGCATCATAAATTCAAATTTGGAAAGTGTAAATGTTCAAAAATGTGAATAGCAAAAAAAAGGTTAAATAAAATAGAGTTCAAGAGAATAAAAAATAAAAATACTTCATATATTAATAACATAGGAATAGTTACTGGATACATCACTTAACACCAAAATAAAAACATAAAATATATAACAATATAAGTCTCTATTCCTAATTAAAAAACTATTCTTTCTCACTAATTGCCTCCCCTTTTTCTCTTTTCAGGGAAGTATCTTGCTCGCTTGCCTCCTTTCTTGTTTATATTTTCCCATACTCTCTTGCTTCTTCTCAACCGTAACCAAACTTTGGGATCATCAAACTGACCGTGTGGACCGTAAGGATCCTCAGGACCGGAATCCGAATCACCTTCATAAGACTCAGGATCCGATTCGGATTCTGAATGAGAAGAGACTTCAATCACAGGTGGCGGGGGTACATCCTCACAATGAATTATGTTCGTCTTGAGACCATTCTTCCCGCAGTTCAGACATTTAGCACCTCGTCCACATGGTCGGATTATACACGGTTTTTTTGGAGGATTGTGATTTCCCGCAGGATTAGGATTTTCCATATCTGAATAGCACAAAATTATTTTCCAAGTAATTCTTAATTTCTTTTGATCAGAATTACTTGATCAAAACGGCGCCGGGTCCCGGGAGGAGATTGCCTTTTATACCAAATTTTTCCATTTTTCTACACGGATTTTACCTTTAACAATCCGTGTAGCTCCCCTTCCCCATTAAACCCTAAACTCTTTACCCACGGACGTTTACTCTAACATTCGTGTTTGATTACCTTTTTACACGGATCTTTATTAAACATCCGTGTAGCTCTCCTCATTATTGTGTGGATTTTAGTTAATAGACGGCCGTGTGTGAAGGCCGTGTGTGAAGTAATTGACAACATTGCGTGGTTTAACTTGTTATTTTTTATATTATTTAAAAGTGATAATAAATAAGTATACATATTATTTGGACTCGAAATGTTTGAAAAGCCAATATTTTTTTACTGAAATTTAATATTTCAACTAATTTGAGCATCCTAATAGAAATATATTAACTGCAAATATTATTTTACTAATATTTTAACTGCAAATATTGTTTAGAAATAGAAATATTTTAACTAGAATATTATTTAAAAGTTGTTTCCAAACAAGATAATTAAAAAGTTATTTTCTAAACAAGATAAATATTACACATCTGCCTTTTTTTTATTTTTCTCTTTTTTTCACTGATTTCACATTACATTCGGCCCATATTCCTTCATTGTGGTCGGATCGCAAATAGTTTGCTTCGTCTTGTTCTTCAATTGAGGCTACCTCAGTTTGCACGTCGGTACAAAATGGAGGTATTTTGTCGAACTGGTCATACTCTTCTTCGTCGACGACGTTTTGTACCCAACAATTCTTCTTTTCCCAGATAGGACGATGCTACACCTATTATCACTCGGGTCAGTGACATAAAAGACTTGGGTTGCTTGCTTGGCGAGTATAAACGGATCATCAACATACCCAACTTTATTAAAATCAACGAGTGTGAACCCGTCGTTATCAACTTTAACACCCCGGTCTTCGACCCATTGACACCGAAACAAGGGAATGCTAAGGTCAGGACTGTAAATGAGCTCCCAAATTTCCTCAATAACGCCATAATACGACTTTGATGCTATTACGGGCCGGGAATCTCCGGATCTACCGAATTCTTGAGACGTCGCCACCAACGTCACCCCACTATTTTGCATCGTGCTCTTATCACTTTGGGATTTAGTGTAAAATGTATATCCGTTAATTTCGTATCCTTGGAATGTTCTAACAACAATTCGGGGTCCTTCGCCCAGCAGTCGAACAATTTCATTTACGGGCCCCCTATCGGGGTGTGACTGCACCCTTTCTCTCAGCCATCCTACAAATGAACGATTATGCTCGTTGGTAAGCCACTTCTGACTTCTCGTGTAGTACTCTTGTTGAAGGATTGTCATGTGCTCATCTATATAGGGAGCAACATCTGTCATGTGCTGTAGTACCAAAAAATGTGCCTTCTGTAGTTCATCTCTATCAGCAACTACGGCTTTCAACCCAATTGTCCCGACTCCTTGGAGCCTTCTCTCATATCGAGACTTTGGAATGCCAATAGGACAGACACCGGTCATGTAGTTGGTGCAAAAATCAATCACCTCTTCTGTGGAATATCCTTCTACAATGCTACCTTCGGGTCGATGTCGGTTCCTTACGTATTTTTTCAAAATTCCCATGTATCTCTCGAATGGATACATATACCGCAGGAACACAGGACCACAGATCTTGATTTCTCTCACTAGATGAACAACAAGGTGAACCATAACATCGAAAAAAGATGGCGGAAAATACATCTCAAGTTGGCAAAAAATAGCGACGACTTCCACCTCCAAAGAGTCCAGTATTAGAGGGTCTATCACTTTGGAATTTATTGTATTGAAGAAAAAACAAAGCTTCGTAATGGTTTGACGAACGGGCTTTGGTAAAACCCCCCTAATTGCAACAGGAATCATATGTGTCAATAAAACATGACAGTCGTGAGATTTCAGACCGACCAGTTTCAGGTCCTTCGTCGACACCAGCTTCTTAATATTCGAAGAATACCCTGATGGGACCTTAATACTGCGGAGGCATTCACAAAAGCTTGTTTTCTCTTTCTTCGACATTGTGCACATTGCGGGGGGTAGGTATGTGCGCTTCCCTTTCTCCTGCGGTGCAAGCTCGGGTCGTATTCCCATTTCTACCATGTCTTTTCGAACTTTGATACCATCTTTAGTCTTCCCCGGAATGTTCAATAATAAACCAGTCAAACTGTCGCAGATGTTTTTTTCAACATGCATGACATCTATGCAATGTCTCACTTCTAAATGTTCCCAGTAAGGTAGGTTCCAAAATATAGACCTCTTTTTCCAAATATTCTTCGGCCTTTCTGTGGCACACTTTCCAAACACAACATCAAGGTTTTTAACACGCTCGAAGACACCCTTCCCATCTAATGGACGACGGGCCACTCCAAGCTCAACTTTCCCGTTGAATGCCTTCTTCTTCTTACGATATGGGTGATTAATTGGAAGAAACCTACGGTGCCCCATAAATACATTCTTTTGACAATTCTTCAACCTCAGCACCTACGTATCATCTTCACAAATAGGGCACGCTTTTGCTCCTTTACAAGTGTAACCCGATAAATTTCCGTACGCGGGGAAATCATTTACGGTGCAAAACACCATAGCCCGCAAGTTAAAGGTCTATTTCATGTACGCATCCCACACCGGGACGCCATCACGCCACAATTTTTGGAGGTCCTCAATTAATGGTGCGAGATATACATCTATGTCATTTCCGGGTTGTCTGGGTCCTTGGATTAGTAATGACATCATTATATACCTGCGTTTCATGCACAACCAAGGAGGAAGATTGTAGATGGCTAACAGAACTGGCCAAGTACTGTGCCGACTGCTCATGCTTCCAAACGGACTCATTCCATCTGTGCTCACCACAATCTTGAGGTTTCTTATCTCGGAACTAAAATTTTTGAAATGTCTATCAAAATTTCTCCACTGAGGAGAATCAGCCGGGTGTCTTAGTTTACCGTCCTTTTTGCGCCCTTCTTCATGCCAACGCATTAGCTTTGCATCTTTGGGATTTGCAAATAACCGTTTGAATCTCGGTATTATCGGCAAGTACCACAACACCTTAGCCAGAGGCCGGCCCTTTTTGCCGTCGTCACAATCAGTAGTGCCCTGGTCCTTACGTTTATACCGAGAAACACCGCACTTAGGACAAACATCCATGGCCTCGTACTCATTACGATACAATACACAGTCATTCGGACATGCATGTATTCTTTCGATCTTCAACCCCACCGGACATATCAACTTCTTCGCCTGATATATTGTACGGGGTAACTCGTTGTTATCTGGGAGCATTTCTCCTAAAAGCTTTAATAAGGACGTGAAACTCTTATCGCTCCAACCACTGTCTGCTTTCAAGTTCAATAATTTCAACACAGCTGACAGTTTCGTAAATTTGGTACACCCAGGATACAATGGCTTTTTGGATTCATTAGACAAATACTGAAATTTATCATAATTTTTATCACTAATTTCATCTTCCACATCATGTAACATGTCCTCCAGATTATCAATATACTCGTGTACTACATTTTCAGCGATATCCGTCTCCAGCTCATCATCGTCGTTGCGATCAAGTTCAACATTATCAAAATTTTCGACATTCACATCATCATCGCTGAAATCAATTTCAAAATTATCCAAAATTTCTACATTCTCATCGCTCTCTTCACAACGGTTAGAATTCTTATTGGTACAACTACTTTCCCCAAATTCCTCACCATGCATGAACCAACATGTATATCTTTTCTTAAATCCACGACAAATCAAATGAGCTCTAATTTCTTCGGAATCCCCAAATCTTAAAAAAAATTTACAATCTCTACAAGGACACAAAATGTCGGCTTCCATCATCTTCACTCTATACCTCTCAGCGAATTTTATGAACTCATCAACGCGACCCAAATATTCTTCACTATCACGTCGCAATTCATACATCCAACTTCGATCCATCTGTAAATTAAATTAAAAAAATGATTTCAATTAATCATGGTCAACATGTAAATTGGTACCAAATTCTAGGCTTACAAAGGGCCGGTTTACAATCCTAACCCACTCTTTGAATATTAGGTCCCATATGTGAACACATATTAGCGAGATTTAATTAGTAATTAAGAAAAATTCGGCAGCATTTCCCCTTAACTCCCCAAGTATGCGTAAAAACCACATACTCGTAGGAGCATTAAGGGAAAATACCGTCGAACTTTCCTCAATTACTAATTAAATCCTGCTAATATGTGTTCACATCCTAAATGAGACCCAATATTCAAAGAGCAGTCTCAAAACGGGGACTATCCAAAATTAATCCCTATTGGATTAATTTTGAACGGGCAAAGGACCTAAAAGCATCAGTAGGTCGGTTATTGGACAACAATACACTAATTACACATGATCTAAATAAGTACAAATAAGTAACATAAAAATAGAGGAAGAAAAGGAAAATATATATATATATATATATATATATATATACACACTAACCTTAGAAAGATAGAGAGGAGAAAATACAAACTTCAAATATCTCAGATAATACCAGCTGCTGGCCTTTGCAGAAATCGGATCAGCGCATTTAATACAGAGAGAGAGAGAGAGAGACAGTATTAATTACTCGATAAAAAAAACGGCGCTGGAAGGAGGTCTTTTATACCAAAACCCTACAAAGACTTTTCTCCACGGATCTTAAGTCAAGAAATCCGTGTAGCTCTCTCACAAATCATACACGGTTAATTCTATTTAAGAACCGTGTGTATAATGCTAGCATTTTCTAGAAATTTATAAAAAAATCCGTATCACTTAAGATAGGAGAACGCGGTTCTACACGGATTTTCAACAAACAACCGTATACATTTATTTTCTACACAGATTTTTCGTTAAGAAATCCGTGTAGCTCTCTAACAAATCATACACGGCTATTTTTACTTAGAACCGTGTATAATGTTAGTACAAATATCCGTGTACCTATTTCGTACACGAATATTCAACAAATATCCGTGTACAGTTACTATTTGGACACGGTTTTAAGTTAAATATCCGTGTATGTTATCCTATATATTTTTTTATTAACAATTTTTTTCTGAGCTAGCCTCCAGTTTTGCTAGCCAGTTTGCTACAAAATTCAATATTGAGTTTACCCCCAGTTTTTCAGATAATTTGACATCCAGTTTTCCAATTACAGCACAAAAATTATACTTATCATTACAAAATTCATATTTAGCATTACAAATCCATGTTCAGCAATTACAAAATTCATAAATTCATCTCCTTATTTACAATTACAGCAAAAAAATTTACTAAATTCACTATATTTTATTTAATTACAAGAACATGCTTTATATTTGAAACACAAAATCGGTGGATGGCATACAAACCGGTCAATTAATAAGGGTAAACTAAAAATTCATGTGCACTAAATTATACAAAATTATACAAAATTATACAAATCCATATTGAGTATTACAAAATTTAAATTGAAACATTATACAAATCCATATTGAGCATATATTACACAAATCCATACTGGGTAGACATATCCTTCTTCCTGAGCCTCGATCCCATAATGATTTCATATATAAACTTAAGGTTTACATTTGGTGCCAGTAGCCAGGGTTTACAGAGGGTAATATGAAGATATACACGTTTTAATAAAGAAAGAGTCAAGTAAAAAGTTGGATGAAGGACCTTCAAAAAAAAGGGAAGAGGTGGATGAAGGACCTTCTGAGCCGGATGAAGAGTCGAATGAAGAGTCGGACACAATCTTTCTTTATTAAAACATGTATATCTTCATATTACCCTCTGTAAACCCTAGCTACTGGCACCAAAAGCGAAGAGCCATCGTTGCTCACCTGAATGTGATATGGTTCTACAAAAAACAACATTATTAGAAACAAGCACAATTATACATGCATTAGTAAAATAATCACTGAAATAACAATTATACATGCATTACTCTATTATTAGAAACAAGCACAATTATACATGCATCACTCTATTTAATTTACTAATTATTTACATTATCTCAACAAATCAAGCATGCATGCATTAATCATACATGCATCACTCTATTTAATATACTAATTATTTACATTATCTCAACAAATCAAGCATGCATGCATTAATTACTAATTGACCTAAATAAGCAATAATAAGTAACAGAAAATTAGAGGAAGAAAAGAGAAATATATACACGACTAACCTTAGCAAGATAGAGAGGAGAAATACAAATTAACTTCAAAGATCTCAGATCCGGCCGCCTTGTGCGCAGAAATCAGACCAATTCGTATACAGAGAGAGAGAGTTTTAATTGATCAAAACGGCGCTGGAAGGAGAATGCCTTTATCGATAATCAAAACCCTACAATAACCTTTCTCCACGGATTATTATGTAAACAGCCGTGTAGCTCTGTCAAAGACATCTACACCGCTGTTTAAACAAAAATCTGTGTGCATTTCGCACATTTCTACACGGTTCTCACCATTAATATCCGTGTAGCTCTCTCATGGCTATCTACACTGTTAGTTAAACAACAATCCGTTTACAATTCCTGATAAACGTCCGTGTAGCTCTCTCAAGGCTTTCGACACTGATTCTTTAATAAATAATAGATCCCACAGATATTTTGGGCTTCCAAAATATCTGTGTTGCTATTCCACACGGATATACAACAAATATCCGTGTACAATTACTGTTGTACACGGTTTTTAGTTAAATATCCGTGCCTGATTGCCCTATATATTTTTTTAGATTTTTTTGTTCTGGGCTAGTCTCCATTTTTGCTAGCCAGTTTTGCTACAAAATTCAGTATTGAGATTACCCCCCAGTTTTCCCATTACAGCACAAAAATTATACTTAGCATTACAAAATTCATAAATTCAACTCCTTATTTACTATTACAGCACAGAAATTACTAAATTCACTAATGAAACATTACAAGAACATTACTAAATTCACTAATAAAACATTACTAATATGCATAAATTCATATTTTATTTAACACCTTACAGGAGCATGCTTTATCTTGGTTAGTTTTACCCATTTCTTTGAACCTAACCAAGAAAAAACATGTTCTTGTCAAGTGTCAAATAAAATATAGTGAAAAAAAAGAAAATAAAATTCATCACATGCTGTCCATCGAAAAGTTCATCACAATCTGTAAATAAAAAAAAATGATGAGTAAGTAAGCAACAATAAGTAACAAAAAATTAGAGGAAGAAACGGAAAATACATGCCAGAGATATTCATGCCAGAAGTGAAGTCGAGATGTAGGTTATCAATTATATCACATCGCTCGTCTTGATAGATGAGCTCCAAAGATAGCGACTTATCTTGATAGATAAGCGATATGACATAATTGATAAACCTAAATCAAAATTCCAATTATTAACCGTGAAATGATTATCAAAGTTGATCATAAGTGATATGTAAAGTGACCGGTCTTTCTCTCTTCCTAAGGTTATACAGGAGAACCTACAATTTACCTATGAATTGAAAAAACTCTAACCTTTCCGTTTGTTGAATTACTTGATCAAAACGGCGCTGGAAGGAGAAGGCCTTTTATACGGCGCGGGAAGGAGAAGGCCTTTTATACCAAAACCCTACACTTCTCTACACGGATTTATACTTAGCAAAACCGTGTACAATGTGCAGTGTATAAAATTGGCAAAACCGTGTATCGATAATCAAAACCCTACAATAACCTTTCTCCACGGATTATTATGTGAACAGCCGTGTAGCTCTGTCAAAGGTTTCTACACTGTTATTTAAACAAACATCCGTGTGCATTTTACATACTTCTACACGGTTCTCTTCATAAATATCCGTGTAGCTCTCAAATGGCTATCTACACTGTTAGTTAAACAATAATCCGTTTACAGTTCCTGATAAACGTCCGTGTAGCTCTCTCAAGGCTTTCTACACTGATTCTTTAATAAATATCCGTGTAATAGATCCCACAGATATTTCGGGCTTCCAAAAAAATACAATAGCACACGGTTTTTGTATAAAATTGTCAAATCCGTATACAATGTGCCGTGTACAATGACTATTTCTGTAGTAGTATACTTTCAGAGTGACAGCTTTTAGAAGATTTTAAAACCAAATCACTTCTCAAACTTTCAGTTATTTCCAAATAACATCTAAAATTATGCAAAATTAATTTTTTTTTTCGAAATTAAAATTTTAAATTTTTTTTCATCATTTTTTTCTTTAATTATTAATATTTATATATGCATCTATATCATGTAAAATAAGACTTTAAAACTGTAAAACTCGCAGATGTAAACTATAAAACTAATAGAAGCAAGCTACAAAACTTCAATACTGTAAAATTGACACCTGAAACTGTAAAACTAACATATACAAACTATAAAACTTCAATACTCTAAATTTGCAACCAAATACATATGTTCCACAACCAAATACATCTGTTCAACAATGTAATTACTTCATAACCCTTTGGTGAACGTTATTTTGATGAGTAAGAAGCTTCAGCGCTAAAACCACACGTTCTTTCGAAATATCATCCTGCAAAAAAATAAAATAAACAACGTTATAAATTGGATATAAGTTTTTTCATAAACTTCAATAACGTAAAACTCACAGATGTATACTATAAAACTAACATGCAAACTATAAGACTTGAATACTGTAAATTAACACCTGAAACTATAAAACTAACATATACAAATTATAAAACTTCAATACTGTACAACTCGCAGATGTAATCTATAAAACTAACATGCAAACTATAAGACTTTAATACTGTAAAATTAACACCTGAAACTATAAAACTAAAATATACAAACTATAAAACTTCAATACTGTAAAGCTCGCAGGTGTAAACTGTAAAACTAACATGCAAACTATAAGACTTCAATAATGTAAAATTAACACCTAAAACTATAAAACTAGCATGTACAAACTATAAAACTTCAATACTGTAAAATTCGCAGATGTAAACTGTAAAACTAATAGAAGCAAACTCTAAAAATTACCTGTGTGAAAGTTAGAGGCATCTCGGTGATCAGGTTGTAGACAAAGCGTAAAATAAAAATTACACAGTCCATTGATCATTCTTTTTGCTTTGGGCACACCTCTTCAATAATATCAACATCTTTCCAAGCAGGTTTAGCTGAAAGAAAAAAAATGATATCAACAAATTAATAAAAACTTCAAGTCCTAATTCTGTAAATCATTAGCAGAATCCTGAAAAAATAGTTGAACAAATATTGCATGAAACCTATAAAATAATTGATATATCCTATAAAACTATTGTATGAAACCTGAAAAACTATTGAATGAAACCTGTAAAATAACTGATACATCATATAAAACTTTTGCATGAAACCTGTAAAATAACTGATACATCATATACAATTATTGTATGAAACCTGTAAAATAATTCTATAAACTATTGCATTAAACCTGAAAAACTATTGAATGAAACCTGTAAAATAACTGATACATCCTATAAAACTATTGTATAAAACCTGTAAAATAACTGACATACCCTATAAAACTGTTAAGTATATCGTGTAATAGTTTAATGCATTTCAAATCATAATCCTATAAATCATTGACAAAATTCTGCAAAACAATGTATAGAAGACTTTAAATCAGCAAAATTTACATGTCGAATAATGTAAATAAAAACAGACATTCAGATAATACGAGATCTGTGAAAACAATTGCATATATCCTGTAAACTATTGCATATATCCTGTAAAACCGTTAAACATATTCTGTAAAATAAAGAAAAGAAAAACAATGCATAGATCCTATAAACTATTGCATATATTCTGTAAAAATGTTAAATACATCCTGTAAAATACTCTACAGAACCTTTAAACCTGATTGATAGAATATATAAAATACTGTATAGATCATGTAAACCTATTAGATAAATTCTGGAAATTTAAAACAGAAAAATAAAAAATTTACAAAACCAGACCAGATGAACAGCTGATCTGTTAGATCAGATCTAATCAGACTCTAAATATTACCAGATCAGATCAGACTGCAGGCAACTCTAAAACAGATCTCAAAGCATAAGGATCATTAAATGATCCCATTTCACGGTCTTATCTACAGCAAACCTGCACAATAACACTCAATTTTATTAATATTCTCTAAATTAAGAGGATGCGTAATATATCAGTAAGGCTATTACTTGTTACATAAACATTAGCAATTAAAGTCAGATAGATATTTTACAATCAAACAATATTTTAGAAGAAGAAAAAACTAAATATTTTACATCAGGTAGGTCTTTGATCAATCTCAATTATTAATTTTTTTACAATATTCAATTAAAGTCGTTGTATGCCAATTACTAGTTAATGCTGCCATAAAAGAGGTCTGGTACCAATTGAATTCGATAATATGATTTTTAACCATAATTTAATTTCCAGGACTACACTAGTAAATGCATCAGCAAGCCCAATTATGACTGAAAAACGTATGAATAAAATCTCACCAGTACAGTACTAAGCTAATTTTGTTTTGACCTAAACAAAAGAAGTCATATTATTGATGTTTTAGATATCAATCAAGATTCTCAAGTAGCTTCAATTTAATTAAAAGTGCACATAAACAAGAACAAATGTCTACGATGTTTCACTGAGGCATTTCACCGAACAATTAGTAGGCATGACTGTTCCATTATACAATTCTTCGAAAAGGAATTGTTAGACTGTTTATACCTTCAACGACTATAAGTCTAAACAGTTGAGGCACATAAGACCCTCGGCATACTCTCACTCCTCCCCTCCCGCTGCATTTCCACTCAAAACCTAAACTGAAATCAGCAACTCATCGGGTGTGATTATGCACCTCATCTTCTCTAAATTGACAACAATTGCCTTCTCCTGGCCGAGAATCGTCGAGGGGTAAAGGGAGAGCGGATCAAAGAGGTGAAGGTCGCAAGCTGGGAGGTCGCACAGACGCATGTGTGACCTTGCCGAGGGAGACACAACTGGCGGATTCAGTGGAGGCCCGAACCTAACTTTTGCCCCCTGGATCTGTTCCGTCGCTGGTGCTGACGTGGCGAGGGTGGCGCGTGTCGCTGCCTCCCGCACCAGCGTTGAGCTGCCGGGACCTTGTTTGAATGGGATTGGTGCCATCTGTAGAGAGTTAAAGGGGGGTAGCGAGACAGAGGCAGAGAGAGAGGGAGGCCGGGATGAAGAAGGGACTTCAGACGTGTCGCCTCACTAGATGCGGTGGTTGAGGAGGTCCTTTGGCGCGTGGTGGCGATCCAGTTGGCAGCGTCACCGGGAAATGTGACCGTGAAAATTTCTTCATCGTCGTTCCTATCGCCATTAAGAAAAATTTTAAAATGGAGAAATAGATTGGATGGGAGATTGTTTATAAAAGAAAGTTTGTTTGAGTTCGTTAAAAACGCTTAACAGATGGGAAGTTTGACCGTTTGACCGTTTGGAACCCGATCGGATTAGTTTGGGAAAAAAGTGGGTACAAAGTGATGGGTACAAAAACCTTTTCTCTTATTTAATTATCCCAGTTGTTCTGAAAATTTATCCAACACAGATCGGATATGTAATCTTTTAAATAATTGCCGGAAACTCCAACGATGGATATGCAAGCGTGATAACTTATAAGTTGTTCTGTATCGTCATGAATTTAGGCACTTTTTCTTGTGTTTGATAGAGTAAGTTGCTGTTTTTGTTACGCTAAAATATGATTGTGGAATCTGACAAAAACACATAAAGAAATTTCAACAAAATGTGTAGAAAAAAGAAAAGAAGGGGGAAAAAAATGCATGTCCTCGGTAGTCCTTGCTAGACTATAGATAAAAATAAGTTGGTCCTTTGATCATTAGTTTATATTTTTTAATGGAATACCAGTGATTATTTGTAGAAAATCTCCCATACTGGAGCAAGCAGCAGGTACTTCTCCATTATTTCTCATGCTTTCCCGGGTCCATTAACAGGAAATTGGATTTGTGAAGGAGTAGCAAGATATCGTGCATGTGCTGCAAGGACCCACAAGCCTTATCAATGAAGTTTCTTTTGTATCACATATATAAATGTTGGATTTAGAGACGTCTAATTACAATAATAAAGTTGGACATGCGTGCATTATGATTATAATATCAAATACTGTCGCAAGATTACATTTATGTAATGATTAAAATATGCCAAATAATGTGATTAATTAAGTCATGGCATTATAAGTATTTATATAAGGTTTTGGATACAAATACATATAGAACAATGTTAATCAATATAATTGTTAATGGACCGATTATAGTTGATTAAAATAATAGCAGTAATAAATACAGACTAAATAAGGAAATCAGAATTTATTCTGATTTATTTCGGTTTTTTCTGGAAGTTCCTGATTTCCAGATCCTTGAAATCCGAAATCAAGATTTCTTGGAAAACTTGTTTTCCAAGTATTAGCAAATTTCGGTTGCCCTAGGTTTGGGGTTTTTGCACTGCTATAAAAGGGCTGAGTCTCCAAGGCTTGCGATCAATCCATCATATTGTCTGCTCCATTGAAAGACAAGATACTCTGTCATAATATTTAGGGTAGCCAGAGAAAATGATTGCAAGTTCTTGGAAGGACTCGAGAGCCAACAACTCAAGTCAAGACCAGGAGCGTATCAACCCAGAGCCTTGGAAGCTGTCTGATTGATAGCATACGGAGGCCTTTGAAGATGGAAAGTAAGTTCCGCTGTGCATTAAGTTTAATTTCTTACAAAGGAGTAGATCTTGGTTGTGGTTTAAAGTAATTAGGAAAACTCACAAAGTAAAACCAACAAGTGGTATCAGAGCAACCTCATGTAAGAATTGCAGTTTAATTCGGTTTTAATTGCTTTCTATTTTTCATATCGAATTTAATTGTTGCAAAAGGAATTGTTAAAATTTTGCTTTAACCGTTTTTTCATGCGGTTTTGAATTAAAATCTTAAATTTGAACCCATCCTTGCACTTCGTGCGATCTTGGAGAAGTTTTTATTTGAAATTTTAATTTTCAAAATAAGAAGGTATCAATTATGCAACAATTTAAGGTTTTAAATTCGAATTAGAGAAAGTAATTTAGGTTTGAATTTTCAGATCTAGTCATAAACAATTGATTTGAGGTAGTGATCTTAAAACAGATCAAACTTTTGACTCGTAACTCCGATTTGGACGCACGACCACAATTCGGAAACCTTGAAAAAGGATCTAGCCAGCCATTAACAACTTCGTTGTCAAAACTTGCTGTTTAAGCCCTCAAAATGACTGTTTTAGATTTTTCGACCATAAAAAAAAAAAAAAAAATTCGGTTTTCCCTCAATTCCATATCTGAAAATTTTATTAAGTCTAGATTATTTTTGGGTTACCAAATTTTCAGACTTTAGGAGTAATTGTAAGTAATTGTAATTTAGGTTATAATAATTATAATTGCTATAATTGCTATAATTACTATATATATTATGCTATATTTAGCCTAATTATTAGAATTTAGAAATTATTTAAAATTGGTATTAACACCAATTAAAGGCTCTAATACTAAATTCTGATTTGATATCAATAATGCTTATTATGGCATAAAATTTATACTAAGTATGGAAGCAATAAAATTATTGAAGCATTTCTAAAAGATGATCATTGTAGAAATTGCTAAAGTTTTGCTAAAACCTAATAATTATTTTGATGAATATAGTTGACATATAAAATTAGTATATTCTAATTTAAAAGTGCTATAAGATACTGTATTCTATTTAGGACGAGTAGATACTATAGGTACGTCCTAGATTAGGTTTTAGGCATAATTTTGAAATCTAACTAAAGGCGTTTTAGGTATACATGTGCTGTTTTCGCATGAGTCAAGCATTGATGTTCGCAAACGAACCGCTCTTTGTAAGACGATTGCAAGGATGACTCATGACAAGTTGAAATGACGTGCTGACAATGGACGTGGGTGTTAGCTTTCCCAAAGGAGGGTTGGCGCCTACTAAGTTGTTTGGTGCATAAGGGTAGTGAATAAAAATAAGTTGCAACACACATGGACTAGCGATGTCTAGAAAAGCATCAGGGGCTTGGAACATAAGTGATCCGTCTGTGATCCTCCTCCCCCTGTTGACTGGCCTGGTCGTTAGTTCATGGATATGTTAATTTGACCCAAAGGTTGATTGACAAAAATGTTACATGTTTGTACTTTATTCACTACGCCAAAGTGCCTGAAGGTAGTGATTGCACCCAAAGGTGTTTTCATTACTGAATGGTGTTTTTGGCTAAAGATTTAATGGAGAAAATAGTTTTACACAGGCCTTCAGATAGATTTTAGAATTATGATTAAGGATCAAATCGTGAAGCATGTATCTAAATTATTTCTTTGTTCTTGAATTTTCAGATCTAAACATAATGTCAAGTCTAAGTCAGATTAAGCCCCTCATGGGGAACAATTTCAAACAGTGGGAGGAAAAGCTGAAATTAGTCTTAGGGATCATGCAATTGGACACTGCACTGAGATTTGATCGCCCCAAGCCTAATAAAGTGGGTGAGGAAACTCCCCAAGAGACGGCTGACATTAAAAGATGGGAGCATTCAGATCGCATGTGCATAATGGTGATGAAGCAAACGATCCATGAGACTTTTCGAGGCATCATACCTGATACAGAGACAGGCGCTATTAAATACCTTAAGGCCCTTGAAGAAAAATTCACAAAGAGTAAAAAGACTGAAGTTAGTACATTTTTTGTGAAGTTAGCAACAATAAAATACAAGGGAAAAGAAGGGGTTAGAGAGCATGTTATTGAGATGACAAGACTACAACGTGCCTTGAAAGGGCATAATTATGACATCTCTGATGAGGTTCTCATTGAGTTCATTTTTCTGTCTCTCCCGTCTAACTTTAGTCAATTCAAGATGACTTATAATTGTCAAAGAGAGGCATGGACACTACCTGAGTTTGAGGCTCAGTTGGTGCAGGAGGAAGAGAGACAGAAAATGACTAAGGGAGAAAGTGCTCATGTAGTAACATCTAATCCTAAGGGTAAAGTCAAAAAGCGCAAGTTTACTGCCAAGGAAAAGGGACCTACCAAGATAGCTGCAAACAATGCCGCGCAGAAAAGCAAGAAGGAAGATACTTCTGCGAAAGCAGATGAAAAGAACTGTTTTTTCTGCAAAGCGCCAGGACATACAAAGAAATTCTGCACCAACTATCATGCATGGTTGGCAAAGAAAGGTGTGTCTCTTGCTTTAGTTTGTTCTGAAGTTAATTTAAGTTCTGTATCTAGATATACTTGGTGGATAGATTCAGGTGCAACGACTAACATCAGTATGTCGATGCAGGGTTGCCTAAGCCATCGCAAGCCAAGTGAGGCGGAGCGCTACGTTTACGTAGGAAATGGCAACAAAGTAGAAGTGGAAAGCATAGGAAAATTTAGATTATTATGTAAGACAGGATTTTATTTAAGTTTTGATTCTTTAGTGGTTCCATCTTTCAGAAGGAACCTAATTTCTGTATCTTATTTGGACAAAAATGGTTATGTATGTTCATTTAGTAATGGAAATTTCAGTTTGTGTCAAGATTCTAAGCTTCTTGCTTCTAGTATCCTGTCTTCTTATGATAATCTTTATTTTCTAGATATAGACACTTCACATTCAGAGGCACTGCACATAGATAATAGAAAACGTAAATTAACTTGCGAGAAATCTGCAACATTATGGCACAAGCGATTAGGACATATCTCTATGAAAAGGATAGAACGTCTTGTGTCTAATGATATTCTCCAACCTTTAGATTTTACAAACTTAAGTGATTGTGTAAATTGTATAAAAGGAAAACAAACTAATAAACGTAAGTATGATGCAAAAAGGTGTAATGATGTCTTAGAATTGATTCATACGGATATCTGTGGTCCTTTTCCAAAGGCTACAAGAAATGGTCACCGTTACTTTATCACATTCATAGATGATTATTCAAGATATGGTCATATTTACTTAATAAAAGAAAAGGCGGAAGCATTAGACGTGTTCATAAAGTTCAAAACGGAAGTTGAGTTACAACTTAACAAACGTATAAAGTCCATTCGTTCTGATCGTGGTGGTGAATACTACGGTCGTTATGATGGATCAGGAGAACAGCGTCAAGGTCCCTTTGCAAAATACTTAGAGGAATGCGGAATTGTGCCTCAGTATACGTTGCCAGGTTCGCCTGCAATGAATGGTGTTGCTGAGCGACGAAATCGCACCCTTAAAGACATGGTGAGAAGTATGATTGCTCGTACAACTCTACCTGAGAATTTGTGGGGAGAAGCCTTAAAGACTGCAGCATACATACTTAATAGAGTGCCTACTAAAGCAGCTAACAAGACCCCTTACGAGTTATGGGTTGGGCGCAAGCCTAGCTTGAATCATTTGAGAGTTTGGGGATGTCCATGTGAAGCTAGGCCTTATAAGCCAAGCGAAAAGAAACTGGACGAAAGAACCGTTAGTTGTTACTTTATAGGCTATTCTGAACGATCTAGGGGGTACAAATTCTATAATCCAACAGAACATACAGTTTTCGAGTCAGGAAGTGCAAATTTTTTTGAGAATAATGAGTTTGTAGGGGGAGATATGACAAAAGATAGTATTTTTGAAGAAGAAGAAGAGACAAATGCGAATGAGACTATGGACCAAAATCCTAGTTTTATTCAAATTCCGATTGCATTTAGAAATACATCTTTTGACAATGTGCAAACTTCATCATCCCAAACAACTCAGTTAGAAACTCAACATGGAATAGAGAACACAAATGGACCTGAACCCAACCCAAACCCTGACATTGACATGACAAATGTTGATGGCCTAGGGCCTGTGGGAGATTCAGAAGTTGGTAATGATGTTCCTCCTCTTGTTGAAGATCAAGTTGTAATTGAACCTCAAGAAAATCTAGAGCCTGTGCCAGTTAGGAGATCTACTAGAGAGAAAAGATCTACACAATCGAAGGATTATGCATATCTTCAAGAACATGAGTTTGACATTGGCTTGTTTGAAAATGATCCTGTTAATACCAAACAAGCTGTGGAAAGCTCTAACTCTCAATTGTGGATTAATGTCATGAATGAAGAAATGAAATCTATGTACGACAATGACGTTTGGGATATCGTTCTGTTGCCTAAAGGCAAGAAACCCGTTGGTTGCAAATGGATATTTAAGACTAAGCGGGATTCTAAAGGCAATGTTGAAAAATACAAGGCACGTCTTGTTGCGAAAGGTTTCACACAGAAAGAAGGCATTGATTATAAATAGACTTTCTCTCCAGTTTCATCGAAAGACTCTTTAAGGATTATATTGGCGCTTGTAGCACATTATGATTTAGAACTTCATCAGATGGATGTAAAGACGGCATTTCTCAATGGTGACATTGATGAAACGATCTATATGAAGCAGCCAGAAAACTTTGTATCAGGTGATGCAGGGTCTATGGTCTGCAGACTTAAGAAATCTATCTATGGTCTAAAACAAGCATCTCGACAATGGTATCATAAGTTTCACAAAGTTGTTAGCTCATTTGGTTTTGAGTCTAACATAGTAGATGAATGTATATACCTTAAGTTCTGTGGGAGTAAATTTATTTTCTTGGTTCTATATGTAGATGACATATTGCTTGCCAGTAACGATAAGGACATGTTACATCAAACTAAGAATTTTTTATTTAAGAATTTTGAAATGAAAGATCTTGGTGATGCATCATTTGTTCTAGGGATTGAAATACTTAGAGAAAGATCTCAAGGTATTCTAAGGTTATCCCAAAGGAACTATATCGATAAGATTCTAACAAGATTTGGCATGCAAAACAGTAAACCAGGAGATACCCCTGTATCAAAAGGAGATAAGTTTAGTCTAAAACAATGTCTCCAAACTGACTTAGATAAAAACATCATGAAAGATATTCCCTATGCCTCAGCCGTAGGTAGCATCATGTATGCACAAGTATGCACGCGTCCGGATATTGCGTTCATTACTGGAATGCTAGGGAGATATTTAAGTAACCCAGGTATGGAACACTGGAAGGCAGCCAAGCGAGTGTTGAGATACCTAAAGAGAACTAGGGACTATATGCTCACGTATCGGAGATCGGAACAGCTCGAGGTCATTGGATATACCGATTCTGATTTTGGAGGATGTGTCGACAGCATGAAGTCAACATCAGGATACATCTTTATGATGGCAGGCGGTGCCGTGTCATGGAAGAGCGCTAAGCAGTCATTGGTAGCCTCCTCCACTATGGCAGCTGAATTTGTCGCATGCTATGAAGCATCTAATCATGGCGTATGGCTGAAGAACTTCGTCACAAGGCTGAAAATTGTGGATTCTATTCAGAAACCACTCAAATTATTATGTGACAACAATTCAGCAGTGTTATACGCCACCAACAACCGAAGTTCGTCAAAGTCGAAGTACATTGACATTAAGTTTTTGGTTGTAAAAGAGAGAGTGGAGAAAAATGAATTATATATAGAACACATAGGTACAGACTCCATGATTGCGGATCCTCTTACTAAAGGACTGCCACCCAAGAAATTTCACCAACATGTTGCTTGTATGGGTGTAATATCTGTTTAGGATAATTAGAAAATGTGGGAGTCTGAATATGTTTTTGAGTTCTGATGTTCTATGTAATGCAATTGTAAACAATTTTGATGATATATATACAAGTTGCATTCAATTTCAGTTTCATTATTTCTTTCTTTAAAGTTTAAATTCTTGGCCTCATACAGTAAAGTGAAGGTGACTCAATTAGAAATAGGCACGTCTAATCACACTTGCGTGTAATTTCTAAACTATATGTCCAAATCAGATTCATGTCATTCAGTTATGTTGGCAGCGTGATTTATGTCGGTTTAGTTGCGAATAAATGTGACAAATGCCGCTTAAGTCCTTTGTTAGCATAATTGATGGACGGAATTGTTTAAGAAATACGATAAGCAAAGACAGAAAAGTTGCATGCAATAAAGTTAAGGATATATAATCAAAAGGTTGCACTTGTCCATGTGGGAGATTGTTGGATTTAGAGACGTCTAATTACAATAATAAAGTTGGACATGCGTGCATTATGATTATAATATCAAATATTGTCGCAAGATTACATTTATGTAATGATTAAAATATGCCAAATAATGTGATTAATTAAGTCATGGCATTATAAGTATTTATATAAGGTTTTGGATACAAATACATATAGAACAATGTTAATCAATATAATTGTTAATGGACCGATTATAGTTGATTAAAATAATAGCAGTAATAAATACAGACTAAATAAGGAAATCAGAATTTATTCTGATTTATTTCGGTTTTTTCTGGAAGTTCCTGATTTCCAGATCCTTGAAATCCGAAATCAAGATTTCTTGGAAAACTTGTTTTCCAAGTATTAGCAAATTTCGGCTGCCCTAGGTTTGGGGTTTTTGCACTGCTATAAAAGGGCTGAGTCTCCAAGGCTTGCGATCAATCCATCATATTGTCTGCTCCATTGAAAGACAAGATACTCTGTCATAATATTTAGGGTAGCCAGAGAAAAGGATTGCAAGTTCTTGGAAGGACTCGAGAGCCAACAACTCAAGTCAAGACCAGGAGCGTATCAACCCAGAGCCTTGGAAGCTGTCTGATTGATAGCATACGGAGGCCTTTGAAGATGGAAAGTAAGTTCCGCTGTGCATTAAGTTTAATTTCTTACAAAGGAGTAGATCTTGGTTGTGGTTTAAAGTAATTAGGAAAACTCACAAAGTAAAACCAACAATAAATGCATAACACCACTAGTTGCTACACTAGAATTAATATGCACATGACAGGGAACTGTTAATCTGAACTTGGCAACTTATTTATTTATGTCCTTCTTTATCTGCTACAATCCCCACACTCTCTCTCAGTACAGCAAGTGATCAACTCATTTTTGGTTTCTTGCTTTGCATCCAAAATCATCAGTTCTCTGATGTCTGAATCCAATGTACGTACCCACAATTAATCAGCTCAATTTATTTCTTCTGAAATTGTTTGGGAAGCTTGATTTGTTCTTTAATTTTTTAATCCTAGTTGATTATCTGTATAATGTCATTTTTTTTGTTGATCTGTAGGAGAGTATGAAGTTGACATTGTACTCCTATTGGAGGAGCTCATGTGTACAGCGAGTACAAATAGCTCTTAACCTCAAAGGTTCACATTTTTTCAAACTATTTTGCTTTGTTGTTTTAAACTCGTAATGTTTCTGAAACATTTTCTCTGTTTTTTTTTTTTAACTGAAGTGTATGTTAATCGATATGTACATGCTCTGTTCCTATCATAATTGGCTTGTTTTTACTCATCCAGTGAACTTGCTTTCTCCTGGACAACTAAATTTGAGCGGATTTTAAGTGTAAACTTCTGATTTGTTTGTTGGTTTTGATGGGAAATAATACATAATACTTTTTCCACATAACTACAAAAATATAAATGTTCAACATAATCAGTTAAGAAAACTGAACATATCACTTTAGCATAATGTGTTCCTTATTTAACATGTGCATTTTTTTAGCGGTTTGGCAATAACTTGTTTTAACTTTCATACAAGGATTGGAGTACGAGTACAGGGCCGTGAATCTCTCAAAGCAAGAACAATGCAATCCAGGTACTTGACGCAATTTCTTACTGCAAACTCACTAGTCATATCCAATTCAAGAAATAATGATATTGCCTCTATTCTATTACTTACTAATGTTGGTTAATTAAGTCCAACTGTTGCTCTCTTCTTTTGTCCTTCTTTTTTTGCGCTCACTACCGCAACATCTTTTAAGCTAACTGTAGAGTTTGAGAAGATAAATCCTATCAAATATGTCCCTGCTTTGGTTGATGGAGATGTGGTTGTTGCCGATTCCTTTGCTATCATTTTGGTAATTCTTGCAGAAGTGGCACATATTAATTGCTTTTCTCGTAATATTTCATCCCAATTTAAATATCATTTTTTTCCAATTTATTATCATGTCAACTGAGAAGTATTTAGAAGAGAAGTATCCGCAGCACCCTCTTTTGCCAAAAGACCTCAAGAAAAGAGCACTTAACATTCAGGCAAGCACCTTTTATCTGGCATTCATTTTTGTTACTATAATTGAAAGTAAAGTTAAAGACAATGGTTGCAATAATATTATTCAAAGCTTTTATGAACATTGTTTAAATTCAATTATTGTCAAGATTACCACCATAGTTGGTTTCGGAAACTGCTATTTTTTGCCAATTTATACACAAAACATAGATGAAGTTAATTTCATAAAGAGACCTTTTTCATACACAAATAATACATAATCATTTATAAAGCTAGGAATAAGAGACATGTTCTTCAACATTTTTACTGCAGATTGCAAGCATCGTCGGCTCAAGCATTCAGCCTGTTTACTTTATTCCTGCAATAGTATGAAACGTCTTTACAAATAAGTGCAAGAAATAAAAAGTACTGTCTCGGTTCCCTTGTGAGTTTTATTAACTTCCAGTGTTTTTGCAGAATTTCGTCGAGGGACGCTTCAGTTCTCATGAAAAGCTACTGTGGGCCCAACACCATATCAACAAAGGCTTCATAGGTCTCAATCTTATTTATTTATTTATTTTACAATCAGCGCCAAATGGTTTGGGTAATTTGTTATAATATATTGTTGGTCTGTTTTTAGCACTGGAGAAGTTGCTGAAGGATAGTGCTGGAAAATATGCTACAGGAGATGAAATTCAAATGGTGATATCATGAACTGTTTTTTTCATTTGGAATAATGTTTACATCCTATTTTACAATCCAAAATGTTCCAAGTTTTTCATAGTATTTCCACGATTAGATTGTTATTTAGCAAAATACAATATAATTATTTTACAGTTATGTTGCATCAAGCCAATGATATATGCATCTTTGTAAGTTCATACTGTAGTGTCTAAATGTTGCTTGGTCACACAGGGAGATGTATTTCTGGAACCACAAATTTATGCCAGTCTGAAGCGCTTCCAAATTGACATGGTACGTCTGACCTTTAAAATTTATCTTGTTTGATCAGTAAATATTATTGTTTTGTGAAAATGAACTACCAGTATAGTGACATAAAAAAATCCCAATATTCGACGAATGCTATGAGATTGAAATATAAACGCGCGCCAGTGCTCATTGCTATTCACAATCGAGAAACTGAACTTCAAATCGAAGAAATTAATCTGTGTTCCAATGTAGTTTTGGAACTAACATGATTTCATTTTGCTTACAAGTCCAAGTTCCCTACTTTGGCAAGGCTTCACGATGCTTACATGGAACATCCTGCATTTCAAACTGCAGTGCCAGAAAATCAACCAGATGCACCAAAAGCTTCTATCTTATAGTCTACATTTAGCAAGAATATTTTATCCCGGGATTGGTAAGTAAATTAATGAAGAAAGAATGTAGCTATAATATTGCTGGCACTTACTGTTGCAAGATACTGGTAGAGGGAGTAAAATAAGAACATTGGTTGTCAATTAATAAGGATATATGTATGATATCCAGTTGATCGTAAGGGCTTGTTCGTTGTTTATTTTGAAGATGGTACCGTTTTAAATTCGGTTTATGTTTGTTTGTCTAGTTGCAACATCGAGTCAAACCAAGAAATCTCTCATCACGTCACATTTTTCGGAATTGGAATTAAATGATTTGAATAATTCAATATATTTAAACTTGTGGGTTAAAATTTTTAAGTTTTCATACTTAAATTTTTTGCATATAGACTGTTTTGTATCTTCATGAATAAAAGTGTCGAATAATATCATTTTTAAAGTTCGAGATTTCTCATATCGAATTTTTTTTACAGATTTAGATATATGATATTTTTATAAAAAACACTTGTGTTTGATTTGTTATAAATCTTCCAAAAAATTATACACTTTAAAATTTCAAATGTAAATTAATATGTATAAGATATAGGATAAAAAAAAAACAAAATTAAAAGATTAAATTATTAAATGTATAAGTCACGGCACGTCACGACATGTAAAAATCTGATTTAGTCACAGTACGATACGACACATGACTCAAATAGACGTGTCCGGTCACATCACGACACATCACGTATTTAATTCTCAATATTGATCCTTTCCAAAATACTAATGCACACAGCTCGGAAAATTATGCATATTGTTATTATCTTTCACAGAAATTTTTAAATGGGTGCATTTAATTCGAGATCTATATTGTGTATGTTACTTAGTGTCTTATACAGATTTTCTTAAAATATCTTATATTCATTTCACCGCATGATAATTGTAATGGAAATTGCATCTGCGAACTTTTTATGAAAAAAGAAAATAATTTCTTTCACCGGGACAATTTCATTTCCGATTCATCGGCTTAGGGTGTGAGCACCACATTTGTAATTTGTAAATTCAAAATCTGAGCAAATATAAATTGTTATATGAATATATGTTTATAAATAAAGGGTGTGATTGCAGTATTTATTCGATTTATTAGATTGAATTGTAATATTCATACGATTCCTTTTAAATTTTTAAGGAATCTGTTCCTTTAGTTTCCGTTCATCCTCAAAATCTAGTGCACAAAAAATAAAAATAAAATAAAATAACCGGTGCATATACTGTTATCATTCATTTGGAAAAGAATGGAAAAAGATGATGAGAGATAATAATGTGTGAAAGTTAATTCACACTAAAAATGCCAGAGCATTGCTATAGTTTCTATATTTTTTCAGTTTTTTTTTTGGATAAATTTGAGAATTATTAGGAATTGCAATAATCGTAGTATTGAAACGGTTCCATTTGAGATATTTTTCACATGGAAAATCATACAATAATATATGCTCTTTAAAACTAAAATTAATAATATAAGTTATTTTAGATTTTTGCACAAGTTTGACTCATCCAATCTGTCCTCAAAGAACGTAGTAGTTGTAGATGGGACCCACCAATTTGCTATTTTTGGAAAAAAATTTATCGGTAGTAATTAATAGAAAAGAAGAGAGACAAACAGTAAGAGTACATTAATATTTATATTAGTAATAAGATCGGTAGTAATTTTACTGATTTTAACTTTTTTTCTAATCTGATGTATAGATAGAGAGAATTCTTATATTTAATTTCTAGTAAAATATGAAAAAAATTTCAAAAAATAGATAGAATGTTTTTGATATATCTAACTTTTAAGGTACTTTATCTATTTTGTAAAAAAAATATTTCACTAGAAAAAATTAAAAGGAAAAAAAACAAACTGGTTTAGATCGGTAAAATTCCTACCGATCCAAACTTTTTTATTTTTAAGATCGGTAAAATTGCTAACGATCTTACTACCAATATAAATATTACTGTACTCTTACTGTTTGTCTCTCTTATTTTCTATTAATTACTACCGATAAAAAATTTCCATTTTTTTGGGGGTTTGATTTGAGAATCGTTGGGAATAATCTACGTAGTTTATTCTTTTTATTAAAATCATACAATAATAAATGTTATTTAAAAATAAAGTTTTAAATAAAAGAACCATATAATTCTTTTATTTTGTTTTGACTTTCTTCTTGAGAATATTTGTGGCACATCTGATTGCTGTTGATTTGTAAGTTTTGAAAAATTTTACATTTTTTTTCCACCAAATGTATACTTGGATTTAAAAAAAATATGCTTCAATATATGAGTGGACCAAGTAATTGTTACATTTATTGTCCATTTTCATGGTCTACATCCCTGTCTAGACAATAAAACAATAAAAATTTGAACTTTTGAAGAGCCGCATAACTTCATAACTTATTTTAAACCAGTAAAAAAACAAAATACTGTCTGCCTCCGCCCGAAAAAAATATCTTATTTTGTAAGGGTAGATTGTTTCAATTAGTTATTTTAGAATAAAACAGGTGGAATACCTCCACTTTGATAAAAATAATAAATGAAAATGCAGCTTTATCCTTTCAAATTTCAGGAAAAAAATTGAAACCGAAAGACTGGAGACTTTTCCATTAAAAAAGTTTGGCACTGATTATGACTGGACGCGTATCTCTCAGGTACCTGACTCAACACAATTGAAAGGGATGGCCCAGATTTACTCCCAGCCGGTGCCTACTCGGGATGACATAGGGGGTCAGTATTATTTATGCTTTGAGATTCATACTAAGTGAAGATGAACAATTTTAGACCGTCCGATTCAACTGTGTTGAGTCAGGTGACCTGAGAGGATATGAATTCGATTATGACTAGTATGGATGTGGTTTCGTGAAAAGAAATTGGTATATTTTGTAATTCACACCTCAAACAATAATAAAATTATTCTTTTTAAAAGTAATGAGAAAATGGAGAGAAAAATCCAACATGCAAAAAAATTCTTCCAAAAAGATAAAGAACCAAAAAATTAGGTAAATTTGTGCGGACCAGATATTTTTTTTTTTCGTTCAACCTCAATCTAACATTCTAAATTGACTAGACCCCAAAAATTGCAAACAAAGCCACGTTTCAATAGAAGCATGTAACCATACGCGGAAATTTTCATATAAACCTAAAATCTTTCATTTTCAATTGTTAGGTGAAGATGTTGCAGCTACACAGTAATATAACATATCGCCTATTTTTTTATTTTTTAAATTTTTTGACAAAGGAGATGTCGCTCCGATTAGGTGTGACCAGTAATTTTACTTTAGATAATTGTAAGAAGAACTGTAATTTTCAAGGAGACTCATTCATCATTTTGTTTTGAAGCAAAAAAAAAAAAAATTCAAGGAGACTCATTCATCATTTTATTTTGAAGCAAAAAAATAAATTCAAGGAGACTTATTCATAATGTTATTTTTAAGGAGACTCATCTATATCATGCATTCATCATTTTATTTTGAAGCAAAACAAAAAAATCAAGGAGACTCATTCATCATTTTATATTTTATTTTTCAAGGAGACAGTTGTATCGCATTTGTTTCTATTTTTATTTTGATAAAAGAAGATCTATCTGTTTAGATGTGACTAGTAACTTACGATAACTGTAAGAGGAACTATATTTTTTTAGGAGACTAATTCTGTATTTTATTTTTAAGATCTAATTTGCTTCTATTTTTATTATGACAAAAGAAATCCATTTAGACGTGACTAGAGTGGAAAAAACGTGTCGTGTCGTGACTAACACGTCGTGATTTTGGTCTCGTGCCGTCCTGTGCTGTGACCAAGTTAATTTTTCAAGTGTCGTGCCGTGCCGTGACTAAAATGTCAAGGAGTGGTCATGGCACGCCACGCCACGTGAGTCATTATGTGTTCAAACTTACCGTGACCAAACGTGACTCGTGTGACTCGCGTGACCATTTTATCATAATTTAAGTTAGTTTATTCAAGATTTACCATTTGATCAAATCAAAATCTAACGGTCATAATTACACGTAACTCACGTGATCACATGCCGTGCCGTGACTAGATCTTTCGCGTGACGTGCCGTACCATACTAAATTTTTAAAAGATGATCACGGCACAAAATACACAAATCACGGTAACGGAGTCAACTCCGCCGTACCATTTTTTCCGCTCTAGACTTAGATTACAATTTTCGTGGAGACTAATTCTATGTTTTTCTTTTGTTTGACAAAAAAAAAACCTATTCGTTAAGGTGTCACTATTAGCTTTATGTCAAATTATTGCAGAAGGAACTGTAATTTTCAAGGATATTATGACAAATGAGAGATCTAACTGTTTGGTGTGACCAGTAACTTTACGGTGTTTTATAGCCCTTGCCCTTAGCGACAAGCCGAGTAATATAACAAAGTAGCAAAAATAATTGTAATTTATTAGGTGACTGATTCCGCATTTTATTTTTATGGGGATTATATCGGATTTGCTTGTAAATTGAATTGTTTAGAAATTTGGAATACAAGTCTAGAAAATTAAATGTATGCAAATAACATACAAATTAAAAATACATCTTTTCTTTTAACATATGATCTCACAATAATTTTTTTTTCATTTAATTACGTATATTTCATAAATTGATAAATATTTAATAGTAAAAAGTAAAAAAAAAAATACTATCAAATTTGATATTAATTTTTAATTACTCTAATTATCTTTAAGACCTTAAAACTTAACTATCTCTGCCGAAAATTAATTTGTCTGGAATTGTTATCTGCAAATCATGGTGGACCCAGCCTCATATGCTATCTCGCTTTTTTATAATTATTCTAATAATTAAAATATTTACAAACATAATATATAATTATTCTAAGTTTTAAAAATATTTAACAGCAATAATTTATTTTAAAGACTTCAAAAGTAAATTATCTCTGCCGAATATTAATTTGTCTGAAATTGTTTATTATTAGAAAATCATAGTGGACCCGGTCAATCGAGTGACTGTAGCCTGACATGCTATCTCGGTTTTTTCACCTAACGCACAGTCCCGGTCTCACCCACTCCCATCCTTAAGACCGATACGTATCCTCTGCGGAGCAAAATTTCGGACTAACGGAGGAGCTGTATTATTGGGCTTTGAGATTCGTGTCAAGTCAAAACGAACGGATCAGATTAAAAGCTCCGCACAGCTCCGCAGAGAAAACTCCGCACAGAGGATACGCTTCCTCCTTAAGACCTTGACCTTGGATCATTATCTAAAGTCTAAAGTCTAAACAAATCATATGTAACATTTAGAGACTGTTCTTTTGTCACGGGATTATATGGAATGAAATTTAACTACAATGAAAACTCACTTTTGAAAAAGTAAGAACCCATGAATACAGATATACACGGGGTGATTATGATAATATACTGAAATAGATGTTCGGTTGTAACGTAGGATTAATTGTGAGAAATTTTATTTTTGTTTCTAAAATACTTGACATGAATACAATTATTATTATTAATAATTATTAATATAATTAAATAATAACATAACAATACCTATTAGTTATTATTTTATAGCGATATTTTACTCATAAATTTGTTATTCAATAACCCAAAAAGATAATGAACGATTTTTAATTTGCTTAAAATAAAATACAAAATATATATTTTTTTATTTTGTTGAACTCTTTTTTAGAATGTTGGTATTTAATATATGAGGAGGGATCAAGTTACAACAAAGTTACAACAACTATTTTTTTCATTTTTAAAGTTCAAATCGTCGATCCAAACCGTTCAACATGATTATCTAAATAAAATGTGCTTGTAGATCAAATTTTACATTTTTTTGAATTTTTTTACTATTTATTAAGATGGGTACAAAATTCAATAGTCTGAATATGACTATTTTTTGTAAAATACTTAATAAATAGTAAAAAATTCAAAAAAATATAAAATTTGATCTGCAAGCACATTTTGTTGTGGAGATCATGTTGAACGGTTTGGATCGACGATTTGGACTTTGAAAATGAAAAAAATGGTTGTTATAACTTTGTTGTAACTCAAATTTGTTGTAACTTGATCACTCCTCTTAATATATTTCACTTACATATTTTATAAAAAATAACAATGATAGGGACGAGCTGCAGCGCAAAAAGGAGAAAACAATTCCTGTAGGTTTTGAAAATGGGTGAAAAATTTAGACCTCTGAACGCTTCATGGGACCAGATACCCAAAAAGTCATTTTCCCCATGTTCCATTAAGGGTGCGTTTGGATGACACAGGAATAGCGCTAACCCAGGAACAGCTGCTATTCCTGGCGAGCTATTCTTAACACAGCACGTTTGGGTGAAAAAAAACGCTATTCTCAACAAAGGAATAGCTCGGGTTAGCTGCTGTTCCGCTATTCCTATGAAATGTTGGGTTAGCAGCTATTCCTAACCCCAGGAACAGCTGCTATTCCGAGCTATTCCTTGATTCATCCAAACGCACCCAGGAATTACACTGCCGAACATACCCTAAACAAATTCAACGTGTGCCAATTCCACTCCAGGAAACTACTTTCTATTCTTTGGGGAAATTTTGTTTCTCTCAAAGAGAAACACTCACAAGGCTTCTTCATTTGTCACGGAATTACACGGAATGAGATTTGACGGAGATGGGAATTTATTTTTGAAAATGTGAGAACCCATGAATAGGGTTACGCACATGATTAATTATGGAATGGTGAAATGAGTGTTTGGTTCTACCGTGGAATTATTTGTGGAAAATTTTATTTTTCTTTCTAAAATGCTTGATATTATACAATTATACTTATTATTAATAATAATAATATAGTAGATTAAATAATAACATAATAATGTTTATTAATTATTATTTCATAAAAAATAAGTATTTATTTTATAATTAAATAAATGAGAGAGATATAATCTAATCGTATTTATTAATGAGTTGGATGAAATTGTTAAAAGATCTTGTATCTTATATGATGCTTAAACCATATCTCAAATAAAAAAACCTTTGTCATAATCACTTTGGTCTGAAATAGAACTGAACAAACATTATTTTAATGAAAACAAATCACATTTTTCTTTTTAAAATGTTTGATATTATATAATTATTCTAATTAATAAAATTATTACATATAATAATTAAATTGGATTATAACATATCAATAATTATTATTTTATTATTTTATAAAATAAAAATATTTTTTTTATAATTAAATAAGGTGTATTTAATGAGTATAATACTTGATTTCTTCTTATTACTTAGTTTAGCATTTATGTCCGAATCAGTTTTAGTCTTTAGTCTCACAATTAAATTATAGAAGAGAGAGGGTGCTTATATAATTTCCCTTACCAAATAGATACGAAGCACTGGAGGAGACAAGAATGTTGAGTTTTAATTGTGTTTCAATTTGCGGAGAGAGAAGAAGAGAGGAGAGAGAATGGGAAAAAACAAAACAAATTCACTCTGACCTCCGTTTTAATTTCTACAAATTTGCACTGATATAGAAATTGTGGTGGGAATAAATATAGAAATAATTGAAAAAATTCTATATGTCCGAACGGGTTTGAGAATTTATTTGAGAATTAGTCTCAAATTCTATTAATTTTCTGTGAGAACGGGGCTGCCGAACAGGGCTGAGGACTTCTGGCGACTTTGTTTAAGAATTCCAACTTAGATTCTTTTACGGTTGTAGCCAGTAGGACTTCTGGCATCAAGTACAAGAAAAAAATTATATATATTTGTCAATTTTATATAATTAGATACTAGTCATCTGTATTAAGATGTAAAAGTTTCTAATCTAAAAGTTTTTTAAACGTAATTCGAGTAGCATTTTTTTTTTTTGAAAATGTCATTGTAAGTTATAAAAAATGTTTGTTCAAAATTATATTAACATAAAAGAATGTATTATTACCAGTGTTTTAAAATGAAGTTTCTATGCGGTATGCGGAAGGCCACCGCATACCACATATGCAGATTTTAAAATGAGAATTAATATATATATATATATATATATATATATATATATATATATATATATATATATATATATAAACAAGTATGCGGTAATATGCGGTAATATGCTGTATGCGGTAATATGCTGTAATATGTAGTATGCGGTAATATGCGGTAATATGCAGCCGAATATGCGGTCGAATTATGCGGCCACATATGCGGAACTGTATATTAGACCGCATATTGATTTTCTATGAGGCCGCATGAACCGCATTTTGTTACACTGATTATTACTATAATATGATGTAGCTTGTGAAATAAACATAAAGCTCTGAAAGAGTTTAAGAGTTAATTAATAGACAAATTCTTCTATGGGCATAAGGACCTATTTGTAAAATGAGCATATTTTCATTTTCAAAGTTCAAACAGTCGATCCGACCGTTAAACATTTTCTCCATATTACAATGTACTTGGAGGTCAAATTTTACATTTTTTGAATTTTTTTACTATTTATTAAGATGGGTACAAAATTCAATGGTCTGAATTCGACTAGTTTTGTAAAATACTTAATAAATAATAAAAAAATTCAGAAAAATGTAAACTTTGACCTCCAAGTACATTTTAATATGGAGATAATGTTGAACGGTCAGATCGACTGTTTGAACTTTGAAATAAAAATATGCTCATTTTACAAATAGGTCCTTATGCCCATAAAAGCATCCCTCTAATTAATATATTATAAAGGGATATAATTCACAACATCACATAGCAATAAAACGCTAGTGAGCCGAGCAAGTTTTGTTAAAACTTATATCATAAATTAATTTTAAATTAAATAGTGCGGCTAGTATGACATTAGTGTTATTTCAATCTATATACACTAACCCAAAATCTATTGAATCGACTTTAAACGACAAATTTAAACTGTTCAAACCGATCTACTTCAATAGTTGTGTATTTACATGTAAAATTTAAAATTTTTCGAACTTATTTAGTATAAAATCAAGCGGTCAATTGTGAGAGTTTTTAAAATAATTTTAATGCATTCATTTTTTAATATTTTCACAGCTTGATTTGGTACTAAAATAATTCAAAAAACATATATAAATTTTGAATGTAAACACATCACTAATACTTTAAATTCGTCATAAAAAATTAAATTTTGTAGTTGATAGACACTAGGGTACTAGAGAATTCTCGTGGTCGAACCAAAATACTTTTGATATCGATTTAAAATAATGTGTGTTGGGGGGTCAATTTTGAAATTCGTGTCATATTGAAACGGACGACTCAGATCTCATTGTACAATACGGGTCATGTATTGCATTGGATATTTGGATCTGAATTCTAATTCACTTCACTATCTCACAAATTCCTAAAAAAAAGTCGGTAATATGATCCGCGAAACTAGGATAGTAACTCGGGTCTTTAATCGGATTCGGATCCAGTCCATTTTCCTGACTGATTGATAAAAGTTGGTGAGTGCTCGCGGTAGGTGAGAAAAGCACGTCAGGCTACCATCACCCGGTAGACAGGTCAAAGGTTATTATTTCTTTCTTTATAATAGACCAAGTCTAGTGAAGTTGTGAGATTTATTTTATTTATAGAAAACATTATAAAACACTCGAGAGTAGGACCAATGAGCATCGGACCTATTTTGATTCGATGGGTTTAACTCCGTCGATTTGCTTTAAGATTCGTGCGAAACGCTTTAAACTTCATGCGTGTTTGTTTCAATTTTTCGTGTCCACAAATCTTAAATTAGATCGGACGGTCATCATGCTCATTGAACCTAAAAGTAGGTCCAATGAACATCGGACCTACTCTGTTCTCATTATAAAATGATAGAAAATTACCGTGATTTTTAGATACACTTAAGGACCAGTAATAGCATTTTTTTTATCGATTCAAAGTATTTTTTTTTCTTTCCAACTGCTTTGAATTCTATTGAAAACAATATTTCTGACTTCTGATTTTTATCAGATTCTCTGTAATAATTTTTTTCCAACTCCAAATTCTTTTTTCCCTTCACATGGCAGAAGTCATAGAGAATTCAAGCCAACTGAAAAAAAAAAAAATTCCGATTGGTGGAAGTCCTTCTATATATGAAAATTTTAACTACTCTTTCTATATTATTTTTTAATATTTTCTATAAATAAAATTTTATTGCAGTTGGTGAAGGAAGTTGGCTCAGTCGCTTTTACTTTGTACTTTTTATTTGTTTTATAAGAAACGTTTACTTTCACAGTTTCACCTTCCCTCTATTTCTTTCATATATAAATCCACCTGTTGCTTCATCTCTCACCAAAACCTAGACCTCTAAAACCTCTCTCTCATCTCTTTCTCTCTCAAACAACAATGGGAAGCCTTGCATCAGAGAAAACTGTGATTGGATGGGCCGCCAAGGATGCCAGTGGAGTGTTGTCTCCTTACACTTACACCTTGAGGTATAATTTTTAACAATTTTAAGTATATATTTTGAGTTATATATGCATGTAATTTAGGAATTGTTTAGCATTGATTTTGCTGAATAAATTGGCTCTATTTGATTCTTTCATTTTTTTACCAAAATGAAAAAATAACAATTTTCATTTTGCTTTAGTAATTAATACAAATTACTAAAATCCATAACGCATCTTTCAATTTCACTGGTATGCATGCTCAGTGTGTGAGCAAACCAACTCATTTCTTAACAAACTATTTATTTTTAGAAATATAATAATTAAATAATCTTTCATCTCATGGAAGGGATTAAACTATTGATTCAGTCTCTATTATAGAAATTAAAGGAACTGAATCAATAGTTTGGTTCATTTAATTTTTCAAATTGTGTGGCCGTTAATGTAAAAATTGTGGAAATTAAAAGAACTTGTGTATCGAAAAAAAATAATCCATTTTTTTTCTATAATTTGTTTTTTTATTTAAAATTTTTTTTTTGTTCACTTAACGTGTAAAAAAAAAAACAAGTTGTTTAGTGTGATTCTTTTGAGATAACGTTATAACGGATTCATTTGGCGTTGTTGGAAAATGCAGGAAAACAGAGGCAGAGGATGTGGTGGTAAAGGTGTTGTATTGTGGAATCTGCCACACTGATATCCACCAAACCAAGAACCACTTGGGCATGTCTAATTATCCTATGGTCCCTGGGTACGTGTGCTCTAACCTCCTCTCTCTCTCTCTGTCTCTACTCTCTACTCTTTTTTTGGGTTTTGGGCGTCTCGCCTTTTTGTAAGTTGCAACAGAATTGATTACGCGTGTTACATGATAGTCGGGAACTGGGTGTAGCTCCGATGTCCATCGGACCTTGTTTGGTTCCGATGGGTAGATCTACCGTAGGATAATGTAATGATTTGTGCGCACGAAAATTGAAACATAAACGCACGGGTTTTAAAGTATTTCGCAGGAATCTAAAAGAAAATCGATGGTGATTAAACCCATCGAACCGAGGTAGGTCCGATGCCCATCGGACCTACTCCCAGTTCGATAGTCGGACTTGTAGGGTCCATTCTTTAAATATGTATGATTTTTTATTAAGAAAAAATATAATTCTTGTATTAGACAAAATCTGGACAATCTATTGTGCCCTGGATTTCAAATTCTGGGTTGTGTTATTAAATTGGATCAAGGTCCTATCCACATCAATATCAGTACACACTTGATTTAAACGATTTTTAATATTGCTCGCGTGAATCTTGATGCAGATCGGACAACTTTGATCAGACATCATATTGAATTTTGTCCAATACCCATCGAACTGTCCCCTGGTTCTATAATTTCATATGGCGAAAAAAAGATTAGGAGTGTTGTACTAGCAATACATAGTGTATTTATTACATAGATATTAATTGACAAGTATTTTAAGATAGACAATAAGTAATAGTGGACACTAGTTGAGATAAAATAATACCCAGCGCGTTCTACTGAAAAAATGTATTTTTTACATATTTGTCTTGATAAGGTATTCAGGTATGCAAATTATACAGTTGTGTTAAAACCTTTCTAGGATTTTTAGTTGTAGTTGCCTTTTCTAAAGCATACAAATTGACCCAGTAATCATATCAACATGCTCTTGTAACACCTGCTAGATGAATGGCCACACCAATAAGGCCACAAATAAAGTAGAAGAATTCAAGCTTTTGTTTCCTATGTAACTATAAAATATGTCCCTTCATGTGACGAGTCTGTACAATGGTTTTCATATATTTTGTGACAAGCATAGCAATTACAGAATATGAACTCGAATTATTTAATTGGTGTTACATCCTGGAAACAAATTTAAAAGCTCTAAATTAATATTGTAAATTTTACTTTCTAATGATATCAGGCATGAAGTTGTGGGGGAGGTGACTGAAGTGGGTCCCGAAGTGACCCGCTTCCAGCCAGGAGATGTGGTCGGTGTGGGGGTGATTGTCGGTTGCTGCCGCACCTGCCAGCCGTGCAAAGCGGATGTTGAGCAGTACTGCAACAAGCGCATTTGGTCGTATAATGATGTTTACACAGATGGGAAGCCTACTCAGGGTGGGTTTGCTTCTTCCATGATTGTCAACCAAAAGTAAGTTCTATTTGTTACATTTGATTAGATTTATATTAGTAGCGTACAGTTTACGTACACATGACAGATCATTTCTTGGAGAATCCATAATTGTGAACTTGAGATTATAAATCTTGGTCTTCAAGCAAAAGTCAAGATCAAATTGTCTAATTCATGTTAATTTCCTATTTAACAAGCTCTAAAATCTTAATTTTTCTCCCTATTTACTCTAATTTGTTTTTCTCCCTATCTTCATTAATTAGATCATGAAACTTTTAAGAAAGACAAGATAATAAATTTGGACATAAGAAACTTAAAATTGCAAATTTGACCCTCAGTATTCATTTTTTATTTTCTTTTTTGGGAAAGATCAGTTTCATGTTACCACATACTAGATGGTTATTTGGCACCCTAGTTAATACTTTTTCTTTAACCAAATTAATTTTTCAGAAAACCAACATTTTCAGAACCGTTGATAATTTGATCTTCTTCTACGTCATGCACCAAGTATGTATTGATAGATCACAGAGTGATGAAGTAATTACACCAAATTATCAAAATTATTAATATTTTCAGCATTTAAATCTTGTAAACAAACCAAGTTCAGATTTTATAGCTTCCAATATAAATTCTTGACTCATGATCTAAACCAAATGTATGTTTTGGTTTGCTGTTTTTAATTTGGATTCTCAATTATTAAACCAAAAATATAACAAAAGATAGTTATTTTTCTGGGCTCATTAATTTCCTTTGTATTCTATTAGGTTCGCTGTGAAAATCCCAACAGGGCTTGCCCCAGAGCAGGCTGCTCCTTTACTCTGCGCTGGAGTGACAGTCTACAGCCCATTGAAACACTTTGGGCTCATGAAACCGGGCCTCAGAGGAGCAATTTTAGGCCTTGGCGGTGTCGGTCATATGGGGGTCAAGGTGGCAAAGGCAATGGGCCACCACGTGACGGTGATCAGCTCTTCTGACAAGAAAAAAGCAGAGGCGATGGATCACCTAGGTGCCGATGCATACCTTGTAAGCTCTGATGCTACCCAAATGGCAACCGCAGCAGACAGCCTTGATTATATCATAGATACGGTACCAGTGAACCACCCGCTCGAACCATACCTCTCATTGCTCAAATTGGATGGCAAGTTGATCCTCATGGGAGTCATCAATGAACCCTTGCAGTTCGTTTCTCCGATGGTGATGCTCGGTGAGTTTACATAAATAACTTGTTGTGTCAATTTCATCTTGTTGGTACTGCATAGCGCATATTGGTCCGTACTATGCATCAATATCTCTATTTTTAAAGTCCAAACAACCAATCTGAACGTTCAACATGATATCTATATGAATATGCGCCTCTAGTTTTTTTAGTTTTATTACTATTCTTTTAGATAGGTTGTAAAATTACTTGATCTAAAAATTTTAGACCATTCAAAAGTAGTGATTTTCTACCTTTCTAAAAAAATAGTAAAACAATTCAAAAAAATGTAAAATTTAGCTTGCAAGTACATTTTTATATAGAAATCACGTGGAGCGGTTCGGATCAATTATTTGAACTTCGAAAACAAAATTATTAATCCATAGTACGGACCAAACTGCGCTATGCATAGTACCAGAGCCGCACTGACATGGAATTACTTCTTCATTGGTAGATTAATTTTGCTTTGATCATTAACAAAAATGTTGTTAATTCATCGTTGCCTGATTGTTTGTAGGGAGGAAGGCCATAACGGGGAGTTTCATCGGAAGCATTACTGAGACACAAGAAGTACTGGAATTTTGTGTCGAAAAGGGCCTGACATCTACCATTGAAATTGTGAAGATGGATTATGTGAACCAGGCGATCGAGCGATTGGAGCGTAACGATGTCAGATATCGCTTTGTTGTTGATGTGGCAGGGAGCAAACTTGAGTTGTAAAGAGTTGTTTGTTTTACTGTTCCTTGTCTTAATTTCTTAATGCAATGTACTTTTGATACCAGTGTTCTTGTTGGCTTGTTGGGTGTATAGAGTTTGTTTTGAATGCTGTTATAAAATGTACACCCCTTGGTGCCTAAAATGAGTTTGATTTTGTTTCTGAATGAACGAAACTAAAAAAATATATATAACATAAGAAAGGTTTGCATTTTATTTTTTATTTTTACGTCTTCATTATATTTATATTTTTTTTTCTATATACATGTAATTTTTTTTTCTATGCACATGTAAAAGTACGACCTTTTAATTTTGTTTGATTGGTATTGAGATCTTGTAAATATATATTGATATGAATATTTTATGAACATTGATATATATTGATATAATATTTTATGAATATTGATTGTTTAACTTGTTGTTTTATACAAAAATAAATCTGAATAGTGATAAGTTTTTATGTGCATAAAATAAATTTAGATCAGATTTAATAATTTTATTTAACACATTATTTTTATAATTTCATTACTAAAAAAATGAAAAAAATGAAAATATGATGACTACATAAAAAATTAAAAATATTTGAACCCTAGTCATATGACATTAACATAACAATATGAGTGAGGCTATGGTGCTATGCATAGCACCAATGGCTAGTGTACTACGGCTCAATATGGTACTTTTTAAAATTTTAACGGTCGATCCGAACCGTTCAATATGATATCCATATGAATATGTACTTGCAAACTAAATTTTATATTTTTTTGAATTTGTTTACTATTTTTTTAGATAGGTAGAAAAATCAGTGTTTTCTGAAAATTCTGGACCATCAAAATTCTACCTATCTAAAAAAATAGTAAAAAAATTCGAAAAAATATAAAATTTAGTTTGCAAGTACATATTCATATGGTTATCACATTGAACGGTTCGGATCGACCGTTAAAATTTTAAAACGTACCATATTGAGCCGTAGTACACTAGTCATCCGTGCTATGCATAGCACCATAGCCAAACTCTAACAATATTTATTATTGCTCTTTCCGAACCTTTTAGAAAGAAAGGCCTCATTTAAACTTTTTACAGTGGGCTGGGCTGATAGGTCGCTACACTCTTTCAATTAGAGCTCAAAGTAGCTTCGCTGTCGAGCAATGGTTCCCTTGGGAAATGGGAAGGTTGATGCTGGCTTATCTTAAGTTATAAGCCGAAGCCCGGGTCAAAATCAAAATTATTTACCGATGGAATATGTTTGGGTCATTGACTCATTGGGTGGGTTGGGGCCTTGGGGGTTCGGATTCCCTAAAGTAATTCAAAATTTGGGTTTTGATCTTGATCGTCAAATCAGAATCCAAAGTCCAAATTAGAATTTACATATGCGGATTCTAATCGAACGTTTCGGATCCAAACTCAAACTTTGAGTTATCTCAAAGGATTTGAATTCCGATTGGAGGAGAATTTAGATCCAGTGCAACACCTGACCACATAAAATGAGATATGAGTCATTTATTTTAATTTGACACAAATCTCAAAACAGATCTATCTGTAATCTAAATAGACTCCGAAGTGCTTTTTATTCAGTTGGAAGTATTCTACCTCTGTGCGGTACCGCACATAATACTCACGTGGCTTTTCTTGTACGTGTGTGTAGAACCATTTTTCTATTAGCAAATTGATACGATATCTAACTACGTGTTTGGCTGTCTAATATTATGCAACAGGACAACAGCAGCATTCAAGTATTATAGATTATTTTTTGTTAATACCAATCCCAAAAGATTATGAAGCAACAAGCGCACGTGTTGCTGTCTTGTCTGTTTCTTATCCTAGTACCATTGTACCAAGTACCAACAGGCATTTCTTCTTGCACCAAAGTTAGAAGAATGTTTCTGTTATGAATTCACCAAAGTTAGAAGAATGTTTCTGTTATGAATTCATAGTAGGTCCGATGTCCATCGGAGCTACTTTGGTTTGATGGGTGTGGTGACCATCCGATTTGCATCAAGATTCGTGCGCTCCGCATCAAGATTCGTGCGCTCCGCATCAAGATTCGTGCGCTCCGCATCAAAATCCGTGTGAGTCTGTATCAATTTCCGTGCGAGCAGATATTGATGCTAATCGTACGATGTTAGTGCTAATTGAACTTAAAAGTACGTCCGATGCCCATCAGACCTACTCCTATCTCTTCTGTTATTGGTAAAAAATCCACATTAATTTTCAATTTGTAGACAATTTTATTCTTCTTATTTTATGGTACATAACTAGATTCGGGACAGTCTGATGGACATCAAATTAAATTTGGTCTAATGCCAGATGAGAGCTGTCTGATCAATATTAAAATTCTCACGAACAACTTTAAAATTTATCCGGATTAAGTGCACACAGATTTTGATGCAAATTGAACAAATCTATCCGGACATTAGATCAAAATCGATCTGATGCTCATCGGACCGCTCTCCCACTCCTGCATAACTAGGCAACTTTTATGCTTAATTTGTCATCTTTGCGAAACTATGTTTATTTGAAGTTTTCTTAACTTGTGTCCTGGTTAAAAGGTAATGTTATTAGAGGAGGGTTCAAATGCCTCCATTTTTCATGCCTCCACGTCCATGCCTCCATATTTTAAAACTTTAATAACTCAAAATTTAAAACTTAAAAGTCAAAATAAAACCGTTAGATATGATCTACATCATTTTATCTATACACGAGTAAAAAATTATGATATTTCAATTTTGTTTTGATTGTCATCAAGAGCTTGTAAAAAACATACTAATGTGGATAATTTCTAGACGTTGATTTTTCAACTTATTGATTCACATAAAAACAAAATCGAAATGTGATAATTTTTTATGAGCACATAGATAAAATGATGTAGATCATATCCAACGGTTTTATTTTGACTTTTAAGTTTTAAATTTTGAGTTATTAAAGTTTTTAAAAATGGAGGCACGGTGGAGGCATGAAAAATGGAGGCATTTGAACCCTCCTCATGTTATTTTTAGTACGGTCAACCCATTTTTATATTTCACCTTCTGTAAAAAATAATTTTAGGTTCCACCCTTCTGCTATCTCTCTCCATTAATTTTTTTTTTAAGGATTAATCTATTTTCAGTGTTGGATTGATCAATGCCTATTTCTGATCTCAAGCTTTGACACCCCTTCCTTTACCCCCTCGCGCTCAACAGATTCTGGACTGATGTGAGATTTTAGCTTTCTTTTTAGTATATAGATTATCGCCATTTGCAAGATTGATAAGATCATAAGACTGGGTGTATTAAATTTGTTCGAGAAAATATATCATTCCTAGCTTTTGGTCTTATTTTTCACATGAAAATAGCCAGTTGAGAGAAAGATTGGGGCAACTTTGACCAATGCATTTTTAAATCCTAAATTTATCTCTGTATTTTTTTATCAGTTCAAAAGATCAGCAACTCATAATGGGATCAAGATCAGGAAAAGGTTCTCCAAAAGTTTCATCTATGGAGAACAACCACAAAGAACCATTTATCATTGGTTAGTGGATCGACAGTCCTAATCTCTTCAATTTTCTCGTTGCAATTGAGAACCGGCTTTTGATCTAGTGACAAATTTGAAACCTAGATGAATATGGGTTTGCTAATTTAATTCCTTTATTATTTATATATAGGTGTTGCCGGAGGAGCTGCATCTGGAAAAACGACAGTATGTGATATCATTACACAACAGCTTCATGGCCAGCAGATCATTGTTCTTAGCCAGGCATAATGTTATTTTTTAGTCAATTATTAGTTATCTTTTAAAATAAAGGATTATATTTGTGTAATCTTAACTATGCTTGTGTGTCAAAGAAGTATAATCTCTTGTACCTCACTGGAACATGAAATAAGTATTTAATGGACCCTAAAAAGCATTTGGAAATATCACTCTAAGTCCTTGTAAAGTACCTAATTGCCAGAATTACCATTATCTTATATGAAAATTACACAAATTGACAACATGCTAGAGAAATAGTTAATTCATAAGGATACTATACATAATTCAACATTGAATTTGATGCTAATACTAAGTGAACATTTATATTTCAGGAGTCTTTTTACTATGGATTATCAGAGAAAAAGGTGTCACAGGTTCAAGGATACAATTTTGACCATCCAGGTATTTCACATTTATTATATATAATATCTCCTTTTGGTCTAATTTTTTTTTATAAAAATAATGTTCTGACACTTCTCTTTAGATGCTTTTGATACTGAAAGACTACTTTCTTGCTTGAAGAATTTGAAGTGTGGAAATGAAGCGGATATACCAAATTATGACTTCAAAACATATGAGAAAGTATTTCCTGAAAGAAAGGTACTCAACAAATTGTAAGAATTTGGTTGTAGTTTTCCAAATTCTAAAATTTAATCTTTTGAAACAAACAAATAAATTTCAGGTGAGCCCTTCAGATGTTATTATTTTGGAGGGAATTTTGGTATTTCATGATCCACGCCTTCGAGAGCTCATGAACATGAAAATATTTGTTGATACAGGTACAGAATAAATAATTACCGCACCATGCACAAGTAATTGTTGTAACCTGATATATGGCTAGTTAATTTTTCTCTTTGTTTACATCAAATATGATGCAATTTTGAAATTATTCTGTAGATGCTGATGTCAGGCTTGCACAGAGAATCCACCGGGATACTGTTGAAAAGGGCAGAGCTGTCACTGTTGTTCTAGAACAGGTCAATTGAGTAGTAAATCAATAAATTTTAATTGAGTCTATATTTTTGGTAGAGAAATCACTGTATACATCATTTATGTGTGTTGAGTTAAACCAAATTGGTTTTACTTTTAATCTGAATTGTACAAAGGATGCTTACTAGGGCTGAATGGAGCGTTAATTGGGGGTGCCAAATTGCAAATTTGTGGAATGCATTACATTGCAGTACTTTTGGGTATCTATCAAAATTATTTCATTGGTTGATGATACAAATATTACTTATTTAATGCATGGGTATATATATGCTCTATGATTTTGATTGAACATACATCTGGAATGCAACCTAAAGCTGTAAACCTAAATGTATGAGAATCTTTGGATTAGTTTTTCACCTGCTTACTTATCCTTGCTTTTTCACACCACAATTAGCTAATTTAAATTATATTGTTATCTAAAAAGTGTCAAATGATTTAAAGATGATTTGGTAATCACAGAAACACTTGTTTCATTATTTGTAATACTTACCAAATTTTTCTATAATCCTACAGTACTACAAATTTGTGAAGCCGTCATTTGAGGATTTCATAGCACCTACAAAGAAATATGCTGATATAATAATACCATGGGGAAGAAATAATAAAGTGGCGATCGACCTAATTGTGCAACACATCCATACCAAACTCGGCCAACACGACATTTGCAAATTTTACTCCAATCTCTACGTCATTCAATCAACTTTTCAGGTACATATTTTTACATATTTCCAACACTGTCAGTACCCTATTATGTAATTTGAAGGTTGTTGCAAAAGAAAAAGAAATAAAGAAAAATGGTTTTGGTACTGTATTGCTCCTGTTCTGGGTTTCATCCTCTGTTTTCATACATTTACGAGATCTATGTATGAAGGTTTGACTGGGTGGTACCATATCCATGCTGGTATTGCAAGAAATTATGGTCACATGAAGGCTTTAACATCAATTTTTAATCTTATTTATTTATTTGTTTGTTTACATTGTTTTGAAGACACGTGGCATGCTTACAATAATACGCGATGCTAACACCTCTAAGCATGATTTCATATTTTATGCTGATCGGTTGATTCGTCTGGTATGTACTGATTTATATCAATGTCTGAAGCTTATATAGAATTTTGTAAAATTATCAACTTAAAAATTCTTTTTATTGTAATAGGTGGTGGAGAATGGTCTCGGCCATCTTCCATTTAAAGAAAAGCAGGTGAAAACTCCAACCGGTAAGTACAATTTGCATAATGAGATATGATTGCCTTGTACCTAGTATTTGTGTTATGACATAAGTAATATTTTCATTGCATTTTAGGGGCGGTATATACTGGTGTTGAGTTCTGTCGGGAAAAGCTATGTGGTATTTCAGTAATTAGAAGGTATACTACCAAAAATACTTTCTACATATGATCAATTTCATATCAAAATGAAGCAATTGACATTGTTTACATATATTTCATTTTTTTTTCTAAACTATTTCAAGTGGCGAGAGTATGGAGAATGCTTTGCGTGCTTGTTGCAAAGGAATCAAGATCGGTAAAATACTTATTCATAAAGATGCTGAAGAGGGTGAACAGGTTTTGCAACCCCCGCCCCCCTCTCTCTTTCAAGGAAATTTTCCTTGGCTTTATTTTCCTTAAAATATGTCCAAATTACTAGAATCTCTTAACACAAGTGTAGGAGAAAATAAGGGTCTGGTTTGAAAATCTTCAGGGCTAGTGTGAAATGAGGAGAGAATTTATATATGATATTTGCAATGCTTGGGAGAAATTATGATATTGTCTAATTTTGCATGGTATATGACTACTGCATTAGCTCCATTTTGTTTGAGTAAATATATATAATTTTCTCAAAAAGCAGCATTGTGCTGTCTTTTTGTTTATATGAAAAAATAGAAACAACAATATGCTTCTATCGTTTTGCAGTTAATCTACCAACATTTGCCCAAGGATATAGCAGAGAGACATGTTCTGCTTCTTGATCCTATTCTGGCCACTGGTTAGTTTCAAATTTCAAATTGAGCTTATTTTAATCCTTTACAGAAAAATTGCAACCAAACTCGCAGAAAAAAATGAGCAATTTTAACAGTACATGCTGTTCAAATCCATTCCATCTTCCATGTTTAAAAGAGGCCCTCCTTATTTTTATTGATTTATCTACTTAATTCTATGTTGCTTTTTTTGTATGTGTGTGTGTGTAAAATATAGGAAATTCAGCTGTTCAGGTTATCTCCTTAATGTTGGAAAGAGGAGTTCAAGAATCAAACATTATATTTCTTAATCTCATATCTGTAGGTTTACATCACGTTTATATTTTTAATGTTACTTATGTTATACAATTCCAATGTATCTCAAATTAAATTGTGTCCAGCTTTGAAACTTTCTTAAATCAAAATATTCTCTGTTATTGTTTTTTTGAGAGAATCAATGAGGGTCCAGCCCTCATTTTTCATTAACCATAATTGGTAACAGTTTTTGGAGTTTCTGAGTAGAAACCCGTTGTTCTCTCTTATTGTTATACTTCTGATTTTTTTTTTATGCCTAGGCTCCTGAAGGGATACACGCAGTCTGTAAGAAATTTCCTAGAATAAGAATCATAACATCAGAGATCGAATTGGGTTTAAATGACGAATGCCATGTTATTCCTGGCATGGGTGAATTTGGCGATCGGTATTTTGGTACAGTATAGCTCATGGAAGTCGAGGTTTTATCAAATTCATTGTAAGTAATTTGTCCTGAATTTACTGAACTTTTGTTTCCCTTTATATATGTTAATTAGCATTGGATTTTGACCATTCTCTTTGGATTTCTGTGCAGGTGCTTTTTTTTAGCTTATTTCCCCCACCAAATTAAAGTTTTCCACAGCCACAGGTGGTGTATTTATTATTTATTTATTTATTTGAAAAAAGATTACCACCCATTTCCTCAAATGATACAAACTACAACTACACCGGTTTTATTTATTTGTTATTTTCTTTTCCTTTTTCCCCCATGTTATGACTTTTGGTCATATTTTTGAGGTTAATAGTTTCATTGTTATTATGGTTTAAACAAACTATGTTTCTCTTCCAAGCGATCATTTCTTTTTTATTTGTTTTTTCTTCAGCTCTGTTCTCTATTGGGATGTGTCTTCAAATAAAACGAGACTAGACATGTGGAGATTTAAAAAATATTGAAATTCTGGGTTTAAAAAAAAACTCAAATTCTAGCCATAGAGGTGCTAATTAAGTTGATAGCGAGCCATACTTTGTATGCTGATCGTTTGATTTGATCAAACGGTTATATAAATTAAAGTGATCTAAGCTGTTCGCATTTGATCAGATGGCCTATGCTAACTATGATAATAGGAGTGCGTATCCTCTGAGATATCTCATATTTTGCGTGACCGACGTGTCCGGTGCCTATTCGGGGATAGTGCAGGGGCAATATTATTTGAGCTTTGAGATTCGTGCCGAACATATCTAAATGGTTGAGATTTTCAAAAAGTCACGCAAAATATGAGATATCTCAGAGGATGCGAATTCTGATAATAGCATGCCATCAATTTCTTATAGCTAGTGTTAAGTTCAGTATTTGTTATAAAAAAATGAGAGCAATTTTATTGGTAAAAAAATATTACAGAATTGAGTGCAAAAATATAATGACAATTTTTTTTTGATTTATTTTACATAAAAAGACATCACAATTTTTGACAGATACTTCAAATAAGAAAACAAAATTATTGTTGTAATGGTTACATAATTCTTTTGTCATATCATAATTCCGTCGAATTATTTCTTAAATCAAATTTTATTTTTCTCATTGCATTTCATCTAACTGGTCTGATCCAAATTTCCCACAAGTCAACTTATTACTTTATTAAGTCTGTATATTTTAGTCATCATGAAAGTTAACTTGTAGATGCGAATTATATAATATAATCAGTTTTTATTTAAATGCACTCGAGAGTAATTTGAAGGAGGGTATAGTATAATAAATGTACAACTCTTGCTGAAAGTGCTCTTTTATAGCTCCCACAGTCTATGCTTGGATTGAACAACATGCATAATTTGATTTTCTCAAATATCTTGTTAGTAAATTCACTAGATTGTTGTATTATTTTATTTTTCATGGTCTAAGCTCTTAGCAACATAACATAACAAACAATAAAGTTCTGGTTTCTTAACTAGATTGTTTTCAATTATATACAATCACTGTCATTGAAACCAACGCAAAAGATGTTTATTTGATCACACCATTCTAATATCTAACCAAACTTCATAGAAACATGAATTTTGTATGAAAAGAATCACATTTAGGTTGCTCTTTAACTATATACATTGTTAAGATAACCAGAGACCGTACCGTACAACATTGATTAGCTCATTGTATACAACACACACTGGCAGATCTGTTAAGACTTAGGAGTAAGCACTTGTCTATCTCTGAATTTGAAAAAATAATTTCAGCCTAATGTATTTTAACTCATGTGTCTACCCTTGAATTAATATTATGTCCAACTCTGATAAAAATAAATAAATAACAAGACTCAGTTTGCTGCAGCTATTTTAGCCCATGTGTAATTTTAATCCATGTTGATGCTCCGTTGCAGTCAGGAGATGTTCCAATATAAAAAAAAAAGACTTGCGCTAGAAAAAAAAAAAAATAGACTTCCTGCAGCTAGAGAGCAAAACGAACCGAAAAAAAAAAAGACTCTTCGCCGAGTCAGAGAGCAAAACACACAAAAAAAAAAAAGTCTGGCCCCAGTCTATTCAGCACGCTTTCAGGCTGTTCCCAATTTCACGATATCAGGCAGGCTGATGCCCTTTAGAAATCATGTCATGTAGAAATTCCATTGCCCTTTTGTGATGAGCTCGTTGACAGATGGGAGAACTTTGTAGGTTGATGGATCATTTCAGCTTTTTTTTTGAATTCAAAGTCTATAGGAATAATTTCATTCATAAATCAGTTCACTACAGAAAAGTAACAGGACAACAATATACCAGTTTCCTGTATGCCACTGTTTACTATGACAGAAAATAAATTAAACTGAGAAATTAAAAACAGCTTAGAAACAACCTCTATTTTGTTTAGCCAAAGGTGATTTAAAATTAGATTGATTAAAGCATCTACTCAGTGATGAAGAAGCGTTCATCCAGTCAATTTCCATTTCCATCTCTTGCAGAGTGTATCTGATTAGTTAATGGGTTTGAATCCGATTGATACTCGTCCCTGACGGAAATCTTGAATCTGCCACTCACAGCACGATGTATCTATTTGTTTATCTTTTAGATAAATACGTACGAAGAGGATTGAATTGTGATGTCATCATTTCTATTATTTTTTTACTTTTTAGAAAGACATTGGTGTCATTTGCAGTGGCGACAAAGAGGTTAATATAGCAAATATATTTTTATAAGTTCAATGAAACAAACATTTTTGCCAACCTCAACGTCAAATCGGACAAAACTTGAGGAATAAAAATTTGTGTATAATCCTTACTAATTTGACCTTTATTTATTATTTTATTATAAAAACTTGCATGTATTACTTATGTCGGTCTCTTATAGATGCACAGCTCTAAACTTTAGTTAAATAATACAGGATATTGAAAATAATAATTCACGAGCCATAAACTCCAGTGGAAGAATAAAATGATAGTCAAATTCATCAGTTAACAGCTTCTTTAGCTTTTCACGTATCACTATCCAAAGCCATCATGTTCTCTGACAGAAACAGTAAAAATGACATTGTTGGCCCCTAAATAATTTGAAAAATATACTTAAGGAATTTAATCAATTAATTCCTCAAGAAATGGTGAAGCACCTCAAAAATTTAATTTATTGAAAGTCATAAAAAATAAATTATGATTATTTAATTCATGGTAAAATTCTATGTCCAAAACTATGAATTTGGTTAAATGAAACCCTTGAAACTCAAAAGGGTTGAATAAATACAAAATTAAAAGGGTCTGGAGATATGATTGGGTACACAAAATAAAGGAAGCATAGTAATGAAAAAATAAAACTTGGTACACATTGGAGACCTCTAACAGACCCGACTGACGTCTAGGACCCACTGTCAGTCTTGGAAAGTAGCTGAAGCGCTGGGATAAGAAAAAGTAAGTGGGCTAGTCCCGTATCAGCTTAAACTGACAATCAGACACCACACACAGAGGCACGGTGCATAAAGAACCGCGTGCATTCAAAGAAGAAGAATGAGTATAAACTCAGCGCTCCTGAACTGGGTTCGCTAAAAGTCTGGTTCGGAAATTCGGAAATAAATCTTCTGTTATTCCTCGAGAGTTACATGAACCTGTTATTCTGATCACAACCGTTCAAATTTTTTCATACATGAATTCTAACGAAGTTTTGTATGCACGAATCTCAACAAAAATTAACATTTGAGATCAGAATAACAGGTTTCCTGTTATTCACAAGAAAAAACAGCAGATTTATTTCTGAAAAATTCACAAGAGCCGCATTTCAATGGAACTGTACGATGCACTTATACCAAACCCACCCAAATACTGTACATAAAATGGGTTGTGATTCGCTCTAGCTACTGGAGCTGACAAGCGGTAAAATTCAATAATGAAGATGAACCATTAGGGGTGTAAACGGAGCAAATTCGGAACAGATAATGCTAATATTAAATCTATATCAACATTTCAAGAGTCCGGCTAGTATAACATTGGTGTCATTTCGGCCTATATAACACCAACTCCAAAATCTATCGTATCGACTTCAAACGGTTAATCCAACCGTTCAAACTCTTCTACTTTATGAGTTGTGTGTTTACATGCAAAATTTTATAATTTTTTGAATTTTTTTAGTATCAAATCAAGCGGTCAAATATGTGAGTTTTTAAGTTAATTTTAATACATTCATTTTTCAAGATTTTTGACCGCTTGATTTGGTACTAAAATAACTAGAAATTTTTTTTTTTCATGTAAACGCACAACTCATAAAGTAGAAGGGTTTGAACGGTTGGATTAACCGTTTGAAGTCGATACGATAGATTTTGGAGTTGGTGTTATATAGGCCGAAATGACACCAATGTTATACTAGCCGGACTCACATTTCAATGAGCAGATATAAATACAGATACGGATATCAAAATATAAAACCAAATCCACATTAAATGATTAAATGAATACGGATACAAGTATAAATACAGATTCGAATAATTGTCGAATAATTAAAGTAATATAACAATATATATTAACTCTGTAAATAAAAACATATAAAATTTTAGACTTCAAAAAAAATCTTTCTTAACAAATAGAGTATCGTGAGCCGTTTGATTTTAATCAAACGTTTTTAGAATGACACAATTGAAGTCTTTCCTAAGTCAAAAGTCAAAAGTTGAAGGTACCACGTGAATTGGGAGATAAAGACAGAAAACATAATGGAAGTAATTGCTATGCACGTGTATACATGCACCTTTGTTCTCCCTCCACGTGGCAGCGAGAGTACCTTCACGTGATGCATGTACATGAAATTTTTTAGAAGTTTGAAATTCAGTTAGTACAAAAGTCAAACCATAAAAAAATAAATCTTTTATAAGTTATTTTATAAGTTGTTTTATATATTCATTTTTTATTATTTTTTGATCGCTTGATCTTGTACTAAAAGAATTCGAAATTTTCAACAAATTTCATATACATGCATCACTCATGAATTAGATGGATTTCAACAGTTTGGATTCGTCGTTTGAAGACAATCCGATAGACTTTTGGAGGTGTGCTCACCAACCCCTCTTGGTGAGCACATCACACCCTAGCTTTGATCTCTCTCTCTCTCTCTCTCTCTATATATATATATATATATATATATATATATATATATATATATATATATATATATATATATATATATATATATATATAATCTAGCTAATATGCTACGCGTATATAAGGGCCTCTCCGTGCTACGGCCCACTTTTTGAGTTTTCAAAATTCTAACGGTCGATCCGAACCGTTCATTAAGCCACTTTGAAAATCGCTGATCCAATGGTCCAGCAGATTTTACTATTGTGTACAAATTATTGTTTTTTCAAAGTGGCTTAATAAATAGTAAAAAAATTCTAAAAAATGTAAAATTTGGTTTGCAAGTACATATTCATATGGAGATCATGTTGAACGGTTCGGATCGACCGTTAGAATTTTGAAAACTCAAAAAGTGAGCCGTAGCACGGAGGGCTCTATGCTACGTGTAGCACCGTAGCACTGTCCTATATATATATATATATATATATATATATATATATAATATATATAAACTGAATTGTTAACATTAAGTTGTGAGAATTAAATTCTAAATATGGATTGATTGCTAGTCTAATAATCCGATTGTGGCAAATTCGCACTGAGAGATAATATTATTATTATTTCTCACCGCCACCTTTTGGGATTTTCAAGTTTATTAAACGAATGCGGAGAGACGCTTCTGGATTACATCTGACAGCATGACCACATAAAAGGGAGGGTTTTGTGTTATTTGAAATTGACATGATGCGAGGTCCATTTATCTAACATTAATTGTTTGTCGTGTTCTGTCAAATAAATTTTGTAAACAATATTGAAATGTGGTTAAAATATAATGGTGTTATTGGTAATGCATATAAAAGATTCACTGTCTTGCGTATATATGTTGATAAATATACGTGGAAGGTTGTTGTACCCCATATTTGGTGTGTGACATTTTGTGTTCCATTTGATGTGTTCTTATTTGTTCATGTGACATAACGCTTTAATTGTTTCTTCTTAAGAAATTTTGGCAACCGTTTAGGACATTGTTTTGTAAAACTTTTCTTAAAATTCAACAATTATTTTAAATAACTATTTAAAATGTGGTATGTTACTTCACCCGTTTAGAAAATTTGATAAGTAAAGCCTATTACATTGCAGCCCTCTATTCTACCTAGTTTTGCTAGTCTATATACACCTCATTTTGTTTGCGACTGACATGGATGCATTTGAATTTCCCATTCCGGCTCTTTGATGATTTTCCAGATATCGAAGACTTCTTTGAACGCCTTCCAATTGAGAAGGACAAATTTTGTTCTTTCAATCTGGCAGCCACTGTCGGATCTTTTAAAAAAAAAAAGACAACGACAAATTCGATAAAAGTACCAAGAAAAATAACTAATTAGAAAATATCTAAAATTTGCGCACGCCAAATCAACAACGCTGCAGCAAATTTCATATACATGATTAGTTGTTCAATAACTGATCATGCTCCTTATTGACAAGCAATAAGATCATTAGACTTGAGGATGACATTAAAACAGTCAAATTTGCTTGTTAACAGTAATCATGTGAGTATCTTTTATTTTCTCAAATATCTTAATTAGTGAAGTATTTTATATGTAATGGGCAATATTATCTAATTGCATTAATCTTAACAATTTTGAAAGCAACAAGACTTGTTTTGTTAGAAAATGGTTGAATGTATGCAAAATTGAGTATCCTGAGAGAGTTATATTGCTAAATTTTCACAAGAGATTTATTTAATCACGCCATCTAAAATTTTCACCTAATCATGTAAGTTGATATGAATGTTTAGGGGTGCTTTTTTCATGAATCGGCAGGTGCATGTACTACTGTGTGACTGAAAACTAAGCTTTAATGGACTTGCATATATATACTCCAATTTTAATAAACTGTCCCATACTTTTAACCTTTTTTCTTCATTTTAACAAATTCTTACCTTTCAAAATTTCTAAAGGAAACCGTTCAAATTTATAGAGAAATATAATTTATGTGTTCCATAGACAAATAAGTTACCGAAAATCTTGTTCTAAACTTGACCTTTACTGAAGGCCATGATTAAGATTTAAAAGAAAATCAACTGGCCCATCACTTGCGCATATGCTTAATTTTGGGCCTTAACCCACTTAAATGCAATTTATTTACATTACTACAGTGAATCCAAATCGCAGGGCGTCGGATGAGAATAAAAAAGAAAAAAGAAAAAAGAAAAAAGAAATGATATTTAATTACCAGCTGGAATGCCAAGAGGGGACAACAAATTTAAATATCGAGCCACTTTATCCTGTTCTATAAAGTATGATTTGTAAAGGGTCTATTCCTAGTCGGAATGTTGGATGCGCCACTTCGAGTTTTTTTGTAGAACTCTAAACAGTGTCGATTGAAATTTTTTGTATATAGAGCCTTTTGATAAGTTTAGGGCATTTTGTGTGGTTAAAGTTTCATCAAATTTTGTCAACTGTTTTGATTTTCTCTAATATCTAAATAAAATAATTTTTGGCTAATTATGTTGTATTATAAACAATTGTGTTAATTTTAATAAATTTGTACGAATAAGACTTTGATTTGTTGGAAGAATGGTTTAATTTATATGCAAAATTCAATCTCTCTCTAAAGGTGCTATATTGCTTTATATACACACACACGCATAGATTTATTCAATCACATCATTCTAATTTTTCACCTAATTATGTTTTCAACTTTTTGTGAATGGAGTGGTGCATTACTTGTGATTCAAAGGAATATATGACACCTAGTTGAGGAGTTGGGTAATTAAAACAGTCGACCAAACGAAGGTTTTTTTTTATCTGAATTTGCTTCTGAAAAAGATTATTTGAGATTGAAGGGATTGCCAGGTGGACAATTTTGTTTTTGATGTAGCATAAGATATTTTATTTTTGATATCTTGCTTCATTTCTTTCAGTGTTCTTTCATTGGTTCTGGCTACCAATGATCTCTTTTTGCCAAAATACGCGAGCTTGAGACGGAAATAAATCTGCCGTTATTCCAAAGGAACAGCAGGAACCTGTTATTCCGATCCCAACCGTTAAATTTTCGTTGACTTTCGCATATGGAAAAAAAAATTTCATTGAGATTCGTGCATGAAAAAATTTGAATGGTTGAAATCGGAATAACAGGTATCTGTTAATATTCCTTTGAAATAACAGCAGATTTATTTCCATATTGAGACTGTCAATGACTTGCTCTCAACGGTCAATGGTGTTTAGTTGGTGAGGATCAACAGATATTTGGAAACTTGTACTGATGGCATTGTAATAACTAATAAGGTTGCATACCAGTGAACAAACCCTAATTAATGAGACCTCATGCTCTCATATTATCTTGACTTGCTAGCATTTTAGGCACGATTGAATGTCAGTTATAATAATTAAGGCATGTCAACTATGCAATGAACACGTACCGTTCATCACTATATCTAGTTTGTCTTACAATTACAACTAATAATTAGTGTTCACGCATAATACAACAGCATATGTATTACTGTCACATTTATATAACACAAGAGGTACTGTTGAATTTAAGAGTATTGCGGAAGATAAGAGTTGTTGAAAGTGAATTCACTATTGTATTGATTATGAGTATACAGTGTTGCTTAAATAGCAAAGAAAAGAAAAAAGGAACGTTAGAAATTCTAACGGTTGCCTATGATAGTACTGTAGCCTACTGTAGCCTATATTTACTAAAAAGGAAAAAGTTGAGTAACTTTATTTTCTAAGTTTAGTTGCTCCTTTATTCCTTCTAATAGCATATGATGAGCTTAATTCTGATGCTATTATTTAGTCCCTAAATCCTAATTATTTTCTACACTCCCCCTCAAGTTAGGCGTGTAGATATCGATCAACCCTAACTTGTTTAAATTTTCTTCAAATGGTTTCGGTTCTTGACCCTTGGTGAAGATATCCGCCAATTGTTCTTCACTTCTTACAAAAGGAGTTTCAATTTCTTTTGCTTGAATCTTTTCCCTAATGAAGTGGCAATCCACCTCGATGTGTTTTGTTCTTTCGTGGAAAACAGGATTAGTTGCTATATGTCGAGCCGCTTGGTTATCACAAAACATCTTCATTGGTTCTTGAATTTTAATTCCAAAATCCACAAGAAGTTGTTTGATCCAAGTTAGCTCGCTTGAAGTTGATGCCATGGCCCGATATTCCGCCTCGGCACTTGATCGAGCCACAACACTTTGTTTCTTGCTTTTCCATGTGACTAGATTTCCGCCTACAAACGTGCAAAAACCGGTGGTTGATTTCCTATCAAAGCTACCGGCCCAATCTGCATCGGAATAGCCACACACATCATTAGAATTGTTATTTTTCATAAATATTCCTTTCCCAGGTGTCCCTTTTAAATATTTTAAAATTCTATGTATAGCCTCCAAATGTGGTGTTCTAGGTGCATGCATAAATTTACTAATTTGACTTACCGAAAAAGAAATATCGGGTCGTGTTACCGTTAGGTAAATTAATTTTCCTACAAGTCTTTGAAATTGATTTATGTCTTCTAACGGTTCACCATCCTCTATATTTAATTTACATTTGCTATCTATTGGTGTAGATGCCGGTTTGCTCCCTAATTTGCCGGTTTCCTTTAATATGTCAAGTGTATATTTTCTTTGTGTAATAAATAGTCCTTTGGATGAATGTGCTATTTCTATTCCTAGAAAATATTTGAGTAAACCTAAGTCTTTGATGTCAAAATTTTCTTTTAATTGCCGTTTTACTTTTTTTATTTCTTCCAAATTGTTTCCGGTAATTATTATGTCATCTACATATACTAAAATTATGGTTGTGAAGGTACCACTAATTTTGGAAAACAAGGAGTGATCGGCATTGCTAACTTTAAAATCACAAGAATTTAAATATGAGCTTAGTTTGCCATACCATGCCCGTGGAGATTGCTTTAGCCCGTAGATTGATTTTTTTAACCTACAAACTAGATTAGAATTGTTTTCTTTTTTATGACCGGGTGGAAGCGTCATATACACCTCTTCTTCAAGTGTTCCTTGAAGAAAGGCATTCTTGACGTCCATTTGATGTAAGGTCCAATTTTGGTTTACCGCTATAGAGAATAAAATTCTAACGGTATTCATTTTGGCTACGGGTGCAAATGTTTCTTGATAATCTATACCATACGTTTGAGTGTAACCCTTTGCTACTAATCGTGCTTTATATCTTTCAATAGTGCCATCACTATTAAACTTAGTCTTATATACCCATTTGCATCCTACGGGTTTCTTTCCCTCGGGTAGTTGTACGACTACCCAAGTTTCATTTTTTTGTAAAGCTTGGAGTTCTTCTTCCATTGCTTTGCACCATATTGGTTGATTTTTGGCTTCCTCATAATTATTTGGTTCATTTTCTTTGGAAATTGAGGTCAAGTAATTTTGATATTGGGGTGTCACATTTTCATAAGACAAAAAATTTTGGATTGGATATTTTACCTCATATGTTACAAAATCCCGTAATCTAGTTGGAGGCCGAGGTGTTCGGTTTGACCTTCTCAATGGTGTCAATGGTGTTATTTCGGATTCCTCCCCCTCACTTTGAGAGGTCTCTTCTTCTTCCTCATTCTCACTAATTATTTCATTTTCATTTTCTATTTCCAAATTTTTTTCTTCGGAATTGTAAAAAAATGGAAATGAAAACTCATTTGGTTTTTCTTTATCATTGATCTCCTTTTCTAATATTTTGTAATATGGCTCATTTTCTTGGAATGTTACATCTCTTGAAATATATAGTTTTTTATTTTTCGGATCATAACATTTATAACCTTTTTTTTGAGATGAATAACCCAAGAAAATAGCCTTGATCGATGTATAATCTAATTTGTGTTGTTTATTTTTGTGCACATAGCATGTACATCCAAATACTCGTAAATGATCAATGTTGAGTTTTTCTTGGTAAAGGATTTCTAGTGGGCTCTTTAAATTCAAATTTGCACTTGGCAATCGATTAATTAAGTATGTTGCGGTGAGAACGGCATCCGACCAAAAAATTATTGGAACATTGTTTTGAAATAAAAGTACTCTTGTGACTTCTAGTAAATGTCGATTTTTCCTTTCCGACACACCATTTTGTTGGGGTGTATAAATAAAGTTGTTTGATGCAAAATTCCTTTTTGTTTGAAAAAATTTGTGAAATTTTGATTTATGAACTCCGTTCCATTATCACTTCTAAAAGTTTTAATTTTTGCATCATATTGATTTTCTACAAAATTATAAAAATCTTGAAATTGAGAAAATACTTCACTTTTATTTTTTAATAAGTATAGCCATGTAATTCTAGAAAAATCATCAATGAATATGACAAAATATTTGTAACCATTGTATGATTCAATTGGAGCGGGGCCCCAAACATCCGAATGTATTAATTCAAAAGGATTTTTGCTTTTACAATAGGATAAACTAAACGGTAATCTCGTATGTTTTCCTAATTTGCAAATTTCACAATTACTACAATCTAGTTGTTTAAAATCAAAAATACATTTCAAAATCTTGTCGGAGGGATGCCCAATTCTCTTATGCCAAAGAGTGCCTAATTCTTCTTCTTGTCTAATATTGAAGTTGCATTTTTCTTTACTCAACATATAAAGCCCATTTTCTAAAAATCCTTCACCAATGATACTCTTTGTTATCCATTCCTGAAAAATCACATTTTTGGAATTAAATGTAATTTCACAATTTAATTCTCGTGTGAGTTTACTAATGGATAACAAATTTGATGTACAACCTTCTACATGTAAAACATTTGGTATAATTTTTGAAAGGAGAGTGATTGAACCATTTCCTAATATTTCCATTTTTTCACCATTTGCAACAATTACAAATTGTTTGGTCTTAAAATTTTTGTAATTGGTAAGCAAGTTTTTATTTCCGGTAAGATGATCAGTTGAACCTGAATCGAGTATCCAATTTGAATTTAAAGAATTTTGAGCAAGATTTGTAACAATACCAGTGGCCTTCTGGTTTTTTTCTTGAAGCATCACAGACAGCTGCGTGTAGAGTTGCCGCATTTGATCCAAGGAGGGTTCGGACTCTACATTCCTTTCTGGCGGGTCAGACCCTTCAACCCGCGTCTCTTTCTCTTTCAGAACAGCATATCCCCTTTTTTCTTCTTTTCTCTCTTCGCGAAAAGGCTCCCCCTGTCGCCGATCTCCCCCTCTTCCAAAGCCGCTGCCGCCGCCGCGCCTACCCTTTGGCCGAAGATGGGGGTAGAGGCACCAGCACTCTTCGCGCTTGTGTCCCTCCTTTTTGCAAAAATCGCAGCGGGTACTGCTTTCTCCCCGATTTTCTGGTCTAGGGTTAGGCCGAGCGGCGAAGGCTTTGGCTTCGGGGTTGTCAACCGGTTGAGGGTTCATTACTACGCGCCTTGTCTCCTCTCTTTCCACCATTCCGACCACCTCGTCGAGTGACGGCAGTTCACCCATGAGAAGGATCTGTGATCTTACCCCCTCATAGCTCGAATCGAGTTTGGCCAGGAAGGTGAAAATGTCGTCCTGTTCATCTCGCTTCTTGATTTCTTCGAGGTCTGCTGTGAGGGGACGGTACACTCTAATCTCATCCTTTTTTTTTTGGATTTGGCTGAAAAGCTCGGTTACGGATTGGTTTTGCTGTTGTAATTGGTGAAGCTCTTGTTGAAGCTGGTAGACAAGAGAGTAATTTTTCTTTTTACCGAACATAGTTTCGGCTTTGACCCACATTTCTCGAGCTGTGTCGAGGTAGGTCATGAGATCAGAAATGTGAGGTTCCATTGATGCCAGCAGCCAGCTTATGACTAAATTGTCGCCTTTTCTCCATTCTGATATTGCCTTTCTTTCTTCTTCTGTTGGCTCAGCTGGTTTGGTAGCTTTTGGCTTTGATTTTTCACCAGTGACATGCTCGAATTTATCTCTGCCTATGAGGGCAAATGTCACTTGCCGTGACCAGAGATGGTAATTTTTGCCATTCAATAACACACCCGTGAGCTTCTCTGTTTGTTGTGCCATTTCTGGGTTTTTTGGTTTTTTTTCAGGATTTGTTCTTTGGTAAGAATTGTTTGCTGATGGAGATTGCTCTATTTGAGCTTGGGTTTTTTTTTTTTTTGATGATTTGTTGTACTGGTACAGTTCCTGTTATCTGTCCAGTGATTGAGTTGCCTATTTGGCGTTTGATTTGGAGCAGGATCAAATTTGCTCTGATACCATGTTGAATTTAAGAGTATTGCGGAAGATAAGAGTTGTTGAAAGTGAATTCACTATTGTATTGATTATGAGTATACAGTGTTGCTTAAATAGCAAAGAAAAGAAAAAAGGAACGTTAGAAATTCTAACGGTTGCCTATGATAGTACTGTAGCCTACTGTAGCCTATATTTACTAAAAAGGAAAAAGTTGAGTAACTTTATTTTCTAAGTTTAGTTGCTCCTTTATTCCTTCTAATAGCATATGATGAGCTTAATTCTGATGCTATTATTTAGTCCCTAAATCCTAATTATTTTCTACAGGTACCATTGCAGATGCATATAACACATGAGCTAGCATTGCAAATTACATCGGATCCATTTGCTACTTTCGCAAGTAATCAACAAGCAATGTTTTAAGTGCAAAATAACAGGGGATTACTTTGCAAACAAACTGTAATTGTTATATATGTCTTACCTATTCATGATTAAAATGCACTACCATGGTCAGAATTCCTCGTTCATCTTTCTTCCTTAGTTCAAAAAGGCAAAGATCCCCTTGTTTCAATCCATTAATGCATGTAAATTCACGCCAACCTTTACCTAGGCATCTGATACTTTTATTCTTGCAGTAGTTTGCAGTACATATATTGCTTCCCTTATCTAAATCGGCAGGTATCAGAGTAATCTTCTTCTTTTTGCTTCGAAGAACTTTGCACGCAAAGCCATCAGGTAAATTCTGGTACATATATAGCAACATAGTACAACAAGATAGTAAGATTGATTGCATATGTACTTGATATTTATATCTCCCACAAACATTTTCTCCATTAAATACATAACTGCAGAAAATGAAAAAAAAAATGCTTACGTACCAGTACACAATTCTTGCATGTATGAATATTTGACGGAGTCAAGATTTTGACAAACAAGTCACTATCCTTCTGAGTTTTTTGGGCCATCCAATTAGCCATCTCTTTTTGAGCTTTTGTCAAACGGGTCTTGCGGGGTACGACATATAGCCTGGAAGCTTTCTCATCTCTATTCTCCTTTGGTTTTCTTTTTCTGACAGTTCTGAGATTTCGTGCGTCACTCTCACTCTCGGTTGGTTCTTCTATGAAATCTGTTACAAGAAAATAGCACAAGTTCATTTCTTGTTCTCTTTCAAAATATTGAGATTAAAAAAAAAAAAAATTTAGGATTCAAGTTGCAGAATCTTGCGGCATTTTCTGCTTGTATATTATTCCAACAAGAACAAGTGAATTTAATGGATGTAGATGTTAGAGCAATCAGGAAAATAGAAGAATATTATTTACTTCGAAATGTAGAATTTACTTCCTTGTTTATGTTGTGTATGTAAATTAATTGTAGATCAAGGTGAAATTTATAGCTATATAATATGATTTACAAACTTCCAGAACATTGCAACCTACCAGTCTGTGTTTGCTGCTGCTATTTTTTAAAAGTTGGCCTAGCATGTCTGACCGTATTTGCAGAAAAGCTTGGTAAATATACTTGGATTGGATATCATGTGTTATTTGATCCCAAGAGGATGATTTTTTTCCATGTCACAAGTAATACAAAGCTACAGTACTATTATATTATACATTGATCTTTGAAGAATCCATCATAAAAGATTAATTTTAAAAAAAATAACTAATATGATACCTACCTGTTTGTTTCCTCTTATAACAAACCCTTTCTCTAGTCATAAGTGCTCGGGCAACACGAGGAATATCGCGAGAAGATTCGGTGTCACTACTAGAGGATGAAGATAAAGATATGACCTCTTTCTTAACGGCCTTGTGGTGAGGTGCATCAATTACTCTTATTGAACTGTCGTTCGACTCCTCTGACTTCATTTCCATCTCCGTCTTTACCTTTCTTGCAAAGGAAGGAGCGGCTTTTTCACTCTCACTCTCAGTTGATTCTTCTACGAAATCTGCAACAAGAAAATGACATAAGTTCATTCACCTTGTATACTATTCCAATCAAGAACAAGTGAATTTAATAATTTATAAATATAGATGTTAGAGCAATCAATAAAATGTATGAAAATTATTTAATTCGAAATTAATGTCGAACTTGCTTGCTTGCTGATGCTGTTTATCTGAATTAATTGTAGGTCCAGCCGAAATTTAATATGGCTTAGAAACTTCCAGAAACATTGCTACAATGCTACCTACCATCTTCTTAATTTGGCCCGGAAGTTTGGAAAATAAAATTATTCAAGTAGAAGTCTGACCATATTTGCATAAATGCTTGGTATGTACACTTGGATATATGAGGTTATTTGATCCCAAGAGAATGCTTTTTTTTTTTTTTTGATTGGAAGCCCGGGCATAAATGCTTTCCTTCAATATCACAAGTAATAGAAGTTTTCAGTTTTCAGTTACAGTACTATCATATTATATATTGATCTACCTACTTTTTAAAAAATTACAAATATATACCAACCTGTTTGTTTCCTCTTACAACAAACCCTCTCTCTATTCACAAGCGATCGAGCGGCACGAGATGAAATATCGCTAGAAGATCCAGTATCACTGCTGGTGGATGAAGATAAAGATGTGTTCTCTTTCTTAACCTTGCGGTGAGGTGCATTAATTACTCGTATCGAACTGTTGTTAAACTCTGACTCCATCTCCATCTCCATCTCCATCTCCGTCTTCACTTTTTTTGCAAAGGCAGGAGATGCTTTTTCACATCCGCTTGAATCAAAGATTTCTACTTTTAAAAAGTAGTTACCGTTGTATGTAAATACTAAAACATCATTTTTATCTATTTTATTAGCAGTTACAAAGTCTTTCCAACCAAATCGCATAGCGAATGTGTTGTTCGACCTGATCATTTTCACTTTCCAAGTAATTCCGGTTGGACCTTCGAGTTTAATGTTTTCGCTCATGGATCCTTTGAACATTTTTGCAAACTTCTTCGGAATATTCTGCAACATTATACGAAAGGAGATAAACAGTATTTGTCATCGGCAGCTAAGTAATTAAGAAGAACTTAAAATTTGAGGGACTAAAGTAAAAAAATATCAAGGAGACAGTATAATTTAAAAAAAAAAAAATGGTATAACTTGCCGTTGTATTATAATATGCTTGAGTGTGATACACAGATATTAGTAATAGGGCAAGGATTGTGTTTATAGGGACATGGATGCAGATGTGCATGTATATATAGCTGAGATTGGATCAGATTGAAATGAAATGGGCACAACTGCCTTTTATTAAAAAAATAAAAAATAAAAAAGAGAACTTGCCATTGTATGCATAAATGAAGCATCCATCTTCACATAAAATTTGTTCATCCTTGGACTTAATTCGCTACCTCCTTTCATGATTTCTCTCTTTTAATTGTTCTTCCCCAATTCGCCACCCCTTTTTGTCTCGCTCACTATATCTAATATCTCTGGTTTCTTTTCTTCTCCCTTGCTTGTTTTTGACAACTGAATCAATAAAAGATGAAATGACTGATTCTCCTCACCTACAAATTTCCGAATCCAAATATACATTGAATCACGAGAACGTTTCATTAATTACTCTTGTCAGTTTTGGCATCATTGTAGCTGGAACATTTTTTCTCTATACAATCAAGGAAAGCGAATGACAGTTCTCAAGCACCACTGCTTTACGTTTACTTCTACTTTCAGTAAAAAGGAAAAGAAAGAAACCCTTTCCTCTGTGGTTCTGTTCCATATTCTCTGATCATCCTTTCACTTTCATGAAAAGGACAATGAATAATTATGAAATTTGAACTCTTTTTTATAATTAATTATGATGTAAAATAGTTTATTTTCGTTGTTCCCTTCGTGTTACTTTATGTTATTTAAAAATGTTCGTGAACTCACATTTTGGTAAGCTATTTTTTATTTAATCTACGTCTACATTTATGTTTTGTTAACTCCTAGCTTTAAACCCTTGTTGTCAATTTTCACATTGGTTTGAAATTGTTAGGTGGACCATAAAGGTAGAACCTACTGGATTATTTATTATGTATAAATGGAAAACTAAAAATGAAATTATCTGTGCACTAGCTGTAGGTAAATAAATAGAACGCTAGATATAAATTTTGACACTGTTTGTTAATTATGCATAAACTATTATAATTCTCAGGTATAATTATTATGTAGATAAGTACCTGGCGACTCATTTGTGTGGGTATATTTGCATGGATACTAAATTTAGTACATCATGAGGAGTTCTTAGTAAGAGCTCTATTTTTTAATCCATGCAAAAAGAAAGTGCCTATTTGGATTATTGTTGAAATGTTTTGAGATTTATGTCAGACTAAAACAATAAACAAACGATCCAGATCTCATTTTATACGGTCAGGTAATGCAATGGTTCTGAATTCTGTAAGGGCTTGTTCGGCATGGAAATTTTTGTGAGAATGAAATTTTTTAATATGAGAATGAGAATTTTAATTTGCCAAAATCAAAATCATTTAACCCATGAGAAATTTTAAAATATAGGTGTTCGGCAAATGCATGGAAAATTTGTTAGGATCGATGTTGGTTTTTTTTTCTTTTTATAGATGTAATACTAAAATTAAACTATATTAAGTATATTGATACTAATCACTAATTATAACCAATATATATCAGATTCTCAAATATATATAAATGAGTGATTAACTATACACTACAAACTGATATCAGAGTGAACTGATCACACACTACAAAATAGTATCAGGTTGAACTGACTACACACTGCAAAGTGATAAATGAGTGAATTGACCACACAATACAGCTCATATGATAACACAATTTGCTCATCATGGTTGTTTTTGGAGTCTTCTGGTACGTACAAAAATTCTAGAAAAATGTCAGATTAGTTATAAAATCAATCGATCTAAGCAAATTACGTATTTTACTTTTATGCTATCATGTTTTTCCACAAGTTTATAATTGTAAGAAAATCAGCATAATGAATATTAAAAGTGTCCGAGGATGAGATTTCTTTATTTACAGCAATTATTATTAAATAAAAAAAATCCGGTAATAGTTTCAGAAATAATCCCAGCATTCTTTCTATTTAAAAAAAATTTCAACAAAAACTCATCCACTCTTTCAAAAAAAGAAAAAAGAAGAAGAAAGAAACACTTTATATGTTTTCCTTTATTATGTAATAATATTTTTTATAATAAAAATAAAAAATAGTACTCTCGGTGTATGGCGAGGACAAGTAATTAGTATTTTTTTTAAATAGAAACATTGACCCCTAGCCATAAATAAGAGTATCCGACGGTTTGATTACCCTCCAATCATCCCCTTGCCCAGATCCAACGGCCTAAAGTCGCTCTTCTCGGCAGCTCCTCCATTTAGTCCCACGTGGTCCATTTTGATTCGTTCGGACAATAAGGCTAATGTATTTTGTTAGTGGGTCAGCTGTGACCGGTTGAAATGTGTGCAAGTGTAACGGTTCATTAATTCAACCCGTTGTAGCATCCTTTTTACTTGTTATACATTTGGCTGAAAAGATAAGACTGTTGGAAAATTAGAGGAAATGATGAAACAAATGTAAATGGTCTGTCCAATATTTTTCACGAATCTTAATGTGAAATGACAAGAGGCCATTCCAGTCCTCCCCAGCCTTAAGGAAGTATAATTTCAAAATATAAGAACTAATTTTTACAATTTGACGATCTAAATTAAAGTTCTTTTTGTTTGAAATATTGGATGCAATGCAAAGTATGGAACCATCCAATAAATTTAGTAAAAAAAAATAGAATACCCGAACTAGTTAAGATCATTTTGGAAAGTACAAATAACAGTCTTTCTAGATAGGATTCTTATTGACTGGAAGAAAATTTCTACATGGCAATATTTAAAACATTAGATGGGGCTCAATCTAATATTTACCTTTATTGTACGTACTGATTCGTATACTCATAAGCAATTATTAAGATTCTTTTTTGTTAGAACAGGATGACTTTGATTTCTTAACACAGCTGCTATTGGGTGCGTTTGGATGACACAGGAATAGCGCTAACTCAGGAACAGCTGCTATTCCTGACGAGCTATTCTTAACACAGCACGTTTGGGTGAAAAAAAACGCTATTCTCAACAAAGGAATAGCTCGGGTTAGCTGCTGTTCCGCTATTCCTATGAAATGTTGGGTTAGCAGCTATTCCTAACCCCAGGAACAGCTGCTATTCCGAGCTATTCCTTGATTCATCCAAACGCACCCTATAATAAAGTGTTTGCGTGCATATTCTATAATAAAAATTTAGAAAACTTGAGTTGCAACAATAATCTTGTCCAGACACAATAATCTCTTATATATGGCTGGATAAAAAAAAAAACAAAGAAAATATTATTTTGACTAATTTTGTGTTCTATTTGATGTGTTCTTATTTGCACATGTGACATCAAAGCTCTGCTCCTTATATTTTGGCAACCATTTAGGACATTGTTTTGGCAACCATTTGATGTGTTCTTATTTGCACATCCTTGATTTTTTCACTAGAAACATTTGATAGATTAACCTCCTTATTTGTTAAAATATCTAATTTTAAGAAAAACACACTCATCTGTTAGTATATATACTCTATCATTTTGTGCTAGCACGCAAGCAAATACAAAACGAATTCATGCAAACACAAATTCGCCGCAATTATTTTCTGGCACCGGAGATCTATCTGATACAGTAAATCTTCAAAGTAGCATATCAAATATAATAAATTCATATATAGACACAAATTGATGCACATAAAAGTTAATATTGCCAAAAAAGACACATAAAAAGAAAAAGAAGAGGTTACAGCCATAAACTATATCAATTTCCTTGACCGTCGATCTCTACCAGAACTTATTTCGTCATTTGTTAAGATACCAACAGACTAAGCAAAAATAGCACTAGAATATTTCGTTGGTATAAAACTATAAATCAAGCTGGCCAAGAATGAAAAGAAGCGCTAATTAGAAAATATCTAAAATTTGCTCAAGCAAAACCTACAACGCTGCAACAAATCACTGGTCATGCTCCATATTGACTAGCAATGAGATCATTAGACTTGAGAATGACATTAAAACAGTCAAATTTGCTTGTTAACAGCAACCGTATGAGCATCTTTGATTTTCTCAAATATCTTAATTAGTGAAGTATTTTATATACAATGGCAATATTATCCAATTGCATTAACTAATCTTAACAATTTTGAAAGCAACAAGACTTGTTTTGTTAGAAAATTATGGTTGAATGTATGCAAATTAATTGAGTATCCTGAGAGAGTTATATTGCTAAATTTTCACAAATAATTATTTAATCACGCCATCTAAGACTTTCACCTAACCATGTAAGCTGGTATGGAAGTTTGGGGTGTTTTTTTTATGAATCGGCAGGTGCATGTGCTCATGTGTGACTGAAACTAAGATTTAATGGACTTGCAAACCCCAAATTTCATAAACTATGTCCCATACTTTTCACCTTTTTTCTTCATTTTAAAAAAATTCTTACCTTCAAAATTTCTAAAAAAAACCGTTCAAATGTATAGAAAAATATAATTTATGTGTTAATAAACTCAAAAACTACCGAAAGGCTTGTTCTAAACTTGACCTTTACTGAAGGCCATGATTAAGATTTGAAAGAAAATCAACTGGCCCATCACTAGTAAGTAAACAGTGGGCCCATATTCTTAATTTTGGGCCTGTACCCCCACTTAAATGCAATTTATTGATATTACTACAGTAAAATAATGATATTTACGCCAAGATGGAACAACAAAATTTTTGCATCCCTTGAATTTTCATTAGTAACATTTGATAGGTTTAGCCGTCCTTATTTGTTAAAATATCTAATTAATACTAAAAACGCACTCACCTGTTAGTCTATAATTTATGTACTCTTGTCAGTTTTGCATCATTCTAGTTTTTTTTTTTTTTTTGGTTCTCATCATTCTAGTTGCAGCATTTATTCTCTACAGTCAAGAAAAGCATATGACAGGTCTCAAGTACCACTGTTGTACGTTTACTTCTACTTTCAGAAAAAGGAAAAAAAAACTCTTTTTGTTTTTTTTGAGGGTTAGTGGAAATTTTCCACTAAGAAATATATTGATACTAATAAAATACTTACAATGTTCATTACCTGTTCAAGTGAACCTGTAATGAATCCTAATTATCTAAGAAAAGAAATTTAAACACCACCTAAGGTCCATAATTATTACATAGCTCAACTAATAAAAAGATCCGCTAACAGAACTAAGAAAGCCATAGCAAGAAGTAGGCCTCCTCTTTCGGACTGCTTACTAGGCGAATAACATCCAGTTGTGTATGTCGATTGCCGCTGCATTGATTAAGAAGTGCTCTGGTTTTCTTTCCTGTGAGAATATTCTGCGGTTCCTTTCCTTCTAGACAGCCCATGTCCCCGCCGCCCACGCGGTATCCCACCGTGTTTTGGTCTGGGCCGTGAGATGTTGGCGGCCTTGCCACCAAATGTGAAATGGATCAGAACCCACCATCGGGGGCAGATTCAGTTGTGCTCTCAACCCGCGCCAGAACCTGGCCGAGTAGGGGTAGCTCCACATCAAATGATCTCTTGATTCTAAGTTACCGTGATAGGTCTAAATTATATACACATTCGATCTAGTTTTTATCACATAATAACACCAAATATCTTGTATTTTAATAGAGAATATAATGAAATATATCCAAGAATCAAGTTACTACCGAAGTCTATTTAAATTACAGGAAATGGAGCAAATTGTAGATCTTCTCGCAAGCTTTCCGAAAAGTGGTAGAACACTGAAAACGGAGTTACGGATCATAAGTTATGCCTGTTTGAATTTCAGAGCAAAACAGGAGAAACCGAGCCCAGTGCGGACGCACTGACCCAGAGTGCGGACGCACTGACACAGAAAACAGAAAATCCGAGCGCAGTGCGGACGCACTCGGGCCGCACCACCCGCAATCAGCCGACACACAGTTCGTATTTTGGCCATATCTTGGTCATACGAACTCCGATTTGAGTGATTCAAAGCTTGACGGAACCAGGACAAAGAGATCTACAACTTGTATGAAGGGAAAATATCCAAATTCGGAATGTATAATTCTGTAAAGTCGCATCAATGGCCGCATCAGCCTGAAAAACTGCTAAATATGGAAAGTTAGTGGGCTTAGTGGGTGCCAAAATTAGAATAACTTGGTCTCCAAGTTCAGAATCACAGAATTAGAAATATAGAAGTTAGTAGACTTAGTGGGCGCCGAAAATAAAACGACTTGATCTCCAAGTTCAGAAAACGTTATATAAGGCTAAGGAGACCACATGAGAAATTATCCATTATTGTACATATCCATGATTATATCCATCTTTCCACAAATTTAGAGAGGGAGATCCTGCAGAAATTCTCGAAGTTCCAAGGAAGGAGAAGAAGAAGAAGATTCAAGCAAGGAGTCGGCAAGATCGAGGTTTTAGATCTAAGAAAGGGTGTAATCATTTCTTTATCTCATTTCTTATTGTTTTTGCCAATCTTTGTTATGGATCTCTCCAAGAGAGAGTAGTTCTCTTTCTAGGGGTTTAGGTCAATGCATGAACTTGTTTAATTCTAGATTATTCGGATATTTGTTTTTATTATGATTGTGTTATCGGATTTGATTGTTAATTTCTGTGATTTATTCTTTATGAATTTCATTAGTACTCGTTCCTTTGAGTTCACCTGGTTAGGGTTTATTGAATTGAAGTAGTTTTGAAATCGCGTTGATCGTGTTTTCCGCTTTAAATTTATTAAATTCCGGCATTGGTCATGAGGAGACTACTAATTGAAACCATAAAGACACACCTTAGGGTTGGGTTAGAAGCGACCGTACTTTGATATCCAATCCGGAACTATAGAAATTAAGGTTAGGATTTTGGTGAAGGACCGAAAGGCGAAGGCAAATCCTAATTAGGACACCTTAGAACAAATATCGATATATGCTTTGAAGCATGAGATTAAATATCCCTCTAGGTTAGTGACAGCCCTAGAATTCGAGGCACATTAATCCATAAAGCGCAAAGTATTTGTATTAATATTTGTTCCAAAGGCTAACATAGGTTAGAAACCTCATCAAATCAAACATGAATTTAAACAAACCGAATAAATAGAATTAGCAAGGGATTGTAGACCGAATACCCCTAGATCTCCTTAAACTTGAAAACAAACCAATCTTTCTTTCCTTTATTTTATTTACATTTATTGTTTGAAACTCCTCTTTTTCGGGTATTGAACCCAACTTTAGGATTTTAAGAACAAACCCCCCCACTTTACTTTTATTGTTTTGTTTTAGAAGTAGTTTTCTATATTAAAAATTGGTATTTCCCTATCTCCCTGCGGATCGACACCTAAATACTACAATCGATAGGTTGTGCGCTTGCAACTAACCTATTCATTGAGTACGAAGGTTTTATAAATATTAAAGGCAAAAGAGTACAAAATTATTATATCTAAAATACTCAACAAGTTTTTTGGCGCCGTTGCCGGGGAGAATAGGATAGATACTAGTTTTTATTTTAGGAAAGTACTTTTAATTCTTAGTTTCCTTATTTACTTTATTTTATTTTCAGAAAATTAAAAATCCAAAAATAGTTTATTTCCTTTTTTACAATTTCTGAAATTTACTTTCCTTATTTTAAAAAAATCCAAAAATATTTACTTTCCTTATTTAAATTTCTGCACTTTACTTTTCTCTATTCTCTCTCTTTCACATCTCATCTCTTCTCTTTTTCTCTCTTGTAAATTTGAGCATTGGCCCCCATCACGAGGAAACAAGCATCAAAACTCAAGGCCGGCGAATCCTCTTCTCAACAAATGGCGGGTCTAAACAATAATCTACCACCACATCCACACAACAACAACAACAATGGAAATGGCCGTAACCATCAACAAGGTCACCGCTTCGGTTTCATTCCTCAAGGCCAAGATCCACGCGAAATCAAGCCCTCTCTCATCCACTTGCTTGGCCAAAGTCAGTTTGGGGGAGCCCTAAACGAAGATCCACATGCCCACTTGGCGGTCTTCGAAGAGTCATGTGGCACCTTCGCTCGAGAAGGAGAAGAGCTCGACAACCTAAAGCTCAAATGCTTCCATCTATCCCTCCGTGACAATGCAAGGACATGGCTAAGGACCGTGAATCGTGACAACATAAGAAGATGGGACGACATGGAGAAGTTATTCTTAGGAAAATACTTTCCTCCATCCAAAACCCAGCACTTTCGAACAAAGATCACGACCTTCAAGCAAGCCGAGGGAGAATCTTTGACCGAGGCATGGGATAGATGGGCGGAGCTTCAACGCTTGTGCCCTAACCATGGTCTCGACATGTGGTTGTTCTTCCAATTCTTCTTTGCAGGTTGCACAATCGCCACAAAGACTCACTTGAATTCCGCCGCAGGAGGTAATATGTCCAAGATGGATCCCCAACAAGCCATGCTAATGATCGAGGACATGGCAATCAACCAAAGGGAATGGACGGCCGAGAGAAGTGGACGAACCCAAACCACACCGGGAGTCCTAAAAACCGACGAAGTTACCGCCTTGAAAGCCCAAATAGATGCCTTGCAACATCAAATGGCACAAATGCAAAACGCCAAATCCGTGACAAAGAAGGCTTCATGCAGCATTTGTGGAGAGGCGACTCATATCACCGCCGATTGCCAAGTCCTCATAGAAGGAGAGGAAGTCGAGCAAGCCAATGCAATATTCTACAATCAAGGTGATAAGAGGAACGACCCGATCTACAATAAGGTTAGGCCAAATGATAACTCAAATACATACAACCCTAACACAAGGTGGAACCATCCAAATTTCATGTGGAGGACTGAAAATGACAACTCAAATCAATACCAAGGTAATTCCAATCAATACCAAAACTGGTCAAACCAAAACTCGTACCAAGGACCTTCTCAAAACAACAAATTAGAAAAATTGATAGAGGGCCTTGTGATCTCTCAAAACGAGTTCATGAACCAACAAAGAAACAACAATACCGATATTTCGAATTCCTTGAGAAATTTGAACAATAGGTTTGAGTTTTTAGAAACTAAAACAAATATGCTAGAGACACAAGTAGCACAACAAGCATCCGCATCTTCTCACCAACAAGGCACACTTCCGGGTAAACCCGACATCAATCCGCGAGAGTATGCAAATGCTGTGACTTTGAGGAGTGGCAAGGAATATGATGGACCAAAGATTCCAGCCAACGATGAACCAATCCAACCACAAGGACTCCATCAATCAACACAATCTGAACCGATTTCAGCCGCACCAATTGATCCACCAATCGCACCGGCATCAGAAAAGCATCACAAAACTGGTAATTCTAACTCAACAAAGGTACAAAAATCTGAAACTCCAAAGTATGTTCCTCCTCTTAGGTTCCTACCTTTTCCACAACGGTTGGTAAAGAACAAACTAGACCAACAATATGCCAAATTCATTGAACAATTGAAAAAACTGAACATTACCATACCTTTCACCGAGGCAATTGCACAAATGCCAACCTATGTCAAGTTTCTCAAAGAAATGTTGTCAAACAAAAAGAAACTTGAAGAGGTTGGAACCATTTCTCTAAATACGCAATGTAGTGCACTTTTCTTGACCAAACTACCTCCCAAACTTAAGGACCCCGGTAGTTTTACTATTCCATGCAAAATTGGGGAGACCGAATTCAATAGTTGTTTGTGTGATTTAGGTGCTAGCGTATGTTTAATGCCAAAAGCGGTTTATGAAAGGTTAGGTCTAGGAGAATTGAAACCAACAAAAATATCGCTCCAATTAGCGGATAGATCCGTTAGATACCCGGTAGGAATTTTGGAGGATGCAATTGTCAAAATTGGTAAATTTTTCTTACCGGTAGATTTTGTTGTGGTGGAGATGGAAGAGGATACACAAACTCCCCTTCTATTGGGACGTGATTTCCTAACCACAGCAGGTGCAATCATAGATGTGCGTGATGGAAAGATTTCTTTCCGAGTAGGTGATGAAAAGGTTGAATTTAATGTTTTTAAATCTCTCCAATTTCCATCTAATAATAATGATTCGATATGCAGGATAGATGTTTTAGACTCTACAATTAATGATCATTTAGATAGGATGATGGAAGGAGAACAACCGAATGAAATTCTGAAAGAAATCGATAAAGAAACAACTCAAAACGACGAAAACAACCAATCGTGCAGCCTAGGCAGCCCATACGAAACCTTGCAGAGCCCAGTTTTTGCCGTTTCAACATGCACAATGCCACCGAAGGTCGAACTCAAACCATTGCCAACAACCCTCAAATACAAATCTCTTGGCTCATATGAGACACATCCCGTTATAATCAATGCCACCTTGAACCAAGCAGAGAAGACAAGGCATTGGCACGACAAACACATCGGAAGAAGTTTTCAAGAAGGACCATATCGAGTATCACGAGTTTTCGACCATGGTGCCTTCAAAATCTGGAGCGAAAAAATGGGTTCATTCAAAGTCAATGGACAGCGGCTCAAACATTTCATTCAAGATGAACCGGTCATCGAAAAGGAGGCAATTGCCCTCGATGATCCACCACCTTTAAACTGAGCCTCAACAAGTCGAGCTCCCGACGTTAAACCGAGCAACATCTTGTGAGTTTCTATTTCTCTTTTTAATTTCCTCTTCTAGTATGAATTGACACATTAAGGACAATGTTTTGTTTAAGCTGGGGGGAGGTTAAATGAAAAACTGAAATTCACAATTGTATCTTGCATTTAGTTTAGGCATGTTTAAATTTTTTGTTTGTTTAAAAACTAGGGTTTTACCTAACCATGAATAGGGTCCAGTCCGACTTGTTAGGATGTTTACCTAGTTTTGTGTCATGCATTTTGTTGATAAATTTGAGTGATTGGCAAAATTAGGAGTATTGATGCATAATTTTTGCGAATTTTTGGTAAAATCCTTAGAATAATTTGAAATGACCACATAATTTGGCGAAAAACTTTGTGGAAATAAAGGTGTATGAAATTGGGGCATTAGAAATTTAAATTTATTAGAGAAGCTATTTAGATTTGGAAATTTTAAATTTAGAAATAGTGGGATATCCATAAGTATGAAGGAATACTTAGGGATGTGTGTATTCATGATATATGCATATATGTTGAGAAATTGGATAAAATTGAAAATTTTGAAAATAAAAAGTGACTCCAATGACCTATGTTACGGCTTCATGACGTACTTATGGTTATGAGTCCTTAGCACTCTTGCTCCACTACTCTCCCGATAAAATTGACATTCGTGTTAGTGGAAGGGTTAGACTAAGAGCATGCAAAGCACCCTTGAATTAGAACGGTTGGGTACAGTTAACTACTTGTAACTAACCGGTGCTTAAATAAGGATGGGGAAAAATAGTGCTAAAATCATGAAAGAAAAATCAAAATGAGAAAATCAAAAGCAACAACAAAAATGAGAATATGCATGTATCAACACACGTAGTCCGCAACATTTCTAAACCTAAGTTTGATTCAAGCTTGGGGGAATTTGAAAATTCCACGTTTAAGATGGCATTTCTTTTAATAAATTTGGGTAGACGAAGTTTGTAATTTCTAGACCTTTAAGGAAATAAGAGTTAGAGTAATCAAATTGTGGGTTGAGTCATAATTATCCGAGGGTTAAACTTGAAATTTGGGAAGTTTGCATGAATGTTTTAATTTTTGGCAAGATCATACAAATTTTTCACTTGAGAAAACAAACTTGATATAAGGTGTATCAAAGAGATCGAATTGTAGTCCCAGTTTAGATGTTGCTTGGGGACAAGCAAGGTTCAAGCTTGGGGGTATTTGATAGGTCTAAATTATATACACATTCGATCTAGTTTTTATCACATAATAACACCAAATATCTTGTATTTTAATAGAGAATATAATGAAATATATCCAAGAATCAAGTTACTGCCGAAGTCTATTTAAATTACAGGAAATGGAGCAAATTGTAGATCTTCTCGCAAGCTTTCCGAAAAGTGGTAGAACACTGAAAACGGAGTTACGGATCATAAGTTATGCCTGTTTGAATTTCAGAGCAAAACAGGAGAAACCGAGCCCAGTGCGGACGCACTGACCCAGAGTGCGGACGCACTGACACAGAAAACAGAAAATCCGAGCGCAGTGCGGACGCACTCGGGCCGCACCACCCGCAATCAGCCGACACACAGTTCGTATTTTGGCCATATCTTGGTCATACGAACTCCGATTTGAGTGATTCAAAGCTTGACGGAACCAGGACAAAGAGATCTACAACTTGCATGAAGGGAAAATATCCAAATTCGGAATGTATAATTCTGTAAAGTCGCATCAATGGCCGCATCAGCCTGAAAAACTGCTAAATATGGAAAGTTAGTGGGCTTAGTGGGTGCCAAAATTAGAATAACTTGGTCTCCAAGTTCAGAATCACAGAATTAGAAATATAGAAGTTAGTAGACTTAGTGGGCGCCGAAAATAAAACGACTTGATCTCCAAGTTCAGAAAACGTTATATAAGGCTAAGGAGACCACATGAGAAATTATCCATTATTGTACATATCCATGATTATATCCATCTTTCCACAAATTTAGAGAGGGAGATCCTGCAGAAATTCTCGAAGTTCCAAGGAAGGAGAAGAAGAAGAAGATTCAAGCAAGGAGTCGGCAAGATCGAGGTTTTAGATCTAAGAAAGGGTGTAATCATTTCTTTATCTCATTTCTTATTGTTTTTGCCAATCTTTGTTATGGATCTCTCCAAGAGAGAGTAGTTCTCTTTCTAGGGGTTTAGGTCAATGCATGAACTTGTTTAATTCTAGATTATTCGGATATTTGTTTTTATTATGATTGTGTTATCGGATTTGATTGTTAATTTATGTGATTTATTCTTTATGAATTTCATTAGTACTCGTTCCTTTGAGTTCACCTGGTTAGGGTTTATTGAATTGAAGTAGTTTTGAAATCGCGTTGATCGTGTTTTTCCGCTTTAAATTTATTAAATTCCGGCATTGGTCATGAGGAGACTACTAATTGAAACCATAAAGACACACCTTAGGGTTGGGTTAGAAGCGACCGTACTTTGATATCCAATCCGGAACTATAGAAATTAAGGTTAGGATTTTGGTGAAGGACCGAAAGGCGAAGGCAAATCCTAATTAGGACACCTTAGAACAAATATCGATATATGCTTTGAAGCATGAGATTAAATATCCCTCTAGGTTAGTGACAGCCCTAGAATTCGAGGCACATTAATCCATAAAGCGCAAAGTATTTGTATTAATATTTGTTCCAAAGGCTAACATAGGTTAGAAACCTCATCAAATCAAACATGAATTTAAACAAACCGAATAAATAGAATTAGCAAGGGATTGTAGACCGAATACCCCTAGATCTCCTTAAACTTGAAAACAAACCAATCTTTCTTTCCTTTATTTTATTTACATTTATTGTTTGAAACTCCTCTTTTTCGGGTATTGAACCCAACTTTAGGATTTTAAGAACAAACCCCCCCCACTTTACTTTTATTGTTTTGTTTTAGAAGTAGTTTTCTTTATTAAAAATTGGTATTTCCCTATCTCCCTGCGGATCGACACCTAAATACTACAATCGATAGGTTGTGCGCTTGCAACTAACCTATTCATTGAGTACGACGGTTTTATAAATATTAAAGGCAAAAGAGTACAAAATTATTATATCTAAAATACTCAACATACCGCTGCCACATAACTTGCATCCCGGCGTGACCGTACATCCCCTGGTTGCCAGCACCTCCTGAGTCAGAATTTTGTCGGAAAACATCAACCATAGGAAGATTCGCACTTTCATAGGCACCTTTAGTTTCCATAGTACCTTGTAGTGTATTGATCTTATTCCGCTATCCTGCATTAATCGGTATGCTGATGCGCACGTGAAGGTTTCACCAGCCGTCCATTTCCATTTTGCCTCCCGTGTGTAGTCATCAATTGTTACAGAGCATTTGAAGAATGGTAGCAGTGACGAAAGCTCCTTGAGAAAGAAGGACTGCTGCTGGCTGTTACCGAGGTGTGATGCCTCGGAGATCCCATATAGCTGTCTTAGCGTGGATGCCCAAATGCCTTCTCTGTCATGATGGATCCTCCAGAGCCATTTTACCATAAGAGCCCGGTTTTGCCCGTCTAGCGAGATGACTCCCATACCCCCATTTTCCTTCAGGGAACAGACTGCTTCCCAATTTGTTAGGCAATTAATGCCCCTAGAGGGCCCATTCCCTCTCCATAGGAAGTTCCTCCTTATTTTATCAATTTGTCTTACCACCCCTTTCGGTAGCGTCGTTGCCTGCATGTAGTGAATTGGGATAGCAGAGAGAACTGCCTTTACCAGTGTGATTCTTCCTCCGTACGATAGGAAATTTGATCTCCATCCATCCATTCTTTTCTGTACTGATCGAATCATCGGCTGATAGTCAATAATGTGCGGTTTTTTAATAGAAAGCGGCAGCAAACTCTTTTTGTTACTATTCCAAATTCTGTAATCAGATTTTCACTTTCAGGAAAAGGACAAAGAATAATTATTACATTTGTTATGATGTAAATAATTATTATATTTTTACTCTTTTTTTTAATTATGATGTTAACTAATTATTATGTATTTGATCTTTTATAATTATGATGTAAAATAATTATGTTTTCGTTGTTCCGTTCATGTTACTATTTCTTATTTAAAGATAGTAAACGCACATTTTGATAAACTATTTTTATTTGGTCTAAGTCTCGCTTGCTGTCAATTTTCACATTCAATTGAAATTGTTAGGCGGACCATAAAGGTAGAACCTGCTGGATTATTTGAGTTGTATAGAAAAAACTAAAAATCAGATCAAATGTGTGCCCCTTTCGAGCATGTGGCTCGAAATATCAAATTTTCACCGAAAATTGAATTAAATTAATTTAAATTTTTTACAGATTAAATTATCATATTACAATCACCCTCACTTGTAACAGAATTAAATCGAACCATGCGCACTCTTCTCCAATTTTCTTCTTTTATTAGAAATACCGAAAAAGGCCCATCAGTACTTCTCTTCCCATGCCACTGTAAGACTCTTCATGAATTCAGTGCAACGCATGCCCCTGACTACATCTTGATATGTACTTGCAATTTTGGTTATATTTGGGGTTGCCTTGGTGATTCCCTTCAATACCTTATTTGTGCTCTCATATCTTTCTGATGGTTTGACATGGGGCTGAACAAAAGTAAGGGCCTGTTCGGTTGTCTAAAGGAAACGGAAATGAAAATTTTTGAATGACCGAAACACTGTGCGTGTGGGCTGAAATTCGTGAAGTCTGAGTGAATTTTTTTTTTCTCACACGTACAATGTTTGGCCGAACAGGCCCTAAAGAGATTTCTGGACCGACATGGTTCGGTAACAGAAACTTTCTGTGGAGTCTGCTACGTTTGTGGCAGTATGTAGTCTGTACGTAGTAGACTAGTAGTTATTTCGGAGAGTGATGTTAGCTAATTTACAAAAAAAAAAAAAGAATAAATGAAAAAAAAAAAGATGTTAGCTAATTTACTGCACTGGGTTTTTTGAGCTATTTGTATATTTCAATTTGAATCGAGAAATGGCCAAGTTGATATGTATGTCTAGTGAACTTTACATCTCATAAATTTGCAAAAAATAAAAAAAATGTGTTGTCTACTTAATTATATACTTATAGTATAGCGTTGTGTTATAATATATTAGATATGTATAGATATTTAGCGCAACTGTACAAGTAAAAACAAAAGCCCCAAAGTTGCAAGAAATGTGAAACCTTTTCATTTCTATCACATCAGCAGGTTGACATCAGTGATACATACAAGATTTCATAGAGAAACATCAATTTTATTGAATATGGTAGTTCAAATTGCGTACTGTTTGTTATGTATATAAATATTGGATCTAGAGAAGTGATGCTGCATATGGGTTGCTACGTACTTCTATTCTAAAAAACAAGTTATTAAGCATAAAAATACTACTAGCGATAGCCACCTATTACACGTCAATCGTCATGTAGATTGTATAATGTTATTACCTCTAACTGTAAGTAGTTTCGCCATGTCATGTTCAGGTGCATCAATCGAAAGCACGAACGTGTTTCAACCTCGAACATTCACCGGATATTCTGGTGATTGTTGGGTTATTGAAGAATAAACAACAGTAACAAGAAACAACACAGTTTACGGCGGTAATTAACAGTGGATTAGATCAAAAACAGAGGAAAAAATAAGAACTTGCCTTTGGTCTAGTAGCAAAGGTACATGACTCTCATATAGGAGGTCATGAGTTCGAAAGTGTGTATAATATACATAGAGGTTTGAAAGTGTGTTGAGTGGCTTTGACTTCCAACCCATGATTTAAAAAAAAACAGAGAAAAAACAGTACTGCACTATATACTGTGTCAATATTTTCAGAGAGAAGAATATTTCTGAATAAAAGAACGCTATAGTTTCTAGCAATTACGTACACAGAGTTCAGACAATGTTTAAAGAACTACAACTTCTTTAAAATAACAACTTACTAATAATTTATTAAAATAACTACCCATTACAGAACATATGCTAAAAATAACAACTATACCAAATATAGCCCTGCAGTTTTACACATTTGAAACTGTTTTGTAAATCAACTCAATCCATGCTGAAGATCTTCTAGAAATAATTTTCAATGAATTTGCACAGTTTCATTGCTCCGAGGCATATGTTCTGAACTTGGCACCAAGTCGGTAATGGGAAGATCAGTATGCCCAATCCAATTGTTATATCTCGCAACGTGGCAATTCTATGAATTACTAGTTTTGTACAAAATTCTGATCTATTCCAAAATACCCTGCCCATAGGACGAAAAGTAGATAAACAAATCCACCTCTGCAATATAACCTTGTCATCAGGTAAGAAAAAAGGCACGTCCAATGTGCTTCTTTTGACCATGTAATTGCTCATTTCCAGCAAGCTTGCTGCACAATTAACAGGATTGGGAATTTGGACGACAACATGTTGCATGGAAGACAACAAATGTCAAATTAGGAATGCTTTATAATTTAAAATAAGGACGTGATCTGATTTTTGTCATGTTTCAAAAGGTGTTCAGGATATCTCAGAAACAGCGATGATATTCTTTGATTGAGCAACAGAGATAATTTAATTTTCTCAAATATCTCATTAACCTATACACTAGGTTGTTGTATTATTTTGTTTGTCATAATCTTAGCAACATAACATAACAGGCAATAAGACTCTGCTTTCTTATAGATCAGTTTAAATTGTATATATTTACTCTCATTGACACCAACACTAAAGAAGCTTATTTGATCACACCATTCTAATATGCAACCAAACCACAAAAGAACATGAATTTTGTATGAAAAAAGAAATCACATTTAGGTTGTTGTTTAACCATATATATTGTTAAGATATCCAGAGACCGTACGACATCGATTAAATCATTATATACAGCAAGATGCATCTATTTGTTTATATTTTAACGAAATACGAAGAGGATTGATTAGATTCCATTATCCGAAACTGGATGTGAAGATTTGTGATGTCATCTTTTTTTTGAAAGACTTGGTGTGATCCACTAAGACAGATACTTTTATTGACATCAACTTCGAAACGGAAGACAATTGTACAGTGACGAAATCACAAATTTAGTATAATGAGAACTGAATTTAATAAAAAAATATAATATTCAACAAAATCTATTTAATACAAAGTTTATCTATTATTTTAACAAAATACATTATATGATGTATTTTTATTAAAACATCCACTGAGTGTAACAATAACAAAACATCCAAATATTTGTTATTGTTAACAATTCACGTAAGGGTGGGAACTTCTTACTCTTCGTACTTAAGTAGGCAAACAAGAAATAAAATAGTAGTAGTAAGGTGGAGCAAGAGCTGAGTTAATCCGGAATAACTCACTCCACCTCATGAGAGGTGGATTAACTTGTACACTTGCAGGACCATTGTCATAGACAAAAATATATTTTCCAACATCTTTCTCATCCATGTGATTTCATTTAAACTATAACTTAAACTACCACACGAGATGTAAAATATGAGAAATAATTTGAAGTAAGCAATTTAATCCTCATTAATTATACTCCACAATCACAACTAAACATGACCGTAGTGAGTTCGCATAGGAGCAGTAATGCCCGCATAATTGGCAGTGACACTCGCATAATCAGCGGTGAAGCGAAGTCGAGGTTGGGCTGGGCCTTATGGGTGGAGGCCCAACTCGACTTTCGCGAGCCAGATTGTTTCTAATTGATGGGGCCATCAATTAGAAACAATATTTTTGTCTATGAAACAATCTGCCACTGTGGAGTCTGGCAGTCTGCCAGGCAGCTGGACTGTGGGTCTTGTTTCGTTTGGTCTCGGGCTGGCCCCAAGAGGAGGTTCGGGTCCCGAGATACTTTTCGGGCCTGTCAATATCATGCTCATCAGTAGGCCGCAGTGGCGGATCATAGGCATGCCTGGGGGTGCTAAGCCACCCCAAGGTTTGAATTTTTTTTATTACTAAGTATATAAAAACAATATTATATAGTTTATTTTACGTGTATAAGCCCCCCAATAATAATATACAAAGTTATAAGGCTTCAATGTAAAATTTAAAAAACAAAATTAGGTATGAATATTATGTTTTTAGTTTGATTTTGATAGACATGACACTTTGTTGGTGTTAGTTATTTATTGTATCATTTTGTGAAATCAAATAGTCAAGGATCTTCTTATCTTGTGTTATATTGTGTTATGCATTTTTTTATTAAAAAAATTAATGATATCATTTAGGCCCCCTATACTCAAATCCTGGTTCCGCCCCTGGTAGGCCGTGGGCCTTGTTGCTTTCAGTCTCGGGCTGGCCCCTGGAAGGGGTCCGAGTCCCGAGTAGTTTTTGGTCTCGGGCTGTCCCCGAGAAGGGGTCCGAGCTCCGAGTTGTTTTTGGACCATGATCATATTAAGGGTCCTATTTTACTCTACCTTAGGTTGGCCCTTGACGGAGTCCGAATCCCGAGTTATTTGTGGGTCAAGTTTAAGTTTATTCAGGACCATTGGCACATGGACCTATCAATATCCAACTGTCTCTTGTTAGGTATTAATTATATTCTAATTGTAATTCTATTATATTATGCATCTGTGTTTGCTACATATTTGTTACTAATGTCCGTGTATATATATGTTACAACAAGTTCAATTGATTTTCCAGAATTGCTTGCCGTAATCTGGATTAATATTGTTTATGCTTAATTGTAGATTTGTACAATGAGTTCAGATTGATTTTGAAACAAGGTGAAATGGCCAGAACAGTATAAGGTGCTGTAGAGAATAATCTCGTGCACGTGAGAGATCGATCATGCTATTGAAAACCAGAAGCCCAAGCCTATGTCAAATCTGTGTGAAAGAAATTTTCTTATTGTATTGCGCTATACCTTAGAATTAGAAGTGTTGCAAATGAGAAATTGAGAAATAAATTAATAAATAGGAGTTAGCTTTAGAGAAGGTACTTGCCAATAAAAATTTGCATTTGTGTATACACTTATGTCTGCCATAGATAAAAGGAACAAGGAGAGAAGAACTGGCGTTGATAGTGAGAGGGCGTAGATATATTTCAGGTATGACGCTGATAGCAAGAGGAGAGAGGCTTAACGATTAAGGGTTAAGTGAGAGGAGAGGGCGGGAGAGAGGTCGATATAAGAAGTTCACAGAACAGAATAAAGGTGGCCACAAGAAATATCTAATGTATTTGTTACCAACTGTGTCTAGGTATAAATTTTTAAATTATTACAGTGTTGCGGTAAGAACAAAATTCTTTAGTAGTTTTGACGTTTTTTTTTTAATTTTTAATGAAATTGATTTGTTAGAATTTTCCAATACAAGACGGTGTGTCATTTTAATATACTGGTACAGGACTTATCAGCATTGGTAACATCAGGAGCGTAGAACCTATGAAGATGGAAAATGAACACATAATGTCTCTTCCTTTTGTTAGAGAGTTATGGTTAATACTAATACCATACTAGTACCTGAAACCACACCGATATATTTTCATTAACTTTCATTAAATCTTCGTTAATCAGTTTTCTCTACATATCTTATATTAAGGAACTGAAATTTAATTTAAGTTGCTCTTATTTTGTGCAGGATTAATAAAGACTGGTGCCTTGCTCAAGAAGGCAAGATATTATTAAGATTATAATTTTTTCAAATTTTAATTTATGTTGTTGAGTGGGTACCTGCCGGATTGGAAGATAAGCCAAGAGAAGAAATTAAATAGAGCTAATTAGAAAATGGCTAAAATTTGTTGAAATCGCACCTTACAAGTCTACAACACTACTGTGTTGAGACAAATTTCAAATACTCGTGATTACTTATTCTTTTTTCTTTTGAAAGCTTGATAACAGCTCTCAAGGAATGCATTTAAAAATAAAGTATATACAGATAAATCAGATGATCAGATCTTCCAAGATCTCAACAAATACAACACAAAAGCACACCACAAAAAAAACCCAGAACTATCCAAGAACACATCATCTTGAATACTATGAGCTGCACCTTTGTTTAGGCTACTTTATACGTGCCTTAGAAAAAAAAAAAAAACTAGCTTAGATCCAGCTGATCCAAACTATTTCAACCTTCATTAAAACCCTCCTGTAGCAAAAACCTTCGCACCTACCATTTCATGTCTGTTTGTCTCATGATTACTTTTTTAATCAATGAACATGCTTTATTGACTATCGATAAGATCGTTAGACTTGAGGATGACATTAAAACCCTCCAATTTGGTTGTTGACAACAACCATGTAAACATCTTTGATTTTCTCAAATGTCTTAATAAATAAGTAGTTTGTACGCAATGTACAATATTATCAAATTGCATTAATCTAAATAATTTTGAAAGCAACAAGACATGTTTTGTTAGAGAATGGTTGAAGGTATGCAAAATTCAGTATCATTGAGAAAGTTATATTGCTAAATTTTCACAAGAGATTCATTCAATCATGCCATCTAAAATTTTCACCTAACCATGTAAGTTGGTATAGAAGTTTTGGAGTGTTTTTTCTGTGAATCGGCAGGAGTACTCTTGTGTGACTGAAATGAAGCTTTAATGAATTGCATACTCTAAATTTGATAAACTAAGTCATTTCATACTTATAACCTTTTTTGTTTATTTTAATAAATTATTACCATCTAAATTTTAAATGAAATGCTTCAAATTTCTAAAGGGAACTTACTAAATTTGTAAAGAAATATAATTTATGTGTTAATAGATTTAAAATTTGTGAGTTACTGTAACACCACGTAATTATCAAAGTGACATAGCGAAAGCGTAGTGAATTTTTTTATAATTTTATATTTGAATTTTGAGGACAAAATTCTTTTTGAGGGGGAAGAATGTAACACTTCATAGATTAGTAATATTATCAGTGTATAAAAGTAATTATAATATAACGTTTGAATTTTGAGGACAAAATTCTTTTTTTTAAGGAGGGAAGAATGTAGTGCCAAGTAATTTGATGTGCGATATAATTGAAAATTTTATTTTAAAAGTATAATCGATTAAGAAACCACAACAAAATTAATTAAAAAGATTCAGTTTTATTTGTTATCGATTTTTTTTACTTTTTTATTTTTATTTTAATATGTCTGAAATCATTTTAATAAGAGGCCAAATTCAGCCAATAAATTTAGAGCAGTCCATATGTTCTCTTCTTCAAAATAACCAATTCAAAAATAACCACCCCTTCTAATTTTAAAACCACCTCGCCAGTTTTAAACCACGATCTCTTCCCCTCTGCTTGAAACTACGCATCCCCTGATGCAAAAAGCCCTCCTATAAATTAAAGTCATCCATCTCTCTGTTTTGTGCCAAGACCGCTCCCCCCTCATTTTAATTACTTTGTTGCCTCCTCTCTAAGCTGAGTGCCTGAGTACAAACCGCCCACATCTCTATTTATTTTATTTGAATAAATTAGAAATGAGACATTCCTAAAAATCAAAGTCGAAACCCCTATTCAATCCTCTGCCGCACTATCTCTCTCTCCTCTTTTCTTCACAGCCCCAAAACTGCACCACTTGTCAAACCGATTGAAACATCTCTTTTGTTTGGAAATTTCTGTAATTAAGGTACTCTATAAACTTTGATATTTTGTTTATAAAACTGATACATGAATTTCAATGATTAGGATATGAGAATTAGATCGATACGATTAGAATAAATTATTGTTCTTAAATAGTATTAGTTGATGAATAAGTGTTCCTTAATAAAAATTTAAAACATTTATTTCTTTAATTATAATCTGAAAATTTTGTTCATCAATAATATTTTCTTACTTGCATACAAATTATATAGTTTAAGATATTTTCGGTTACCTTTCATACTTTCATATCGACGATTATGTATACTAATTTGATATTTTATTTCAAATATAACTTATGTTACCCACTAGAAATACCTATCTCCAGGTGCTCACTGACGAGATTAGTAATTATATTTTATTTACGTTCAATAAATAATTCTTGACATATGAAAGATATTATTTTCATACAAATATTTCTTATTAATAATATATTATTTTAGTTATTCTCATCCATAATTTCAAAACTAATTTGAGTAATGATTTACTTTCCCAAATATAATTATAGAATTACTATTTGAAATTAATCATAATAAATATATAGTTAAATAAATGTAGGAGACGTGATTTCAAAAAAATTAAATTGATAATTTAGGGAAGTGTTATTACTATGTTGATTCAAAACCCATGTGTACATGGTTTAGGCTCACGTGGCAAGGAAGTAGAGTATGCGGAAATGATTGTTAATCACCCTGCGACTACAAGTGCGGGTTTCATGGAATTTGTAAAATTATTACTTATCGTTTTGTGTGCATTTATTTTTATATAGTTGAATTATGCATATTGAATTCGACAACCGTTTGACTTTGTTAGAAAATATTAGGATATGATTATTCGTTTGATCAACGGACTTATAGGATATGTTGTGTTGAGTTAATATACGTGATGTGAACGGATAAGAAAAGTGAACAGGGGCCGATATGTTCACATATCGGGATTGGTACAAAGAAATCAAACAAGTACAAATAAAATTGCAAACTTACTGGAAATGCTCTAATCGGGTGCGAGATATCCAGTGGTATCGAGAACTCGAGTGAGAGAGCTTTCTTGAAAGAGAGAGCAATAAGGTTTAGCGTCTGGTCGCTAACATAAAGAAGAGCGAGAGAATAGACTTTGGAGTCAGAGAGTTGAGCGCCAAGGGAAGTTCTAATCGGGTACCGAAAAATCAAGGGAAATTCTAGTGGTACCGTTAAAGAAACATTTGATCAAAACAAGGGAAATAGCAAACGGTTTTTGGTCTAGGCCCGTTAGATTTTTTTAGTAACAGAGCAGGCTGAAGGGCCTCCAGATGGGAGTCTTATTGGGTCTTATTGTAGTCTATTGTCTCAGCTTCCACCAATGGGTCTTATCGGGCTTGGCTTGAAACTGGAGGACAAATCTGGATCACAGCTTCCACCATTGAGTGGTGTAATGGTTGATGCAGTTCTTTCTATCAAAAGACAATCATGAGAAGTACTCGCAAATGATCCTTACCAAAAAACATGTTAGTCTCATTTTACCTAATAATATTAATTATTTTTACAAACAAAATTTTTATGACATGGAGTTGATTTTCAATTAAATATCGATCGGGCTTGTTAGGTTTGTTTGCTAAACCAGTAATGGGGTTTCTCAGTTCAGCAGTTCAGCTCATATTTTGGTTCAAATTTTGACTCAGTAATTTCCATTCCAGGTTTAATTGGGTTCAGATTAGTCCAATAGTATTTCAAGTTAGGTCAGGTTTTGCAAGCTCTGCCCAAGAACAAAACATTTAATGGTCATGTACATGGTTTCACCTTGCCATTCCATTTGGTGTTAAGTGTTAACTGTCCCAAAGATGTTGGTTAATGGGATTTACTTCTTTTTGGATGCCTTGTCAAAAAGTTACATGATAGAAATGCAATTAGATTAATTTGTGTGACATAACTCCCTGCAATTATTTGTGTAGTCCGTTGCAATTTCAGTACTCTCACTGAGAGGAGTACAACCTGGGGATATCCACAGTTCATAAGACTCGACGACTTCAAAAATCCGTCAAATGGATACCTCATCAAAGGAACATGCACCATTAATTGAAGCCTCAGTCCGCATCATTGGTTACGGAAATGATCGGTTATCTGATTAGTTTTGCGATTTATTGGTCTATATACACATAAAAATATATGTGAGCTACACATAATACTCTAATAAGTTGCACACATGTTTTTACTTACAAGTTAATTTCTTTTTGGTTATATCAAGATTTTAGTGATTCTGTAAATGACAAGTAGCTAGGTCCTTCATGTACTCTTGGCTCAATCATAGTTTAAGTGCTTGATCTTCAGGATTTCTGTAAAGAAAAAATGGCCTCTTAATTTTATATTTTGATAAATTGAGGAGCATCAATTATATGTTTGTTGTATACAAAACAGGTGTATATGTCAATATAAGATGACATATTTCAACTTACACAATTTCCAGTTTGGGTTGCCCTTCAACTCTTTTTTGTTTCTTTATTTCTTTCTTAAACTTAAATTTTTCTTATTTACCCTTCGATGACGATTTATTTTTGGTTTAAAATAGTAATTGACAAATATACCCAATTCTCTCTATTCTATTCAACCTGCGCTTTTACAACTTCGCTCTTTTCTCCGATCAAGACCAACAACTACAACGCAGAAAAAATTGCGACCAATAATTTATGTATAGTGTTTCCTTTTTTTCTTTTCTTTTCTTAATCTCTAATTAATGTAACAGAAGCGATGTACCTATGACCTATGGATGTTTATAAAACACGACCTGTTGAATTTATTTTCTGGTAAAATAATTATTCAACTTTTTTTGAGTAAGAATAGGAGTCATGCTCATCTTTGATTAACCGCAATTTGATACATTGTTTAGGATTTCAAGATTAAACCCCTTGGTGTATTTACAAACAAGTAAGAAAAATAAAATAAAATAAAAAAACAGAAAACATCTCTGGTAAAGCAAAACAGAAAAAACCAACAAAACCAAAAGATATATGAGCCTTTCTTATTAAAATATATATATTTCTATTTATCCAATTCCGCTGGATCTCAATCTCCTCTAGCAGTTCTTCAATCGTCTTTGATTGCTCTCTAAAAGTCCTTGTGCATCTTTCTCTCCACAAGATGAATATAGCGATCAGCAGCAGCGTTCGTAGCTGTTTCGTCCTTGTTTTATCCAACAATTTTTTTTCAAAATCAATGGTTGTCGTCAGTACATGGTACCCAAGCTGCTGAAACATCCATTGAACATTTGAATATACAGCTGCTTTGAAAAAAAAAAGTCTCTAACAAGATGTTTCGTTGTTTCCTAATTCAATCAACACAATGGGCAAATACTAACTAAGGAAAACCCTCTTTTGTTCAAATTTTCAATAGTTAATATTCTATTTAGATGCAGGAGCCAAAACGGGGTGGCAAATAAATAATAAATAAATAAAATAAAGTATTTTTTTCTTGTAAATTGATGGTAATCAATTTTTAGTTAATAAAATGTGGAGTTACATATGAATTTTTTTTTCTATTTAAAAGTTTTTTTATTCCGTAATAATTATAGTAACATATCTAAAAACAATTATGTTTTGATTTACTCAAATATCTTGCTTAATCAATATATGTATTTTCTTTGCTTTTAATATCTTAGTTAGAAAGTCCCCGCACACTTATGAGAAAAATATTTTACGCATGTAAAGTCCATATCTCCATTTAGAATCTATAAATACAAAAATAGATGCACAAGAAATACATTTTATCACAAGATTATACCTTCATTGTTGTGTTTGGTACACAAGAAATGCGTTTGATCACAAGATTAAACAAGCATGACATTCAATTTTTCATGAATAAATAAGGATTTTCTGCGCAATATTTATTTGTACAAGATATTTCAATGTTGTGTTTTACCCGTTATACACTTTAGAGTGAATTGTTTCACATCAAGCCACATATATGGATGTACAAATTTTCTGTTTTAAAGCTTGATAAATGTGAGCCGTCTGATTTTAACCACGCGTAAATCATAAGACTAGTTTGCTCTGAATTTCTACCAGGTAACGAGTACATATATATTATGACTGAAGTGTCCTGGGCTCATTGGATCAAATTAAGTATTGGACGTAACAAATGTGCCTATTTAGTTATTATGATACAATTCTCGGCCCAATATGTTCTGGGAAAACAAGCAGAAGCCCAAAGTAGAGCTTTTTCTTATTTTGGTAGAGTCTAATTTCCTTTCATCACATTAATTATAGTAGGATTAACGAAGTCAACGAGCAAAGACTCAGAAAAATATATCCGATGCAAGTCAATAAATTGACAAGTTTCATTTTAAATGCAAGAAAAATATGGTCCAAAGACACAAATTTGTCCTCTTGGGGTTTCAGAAATTTTGTACTGTAATTTTTTGGGGGTTCAAAATATTTCACTAGTGACCTATTTTCACAGCATGACCCAACTCAATCCAAAATGACGGCCCCAGCCTAACCAGAAGGCATATGGCCTAACTAAAAGGCGATTGCATACACGGTGCAGCTTAAAATATTATCTAGAAAAAAACTTGATTTAGAAAAAATAACCCAAAATGTGTTCAAGTACTAAACTAATTATTATCTGCACCTAAAATTAACCTTGATTAAAAAGAGATAATTTAAGATATCAATATGGAAAAAAGAACAAGACATGTCTTGAAGATCGTTTCCATATTTTAGATCACTTAAATTGTTGAAAATAGCATTTTTCAGAGATGTACCTAATTTTTATATATCATATGATAAATGTCACAAATTACGAATACTTCTACCGATCGAGAAATTATTATTAAAAGTTTCTTTGCAGCTGTACTAGGGGTGAAAACAGAGCGAATATGGAGCGGCTAGTGGTATACCATATCCAAATCCCTTTTTAATTTTCCAGATACAAGTATGGATCGGATATCAGTCGGATACAGATACGAATACAGATCGGATCGGATATTTATTAAAATAATATTACAAAATACCAAAGTTCATAATATTTATCTAATTTTAATGGTGAATAATAATATTTTTTCATAATATATATTAAAATATATGATATATATCTACTACTCGGATACGGATAATTGAAACGTAAAACCATATCAGTATCCATATCCACACGGATATTCGGATATTCGGATATATATCAGATATCCACATCTAATTTTTCGAATACGGATCGAATACGAATCGGATATTATCCATACCGTTTTCATCCCTAAGCTGTACTCGTTTGCTGAATTTTGACGCCTTTGGAAGCACAGAAATTCCAACAATTAAAGGATACATACAATTTTCTGTCAAATTAACAATTTATCACAAGTATCTAAATTATTTTAACAAATAACACTACTTAACCAGAAATTAATAAAGAAAATATATACACAACAAATATATCTTACTAAGAAGTAAAAGAAAGTACTAGTTTCATCTAAATTGTAAAATCTCTTTAAAATAGTTAATTAACATAACAAAACAGATTTAACAATTTCATACATAACCATATCAGGTTCTCCTATTGCTGTCAACCTTTAATTTCCAAGAGCTCCTTATAAATTGATGGATAACTCACCACAAAGCTTGCAAATACATCAGTTTCTGTAAAACTACTTAGAAGAAGAAATATAGTCAAGACATATTTCTTTGAGTTGTTGGCAGTTGTGTTGTGCAGCCAGAACAAGTGTTGTTACCACATTCTCAGCACTAATTTTCTTGGCTAACCTATCTTCACAAATGAACTTTAATCTGTCCAAAGCGTATCGATCAGCTGCAACAATTAAATACTGAGCCAAAATATCTTCATCCACGCCTTGGTCGTTATGATCATCGCTTGGAGGCAACAACATGTCAGTATATATGAATTGTAACATGGCCTTGAAAATTTGGGGCTCCATATCTTGAATCTCAATGCACTTGGCTTTGCTTTCACCCATAGAGCCGAAAAGTTCAGCCCGAAAAACAGATGATCGGGATGCTATGATATTTCGATGGGCTGGAAATGTTTCCCCTTTTACCTTAAAGGAGATGTCAGCACCTTCTCCACTTAGCAGCAAATGATGGAGATGCTTGTGCATATCGGATGGAGGCACAGAGATGGAGCTATTTTTTTTCACTTCTTCAACGGATGGCTCAAGGATTTTTAAATTGCACTCAATTGTAAAACTATCATCCTTCATAAAATCTGAATTTTTCAACCAGCTTTTTTCAACAAATTGGGCGAATCCATTCTGATTTCCTGTACTGTAGTTGGAAAGGGTTTGCTTATTATGGTGTGATGCTATTCCGTTTTGGTCTACTAGACTGAAATTAAGGAAAGCAGAAACATCTTTTGCTTCGCTCAGGAGTTCAACATAGAATGATATCCAATTATCTGAAACAAAATTAAAGGAATGACGATCAACTCTGCCGCGTGGATAGTACAATATAGCCCATTGGTACTTGCCAACTGTGAATGTGCCACACTGAATGCTTCTACCAGAATCGAAGCAATCAGTCGTGAGGGATTTTCCACAGATTTTGACACGGTGTGTGCCACTTATTTCTTTTATTTGGAGTACTGAAGTTGTAAACGAAGAAGCCATGGGCTCTGTGTATTGTGATCAACAATGGAGATTTTACTAGATGATAGAGAGGAAGAAAGTGGGTGTTTAAGTGATTTGGAAGTGGCAATGATGGTTCATGTATATATGGAGCAATAAATGAATTTGAAAAGTCGTGAATAAAGAAGATTCATGAACAAGACCTAAAAGAAAATTTAAGTGCGCCTCCGAAAGAAACTTTTAAGTGGTGGAGAGAAATTCTTTTGATTAAAAAAAGGTATTAAAGTGAGGGAAAAGAAAATACCGATCATCAGAAATCATCTTTAACTAAAGTGAGGTATTAAATTAAGTGACCGAAAGTAACTTTGCGTAGTGATGTGATACCGATCATCAGAAAGCAACTTTCATTAGCCTATACTGGAAAAATAACTTTTCAATTTGAACTATAAATTGAAACGCTAGGATGATTCAATTAATCAAAACTTTAAAATAATATTATATATTAGGCTCAATTTCTCACTCCTAAATTGCTCTCAATTATTATTGTTCTAATTTCAATAAAATAAATAAATATACACTATTATGAGTAAAACTAAGGTGTTCTTAAGCTCACCAAGCCCCTTTGTGAGCTTAACTAAAAAATCTATCGGTTTGGAGTTGGTCACAAAGAGGCTTGGTGAGCTTAAGAACACCCTAGTTCTACTCCACTGTTATTTGTTAATGACGCAATAATCAAGTGTACAGTAAGCAATTATTGACGACTGTTAGCATACGTTTTGACTTGGTCAAAACCATGTGATAGTAGTCAACAGTTGTGTCTTATTAACTGAAATAAGCAGGGTATGCACTGACAATATAGACAAATGTGCATCGACACAATAGACAACTGTACTGTTGAAAAAAAATGAGACAAAGAATGCTCACAAAAAAACTTTTGTGTATTGATCTATATTTTTTTTTGTATTTGTTAGTAAAAAAATTATTTTCTAATTGCTAGTAAAAAAAAAATTAAAACAAGTCGGATCGACCAATCTAACAACTAGTAATTTCAAAAAGTTTGCACTTAAATAAATATTATAGGGAGCAATAAAATGTGATTTGTAATATTAGAAATTATTTTTTGCCTTCATTAAAATGATAAATTTCATTTGATTTCCAATTTAAGTATTAACTTTAAAGATCAACAACTAGCGTTAATTAACGATGCACTGCAATTTTTGCGGTGCTGTTAAGGATTAGCAGTCCAGGTTGATTCGGTCTTTGATTTATATGTTCCGACACAAATGAAACATAATAGTTTATTTTTGTATCTTTTGTTCCTCGGTTAAATAATGCCTGATTTAATTATATTTCCCGTAAGAGTAGGGGTGCAAACGGATCGGATAGTGGTAAAATCATATCCTTATCTGCTTTTATTTTTTTCGGATACGGATACGGATTGGATATCGGATATCCGTAGATATTTACATAAATATTGTCATAATATATGTCCATTCTTATATTATGCACGTAGATGTCCTGATCCGCCAACGGCTATGATTGAAAGATGAAATTTTGAATTTAATATCAGCCCTTCAATCAAATAATCTGTCTTCTTTTGATTAAATGCATCTTTTTTACATGTAAAAGTCTAAATTTAGTTAGAAATATACTCGCCACACATACTGCCACACGATACGTTACAATTAAAATTTAATAGAGAACAAAATTGGAGAGAAAATCAATTTATTCATTTCCTTATTTCTCCTCCCCAGTTATCTCCCATTCCTTATTTCCTTATTTAAGAATCATGATGGATGATCAATTTATTGTTAAGAATATCAAATGCTGACATCTTTTAAGAATATCTTGTCAGCATTTGATATCTCCAAATTTAATACACTACTCAATTTAAGCTATGGTGAATCTTTTTACAATTTTACTTCTTCAATTTTGATAAGATAAAATATTATTTTTTATTAGTATGTTTAGGTTCGTTCTTAATTTCAGTTGTTAATTATCTGGAGAATATATGTTTAGGAGGGAATTTTAGTAACATTATTTATAATTAGTGTCACAAAATAGAGCAACTAATTTATTAATACAAATTTTACTTTGACTAAATATTTTTTGTCCTTTTGGCTTTTCCATATGGGATGTATATATTTCTACAAGCCATTTGTCTTTTTTTTTATCAAGTCTCTTTACTTGCATCAAAGTTTGAAATTCAAATTGTAAATCAAACTCTTGATCTTCTTCATTCATTTTATTTAGAAATGGGGGCACGCAATCTTTTTTTTGTTTACTTTTCGAGTTTAATTAATAGATCAAACGTTCCAAAAATAAATACACCAAAATTAACCAATCATAGTTTAATTAGAGTTGTTCATTTTTTTTATCATTTACGGTATAATACAAGATTCAAAAATCATAAAATCTTATATGGATATGTAGCTCTCAATAAAATAAACAATCAACTATTTGGATTCAAATTTAAATTTTAATCTTTGAAATATAAATAAAAAACAGACTTTTTGCATTTTATGATTTGTGGTTTTGGTACCTTTCTAACAAATTGATGGATCTAACTTCTACGATTGGCCATGTATAAATTCATCTTAGGATTTCGTGTATTTGTGTTGAATATACCGATTTTTTGTTAGAAAAATTGAGTGAATACACTTGAATATACCCAAGTAGGCTGTGTACTTTAATTTAGGTTCAGTTATTGATCTGGTCCATCTCATCTTAATATAGTTTGTTAGCATGATGAATTTCAATATTTTAATATAGATTATTGTAGAAGTTTAAACTTTTTTGGTTTCAAGCGGGAAAGTCCATCTAAAGGGGAACTTTGATGCATGCTATTTGGTATTTTTCTCTTTGGTTATTTTCTAATTTGTCTTTTATTTCATAACTGCGGCAAAAAAATGACATGAATGTTAAGAATTAAAGTGTAATTAGTGAATCGAATTTCTTATTTAGAATGAAATTATGTTTTTACGTAGTAGGTTTTCTATGAAAATAGTACACGGAATTATGAATGTTTGGGCATTTTTTTTGTTATTTCATTATGGTATTTTCTTTAACGTTATGGTATGCTTAATTATTTGGACTACATAATTGTTGTTCACATGTGCGATGTGTGCAATCACATTTTCTTGTTTCTTTCTGGTTTATTGGTTTTGGTAGACTCCTTTTTTTTTTTTTATATTGTTACTAATACAAAAGTTGTGTATGAAATAGACAATGTTTCTCTCACTTATATGCTACTCAGGATTTTAAATTAATGAAGGAAAATATGTATATTTGATTAGTACCTAATTAATATCCTTTTGTGTTGATATGGAAGAAATTATCATATGTACGTATATTATGTGTGCTTTCCAATCATCAGCTTATGGACACAAATATCATTTTAATTCAAACGAAATAATTATCTTGTACTAGATAGAGTTTCCAATAAAAAAACACTTGCACTGTGCAGGACCCTAAATAATTTATCTATGTACAATTTTTTTTCATTGTGATTCCGATCAACAAAGTCAATTGGAACTCATCTCTATGAATTCTTTTGAATTGAAATCACATGAACTCCATTGAGTGGTATGATCCAATCAAACTCCAAATAATTTTCAACTGTCACAGAAATTTTTTGTTTGTTTCTCCAAAAAAAAAAAAAAAACACTTGCACTGTTATACATGTCTCTCTTCTATTTTTGCATACTAATACTTGTATCAGTGCAGTATTGCGAAGTGAGATTAATCCAATAGTTTGATTCCAAATGTTGAATAATTATTCTTTCCATTGATCTATTTTTTTGTTGGTAAAAGTGTATCATTTTGTAGAAATTTTTTTTGTTCTATTATAATATGTTTCCGTTGCAACGCACGGGCACGATACTAGTATTAAATTATATGGTATACACTACAGCAATCATACCCATCAGCGACCGGCCAAATCGGTCGCTGATGGTATTTTCGCCGGTCTCTGATGGGTCTACCGGTCGCTGAAGACCAAAATCGGTCTCAGATGACCCGGACGCAGATGCTTCGTCGCTGATGATCACCCCGCTGACGTCACCAGTCGCTGATGACCCCTTTAGCGACCGATGAAATCTGTCGCTAATGCTGTGTGGTGACATGGCAGAAAACCATTAGAGACTGCTTGGCCGGTCTCTGATGGGTCAAAATCGGTCGCAGAAGGGTGTTTTTTTTTTTATATTTTTTTTGTTATTTTTCTTTTTCCCAATTGGTACGAAACGTACCAAAGAAATATAACAGACTATCGTTCATAATACAACACAAGCAACAAACTATCATATTGCAAATAATAAATTATCCCAAAACATGATCATATCATCCAAAAATCTAAGCAATATTCATCTAAAATTTCAAACCAATGAACAATTTCAAATAGTTCACCAAATACAACAATTACAAAAATCTAAGCAATATTCATCTAATAAAACATGACAATCTAAATTAAAGTCTTTAATGCTCCAAATCATTCTCGCCTTTTCCTACAATAACCAATGCCCAATTAATTATTTACTGCAAGAATTTCAAGCACTAAATTATAGTAACATAATAAAACCTTCTTAATTACAATTAAAAGGGGAAATAAAAAGGCCAAGTCCTGAAATTCGGCAACCAATAAATCTGTTAAGGTATGGTATGTATCAAGTATAAACTGTATTTTCTTATTACTTTCAATCCATGAGAAAAAAAATGCTAGGGTTTTTGACAGCAATTGTAAACATGTAGATAAACAACCATCACCTTCCAATAGGACTTGGCATTTCAAATCCAAAATTATAAATTGTGAGATATAAAGTGAAGGGGGATGTGAGTTTACCATAATCTCGAGGAAGTGGACTTGGCATTTCAATTCCTTTATGAAGTCAGAGCTTAACCTATACTCATCATACCTCTCATCTGGAATTGTTGTAAACTGCACTCCAAAGAAAAAAAAAGTTAACTGTTCAACTTCACTCTTTTTCAGGTGACAACTAAACTAACTAGTACACAGTAGATCAAGCACCATTGCAGTCCAGTCCATTATTTGTGATTTTCTAGTTGAGGTAATCAGATAGTTCATCAAAATACCAGAATAAATGTTTCATACAATGTATCTTCGATATAAATATTTAGTTTTGATGATTTAGCGCATCAATCCAATGAGCTTTATGTCTGATAAGGAGATGCAGAATTAAAAAGTATTTCAGCTATTATTGATGCACTTGATTAATTCATCAATTGATCTTTCAATGTACTTGATTAACTCGAATCGAATACACTGGTTAACACTTTTGGTACATAAAAGAAACCTATTGTACAGGAAAAAAACCTGGTACAATTTTGAACTCCTTGGTACAAAAAAGAACTTTGATACATAAAAGAATTCTCTACTATCGAACCTTGTACAGATGTTTTACTCAGTTTTTTTTTTTTTGCATTGTTTCCTGCTTTGCTCTAGGACAGTATAGACTGATACCATTATAGAAAAACAAGACATATACACAAATAAATGTGACATAGATTCCACAAAATTAAAACTTGATAGAGAATCGATGAAGATACCTACTGAGTGATGGAATTGCATGAAAGCACCTCCCTACTCACGTAGATCTCCCCACTCGTGCCTCTTTGTAAACCCCTCGTCCCTCTCCCGTACTCTCCCTTTTCAAAAATACCGAAAAAGAAATATCAATACTAGATAAAACAGAGATCCACATACAAAATGCAAGATCTAGAACAAACAACTACCTGAATCCATTTGCTCGTCACAGCGGGGTCGGGTGGCCAGAGATCGGGCGGAAGCGGCGGTGTCGGCCGGCTAGAGAGAGAGACAAAGAGAGACAGAGACAGAGAGTGAGAGAGAGGAGAGGCGGGGTGGCCGGGGGTCGGGCGGCAGCGGGGTCGGGGGTGGCCAGCAGCGGGGCTCTATTTTTTTTCTCTCTAAACCCTAAAACGCGGGAGAGAGAAGAAAGACTTTGGCGGGGAGGCGGAGATTTTTTAGGGATACCCTTCAGCGACCGGGCCAAATCGGTCTCTGAAGACTGTAGGCGCCGGTCCCTCAAGGGTTCGTCTCCGAAGCATTTTATTTTTATTTTTTTTGGGTCTTCAGCGACCGGCGTCCTAACCGGTCGCTGATGCCGGTCGCTGAAGTCCCGTTTTGTTGTAGTGATATATCTATTATTCTGATACAGATAATTAAAATTCAAAACTATATTTGTATCCATATTCATATTCATATTGATTTTTTGGAGAGTGTCAACTAAAAAAATTTCGGATATGTGGCCAGATTTATAGCTAGGAGAGTAAAATTAATTTGTTACAAATAAATTCATGATCTAGCATCACGGTTGACGAGGGAGTTGAAATGTTTCTCCCTGTAATACCTTCGGAGATGTGACAGAGAAGAAGGGTAAAACTGTCTTTTATGATGTTTTTATTAATATTAATGTTTATTTTTAAGTGATAAATCAATAAATGGGGTATTGATAAATCAATAAATGGGGCATTGATATATAAATGGCATACAACAGATATATTTAATAATTAAGATAATAAGAATATTCTAAAAATAATAAAACATTAGTGTTATGATTTTTGTGAAGCCCCGAGAATGTTATTTTATTTTTGAGACTAATTTTTAGACTAAATTTGTCATACCACTTCAATTAAATCAAATATAGACAAACGTCCTTAATAAAACTCCATAGCGTACGTACGTAGAACAACATTTTTTTTTTCCTTTTGGAATATCATAATAAACATATTAACTTAGAAACATGAAGTTATACAAATTATTTCCAAAGAATTAATAATGCAATTTAATTTCCTTAAATTTGAATTGACAGACCTCTTCAGCAGTTACTCTCCATTTCGATTGTTCTCTGTTCACGGGTTCACCAACGGAAAAATAATAAAAGAAAATGGAATTAAAAATTAAATCTAGCCATAAATTAAATTTGAATATCAAGTGGCGTCGGATGCCACAAGAATACTGAATTTCTTCCATTCAAAACAGAGGGAATTCGGAATGGATAATTCTAATACTAATTTTGTATCCATCTTTTCAATGATCGGATAATTTCACAAATACGGATAGTAAACATATGTTAAAGTTTAAAACAAAATCCGCCTTAAACCGATACAGATATGGAGCAGATAATCCTCAAATACTGATACAAAATGAATAATTGTCAAATTAATAATTGTGTTATATGAACTATGAAATACAATTATTAATTAACAAAATGAAAATGAATGACAATTTAAGTTGGTTTATAATTTGGAATCTTCTATGATATGGTAAATTCCTAGGTTTTTACCATTTGATAAATAAGTGTACGAGTAACTCAATCCAATTAAAACGTCCTGACCTAACGAACTCAATCTCAAGAACAATATGAATCCGAATCCGGATGACTATCTGCTTCGTTTATCCGAATTCGGAGCGGAATTCGGTTTTATAAGTCAATAGAATTTCACTTTATGGCGTAAAACAGAGAAAATGCCCAAATGAACGTAAATATTAATTTGCTCTGCGCGTATGCAAGAGCAATTAAATCATTAATATGAAATTATGTGAGTGAGAGAAGTCACAAAATTAAATGCAAAGCAAACATTGGCATTTGGGACTAATTTTTGGCTTGATCACCTTCTTTTTTTGAAAACTTAGTAGTGGCTACCGGCTTGATCACCTTCAACCGATGTCATTAACATGTCAACAGCTATGCTCTACTAATTATCTCAACATTGCAAAAGCAATATTAATTAGAAATATTAATTATTTAATTCGTGAAGATGATGGTCAGTAAGGGGGTGTAAACGGAGCGAATAATGCTAATATCAAATTCATATCCACATTTCAGTGAGCAGAGATGAATACAAATACGGATAGTAAACGGATGTCAAATTTTAAAATCATGTCCACCTTAAACAGATACAGATACGGAGCGGATAATCTATGAATACGGATTTGAATAGGAATATGAAATGAATAATTTATCGGATAATTGAGTTATTTGAATACTAATTAGCAAACTTCAAATATAAAAATAAATGAATAATTTAAGTTAATTAATTTAAATTAATTTAAATTAATAATTTGTAAAATATTAAATATATGATTTCTTCTTATTTATGGTGATTATTTAAGATGTCTTTTGTCTAATTTATATATCTTAAGGAGTTCTATCAAATTCCTCATCAAATAAAAAGAAAAAATAAGACGACGTGGCACGGCCCACGTGCCAAATGACTTGTTAAATTGCTTAAAGTATACAAATGCGTTTCTTCATAGATTTATATATGGTTATATAAATTAATATACACAAAAATGCATTTGAAATCTTAAATCATCATGCGGAAAAAATGCATTTGTTCATCAAGGAGGACATAGAAGTGAAGTTTCCACGAGTAAACTAGCATGTTGTATCAATTGTTAAATCTTGGCCAAAACGCATGACAATACTCTAATGATCTGACGCTAATTCTTCTACGTACATAATCTCAATTAATGAATTACAAAAATGCGAGGCTTATTTTCTATTTCTTTGTTTTTATTTTTTTTATACCAGTGTGGTTAATAAGATTGAAAAGTTTCATTTAGATGCTCATCCGGCCGGCCTCAAAGCGCATTTAGCTATTGCATTGATTCAGATCTTTAGGTCAAAACTAGGAATAGATCAGAAGAACCAAAAACCCTGAAATCATTTTACGTTGGATACGATTGAATTCTCTGTAATTTTTACGACAGTAAAAAGTCTTCGGCTGATCAGGCCCACCTGATCCGGTCCAAATGTCCGCCGATTGGTTCGACGTGGCTGATGGGACAAGCGTAAAGCCTTGCTCAGGTCCGGATGAAGGTCGAACCAAGAAAGTATTAGAGGCAATTACCGCTCTCCTGATTTGTACTTGTACATATATAATATGGACAAGTATCCTCTCTAATATTGTAAAAGATTCCCTTCACTTTACGGTTTGAGATTAACTCTCAGCCGCTTTGAGATTCGGACTAGAGCAGGGGCAGTATTATTGGGCTTTGAGATTCGTGTCAATTTAAAAATAACGGTCCATCAAGATTTCCTATTACGGTATCGGAGAGGATCTGAATTCATATAATATAGTATATAAAAAAATTTCAGTATATTGCTTCGTATATTCTTAGAGAGCTTTGTATATAATTTTAAAGTAAAATAAAATACAAATTGAGGATTGAATTTATGTATATTTGATTCATTATTTATTTATTTATTTATCAACTAATTGCTTTCATACAGTTATCAATAATTTTAAATATCAATAATCATAAACATCTTATGCGTATGCCCGTTCAAATTGTAACAAAATGTAAATTAACGCAATTAAAATAGTAACAGTTATATTCTTTAGTAAGGTACGTATTTCGTATTTTGTTTCAACATATATGTATGAATTCCCTTTATATGTAATATTAATTAATGTACCTAAAGGGGTCATGCAAATTACAAAGCGACGAGAGTGTCATGTAAACTAAACACCAATCCCTTGTAACTCGAGCCTTAATAGATAGCATAATTTTACATGTTCACATATCCGAAAACGATCATATATACAAGTGTTATGTATGGCTTAGCTAACGATTATATAAAGTGACCTGCTTGTACCTATGTTATCATTTAATTTTACTTTTCTTAATTTTAGTGGATGAGAGAACTTCAAATTCTTAAGAAAAACTAATACAACTCCGTAAAAACAAAAATATAGATTGCAATTCCCAGCTTTCATATGGCTACTAGATCCCATGGTTGATTGAATCCTCGCAAAAAAATATCAAGATAAAAGAGCAAAAAAATAACTTCAATCACATATTTATGTTTTGTTAAATTTATTATAATTGTTATACATTAAACGTGGTAATTAACCAGTCTATATCGGTTCAATCCTCCTTCACGATTATTGCTATATATAAATAGCTTTTATTTATAGTACAATTTTCTAACTTAAATTGAATAAGAATCTTTACATAATAATTGTCAAATTTATGATATTTAAGTAATTTATTACTGATAACCCATATATTTGTCTAACCACTTATTATCAAATATAAACAACACCAACTATTTTCTAATTATAAAAATAATCAGCATTGAACTTCTTATTCTCAACAAACAATTTATAGTAAGGTCAATAGCAAAAAGAAAGTGGTGAAATAAATAAAAAGAATCAAATATAAAACTAACCAAGTTGCAAAATGCAAAAGGAGTGTGTTAATTAAGATTTTCATTTTTAAGTTTTGGCAATGATTTTCATTGTATCTTACATCTATATTTCTTATAAATTGATGGTGCATCAATTTTTAGTTAATCGAATGTGGGGTTATATCAAAATTGTTTCTGCTATTAATAGTCTTTTGATTGCGCATTAACAATAATGATATATATGTTATTTGTTTATTCAGATACTTCTAATATTATGTTTTAATTTACTCAAATATCTTGCTATATCAGCATATTTTTTTTTTTTTAATATCTTAGTCATAAAATCTCTGAATACTTATTTATTAAATAAAATTATTTTAAGTATGTAATATCCATATCCACATATAGTATATATCACTACAAAAATAGATGCATAAGAAATGCGTTTGATCACAAGATTATACCTTCATTGTCGTGTTTGATGCACAAGAGAAATGTGTTTGATCACAAGATTAAACAAGTATGACATTCAATCATGAATAAATAAGGATTTTTTGCGCAATATTTAATTGTACAAGATATTTCATTGTTGTGTTTTACCCGTTATACACTTTAGAGTGAATTGTTTCACATCAAGTCACATATATAGATGTACAAATGTTCTGTTTTAAAGCTTGATAATGTGAGCCATCTGATTTTAACCACGCGTGCTCTGAATTTCTACCAAGTAATGAGTACATATATATTACGAAAAAAAGTTGCCCCGTTTAGTAAGGGTCATATGAGTAGAACTAGGTGTTCTTAATCTCACCAAGTCTCTCTTAGTCTTAGGGATGGCAAAAAAGCCCATTGGCCCGTCGGCCCGGCTATGCCTGTCTGGTCCAGTTCTTTACTCGGTCGGTCCGACACTGTAGCAGACCAGGTAAGGCCGGGCCTAAAGACGGATCAGGTCAGGCCTGGGCTTAAACCGAAGCCCACAGGCAGCCCGTTGGGTCTATATTTTAATACAACACATGAGTTGAGTTTTGAGTTTAGGGTTTATTTTGTGAGCCGTCACTCCTCTCTCCGTCTCTTTTGCTCTCTCTTTCACTCTCTCCCTGTCACTCTCCCGATTCCCTGTGACTCTCTCCGTCTCAGCAGCTCTCTCTCTTTCGCTCTTCTTGTCACTCTCTCCGTCTCCCCACCGGCCATCACCCACCACAGATTTGATCTGCCTCCGCCACCAGTCCTCCGCCACGGACCCACGGTGCCACTACTCCTCTGCCACGACGCCGCAAGTCCTTCGCCACTGTGCCACTGTGCCACAGCCGCAAGTCCTCTCCTCCCTCTGATGTAAGTTTTGTGTTTGATCGGTAAATTCTCGATTAACTTTCTTTTGAAGCGCACTTTGTGCTCTCTGTAGCTTTCGTTTTCAATTTTGGTAATTGCTGATTCCTTTGTCGCGAGTTATCACTTATCAGCTTAAGCCGTCTGTGGATTTGATTGTAACCTGCAATTGTTAAATTCACGTCTCACGATTTGGATTAGAATGAGAACATTATTATATTCATTATTTGCAAAGGGGTCTGGTTCGCATGCTGATTGTGAGCTCTAAATTTGGTTATTTTCTTGCAATTGGATCCTAGTATTATCAACACGTGCTTGTGGTTTGATTAAAGGGACATTTTAATTTGTATTTTCAACATAATTGGGTGCTGTTCAGGTTTGTGCTGTACCATTGTTGGATCCTAATTTTATTGATATAATAGTGGGGGTACCCAACCGATTTCATTAAAAATAAAACCATTTAACAGAGAACTGTACCAAACAGCTGATACCAGTCTCTGACAATGTTCTTACAACACTATCTTAATAGAACAATCCGAATACTTGTGATGCAATGGGATGGACACTTGCTATGAAATATGTTTTTCTTGTCTATTATGCTAGTATAGATTTCAGGAATTTGTTTTTTTTTTGTAACACTTATTTATCTTGTGTTTTTTTTTTTGAACTGGCGATGGCTGTAGAGACTACACTGTGAGTAGCTTTACTGGATGAAAAAAGTGAAACAAGTTGTAAAGCAAGTACAGGACTGTTGCAAAAACTTGGCCAGACCAAGCACCATATGTTAGGTACATTATCACATCTATCTATGCCTTTGTCTAGTCTACAAAATATGTAGTAATTTTGGTTATATCCTATTATATTAGGCAAAAAACATATTTATGTGAATCAACAAAAACAATTATTATTGTGTTTGTAGTTTTATAATTTATTTCTTAGGAGGTTTAATTTTAATTCCTTTTAAATTTAATTTTGCTGATACTCCGCAAAAAGAGAAGAAAATCATCCTTCCTTCAAAGCTCATCCTGCTATGCTGTTATCAACAATTGTATGGCTTCGCAAATGTTATTTGCGGTTTACTAAACATCAAAATAAGGTCTCTGTTGCATGTAGTAAGTTGGTAAATCCCATGCAATTTTTTTTTTGAGATAAACACCCGTAATAGATCCCATGTATTGTTGGTCCCTTCATGTGTGGCACTTCATAATTCCAGATTTGACTTCAATGATAGTTTTATCTTCTAATAATGCGAAGTATGACCAGAGACTTCAATTTTTATTTGATTCTTTTTGTTTGTACATCATCACATCAAAACTTATCACTAAGCACTACTAGAATTTGCTTTACTATCATGGGTAACTAAATATACTTGCCTTGTCTCTCTGCCCTTGCTGATTTTTGTGATGGTTGTTTGTTTCCTTTGTGTACCAGTACCGTACAGGTACTGGTCTTTTGGTGTCGCTGGCTGTGCTGGCCTTGCTGGTTTCTATTCTGGTTGCCTGTTCTTTGGCGTACTGGTACTGTACCAGTACCGGTATAGAGGCCCTTGTGTTAGGCGAGTCGAGAAAGAGAAGTATTATATTTTGCAGCTTTTACTAAATTCACAGCAAAATTAACAGCTTTTACTAAAAATTTAAGTTTATATTTTGCAGGTAGCAAGTCGAGCAAGAGAAGTATTAGGCGAAGAGTGCTTGTTGTTTGGGTGCTTAATTGTTTGGGCTAAATTGTTTGTGCTAAATATTATTTGTGTAACTGTGTTAAATTTTAATTTTTAGCTTAGTGTAAATTATACTTGTGCTGAAATATTTTGTTATGTTGGATGTATTATCTAAAACTATGTTGTTTGTTGTGTTAAATTACATTTCTTTATTATTGTTGTGCTGATTTTTTGTGCTAAATTATACTTGTTTTGATTGTATAAATTATTGTTGGTTGAGTTGGGCATGGACGGGCTGGGCCAGGTAAGGTAGCCCATGGGCATGGACAGGCAGGCACAAGCAGGCATGGGTATGGAGGAAAAGCCCATGGGCAGGCCGGGCATAGATTTCTAGGCCCATCAGATTGGGCTAGGCAGGTGGGCCATCAGTTTTTAACAGGCAGGCTAGGTATGGGCTTAGCAAAATACCTGTGGGCTCGGCCCATTTCCATCCCTAGTCTCTCTGTGAGCTTAACTCAAAACTCTCATCGAATTGGTTTCAAGCGACGCATTCAAACTGTTGAAACCAATTTACTTCACAAGTGATGAGTTTATATGTCAAGTTTTTAAATTTTCGAACTAATTTAATATAAATTCAAGCGGTCAAAAAATGATGAAAAATGAAAGCATTAAAATTAACTTATAAACCATCTTTTTTGACCGCTTGACTTTATATTAAATTAGTTCGAAAATTTATAAATTTGAGATGTAAATGCATCACTCGTGAAGTAGATCGGTTTTAACGGTTTGGATTCATCGTTTTAAATCAATTTAATAAGTTTTTGAATTAAGCTCACAAAGGAACTTGGTGAGCTTAAGAACACCCTTGTTCTACTCGGGTCATATATAGTGCTTCAATCATTAGCCTCCTTATGACTGAAGTGTCCTGGGCTCATTGGATCAAAGTAGAGGACGTAACAGATGGGCCTATTTAGTTATTATGATGAAATTCCCGGCCCAAAATGTTCTGGGCAAACAAGCAGAAACCCAAAGTAGTTCTTTCTTATATTCATCCTATAATTATTTGGTCACGATCTAAGTGTAATTTCCTTTAATGACATTAATTATACTGGGATTAATGAAGTCGATGATCAAAGACTGAGAAAAATATCTCCGATGCTAAGTCAATAAATTGACAAGTTTCATTCTAAATGCAAAAAAAAAAATATGGTCCCAAAACACAAATTTGCCCTCTTGGGGTTTTCTGAAAGTCTAAAAAAATGTATCATTTAATTATCAATTGATATAGTTTTTAATGAACATGAGTTGGTACTTAATATAATTTGAAAATGTCTACCTTTGTTGTTGGTTTATGACGGTAGGATATTCTTAGTTTACGACCAAGTGTTTCGTGTAATAATTATGCTTTTATCAAGCAATTACAAACACAAAATAAATTCTTTACCATCACGAACCATCCATTCTTTTGAGAACAGGAAAATTAATTTGCTAAATTAGCGAAGTAAGAAATTTCCAAACGCCACCCCACCTGAAGCATGTGCGAACTAGGAAGCTTCATTATCATCATCTCTTATTAGTTCACCACTAGTACAAAAAACCCCTTCACCGACTGTTAAAAAACACTTATACCGACTGTTATTGAGGCGTCGGTGATGGAGGCGACGGTATAGATAAATCTTTACTGACGGGTGAATAACAGTCGGTGTAGGCGCCCAACACCGACTGTTTTTTGAAAAAAACTACACCGACTGTTTTTTTGAAAAAACAGTCGGTGTAGGCGCCCAACACCGACTGTTTTTTTGAAAAAACCGTCTGTATAGGTGCCCAGCACCGAATTTTTTTTTTTTTTTTTTTTTATTTGCACCTGTAGACGTGACAACTGGCAAGCCAAAATTCGGTGACTTGTATTTTGCAAAGTAATCAAAGGATAGCCCAGTCAAATGACTCATTTAATGCTCTCATATTCTTCCACTCAAATTCATATATTAGTGCAAAATTACTATGACCAAATAGAACTTTTATACAACAACTTTGATTAGCTACTTTCAATTAAAAGTTACAAAAAAAATTATACATAAAAAATGAGAAATGATCCATGTTGTGATACAACAACAGAAAACAAACCATTCATTTACTTTACTTTCTTCCCTCAATGAATAAATAAAGAACAAATATTTGAATTTCCTCCAATATCACTCTTTCCGCGTTGATCCATCCTGCAATTCATATTTATATATGCGTGTAAATCATGAGTTAGTCATGCTTGCTATATATTTCCCTTTTCACTGATGTCATATACCCAAAGTGTAAGTACCAAGTACACTATCTCAAAGCATGACTATACTAAGACTACACAATTGGAGTACCACTGCCGCAAACTAACAAACCATTATTCCTCATATACTTGAAAAGTTGGATTCATCACTAATGCAACATAAATGCTTTAAGCAAGAGAAATATTTGCTAATCATACCCCCAATATTTTACCATATTTGCAAAGTACGTACAAGACAACATTTTGTGGGTTACTTGCACAAAGAAAAATGCCCTTTCGCATTAACTCGAACAAATTACTTTATGAACCGTTCATGAAAGAATATTAACTATAGTGAAAAAGAGCCTGTTAAGGATTGCAAGTTCAGCTGGTGCATAACACCTGCACCTTATAGTGTCAACACAAAAACTTATTTTGGTCAGCTGAACCTCGCCACATTCTAACTTAACCAAAGTTCTGCACTAATGCGTACAAATTAAACCAATTTGGACACATATGCTAGGTTATGCATAGACTAAACCCCGATTTGGACACAAAGTTCTGCATCGCAATCAGGTATGCATGATCTGTTTCAGATAATAATTAATTAAACAAATTAAAGATAAAGAGCTAGCATCAGTTTATATATATATGAATGTTGTAGATATTAATTAGATTAAAACTTGTTAACGTGCATTCCTCTCTCTTTTGAATGCTTCAAATCAGATTAAAACTTGTTAATATTAATTATTATCGTGTTTGTCAATATTAATTATTATCGTGTTTTAGATTGATAAAATTCCACTTATTTAAATAAATAATTATGATGTATTATATATATTAATATGGAATGACATACATTTTGGAATGACAACTCTGTATAGACCTCATTTGCAGTCACGTCTATCCCCACTCGTAATATTTTCCGGACTTGCTGTGGGTATCGATTCTACATATATATATTAACAATTAATCTTTTAGTATTGAATATAAGATAATAAGATAAAATTAATAACAAGTTATAATTGGATGAATATATTGTATGGTAATGTGGAGTTATTCGTCTATTGAATTGTATTTCGAAATTAAAAATAAATAAATATTAGAGGATTGTATTTTCTATTCACTTTTTATGTTTTTCAGGTATGTACCACACTTGAAGTTTCTGTTTGATTACAATGAATTTAGTACGTTTTAAATTTATGTATTAATTCATTTATCGATTAAATATTCAGATATTTAAATATTGTATTGCATATTTATCTGATTGGAATTAGTGCATAGTTTAATTAGAAGTGTATAAAGATAGTTGCATTCAATTAATAGATGAGTATTTTTGTATTGTTTTATGTGCTGGTTTGATTGGAATTTGATTATCACTGAAAATATTTATAATTGGACACTTTAATATATATGTTAATATAAAAGAATCTCAATTAAACTGCATAACACATTAATAAATATTTATACGAAAAATGTAAATGATGTAAATATATGTTGTGGTTATATAGGTAGATATATATGATGCTTAATTTAATTAGAATTGAACAAATACATTTCAGTGTATCAGCAATTAAAAAATTGCAACATAATAATATATATATATATAAAAGTTACCGTATTAAAGAACTAAATTAAATTTCTTCTTTACTTCCTAAAAAGTTTATCTATCTAAGTTTACTTGAATGAACATTTCTTAAATATATAAAAGAAATGGGAAGAAATTAATACATAATCAATCAGTTATCAATTAATTCAAAATCTTTAAATGACATTTTGAAAATGAAAATAAATCAAGACCAAGATAAGACAGATTAAATAAACTTGTGGTGAGTACGTGTATAAATAAATTTAGACTTATACACGTAAACAAACATAAAATAGATGCATAAATTAAAAAAAAAGACAGACTATTTGATCGAAGGGCTAAGAACTAGCATTCGGTCTAGTGACAAAGACACATAGTCTCTATGTGAGAGGTCATGGGTTCGAAACCCACATAGGAGAAATCTTTTGTTACAATAACAAGAGTATTAAATAGTTGGGTGGCTTGATCTCCAACTTTACTCAACAAAAAATAATTGATCGAAGGGTTGATACTCAATCCGAAATTTTATCTTTTAATCATAGTCATTAGCGAATCAGGATATCTACGTGCTTAATGTAAGAAGAGATTTGTTCACTCGTGACAATATTTAATAATTACAAAGGCCAGGATCATTGATCCCGGCCTTTCTAAATATATTGGAATCAAGATACTTTTTCTATTTTTGAATCAATGTTTTGTGATATGTTTGAACTTAATGTATGGTTTGTAATAACTTATTGTGTTATTTTTATTCGATCAGTGTTGTTTGTATGTTTTATTTATGGAAGATGACTTATGTTGTGGTTGGTGAACAGCTATATCAAAGTAATATAGCAGGATTTTGTGTTTATGTTTACAGAATTATGGTGATATGTTCATAGAATTATGTCAATGAGTTTACAGAATTAAGGTGCTGTGTTTATAGAATATCCGGGTACTTTTTATTTGTTTTAATATGTCATGTTTTGTGAACAAGTTAACATTTGCTTTTCATATTGTCAAATTTGTACCGAATTCTTTATGACTGAAAATAATATATAATTTGAAAATCTAAACAAATTTTAATTTATAATTTTATTTATTTATTTATAATAAAAAAAGGAAAAGTGTGCATATTTTTTAAAGTTATTGTACTCATAGAATTCTATGTACTTGTTTACAAATCGTTTAGTGTTTATGTATGTTATCACCATAAAATGGAGACGTAATAAACTGGAGACGATCTTCTAGTTAGGTGGTCTCCATAAGGAACGGGAATGAAATCGTCTATATTTTGCGCCATTTCACGCAAAATCGAGCTCCCCTTTTGTCACTCCTCTTTTATCTCTGCATCTTTTCTTCCCGCACTCCTCTCTCCTCTCTTCTCTCTTCTCTCTTCTCTCTTCTCTCATCGTTTCTTCTCACTCAGCAAAATAAAGAAAGCAAAACCTGTTTCAACCAAAGGTCTAAGTCAAACCAGCGTAGAAGATTCTGACGACACTAAAAGAAGAAATTCGCAAGGTTTTTCTTCTAATTTTTCTTTTAGTGTATTGATTCTAAAATTTCTTGTTAAAATGGTCAAATTTTACTTAAATTTTGTTCCGTTCCATTTGTGCGCTATTCGTTTCACTTTATTCATTAGATAGATCTGTTAGTCTTTCTACTTTTTTTACACGATCTATCTCATAGATTTGTAGGATTTATCTGTTATAGTTACAAGATGTAAAATACGATTTAGATGATGTACATTATTAATTTATTTAAAATATTTACAGGATCTAATCTAATCGTTTTCCAGAATCTATCTATTTATTTTACAAGATATATTTGATATGATTTTTTCACTTGATGTAATTTTTTCAAATTGGATCTATCTAGTTCGTTTTTCCATAATCTTGATGTTTCTCACTTGATGTTTAATATTACATTAAGGTAAATTAGAGTTACATTTTTAATTTAAATAATAGATTTATAGGATCCTCCCTCTAGATTTACATGACTTATTTCTCTTGTACTCATGATCTATCTAATTTTTTTACGTGACTTTTGTACTAGAAAAGTAAAGTTTTACAAAATTTATGTAATATGTTTGCAGAGATTGTAAGATATAGATTGATATTTGTTACAGTTCCAGTTATTTACATTGTTAATTCAATAAATAGAATTAAAGGATCTTTGTAACAGATGTACATTAGTTATTTTCAATGTTTACAGGATAGGTTTAAAGATCTTACATGATCTATACAAATTGTTTACAGGTTTTTATACATATTTACAAATTTGTTCCATTTTGTTTGCACAGTTGACAGGATCTTTGTTACAGTTCAGATTATTTATATATAATTTATACAGAAAAAGGAGACAAAATAGCTGAATACATAACAGCTGACACATTTATAGTATTCAAATATTATGATTTTGATTATTGTTTGTTTAATTGGTTTACAGGTAATGTGAAAACAAAGAAGCCAGCAAAGTATACAATAATTACAAATAAATGTGAAGTTCATGTGACTATGATGTGGTTTTATACGAAAATATTGCACCGACTGAATGTCAAGCGTCGAAAGTTGTCGATGAAGACCCCGCTCCTTCACCTGTTTATTATTCTCAAGTGAGTTCAAGCAAATAATGCAATTCTACACCACATTTTATGGACTGAAAAATTATTTTCCCAATTCCATCACAGAAATTTAAAGTTCAAATTTAAGAAAATATCACTACTAGAATCCCCAGTAAAGGCAACGGGAGCAAGTGCTTTTTGCAAGCGTAGGAAGGGTCGTTGCAAAAGATTTTGGTTTTCTGATTAAATTAATACAACTGCAACGGGAGGCCCTTGCAAATAATCACGCTTGCAAATATGTGATGGATCCCCTTGCTAATGTCTCCTATTGGCCCTTGCAAATAATAATACCCACCCCAAACACGATAGATATTATTTTATTGTGAATTGTGTTACTATTTGCAAGCGGCACCGTTGCAATTGTTTTTAACAATGTTTTTTATATTATTATATTCACCAAGACATTACTATTTGCAAGGGTTCCCGTTGCAAATGTTTTTAAGATGATGTTTTTATTATTTTATTGTAAATGCACTAACTATTTGCAAGGGTCCCCGTTGCAAATGATTTTACGTTTATTTCTTATATTATTATATTCCAAACGCCCTAACTTTTTGCAAGCGACACCGTTGCAATTGTTTTTGGATTTGTTTTTTATATTATTATATTCACCAAGACATTACTATTTGCAAGGGTTCCCGTTGCAAATGTTTTTAAGATGATGTTTTTATTATTTTATTGTAAATGCCCTAACTATTTGCAAGGGTCCCCGTTGCAAATGATTTTACGTTTATTTCTTATATTATTATATTCCAAACAGCCTAACTATTTGCAAGCGACACCGTTGCAATTATTTTAGGATTTGTTTTCTATTATTATATTCACCAAGACATTACTATTTGCAAGGGTTCCCGTTGCAAATTATTTTAAGTATATTTCTTCTATTATTATATTCCAAACGCCCTAACTATTTGCAAGCGACACCGTTGCAATTGATTTTAAGTTTAAGTTTAGATTAATTTAATGTAAAATGACTAACTGTTAGCAAGGGGCACCGTTTCTAATGTTTTTAAGTTGTTTCTTTATATTTTTTAATTGTAAAGGTGATAACATTTTGCAAGAGCCACCGTTGCTAATGCCTCTTCAGGATGGGTTTATATTATTTTATTGTAACAGTCCTAACTATTTGCAAGAGACACCGTTGCAATTGTTGTTTAGTTTCGGCTTATATTTTTTTGTTATATTATGAGACAATATCTGTAAAATTGTTCAAGGTGGTCCATATTTCAGTGGTCACTGGTTCAAAATCGCCCTTTGGCTGATTTTTGTTATTTTTCTAACACTTGCTGAAAAATTATGTACCATGTATAACAATATATAAGATTATAGCCCCATATATTATATTTGATATTCCCTTGGATACGAAACAGTAATATAAATGACAACAGTCAAATAGTTTTAATATCGTGGTTAAGGAGAAGGGAAATGATATTACATAAATAATGAAACCAATCCAACAAACAAAAATAACTAGAAATTTAATGTGTCATAAATAATAGCATACATTAATTATGTTCACTTTGGTTGCCTTAACACAAAAGAGCCCATGCCAACGAAAGGGTGCCAAGGGCATATGAAGGGGTGGCTGTTCATCCTTCAAACACTATTTAATTGCTGCACCATTGCCCCCCACAATCTTCTATTCTCTGCAACAAACACAATATTAATTTTGTGATCAGAAAAAAAAAACGATTAATAGAATGGAAAATGGTAATCCTAATACTAATCCTTCAAACACTATTCCTAATCCTCGATATGGATCGCCCGGTACTAACAATATTCAATTAAGTCCCAAACTAAGCATGTATTGAAGAAATTGTAAATATGTGACTTCTTACCAATTAGAAACCATCCTCCTCAGATTCATAAAAGGCCCCCCAATGAGCTTCTTGCCCAGCTGGCTCCATGTCATTCTCTGCCTCATCTTGCTCTATCGGGTTACCGTCGTTCGACCTAATTGGTTGTGTGACCTCCATGATATCGTCCACTAGGTCGAACTCGTCTTCTTGAATGACCGTATTATCCCAATCAAAACCGGGTCCGTCCGAGACCTCGATGTGATTGTCCATCATTTCCTCTTGGTAAAATTCGAGGTTTGCATCGTCTTCCTCGTCACGAAACTGGCCTTTCGGGGTTGTTTTGAAAGCAACCCACCATTTTTGTCTTTCACGGTCCGGAGAGGCATAAGGAAGGTAGCTCACTTGGACCGCTTGACATGCCAATACAAATGGCTCATAAGTTTTTAGCCGAGAAGCATGCTTAACCTCCACAATCCCATGTTGGCGGTCGACCTTCACACCATTTGTTATGTCAAACCAATAACACCTAAAGAGAACCACCTTGTTGCCTCCTTCGTATGAGAGCTCAATGACCTCTTCAAGAACTCCATAGTAGTCGTGAGGAGTGTCACCTAATTCCCACTCTCCTTTGATGCAGACACCGCTATTTCTTGACGACTTGTTCTGTCCATGTGTTTCAGTGTGATATCGGTACCCGTTGATTTCGAACCCTTCGTAACAGCTAGCTCTTTTGAGTGGTTTGATTGCTGCCTTTCGAACGCATGGGTCGCATTCACGGTCGGTTATTACCTTTTGTCGTAACCACTCTGCGAACAGATCTTGACGGGCTTTCCAAAGAAGTTGTGGGGTAGTGCCACGGTTGAGCATGATAGTATCAAACTCCCTACATTTTCGAAGATAGTCATTAAAATATATTTTGCAAGATTCAGCCCTTCTATTTTATACTTTAGTATAGTGTGAAATAATAGAAGTGATAAATAAGAATATTGTACCCTAAGAATTTGTCACGTATCTCTGGGCAGTTGAGGACGACATAAGTGTGTGCTGCTTTAAATTCATCATCAGTGAGTGTCCTTCGATTCTCCCTACCAATGGGACGGCCAGTTCTGTCAAAAATTGAAAGGTTTCCCCTCGAAGTGTTACCCTTTTCAGCTCCTTTCGGGTCCTTTAGTGATAAATCTTCGAAATAAAATCTGGAAGTGGTGGAAATCTCTTTGACTATCGTAGCCTCGACGATTGAACCCTCAACACGTGCTTTGTTGGTAACTCTCAGCCGCTGTTCTTTGTTACGCCTTTAAAATGCAAGTTGATTTGAGTTAGGTTATATAGTATTATACGTTAAGAAGTAAATTATTTAAAGGGACAATTGAGAAAGAACCGCACCTTTCACATGGATACATCCATCGGGACCCTACTGGCCCACCCATCCTAGCCTCATGTGTCAAATGTACGACAAGATGCTGCATTGAATTGAAGAAACCCGGGGGGAAGATTTTTTCCATTTTGCAAATTGTGACAATAATATCTCTTTCTAATTGGTCGATACGGGATGGATCAAGTTCCTTGGCACAAATCTCTCTAAAGAAGCTTGAAATCTCACAAAGAACATCCCATACGGGATCAGGCACAAAATCTCGAAATGCAACGGGGAGTAAGCGCTCCATGAACACATGATAGTCATGACTCTTCATCCCAAGTAGGGTGTTAGTTGTTAGGTTAACACACCTTGACCAATTTGATCCGTGTCCATCGGGAAACTTGACTTTATCTTTGATCCAAGTTAGAACCAGCTTCTTATCATCTTGTGATAGTGCGAACGGTGCCTTTGGTTTTTTCATTTTTCCAGGGTTTTTGGTGCATGGGGTTAGGTTCTGTTTCGGTCGATTGCAAAGGAGAGCCAAATCTTTCCGAGCTTTTTCATTATCCTTGGTCTTGCTTCCCATGTTTAAAAGTGTGTTAACCAAAGCTTCTGTGAAATTCTTCTCTGTATGCATCATATCAATATTGTGCGGCAGGAGATTATCTTTCCAATAGGGCAAACTCCAAAATATACTCTTCTTTTGCCAATGGTGAGTCACACCATAACCCTCAAACTGTGATAATTTCTTAGTTTTACCCCATTCCATATGACCTAGACGGTTCACTGCCTCGAGTATTTGATCTCCCTTCAATCTTGGTGGTGGCCCATCCCTCTCTTCTTTGCCTTTAATGAAATTTTTTTTGTCTCGACGAAACGGATGATCCGGAGGTAGGAAGCATCTGTGAGCATCGAACCAGCATGCTTTCCCACCATGTTCCAGTTGGAAGGCCTTTGTTGCACCTTGGCAATAATAACAACCCAATTTACCTTTTGTTCCCCACCCGCATAGCATCTCATAAGCCGGGTAGTCGCTCACCGTCCAAATAAGTGTTGCTTTCATGTTGAAATTTTCTCCCCTAGATGCATCCCATGTCACTTCACCTTCGTCCCACAACTTGTTCAATTCGTCAATTAAAGGTTCTAGCAGAATGTCAATGTCCCGACCAGGATGCTTCGGTCCCGGTATGACAAGCGCGAGAAACATGCTTTCCTCTTTCATTATCATCCCCGGTGGTAAGTTATAAGGAAAGACAAATACCGGCCAACACGAATATGGAGCTGCACTCGAGTTAAATGGCATGAACCCATCCGTCGTTAACCCTAATACAACATTTCTAACCTCTTTAGCGAACTCCGGATACTTGGATGCGAAATGCTTCCAAGCCTCACCATCAGCTGGGTGCACCATAATCCCGGGTTTGTCACGCTTACCGTTCTTATGCCACGTCATATTAACCGCATTTGATTTGGTCATGTAAAGCCTTTGCAACCTGGGCGTGATAGGTAGATAACGAAGTTGCTTTTGTGGGACTGGTTTTGCGTTAGGATGAGGTCCCGGTGGCTTGTACCTTGATTCGTCGCAAACATCACATTTTGTCTTATTCTTCCTCTCCTTGTAATAGAGCATGCAAAAGTTTGGGCATACGTCTATTTTCTCATGTTCCATGCCCATTCCCTCAATCAACCGCTTTGCTTGGTAGAAATTCTCCGGCATATTCTCACTAGAAGGCAGCGTGCTCTTAATGAGGGCCAACATCCCATTGAAGCACTTCTGGCTTAGTTGGTGTTCCGACTTCAATGCCAAGGCTTGTGTCACACAAGACAATACGGTTTGTGATTCGCATTTGAGTTCCCCTGTCGCGTTGACTTTCCAAAGCGGTGTTCTATTAGCCTCGATCATGTCGAAGAACTTCTTAGCCGCTCCAGTCGGTGACTGGTCATCCCAATTGAATTCTCTTAGAGCAAGCTCCCACACTACAAGTGCCGAACATTAAGTAAAAACAGCTCTCCATTTAGCACAATGGAATTGGGATTTCCCCCCAAATGGCCCCTGGGAAATTTCATTTTCCCCCCAAATATATCGAATTCGCCTCTAAGGTACCTCATACTATACGTTGCCGACGTGTCCGTTGTTATACTCGGGAGGGCGCACGTGTCCCGATCATGTTTGCTCTAAGATTTGTAGAGAACGCATCACCACGGTTGAGATTTGTCAAACAACTTGGCAAAATTGCGAGGTAACTCCGAGCCTGTGAAGTCCAGACAGATGAAACCCCCCTTTAGCGCAAAAGCCATTTCTATCGCACCCACATTTCATTTCCACTGAAACTAAGTTCACCTGTCGCGCCTCCCTTGGAGATGGTTGGTGAGCGTTTTGGCGCTTACGACCTTGACGGCTTTTGAGGCCGTATCAGATCTGAACCCAGGATCATCACACTTTTAGCTCTATTTGTAAGTACATTGTTACTCTTTGACATTTCAGCAAAATTACTTTCGTCGAACTAGTTTTCTTAAATTCTGGCTTTGGGTTCAGAACTAGAGGTAAGGCCTTGAGATAAGAAAAGTATTTCGGGTGATTCTTTCCAAAATTTACCTCAAATTGGAACCCCTAACTAGAATTTCATGGAATTCTTTTTATTCTGGTCTTGATTTCCTTTTGGATTTATCTATCTTTCTTAAAGTAACAAAAAGTAACAAATCCATGCTCAAGTAGTTGTCACTTATTGGACTGTAATTAAATACTAATTTAGCAATTACAGGATATTAGTAGTAATAGACTATTACGACTAACAAAGGAGTCCTATTACAAGACCAAAAGATGTTCTTAATTTTTTTTGAACATAAAGTGTATTAAATCAAACTATCCAGTTTGCTTGACTGTACTAGCTTTGAGTTCAGGTACTATTCGAATTTATTTGTCTATATATATATGGCTGACCAATGTATGGCATTATGTTATAACCTGGAATTTGTGCATTAAGTTAATTGTTTTCCCGATTAATACCTCTCTGTTGTTGACCAAAACTAATAATTTTAAATTATCAAAGTTTTTTTCAATGATTGCCTGTGCTAGAGTTTATACACTGTCTCCATAGGTTTTATATGTAAAAGACATGTAGTTGTAAACTTGCATGAATGTTGGTGTAGATGCCATCCATGTCAGTCCTTATGTCCATTCAGTCAATCAAATGCTGCACTTGATGTTGGCTTAAGAAACTATAAGATTACTATTTCATGCAGCGTAAACTTGCATGAATGTTGGTGAAAATTTCCTTTGATGCCGAATTTATGCAGCTGCCCAAAACTAACCATAATTTTTGTTGTTTTTTTTTTGCAAGAGGTGGACAAAATTAAACATATGGCTCCCAGAAAATCTGCTCTGAAAAGAGCAAAATCAGCAACATACAAAAAGAAAAAACGCACGATAGATGAACGTAATGAAATCGGGGAGAGTTCTATGGGTCCAATAGAAGGTGAAGTACAACCACCAACGAAAAAGGGCAGAGGCCCTGGAATTGTGCGAGACGCGACCGAGGATGTCGAACAACGTCCTGAAATTTGGGTGGTTGGGAAAAAGGAGTTCACCTGTGCAATCAAACCAAAAATCAAACCAAAGGATATCACCGCATCGATCACTAGGCTAGCTCTCAACTTCATGCCAGGACCAATAAGAAGTTATCACAACTGGGACAAATCGTGGAAGGACATTTTCGAGAATGCGTTCTTGGTAACCAAACACTTTTTATTGCAAATTGAAAATAGCGGGTGTAATTCCTTTCTATTATGTGCTCTATTCTGTGCTTTTTAGAACAAAACATACTGCATCTAGTTAGCTATGAGGTACTGACCAATATATAAAATGATAGAACTGTGGCTACAACTCGAGTTGACCACATCGTACCATGCATCACACTTTTAGCCTCTTCTGGTAATGCATTTTTACCAACTGTTGTGTGGACTATATATTATGAAAAGGAATGCTTACAGCATAAGTAACAAGTGACTATGCTGGGGTTATTTTGGTGCCGATTTGGGTGTCGCTCCATATCGTACACCGCATGATTTAAATTATTCAACAAAAGTTCAACTTACCAGCTAATATGCATGTTGGGTGTCGCTCCATAATTTCCAAATTTTACAGGAAAGATTCAGGTACCGGGCAGATCAAGATGTCAGCCGTTGTCGGGCCGTTCTAGATGCCATTGCAGCCAAACGATACACCGAGGAGCTGAACAAAGCTAGAACTAAATGCATAAAGAAATTTGGAGATGATATAGATTCATGGAAGAGCATGGTTCCTCACTGGTGTCTTCAACCCTCCCATTGGGCTGGTCTCTGTGATATCTTTAACACCGAGGATTGGAAAGGCCTGAGCAAACAAAACAAAGAAAACCGCCTTGCATCTGGCTTTGCGGTCCCCCACTACGGTGGTTGTTCAAGCGCACACCAGCATCTTAACAAACTGGTAATTAGATGAACTGCACTTGTGTTAAAAATATAAAACACTGTAAAATGTAGTCACTACTCTATTCGTGTTGACTAATTTATTACTGTTTTTCCTTGTGGAGAAAACTCTGAAAAAGGGAGGAGCACCAACTATGAGGGAGCTCTACGTCCATCTTCACAGTAGAACTGCAGACGGGAAATCACCGGTGCTGGCCAAATACAACGAATCCGTGGAGGGTGCATCTGAACTCAATGATAACGATGAGGGTACTGTGTCGCTGCAACCCATAGACTTTGACATCACCTCCTTGAAATTCACCACGGAGAAAGCAGAAAAAGTATTTGTAAGTTTTTTTCCGACATCACCTCCATGATAAGCATAATATTTCTAATTTCCCCTTCTATCTATTTAAGTTGTCCTTTAATTATTTTAACTAGTATTTTGACAAATATATCCTTGTTCCTCTGACTTGACCTGGTCCATTGTTACACCTCTGAAACTATGGTCAAATTGAAGACTGGATGATCACCTTAGAAAATTTCATACAAATATTAAAAATCTAATGTGATTATCAGAAGTACAAGCTTGCATGGCAGAGGTCTCAATCGACCAGGTCAATTGGGCAAACACCATCCAAGCACCATACTTCAAATATTAAAAACTACGGTCCTTTTTTCCGACTATACTTCAAATTATATTTAAAATGACTTTTTTTAACATTTTCAAAAATCAGATACAAAAATGTACCTGCCCAAGCACCATATCTCTAGATGAACTTATTATCTATCACAGCTAAGTCCCCTAATCCTGTCAGAACAGAAATTTTGCATTTTAGCCCCTACATTTAACATAATTCATTCAAAGTAGTATAGGAAGTTGGGAATTTATAGAAACGACCCTCAAAATGATGCCGATGACTGTTTTCACCAACTGTCAAGTGAGTACCAATAAATGTACAATACCAGTTTGGCAAAAACAAACATTACAATTTTGGAAACAAATATTTAGCAATAATATATATTTCTCGACTATTGCATATAATAGACAGATGTTACGGGTATGACTGCTCACGAGGACCATGCTGACGTGGATGAGGCTGACCTGTTTATGTCAGCGGTTGGCGGTAGCTACCATGGCCGGGTCAGAGGCTTTGGATGCGTCCTCGACCCGAAGTTGCCGAAAACAGCTGGACGAGGACGGGCCACCCCTGCACAGTCCGACCTTTCTGATGTCACAAATATTGGAAGCAAAAGGATCTTCACGGATGATGTCCTAGTTGGAATGTTAAACGAACGTGATATGCGACTGGCCGAGGAAAGGCAAGAGAGGAAAAGAGAGCAAGAAAGATACAACATGCTCTTCACCAAATTATTCAGTCTGGTTGGACAGCAAAACCCAGCTGTACAGGTTAGTCCGACTATGCAAGAGTCTTCAATTTTATACTTCCACTCACTGCCTTTACTACAACTTGTATTTCTTTGTTCTTTTCAACATGCCTGTTTGTCCTTCATCTGTTATAGTTCCATTCATATGCTTAGAATGCAAAAAGAGAATCAATTGATAGTTTGCTTTTATTTCCTTTTAACTATTCTTCAAATATCCATTTTTCAGCTTATCACTTTACCATAACTTGTTCAATAGAGGACTGTGTAAGCATGATAAAAATATGGACTGTGTAAGCTTAATTAAGAGGGGACTGTGTAAGCCTAAGGGTTAACTTGATAGAAAAAGGTTTTACCTCTAGACCTAATAGAAAAAGGTAAATCTATCCTATCGGTTACGTATTTCACACCGATGGAACAAAGCCGGCAACATTTTCAATAGGTTCTTGAGAGCCCAACCAATTGCCTGCTGTTTTAACTTATTTGCAAACTTATCACAAACATGTTTAGTCTATCCGTTTAACAATAGGAATAATTTGAACCGTTACAAGATGGGCGTCAGAAAACATCAATCTTGTAGAATTAAAAGGTGGCGACTACAATTGGTTAAATCATATAATTTGTACATACCCAAATATGTTGACTGTTGCATAGTACTATATTGTTTCAAGATTACGAGTTTATATACACTAAGTTTAGTTAACTGTTTACTTTGGTAGTTCTCTCTTATTGGCATTGCACGATGTAAGGCCATCCCTTTTTTATCCTGCTTATTACTGAACTCATACCATGCTACATCCTAGTACTAACCTTTCTTGTGCATATTTAACACAGGCACAGGTTAACAGTGCTCATGAGGGGGTAATGGGGAATATGCAAACTCTCCAGGTGAAATCTTTGAACTTAACAACTCAATCCTTTTAATTATTTCTCTACGATCAGATGTTGTGCTATCCAAATGATAACAGTGCGCTTGAATATTGACTAGTGTCAGGATCCTACCTCTCTACCTCAATCTCAGGAAGGAGCCCCACTAATGCAGTTTGCCCACTCTCAAGTAAGGAGATTTATTAGTACTTATTTATATACGCAATGTATAAACATAATTAGGTAAGACAGAACCATCGAGTTCAAATATTTCAGCAACGACAAGAACTGATATATAGTACTGTGCAAACTCTCTTTTATTCCTTTATTTTTAGTGATTTGAGTGAATACAATGAGTATGGTGCAAAATCATTTTCATCGAGGGTGGATTCTGGCCAAAATCACTTTTTAGTTGTTTTTAGTGATTTTTGCCATAATTAATTTTTGCGGGAGTTTCAACATAGTGGTGCTGGTTTATTTTCTCTGGATTTGGTGAAAAAAATACATTGCTAATGACGATCTCAAAATCAGTTTAATGAAAGCTACATTATTATCTTTTCGATTGAAATGTGTCTAATAACTGGATGGGGACTGCTCATACCTTGTTTATCACTTATGATGCCTTGTTTATCATTATTAGATTTTTAGATTTTTTATGCATTTTTATCTTTCAATGGAAATTAACTTGAGAAACCTTAAAACTGGTACTGCCCTAAATCTGAACTTGGGAAGCTTACAACTGGTACTGCCCCTAACTCCCAACTTGGGAAGACTTAAAACTTCTATTGCCCTAGTACCAAATTCAAACCCCATCAAAACATACTAGTACCTTATTCATATTGTACCAACAAACAAACCTGTACAACTTTTAATTGAGTACTAAGTTAAACTGGTACCGTAAGCCAAACTTGTACCAAATTCATATTGATACTGCCCTTGAGCAGCCATTCTGTCTTCCAATACCGGTACTAACTTGCTCGCTTCGGGAATGTGGTATATGTAGGGTCCACCATATGTGCTGCCATCATCAAATCAAGAGGGGGGATTCCAAGCACTACTGAAGGCAAATTCTGGACAAGAGGTGGCCAACCTTTTAGGGGCCGAAGCGTCAACAACCGATTGGTTTGCAGATGACATCTCGAACAACAACCGGCATTAATGGTCTGGGGTATTGCCAACCTTTAATGGATAATTATAGATTTTTGGATTTATACATTAACACCACAGGTTATGTTTCTTTTTTGTAAATTTTTGTTGATGGGTGGTGCTTATATTTTGAGCTAGGGTAATGTTTTTTTTTTGTAAATTATTGCTGCATATTAGTGTGGCTGTAATGGTATAATACAGTTGGTCTTCTGATATTATAGTGTGGCTGTAATATTATAATGCTAATTTCAAGCTTTCTTATTAAATTTCAAGGTGTCATGTTATTGTTATTTCTTTCATTGGGAAATGTATCATATTACCGGGTTGGTACCCGATAGGTAATGAGAAGATTTTAGAAATGGGGTTGCGTATTTGCTGGTATTAAATGTAATTATTTTTGTCGGATTATCAAGAGGAATATGATGAAATTCTAGAGCATGCAAATAATCTGGTGGGACCCACAGCAGCTACCCTTGCAAAAAAATGATGGGACCCACTATCACTATCCTTGCAAAAAATAAGGTGGGCTATCCTTGCAAATAGTCAGTGGGTCCCACAACTGATATCCTTGCTAATACTCAGTGGGGCCTACACTACCTCTCCTTGCTAATACTCAGTGGGGCCTACACTACATCTCCTTGCTAATACTCAGTGGGGCCTACACTACCACTCCTTGCTAATACTCAGTGGGGCCTACACTACCACTCCTTGCTAATACTCAGTGGGGCCTACACTACATCTCCTTGCAAATAGTAAGTGGGTCCCACAACTGATATCCTTGCTAATACTCAGTGGGGCCTACACTACATCTCCTTGCTAATACTCAGTGGGGCCTACACTACCACTCCTTGCTAATACTCAGTGGGGCCTACACTACATCTCCTTGCTAATACCCAGTGGGGCCTACACTACATCTCCTTGCTAATACCCAGTGGGGCGCCAAAAACCAAAGTATTAGCAAGCGTACTTTTTGCAACGGCGGCCCTTGCGAATAGTATAGAAAAATGTATTAGCAAGCGTAAGCCCTTGCAAAAAGTCTGAAAATGAGTATTTGCATTGGGGCTTAAAGCAACGGTAGGATTTGCAAGCGTAGCGCTTGCTAATGGGGTTTTCCTGGCTTTTAGCAAGCGTAAGCCGTTGCAATAAGCCAATTTCTGCCGTTGCCTTTACTGGGGATTCTAGTAGTGTATCTACTATTATGTGCTTCCTTGGTACATTTGATATGGTTAATATAAATCCTGTGAGGTGCACAGTTTCAATAAATGCTTCGACAAAAACATTTTCTGGACATGAAAGCAATTACAAGAAAGCAGCTGGAGAATAGATTGAGAGAGCTTTAGAAGATAAAGTCCAAAAAAAAAAAGTTGTACCTGTTCACAACAATTCCCTTCTCCAAAGTAGGTGGCATTGTCCCGGTTCATTTATTCAGTTATGCAAAAAATATGAATTAACTGAATTGTTATAATTCGGGTGGAGCATTTTTTGATATTTTAGATATGCACATTCCAAACGATGCTCTGTGGTGCCAATTCTAAACTGTTAATTTTAATTCATATAATTTATAACAAACTAGATGCCACCATGTTCAATATTATGTTTTGGTTCACTCAAATATCTCGCTAAATCATTATATGTATTTTTTGTTATTAAAAATTTAAGACTTAAGAGTTAGTAATACTCATTGTTTCAATAAAACTATTTTACATATGTAAATTCTATATCTCGAGGAGATTACATATGTATAACTATAATAATATATGCATAAGAAATGTGTTTGATCACAATATTTCACCTTCTCATTAAATAAGCATGACAAACAATCATGAACAAGAAACTTTCACACGTTGCACTCCAAACTAAAAAGTATATATGTTATGTTATTTTTGGACTTTTGGTCAGTAAATAGCACCACTAAAAAAAATCAGTTGTAAGTAGAATTGCATTTCGTGCTTCAAGTTAAATGTCAAGAACGAAGTTGATGTAGAAGAGATATATTTATAAAATAATCACATATCAATATTCTAAGATAATCACACGTTAGTGTTATGATTTTTCTAAAATCCTGAGAATGTATTTTTGTTTATTAATTGATTTTTCAGGAGGAAATCTCATTCTTCAATTAAATCAATTGTAAGTTAGTCCTTTGTAAAACTTTAGAGCGTTGAACACCATCAATTTTTTTTAATAACATATATAATGAACACATTAAATTGGAAATATGTTTGGAAACAAGAAGTTCGAATAAAATCATAATAGCCTCATATATATGAATTATTTTTGGAATGTTTTTCGTCAATTACTCCAAATCAGATAAACATGTTTGCAAGTAACGTTTGATATTTAAATTACGGAAGTCCAAATCATATATAACTGTTTAAAATAATCACATATCAATATTTTAAGATAATGAAACGTTAGAGCATCTACAACGGTAATTTCTTTTAAATTGCTAATCTGATGTGTTAATTGCTAATATAATTGCTGGATGTACCACAATTTTTAAATTAGCAAGTTTGCTTTTAAAAACAACTCTTTAGAGCATCTATAATTGTGATTTCTTTTAAATTGCTAATCTAATTTGTTAATTGCTAATATCATTGATGGGATATACCACAGTTTTTAAATTAGCAAGTTTGTTTTAAAATCAACTCTAATTAAATAAGCAACTCTAATTAAATTTCTGGGATGTAGTGATTTAGAAATTATGAATCCCTTTAATTGATAAACACAGTAACATGGCCAAATTAATTGTTAAACGTTTGTTGGAATGGAGGCATCACTAATTTTTCTGGAGTCCCCGATAATGCTATTTTTTGTTTATTCATATTTCAGGAGTAATTGCAGACATATTTTTATCTGTTTAAATTACTTCAAATCGTAACTTTTTTTTTATTTTTTGTTTATTACAATCCTCTCAGGTATATAACAGATTATTTCTGGTTAGATTTGGACAGTCCGGTCAAAATCTAAATCAATCCGGCTTATAATGAAATACACAGGACTCTTGTAATTTTCGTACATATATATTCTGATCTGACGGTTCGAGTCTGAACAAAAATATTCTGTTACCTTAGGTGATATGAATTCAAACTTTGGGGCATGATTTTCTGAGTCGCGCTGTAACGTAGCTTCAACAATTATTATGAACTTAAATCTCTTTGACTTGTCATCTCGACTGTATCACTTCTTAAAATCAAGTCAAGAAGATATAACTATTCTGACAATTTGAATTTTAATTAAACATATTTTAGTTGTTAAGAGTACAATTTTAATAAACATATTATATTATGTAAATCTAAAATTCAATGCTAATAAGGGGGAATTTCATGTATACCCCTAAAAAATATCAAAATTACGTAACCCCCCTCTAAAATTAATAACATTATTTTTACCTTCTATGTTTCCAAACTCACAAATTTACTCATTTTATTGTCTTTTTTTTTTATTAAAACTCATTTTATATTTATAAAATGCCCATTTTACCCTTTATTAAGAAAAAGAATATGTAGATTTAAAAAAAAATTCAGTCTTCTAATTGGTCTGATTTTTAGAGAGAATGAGTCACTTCTTTACTTCTAACTCATACACAGTGATATTTAGGTGCATACTTATATAAGCATCAAAAGTAACAAAATGATTCCATTGCCCTCAGAAACCGACCAATTAGAAGATTAACATTTTTCTAAAACATTCTACATATTTTCTATTGTTCTTAATAGAGAGTAAAATGAGTATTTTATAAATTTAAAATGAGTTTTTAATAGAAAAGACACAAAGTGGTAAATTTGTGAGTTTTTAAAATTTAGAAGGGTAAATATGATATTATCAATTTTAGAGGACGAAGTACGTAAATTTGATGTTTTTGAGGGGTATAATGAAAGTCCCCCACTTCATGCTGAGCACTCTAAAATCAAATATATGTTTAGTTAGAATAGTACTATTGAACAAGTTTTTATTGATTGAGGAGAAGCAAGATATTCGTCTCTTTTTCATATTCTACATACAAAAATCTTCTATTACATCATCCGATTTAATCTTTTTCGTCATTTATTTCTCAATATAGACAATCAGATAATTATTTAAGAAATCATACTCTAATGTATTACATAGTCTAGTCTTGACAATCTTCATCACTAAAAGTACCATTTGTACGTAATTGATGAGGAAATAAAAAATCTAAACAAGACGGTTCAATCTATGAACTAATAATTTTAATATTTTGCACGTAGAATTATATATTAAAGGGAGTAATTAAATCTGATTTGTAATATTAGAAATTATGATATGCCTTCATCAAAAATTATAAATAATCGTTAATTTCATTCTAGTTTCCAATTTAAAATTTATTTTTTTAATACAATCCAGGTCGAAAAATATTTAGGGGATGAATCATCAAGAGTGGTTATAACTTGGAAAGATCAACAGCAAGCTCTTCTAATTAACGATGCGGCTCAAGAGTTAGCAAGTCGAGGTTGATTCGGCCTTTCATTTATTCCAAATGAACAGAAAGGGTAATTTTTGTTTCGTTTGTTCCTCGATCGGGTAAATGAAGTCCGATCTAAATATATTTCCCGCTAGACCTTGTGTTGATGAACCGAAATTTTTAAAACTAACATTGTCTCAAAAAAAAAAAAAAAAACACTAAGTCTGAGTATTTTTGAATCTACCACAGTCGCAGAACACCAGTGCGGCCCCAAATACTCGGGACTACACAGGCGTTCTGCAGCCCCATATATATATATATTTTTGGTCAAATCAAATTGCTTCCAACTTTGAAATATCTCACATGGGATACGGATTCCAAGAAAAAAAATATTAAAGTGATATCCCTGTGTTAATTAGATAAAAAACCTAAAAAAAAATAAGGGGCCGCATAATGGTTCTGTGGACCTCTGGCTGGAGCCACAGAATACTTGTGTGGTTCGGAGCATTTGGGACCGTAGAATCATTCTGCGGCCGTGGTAGATCTCGAAATACTCAGATTTCGTGGTTTTTTGGTTTATTTTTTTTGAGATAATGGTAACTTTAAAAATTTTGGGTCGATGAATTTAGTGAGCAGCTACCAATCAAAATTTGGTAAACACGGAACCACATGCATGCCCAATAAGTTATATATATATATATATGCTATATATTGTGGATCTCGTTAAATTTTCTTAATTCTGGTGAAAATATTAATTAACTACAAAACATATGTACGTATAGAAAAAGTTGTCTATTTATAAGCTATATAGTTCATTGTACTTTAATAAGTTAATGCACAATGAATGATTTTGATGTTTTTATTCGAATTTCATAAAAATGTATGAAAGAACGAAATTACCCGATGGTCTGGGCTCAATGTATCAATTAATGGAGTAGACCGTAAGAGCCCAATAATGAAAATTAAACTTAATTTGGGCCTAAAATCAAGTTTAAGTGGTCAAGTTATAAATATCCTGGAGGTTTAGTTCGTCGTCGGAAATCAAAATAGTTTGTTATTGATATATGAGTAGAACTAGGGTGCTCCTAAGCTCACCAAGCCCTTCGTAAGCGCGACTCTAAAACCTATCAAATTGACTTCGAACGACATTTTCAAACCGTTAGATGTTCAATCTATATTAAAATGTGCTTGGAGACCAAATTTTACATTTTTTGAAATTTTTTTTACTATTTATTAAGATGGTTTGAAAATCGCTGTTTTTATTAAAATTCTGCACCATTGGAAAACAGCGATTTTCAAACCATCTTAATAAATAGTAAAAAAATTTCAAAATATAAAATTTGGTCTCCAAGCACATTTTAATATAGATTGAACATCTAACGGCTTGGAAATGTCGTTTGAAGTCAATTTGATAGGTTTTAGAGTCGCGCTCACGGAAGGGCTTGGTGAGCTTAGGAGCACCCACTACTACAAAAAAAGAGATTATACACGGACAATAAAGGAAGAGCTACACGGATTTCCTACCGTGTTTAAATCGAGGGTGTACGATTATAAAATAACTACACACGGACTTTTGGCCGTGTGCAATTTTAAAGATTCTACACGTATAACTTCACAAACAGCCGTGTACAAAGACCAGAATGTGTCGCGCTACATTTACCGAGCTACACGGATATTACCTAAAAAACCGTGTACGATTCTTTTTGTACACGGACTTTTAACTAAAAAACCGTGTAGCTTGACTCTTTCTACACGGACATTTAGTTAAATGTCCGTGTAGCTCTCCTCTTTCTACACGGACATTTAACTAAATGACCGTGTAGCTATCTTTTTTCTACACGGACTTTAGTTAAATGTCCGTGTAGAAAGTACATTTTTTTTTTTTTTTATATTTTTTGTTTTTCGGCTAGCCTCCAGTTTTGCTAGCCATTTTTGTTACAGAACTATATATTCCAGATTTTCCAGATTTCATATAACAAGAAATCCATATTTTCCAGATTAGCAATAAATCCATATTAGCAAGAAATTCATATTTTTCAGATTAGCCAGAAATCCATATGCAATAAATTATACAATATTCATATACACCAAATTATACAAAATTATGCAAATCCATATCGAGGATTACAAAATTCCATGGCAAACCACCTTGCCCACATGCACCGCACATCGTCGATCTGATCCCAAGAGTAATGAGCTTGATTTGTTACATTCTACAAAATTATAATTTGATAATAGTTAGTATTTCAGAAAAGGTAGATATCAATTGCTTATTATATAGGAAATTCATATGAAGTACATACCGCTTTTGGGAATTGGAATTGTATTCTTTCGACAAAGTCAAACATGAATATCATCGTGTAATAAGCGCATTCCCAACCCTCCTTCTGTTGCGGGCTCTGAAATTTACATTTAGCGGCATTTGTTAGAATGACAATAATTTTTTTAACAAGATATGAAATTTCTAACTCAAGGCCGTGTGCTTACCTTCAAGTACTTCCAATTCAACTTGCTTTTCTTGCCCGGGCCCGTGCTATGTGATCCTCCCTCTTTAATATATTTCACAAAAGCCCTTACAAAAGTGAGTGAATGTAATTAGCAATTTTATAATTTGATATGATTGAAAGAAATGCAAACCTATAGAATTATTATTGCTTACTTATTCACAAAAGGCAAGATAACTTTGCAATTGGCAGCCGCGGTCCTTCCTCCTGGCTTACAAGAATCAATAATTATGCCCGTGCTTAAGTACGGCACAATGAGAATCGTGCACCAATGTTTGCTGTTGGATCGAGGAGAAGAATTATAGTACTTTAGCATATAAAAGTCACACGAGTATTTGCTATGATTGATGGTGTGATTTTATTTTTTTATGTTTAACTTTTAATTCCTTTATACAATTCTTTAATTAAAATATAAACAACACATAAGTTAAGATTAGAACTAACCCCTCGTGGTATGGCATGAGAATGAATTTCTTCTCCTCCGCCTTAGCACGATGCATCGCAGAACACATGTACTCGATAGCCATATCCGGATAATATGTCGCTGCCGTACCACTCACTTTCTCGGGGTCCAGAAACATGCACAAGTTCTTCCTTTCAACCATCTCATCACAGTTTCGGACTAGCTTCCTGAAAACTCATCATATTGTAATTAGAATATATATTTGAGTTCTATACAATAATAAAAATGTTTTAATATCACTAACATGAGGAAAATGGTGATGTGTGAAACATCGAGCCATTTGTCGGATGATGAGTGGTGGAAGAGGTCCTTGAAGTCTCTGAACGACAGCAGGAGCTCCCTGCCTTCGTGTAGAAACATCCCAGGTGGGACAGGGATGACGATAGCCTCCATGCCGTCGGGCGCCGTCATCAAGTAGTCGTGGAGAAGGCGCAAATCAGTGGGCAAACGGCTGTATTCTTCTTCTGTGACCATAGGACGGGGCGGTGATTGTGGCGCGTCAGCCGCGACGTCGCAAGCCACCTCCTGACGTACCGGTGAGAGAGCCGTACCGGCAACATCATCTCCTCGTGTCTGTATCAAGTTATAGATGTATTATTCTAGTATTTCAAAAAGAATGAGTTGAATGTAACATAATAAATGAGTTATTTTATGGATTACCTGATCCAAAACAATCTGACTCTTGGGCCATTGGACAAATGACATCCGTGCGTCATCAAGCACAACCGCTTCGTCGGTAGGGACAGGAAGGGGTACGCGCTGCCATCCATCCACGACTAACTCAACCTGCACGCATGCATGGTCGGGTCTTAGCTGAGTATGGTGTACACTTTTGGCGAGTGGATGTACAACGCCCTTAGCAACGATAATAGAAACACTGCCATTCCGCAGGATGAGGTCGCATGCTCTGGGGTCCTGCAAATTTATAGGAAAGTTGTTTATTTTAGTGATGCGATATTGTATAACAAGGTTGCAAACATGTTTTAAATACCTTTAGATTATGAAGAAGTATTGATTACCTTGAGATTATCCAAATCGTCGTTCGCGCCCCACGTGCCGGATGCTTGACTACTTCGCCGAATTCCCGGCGAAATGGGAGGTGGTTGCTCGGAAGGCTGCGTAGTTGCTGATCTAATTTGTGTCAACATTGCATGCATCTCAGCAAACCTTGCGTCGTACTCTGCGCTCACCTCCGCGCGTATCTGCGCAACTATCTCGTCTTTGTTTACCTTGGCACGAGATTTTCTTCGAGGTTTTTGTCCCTCCACTCGGAACACCTCCTTCCAGCCCCTGTAGACCCCTACACCTCTTACTCGACCCGGGTGTTCTGGATTCTCGAGCGCTGCGGACAAGGAATCATTTTGTCGTTCGACACTCCGGGCACCCGAGGTGACCTCCTCCTCCACTTCCAACTGTTCAAGTAGAAGAATTAGTTAAAGCAAAAGAACAATTGACGTACTTTCGGAGTTATAAATGACTCTTACCATTCTTTGAGCCACGCTTTGCAACTCCGTTGGGAGTACTATCCTCCCGTCAGCGGTTACCTCGGCTCTACCCATGACCCAATCTTTGCCCCTAGGATTTTGGATCCTAACCACGGGTGAGTCAGAATCCTTGTTCGCATCCAGGACTTTCTTCCATTCTGCCGACTTACCCTCGTAACCACCTGACCCTAGATGGTGTGGATACTTGTTAAAGGCAACGGTCATCCTGCCTTTATTACTTTTTGCCTTCACAGAAACAAGACAATAACGATCAGTTAGTTTTAGAAAGATAAATACATATCGAGAAAGAATAAGCATAAATTTGGCACGAGTTAGATACCTGGAACTCTTCGGTAGACTTCAAAGCTTGAAACGCATCCCAGTCCTCTTGTTTTAGCCATTTGTAGTAGCCGACCGGATTTCTCCCTTTCTCCATGAAGTCCGTCTTCAACGTGTTCTTGTATTGCTTCCAACCATTGTTCATAATCTTCAAAGTCGTTGCCTTTGGAACATCATTCTTGATGTTCCAGTGAGCCTGATTGACACAAAAATTTAGTGTATTTAAGTATAGATCATACATAAGTGAAAATTCAAGAGAAGAGTTGTTAGGCACTTTACCTTCACCGTGTTCCACCACTCGTTCTTCACCTCATCCTCAAAATGATCCCATCTCTCAACAAGGATACTCGCATTTTGCTTCACGAAGCTCGTACACCAATTTGAGTATTTCTGCCGTTTTGGTCCCTGCGCACGCCCGTCTTCTGTGAACCAGATTTCTTGATGGGTCTGCTCAGAATGGCTCGTGCACATTGTAGGCCCTCTTCTCCTTCTTTCTGACGAGGCAGTAGCTTGCTGCTCCTCTTCTTCCATCATATTCTCGTACTCATTTTCATTCGACATGGTGCTGCATGAAATTAAAGATCAAATCATTTGACATATAACCTAGATTAATCAACCAACTTTTGACATATAACCTATATTCATCAAGAGATTAATCAATCACTTGTTGACATATATCCTAGATTATTTGAATTAACCTACAATAATTATGGTACAAGCACAATGTATTCAAGCACAAATTAACCTAAAATAACCTAGGTTATATGCTAAAATTATGGTACAAGTACAATGTCAACAAGTACAATGCTAAAATAACCTAGGTTATATGCTAAAATAACCTAGGTTATATTCAAGCACAATGTATTCAAGCACAATGCTGAAATTATGGTACAAGCATGTCTAACGGGTTCAATACTAATCATGTCTAACGGGTTCAATACTAATCATACACGGTTGAGAGAGAGAGAGCTAACCAATAAGAAAAATAACAAATACCAACCATGTCTAACAGGTTCAAACCCAATAAGAAAAATAACGAGAGAGAGAGAGCTAACCACGGGTGAGAGAGACCACTGGTTAGAGAGAGAGAGACCGAGGTGGAGAGAGACCGAGGTGGTGAGGCGGCGAGGCGGCGAGGCGGGGAGGCGGTGAAGAGCTCGGAGAAGGCTCAGCAAAATCTTCTCTGTGAGGGTTTTTGAAACTGATGTTTATTCTCTTTTCGGACTTGTGAAAATTTTGGAAGAGAAGGATTTCGAATAATAGTGTTTTTCTCATTATACACGGACTTTTAACTTAAAAGACCGTGTACAAAGATCTTTATACACGGACTTTACTCTAAAGGCCGTGTGCAAATACCCTTTCTACACGGACATATAGCTAAAAGGCCGTGTAGCTCTCTACCCTTTCTACACGGACTATTAGCTAAATGTCCGTGTATAAATTGGTCCGACAGGTGGGTCCCAGGTTCAGTAAAGTTCTCTGAATGGTTGCGGGCCGCAATAGTTCATAAAGTTGTTTGACAATTTTAACTAATATTTATTTTAACTAATATTAAATGTTTGATAAAGTTGAACATAATATTTTAAACATAATATTTTCATTAAACATAATCCTTCCTTAAATATTTTAACTAATATTAAATATTTTAACTAAATATTTTAACTAATATTTAGTGAAAACTAATATTTTAACTAATATTTATTTTATTTTATTATTAAATGTTTTAACTAATATTTTCAAAAACTAATACTAATAATTGATAATATTATAAGCATTAAACATAATCCTTCATTATAAGCATTAAACTAATATTTGATAATATTTGATAATACTATTACTACATTATGCTTTTTTCTTTTTTTCCCTCTTTTTTTTATTTTTTTATTTGATATATTACAAGCTAAAGTTGCAATATTAAAAGCTACACGGTCTTAAACAAAATAAATATTACACATTATGCTTTTTTTTCCTTTTTCTCCTTTTTTCCACTATTTGAACGGTACCCTCGGCCCATAATCCTTCATTGTGGTCGGACCGCATGTAGTCAGCTTCGTCTACCCCTTCAAGTGTTGCTACCTCAGTTTGCACATCGGTACAAAATGGAGGTACTTCGTCGAACTGGTCGTACTCTTCTTCATCGACGACATTTTCTACCCCGACAATCCTTCTTTTTCCGGATAGGACGACGCTCAACCTGGCATCACTCGGGTCAGTGGCATAAAAGACTTGGGTGGCTTGCTTGGCGAGTATAAACGGATCATCAACATGCCCAACCCTGTTTAAATCAACGAGTGTGAACCCGTCGTTATCAACTTTAACACCTCGGTCTTCGACCCATTGACACCGAAACACGGGAATGCTCAGGCGAGGACTGTAAATGAGCTCCCAAATTTCTTGAATAACGCCATAATATGACTTTGATGCTATTACAGCCCGGCCATCTCCGGATCTACTGAATTCTTGAGAGGTCGCCACCAACGTCACCCCACTGTTTTGCATCGTGCTCTTATCACTCTGGGATTTAGTATAAAATGTATATCCGTTAATCTCGTATCCTTGGAATGTTTTAACAACAATTTGGGGTCCTGCGCCAAGTAGTTTAACAATTTCAGGTACGGGGTGTGACCCCACTCTTTCTTTCAGCCATCCTATAAAAGAACGATTATGCTCGTTAGTAAGCCACTTCTGACTCCTCGTGTAGTTTTGTTGTTGAAGGATTGTCATGTGCTCATCTATATAGGGAGCAACATCTGTCATGTGTTGTAGTACAATAAAATGTGCCTTTTGTAGTTCATTTAGATCAGCAACTACGGCTCTCAACCCAATTGTCCCGACTCCTTGGAGCCTTCCCTCGTATCGAGATTTTGGAACGCCAATAGGATCCACACCGGTCAAGTAGTTGGTGCAAAAATCAATCACCTCCTCCGCAGAATATCCTTCTATAATGCTGCCTTCGGGTCGATGTCGGTTCCTTACGTATTTTTTCAAGATGCCCATGTATCTCTCGAATGGATACATATACCGAAGGAACACGGGACCACAAATCTTAATTTCTCTCACAAGATGAACAACAAGGTGAACCATGACATCGAAAAAAGATGGCGGAAAATACATCTCAAGTTGGCAAAGAGTAACGACGACCTCCTTTTGCAAAGAGTCCAATTTTAGAGGGTCTATCACTTTGGAATTTATTGCATTGAAGAAAGAACAAAGCTTCGTAATGGTTTGACGAACGTGCTTTGGTAAAATTCCCCGAATTGCAACCGGAATTATATGTGTCAGTAAAACATGACAGTCGTGAGATTTCAGACCGACCAGTTTCAAGTCCTTCATCGACACCAACTTCTTAATATTCGAAGAATATCCTGATGGGACTTTTATACCATTGAGGCATTCACAGAAGGTTGTTTTCTCTTTCTTTGACATTGTGCACAGTGCGGGGGGTAGGTATGTGCGCTTCCCTTTCTCCTGCGGTGCGAGCTCGGGTCGTATTCCCATCTCTACCATGTCTTTTCTCACTTTAATACCATCTTTCGTCTTCCCCGGAATGTTCAATAATAAACCAATTAAACTGTCACAGACATTTTTTTCGACATGCATGACATCTAGGCAATGCCTCACTTCTAAATATTTCCAGTACGGTAGCTCCCAAAATATGGACCTCTTTTTCCAAATATTCTTCGGTAGTGCTTTGGCGCATTTTCCAAAAACAACATCAATGTTTTTTACCCGTTCGAAGACACTCTCCCCGTCTAATGGATGACGAGCCACTCCAAGCTCAATTTTCCCGTTGAATGCCATCTTCTTCTTACGATATGGGTGATTAATAGGAAGAAACCTACGATGCCCCATGAATACATTCTTTTGACAATTTTTCAACCTCAGCACCTGCGTGTCATCTTCACAGATCGGGCACGCTTTTGCTCCTTTACAAGTGTAACCCGACAAATTCCCGTACGCGGGGAAATCATTTACGGTGCAAAACACCATGGCCCGCAAGTTAAAGGTCTCTTTCATATACGCATCCCACACCGGGACGCCATCACGCCACAATTTTTGGAGGTCCTCGATTAATGGTGCGAGATATACATCTATGTCATTTCCGGGTTGTCTGGGTCCTTGGATTAGTAATGACATCATTATATATCTGCGTTTCATGCACAACCAAGGAGGAAGATTGTAGATGCATAAAAGAACTGGCCAAGTACTGTGCCGACTGCTCATACTTCCAAACGGACTCATTCCATCTGAGCTCACCACAATCCTAAGGTTCCGCGGTTCAGAACCAAATTCTTTGAAATGTCTGTCAATGTTTCTCCATTGAGGAGAATCAGCCGGGTGCCTTAGTTTACCGTCATTTTTACGCTCTTCTTCGTGCCAGCGCAATAATTTTGCATCTTTGGGATTCGCAAACAACCGTTTGAATCTCGGTATTATCGGCAAATACCACAACACCTTAGCCGGAGGTCGGCCACTTGTGTCCTCGTTACAATCATCAGTGTCCTGGTCCTTACGACGTTTATATCGTGAAACACCGCATTTAGGACAGACATGCATGGCCTCGTACTCGTTACGATACAATACACAGTCATTCGGACATGCATGTATTCTTTCGATCTTCAACCCCATTGGACATATCAACTTCTTTGCCTGATATGTTGTACCGGGTAACTCGTTGTTATCTGGGAGCATTTCTCCTAAAAGCTGTAATAAGGACGTGAAACTCTTATCGCTCCAACCATTGTCTGCTTTTAAGTTTAATAATTTCAACACAGCTGACAGTTTTGTAAATTTGGTACACCCGGGATACAACGGCTTCTTAGATTCATTAGACAAATTTTGAAATTTATCATAATTTTTATCACTAATTTCATCTTCCACATCACGTAACATATCCTCCAAATTTTCAGTAAACTCGTGTTCTACATTTTCATCAAAATTCCTCTCCATCTCATCATCGTCATTTTCGGGTTCGACGTTAATATCAGAATATTCGGCACTCTCATAATCCTCGTTCCAATCAAGTTCAAAATTATCAGAAATTCCAACATTCTCATCATTCAATTCACGATTACAATCTTTATTGGCACTACTACTTTCCCCAAATTTCTCACCATGCATGAACCAACATGTATATCTCTTCTTAAATCCCCGACAAATCAAATGAGCTCTAATTTCTTCGATGTCCAAAAATCTTAATAAATTTTTACAATCTTTACAAGGACATAAAATGTCTTCTTCTTTTTTATTCACTCTATAACTCTCAGCAAATTTTATAAACTCATCAACGCGAACCAAATATTCTTCACTGTCACGTCGCATTTCATACATCCAGCTTCGATCCATCTGTAAATTAAATTAAAAAAATGATTTGATCAATTAATCATGCATGGTCAACATTCTCCTTCGTGTACAAAATTTTGGGCTTACAAAGGGCCGGTTTACAATCCTAACCCACTCTTTGAATATTATGTCTCATATGTGAACACATATTAGCGAGATTTAATTAGTATTTGAGAAAAATTCGGCAGCATTTCCCCTTAACTCCCCAAGTATGCGTACGAACCACATACTCGTAGGAGCAATAAGGGAAAATACTGTCGAACTTTCCTCAAATACTAATTAAATCCCGCTAATATGTGTTCACATCCTAAATGAGACATAATATTCAAAGAGCAGTTCCAAAACGGGGACTATCCAAAATTAATCCCTATTGGATTAATTTTGAACGGGCATGGACCTAAAAGCATCTAAAGGTCGGTTATTGGACCACAATACACTAATTAATTACATCTAAAATTAAGAATTCAAGAATATATGCATGAAATGACCTAATTAAATAAGCCTAAATAACAGAAAATTAGAGAAAAAAATGATTTAAATACATATTACTAACCTTAGAAAGATGGAGAGGAGAAAATACAAACTTAATTCAAAGATCTCAGATCTCAGCTGCTGGCCTCGATCAATTCGCAGAAATTAAAAGCTCAGTTCGATATGTATGAACTAAAAACTTGATCAAAACGGCGCTCTGGAAGGGAAGATAATAAAACCCTACACTATTATACACGGCTATTTAGTTATATATCCGTGTAGCTCTCCACCTATTTCTACACGGATTTTTAGTTATAAAGCCGTGTACAATTATAAGATTTATACACGGCTATTTAGTTATTATCCGTGTAGCTCTCCACCTATTTCTACACGGCGTTTTAGTTATAAAGCCGTGTACAATTATAAGATTTATACACGGCTATATATCAAAAAACCGTGTGTAATGTTCCTACACGGCTTTGTATTAAAAGTCCGTGTAACTCTCTCAATTATTTGCACACACACTTATTTACACACGGATTTGTGGTTTCTAATAAACCGTGTAGCTCTCTCTAATAATTCGACACTGATTGTTAACTAATTATCCGTGTGAAAATCGTTCAGATCTTTTCAACTCATCTTTGGTACACTGTTTTTAATATAATTGCCAAATCCGTGTACAATGTGCAGTGTACAAAACCAGTTTTTGTAGTAGTGACCCTAGTTCTACTCTTGATATATTCTTATTTTAGTTATTGTGAGATGTAATTATGTTTTTATTTTTTCTAAGATAATAGATTCTATCAGATTAAATTTACAAATAACAAAAAATATCAAGAAAAATTATAAAAGTTCCTATCAATTCATGACAAATCATTCGTTTCTTTCTGTCTAAAAAGTAAGTGTTATATATGATTAAATTAAGATAGTATGTAATAATTCCAAAGAAACTATTTAATTTAATGGTCGTACTAAGTGGACAATCAAATATATTCTACACATAAATGTACTCAATCTGCAACCAACTAGTATTTAAAACTCTTGACAATTGTAATTTAAAATAAAAATTGATGATTTAAAATTGAAGTTGTAATATTGAAACTTTAAACTATAATATTAACATCTTTATAAACAATACAACCATTTTATTTATTGAATGGACATACTAATGAATAATAAATGTAGATAACTACTTAAAACTTGTGTTATAAATATTTTGTACAAAATTTGATTAAATATAATTGAGTTGAAAAAAACTGATTAATTCTTATTTTCTAGTGACAAGACCGATATATTGGGATTTTTTTTTAAAAACATAATTAAAAAAAATATTTTTACCAAAACAACATGATTACCTTTTTTTTTTTTTACAAAAATCATAAGAACCGAATTGCCAATTCGGTCCGCTTGGTTTTTTTTTTTTGGAACCGAATTGGCAATTTGGTCCTTGTTGATTTCACAGTTCGCGCAAAACAAATATGCCGCCATATGTGTAATGCCTACGGACCGAATTGCCAATTTGGTCTAGAGTTTTTTTTCACCCGGACCGAATTGGCAATTCGGTCCCAAGGCCATTCGGTCAGGAAAGGTCAAATATTGGATGCAAACAAACTTTAATAGCTTTCCTGGCCGAATTGATATTGAGTCAAAGTATTGGATATTGACTCAAAGTATTGGATATTGGGAAGTATTGAGTCAAAGTATTGGATATTGACTCAATATCAAAGTATTGGATATTGAGTCAAAGTATTGGATGCTATTAAAATAGGGGGATCCAATTGGCAACTCGGTCCAGCTCTATTTTTGGATTTTTTGCGGCGTTGGTCATGAAACACTGTGAAATCAACAGAGACCGAATTGCCAATTGATGAACTCGGTCTTATCAGCCATCCCAATATACCACATGACGAGTTTCGTGCTGCCAAAATGGGTCATCAACCGCATTGACCTCATCCGAAGAAGATTCCTGTGGGGTAATGCAGAAGGGAAAGGCCGAGGCATCTCGCTCACAAATTGGGAAGCAGTTTGTACTCCAAAAAACTTAGGAGGGTTGGGGGCACCTAATTTGGAAATCAGAAATAAGGCCCTGGTTTTGAGATGGTGGTGGAAGGCGCAGATGAATCCAACAAGCCTCTGGACAACAACCATCGAAAAGCTGAGGAGATTGCATCCCCAGCCTGAAGGGCCAAAGATATGGATTGTCAAAGGCTCTTTTTTCTGGAATAACCTCATCAAGCTGTTACCTTTGTTTCACTGGAGCACGAATTGGCAGGTGGGCAACGGCAAATCGATCTCCTTCTGGTATGACCCGTGGCATGGAGCCCCCTTGCGCGGCCTATCAGATGGCCAACCGAGACCCTTTTTGCAGCGGATATCACTGTGGGAAGCAGCTCCGATCATTGGTAACTCCATCCGCAAGCAAACCTTACTGAGCCTCTCAGTCAGGCCGAGGATGTGCTGATCTGGCGCTGGACAGCCTCGGGCTCATATACGGCAAATTCATTCTATAAAACTGTGATGTCCGGAGGGAAAATAAAGTGCAAATTCAAAACGATCTGGACCAGTAGCACTCCGGCCAAGGTTAGATTATTCATGGTGCTGTTGCTACAGGATAAGGTACTAACTCATGAGGTCATGGTTAAAAGGTTTTTGAATTGTGAGGAGAAATGTGTGATGTGCAACACATGCGACCTTGAAACAGCGGACCACCTGTTTATATCCTGCCCATATGCCCAACGGGTTTGGCACCACATAGCTGGCAATATGGGCTACCAACTCATGTATAGAGGTCACACGATTGAAGATACCTGGGAGAGATCAAAGGAGAGTATTCCTAAAGCAATCAGCAAAAGCACCTGGACTTCGCGATTCATGTGTGTGTTATGGATGGTGTGGAGACAACGAAACGAGAAGATATTCCGTAACAAGTGTCTTCCCCCAGCAATGCTAGCTGACAGGATCCAGGAAGAGGGGAGCCTTTGGTTGCAATACTGCAAGGGTACTATACCGAAAATAAACTTACAATAAGAACAGCTGAGCAGCCTTGAATGGGATATAAGGAAGATTTTGCGTTGCTTGGAACATTCAGCTTCTTCGACGCGCCCACTACGGACCAAAACAGGAATAGGTTAATCAGTGTATAAAATTCTTAGAATGGTTGCAATACTGCAAGGGTACTTTTACTAAGAATGCTGTTTTTGTAAATCTGAGCTGATTGATGCCAACTATATGATGTAAACTTAACTTAGTAGCTTCTACTAAGTATTTCAAAAAAAAAAAAAGACAATCAAATAAGGGGTTGAGGAAAGTTTTTGAAAAAAGATGGAGAACTCAGGACATTTACATGTGGCAATTACGTGTGACGAGTATGTATCTAAATAAATTTAGACTTTTATACGCAAAAAAAAAAGGTTGCATTAAAAATCAGACTATCTGATTGGAAGGCTGATATACAATTCGAAATTTTATCTTTTAATCTAAGCTGTTAACGAATCAGAACATCTACGTGCTTAATATAAGAATGGAGATATTAGTTACTCTTTTTACAAACATACTATTAAATGTCAAACAATAAGTAGAACAATTATTTTGTATCTATTCCGTTTAATTATTTATGGCTCTCTAATTATGTAATTACAAAACATAAAGAAGGAATATTTCATCTTGGAAATATTTTTCGGTTACACATAAAGGTGTTTATTGGGTTTGGTTTATTTGGTTTTTAACCAACCGGAAAACTTTAAACTATTTGGTTTGTTTTTTGGTTTAAAGGGACCCTTTCGGTTTTTCTTAATTGATTTGGTCTAGAACTTTTTACAACTAACTGAACCGAACAGACTGGCCCCCTCATGGTCGACGCCGGGTTCGAACCCCAGCTCTAGAGCATTCAACGTAGGGCCAGGTTTGAGCCCCGTTTGGATGCGGAAATGTGAGTTGCTGAAGCTTATTGTTTTCTTTGTGCTTTTTAGAGGGATAATTAGTTTTAAAAATAGCGTTTAGAGTGACTACTATATTTAATTAATATTTCATTAATTACACGTCATGTGTTATGTACATGAAATAAATGCGGAGGCATTACTTGGGTCAATAGACAGAGGTATAGGAAGAGGTATTGGAAGAAGTAATACATGATGTATTTTTATAGACTTCTTAAAAGAAGTTTACATTATTAATAGCAGAATTTTATAGAATTGATAAAATTGTACTTGTTATTACAGATGAGAGGCAATTATTGTATACACATGATTAACGTGATGCTCTCTAATATGTTGTCTTTTTTGGATTATGCACAACATTAACTTGAGTATCAAAGGTTTTTATGTTACAGACATTAACAATTGCATTCCTTTCAAGTATATCTAGTAGGTTTGTAGAATTTCGAAAATGATCATGGATTGAAATCTATATGAACACAAAATTAAAAATGCAGAACATGTGACACTCTCCATTTGATCCCAAAAATTTATCAAATGATTTTGATTAATCTTTTTTTATTAATTGTCGACAAATTAATCAATTTTCTCAAGCAATCTCATTACGATATTCTAACAACATACAGAAGCGACTTTTCGACATAATTAACAAACTAAATCATACAATTCTTTTGACATGAAATTTAAGAAAAATACCTATTGAAATACATGAAAAATGTACCTTTTGACATATATATGTGTGAAGTCATGACTGTCAAAACTGGTAGCCATAAGAACCATGTATTTTTTTTTTTTGTGTGTGTGAAAGCTTGTTAGCATCTGCCAAGAGCATGGGAACTATGTACTCAAGGCATCTATTTCGAAACAGCGTGGTTATAGTTTATCTAATATTTATTCGCGAGGAATCATACCAAATATCTCGGTCTATATAAAAAGGTGCTAACCTTCTCGATGTTTATTTGCTTAAACCCTAGCCGCATTTTTCTCTTTGATTTCCCAAAGAGAAAAACACATCTCTTTTTTCTTCTCTTGAATATATAAACCTTTTCTACTCCTCCATAGCTAGGTTTTTTCTCTTGAAAATCTTCTCGATCACTGGATGTCATTCCTCCACCAGTTTTCCCCTCCGTGGTTGATCTCCTCCAACGGATTTCCTCTTTAAAAGATAAGTCGATGAAGTTCTACTCTTGTTTAACTTTTTTTTTATTTTACAAACCTTACATATTTCTACCTTGATCATGAACAATTAAAAATATGTCTGTTATTTTGTAAATTTTGCTTCTTGATTATTTTCTTTTCCCATTGCTTTGGAAAGAATCTTGACCTAGTTAATTTGACTGTCCTCTGAAATAGCTCACAAGTTATAGAATTAGCACTACATAAATAGGAAAAAGAAATAAATTAAAGCAATTAATTAGGAAGGAGAGACAACTCTCTTTTAATAAGTCTCCTGGGCCAGTAGCAACTGTAATTTCATTAGAAGAACCAAATGCCGTTGGGAAGTGAGATCAATTGGTATCTCTTCTATCATTGGAGGAAAGAAAATTGAAACTAGGATGATCAAACTAAACTTGCAAGCAATCTGTAAGGGAGTAATTGGAATTACTTGAACACAATAATTAAAATTGGATCAAGATACACACCAATAATGAGTTTCTACTATCTTTTAAAATATTAATTAGTTAATTACCTCCAATATAAATAATTATAGAAAACTTCTCTCAAAATTTTAGAATTCGTTTTATAAGGGTTTGCATACATTAATTTCTGTCCAAGTTCGTTGTCCTAATATAACTAGATTGAACCTAGTTATATATCTGAAAGTTGTAACAATGCTAGATTTCAAAGAAACTTTTTTTTAAGGAGATTTCAAAGAAAATTGAAATAACAAAAGATTGAGGAACTGAAAAAAAGTAACTGTTAAGGCAAAAGCTTATGTTCCCCGGATTCTATGTTACAATTCAACAAAACGAGGGGAGCTAATCTTATTATGCTTAATTAATTTCAGATTTTGAAGAATAGATTCTGAAAATATGATGATATGAATGATTCTTACAAAAGATAGTTTAATGATTTTGTTAAAAGTTAAACTAATAAATGAAAGCAATAAATCCATCTACATGTAATAATAATTGTCATTGAGAAAATAAAATTTTGACAACTCTTCTTACAAAAAATATTCATGAAAAACGTTGGGTTGTAAAATAACAATTAAACCTAAAAAAATAACAGAAAATGATTATTAAAACTAGGTAAAGTGCATGAAAAGCTAGCTAGTTTGTGGATTAAATATTAAGAGATGGTAGAGATGATGAAAGTACAATATCATGGGATATGGATCTTGTTCCCAAATTTTAATTTTTTTTATTGTAAAGTGCATGAAAAGCTAGCTAGGTTACCATGATAAAACTATATTTATATTTTTTTTATTAAAATTTACATACCAAATCACCCTTAATTGTTTACGAAATAGAAGTTTTGGCTCATGCATCCTTGCTATGGCCTTTTCTACCTTATCTATCTTCCTTTCCCAAATAAATTCTTATATTTTAGAATATCAGTGTGCAAGATAGATGATATCTTGTTATATGTTGTTGCTTAATATAATTCTCTAGATTAGTGCAAATATTCAGTGAAGACGAATCAAAATCTAGATGGACAAACCTAAAAATTGAGCAAAAGAGAGAAAGAACAAGAGAGAGATAAATAGAGAGAGATTGTTGGTAGTTCTTGCCAAGCTTTTCAAAGAAAAATGAGGAACAGAGTAGCAACTAGTAAATAGAATGATATACTCATTTATGGCTTTGTAACGTCTATTTCTCTTTTTGTTGGAGGACAATTTTCTGAAATCCTCTGCCTTTTTATAATATTAAGCATAATATCTTCAAATTTTTTAACAAAAATTAATGTGGGATTCAAATATACACCTTTACTCTTTTCTTCTCCCTCCTGTTTATTCCTACCCAACTTTGCCTTTTACACGGGGAAATAATAGGGATGCATCACGTCCTTTGTTGTTGGATGTTGCTTCTATACACTCTTTTGTACTGATGGTATATATAGTAATTTAGTAATATTGTTGGGCTTTATAATGTGAGAAACAACTTAGCATTTAACAAACCTGCAATGTTAATTTTATAAATAATTTTATTTTTGTAAATAAGTAAGGTTAGTTTTTAGATATTTGTATTCTATATATACTTCTTTTCTCCTAATATTTGATCAACATGAATTGGGCACATCAATATATTTTGAATAAAATAAAGATCTTTATATTTGGTTAATCAAAATCAAATGTCAATTATTTACATTTTTTTTTAAGTTTCATATGATTTGTTCATCATCTAATTGTTGTCAATGATATAAGTTATTTAAATGAGCAAGCAAAATTTTGTTGTTGTTGATGATCATGATTTAAAGGCACATCATAAGACACACAAAAATTACATAGATGCAGCACATCCAACCACTGCAAACGGTATGATGCATTTCTGTTATTTCCTGGGTAAAAGACATAATTGGGTGGGAGTCAGCGGGTGGGAGGAAAACAAATAAAGGAGTGTATATTTGGGTCTCACAGTAAGATTTTGTTAATAAATTTGAAGGAAGAGTATTTCATTTGATGTTTTAAATAAGCAACACATTTCAGAAAATATTTCTACAAAAAGAAAAACAACGTTACAAAGCCATAAATTGATATATCATTTTTTTTAACAGTTACTACTCTCTCTCTGTCTTTTTGCTTTGGAAAACTTGGCAACAAAATCCAAGAGTCTCTATCTCTCTCCCTCCCTCCCTCCCTCCCTCTCTAGCTGTCTCTCGCTCAATTTTTAGGTTTCTCCATCTTGATATTTGTTATTCCTCTTCAGTGAGGATTTTGCATTAATCAAGAACATCAAGAAACAACAAGGTATAATTTCTCTCTCTCACACTCATGTATGAGACATATTAAAATCTAGGAATTTACTAGGGAAGGAAGAAAGAAAGGGAAGAAATGAAAGGCCATAGCAAGGAGGCATGAGCCAACATTGCAATTTTATAAAATTTTAAGTGTGATTTGTCATGTATTTTTTTAATACAAAAAATGATTTATCATGATAACCTTGATTTTTATGGTCCTCCCCCTCATTATTTTTGGAATAATATATATTAATTTGAGAACGAGATACATATATGCTTCCTATGATCTTGTAGTTCCAATATCACTACCATCTCTTAATATTTAAACCACAATTAAGGGCACTCATGGTCAGGGATTCCCTGCTGTTTAGTTTCTCCCCCTCCTTTATCCAATTGTATAGCTTTCCTGCACCGTACAAAATTTTAATAATCATTTTTCTGTTATTTTTTTTAAGGGACAATTGTTATTTTACAACACAAGTTTTTGTTGTGACACTAGTACAAAAAAACCCTTTCACTGACTCTCAACCACCGACTGTTTTAATATGTAACAGTCGGTGTAGAGACTGCATGGTAAAATCGTAAATAAGAAGAACCTCAACACCGACTGTTTAATTACAAACAACCGTCAGTGAACCAACACCGACTGTTTTTTTTAAAAACAGTCGGTGTTGCTCATACCCTACACCGACTGTTTTTTTTTAAAAACAGTCGGTGTTGAGCAGTCACCAACACTGACTGTTTTTTTAAAAAACAGTTGGTGTTGCTCATACCCTACACCGACTGTTTTTTAAAAAAAACAGTCGGTGTTGAGCAGTCACCAACACTGACTGTTTTTTTTAAAACAGTCGGTGTTGCTCATACCCTACACCGACTGTTTTTTAAAAAACAGTCATTGTTGAAATCTTGTGCTGACGGTTTTTAGTTCGAACCGTCGGTGTGAAAATTTGTCTACGCGCGTTTGTCTTTCGATCAGCCGCCAAGCACTTCTAAATTTCATTTCCCTCTCCGCAATTTCAATTCGTGATAAACCTCTTAGCCTCTCTCTTCGCTCAAAGAATTTCATTTTCTGTCTCTCTACGCCTCCGCTCAGCCTCTTTGAGACAAACCCTAAGAAACTCCGCCCCGCTCAGCCTTCTCTCCGCCTCCGCTCAACCTTCTCTAGGCCCCGCTCAGCCCTCTCCGCCTTCTCTCCGCCTCAGCTCAGCCTTCTCTCCGCCTCCACTATTATCTTTGTAACCATATCAGTGGGGAAACATCTCATCTCTGAACACACAAATCTCAAGGCCTCCTCCGCCCCATTTTCAGGTCATATGACTTCTTTATTGGATCATTAATTGATTGGCCGAGAATTGTTTTAAAATGATTTGTTTGAAATTAGGATTTTAGATGTTGATCAGAAGGCATAAGTTGGATTAGAGGAGCTGCAGCCTCGTCTGAAGCAAATTTTCATATTGGAGCTATAAGTTCCCTTTTCTTGCTCAAATCAATTCATCGGATTTAATTGTTTAGTAAATTTTGTGCTACATTTGTTTCGTATTCATGTTCTATTTTTGAGCTAAATTTTTTTTTGTGTGTTAGAGGAGCGGATTTGAAGTATTCCTTAATTCCAAATGACTAACCCTTCTTCTTCTACCAAAGGAGGTGCACAGTGCATGAAGCTGGCTCAATGTAATTCGTAAGGATTTTGGTCCCCCGACCCGACCTGCCTCTTCGGCCTGCCCTGCCTCGCCTATCTCAGGTAATCCATATCCACACCCTTTTTATTTTTATGCGTGTACGCACTGCTCTGTGCTCTCTGTGCTGGTACGCACTGCTCTGTGCTGTTTTTGTTTTGGGCTGTACTGGTACCTATGCTGATACCAGATTTGTGCTGTTTCTGTTGGGATTTCGTCAATATAGAAGTATGATTTGTCTCATAGAAGACCAATGGATAACCAAATAATTTGAAACTAAATATTTTTGTGCTTCATTTTTAAAATCTGAATCCATGTATTTCTTTTTCTTTTTCAGCTCATTGGATTTGAACTTTTAATGCAGATACATTGATAACAATTCACTTGCCGGTTCAATCCCTGACTTTAGTGGGTGCCCAAATTTACAAATTATGTAAGAGAACAATCATTTCAAACTTTGTGTGCAAATAAGATCATATTGGCATCTTATATTAATTTATATATACATATATTTTTTTCTTTGTTACAGTCACCTTGAAAATAATAAGCTTACTGGTTCACTGCCTTCATCTTTGGCCAATCTCCCAAATCTAAAGGAAGTGTAAGTTCTCTTACTAATTAATGTTTTCTCCACTAACTTATTACATATCCTGATAGATGGTATATATTTTTAATTAGACTAGTTTTAAAAGTAATTTTCTCTTCTCAATATTACTTGATGCTGATTTTGTCATTATCAATCCTCATTAATTGTATAGTTTTGGATCAATTTTTTTATTTGAGGATGAAACCTGTAACTTATTTTAGTACTTAGATATGCTGATGTAGAAATTAAGGTTTGGAGCTGCTTTAGGTTTCTCCAATCCCATGGAGCTGCTTTAGGTTTCTCCAATCCCATATTCTGACTACTGAATATCTCGAGGTATCATATATGGTGAAGTATGGTATGTGATTACCTCTACAAATAAGGAATTTATTTCTATGACACTTACAGTTTTTTGTTTTTTAATAGGTTCCAACAACGAATGAGATGTTGGACATGTAGAAAAAAGAAGGTACACCCTTGCAGCATTCTCTATAATAGGAATATTCTTGTATCAATTGTTTTTCATATAAAATCTAGGGGTTGAATCAATCTTCTTCTTCGATGCCCAATAGAGCTTGATCCATCTTTGATGTCAATCGATCTATACCACAAACCACAATTTAATCCCATAAATACTAAATTCAAACCTTTCATAAATCCAATTCCATATCTAAACATTTCACAAATTTCAAACATTTCACAATTTCACAACTTAGGGTTATTGGAGTAGGTTAAGTACAATTAGACCCGGTTGACAACATTGTAGAGTTGGAAAGGAGGTTAGTGTAATTTGAGTTTTTTTTCATTGTGAATTATATAATCATCTATGGATGGGTATAAGAAATACTTTCACTCACAGACTTGAAGATGCAGGTTATGCTGTTGGTGCCAAAGTTCTTGAATTTCTGTCACAGAAACAAAGTAACAATTATTTAACATAGTGCTTATACAGGATGTTTTTTGTGATTGTTTTCCACTGGTTTTTTTTTTTTTTGAAAAAGAATAGTAAATGTCTTGTAGGTATATCTTCACCATCAATTAGATTGTGAAATTGAAATGTTGGGTTTAGGCACTGACTCAACTTCATGTAAAAACACGAGAATGGTGATTGGACGACTATTTACATGAAATACAATGGTTGTGTAATTCAGTTGCATATTTTGTTTATTTGTGTTATGTGAATATTGTTATATTGTGTGGTCTTTTGTGAATAAATATGTTATGTTGTTTTATATTGTGTTGTCTATTCTTTATATTGTCTAAATTATTTGCTTGATATTTTGTTTAATGTTAATGAATGTCGAATGGTAATATATGACTAGCAAAAATATGAAAGCTAGTCCCAATACAAATAGAATTATGCAAAAATTTGTATACCAACACTTACTGTTTTTAGAGCCTACACTGACTGTTTTTTACCCGTCAGTAAAGGTATACCTATACCGCCGGCGACATCACTGACGCCTCTATAACAGTCGGTGTAGGGATATTTAAACAGTCGGTGAAATATACAGTTACTTCTTAGGGATATTTAAACAGTCGGTGTAGGGATATTCTTAGAATCTATTCTTCAATATCCGAGTCACATGCAAAAGCTTACTATTACAGTTACTTCTTTTTTAACTTTCCCCAATCTCTAGTTATTTTAATTATCTTTGAAAACTACCATTGTTAACACCTTTCCAATACAACTAGGTTTAATCTAGCTTATAAGAATATAAAGAACTTGCACTACAGCAAACTATAGTATCAGCGACTGGTATCAGCGACCGTTGAAGTCGCCGGTCGCTGATAGTTTTCTCTCTCCACAAAAAAATAAAAAATAAATGGTTTTGGCGACGACAACATCGGCGACCGGCGAAAAGGAGTTTCAGCGACCGGTTCTTCCCGGTCGCTGAAGGTCGCCGTAAAATAGCCGCGCGAACCCTTCTCTGTCTCTGTGTCTCCCGCGTTTAGGTTTAGCCAGATAGAAAAAACCCCGCCGACCTCCCGCCCGAACCCCGAACTCCGTCGCCCGACCTCCCGCCCGATCTCCGCCCGAACTCCGACGCACGACCTCCCGCCCGAACTCCGCCCGGACTCCGTCGCCCGAACTCCGCCGACCTCCCGCCCTACCTCGAGGTTCTTTCTTTCTTATCAAAGTTCTTTTTGAATGCATTGGAAGCCTATGGTTCTGCTCGAGGTTCGAGTTCGGATTCATCTCAGGCAGTACCAAAATCTAGCAATGTAAAGGATAGTTCGAGAAAACCTCGAGGTAGTGCAAAGGTTGGCGGGCTTAATTGGGGTTGGGGCTAAATAATTTATAAGAGTCTATTAAAATTTGTTGCTCAGTGTAGTTTTGATGTGAAAATCCTTTGCTATCTGACCAAACATCTGCCATCAGTTCATTACTTGTTTTATAGAGTTTCTCTGCGATATCTTACACCTGACTTGTAATATGAATGTTTGCGCTGCTTTCATGTGTAAAAATAAATTTTATTTTGAGCTAGGATTTAATCATGGAAATTGCTATGAGAATAACAATGATGAGCAATGGTATTGAGGTCCATGCATTGTTTCCCTTGAATTTATTTAGTAATCAAGGTTTTACATCTTTTCATTATGGCCTGAACTAGTGAACTCTCATTACGATTAACTGTTGAAGTTATTTCTGTCACATTTGTGTAGTATATAACGTGGTTTTTAAACTCCATCTGGTATTGTTACTTTATTTGAAGATGTTGATATTTTCTTGGTAAGAAAGAACCAACATCTAGTAGATATTTGAGCTTATCAAGTTATCATTAACCCTAGTTGCCACGTATGTTACACTTAATTTCACTTTCCCTGAAATTGGATGTAAGGATCTTTTACCAAATTAACATTAATCTGAGTTTCTTTTTAGCAACCAACGACTCGGTCAACTATTGCATCTTAAGTGGTTATAATTATGTCAATGATTTATTACCATCTCCTATTTTAATTAAAGTACAGAAAATGTTAAAAGTATAAAGGCCATCTGGTCAATGATTTATTACCATCTCTAGAGTCTAAAGGCATTTGGATTTCAACATAAGCAACTTTTAAATGTCATATGATACATACATTTAGAATCTGAAAAAATAATTAATCATATAAATAATGAAGGTGTTCGTTCAATTTTACATCTGATTTGATTTGATTTTAAAAAGATCAAATCAAATTACTTATCCATCTTATTCATTCAATTTATTAAATTGGGGATATGGAATTCATTTATTAAATTCAGAACCTTCATGATATTCTTGTACACGAAATCAATTGAATTTATTTCATGAAATCGCTTGAGTGAAACTTATTGATTTTTCTCATCTCAACTCTAGATATGGCGCCGAAAAGAAATGACAAAGGAAAGGCACCGGCGGGCGACGAGGAGTCGAGTCAGAGGAATGTTCGCGGTGCAAATACATATATTTCGCCGCCTGCAGATCCGAGTTTGCGACCAGTGCTTCGGTTAGGGGGTTACAGGTAATATTCATTTTGTGTGTATGTTGTAATTATGCATTAATTGTAGTGATTGTAATAATTATTTCTATTTGCAGGACTTTTGATGCAGGGCACCCAGAGCTGACGAACCAGGTCGCAAAAATTATATCGCAGCTAGTACGCACAGCATATCCTGGACCGTACATCAGATACACGGATTTCCCTGATGATAACAAGAAAGTTATCCAGGCAGACTTTTTGGTAAGTAAAATTTTCTGAAACAAAAGCTCTAATAATTACTTGTTTCCTTTTTTTTAAGCTAACAAACCGAGTTATGCATTGCAGAAGCACTACCAGTTTCCACCGGAGGTAGCTGACAGTATTGCATGGGATGTATTCCGCAGAATAGCTGACAAACGCCTACAGGATATGCTTAACAAGGCCAGGGAGGCAGCCACCAAGTCCTATGGAGATTCAATGCTCGAGTGGAAGGAGCGTGGGGCTGCTCCTCGACCACATGACTCCTGGATCAAGCCGGAGTTCTGGCCCGGACTCGTCGATCATTGGTGTAGTGATGCTTTTGCCCGTCGGAGCCAGCGGAATGCTTTAAATAGGGCCAATGCTGAAGGGTCACGGGCCACAACGGGTTCTGTGAACATGCTTGTTCACAAACAACGCTTCGTAAGTTGTTTTTGCTCTAAACCCTAACTTGTGCATACTTGAATTAAAGGGATGTGTGAGTCAGACTTGTGCATACTTGAATTAAATTTCTCTGATAATAGTTATGAAATGTTGTGAGGGATTTCAATTAAGATGAGATGCAAATATTACCTTGAATTAAATGAAAAACAAAGAACGATTCCAATTGAATCTAATCGAACTAACCTTGATAAATTTTTTTTAAATGAAATTGTCTTTCAAATTCTTAACAGGAGCAAGAAAAAGGGCGCGAACCTAGATGGTCCGATGAGCTGTTCCAGCCTACCCATACGAAGAAGAAGACGGGAGAATATATTACCGGCAAGGCAAAAGAAGCACAGGTAATAATACTTTCGAATCGTTTTAAAAAATATCATGGTTCCTGTGGTATAATATTTTTGTTATATTTTACAAATTTGCAGGAAAAATATGAGAGTGCTATGGTGCAGAAGTATGGAGAGGATAGAAACACATGGCCCGCATACGACGGCGACGTCTGGTACTCTACGGGAATATCTGATCAGAATGCCCACGGCGATAACTATGGTCTCGGTGCTTTAGGTAAAATAAAAAGTCACTTTAATTTTAAATTTATTTTTAGTTGTGTAAGATAATACTAATTGTCTTATTTTTAATGTTTCAGGCAAGACGAGACGCATGTTTCGCTCCAGTGGGTCGAGCAGTCAGTCGCATTCTTCACAGTCATATTCTTTTATGCCGCCGGCTTCGCAGCTCACAGAAGAGCATATCGATATGATATCTACTCGGGTATTTGATAGGATGGAGGATCAGTTACTTGATAGGGAGGATCGGTTACTTGATAGGATGGAGGATCGGTTTATGTCCAGGGTCACCGAGCTTTTCAGAGCTTCTCAGGTACGAAATTCGATATTTCAGTCCAACTTCAATTGTGAACCCTAAATCTTAAATTCTAATTATTTAAATTATTGTTTTAACAATCTCACAGGGAGGTTCGGGCTCGCAGCATGCCTCGAGGCCCGCTCCTCAAGATGACGAGGATGATGACGAGGGGAAGCTGTTCGCGCGAAAGCGCAACGCAAGTTTCAGTACGCTTGAGGGCGTACCTTTTAAAACCGCGTTTACACTTCACGAGTAAGGGTCGCAAGTGCACAACCCCTATCGAGTAGTATAATCGGGTATCGATCCACAGGGACGGGCAATTACTTGGTTAGAATCTACCAAACTCAATTAAAAACTAGAAGTGAGAAAGATTTGGTTTGGTATTTAATTTCCTAAAAAGGTCAATTCAAACAATTCAAACAATTCAGAAAGATGTAATAAAATGCTAGAAGAAATGTAAATTGTGTTTTGATTATGGATAAAAGGCGTTTCCAGGGTTTCAGACTTCATCTATGATCTGCCTCTAGTGGTACGGCCCGTACCAAGTCGGTACGGCTAGGCCGTACTTAACTTGGTAAGGCAAGGCCGTACCACTCTGGTAAGACCCGTACTGGCTTCCCAGAACAGAGCTTACCAGTTCGAGTTGATGCATTTCCTTGCTGGTACCTTGTGCTAAACTCTTTGGAAAGGTTCAATTGACCATACCTAAGGTTCCTAAGCCTCAACTGTCGTTTGTTGGATCAAGATCTAGGTTGGAATGCAATTGATTGCCTTTTAGGGATTTATACACCTCAACTCTCGTGTGTTGGTACAGATCTACCCTAATTGGTTGATTAGAGACCTAAGGCACCCTCTAATCTGTCGATTAGAGGAGAATTCAACCTCTCGGCTTCAATTCGAACAAGTCTACCCTAAACAATTGATTTGGTTGAGAGATTGAGATGATCACATGACCTTGATAGGTTCGATCTAAACCTAGAGGTTCATCATACACAATCACAGCAATCAAAGCAAAAGATAGCAAAGAAATCACAATCAATCAATCAAAAGAGTTCATACAAGATACAAGTCAAAGAAAGTCAAAACAAATCAAGAATCCATCTCTAAACCCTAGAAACTAAAATAACTACTCACAGCACATGATCTGATCTAAAAATACAATAAAAGGGATAGAGATAGCCATGGATCGAAGGGATCGAGAGGAGGAAGCTAGATCCGTCGAGTTTCGCCTCTTTCCTCTTCCTTCCTTCTTGCTCCTAGCTCCTTAGCTCTCTTTCTCTCTCTTACTGTGCTCTCAAATAGATCTGGAATGGAATCTATGTCGAAATTGGAGAGTTCCCCGCTTTAAATAGCCTCTGCCAAAATTTGAATCTGTCAGGCCGCCTTTAGGTACGACCCGTACCAAATTGGTACGGCCAGGCCGTACCAGGCGTGATGAGCTGAAAAATGGCTAAGTCCGGTAAGACCCGTACCAAACTTGGTAAGGGCCGTACCAGATCATCCCAAATCGTCGTTTCTTCGTGTGTTTTGCTCCAAGCCTGCAGAAAACAAACAAACACTCAGCAGTACCAAATTCTAAAGATATATCGATGAAATGCACATGATTCTGGTGAATTAGGGCACGAATCTGGTACTAAAACAGGCCTAAAAAGGACTAAATATGCGAGGTATCAGCAGCGACCGGATGTTGGTGGTGATGGTATTAGTTAGGTTTAGATGTTTATATAGTCACGAGGGCAGGGGTCGAAATGTTGACATTTTAATAGATGTTTATGCTACTACTTAGGTTTAGATGGTACTTGACATTTCGACCTTTATGTTTGTACTACTTGACATTACGATTATTATGTTTGATGTTTATTTGTTGTATGTTTATGTTTATTTGTATTACTTGACATGTATGTTTATGTTGTATGTTGGTACGTGTCGTACCAATTATTAAATGGTGCAAATTTAAATAATATAACAAAATATAAAAAAACCTGACAGCAGAGTATCAGCGACCGGTTTTCAGTATCAGCGACCGATATATTTGGTCGCAGAAAGTTTTTTCTGACGTCACAAAAAACAACAGCGACCAAAAAAAATTGGTCGCAAAAAGATTATCAGCGACCGGGTGACGTAGTATCAGCGACCGGTGACGTCATCAGAAGAGTATCAGCGACAATGCTTACAGCGACCGGTGTATCAGCGACCAAATTGGACTTTCAGCGACCAGAATTTGTATCAGCGACCGGCGACCATACTATCAGCGACCGGATATCCAGTCGCTGATAGTCAATTTTGCTGTAGTGTTGGACCAAAATATACATGCATCTATTCATCTTGCACCTACGCCAGAACAATATACAGCTAGCCCTAAAACTGCTTAAGTAATTTGTTCTTTCATTAACTTCTGGTTACAGAAGATAAAGGTCGCACTGATGGCATCTTCCTCCTCTTCCTCCAAGAGAGCGTGCATCAGGTTTTACAACCCTAAACCTCTATCTCAGGCCCCACCCAACACGGATCCATTAGAAAGTTGTGCTCCATTTATATCCAACGAAATATTTGATCAGCGCAAACCCATTCCGCCAGGTGATCCAAAACGACCACCTGAGCTGCCTAGTAACTGGATAATGGAAGAGCATGTGAGAAAAGGGGGAATATATATTGGACGAAAGTACATGGTACATGTTTTACTTTCTGATTTATTCTCTCATCTTTAAAATATCACATTGCAAAATTACCATGGTATTTGTTACTGAGTATGCAAGAGAACTATATCTATATATTGAGACCATTCATTGTTAAATATGTCTGGTAAAAACAAATTAAAACATCAATGTATATCACTTCAGGCTTTTATGACAAGTTAGAAGTAGAGCTTTGAATGATCATGAGATGGGCAAGCCTACCAATCAACTGAAAAGAAAATAAATGTATAAAAATGAATTTATATTTGGAAAACTACACATTCTAATTGACAATTGGATTTTTTTTATTGGATTAGGAATCCCATTACAGTATCATCATTTTCTCAAAGAAGAGATACTAGAATTTCTGTTAATTATGAATCATCATAGCATACTTCCACCTATCCACTAAGAGGAATGTCTTTTAGTAATAGATGACTCTTACAATCATATTCGTATAATGTATGTCTAATTTCAGATATTGGTGAAAGAAATACAAAACATATCCCCGTACCTGTACCACTTAAAGTGAAAGTGTTTATTTGGTTACTGTATAGAAACATAATTCTTATCTGAAAGTGTTGAAACAAAAAAAGATGGCAAGGGGATACTATGTGTCACTTTAGCTCAAGTAAATATATAGAATGCCGTGCCTATACTAACAACATATTTATGATGCAGTAAGTACTTATTTATGTAGCATAACTACTCATTTGGATATACTAACAATGTATATGATGCACTAAGTACTGATTTTGAGATTCCGTCCACGTCAACAAATGGTCTGTGAAAGGTCTCAGAAAGGTCTCAGAAAAAAAAATGCAATTCTACCCTGGAATGCCTGTGAAAGGTCTCAGAAGCACACCCAGCATCCTAAACTAGATACTGAACCCTTTGACTGACAAGGAGAACAGAAAACAAAAGGCACTAACAAATGTAGCTTCTGTTATATAACAAAAAACCTAGTTATAAAACAAAGTCCAGAACGCATAGAAGACGTCAAACTGTATTTCACACATTACTTGATATATACCTCGGGTCCATTAGAAAACAATATAGATGATAAACATTTGAGTCCCCAATAAATGACAGAGTTTTTGAGGTTCCGGCCTCGTCCAATGTGTCATCAGAAACAACCTATACAAAATTAATGTTACAGAGATCAGCTTTGTATTGACAACAGAGTTCTAATTTCAAAGCAGTAGGCAAAGACTGTTAGTTTTATCGAAATTTATGTAAATGCCTTCTAACTCATGTTACTATAATGAGTATACTTAACTTAAACTCAAAGGGCAGCTCAGCCGAGTCATCTTCTGAATCCGGCACCACTTCATCATAAACCACTTCATCAGCTTGTAAACAAAAGCTAACACCCTTAACAAGAAATCAGAACATAACATTCAAAAATTGATCCGTAATTTGTCGACTTTTTTAATATGCCCAACACTAACACAATAACTAATAGTAAATCTAATAACAATAAGAACAATAAATTTATAAAAAATTTATAACCCACCTCATCTGTAAGCTGGGATCTCAAGATGCATGTAGAGTTTGGTATATAAGCATTGCAGGACCATTCCTCCCCAGAAAAGTAGCCTTCAACAAAAAGTGCCACAAATTTTGAAGTACACACTGCACTGATAAAATGGATAAAGCAATAAAAAAAATATATCACAAAAAATGCACAACAACCATAGATTTACCATAAAAGATGCTGCAAATCTTATTTATAAGCAGCGAGTAGATACTAGTAAATGACTTCTGCCAATCATGTCTTCTTCTTTTAAAAAGATCAACATCTACATGAACAGAAGCCAATCATGTCTTCTTCTTTTAAAAAGATCAACATCTTTTAAAAAGACACCAATCATTGAGAAAAAATCATGAGTAAAAACAGTAAGAAAAAAATAAATAGGGATAATTACCTTTAGGCGAAGCCAAGCATATCCCAATGTTTGTTGTCAATGTAGACTGAGGGAATATCCATGAAGTTAAAGCCTTCGAAAATAATTTCTCCTTTGTTTGAGGGTATCTCCAAGAAACATCATCAGCAACTGCCTCTATGCTGTGACACATATAAATAAAATAATCATGCAGATTGATCACTTTTAATGTTTCAGAAAAGCATTGTGAAATGTAGGGTTTTACTTACCACTGAACAGAAGACAAGCAACTCAGTTTTACGGATGTCTTTAGTGTTAAATCCAAAGGAACCTTATCTGGTACAAAAATCACAGGAAGATAGACAAGCATCTCAATTTTGAATTAAGGTAATGAAACAGATTTCCTGGAACCATTGTAAATAAATACAGTTTTCTAGATCCCATCTCCATAAGATGTTATGCAGTATTGGGCGGCACAACTCAGTGTTCTTGTCTAAAGTGAAAAGGTGGAAAAAAAAGGCATGTAAGAGAGAGTTGTAAATATGCAGTATTGGGCGGCACAACCAGTTTCATTCATTCTTGAACTGAAACAGAGAAATAGAGAGTTGTAAATATGGTTAATCCATGCACATGAAGCCTAAACAGAGAAAGAGAGAGTTGTATACCAAATAGTGTTGTAAATATGGTTAATCCATGCACATGAAAGTTTTAAATTAATTGCAATTAGCAATTCGGAAAATTCCTTAAATTAATTGCAATTAACAGGAAATACTTCCATGCAAGTAGCAATTCGGAAAATTCCTTAAATTAATTGTAATTTGAGGCAGTACATAGTACTCGACAGCATATGTCAATAGTCAATACCCTGACACTGAAGCCTACACGGCTTGATACACAGTACCAAAATAAAGCATCTAAAAACAACCACAAACAGTTCATTGTGCACACAAGCACAGTCAATACCCTGACACTGAAACCTACACGGCTTGATACACAGTTCATTGTGCACACAAGCACAGTCAAATTGTGTTGAACTGAAAACATGAAGCCATAGTCAATACATATATCACTAATATCATGAACAGAAAACATCTGTGGTTAATCCATGCACATGAAGCCTAAACATATGCAACATTAATTCTTGAACTGAAACAGAGAAAGAGAGAGTTGTAAATATGGTTAATCCATGCACATGAAGCCTAAACAGAGAAAGAGAGAGTTGTATACCAAATAGTGTTGTAAATATGGTTAATCCATGCACATGAAAGTCTTAAATTAATTGCAATAGGAAGCAAATTAGTAACAGTGGTACACTGGTTCACTATGCATCTCAAGAAAAGCAAATTAGTAGAATCAAGGTAGCAATACGAAGGAAATTAGTAACAGCGGTACACTGGTTCACTATGCATCTCAAGAGAAGCAAATTAGTAGAATCAAATTAGTAACAGTGGTACACTGGTTCACTATGCATCTCAAGAGAAGCAAATTAGTAGAATCAACTTTTGTGAGTTACCTGATGTCCAGGTAGCCATGGGTGGGGCTCTGGGCGATTTTTTTCGGCTAGTGACTTGGGGTCCTTTTTGAGAGGCGATTTGATCTGTGTTGAGACCTTTTGGTCTTCTTCTTGTTAATAAAGCAGGGCACGACTTTCCGGATTGGCACAGGCACGAGCGCGACATGACATTTCAGTAGGGGTGCGTATCCTCTGAGATATCTCAATTTTTGCGTGACTGACGTGTCCGGTGCCTATTCGGGGGAACCGTAGGGGGCCAGTATTATTTGAGCTTTGAGATTCGTGCAGAATGTATTTGAACGATTGAGATATTCGAAAAAGTCACGCAAAGTTTGAGATATCTCAGAGGATGCGAATTCTTTCAGTAGACCCTTGAAGCATTTACCATTGCATTTCAGAGTAGACACTTTGGTTCGATGGGTTAAATGATCATTCGATTTCATCAAGATCCGTACGAAGTAATTAAAATCCGTCCAGGTCTGTTTCAATTTCCGTGCGCACTAATTTTAATGCTAATCTTACGGTGCCTGAGCTAATTGAACCTAAAAGTAGGTCCGATGGGCATCGGACCTACTCCTGTCTCCATTACATTTCAGAATAGACCGGACATGGCCTTTCAGTAGACACTTAAAGCATTTACCATCTTTGTAGAAGTCCATTAAATGAAAATTTATGGTACCTTATCCTGGCTGGTCCCACAGTTCCACAATCTCAAATAAATTAACTTGCAAATTGCTGCAACTGTATTGAGCAAGCATTTCCAAATAAGTTGCAAATTAAAATCCAAGTTTCACCTCATTCATGCAATAACCATGCAATTAAGCAAATCAACAATCTGGACTTCAACAATAGCCAACTTTAATTTAAAAATTCCAAAGCTGAGTTCATCTATTGTGCCCAAACAAAAGCTTGTAAAAAACCAACCTTTACTTTTATTCTAAGCCAAATTGAATTTCTAACTTTCCCGATGCTCCAACAAACTGACCTGACCACCATGAACATTGCCACTCTTTGTTGGAGAGGCAGGGTCATGGCAAACTTGTATATATCTTCTAAAGAGGTCCAATTATGATAATATTTTTGGAAGTTGCCCATCCAGAACAATATCTGAGACAAGTAGGGGTCAGGGATTGGAAACGGCTGCTCATAATGAGAATCTTGAAGGCTGGACACTGGTTACTAGAAGGAAAAAGAGATCGACTCCCCAAGCATCTGCTCATAGAAGAAACCAACAGTCATACATGCAGATCCATGCTACAAAATTAAGACAACAACAAAAATGTTTCAATTGCTTGATGAAGGGTCATATCCAGGCTGCATGTAGAAACCCAAGGCATTGCCTTCATTGCAATTTGACTGGTCACATTGTTCGACACTGTCCATCAATGCCAGGAGGAAGATCAAGAGTTTCACAGGGAAGCAACATTCCCTATAAAGAGAGATCAGTTCCAATCAAAGAATCACACCTTCACAATAGACATTCACAGAAACACCTTCCCAATCCTCCCCACCACCAGAAATCACAAAGAAAGAACATGGAGGCTCCAAGGAACTGGCTTACCATGGCCATGAATGAACCTGGGGAATTATGGTAGGAAAGACCTCATCATCTCAATGTCTATTTAGCTCCCAGGGCAGAACTAAGCCCGACCAACCTCTTTCTTGAAAGATCGACTTTTGTCTTTGCCGGTCCAGGACGCTCTGACCCTTTCCTAAAACAAAGAATTGTTAACTGCATGGGACGGCAGTTTCACTGTGATGCTTCTGAGTTTGGTGTCTTCATCATTGATGAAGATTTTGGCGATTTGCTTATCATCTTCCCTACTGCTGGCATGGCAGCAACGGCCATTGAGCAAGGATCTTTCTACCTAGGGAACAACATTGAAATCGCCCTCCACCCTTACTCACCGGACTTACAATTGACTTTTGATCCAATAGGGGGCAGAGCACGTATCAGATTGTATGGCGTGCCACTAAACCACTGGAACAGACTAGACATGACAACCCTGGTTGCTGGTTTTGGGTACCCACTGCGAGTAGCCCCTTACTTCACCAACGGGAATTATCAGTACCTGACAATGTTGGTAGCCTGTAAGACAGCTGAAGAGGTACCTTTTTTCCTCAAACTCAAAATCAATCCATACAAGACGAACATCCGAGTTGAAATGGAAGGTTGGCTAAGCAACCAAAGGCCTCCTCCACCAAACTATGAAAATGACAACACTGACAGAAGGTACAGAGGGAGGAACAGACAAAGGGATAACACTAGTGGTACAAGGGAGAATTCACCAAGAAGATCACCACCAGCAAGAACGAATAGAGATCAAGAAGGAAATAGGGGACAAAGAAATGACGGCAACCGATCCAGTGCTGGTTCCAACAGAACTAGAGCAGCACAGGACTGGATAGCTAATTTGAAAAGGAAATTGATAGCGACAGGTCTCTTAACTGGTGAAGTGCAAACACAACAGGAGGGCAGGTGCTCGAGAATTTTTACAGATGTAACTAAATCTTCGGGGGAACTCGCCGATGAGGTGCAAGAGATGTGGAAGACACTGCACTAACTACAAGAAGAGTTTTAAATTCAAAAGTTTCTAGTACTTTTTTTAATTCCATTTTTATTTTCACCTTTAAAATTTTTTATATTCTAAATGTTCAACAAAGTTGAACCATTTTTGTAAATCTTATTTATTGAGTTTCATCTTGAAACTCAAAACTGTTTTGTTGCAATCAATGAATCAAATAAGCACTTCGATCCTTATTTTTCCTCAAAGAAAAGTTTAGATCATGAAGCAAGAAATAAAAAGTGCTAATCACCACGAACAAAACCCAAAATGCCTAGAATGGTCTCAGGAGCACACTCAGCATCATCAACCAGATACTGGACTCTGAGACTGATCCATCCAAGAGCAGTATCAAAGTTTCAACTGTTTTATTATTAACATCATCGACCCAAGCAAAAACTCAATTACATCCATCCTAAAAGCAAAATAGCAAAGTTTCAGCTGTTTTATGTCCTGAAGCTTTTTAGAAACTATAATCTTGACTGGTGACTTGGGGTCCATTACATAGGGGAGTTTGATCTGTGTTAGAGACCATTGGTCTTCTTGTTAATAACGCAGGGCACGACCTTTCAGTTTGGCACATACCACAACATGACCATTCAGTAGACACTTAAAGCATTTACCATCTCTTTACAAGTCCATCAAATGAAAATTTATTATTAGTTTATGGGGAACTGCTGGACATGACCTTTCAGTAGACACTTAGATCATTTACCATCTCTTTACAAGTCCATTAATTTAAAATTTATGGTATCAATATTGCTTGCCTTTTTAGCAGCATGGCTGAGAAATGTCTCATGTCCCCACTAATACTGGTAAAGTCCTATTTTTTCAAATACCCTACTAACTCTTTACATCATTATATATTAAACTGAGATAAATTCAATAAGGAAAATAGGGTGATTCGAACGTTTTCTGGAATATAGAAAAGAAAGAATTACAAAGGTACTTTTCAGGTTACATACTACATGTGTGTTTTAAACAGGAAACCCAAGCAATTCCATGTTGAGTATGGGCATGCATGATACTCCTTTTTTTTCAAATTATAAATAAGTTTACCAATTAACAATATGCACATATAACAAATCATTTCTTACAACAAGTTCACAAGAAAAATTAGGATCAATTACCTGAAGGAGGTGGACAACACCGCTGACAAGTGCAGCACTGGCAACAACTGGATTTTTATCAACAATGGCTTGTTTCAAGTACCTCTCTATCTGAGCAAGGATGGTGCCATCTATAATGCGAGAGAGCACCCTAATTGCATTTTCCCGGTACATATCTGTCTTGCTATTCATATCCTTCATCAATGAGCTTGTCACCATTATAACCTAGCCTCACCAAAAACAACATATTGTCAGTCCATGTGAATATGCAAATTCTATATTGAAGAAAAAAATTTGTGGCATGTAAATCAGTAGAAGTACGTCTTCTCTATTTTATAACAACTATCTGGTAATGGAAAACTTTAGGTGAAAAAGTGAGGTTCATTGCATATTGTTGGCCTTAGGATACTCATATGAGCACTTCATGTGTTTTAAATCAAGCCAAAGAAACTAACTATCAACTTCATGTGTTTTAAATCAAGCCAAAGAAATTTTCAACAAATATTTAAAATGGTTCATTGCATATTGTTGGCCTTATAGATTGGTTATCTATCAACTTCATGTGTTTTCCAGCATCGTGTGGTTATCTATCAACTTCATGAGCACTTAGGATACTCATATGAGCACTTAGGATATTCATATGAGCAGTTATGTGCATCATATATGTTTTTAGACTTGCTGTGTTATAAAGTAACTAACTAGGCATGTGAATCATATACGTTTTTAGTATGCCCATACTCAACATGGAATTGCTTGGGTTTCCTGTTTAAAACACACATGTAGTATGTAACCTGAAAAGTACCTTTGTAATTCTTTCTTTTCTATATTCCAGAAGACGTTCGAATCACCCTATTTTCCTTATTGAATTTATCTCAGTTTAATATATAATGATGTAAAGAGTTAGTAGGGTATTTGAAAAAAATAGGACTTTACCAGTATTAGTGGGGACATGGAATCACCCTATTTTCCTTATTGAATTTATCTCAGTTTAATATATAATGATGTAAAGAGTTAGTAGGGTATTTGAAAAAAATAGGACTTTACCAGTATTAGTGGGGACATGAGACATTTCTCAGCCATGCTGCTAAAAAGGCAAGAAATATTGGTACCATAAATTTTAAATTAATGGACTTGTAAAGAGATGGTAAATGCTCTAAGTGTCTACTGAAAGGTCATGTCCAGCAGTTCCCCATAAACTAATAATAAATTTTCATTTGATGGACTTGTGAAGAGATGGTAAATGCTTTAAGTGTCTACTGAATGGTCATGTTGTGGTCTGTGCCAATCTGAAAGGTCGTGCCCTGCGTTATTAACAAGAAGACCAATGGTCTCTAACACAGATCAAACTCCCCTATGTAATGGACCCCAAGTCACCAGCCAAGATTATAGTTTCTAAAAAGCTTCAGGACATAAAACAGCTGAAACTTTGCTATTTTGCTTTTAGGATTGGATGTAATTGAGTTTTTGCTTGGGTCGATGATGTTAATAATAAAACAGCTGAAACTTTGATACTGCTCTTGGATGGATCAGTCTCAGAGTCCAGTATCTGGTTGATGATGCTGAGTGTGCTCCTGAGACCATTCTAGGCATTTTGGGTTTTGTTCGTGGTGATTAGCACTTTTTATTTCTTGCTTCATGATCTAAACTTTGTAAGGCTTCTTTTTATATTAATGCATGGGCTTTTGTGCTTATATTAATCCAGATATCCCTAAATGGAAATGGCATTCTAAGCAACTTTCACAACTTCCTCTTTGTATAATTTCATCTCTTTTAGAGGGGTTCAAATTCATTATGTACCAATATGACGGCAGGTACCTGTACCACTTAAAGTGAAAGTCTATATGTGGTTACTGTTTGAAACAAAATTCTTACAAGAACAGTGTTGAAACAAAAAAGATGGCAAGGGGATACTATGTGGTTACTGTTTAGAAACAAAATTCTTATAAGAACAGTGTTGAAACAAAAAAGATGGCAAGGGGATACTATGTGTCACTTTTGCTCAAGTGAAGAAGAAGAAGCAACACTGCACCTTTTTCTTACATGCCCCTACTTGTCTCAGATATTGTTCTGGATGGGCAACTTCCAAAAATATTATCATAATTGGACCTCTTTAGAAGATATATACAAGTTTTCCATGACCCTGCCTCTCCAACAAAGAGTGGCAATGTTCATGGCGGTCAGGTCAGTTTGTTGGAGCATCGGAAAAGTTAGAAATTCAATTTGGCTTGAGAATAAAAGTAAAGGTTGGTTTTTACAAGCTTTTGTTTGGGCACAATAGATGAACTCAGATTTGGAAATTTTAAATTAAAGTTGGCTATTGTTGAAGTCCAGATTGTTGATTTTCTTAATTGCATGGTTATTGCATGATTGAGGTGAAACTTGCATTTTACTTTGCAACTTATTTGGAAATGCTTGCTCAATACAGTTGCAGCAATTTGCAAATTAATTTATTTGAGATTGTGGAACTGTGGGACCAACCAGGATAAGGTACCATAAATTATCATTTAATGGACTTCTACAAAGATGGTAAATGCTTTAAGTGTCTACTGAAAGGCCATGTCCGGTCTATTCTGAAATGTAATGGAGACAGGAGTAGGGCCGATGCCCATCGGACCTACTTTTAGGTTCAATTAGCTCAGGCACCGTAAGATTAGCATTAAAATTAGTGCGCACGGAAATTGAAACAGACCTGGACGGATTTTAATTACTTAGTACGGATCTTGATGAAATCGAATGATCATTTAACCCATCGAACCAAAGTGTCTACTCTGAAATGCAATGGTAAATGCTTCAAGGGTCTACTGAAAGAATTCGCATCCTCTGAGATATCTCAAACTTTGCGTGACTTTTTCGAATATCTCAATCGTTCAAATACATTCTGCACGAATCTCAAAGCTCAAATAATACTGGCCCCCTACGGTTCCCCCGAATAGGCACCGGACACGTCAGTCACGCAAAAATTGAGATATCTCAGAGGATACGCACCCCTACTGAAATGTCATGTCGCGCTCGTGCCTGTGCCAATCCGGAAAGTCGTGCCCTGCTTTATTAACAAGAAGAAGACCAAAAGGTCTCAACACAGATCAAACTTTGCGTGACTTTTTTGAATATCTCAATCGTTCAAATACATTCTGCACGAATCTCAAAGCTCAAATAATACTGGCCCCCTACGGTTCCCCCGAATAGGCACCGGACACGTCAGTCACGCAAAAATTGAGATATCTCAGAGGATACGCACCCCTACTGAAATGTCATGTCGCGCTCGTGCCTGTGCCAATCCGGAAAGTCGTGCCCTGCTTTATTAACAAGAAGAAGACCAAAAGGTCTCAACACAGATCAAATCGCCTCTCAAAAAGGACCCCAAGTCACTAGCCGAAAAAAATCGCCCAGAGCCCCACCCATGGCTACCTGGACATCAGGTAACTCACAAAAGTTGATTCTACTAATTTGCTTCTCTTGAGATGCATAGTGAACCAGTGTACCACTGTTACTAATTTGATTCTACTAATTTGCTTCTCTTGAGATGCATAGTGAACCAGTGTACCGCTGTTACTAATTTCCTTCGTATTGCTACCTTGATTCTACTAATTTGCTTTTCTTGAGATGCATAGTGAACCAGTGTACCACTGTTACTAATTTGCTTCCTATTGCAATTAATTTAAGACTTTCATGTGCATGGATTAACCATATTTACAACACTATTTGGTATACAACTCTCTCTTTCTCTGTTTAGGCTTCATGTGCATGGATTAACCATATTTACAACTCTCTCTTTCTCTGTTTCAGTTCAAGAATTAATGTTGCATATGTTTAGGCTTCATGTGCATGGATTAACCATAGATGTTTTCTGTTCATGATATTAGTGATATATGTATTGACTATGGCTTCATGTTTTCAGTTCAACACAATTTGACTGTGCTTGTGTGCACAATGAACTGTGTATCAAGCCGTGTAGGTTTCAGTGTCAGGGTATTGACTGTGCTTGTGTGCACAATGAACTGTTTGTGGTTGTTTTTAGATGCTTTATTTTGGTACTGTGTATCAAGCCGTGTAGGCTTCAGTGTCAGGGTATTGACTATTGACATATGCTGTCGAGTACTATGTACTGCCTCAAATTACAATTAATTTAAGGAATTTTCCGAATTGCTACTTGCATGGAAGTAATTCTGAGCTCTTGGCGAGAACAACTTACCCTATACTGCATAACATCTTATTGAGATGGGATCTAGAAAAGGGATCATTTTCTCATAAGAATATATCAATCCCACTCACTGTAGATGACATATGTTTAGTTATGGTATTTCGTAACAACGGTCTTTCTGTATAATTTAAAGGCGAAAAGGTCCCAAATCCAATCTTAGAGGAAAAGATCCCAAATCCAATAGGCAGCAACAGCTGTGTCAGAATAACAACAGCAACAACAAGGCACTAACAAATGTGCCAAAAAGGTGTTACTTCATGGGAACACCACATGATTATTACAACCAAGTAAATAATACCCAAAATGCCTAGAATGGTCTCAGGATGCACAAGTTCAGAATAATCCAACTTAGGATGCACAAATCCATTTTTTTTAAATTTAATAATCTGTAATCTATGTCATTTTATCTCTACAAATATATAGTTAAAATATTTAAACTGTCTTTTGTATTACCATAGTAAAATGTCCTATGCAAATATTTTTTTTCTTCATATTCTTGATTCTCATTAGAACAAAAAAGTTATAACCTGTGTGTGCATAAGAAAACAATATAGACCAGATGTAATAGCCATATTTTAACATTCTGTTTTAATATATTAGCTATAAAAATTAAAATTAAAAGCATAATAAGACATAAAATAAGCCCTTTGAAATAACTTTTATATCGTTAGTAATATACTATCAAATATTGATCCTCATGCTGTAATGCATGAAATAGTTTTGTATCAAGGTCAATTATTTAGTTTTGACAAAGAGAGGAAATTATACAAAGAGGGAGTTGTGACTTGTTGCTTAGTATCCCATTCCATTTAGGGATATCTGGATTTGTGTCAGAATAACAACAACAACAACAACAACAACATGGCACAACCAAATGTGCCAAAAGCAGTTCATGGGAACACCCCATGATTATTACAACCAAGCAAATAAATCCCAGAATTCCTAGAATGGTCTCAGGAGCACACCAAGCATCATCAACCAGATACTGGACTCTGAGACCCAGGCAAGGTCATCCAGAACCAGATCTGAGACAAGTAGTGGCATGTAAGAAAAAGGTGCTTGTTGATTCTTCTTCACTCGAGCTAAAGTGACACATAGTATCCCCTTGCCATCTTTTTTTTGTTTAAACACTGTTAGTTGTTAGAATTTTGTTTCTATACAGTAACCAAATAAACATTTTCACTTTAAGTGGTACAGGTACCTACCACCATATTGGTACATATTGAACTTGAACCCCTCTAAAAGAGAGGAAATTATGCAAAGAGGAAATTATACAAAGAAAATGTCAATTTGGAGCAAAATCACAGAAACAGGTGTTTATTTTTGAATTAAGGTAAAGAGAAAGAACAATACCAGAAGAGCAAATGCACAACCCACAAAGGAGCTCCTTGTTAACCACATGAAGAGACATGATCGAATAAAGTAACTAATTAAATTGAAATATATGATTGTTCTTTCGCAGGGATCATGTTAATTATCGTGCAAAATTTTCACAGCAAATTCAAATAAAAGAATATGAGCTGTTGGGTTTGGTCCCATTGCATCCAACAGTTGGGCTTATTATTTACCAAGCCCATTTAGGTGTTACATTTTATTAAAGACGTAGTCGAAAGTTGCTAATTGTGTTATGAATAAATGGATGTCTAATTTGGAACTGTTTCATTTTTCAACTCTCAAGATTATTAACTACTATAAAAGTTTTACTCAAAAAAAAAAAAAATTCATTTTCTGTTTTATTAACTCTTTGTACTTATAAAAAACATCTGAATAAGAGATAACTATTCTTTATACATTCTCAATATATTTTTTTTAATATAACAAATTAATCAAAACATAATTCCGGTAAGCCGGTTCAATTGAAACTCTGCAATACGCTAATAAGAGCATCTCGATCCCATAAATTACTTAACAATTTATTTACAGTTGCTAATGAGATATTAGAAATAAAGTTAGTTATAGTTTCTAAACCGCTCCATCCGGTAAATTCATTTTAATTTGTTTTGAGCGCCATGTCAGCAGGAAATTCCTTTCTTTCTTCATCACATCGATATTGTTCTCACTCTTCTTCACGAGTGCATATCCTCTGACATATCTCATATTTTGCGTGACCGACGTGTCCGGTGCCTATTCGGGGATAGCTAAGCCTGCTAATGAGTCGAGCCGGCTCATGAGCCAATGAGTTGGACAACTCAATAAATTATATCGAACTAGGCTATGAACTAAATAAAGTCCGAACTCGGCTCGGCTCATATTTTATCACTCAAACAGGACCTAGTCCGAGCCGAGTCAAAGTAGCCCATCAAATCTCTTATTTTTCCGTCTTTCGCTTTCTTGCTCCGTCGCTCGCTCTCTGTGAGGGGCTATCACTTTGCAGTCGGATTAATATAATAATCCGTACTGTACGTACATGTTAGTTCGTATTAATTTGTAAATTAACTTTGTAATTGATAATAAAAAAAACAACCATTAATGAGTGTATTTTGCATGCGATCACTCTACATGCATGTTGCATTATATTGTCTCATAGTAAAGAGCAGTACTCCTATAGCCTGCCCCAGACAAAACTCTTGTACTAATTTTATTCTGTTTATACATATACTGATATACCTGTCTAGATAAGTCGCTTTAATTTCTTTAAAAATTTATTTGCTGACTTGATAAGTTCAACAATAATTGAAGATACGCATTCACTTTCACAATTTGGAGACCAAGATATTGAACTTATTTGGCCTTTTTCAGTATTAATATCATTGCCCTTTCATGAGAGCATCGAGTCAAGGGTTAATTCCCTTTTTTTAAGGCCGAGTTATGAGTCGAGCCGAGTTTGAGCCGAGCTAAGGCTCAATATCAGTATATTGAGCAGGGCTTTTTTCTTCAAATCTGAGCTAGGTCCGAATTGAGTCTGTTTAGTTATATATCGAGCTGAGCCGAGCTTTGAGCTGAGCTAGACTCATTAGCAGGTCCGGATAGTGCAGGGCCAGTATTATTTGAGCTTTGAGATTCGTGCAAAACGTATTTGAACCGTTGAGGTTTTCCAAAAAGTCACGCAAAATATGAGATATCTCAGAGGATGCGAATTCCTTCTCCACAGCAATAATCCCCTCCAAACATAGATTTTTATTATTCGCAATCTCTCTTCACGACTTCTTCTTTAGCAGTATCACAGGATGGCCCTTCTCTGTCTTCCACCTTCTCCGTTTCCCCCATCTTCACAGCAATGATCCCCTCTCTCTCCGATCCACGAGACCCCGACTCCCTCTTTTTATCTTTTTTTTGTCCTGTGACAAAGTCTACTATTGCCCAACTTATTTTTAACTCAAAAACATTTGGAAAAGACAAATTTAAAGAAGCCCCCTTTCCCTTCTACCTTCTATTATCCCTTTTGCGAGCTTGGAAACAAATCAAATAATTCCTCCGATTGCACATATTCTCCTTTCGCACATATTCTGTCGCTACGAAATCTCAAACTTCATTACTCCCCGTGGAGATCGATGGTCGGGAAGGCAATTGGGATCTCAAAATGTTAAGCAAAAAAAAGACGAATTAATTGATGCCATCGGTAAGGCCTAAGACGGCCCGAGGTGAACTGGAAGAGTGAAAGAAAAATATATATTTTTTCGTTGTTGGGCTAGAAAGAAAGAGAGCAGCAAGAGAGAGAGAGTGCGACATAGACTTTAGCGAATAGGACCTAAAAGTTGCGCCACGCTGGCAGTTAGAAACGACAGATACCGAAAAGAAAGAAATTTGACGAATAGAGAACACGCTTTTCGCCAGCGTGGGTTTTAGAATCAGACATCTTCATGCTTGAAATCATGTCAGTAACAGAATTAGGGGTGTAAACGGTCGGATACGGATCGGATAGTGGCCTTACCGTATCCGCATCCGTTATAATTTTTCGGATACGGATACGAATACGGATAGTCTCGGATACGGATACGGATCGGATATTAAACGGATACGGATACGGATCGGATATCGGACGGAAACGGATACGAATATGAATATAATTCGGATAATTAAAAATTAACCTTCTTTGACCTTCAATGATATCATTTTCTCTTTTTCTAATTAATAATAGTTGGCTTGTAAATAAACCTTCTTTTTTATCAATATATTTGTTGGTATTTTACGCCAAAAAATTAATGATATTTGGAAAGAAAACCATATTGATTTTTAATAACATATATAATTTTTGATAATATTTATACTTGATAACAAATATATTGATATATATATATATATATATATATATATATATATATATATATTTTTAAATTTGTAAGTACAAATAAAACATACATACAATCTATACAGCAGGGATAAGATAAAAATATAAGATAATCCATTAATCCTCTTTGCGTGCATTGTCAATATTTATCATGCCAAAAATATAAATATTTTATTACCAGGGGCTTGTAAGAATAAGACGTTCATGCGTAACGCCTGTGGAAATAGTGGCTTGAAAAGGGTCCGGTTCGGTCCGGGCCGGTCCAAACCCGCCCGGTCCCCGGGTTGACTCGGGCACGGGTTAGCCCGGGTCAACGGGTTGAGTCGGGTAGGGGGGGCGGGTTGGGGTCTGACTCGGCCGAACCTAACCCGGTCTAAACCCGGCGGGTTAGGACGGGGCGGGTTAGATCGGGTCGGGAGTCGGTCCGGTCCGGGTTGGTCCGGTCCGGTTTGGTTTTTTTTTTTTTTTTTCGTTTTCTGTTTTTTTTTTCTGTTTCCAGAGAGGCAGAGAGGGGCAGACAGAGGGCCAGCGGCAGATTTTTTTTTTTTTTGCATTTTTTTTTCTTTTTATTTTATTTTAACTCAATATATTTTTTGTTATAACTTATAACAAAATCAAATTAAGTTAAAACCGAATTTTGTTAAAATCAAATTATTCTAAAACCGAGATATACCGAAATACCGAATTAGTTTAAAACCGAATTATTTTTTATCTTTAAAATCGAATTATTTTAAAACAATAGATTTAAAAACAAAAGTTACCCTCCTCCTTTATTCCGGGCTTGGAACCGGCTATGTAAAATAACATAGGCGAAGTTCTAACTTTTTTTTTGTTAGTAATTATTCTTTAAAATAAAACAATTGAAATATTTAGAAATTATAATTTAAAAAAATGTAAATAAAAATTAAAAGAGGATAGAATTTTATACCGACACTACCTATCTAGTAGTTGTTGTGCATATACCATAGGTCGCTCTCTTGCTCACCGTCCGAATCTTCTTTAGGCTCAGGTCCCTCGGTACCGCTTTCTTGAGTGTCGACACCGGATGATGACGCTTCCAATCTCATGCCATGTTGCGTGCGATTTTCAGTATCAATCCAGTCTTTCAAGCACACAAGCCTCTCGAAAACATGTGCACCCAGCTTACTTCGTTTATCGGTGAGGATCCTGTTCGCCGAGCTAAAACAGGATTCGGAAGGGACGGTTGACACGGGCACGGCAAATATGTCGCGGGCCATCATCGCCAGTGTTGGATAGGCAGTTGCATTCCTCCTCCACCAATCCATGAAGTCAACTCCTTCAATTTCGGTGGTCCCCAAATTGTAGCTGATTAACTCGTTCGTGTCACCTTGGGATCCCGTCGGGTCGTCATCATCCTGGAAATCGCCTAACAATCCAGTACTGCTGTGTGTGGATAGACTATTAAAACAATAGAAAAAATTAGTGCACAAATAATGTAGATATTATAAATAATGAATATTAAAGACATATGTATATTTATATTCATACCTCACGCCAGCGGTCGAAGCCGGTTGGTCGGCATTTCTTCTTTCGCTGTATATGGCAAACATGTCCTCCAATGCCCGTGTTACGCGGGGCTCCTCGTCCCTCCAACTTAATTTTAGATTTTTCTTGTAGGCTACGAGTATTTTTACCGTGAACTTCTTCTTGTATGCCGGATGGAGACAGTTTGCGAGAACGGTCAAGAGGGGTACCTCTTCCCAATATTTAAGAAATTTTTTCTTCATGGCTGCTACGATCGGATGGAGAGGGGAATCCTCACTATCCCTATCTTCCATATCACGGTACACCTTCGAAATGTAGTAGAGATGGTGCAGCAACTCATGTGCCGTCGGTGTGTTACGAGCAAGATAATTTCACGGTTGCGGTGAAAAAGGTTTTAAGGAATTGTGTAAGCTGTATTATTCGCTGCCATTCGGGGTCGGTGAGTTCCAAAGCAACTCCTTCGTCCGTCGATCTCAACATCTCCCCTATAGCCGCCTTGTAAGGAATGCATCGGTTGAGCATCCTGTAGGTGGAATTCCAACGGGTGTCTATATCCCAAGGTATCCTCATTTTGCCCAAACCTATTCTTTCGCACAAAGCGGTGAAATTTTGTTTTCTTTCTTGGTTTGAATAAATATGGGCAAGACCTCCCTTGAATTTAATTATTAAGTCCTTTACGGCTTCTACCTTAAGACCATCTTTTACGGTAAGGTTTAGTATATGGCAAGCACACTTTTGGTGAAACAGTGCACCATTCATGATTGGGTTTAGGGACCGGATGAAATGATCGATGGACGCTACATTGTTGCTAGCATTATCGAATGAGATAGCAAAAACCTTGTTCCGTAAATCCCTTTTGAGATTATATTCTTGTAAAACCTCAATAATTGAATGGTAAATAATTACTGCAGTGTGCGGGGAATCTAACACCCGAAAACTTAATACCCATTTTTATAAAACCCATCTCTCATTGATCCAATGACCGGTAATACAAGAGTACCCTAGGCCGTGTTTACCGGCAGTCCATATATCGGAGGTAATAGAGACATTATTATTTGCATATCCAAATATAGCCCGTAGCTCGTTTTTCTTTTGGATAAACTGGTTTTTCATTTCACTAACCATTTTTCTATGATGGATTTTCTTATACAATGGTTGAGCTAACCCCTTAATGCATAGCCGGGCAAAACTACTACAATTACCCATACTAATTGGTTGTTCCTTGTGGGCAATATATCGGGCAAATTCTTCAAGCATTATTTTTTCATCATATCTTTGGTGGGTTCTACTACCATCCGGGTTCATAAGGCTTTGGACTAACCGCGGGTCCGCATGTTCTTGCGGTTGCTCACCCTTTTTCAAGTGACCATCGGCATGTTTCTTAAATGTGGACATACCATTCGCTAGTTTATACTCGTAAATAACTTTGCAACCGCGTACCTTACATTTTATAGTATTGACAATTCCGCTCGCATGAAAGGTCTTTTCATAATACCGCCACCAATCGGCCTTGTATTCGGGCACCTTGGTTTTCCTCTTCTTCGGTGGTTCCATGGGAATGGGTGCAACAACTTCGGCGGTGGTTGCGGGGACAACTTCTTCTTGTATTTCCGGGACACTTGTCGAGGGACCGCTTCATATAGGGGCGGTGTATTGAGTCGATCCCGTAGAAGCCGTACCTGCTCCATATGAAGGGTTAGAATAATAGTAATTAGGTGGTGGTATTTGGGAGGGATTTTGTGGATAATAGTTAGGATATTGTTGATGATAAATAGGTGGTGGTATTTGGGAGGGATTTTGTGGATACGACGGTTGAATTTGAGAGGGATTTTGTGGATAAATAGGTGGTTCTTGTGGTTGAATCCTACTTTCTATTGCCTCCATATTTGGTTGTAGGCCATCGGGCGTAGGGTTGAAAAAATCGGCGGAAGCTCTATTATCCATACGCATCCATTCGGGCATTTCGGGGTCCATTTGTTCTACATATTAAAACCAAATTCATATCAAAATAAATTCAATATAAATTAGATTAAATGTGTATTAATTCTAAATTACGTCTAAAATAAATCTAAATTAAATCTAACATAAATCTAAATTAAATATAAATTAAAATAATTAAAAGAAAAAGAAAAAAAAGAAAAAAGAAAAAAAAATTGCGAAATGGCCTATGGCCGAATGTTTCTCCTTCTCCACTTATCCTCTGGCCTCTGCCTCTGGTGTGGGCGTGTGGCCATTGGCCGAAATAAAAAAAAAAAATCCAATTTTGTTGAACTTCAAAAGAAAAAGAAAAAGAAAAAACAAGAAAAAGAAAAAAAAAGAAAAAGAAAAAATAAGTGTAATTAAATTTAACAAATTATAAATCTAACAAAATAAAATATAAATTATTTAAATTCAAATTTATCTAACAAATTTATCTAACAAAGAAATAACTAAAAAATCTAACCTATTTAAGATAAATTCGAATTTTAAAAAATAAAATCTAACCTATTTCAAAATAAATCCGAAAATAATAATAAAATATAATAATCTAAAATATTCAAAATTCAAAATTTAAAAAATAAAATATAACATATTTATCAAAAAAATCTATTTATCTAACCTATTTATAAATAAAATAACTTATTTGAAAAAAGTAAAATATAACCTATTTCAAAATTAAATACAATAATCTAACAAATACAATAATCTAAAATCTAACATATTTGAAAATATTCAAATGTAACCTATTAAAAATTTAAAGATAACATATTTAGAAATAAATCTAACTATCCAACAAATTCTAAAATAAGAAATAACTAAAAAATCTAACCTATTTAAGATTATTTTCGAATTTTAAAAAATAAAATCTAACCTATTTCAAAATAAATCCGAAAATAATAATAAAATATAATAATCTAACATATTCAAAATTCAAAATTTAAAAAATAAAATATAACATATTTATCAAATAAATCTATTTATCTAACCTATTTATAAATAAAATAACTTATTTGAAAAAAGTAAAATATAACCTATTTCAAAATTAAATACAATAATCTAACAAATACAATAATCTAAAATCTAACATATTTGAAAATATTCAAATGTAACCTATTAAAAATAAAGATAACATATTTAGAAATAAATCTAACTATCCAACAAATTCTAAAATAAGAAATAACTAAAAAATCTAACCTATTTAAGATAAATTCGAAATTTAAAAAATAAAATCTAACCTATTTCAAAATAAATCCGAATTTCATAATAAAATCCAATAATCTAACAAATCCAATAATCTAACATATCCAATAATCTAACATATTCAAAAATAAAATCCAATAATCTAACATATTCAAAAATCTAACAAATATAACATTTATTTGAACAAACAAATAAATGTAGCTTATTTATCTAACAAATTTAAAAATAAATCCGAATTTAACAAATAAAAACTAACAATATTAAAAATTACTAACAATATCTAACAATTACTAAAAATTACTAACAATTACTAAAAATTACTAACAACTACTAAAAAATACTAACAATTACTAACAAATAACAATTACTCAAAATTACTACAAATTTCTAAACATTACTAACAATTACTAAAAATTATCTAACAATTCATAACAATTAAATTAACCTATTTAAACTAATTCTAATTATTTAACAATTACTAAAAATAAATCTAACCTTTTAATCTCGCGGAAAAATCTTGCGGGAGGTAGAATGAAAAAAATCCTTCGTAATTCCTCTATTTTCGTCTTTCGTATTCCTTTGCGTATTTGTATTTTGTAGAATGAAATAAATTGCAACTCTTTTTTTTTAAACAATAAAAATAAAATTTGAGAATAATAAAAATATTGAGAGTATGAGAATATGAGATTGAGAGAATGAGAGATTGAGAATAATGAGTATGAGATTGAGATGTGAAAATTTATGAAGAATGAGGGTATATTTAAGGGTGTGTTTGGGGGGGGGGGGGGGAATTTGCCGTTGGAAACAGTAAAAAAAATTGAATTTCGGATTTTGGGCGGGTTGGCTCGGGTTGACTCGGGTCCCGCCGGGTTAGACCCGGGTTTCGGGGGGGTTAGGTCGGGTCTGACCCGGTTTCACGCGGGTTAGGTCGGGTTAGGGTCGGGGTAGATCGGGTTCACCCGGGTTAGGCCGGGTTTGGGGGGTTCAGCCGGGTTTTGGGTCGGGTTAGGCCGGTTCGGGTCGGTTTTAGGTCGGTCCGGGTCGGGTCCGGGTGGACGGGTTGACTCGGCGGGGGGAAGGTCGGGTTTCGCCCAGAAAACCGGATCCGACCCGTTTTAGACCCGACCCATCACTCTAGGACGGGTCGGGTCGGGTTCTGAGTCGGATCCGGGTCGGTTCGGATCCGGGTCACGGGTTTGCGCGGGTCAGGTTGGACCGTGCGGGTTTTGTCAATACACTATGTGGAAAGTTAAAGCGAGCGAATCTCGCTTTATATTTTATAATAAATACTGAAATGAAAAAATAAAGAAAAACAGGGAGGCGACTGCAAAATTGCTATTCTGAAATTGGGTCCCACATCCTCGGAAGACTCAAATTCTGAGTTTATATTAGTACCGTCCGATCAGAATCCGTGTCGGAGGTGATATGAATGAAGACAAATCTGACGGTCTTGATCAGAATTTGTGATACTATAGGTGATATGAATGAAGACCGCGACAGGTTACAGAATCGCGTCTATTCTGTGTTGAAAACTTGAAATCATGTATATAAATATTTAATGTTCAATTGGCAAATAAGAACATAAGTTCACATAAGACAATATTTCTCAATACATAACGCAATAAACTAAAAATCTGAAGTAGATCTAATTAATTTGGTTTTGTTAATATTAATTTTTTTTACAAATCCATCATTGACATTAATTGTGCATATAATATTAATTTTGTTTACAACAATCTTTTTCAATCATTCGATCTTACTATAAAATTGGTTTTTTCAGTAAAAATGTTTTGGTTCGACATTAACAATAAAGTTTATATATTATATTCATTTGTTATAATATTATAATGTTCAGATCGTATTTAATACTATATTTTAGTTTCATTCAAATATCTCGCTAGATCATTATATATATATATTACTTTGTTATTAAGATTTTAAAGATTTCAAAGTTAGTCAGACTAAAAAAAAAAAAAAACTTAGTCATACTAATTTTTTCAATAAATTATTTTACATATGTAAAATAAATATCTGGGCACATTATTATATATGTATAACTACAGCACTAGAAGCACATGGAATACATTTGATCACAATATTTCACCTTCTCATTAAATAAGCATGACAATCAACTTTTTTTTTTAACAATAAACTATTAATGGAGATAAAATCACATAGCAAATTAATGGATTTAATCGGTTTATTTGTTGTGTGATAATCCTTCATATATTTATACTCATTTATGAAGTTTCGGTTTGACAAAATTACAATCGGTACATGCATCATGCATGCCCCGAGAAGAAAAAGAAAGGTTGTTTTTTAAATTGTCTTTAATTTACGTAATAAACGGACTTATCGAACAACACGTGTATAGTTTGTTTTTAAAATTCTCCAAGTGTGTCCACTTTACACACATTTTTCATTTTGTAAAAGATGACACCGCTACTTGGTAGTACTCTCCTGGTAAAGATGCTACAAAACGAGGTTCGTTTGGGATGTCGGTTTTAACGGAATCCATATCCTCCCCGGTACCGCAAAAGATTCTCTATTACAATTCTTCTTTTACGGTTTGAGATTAACTCCCAGCCGGTTTGGAATTCGGGCTGACAGAGGGGGCGGTATTATTGGGCTTTGAGATTCGTACCAAGTTAAAAAGAACAGTCCAGATCAAGTAATTGTAAAAGATTCTCTATTACGGTACCGGGGGTGATGTGAATTCGTTTTAACGGGCCTCTATTCAGAAATCTTAGTCCCCAAAATGAAAAAAGAAAATACTTCTATTCGTACATGGAGAGAAGGGAATTCGTATCTTCTTAGTTAACTCAAATTTTGAGTTATGATTTGAACGGTGCAATTTAAATATTAAAGGCCCTGTGCATTATAAGTATCGGTCGGATTGGTATGAATTCTAATTGTACGATTCAGAAATTAACTTAACGGTTCCTTTAAGTTATACCTGAACGGTGTGAATTACACAAGCAAAATTTGTTCATCATTAGCCTTCCCAAGAGATTAAAAGAACCTAAGCACGTTATTATGTCATGAACAAGCTTCATGTCTATTTTTATCGAAATTTTATTAATAGAAAATAAAAATAATAAAAAAAGAGGACCAATAAGAATTTTTTCTTAAAAATAAAAACCTAATCATACACTATGGCATGCATCTGGTAGGGACATCATAATTTATAGCGTCCATACTGCAAAAAAAAAAAAAAAAAATCGAACCTGAACACCAAAAAATAACGCGTTCAGTTGAGAAAACGAAAATAAAAATCCCGGTATTCTAAGGTTTGGATCAAATTTAATTATTTTAATAAGGTAGGGATCAAAATAGGCCATATCATGATTTGTAAGGACTAAGGACGCGCGGTGCGGTGAATATATTGAATCAAATTCGCTCTGATGTCTAGTTAGAGTTCTTTAATTTGTATTATAATTTGCGATGTCCGATGTTTAGTCAGAGTTGTTCAATCTGTATCTGATGTTCAATTGGCCTTGAATTTTATAATATTTGATCCACACGAATCGTAAATTTTTTTGTGCAAAACATGATACAGATTGAATAGCTCTGATTGAGCAACAAACTTCGCAAAACATGATACGGATTGAACAACTCTGACCGAACATAAGACCGAATTTGAACTAATATCCATCAAACCGCATCCAGTAATCAAAGACTTTTTGCGAGGATAAAAAGTGACTTTCTTTGACGGAGTACCGTCATAAACGTGCTTTATCTATTTGTGACGGTACTTTTCGCGAGGGAGTACCGTCATCATTGCGCTTTTTCTCTCGCGAAAAGTGCCTACTTTGTTGTTGTTAATTCACTGATTAAAACACAAAAATAGTCTTTTACAATTTTCTGTTCAGAAGAAGTAACAAATTAAATTTTGATTCAACCTTAAAACAATGCAATTTTTTTTCGTTTTCTTTCCTTAACGTTCTATTTTATGGCATCCAGGTCTGACATTTTTTTTTCCAGTATGGACGCTATATATAAACTATGGCGTCTCAGGTGTGCTCCATAGTCTACAACTGAATTTCCATTTGAAAAAAAAAATCTTACGAATCCCTTTTTTTTTTATTATTTTTATTTTTCATCAATAAATTTTTTTACTATTTTTGACATAGACGAGGTTACATATTTATACTTCAAATATTCATAGTGATCTTTGGTTGAATTTTGAACACGAAACTTGTCATATAAAATAATTGTCTTAATCATTATTTTTTTTGTTCCCTGATCACCTGGACGTTTTATTTTATGGCGTCCTAGTCCGACTTGGTTTTGTTATTATTTTTTTACAATATGGACACCATAGTCGACCAGGTTCTCATTTTAAAAAAAAATTCTTAGCAATCCTTTTTTTTTATAATTATTCTTTTTATTTCTATTAATAAAAATTTCCGCTATTTTTGACACAGATGGAGTTACATTTTGAACACAAAAAAAAAACATTTATTGTTATTCTCTAAAACATCATATCTATAAAATAGAGTTGATTATATATGTTCAATCCATTGTATCTAAATCGTAAGGATCAGATTAAATCAAAATTCATGCTACATATCGACTGTGGGGATTTTTAGTTTATAATAAATATTTGATATACCAATCGTACGTATAAGATCTAACCGGAATCCAGGCTATATATATAGATGGATTGGCGACCTGTTTATTGATTCATCTGTGGGATTTTAATTGTTGACATCCATTTTATTTTATGTTTTTTTTGTTTTTGCCTTTTATTTTCCTTTGATAAGAGAACTGGGGAACTGCAAGTATAATGTATTTTAGTCTCCCAAAGAGAGACATGTTACACGGATATGACACTGAAAATCTCAAACATCTACAATCCCTGAATTCCTTTTAATATATCTTTCCTCTTCATTTTGGAAACAATGGAAACTTTTCAAGTGATCACAAAACGAAGGCAGAACATCTCCGTTACGCTAATAATGGATTTGATAAATAAGACGAAACAATTTATCGGGAAATCTGATAATCACTTGTCCTGACACTGACATCACTAAAACGGTTTCAACAACTTTATGTACACAACCCTGTATAGAATTCACATCACCCCCGGTACCGTAATAGGGAATCTTTTACAATTACTTGATCTGGACCGTTCTTTTTAACTTGGCACGAATCTCAAAGCCCAATAATTCTGCCCCCTCCATCAGCCCGAATCCCAAAGCGGCTGGGAGTTAATCTCAAACCGTAAAGTGAAGGAAATCTTTTACGGTATCGGAGAAGATATTTGCCCACCCTGTATAATGGGAATATATAAGAAATATCCTACCACTATATTTATTTACAAGTCTTCAGATTATGCATTTTTCTTTCCTGTTTATATGGAGATTAGCAGTGAGCAAAAATTCATAGGTTTGTGATGGCTAAAACAAGAATTATATTTTAACATTTTTGAGGGTTAGTTACGACAATAACCCCAAAATAGAAATAATTTTGAATTTCGTCTTTGTTATATATACACCCTTTCTGCGCCCGATTTCCTGTTTTCGCCTCAACAGATAGAGAGACTCTCTCTCTCTCAGTAGACACTCTCCTTCTCTGTCTTCTTTGCCCCTCAGAATTCCACATCTTCGTAGTTCGTACCTCATCTAATCTTGTTTAACTTGTAACAATGGTACGATCTCTCTCTGTTCGCGATTGATTTTTTATTCGACGAAATCATTCTCCGATTGAAATAACAAATTTTTCGTTCAATCTAAACGCAGGTAGTTGCTCAAAAGGTTAAGGAGGCTGAAATAACTGAGCAGGATTCGCTTCTCTTGGTATCATTTGACGATAATGTTCCATTAATAGGCTTCCTGCTTGTTTTGTTACTTTCTTTCGCAAATTTTTTTAACGTATAGATCTATATCGGTTTGAATTTCATACATTTGATCTCTTAGTCTAGCATATCTATGAGGTTTCTTCCATTATTTTATTTGAACTTAATTGAGTTAGAAGTCTGATTATCATCGATGCTTCTTAATTTGTGCTTCTTTAATTTTTTTTATTATATATAGTTTCTGAATTTCATTGAATAGGCTATTCAGGACTCTTAGATAAATGCTCTCTATCTTTCCAATTAAGTTAATTCCTTGGGTTCACAATGACATTTTCTCTCTCTTTTTGCAATCCATCGAGATCTGCAGTTTGATTACATGAGAAGAGTGAGGCAATGTACTATGCATAGCGCGGATTGGTCCGTACTATAGATCAATATCTTTGCTTCCAAGTTTCAAATAGTCGATTTAAACCGTTCAACATGATCTCCATGTGAAAATGTACTTGCAGAATAAATTTTATATTTTTTAGAATTTGTTTACTATTTTTTAGATAGGTAGAAAATCACTCCTTTTGAATGGTCTAGAATTTTTAGATCAAGTGATTTTCTACCTATCTAAGGTTAGTAAAGAAATTCAAATGTAAAATTTGATCAACAAGTACATTTTCGTATGGAGATTATGTTGAATGGTTCAGATCGATTGTTTGGACTATAAAAATGACGATATTGATTCATAGTACAGACCAATGTGCGCTATGAAGAGTACCATACCCTCACTCACATGAGAATATAACTACTGTGTCAATTTAATTTTGACACAGAATAGAAACACTCTTTTTTATTTTAGATTTCTCATCACAGTTGATCTGTTTGATTTCTAATATCCTGATCTATTTATTAACCCCCAGCTCGTTCTTAAAATATTAATTCCATACATCTTAGCTCTTACATATCTTGCCTATCTAATTACGTGCTTTCTTTCTGATCTAAGGATAACTAGGTACTTTAATTCCTAATTTCTATGGGCAGATCTTTATTTATTTATGCACCAGAAAAGTCTTGTTGATTGTTTAGTTTAAATGAGTAAATTAAAACCTTACTTTTGTACTTTTCTAACTTGAGCTATATTTGGATTTGATTAATCATATATATTTTACAGACTAGAAATCTGCTTAGGATAGCGATATATAACATAAGCTACATTAGGGGCCTCTTCCCTGAGAAGCACTTCAATGACAAGTCTGTTCCAGCCTTAGGTGAGCATTCTTCCTTTCTGTTTATGTTACTTGGTAACCTCCACTATTTTAGTTTTTTTTTTTTTTTTTTTTCTGATTTCTTCTTCTTCTTCTTTTCTAATGAAGAGATGAAGATTAAAAAGCTGATGCCCATGGATGAGGAGTCCAGGAGGCTGATTGATTGGATGGAGAAAGGTAAAAAATAACATCAGATTCAGTCCACTTCAATGTTAACATCTGAATTTGTTTGTCATTATCTTTTTTTAGTGCTTGAGGCACATTGGATGATATATTATGGCTGAAATTTAAGCTTAATTTAAAATTAAATACAGGTTGAATATAACTGCAGCAAACAAATTCAGGCTTACTTCTCATGTGTTTTTTTTTTATAACTGGACAATGACTGTCAAGTTTGTGCATGAAAAATAAAATTACATCCAGGCCCATCTAGTTCATCTAATTACATCTAAATCATCTGAACAACTCCTTGTACCAGATTACATCCAGACCCCTCAAATTCATCTAATTACATCTAAATCATCTGAACAACTCCTTGTACCAGAACTCCTTGTACCAGTCTCAACAGTACATGTTTCAAAGGTGCAATTCCTGCCAAATTCGATCTGATAACACAGCCGCTGGCACCCTTGTGGTTAATATAAGTGTTTGTATAGCTAGTCTAAGTTTCTTCTTCATTGGTTAAATATTTTGTAGGAGTATATGATGCCCTCCAAAAGAAGTATCTCAAGACACTCCTCTTTTGCATCTGTGAGAAAATGGACGGCCCCATGATTGAAGAATATTCATGTAAATATCTACTATTACGTTGTCTTATCACTGCTTTATCCCCTGTATCTCCAATGGCATGGTTACAGAGTCTAGTTCTTTAGTGACACAATTTTATCTAAATGCAGCTTGTAATATTCTTTTAAGCAAATTTATTGATTAATTTTTTTTTGAAGGTCAAATTTATTGATTAATTATATATAGTAAAAAAATATTAGAAGGTTTATGAGTAATAGTATGTGTTCCTGTAGTTACTAGTCATGAAGCCCCAATCTGACAGGTATTGTACCAGTTGCTTCAACTGTATCAAACCCTAGATAATGTAATCAATCCCAAACAATCCTAACTTATCTTCCATTGCCCTGAAACAAAACTAGTGCTGTTTTACTTTTATCCTCAGCGTTGCAAATGAAAACAAAACATGCCAAGAAAAGATAAAAACAAATGGAAGGTATAAGTATCCTAATCATTTGTTTTAACTGTATTTTAGGTCAGACACCAAAAGATCAGATGTGTTGCTCAGTAAAGTCTGTCAAACAGATAAGAATTTTATGTTAATTATATTTTGTTTAATATTTTGCACAGTTTCATTCAGCTATCCTAAGACCAGTGAAGAAGAGGTCCACATGAACATGACTTGCAATGGAAACAAAAAGAGTGCAGCTACCTTCAAGTCTGACACAGCAGATGTTACACCTGATCAAATGAGGTTCCTTTATTCTGTTATATTCCTCTTTCTTTGGACAAATTCTTTCTTTATTGATTAGTATTAAGTTTCAGAGGAACTTACCATAAAATTAAAACAAGATAAAGCTAAAAATGCAGAAAATTAAAAGAAAATATGAAATTCATCTATTTGTAGGCGCTCTGCATGCAAGATGGTCAGAACCCTTGTTTCATTAATGAGAACTCTTGACCAGATGCCTCAAGAGGTACATATTATTTGTTCTTGTTCATGGAAAATGGAGATTCTATCTTCCTAACTTCCTAACTTCCACATTTTTTCAATTTTAATTTTGCAACCCATTTTAACTTTTGTGGGATTATTTGCATGTAGCACTGCACAAGCAAAATCTTATTTAAGTGCACTAGTTGATTGTAACTTTATAATTTTGACTCAGCCAAATCTGTTATAACTATTTCCTTTGAACTTTAAACACCAACAATATTTTTTTTTCTTGGTTTAACTTGTTCACTTTTCAATGTTCTATTTCAATTTCTCTTAGAAAAAGGAAACTTATTATGGGTACGGTAAAAATATTTAAAGGAATATTCCCCTGGCACCCCACTAATCTATGCATAAATTATTTGCAAATAATACAAAAAATTTGGACATTTACTTTTGTGAGTGTTGGTGCTGTTGTCAATGATGACTATTTCAAAGTTAGTTTTGCATAAATTCCCACAAAGAAGTTCCAGTATCATACTGAAGAGGATTATATTGATAAATTATACTGTTCTATTCCAGCGTACCATTCTGATGAAGCTATTATACTATGATGAAGTCACGGTATGTCTGAGCTTGAGACGTGAAGTTATTTTTTCCCTTCATTTGTTTTTATTCAACCAAACCAGGATCAAATTATTGCTTGGGTACCTTGTTAGAAAAGGCACAATTGTATGAGATTACATCCATCTCAAGTTGTTATATCAGTAAATTACTGTGTAGTGTTGAAATTGATCCGGGTAATATTGTTTTCAACTTGATTTATTTTGATTAATTTCTTTTACTATCTGAATTTCTGAATTTTTGCCCCAACATGTATTACATTCTATTACATAGTTTGGATCTTTGGAAAGAGTGAGGCTCTGGTACTATGCATAGTGCTGATTGGTCTGTACTACGGATCAATATTTTTGTTTTCAAAATTCTAATGATCGATCCGAACCGTTCAACATGGTCTCCATATGAATATGTACTTGTAAACTAAATTTTAGATTTTTTTGAATTTTTTTACTATATTTTTAGATGTGTAGAAAATCACTGTTTTTGGATGGTGCAGAATTTTCAGATCAAGTGATTTTCTACCCATCTAAAAAAATAGTACAAAAGTTCTAAACAATGTAAAATTTAGTTTACAAGTACATATTCATATGGAGACCATGTTGAACGGTTCGGATCGACCGTTAGAACTTTCAAACCGAAGATTTGAGTCCATAGCACGGGCCAATATGCACTATGCATAGTACTATAGCCTCACTCCTTTGGAAATATATGTAGTGGCTAATTTTGGGTTTGATATCGCAAGGATCATTTAATCAGCATATGCTGGTCACTAAATGAATATCACTGGTTATCAGTTTTTTTTTGCAAACCGCCAACAAATATATTGATAACAAAGACACTGGTTATCAGTTGAATCATACAACCAATATTTATCTTGTTGTTCCCTTTTATTTTAAGTTTCATCACCATTTTATGCTGTCGATTCTAACCTAGTGTAATTGCAGCTTAGATATTAGTTATGACAATCAAAAAAGAAATTCCAAAAGACAGCTGTTAGAATTTATTTAGCACAAAATGCATGAAGTTACTGAAAAGATTGGCTTTCTACTAAAAAGGTTCTTGTGAACATTTATCATTCCAGCCTGAGGATTACGAGCCCCCATTTTTCAGAGGTTGCACAGAGAACGAAGCAGTGAATATATGGAATAGGAACCCCTTAAAGATGGAGGTCGGCAATGTAGATAGCAAGCACCTTGTGCTAGCCCTCAAGGTACTCCTTTTACCTGTACTGTACCTGATTGATCTAGTACCAGCTTACGCCTTTAGGGATCAGTGCATAATTAATGTTTAAGAGAAAAATAGCACACAGTCAAATGACATCTTCAAATGTATATATTGCGTGTACTGATATACTAGACATTAACTTACCTATTGTGCTATTGCTGCATTACTGGCTGAAATTGAAATTCTGCCAATATTGTTTCTTGTTCCTTTTATTATGATAAATATGATCATTCTTTTTTTCATCATGTGGGTGTACGTTTGCCTATATGTGTTCTTTGTGTAGGTTAAGAGTGTTCTTGATCCATGTGAGGATGAAAATGGAGACGCCCCGGGTGATGATATGAGCCTGGGAGATGATTCTGAAAATGAAAAAGTCTCTTCTGACAGTGAGGTTATTCTCTTTCTCTGTGTGTTCAGTCACATTTCTGATTTAGCATCGAGGTACTGATATACCTGGTGTTACTGTAGTTTGGGAGTTTCCATTTGTTGCCTTTGGATTACTTGTAAACAATATACTCCAAATAAAATACATAGATATTTTTTTGGTCAAGTTAAAATCAACTGTTGATGTCAACCTCTAAATCAAGTTCAATGTATGGTAGAGGGTTATGCTAGTTTATATTCCTCTCTACGAGTTGCCATTTTTTGCAGTTAACGATATTGTACTAGCTAAGTAAATAACGGACACTTTGTAATTTTTTTCGTTTATTAATATATTTGTGAATGGGCATCCAGCCCACTCACCTTAAAATAAAAGTCCAACTTATGTTTATAATTTAAATGTTTTCAATACCACAAACTTTCAGATTGGCACTGCTGAACTTGATTGCTACTTCATTGCTCCTAATGGTACCTTAAATCAAGAACCTTTGTCATCTTTTTTTTTCCCTTAAAGTGATTGATATACCTCCTTGTTAACTGAATTAGTAATTTGACAGTTCCCAAGAAGGAAAAAGGAGCAAGTGGTTCAATTTCTGATGGTCAGTGATCCTTGTCACATTAGAATACAAAATATAGTGGTGACACACAGTACTAGCTTTCTTTCTATTCCATGTCTGAACTTTCTTTTTTTACAAAACTTCTTGTTATCATTAGATGAGACTCAAGATAATGTAATGGGGGCAACAAATATGGATGAACTGACCGCTTTAGTAACAGAATGGATAAATACTAGGGAAATCAACACTATTAATATCTCAGATGTTCTCTCATACCTCCCAGAGGTTTCTTCGGTAAGTTTTCTTTTAGACATATATATACATCTGTCTTTTTCATTTCCTACTGCAAATTTGATAATTCTCTCTTTGTATAAAACTTGCAGGCACTGATTGAAGGTAGTTGGGCATGACATCATGTTATGATTTGAATAAAATTTATTATTTTAGTAATGATACCACGTGTTTCATTCTGGTACTACATGGTAATCCATAGTGTAATAGTTTGTACGGAATTATCCTGATTTTGACATTGGTTAAAGCCTCAGTCCATATCTGCTGCTTTTTTGCTTGAAGCCCCAATGTAAAACGAAGCACCAGATCCACACCTTTGAAGTACTTATAGGGAAGAGGTCTATTTTGTGTTGGTATAAATCCAGTTTGTTTGCTTAGATCCAATGGACCGGGTTGTAGCAGCAGCCTGCCTTTGAGGAGAGAAAAGCAGCAGATATGTATCTGCTGAAACCTTGTATTCGTTTTGAACTCTTATCCTTCTTAGGATTCTGTTTAGGATTCCAGAATTGTATTAATTTAGGATTTTAAACCTGGGTCAGATTGTTAGAGATGAACAAGAGATGAGTAAAAGAAGGGTTACTTGTTACCATCCCCTCTCAGTAAATTGCAGCTTTACTTTTCACTGTTATAGACGTCACCACAACTAGTATTTCCTATTTTATTCTGAGAACCAAGTGTCCTGTATAACAAATCTTTATTTGTAATAAAAAAATTCTTTAATTACTAACATCCTTGTTTATAGAAATTGTGGATAATCTAGTCAACCAAGGACTTTTAGCAAGAGCAAGCAAGGACAGCTTTACGATAAGCAAGGTAAACAACCTGCAATTGCTCCTGTTGTACTAGTATCATTTTAAATTTATAGGTTGATATAACCTCTTTCCCATTGCTAGTCCAATTGCCAGATGCCAACTGGGGAGCAAGAAGTAGTAATGCAAGATGTGATAAAAACACAAGAAGTCAACAAGGGTCCTGACGAGGATTTCATGTACATGAAGGTATGCAAAATAGCTGTATACTACAATCAGTCAAATGGTACATCTTTTGTTTTCTGTGTCTACAATTAATGCACTGCAGGTGCAGTACATGTGGCAACATATGCAATGTTCTTCCCTATTGATACATGGAATTTAAGCAATTTCTAGCTCTACAAGACAAATCAGCAAATCACATTATAGTTAATTGATTGAATGCTAACAAAAATGAAATGTAAAACACTAAAATGCTATTACTTTATACCACATATGACCTGTTTCAGTCAGCATTGTAATATGAAAGATTATCCTATCTAACAAGTTGATTGTTTTCTCAAAGGCTCTGTATCATGTCCTTCCCATGGATTATGTGTCAGTAGCAAAGCTACACAATAAGTTGAATGGAGAAACAAGTCAGAACACTGTGCGCAAGCTGATTGACCGAATGATCCAGGATGGCTTTGTCAAAAATTCAACCAGTAGAAGATTGGGTATGCAACTTTGCACTTTCCTCCATGCTAATTGCTCTCTCAATCTCTCTCTCCAACTGTCCTCCATTCATTTAAATTTTGAATGTACAAAAACAATTATTTACAGGTAAGCAAGTTGTTCATTCTGAGATCAGTAACAAAAAGCTCCTTGTAATTAAAAAGAAACTTGAAGTGGTAAGCAAATTAAATTCTTTGCACATACCAGTACTTTTGTCCATTATAGAACAATTTATTTTGATTTTATGTGACTCTTGAACTGGGTCTCTGTCTGCTTTGACAGGGTCTTGACAACCATGGCTCTCAGGCATTTGAGTTTGATGAGTTCGATATCCCAAAAGGTAACTTTTAAGGCCTCAGGAAACATATTTTCAACCTTTTTACATAATTTCTGACACAATATTTATGGGTTTGTTTTTCATGTGTGTTTCAAAAAGGGCCCTAATATATCCTTTATCTTGTTAGATAAAATAATGCGAGATGGGTCAACTATCGGTGGAGTCCACTCTGTCGGCTCTGATCAGACTGGGACCCGAGAGAGATCAGAGATGCAAAATAATATGTCTTCTGCAAAAGACAGAGAGCAGAGTAGTACTCCTGTGAGCATGCGAGGGGTAATGTTGTCACCCTATCACTACTACTTAAGGAAGTAACTTCAGTGAAGCCAATTTCCTATTATATATCTTCCCTATTAAAACGTGCATTGGTTGATTTAATGAGAATTAATTTTTTTTTTTTAAGCCTGCTGAATCGCTAGAGAGTGGAGTACTGAATGAAAAAGTTAGAGGTAGAGTTCGTGGTGCCAGTAGTGGTGATGATATCCAATCCAACTCAAGCAAGCGACCAAGGAAGTCTAGCACGGTCTCTCTCTCTCTCTCTCTCTCTCTCTCCCTCCTCTCCTCTCATGTTACCCTTGTCTATGAATTATAGAAAGTGCCCCTAAGGCCATTTATGATTGTCGATGATGGCAATGTAGAGAACTTATGTTTTAAATATATGCTTTATTAGTTGAAAACCAAAGCAATGTTAAGGTTGAGGACACTTAATATGGCAAAATGGCACAGAGAAGTTGTAAGCAATGGAAAATTAATTAAGGATCCAAGGAAATCAGAGGGTTAGAGATATATCTGAACATAAATTCCAAGAAGGACACAAAATGGTTTTATTCATTCAAGTTCTATTGTTTTATAGTTCACTGACCTAGTTGTTGTTGCAACTTTGACAGGTGAAGGAGCCGATTCAGCAGCTCGCAAAGCGCATCAAAGCAAAGGTTCAATGAGTCATAGATATTGTTTTATGTGGAAGTTGGTGCTTAGTGTTTTCTATGTCTTCTAAATAAATTTTTAAAATTTCAATTGCAGGAGTTGTACTGGTGTTACTTTGAATTTGTTTTAGTTGCACTGCTAATGTGGTTTAGTGCATATTGTAAAGTTATATAGCAATTCTACCCGAAAATCTGTATTCTGTTCTGACATATAGTGATTTTACATATTTGCTCAAGGGAATTCCCATGCGATAGACAGCACTTTTCAATTGAATGTCTTTTTGGAAAGAAAGAAATTAAATAATAAGTCCCTATAGTTTATTGTGATCTAAAGCTGTTAACTCTCACTTGCAGTATACAAATTAATCTATAATCTATGTTTTGTGCTTGTATGAGAAATGAAACATAGTGGAATGATTAAAGTTTATTAGTTCTCAACTTTAAGTTGCATTGAGCATTAATCAATCGATAAAACTAAAATAAATATATGTAATAGATAATGGAGCAAAAGCAACATCTTATGTATGAGATGTCGCATGTTCAAAACTCGGATGGAAGAATTTCTAGTAAATATTAAATATTTGGGTTGATTGACCTCCAAACTTTACTCAAAAAAAAAATATATATATATATATATATATATTACTAGTGGAATAAACAGTTTCCCTAATTGAAGATTAAGAAACCAAATTGTCCCAAAAAGATCTAGTTCTGTCAGGTTAAAATTTACAAGAAAATAAATAAGATAATTTTTTATGCTTGGGATTTCTAATTTTGACAATTACAAAATTATATTGTCGAAGAGAACATGTGTTGATGGAGAATGTGAAACAAAGGTGCTTGCCTAATTATTTGAATTTTCCAATGCCGTAAAGAGTATGATTTCAGGAAGGACACCATTTGATCCTGATTGTTGTTGGATATGCTGATCTATTAACTCAATTTCTCTTCGCAAATCAACTTCAGCATCTTCAACTTCTCGTACTGATCAGTCACCACCGGTAAATGCTGAGCCATTTATGGTTATAACTTTTGCTGAAAAGCAAGATTGTCCATGCACATAAAATGAAACATGTTTATAAAAATGTACCTCAATAAATTTTTAATTTTCTCCAACATCTCATTAAATTTAATTCCAATTTGACATAATTTCTCAATATATTTATCTTGTAACTCTAAACTCAAAATATATAGACGCCAATATATAAAACCTATGTTTGTTTTATATCTCATAATGCATGCATATAAAGCACCATATTCATGGGTGATTGTAGTTGTTGTATATATTGGCTAATGCAAAATGAATGCATCTGACACATCTTTCTGGTTTTGCATCTAACTTAATTTAAAACAAGCATGAAGTTTCAGTTGAAAAAGTAATTTATACATGTTACCTAGCAATTTAATTCGCCACTAGTTAATTAGTTTAATATTTTACACCTATGTAATTTACTGCCGCTAAATTATCCAAAAAAATTGACAGCTATTTTTTTTTTTTCACAATCAAGTTTGGCAAAATAAAACTCGCGAAAGGAACATTAAAGAACGTCAAATAATTAGATCCCAATTTTAACCGTGAATTAATATTTAATTTTATTTGTTTTAACAATCTTGCTGTATGTCCTTACAAACTATTTACAGTTGTTGACATAACAATTTCAACAAGATCTCTAAAGAAATACACATGCTATTAAAACAAATTGGAAGTACAATCAGAGGGAGACAAAATAATGTTTTGCACCGAGTAATGACGAATTCTATAGTTAATTACTTATGATTTTAATATAGTGCAGCGAACATACAAATTAATAAGTAAATAATATAAATAACACAAAATTTATGCATGTACTCCTTAAAATTACAAATATAATATTTTTTTTCTTGTAAAACATAACAAATTCTTATAAATTATCTTTTTATTTTCATTATTAATATAAAAAATATCTATCACTCTTTTTGTATATCACTCATTTAATATTGTTAAATGCAGATATAAAAATACATATTTAAGAAATTCTGAAATTGATACAACTGGACTCAATAATTTAAAAAAAAATAAAGAAAATTTTTAGTGTGCCCATACAAACTTTTGAAAGGGCCAATTTACCCATCAAAACACCATAATATCCAAAATCCCCACAAAATCTTAACATTCTTTCTTCTATCCCTTTTTTATATTTAATTTTTTTTAAAATTGAATTGACCAATATGCCATTTAATTTTAAATGAAGGTGTCCATTACTTCTAATGTCTTCTTTCTCTCTTATATTTTTTCCTCCTCTTCTTCCAAATTTTTAAAATACAGGAGAGGAGTGTGGAAGGATAATTACTTTTTGATAACACAACACTACACGAAATGTGAATTTGCCTTATCATAGTGCAACACATGATAACCTGAGTCATCCAATATAGGAACTGTTATATTTTGATCGGTAAATGAATTTAAACAAATTTGAGAAATGTTTAATCGGCCGGTGAATTTAAACAAATTTGGAAATTTTTAAATAAAAAAGACGGACAAATTGAATACCTTGACCAGTTAAATTGGTTGGCACTACAGCACTACTCGACCAAAGAAAAATGGTCATCAATTGTGTGTGGCACGAAGAAAAACAAAAAATATATAGCAGTCGATCTCTTCGTATCAATAGCTCGCTACACAATTAATAAATTTCGATGGTTACAGAGGTGCGAATCCAGGTCGTATAATATTTTGCGTGATATTTCGAGATCAGGCTTTACTCAAAATTGCACAGAGGCTAGCTAATCAGGGTAGGCAATATGTATGGGATAGAAAGGGAACAACATATCCTTGTTTTGAAATTCAGGAACTGTTGTAATAGGTCTACGGGCTAAGCAAAAAAAATAGAGTAAAGATGTAGGGGTCCGCCTAGCTCTCCCCCGTGAACAATCCCCCGTTTCATCCCCCGTCAGTTGCATTAATTAAGGTAGTTAGTTAGTTAGAATTTATAACTGTCAGTGTATTTTAAGAATTTGCAGAAATATTCATATGTAGCACAACTAGTATTCATCCATCTATATGAATGTATTCACATTTGCAATAGAAATATATTTGGATATATTACAACAAAAAAGTAGAGGACAAACAACATGTGTGGGGGACCGCACAACTGTCAGAGCATTAATTAAGTGGGGGACCGCATAACCGTCAGCGCATTAATTAAGTGGGAGACTTCTAACTACCTTCAGCTCATTTTAGAAATTTGCAAAAAAAGTATTCATCTGTAACACAACTAGCATTCATCCATCTATATAAATGTATTCATCTTTGCAATAAAAGCATATTTGGACACATCAATCACTCATCTTTTACACGTTTTTAGATATGGGTTTTTTTTTCTCCGTTCAATCTAACCAATATTTCTGACGATCTGTGAGGAATTTTGCAAATCTAAAACCACGAATGTCTTCTACACAATTTTCTCTTTCAAATGAGATCCATGATGACATACTTTCGAGTTGTCCGTTGCACAAGTATTCACACCTCGTCATGCAAGTATTCATCCCGCATTAAGCAAGTATTCATCCTCATCGTGTAAGTGTAAATAGTTAATGTACCAAGAGTATTACACGTTTTTAGAGATGGGTTTTTTTTTGTCCGTTCAATCTAACTAATATTTCTGACGATCTGTGAGGAATTTTGCAAATCTAAAATCACGAATGTCTTCTACACAATTTTCTCTTTCAAATGAGATCCATGATGACATACTTTCAAGTTGTCCGTTGCACAAGTATTCATCCCGCATTAAGCAAGTATTCATCCTCATCGTGTAAGTGTAAATAGTTAATGTACCAACAGTATTACAAACATATGTGCATACCAAACAAATAAAAAGTATTCATCCATAAGATATCAAGTATTCATACATATAAGTTAAAGTATTTATGCCTAAGATATTAAGTATTCATCCATAAACGTTGAAGTATTCATCTCTAAAACATTAAGTATTCATCCATATGTACTTAGTACGCACTGTTCTAATTCACCATTAATGAAGCTTTGTTCTTTGCAAATAACTCGGATCTGACCCAGCGGAGGCAGATCTGACCCGGCGGTCGACAGTGATGGATCTACTCCAGCGGAGGCGGAGGTGGGAGAGAGAGGAGGCGGAGGTGGGAGACGGAGGTGAGAGACGGAGGTGGAGGTGGGAGAGGGAGGCCGAGAGGGAGAGGTGGGAGAGGCGGGCGGAGGCGCAGAGGGAGAGGTGGGAGAGGCGGGAGAGGCGGGCGGAGGTGGAGGCGGAGGTGGAGAGGGAGAGGTGGGAGAGGTGGGAGAGGGAGGGAGAAAGAGGAAAGAAATAAATGGAAAAAATTAGGTAATTAATTTGTAGGGCCATTAGGTAGTTAGAATTTTGAATTATAGTTAGAAAAGGTAGTTAGTTAGTTGGGGGATGAAATGGGGGATGGATAGATGGGGGAAGATATAATTACCCAAAGATGTAGTCCCCCCACTTCAGTCCCCTAAACGTCCCCTCCATTATAACTAACTTTTTCAATCATTGAACCACCTTGAAAACCGTGTAAAACGTATAAAAGTTGAGTCCAGTTTTTTTCTTTAAATACTTATCATAAGTATGAATACTTCATATCTTAGGTATTCATACTTTCCATTATAACTGAATACTTTCCATATTTGAGTCCAGTTTTTTGGATTTAAATACTTGATATCTTAAGTATGAATACTTGATGAATTATATATAAATATTTGATATGTTAGGTATGAATATTTTCCATTTTGTATGAATACTTTCCATATTTGAATATTTGATACCTTGAAAAAACGTGTAAAAGTATGTCATCATGGATCTCATTTGAAAGAGAAAAAAAAATAGAAAACATTCGTGTTTTTAGATTTGCAAAATTCCTCATAGATCGTCCCAAAAATTGGTTAGAATGAATGGAGAAAAAAAAAACTGCCTTGAAAAACGTGTAAAAGATGAGTTGTATTGTGTCCAGTTTTTAGAGTATGAACTTGATATCTTAGGTATGAATACTTGATGAATTAGATATGCATACTTCATATCTTAGGTATTCATACTTTCCATTTTGTATGTGAATTAATTTAATCAATGAATGGGGGACTGGTGGTGTGATCCACGTGACTTTTTGGTTGTGGTCCCCGAGGCAATCTGACAATTTCCATCCCCGAAAAGTAATGGTCCCCAGTCCGTATGTGAATTAATACTTGATATGTTAGGTATGAATACTTGATGAATTAGATATGCATACTTCATATCTTAGGTATTCATACTTTCCATTTTGGGACTGAATTGAATGGGGGACTGACAGTTGTACTTTGACAGTTAGGGGGACGTTTAGGGGACTGAATGGGGGGGACTGTTAGTCGATCCCAAAAAAATATATATCTGAGCTTAAGATTTGCAATGTAATTCTCTAAAGTCTGAGTCGGGAATGATACATCACCACTCACAATGCACACACCTTGTAATATAATGATACATCACCACTCTCAGTGCACACACCTAGTACTATATTACAAGCAGTGGAAACAAATCTTATAATCACAGAAACGTAAAATTAAACAGTGACAAAGAAATATGAATGTTCAAATTTTATTAACCTTTGAAATTTCACACACTTTATTTAATAAAATTTAGTGGTTTATAAAGTGTAATCCGTTGAAGTCGAAAATATTTCTCAAAAAAGAGCCCAGAGTCATAATTTTTATTAATTAAAATCACACTAGGTCCATCATTGCAGGCTTGAAGCTACGTCGTAACTGTTTTTTTTTCTTTTTTTTTGTATGTTGGCGTATGTGGATGGCAATTTTTTTTTGTTTTTTCTGTACGGTGATGCAAAATTTTGTTTGTAAATTGAGACAGTATCCGCGAGAGTGAAAAGTAATTATCCACACAGAAAAGTGTTTTTTTCATTAGTAATAGAAGTATCCGTGAGAGTATACCGACAGTATTCGCTATACTGTCCCATTCTTTTAATATGTTTTGGAAGAAAAATTCTAAAAGGTTGTGAGCCTAATACCATCACGCAAACGAGTGGGGATCTCAACTTTTGTGTGACCGATGTGTACGGTGCCTATTCGGAAATAGCGCAGGGGCCAGTATAATTGTGCCTCGAGATTCACGCAGAACGTATTTTAACGGTTGCGATTTTTTCAAGAAAACAGTCAAACATTAAGATATCTCAGAGGATGAGAATTCCACGCGAACAAGGTATTTGGTTGTACTGAGTATGCGGACCCCACCCACGTGTTCCATGCCGAAATGAAGCATGATTTTCTGCGTATTATTTAACTGTAGTCGTTGAGTTTCTATTTCATCCGTTATACATTTCAGGATCAATCGTTTCATATCAAGCCTCATATTTAAGGATGTACAAACTTTCGGTCCAAAAAATGGATAGATAGTGCGCAAATCATAATCCGATCTAACGGCTCTGAGAAGAGCAGGCTGGCCTGCCCTTTTTAATGTTAATATGTTATTTAGTACGAAGAGGGTTCAAATGTCAAAAAATTTCCACTGTATCTCTATTTTTATAAACTTTAATAATTCAAAATTTAAAACTTAAAAAGGCAAAATAAAACCGTTAGATGTGATCTATGTTATTTTCTCTATGTTCTCCTAAAAGATTCTCACATTTCGATTTTGTTTTTATGTGAATCAATAAGTTGAAAAATTAACGTCTAGAAATTATTCACATTAGTACGTTTTTTACAAGCTCTTGATGACAACCAAAACAAAATTGAAATGTCATAATTTTTTACACGTGCATAGATAAAATGATGTAGATCATATCCAACGGTTTTATTTTGACTTTTAAATTTTGATTTATTAAAGTTTTTAAAAATAGAGCATGATAGAGGCACACAAAATAGAGACATTTGAATCCTCCTCATTTAGTATTGACTAGACAAAATTATCGTTGACCGGATCAAATAAATTGTGATACTTGCATGATGATAATAATGTTGGCATGACGGTATGGACTTGATTTAAAAAGTTGATTTTAAAAAGAACTTTTTCATAGTTTTTTGAACGGGGATTTCCAACGGATTGAGAAGAGAAAAATGTTCTCGTTCAAAGGAAACACTGTGAATTGTGGCATTCATAGTAATATCAGTATTCAGTATTCATAGTAAATTTCGGTCGAACTCTTTTGTATTTTTCTAAGTGAACTCAGGCATACTTCCGACATAGACATTTGATATGAATAACAAAGAAAAAATGTAAATTTTAAAATACTCAACATGAATAATAAAACAAAATAATCAAAGTAGATAATAGAAGTACTTAACATCAATTATTACTTAGATTAGTTTGTTTTATTCTCCATCAGGCATTTAATTCCTTATAAATATCAATTGGTTTCTCTTCGTTAATTTCCACCGATAGTGATTTTTATTAATATTTCCCCATTCATCATAATAGAGTTTTCTCCATTTAATTAGTATACAAATGAACAAAATAAATTTGTATGAATTATAAATATAAGGCTGCAATGAATTTGTTTATTTTGAAAGTGAATAACAGCATGAAAAGGTGAAATCAATACAAATTTAACTGAAGATACTAATAGATTGCCGCAACTAAAAGTATTTGCAAACATAGAACAATAAAGCAAATTTGATGCAATTACAAAAATTTGCAGGCAGCAACAAAATACTAATTAAAAAGTGAAACAAATGTAACCATATAACATCATAAACCACTAACAATTTTAATCACATTATTAATTATGATATTTTATCAAAACATGCACAGACATTCAATTTATGTGACTAAAATCTCTGTAAAAGAAGTGGTACTACTTTTTCAATCTTTCATAAGATGTTAAAATTGAAATATATCATTATCCGTTCACAAATTGCTAATTAATTAAAACTGGATTAAGATTCAATTGATGACATTACAATTCGCAAGTTAGAAGCACGATACTTATCTTATTATAAATAAATAAATAATAATAACAATGTCTTCAACATTAATTTCAGATAAACACTAGTTATACATGATAGATATCTCATTGTTACTTTTTATCCGGACTACTAATATCACGTTAATATTTTTGGGAGCCAACCATCTATTCGTTCAGAGGCGATCTCAGCCGTTCATTGATTTAATCTGAGCCACTCATCAAAAGTATATCTCAATCTCAGCCTTTAATAAAAAGTTTTGATTTTATGCTTCTGTTTCATATGTCCAAACGTGTAGAAGTCTAAACTAAGGTAAAAACGTACCCGTTTCAATGCAAAACAACACATATTTTTTTCTCTGCTATTGTGCGCGGAACACGCTTTCCTTCTTCCCGATGCAAAGGACGCGCTTTTCTTCTCTCCTTCCCCACGCGGTCTCCTTCTCCTCTCTCTCTTTCTCCTTCCCAATGGCACCGACTCTTCTCACTTATAAAAACACGGTGGCTCCAGCAGCGGCGCCCACTCCGATGGCATCGATAGTTGCCGCATTTCCTTTTCTCTTTTCTTGTGCGCGGAACGTCTTCGCTTCTTCCCAAAGCGAACCGACTCGCTTTTTCTTCTCCTTCAAAAGGAGAATATGAAATTGAAGCCAAAACCGTACAATTCTTCCCCATTCTTCGCATCTTCTCTCATCTGGGTCCGATTTGGGATCCGACTTGGCTTCCTTATCAGGGAACATGGAGGTAGCGTCGATCCTGTGGTACGGGCTAACAGTGTGAAGAAGAAGAGAAAGAGCGACGAATAAGCACAAGCTAAGAAAGTTGCGAAAGAAGCTCCGTCCCATGACGTAACAACAATTTTTTACTTTAGATTTTTGTTAGGAGGTTTCCAATAATTTGATCATTTTATTAGATGAGGTATTTTTTAACTTATTATTAGAATCTGTTTAATTCCTCCATTAAATTTCTTTAATTTTGGGAATTTAAAAGACTCGCAGCTATTTGAAGATGAGTTTTCTGTTCGGCAAGAATAAAACCCTTAATAGTACGCTTTAATTGAAACTGGATATCTTAATGTGTGCTTTGATTATTGTAAATAGTCCTTGCTATGCTGATAAACCAATTTGCTGATAAACTTGCCATGCAATTATATTTTATGATTATGTAGACATGAATCATATGAAATTCACTCTTATTTAAAATCCTCATGAAAAAAAAGTACTTGGATGAAAAGCTTCACATCTTTTAGAACATTAATCCTCACTCATTTTAGAAATCATCTTAATCAGAAAACCCAATGCCTTCTCAACTTTCCTTTTTTTACATGACATCTACAAAATTCAACACCAGCTTAATTTTAGAATTCAATGCCTTCTCAGTTATAGTTTCTCTTGCATAATCTACAAAAGTAATTCATTGTTTCACCTTTTTTGCAGAACTTATGAGTAGAAGAACTGAGTCTGACACTGAGTCATGGTTCAGAATTCAGAATTTTTGTTGAATCTGACACTACACTTATGAGTAGAAGCAACTTTTTTGCACTACAAATTCAGAATTTTGGTTGAATCTGACACTGAGTCACGGTTCTCTAGATCTGGTAAAACATTTAATTAAGTTTTAATTCTAGGTCAAAATATGCATCATCAAATGACTTCGGTTCAAAAATCCTTCCCTCTGTTCTGACAGAGTACCAAGTCCAAGTATGCCAATTAAATTACGTTATACAACATACATAAATGCTCATGCATTGACTTGAGAAAATAAATAGATGGTTTAATTTGACAGTCCTACATTTTTAATGACTGCTGGGAGGACATAGGGACAATCCGGTCCTTTTCCGAGACTAATTTCATAAAATCTTTTTCTTTATTTAGGTGGAAGTTGGAATACACACCCTTTTGGCAAAGGTATCTCGATCAGAGACAAGCTTAGGAAGCTAATTGTTTAACTTTGCAAGAGGTGTATTTATGCATATATTTGTTTTCCTTCCTCTTCATGCAGTCTCCAAAGTTTGAGTTTCTTGACTTGAAGAATCCTTTCTTCAAATCGCTTAGGTACCTCCAACGAAAATAGAATATTGTCAGGTAAACATTATCATATTATTGTTTTTTGTTTGTTAATATAATAATTATGAATGCTCTCAATGACAATAAACTATTTTGCTATATGTGTGGATACCGTAGAATTATGTATGAGAACAATGCTTTTTAATGCTTATGTTTTTCATTATATAATGTTTTTCACTTATTGATTAATTGTCATTGCTTTGTCATTTCATTTTTATTCTTCTTTACTTGTCATGGTCACTGACAGAGATTTTGGTTCATATATTCTCAAAATTTCAATGTTTAATCGATAGCTAAGGGAACTATAAAATATGGAGTACAGGTCTTGGTTCCTGATTTAGCTTATTTTTCCAATTAGGATTCATTTTTGTTTAGTTTTTGGTTACAAGAACCACACAGCTTGGCGAATCGGGCGAAATCACTGGGCAATCGCGGCATGGACGGCCGACAGAGAATCATATATCGGAACTAGGGGTAGCGTCTGAGGTTGATGCTAACTGGTTCAGAATTATGCTAAATGAGGTGCTTACAGCTATTCAAATTTTCTCACAAATTGAGGTGCTTACAGCTACATCTCACAAATTGATCGAACTATTTTTTTTTCATATTGCTAAAAAATACAAACCAATTACCTTAAAAAATCATCCAGTTTGCCAAATATAAATACTTAAGGGACTTCTTTGTAAATGTGAGAAGATAAATTTTCAAAAGGAATAAAGACGGTAGGAATATGCCAAGGATCTGTCAAAATAAAGAATAAAGAACCTTGTGACTCTTCTATAATCTATGCCCTTTGATTGCAAACAAACAAAAAAATTGTAAATATGTCAAATAGCAAGGTCCTATATGAAGAAAATGTCCTCACTCTCTTGACTGACAAAGAACTTAAAATAATTAAAGTTTAATCTTGGTTCTTGATGATTTTAATCTTTATCCTTTGGTTTCTCATACATAAACAGTGGCTTGGAACCTCTAAAACCAGACCTAATGTAGTTCAGACCTCATAACCTGGTGTGCGACATCTAAATAGACTCCTTGGCATAACCCCATGCATGACCAATATAACTGAACTCATGGTTTCTCACTTTACAATAATTAGAGCAGCATACATGGATGAGCATATATTGTGAAATTAAAACAACATGCAAGGGTTGGAACCACTAGGAGCTCGGAATTGGGAATTTTGACGCCTCAAGTTGTGCTACCTGCCAGTGTATCAGACACAAGGTACGATTTGTTAGTCTGTATCTGCTGGTTCAAAGCAATTTGATTGAGTCACTCAAGGGTAAATTAAGTCAAAACTTTCATTGACCCAGATGCAAGACTGGGAGTCTTCTGTACTGGAATCAAGAGAGTTATGTTTTCATTCATTGCAAAATTTTCAAATGTCTGTTAATCCTGGGAATAGAAACATCATTTGTACTGACAAATGTACCAGAAAATTCCATCACCCTTTGAATCAATGAAAGAAAGGGATAGTTTTGGCATTTTCCAAAAGCTAAAGGGATTTGTGCACAAGAGATATTATGTGCTATCTTCGTATATCGGATGGTTTATGCAAACTACTTCATTGAAAAAAAGGAACTTTTTGTTATACAAACCTATTTAATATTCTTTGTTGCAGCAGTACATATTCTCTGCTTTTTCCGGAACTATCATATACTGCCTTTTGTTTTATCATTTGCTAATCACATATTCTGATTTTTCATTAAGGGCAAAGTGGTAATTATTAGAGGGGAGGGTCCTAAAGGCGGGCCTGGCATGCCTGAAATGTTGACTCCTACAAGTGCCATAATGGGTGCTGGTCTTGGAAAGGTACTTTTAGCATGTCACCACTATTATTTTAACATTATTTAGTATTTTACACTTTTTGTTGCTACTGAAACTTTGCTAAATTTTATTGTAATATCATCATCATCATCATAATGAGTGCTCGTGTTTGTGGTTATTGGTCATAGTTGTGATCTTTTTCAATATTTTAGTTGGTTCCAGTTGATGGTCATATACTCATATTTGAACCCTTTTGCAATATGTGAAGTTGAATTTCCATGTGTTTATCTTTTCTGCTTCAAATTTTTACATAGAGTGGTTTTGATTTGACGATGCAGGAATGTGCATTGCTAACTGATGGTAGGTTCTCTGGTGGGTCTCATGGATTTGTTGTTGGCCACATTTGCCCTGAAGCACAGGTAGTTAGTTATAACTTGTCTTCAATAGTTCAATTTTATGTCCTAACTCCTAAGCAATAGTACAATTACCTTTAAGTTTTTTTAGTTGAAATTGACCAATCAGATTATCAAAAATTATAAATCTCAATTTGTAGGAAGGAAGTCCTATTGGCTTAATACAAACAGGTGATCAAATCACCATAGATGTTGCTAACAAAAGAATAGATGTTAATCTGACTGAAGAGCAGTTGGAAGAGAGACGAAAAAGGTGGACCCCACCATCTTACAAAGCCAACCGAGGTGTTCTTTATAAGGTACCTGGTTTAGCTCAATCCAAGATTTACTATGGTTCGCTCTATTAGAACCTGCTGGCACCAACAAACAACCAAGGCCCAAGTTAATGTTCAACCAATACCATATCACCTTGTATCATGATGTACCTGCCAGTACCAAGGAAGCATGGTACATTAGATCACAATTTCACAGTTGAAAACTAAAACAACAAATTAAAGTAAAAAGACAACTAAAACCAAGAACAGAAACTATTGCTCCAATACTGGCGCAAAGGAATTTTATATTAAGATGTAATGTTGACTCTAAAGCTTGATATGTTTTTTTTCTGAATTTAATTTGCACAGTATATAAAGAGTGTGCAATCAGCGTCACAAGGATGCGTCACAGGCGTAATGAAGGAAATAATTTAAGTGCATGGTAATTTAATTCTTGCGGCATTTAAGAGTGAAATGCTCTTGAAGCATCGAGTGGATGTCTGATGACGATTGAGTCGGCTTGAACAAAATAAAATGTAGTAATTGAACTAGACAATTTTGTGAATTCAATTTTTGTAGTGGAACCAGTCTTGTCAACTTTCTTATTTGTTATTTTCCTGTCGTCATGTCAAGCTTATGGTGCTATTTCCATGATTGTAGAGGCTGCTTATGGCCGTGCCAAAAAAATTTTTTTGTACCAAATATGTACCAAGTCAAACAAAATTTAACGAGTCTCAATAAGGAATCTTATGTTAAACTGGCAGGTATACAATGAACTATATTGTAAAAATGAGTTAGTCGGTAGTTCAGCAAGAAAAGCGGTATTGTTTTAATATTAGTTCGTTTGTTTTCATTACTTCTAAAAATGTTAAATATTAGTTAACGAGGGGATCACTTGATAATTGTTTATTAAAATAATTTTGATAATTTTCAAAATTAAAGTTTAAATTTAAAATTCAATTTTATAAGCATGATTATAATATATTATTCACATATCATGATTATAAAATATGATGAAACTTTATGTATGTTTCATTGTTAATCAAGGGATTGCAATTTCAACCATTAGAAAGTTAACGGTTCTTGACGAATCATCGAACAATACTTAAATTGTATAAAATTTAATTGTTAAGCTATTTATGTATCCAATAAGATACTTACAAATTTATTTACTAATTTCAATTTTAATTGTTTTTTGAATTTATGTTGTCAAGATTACTGAGATAATCATTGTCAAGTGACTTTTTCTTTTTAGTTAAATTAGCTTATTTACTTTCGTTACCGATTTCATGATATTAGTTTGTTTTCTAATGTATTTGTATTTTCGTAATCTCGGTCATTCCTCAGTTAAAAAGTTTTACCACAAAAACTATAAGGCCTGTTCGGCAACATGAGAATTTTACAGAAATGAGAATTTTTAATATGAGAATGAGAATTTCAATTTGTCAAAACCAAAGGTATTTAATTTATGGAAAATTTTAGAATATATGTGTTCGGTAAATGCATGGAAAATTTGTTAGGGTGTTGTTTTTCTTTTTTCTTTTTTTATAGATATAATACTAAAATTAAACTATATTAAGTGTATTGATATTAATCACTTATTATAATCAATATAATTGTATATATCAGATTCTCAACAAAATTAAATGAGCGAATTGACTATACACTGCTAGACGTTAGAATAGAAACTTAACTTAAAATTAGCTTAATCTATTAAAATTAAACGTTGCTAATTTAATTATGCTTGTTAATTAATTTTTTGTATTATTAAGTTGTGTTTGTTTAATTAATTTTAGTCTTATATTAGGCCCTTTTGAATCTTGAAATTATGTATGTGGTCCTTTTGTCATTGGAAAGATACCTATGAGAACAATGTTTTTTAATGCTTATGTTTGTCATTATATAATGTTTTTCACTTATTCATTAATTGTACATTGTTTTGTCATTTTATTTTTATTCTCCTTTACACTTAACTAGCATAGTTATTACGTGAATAAATATTTGATAACTAAAAATTTTGTTTCCCGTTGCAACGCACGGGTACTTAACTAGTAGGTTAAAATCAGCTTAAGAAATAATTACCAAGATACTCTTAAAACAATATAATCAGATTAAAACAATTTAATCATCACTATCATCACGCTTGAACTCTTTGTTAGCATATTTTGAGTATATCACGGTGCTTCCGGGTGTGATGTTTAAAGGCGGTATGTTGCCATTTTCATCCAATGCACCAGGGCAAAAAACTGTAGTATATTGTATTTTTAATTCGTTAATATTTATATATATATTTTTAATTATATTTTGATTTACTCAAATATCTTGCTAAATCAATATATTATTCCTTGTTTTTAATATCTTAGTCATAAAGTCTTCACATACTTATCTTTCAATAAAATTATTTTATCGTATGTTAAATCCATATCTGCATATAAGTATATATAATTACAAAAATATATAGATGCACAAGAAATGTGTTTGATCACAAGATTATATCTTCATTGTTGTATCTGATGCAAAAAAGAAATGTATTTCATCACATGATTAAACAAGCATGCATGACATTCAACTTTTCATGAATAAATTAAAACTTTTACACATGTGCACTGGAAAGAGGATTTCCGGATAATATTTAGTTGTACAAGATATTTCATTGTTGTGTTTTACCCGTTATACACTTAATTTAGAGTGAATTGTTTCACATTAAGCCTCATTAATCGATGTACAAACTTTTGGTTTAAAGCTCGATAGATGTGACTAGGGCTGCACAAAAAATTCGTAGTTCGTAATTCGATTCGAGTTTGATTCGAAAAAGTTTGTAAAAAATTCGATTCGAAATTGAGTTCGTTCGAAATTAATTCAAACCAAACTTAGTTCGAAATTAATTCAAATCAAACTCAAACTGGACCTAGTTCGTTCAAAATAGGTTCGCAAACCAAACTTAGTTCGAAATTAACTCAAACGTGAATCGTTAATTTCCACTGATAATGAATTTTAATGTTTTATTTAGGATAATATTTGAGTTTGTAATAATTCTAAGACTTTGGTGATTGTTCTGTATTTCTATTGATATTTAAATTGTACTTTGAATACTTTGGATATTTGAAAACTTTGGTAATGTTGCTCATGTTGGCTATTTAGAAAACTTTGGATACTTTGATTGTACTGAACTTTGATTGATTGTACTAAACTTTAGTGTTTGATATAAATTTTGGTATTTGTAATGAACTTTGATATAAACTCTGATGTACTGTATAATTAGAATTCATAATGCCTGAGTTTTTATTGAAGTGTTGTAATTTCGAACTATGGTTCAGCCATAAGTCATAACTCGTAAGTCGTAACAAAGTTCGCAAAAGTTCAAAATTGAGTTTGTAAAAATTTTGATTCGAAATTGAGTTCGTTCGAAATTAATTCAAACCAAACTTAGTTCGAAATTAATTCAAACAAAACTCAAACTGGGAGTAAGTTCGATTCGGTTCGGTTCGTTTGCAGCCCTAAATGTGACTATGTGAGTGAGTGCGTATCCTATGAGATATCTCAACTTTTGTGTGACCAACGTGCAGCGGGTTTGTGCTTTGAGATTCGTGCAGAACATATTTGAACGGTTGAGATTTTCTCGAAAAACACTCAAAGTTTGAGATATCTCAGAGGATGCGAATTCTTCGTCGTCTGATTTTATTAACCACGCGTAAATCACAAGGCTGGCCTGCTCTTAATTTGTCCTGTTTTTAACGGTCACAGTGCTTCAGGCATTAGCCCCAGACTAAATCCATAAATTGACAAGTTCCATTCTAAATGCAAGAAAAATATGGCTCTCAGAGACACAAATTTGTCCCCTTGGGTTTTCAGAAAGTCTCAAAATATTTATCATTTAGCCACTGATTGTTTTGAATGAACAGATAACAGCAATTTCTGTTGTGAATTGCTGTTGAGTTGATATGGACAGAATTTGAACCGTGATTTTTATTTTTACCCAAAAAAAAATATATTTTAATATAAATAACCACGTTTTTAAAAGAATTTTATTTCTACCCAAACCGCAAATAATATTTGCGGTTTGAATTAACAATTCAAACCGCAAAGAATATATGCGGCTTGAATTATTAATTCAAACCGCAAATATTATTTGCGGCTTGAATTAAAAATTCAAACCTAAACCCAACCCGTGATCCCTCCTCTTCTTCTCTGTGTTTCGCCTCTCCGCCAGAAAAAAGGAAAAAAGAAAAGAAGCGCTGCGCGCCTCCGCCCCTCCGCCTCTCCGCCGCCGGTCGTCCGGTGCTCTGTGGCGTGCATACTCGATTCAACCATCTTTGAAGGTAATTGGAATTCTTTTCTTATTTCTCTACTGATCTGATCGGTGATATTTGGCATTTCTGTATAAATGATTGTGTGTGGGTTTGTTGTGAGATATGTTTCAATGTGTGATGTTTAATTGCTTGAATTTTGGGGCTGTTATCTGATCTGTGCGTATGGCTGATTTGCCTTGCCTTGTGACCAGTTTTTGCTCTGTGCTTTTTCGGTTATGTTATGTACTGGTTCGGTACCAGTTTTCTGGTACGGTTTGAACTGACAGGGACCATTTCGTAAATTCCTTAAGATCAAGGGAAAATATGCAAATTCTGTGATTGTGTTAAATTGTATAAGATTAAGTGGTGTAGATGAAATTTCTTGACTTGGGGTAATTTTATTAAATTGAGGGGCTGGATTGTAAAATGGAAATAACTAAAATGAGATGGGGTTTTGTATGATAACCAGAATGTTTAACTGGCAGGGAACATATTGCAAAATAATTTTATTGAGGGTCTGAAATGTAAGATATGAATTGTATATATGTGTGAATTGTATATATGTAAAGGGCCAAATTGTAAGAGATGAATTTTTGTTGAGATGGTGGACGGCCATGCATGTAAAATTAGTTGGGCTTGGGCCATGCATGTAAAATTAGGTGGCCGGCTATGCATGTAAAATTTTTGTTGATTGAATATATTATCATCTTCATTAATAATTCAAACCCCACAGTTACGGTTAGATTTTTTTTATAATAAAATTGATAGAATGATATATAGACTTGAAAATTGATGGAAATTGCTTGATATATAGCTTTATATATTCTTTATTTTGGTTGAACTAATTAGGGCATGAATTTTTTTTAACGTAGGATGGTTAGGGGACGGCCTAGGAGACCACCCGCAGCCGACCCGGTTGATGAGCCCATTCCCACAGACAGCAAGGATCATTTCAGTCCTTTATTATGGATGCCTCACGATGAGCACCGAGTCTCAGAGGCATCTAAAGAGGTACTTGATTACTTTTTTTTTTAAATTTGTATTTTGTTGAATTTTTGTATTTTTAGGTTTTCATGTTGTTTACTTTTTTGAACGCAGAGTGAGGCAATCATAAATGCCAGGAGTCGGTATTCTGACATGCAGTACTACTCGCTCATGGAGTCGTATCTGCAAAATTTGGGGGTGCAACTGATAGGGCCATGTTCCACAGGCCCTTTTACTTGTTCCAAACTGGGCCATGAAAGACTGGGATTCTGACCTTTACAAGGCCGACCCGACGTCATATGAAAAAGCCCAAAGATCCACTAAACCGAGGCCCAACTCGATATACGGGATAGCCGTGGAAACGGCTAGCTTAATGCCCACGTCCCAGAAACGGCTGGTTTAATGCCCACGTCCCAATAACGGACGACATAACTGCCCACGTTCCCCCATAAACGCCCGAGATGGCGGTTATGGCTGGACTATATAAGGCAGGAAGCCCCAGGAAACAGGGGACGCAACTTTTAACCAAGAGAGAGATCATACAGGTCAGAGTCCGAATCTCTCACAATCCACCCCGAGTTCCTAACTCGATCTTTACTTCGGCCTGCCATCCTTTGGCAGGGCGAACCCAACTCAGCCCAATCTCCCATACGGCCTCATCTCCCGAGATAGGACGTATCAACCACCGTGGGGCCACGCCTCGTTCACTCCGAGAATTAGATGGCGCTTCCAAACACATCAATCCCGCTCCCGCCCAGGGTGACAATCCCGCCAGGAGTACCGATCACACCACCTTCTTTGGTAACCCCGCCTACGGGAAACATCTCCCACAGTCAGCCTCCTGGGGCGAGGCCAAGCAACTCGAGGATACGACCCCCTGGTCCCCAACTTGCACCGTCCCACCACACGGGACCCGACATCGCTAACCGACCTCCATTCAACGAAGGAAACACAACTAGACCCCTTTACACCGAGCACAACCCGGTAACTGGTACATACCAGATACCCTACATACCATATTACCCTCAGCAAACGCCGTTGTATCACTACGGTGCGGCTGCTTACACCCCTTACACGCCAACGGGTCCCCAGTATCCCTACATAACACCCTCTGGGCAATGGGGCCCAGGAGGCACTCACGGGGTGTACCCCATGACAGGTCCAATACCGTGTTCTCAGCAAGCACCACCGCGACCTGCACATCAGACCTTACCAACCACCGCACCTATACCCCGACCTCTGTCCGCAAATCGTATCCACAGCCGACCAGCAAATGTTTCACCACGAAATTTGAACAGAGAATTCGTGCAGGTCCGAACTGGTGAGGAGACGGACACACCTATCCCACCAGAACAACAGGTCCAATCCGAACGAAGGGACCATAATGCTTTGCCAACAAGAGTCCATCCCGACGAAGGACGACGGCCGGAAGGGCAAGATGAGAATAGGGGACCTGATCCCGAGAGGGAGCCCAATGCTGGAGGTCCTGTAGTCCACCACTATAACGAACAAGAATCAGCCAACCATGGCAGAGGACCCAGACCATCTCGCCGAGAACAATCTCGCTCCCACAGGGAACGCGAACGAAGTCCACCCCGAGGTCGAGATAGGACTCGCCGGGATGATCGAAGAAGGAATCGACGATCACCTACCCCTCCTCGAGGCATTAACATGGCTTAAGTCGAAGAACTGATCCAAACCAGACTTGCGGCCAAACTAGCCGAACTCGAATCCCAAAAGACAAGCACCTACTCTCGGCCTATGGGAATCGAGGATGGTCCCCTGTCCAGAGACATTTACCGCCAGTCAATGACGGATTTCAAGTATCCGACAACCCTCCCAAGCTTTCGGGGTAGCGGCGACACACAGGATCCGCACAACTTTGTGTACGGATTCCTTGAACGACTCCGTCTCCTTGGAGCCACCGATGCCATCATGTGCCGTGTCTTCACCACTTGCTTAACTGGGGAAGCATGGGATTGGTACATGACATTACCCCGGAGGTCCATTAACAAATTTGAGGACTTCGCGAAACTATTCCTAGAGAGGTATACGATTATCAAGCCGCCGCCAGCCACGTGCGAGATGCTCCTAGACATTGTCCAGGGACCGCGCGAAAGAACAGGAGCGTTTGTTAACCGTTTCATACAGGCATCTCGGAGAATTCAGAACCTCAATGACGAATTCGCCTTAGCCGCCATCAAGAAAGGGCTCCGTAAAGGGGGTCCGGGCACGTTGCGTTATGAAGCCCACATGAAAAAAATGACCACTCTGAGGGAGTTTGTCACTTTCGCGGAGGGTTACATCCGTGCCGAGGATGATAACGGGAGTCCCACGAGACCTCGGTCTCGGTCTCCCCGACATTTAACGAACAAACAATCAGCTCAGGACAGGTTTCGCAACCACAGAGAACCTCGGAGAAACCAACCCAACCGTCCGACCGAGCAAGACCACAAAACTGGCACCGAGGGATACCGCCAACACTTTGTGAGATATGCACCTCTCACCAAGAAGCGACATGAGATGTACAACATCATAGAGGGCATGTTCGACCTCCCTCCACCATTGCCTGAAGGCATTTCCACGGTACAAGATAACTCCCAGAAGTGTGAGTACCATGGATTCAATGGGCACTCCACTGCGGATTGCCTTCAACTCAAAGACATCCTGGAGAGACTGGCCCGCGAGGGTAAGCTGATCGAGTTCATCAATCTCGATTTCTTCAGAAAGTTCTCCAGAAAGTACAACGGTAAAGGTAAGGTTTTTAAGAAACCTATTCCTTACAGGACTGATTATACGGGACCCCGAGTTGGTGAGGCCGGTTCTCACACCCGGGATGGTCCCGAGACTAGACGCCAAGAACGACAGAGCAGCCCTGTCATTAACGTGATCAGTGGTGGCCATCGTGGGACCATCAGAAGAATATTACCTCGCGATAATCGAAAACCGTACCCCACTGTTCTACAGATTGAAACCGACAAAAAACGACCTCAGGTCGAGGAAGCAATATCGTTCTCCGAGAAGGACCTAGGTGAGATTTCCAGCCCACACGATGACCCCGTGGTATTGAATCTCAAAATCAATACTCACAGGGTTAAGAGGGTGTTAGTTGATACGGGAAGTTCAGCAGACATCCTATACCTATCGGCCTTCACACAAATGGGCCTCAACATTCGCGCCCTCCAACAACACATTTCACCCTTGATAGGTTTCACGGGCGATGCCCTTCAACCTCGGGGAATGATGCCGCTCAAAGTGACATTCGGCACATTTCCTCGAACAGTAGAAGTCATGGTGGACTTCCTCATCGTCAATGCTCCTTCTGCGTACAATGCAATCCTAGGAAGAGCAACCTTGAACAAAATAGGCGCCGTCATTTCCCCTTCACACCTGAAAATCAAATTCCACACTGATAACGGCATAGGGAAAGAAAGCGGCCAACAACAGGTGGCCCGAGAATGCTACATGACGTCTGTTCAAGGTCAAGGAGACTCTGTCCACCAGGTCGATCAATCCGACGCCAAAACCAACCAACAGCGGTTGCGTTCGAGCACTGACTTTCTACCTCCAAACACCGACCTGGCACTAGATCCGGTAGATAAAGCTGAGGCAAAAACTTCCCTTGAACCCGCGGATAAAGTCGAACAACTCGTTTTAGGTGAGGGCAAGACGCTCAATATTGGAAGAGCAGTACAGGGGGAAGCAAAGGAGGAATTGGTCAGGTTTCTCCGAGAAAACCAGTCCGTTTTTGCTTGGACCGCAGCCGACATGCCAGGCATTCCTAGATCAATAGCGGAACACCGCTTACATATAAAGTCAGGATCAAAACCAGTTAGGCAACGGAAACGTAACATGGGAGAAGAACGGCAGCAGGCCGTGAAACGCGAGGTACAGAAGCTTCTCGATGCCGGTTTTATCCGGAATGTCGAATGTCCTGAATGGACAGCCAATCCCGTGCTTGTCAAGAAATCCAATGGCGACTGGCGTATGTGTATCGATTATACTGACCTCAACAAAGCATGCCCCATGGATCCGTTCCCTTTGCCCAAAATCGACCAATTGGTCGACTCCACCTCGGGTCATGCCTACCTCAGCTTCATGGATGCATTCTCCGGGTATAACCAAATCCGGATGAGCCAAGATGATGAGGAGAAAACTGCTTTCACAACTAACTCAGGGCTATACTGCTACCGAGTCATGCCTTTCGGGTTGCGCAACGCCGGAGCCACTTTCCAGCTCATGGTCAACACTGTGTTTCATGGGCAGATTGGACGAAACGTAGAGGCATACGTGGATGACCTACTTGTTAAGAGTATGTCCGACCTCGACCATATCCGAGATCTCCGAGAAACCTTTGCGACACTAAACTCAGCCAACATGAAACTCAATCCAAAGAAGAGTTTCTTCGGCTTGACTGGTGGCAAGTTCCTTGGCTTTATGGTTTCCATGCGAGGCATTGAGATCCATCCCTCAAAATCACAAGCCATCCTCGATATGAAGCCACCACGAAACCTCAAAGAGTTGCAATCTCTCACAGGCAAGTTGGCCGCCCTCAATAGATTTATTGCGAGATCTGGGGACGTATGTTTCCCTTTCTTCAAAGCCATGCGCAAATCCGCAAAGTTTGAATGGACGGAGGAGTGTGCAACAGCCTTCGAGAAAATTAAAGCTTATCTCGCTAATCCACCATGTCTCAGCAGACCAACCACGGGCGATGTTCTTGTAATGTACCTGGCAACCTCGGGCCACGCGGTCAGTGCCGCCCTTGTCCGGGAAGAAGGACGAGACCAGAAGCCGATATATTTTGTCTCCCATGTACTTCGGGATGCGGAGACAAGATATTCCCAGATTGAGAAGGCAGCATATGCTCTCGTCATTGCCGCTAGAAAACTGAGGCCCTATTTTCAGTCTCACTCCATTAAAGTATACACCGGAATCCCGCTCAAAAAGGCATTCTCGAATTTCGATTCATCCGGGCGATTGCTAGCTTGGGCGCTTGAGTTGTCTGAATTTGACGTTTCCTTCCACCCACAAAATGCTCTGAAATCGCAAATCTTCGCTGATTTTATCGCCGAGTATTCCGGCGTTCCTCCCGAGTCCGAAGGACGATGGACTATCCATGTCGATGGCGCCTCTTCATTACAGGGGGCTGGAGCTGGGGTATCCCTGACAGGTCCCCACGGGGAAACCTTGAATTATGCTCTCCATTTTCAATTCCCAGTAACAAACAACACCGCGGAATATGAAGCCATGATAGCAGGCCTTAAACTAGCTAAAGAATTGGGCGCCCGCGAGGTCCATCTTCGTAGTGACTCCGAGTTAGCAGTCAAACAGATAAACGATGAATGCCGAGTTATGGACGAGAAGTTGCGGAAGTACCGACAGCAGTTTCCTTGCTCAAAAGCCATTTCGACGAGGTTGATATCCAGCATGTCTCGCGCAACAAGAACTGCCAAGCCGATGCTTTATCCAAACTTGGCGCCGCAGGCAACCTTGACAAAGATCGGCCCGTGATTGTTATGGATGTTCCGGAATCTAGCATCAACCTCGATACCGTAACCGTACTCGCCATCGGTGAACCCAGTGAATCCTGGTTCACCCCGATGTGGAATTTCCTTAACACCGGGGTTCTCCCCACAGATCAGTTGGAAGCCCGACATTTGAAAAGGATCGCACCGATGTACTCTGTATTCAACAATCAACTCTACAAACGGGGGTACGTGCGTCCTTGGCTTAAATGCATCAATGAGGAGATGGCCTCCAAAATGCTATCTGAGGTACATGAAGGCATCTGCGGAAGCCACCAGGGTGCGAAAACTCTTGCCAAACGAATCCTCAGAGCCGGCTTTTACTGGCCAACCACGCAACATGATGCGGCAAACCTAGTCCGCAAATGCGAGCGATGCCAATACCACAGCAAGTTGAGCAATATCCCGGCTTACGATCAGATATCCATCTCGGGAGCTTGGCCTTTTGACTTATGGGGAATAGACATAGTCGGGCCATTTCCCAAAGCTGTTGGACAGTGCCGTTGGATTATTGTAGCTGTCGAGTATTTTACTAAGTGGGTCGAAGCCAAGGCATTATCCACTATCACTGCCGCAACAGCAGAAAAGTTTATCTGGCGGAACATCATTTGTCGTTTTGGCATACCACATGCTCTCATCTCGGACAATGGTACGCAGTTCAACGCAGCACGCACCATGACTTTTCTCTCCAACCTGGGCATTCAGAACAACTTTACCTCGGTCAGTCACCCTGCTAGCAATGGCTTAGCCGAGGTCACAAACCGCACTATTCTGGATGGCCTCAAGAAGAAAGTTGCCGAAAACAGAAAGAATTGGCCTGACATACTTGATGGAATTCTATGGGCCTACCGTACTACACCTAGAGAGGCCACACAGCAAACTCCGTATTCTCTGGTGTTCGGCATGGAAGCAGTCACTCCAATCGAAATGATGGAACCATCTCTCCGTACTTTGACATATTCCACTGACAACAACCACGACGCACGCACCGCGGAACTCGACCTCATCACAGAAGGTCGGGAGAAGGCCCGCATCCGCACAATGGAGTACCAACGCAGGGTTAAACGTGCATTTGACAAACACGTGGTACCCCGGGAATTCCAGCCGGGCGATTTGGTACTCAAAACTGTGGAAGCGACTGGCAAACATGTCAGCAAACTTGCTCCTCAATGGGAAGGTCCCTTTAAGATCATTCGCCCGCGAGGTAAAGACGCTTATGAATTGGAAGACCCGAGTGGTTTCTGAAGAAAATATTAGTTTCATGCAAGAGCAAATTTCAAAAATTTAACTCAAAGAAACCAACATAGATCTACTTATTTGACTAACGATGAACCGTATTTAACATTTTAACTTGTTTAATCTTTATACCTCAAATCTTGGTCTCTAAACCAAGAAGTAGGGACTTGAGATGTAGGGTTGTTGCCTCCTTGTCGAGCCTTCACTTCTCCAAGTCGGCCTCGAAATGGCACCCGCTTCGAACGCACGAAGCCTCTACGAGTATCCACCCGAGATTAAACGAAACTCTTGTTTTTCCCTTGCTAGAGGTAATCAACCAAGAATCTAACTTAACCTTAGCTTCTACCTCTTCAATCAACTATTAATTTTAGTGTAGAAGTTGTGCTCAACACATGAGCAAAAATGGTGGAGACAAAATTGCAAAAACTCTTCTCTTTTTCACCTCTTCTTACAAAAACGTTTTTCCAATTTTTCTTACAAGAGAAGGAAGAAGAGAGAGATTAGAATGGTGGCTAGGGTTTGGAAAAAGGTGGGGTATTTATAGTGTGAAGTTAGGGTATATTTTAATCATCTCAACCACAATGGATGGCTAGATTTAAACATGACAAAAGTAACTTTTACTTTTGCCATCCAATTGAGCTCTCCATTAGATGCACTTTTATCCCACTTTATTCCAAACCATTTCATCAAATGGACTTCTCCATTTAATGTTAAATTGGGCTTGGGCCAATTTCTATTTATGCCATTTTCGTTTTTGCCATTTATGCCAACTTTTGGCCCACCCGACAATTGTTACGATTAATTGTATTTGCTCAATTCTGTTGAGAAATAAATTTGTATACCATGTCCAACATGTAATAAATTTATTCTAAGATCAAGTTAGTCATCTCCATGACACTTTTATTTGTTTCGTTTTTCTCTCTTGGGTGTGACCTCGTAGGATCTATATCGTGTTGACAATAGAATCAAAACTTCTTTTAATTCTATAAATTATAAGCGGCACCTAGCAATATGCATTATAATTACTCAACAGATAAAGATGATATGAACCAATCAACATCACAATCCTAAAGCAATATTTAATTGCTTGTGTCAATTCACGTGCCACATGATATCGAGAATAAATCCAAGGCAGGAGAGTGTCATCCTTGCAAATTTATTATTTTCTTGATTCCAAGTAATTCAGTAAATAATGATCAAACTCATTGATCATAATTGCATGCATACTTTATTACTCCATCAAGGGGCCCGAAGATATCATCACTCACATATGAAATATGAGGGACACTGGTATTCTTGATAAATATATTTTCCTCCGCACAAGACACACATATTGAGATATTATCTGTATAGCTGCCAGTTACGGTCAACGTTGGATAACACCTACAGATACATGTATCTCATGTAGGAAAAATAATCATCTCATACCAAAGAATTCAAGACACAAATGAAACATTAATGACACTAACACAATCCATGTTATGTTTCATTCTTGGGTCATGTCCAATCCCCTGATCTCCATCAGGTATTTATGTGATTAAATTGGTAGCTCCTTACCATATGATCCGTAGAACATGATCATCATTTAATTCACATACTAATCTCGTACCGTTAAATAGTGTTCCTTCTTAATTACCAAGATTAGGGACATTTAGAGTATTCATTATATTATTATTATAGAGTTCTATATTTCAAGTCCACAACTCGAAAAATCCATAATGTAATTAAATACTCAAGGAACAAATGATTCTTTCATTTCATGAACAAACATAGAATACATCCATAAATGGTTGGCTTCTAGATCATAACACTAACAGTTTCATACTAACTCGTCCATGGAACACTTGCCATCTCCGTAAATTCTACACTTAATATATGTCGTTTTTATATTTTTTAGCCACGAGATACTCAGGGCGAGCTAGGCCTTTTGCTTTCTCCTTATGTATTCACTTAGCCCACGATACAATTTTTGTATGATGCTAAGCATTTATCAATATATATGATATTTTTTACAATTGTGTCTTGTGTATTGGGTCCGACATATATGAATGAAAGCTAAGGCAACGAAATATGTTAAAATCCCGAGATACGCGACATAAATTTATGCAGTCCTAATGGACGATGACTGTAAACCAGTAACATGACTTTTATTATGTCGCGAACATTTATCGAAAACCCCTCGGGGTAACGCATACGTTTGCGCGACGTACATGTCCTCCCACATTGACCATTTTCGTCAAAAATAAAGAAAAAAAGGGGGGGCATGGATATATTACCAAGTACACTTTACTTGAAAATCAAAGCATACAACCGAGATAAAGTTGAAAGAAACAAAAAAATTCAACCTCGGGCAAAGAAACATACGAGTAAAAGAAACAAGTTACATCTAACTGTTTTCCCCCACATCCCGGAGGTATCAAATACTATTACAAAAATTTCTGTTATAACCCCCACATCTCGGGGGTGTAAATAAAAATAGTGCACAATACAACAGCTTTAAATCCCCCACATCTCGGGCGAATAAATAAAAATAGTGCACAATACAACCATGAATTTCGTTGCGATATACTATTTTATTGCTACCATATTTTGGTTGCGAATACTTTCTTATTGCTACCATTTTTTGTTGCGATAAATGCGCAATAGCAACCGTTTATTTGGTTGCAATACCTTATTGCTACGTCGGTCTAGCAACCAAATTATGGTTGCAATAAATAAATTTTATTGCAACCAAAGAGTTGGTTGTAAATTTATTGCTACCAAACCTATTGCAACCACCGGCAACCAATTTTTTTGGTTGCAAACTCAATCTATTGCAACCAATTTATACCTATTGCAACCAATATTTTCAATCTTCCGCATTTCGGCATCTTCCAATATATGCACATCCCCAGGCTCGAATCATGCGCTCGATCATTTACACTTGGAGCTTTCAGTTTAAGCGCATGTCGCGGATACTCTTCTCTGTAAGCCTCATCCACGAGATCCTCATAAAACGCGTCAGCATACGCTTTACATCGGACGACCGTTTTCGGAGAGATACCGGCAGATACCGGAAATATTAAGTCATCCCCATGACCATCTCGGGGCACGACCTCTTTCTTTGCCTTTTTCTTTCTAGGCTTCGAGGATCCGTGCGATGTCCCCGCCTGGGCCACTATGAGTTCGCCACGAGGTGAACCTTCAACATTTTCATCATTCCCTTCGCCATACTGCTCCTCACAATCCTCTGGCAAGGCATCAGGGTGAAGAGGAGACATACCAAAAAGATTCTTGCCCCTACCTGGGCGAAAAGATTGACGCGATATTGGGGACAACTCTGCTGGAGCACCCGGAGATTGGTCCCGAGATCCTTCATGCTCTTCGGCCATGTCTAAATTTACGAAGAAACAGGGTTGGCTTAGGTAACCGTTATTTGTTATTTCTAAAGGTATCATATTAACCGACTTATCACATACAAATCGATTAGGTTGGCAACATTACCATGCCTATGTGGTCATTACATTACTATTGACCTCGGCAATAATTATACAAGTTACTATAAAATTAATCAATACAAAGTCGACTACCGAGATAATGAAGTGTTACCTTGTAGTAAGATTCCTTCGTAACTCGGTCTTTGTCCGACGTATGTTCCGACGTTATCTGACAACTCTGAACTCCCTATGCTATAATCAAGATTACTGGTAAATATTGCTCCGAGGTTGATTTTCTCCAAATAAACGATAATGAATGACGGCTCGGGCCGGAGTGTATATATATAAGGGTCCCCATTTTTCCCGCTCAATACTTGCACGAATTTCGAAACAAGGCCTCGAAACGTCGCGTGGCCACCTTTCATCATGACGACGCCTCGATTCCCGCGCTTCGAGCTCTCGCCGAGCTGAATAATGATAGGTGTCAATCACGGATTGCACCGTACACCCATACCCCTGACTGATTTGATGCCTGATTTGATGGCTGACGGAGGGTAACGGAAGACGAGGCGTCATATAATTAATGCCGGTATACTATAAATATTTCTTCCGTCTCCCTTTAAACGGGACACCCAATAATCACCGCTATCCCTCCCAACTCGGGTTTTAGCACGATGACAGATAACAAGTTCACGACGGACCTGATTAAAAAGGAGAATGTTGATATTCCATCATTACACACGTCTCCTCGACGTGAAAATCCCGACGTCAATGCCGAGCAACCCCCAGCTATCCCCGGAGAATCTGTGGATGACCCGTTAGCTTAGGATAGATGTGCCGTTTGTCAAACCCGAGGGAATTATCGGCACATGTTCCATTGTGATGGATGCGAAGAAGCTTTTCATCCCGGATGTCTAGCCCGCAGATCACCTCGGAACCATGGTGATCCCCGTTTCACATCCTTCACCTGCAGGAGATGTCTGGATCAAGAACGCCGGGCTAAGCGCTCCCGTCATGAATAGGATTAGCTTTATAAATTATCGCGGGACTAGCCCGCCTTTTGTTTTAATTCTATGTCAACTTTATAACTTTACATTTATGTTCATGTAGTAAACTTAGCCGAGGTTTCTATCTCGTGTTGTTTTGATTCTTATATGTTTTGCATAAGCATTTTATTACTTAATGCTGCTTAATGCGAGTCAATTTAACCATCTCGGGAATGCCGAAAGCCTGTCATCTCATTAACGAGGCACACTGCCCAATGACATTTATGGCTAGTAGCTGGCGGCTACCTATTTAGGCAATATGGCCCACGCTTATTTATGGCAATATTTCCCCTAACGACTATAAATACCAGCGTCACCATACGGTAAAGGGCACATTTCACTCTTTACCTCTTATCATTTTTCACCTATCTACTTCCGAGATGCCTTTCAAGAGAGTTGCTTCAAAAAACAAAACACCCCTTGATCGTGGTCATAGTCGCGATGTCCAACCATCAAGGCAAGGCCACAACTCACCTCCCCCTAATCCTCGATATTCTCGGGACACAATACGGACCCTATCTCGGCGTGAGCGATGGACCCTCCTCCAACATTTTCCCGAAAAAGATTTGGATTGGATGCTCACGTATGAGGACCTCCAAATCGGTGACCTTCTTGACCTCACCCTTGCTAACGCACCCTCGTTCACCAAGGAAGACGAGAACAACATTTGTAAATTCAATCTCGAGCCCAAGATGCGTAGGTGCATTATCTGCCGTTACAAAGAAGACAAGCACGAGATGGTGAAATGTCGGGGGTGCCATGAGTGGAGTTGCTTCACCCATTATGACATCCAAGGTCGGTCAGACCCTCGTCGCCGGTTTTGAAAATGTCCCGGGTGTTTATCACGCAATACCGGAGGTCCAACGTTGTACACCGCCACTGAACCCGAGCTCATATCGGATAACCTCTTTGAGGATACCGACAATGAGATGGTGTAAGTGTGATTTTCAACTTAGAAAAGCGACATCACACTCGTCTTTTAGCTGAACATGGCTATCACGGTGCATGGAAGGCGTGACATGACAGACAGCGCCCATGGTGGAAATATTCTTCCAGGCACTTTATAATATCATGTCTCATGTTTAGTCTAATTAGGCGTTGTATGATTTTGATGTTTTACTAGATCGAGGCGTTGTATGATTTCGATGTTTTCTTATATTCTGACTTGTTCTATTCTTGAAATATCAATGATTACGTATAGCTTCTATGTTTCACTTCTTTCATTTTTTGACTAACTCGGACACCATCTTACTTGCCTCACGGTGGGCACCTAAAAAAAAATATTAATACATTAACTATCGGAGATATACCGAGATAGGTATATGATAACACATTATCGCTCGTAACAAGACATGTATCCGACATATGCCACACCCTTGTTATTACAGCTCGACTAATATACAAATGTCGGTAATAAAAACCATGTTTTACGAATTATTCACCTTCAAGTCGAAATCATCTCGCCGATGCATTCCGACTTCGGGGGCTAATGATAGGGCCATGTTCCACAGGCCCTTTTACTTGTTCCAAACTGGGCCATGAAAGACTGGGATTTGGACCTTTACAAGGCCAACCCGACGTCATATGAAAAAGCCCAAAGATCCACTAAACCGAGGCCCAACTCGATATACGGGATAGCCGTGGAAACGGCTAGCTTAATGCCCACGTCCCAGAAACGGCTGGTTTAATGCCCACGTCCCAATAACGGACAACATAACTGCCCACGTTCCCTCATAAACGCCCGAGATGGCGGTTATGGCTGGACTATATAAGGCAGGAAGCCCCAGGAAACAGGGGACGCAACTTTTAACCAAGAGAGAGATCATACAGGTCAGAGTCCGAATCTCTCACAATCCACCCCGAGTTCCTAACTCGATCTTTACTTCGGCCTGCCATCCTTTGGCAGGGCGAACCCAACTCAGCCCAATCTCCCATACGGCCTCATCTCCCGAGATAGGACGTATCGTGCAACATTTGGTCGATATTCTACAGTCGGAGACTAAGTCCATTAACGCGTCCCTCATTGCAGGACTAGTGGAGCGATGGCTCCCCGAGACGCACACGTTCCACTTACCTTTTGGAGAGATGACAGTGACTCTCCATGACGTTAGTGCTCTATGGGGTCTGCCTATCCAGGGTGTGCCCGTTGGTGGCATATCTGACCCCACAGATCCAGATGACATCACGATTAATTACATGCTCGCAGAGTTGTTGGGAGCGGAGCCAAATATACGCAACAATGGGGGGAAGTCCAAGTATTGTCTGGACAAGACGAAGCTGCAAGAGTGGGATTATCATCGTTGAGTACTGCGCATGGCCGGTTGGCACGCCTACCGTGACCAGCACGGGCGTCCAGTTCTTCCCCCGGTATGTGATTCTTTATTTTATTTATTCTTTTATTGTAAGTAAAGGTAGTTAAAATTTACTAAATTTTTGGTATCCTTGCAGGGTCCTGCATACATGCCGACATAGCCTGAGCCGCATGAGCATCATGAGTCTCCAGAGATCCAGTCTGTGCAGGATGAGAGCTTGACTTTTAGCCTTGCAGACTTTGTTCCAGTTGATCAGTGGGATGCAGCCGCCTCCCCGCTACTGCGTCCGCCGTATTCAGAGATGGCTCACGATTGGGAGGCCTCTGGTAGCCGGACTCAGCCTGAGTATGGGTCCCAGTTTGTGGCATCCATATTCCATACTCCCCCGCCACCGCCAGCTACCCACGTGGCATCGGATCCATGGGATACAGCACTTACGATGAGCATAGAGGCCGAGCTCGAGGATCATATTACACCAGTTCACGTCACGCAGGCAGGACAGCCTCAGTGGGATGATTGGCATGAGCGCATATTCAGTAGAGAAAACAGGGGTAGACCACCTCACCGATTCTCCCCTTCGCAGTACAATGGATAGAGGGTTTTTTTGGTAGTTTTAGTTTAGTTGTGCTATGTTATACTTTATTATGTTTTACTTTAGTTTTGTAGTTTATTTTTTAGTGTAGTGTAGTTTCGTTATGTTTTATTATGGTATGGTTGGTAGTTTTAGTTTAGTTGTGCTATGTTATATTTCGCAGTACAATTTTTGAGAGCCGATATCTCATGATCTGTTTTGAGATTAGTTGTGTGAAACTTCACAGTCTTGTTCTACGAAGTCAATACGAAATGAATTACAAACGAACTGAACAACATAATTTCCAAAATATAAAATACAAATGTAGGGCGCAGAAAGTTGCACAGCTGTTGGTATGGGAAGGTGTGTGCATGTGTATTTAAATGTCTCGTGGTTCAATACTCTCTGTTGATTAAAGAACATCGAACTCGAAACATTCATTTCTTTCTTTCCGCTATTCCTTCTGGTTCACCCTCGACGGACCTACGATTCGTGATCGGTCCATCGAGAGAGTTTAATGATTGTGGGGACGTTTAACTCCCAGCGGGCGCAAGCCCCCGCTGTTAATTACATCAGATGGCCCTCCCAAGCCATGCTGAACACCTCGTTCATTCCAGGATTTATGCCTATTTGTTGTGAATTGAATAAAAGGGCTAAAAGGGGAAGCTCATGTACTTGGTTTTCGTGTGTTTCTTTGATTTACCATTGTTTTAGGTATTTAATTAGTGTGCATGCATGAGGTGTAATGATTATCGTTAAAATACCTTTATTACACATTTTTATTTATTTATAAACATATTTGTACTTGAGAAGATATATTTATGCTTTATTTACACCTTTTTATTTAAGAGAAAATGATTGAAATATGAAGAAAAGGGTATTTTCGTCATTTCAGGGCTTGGCTGATGTCCGGACATGCTCAATTTTGGTTTAGAAAGATGGAGGGTTCAATTTGGGTTCATTTGGAGGTGGTTTGAGTCAATTCGGACTTGAAATGAAGACGTTATAGCCAAAAAGGACTTATTTGTAAATATTTATGTTTTTCCAGGGGCTTATTTACAAAGCTGGAAGGGTGTGGTTTTGTGATTTGGGTTTTAGACAAGGTTTCATGTGAAATTTGGGCCTCTAAGGGCTTATTTTTGAGAGTTTTGTGCTATCAGGGGCCTTTTTGTAAATTTACAGGAGTTTCGCTGCAAATATTGGGAAATCAGAGGGGGTTTTCCATAAAAAGGGGATTGATTTATAATTTTATTTATTATTTGGGCTTTAAGATTCGGGTTTTTGGGTCTCTTAGATTCGTGTATTGGGCTTTAGGATGTGGGCTGAGCTTCAGGATTCGTGCTGGCCATTTGATGTGTATTTTGGACTTTAAAACCCGTGCTGTCATTCGAATCCTGTTATGGCGCCAGAATTGAGGGTCTCAGATTGCTTTAAGATCCGTGCAGCTGTTTTATTGGATTTCTACTTATACTTAGCAATTCAACCTTTAAAAATTCATATCAATTTGAAACAGAGTCAGAAAAATATGATCTTTATGTCTATTTTGTGTGTTTTGAAATGTTCTATTTAATTATGATGTTTATTCTATGTTTTGATTTTTTCTGTCATTCGATACTGCCCATTTTCCAACAGCAGCCCCCTTTTTCTTTAAATGCTGTTTTTTCTATTTTTGGATCTGAACTTTGAAAATTCGTATAAAATCGAAACGTAGTCAGAAAAGTGCAAACTTGATGTCCATTTTGTGTGTTTTGAAGTCCTCTATCCAGTGGTGAAGTCCATTTTTTATTTTGGTCCCTGTACCAGTCCAGAAGGTACTGTTTACCAGAGAAGGTCATTTTGACACTTTAGAGGGCTTTTATTGTGTCATTGGTGCATGTCTTGTGATGTAATTTTGGTTCACTATTCCAGAGAGTACTAGGGGCTGTTTTAAAGTATTTACAATTAATTTCATGAATTAAACATCATTTTTATGGACTTTCATAGCCTTGATTGCTATATCTTTGGTACCAATGATCAAAAGGGAAAGGAAAAAATCCAAAAATTCCGAAAATAGCACCAAAAATCTGCCAAAATGTGGTTTTATGCAAAGAAGCCCCTGATTTTGTTTAAAATCATATTTTTGATGTTTTTTTGAAGAACATGTCATTAAGATTTCCTTAGGTTTAGAGATGTAAACATCCAACTTGTCATTTGTTTACACTTCAAACCTTCCATCTTCCATCATTTGCATATATTTAAAATATTTAATTTCCTTTAGCATATTGGCTTAGGAAATCAAATATTCTTCCATACACAAATGGATCTAAAGAGGGATGGTCATTGAAATATCACAAGTTTAAAGCACAAATGACATATCATAGCCAAAGCTAATGTCATCTAATGCTTTAAACTTCAATTTCTCCCCCATTTGCACATAGTTTTTAATTCTTGCCAATATTCATGCACATGAATGCATTAATTATTGACTAAATTAATCCCTTTGCACAAATGGACCCTTTGATCATTTAGGTTGAGAGAATAATAGGAGAGACCTCATGGCTCAACCCTACCACCTCTTGTGTTTAATTTTTTTGTTGTCACTTTATTATTCTTTTAATACCTTCACAAAATAATTAATATAGTTTTCATATGAAGGGAGACCTCATGGCTCAACCCTCATACTTCTACTATTTAATCATTTTTAGAAGAAATTAAAAGAGTTTAAGGAAGAAAAAAAGAAAATATCAAATATTAAAACTTTATATATTTTTTTTTATTTCATAAGCTCCAAGTAAAAGAGATGATAAAATATTAAAATATATACATATTAATACTCATATATATATTTAATATATATTTTCATGCAAAAAATAAAGAAAAAGGTAAGAAGAATCACATTTTTATATCCTTTTCATTATTATTTCATGAGAGATGCAAAGAAAGGAATTAAAAAGAGAAAAAATATTTTTGTTTGATCATCAAGTTGCATATTCCATTTTTTTTTTGTTCATCCTATGATGAACTAGAAACTATGCAACTCTCACATTCATGATTTTTGAAGGTTTAGAAAATAGAATAAAAGAAGAAGAGATGAGGGATAAAACCAAGATAATGAAGAACAAACAAGAAAAACCATCAAAGAACCTTCTTTATTTCGAATTAAAGCAGAATATTTACAGAACTTTGCTCATTTAGAGCTCTACATTGCATAGGTATTAATTACCTCTTTGAACTTGCTTGAAAACTTCAAATTTCTAACCTAACCTTGGTGTAAAAATGGGGTTTTCTTTCTTGTTTCTTGCTCAGAGCTCTCTGGAGAAGATGAAGTGTATCTTGAGTGTTCATTTGGGGTGCCTTATATTGGGCAATATTAGGGTTTTCGAATTGCTGCCTGCTGATGTGTCTTTTGCTATGCCCACCAGGTGTTTGATCAAGGGCCTGGATCAACTTGCATACATTCAAGCTTGGTTACATGGCCAGGGCATCCAAGAAAGATTTAATGTGCCACCTATTCATGCCTGGAGTAATCTCAACCATTGGATTGGCCTAGGATATCCTGCCTTGGCTTGTAGCCCTTGATTAGACGATCTTTGAATGGAACCTTCCATTCACGTGCTCCAGCACCCTGGGGAGGTGATTTCCTTCTTTGTCATGTTGTTTGGAGTGAGGGGCACGTGTCCCTGGGGACCCTCCAGCCAATGAACAGCTGTATGGGTTGATTGGCGTTGCACCGGCGGTATACCGAGCACTAACATGCCCTTTCTTTGTCTCTTGCGTTTTGGCCACTGGAAACACGACATTTAGCATCGCCCTATGCTCCTTAACGTGTTCCAAGGCATACTAAGTTTTTTTGAGAGTTAATTTGCTATCTTCCCACCATACCCGAACCGTACCATATCGGGTTTGAGCATTAACCCGATTTAATGCATGTTTCTTCAAATTGAGGGCTTTAGTAACATCGTGTGACACCTGTAAGGGGTTATATTAAGCCCTCAACCTTCGATTGCACCTATCATGGCCTGGCCGCTTTGCCTCATTATTACTCTTTTCGGGTTAAATTGAGACTAGAGAAAATAGTTCAACCTTTGAAGAAAATCAGAAAAGAGTGAGGGTGAAGTGCTCTATCTATCTCTGGTGAGCATTTATATAATTCGTCTCCAATTAAACTCGAATTTTTGGCTTGATTTCGGTTGAAGCCGCGAGAGAGGAGAAGAAGGAAAAGCTGACAAGGCGGGCCCCTTGCGTCAGCCCCCCTTGGCTCAAGGCCATTTGTCTTTTTATTTCGCCTTCTCTTTGGCTGCACTCGGTTCTTAGTAGACCGTGTAGTAAGCCTTATATGGTGCATAGAGCACCGGGTGCATATAAAACGAAGGGGTCACTCCGCCAAAATTTAAAATCCGGCGACTCTTCCCCTCGTGTGTTTGCTCTCGGTTCACCGTAGACCGTATGGCTGCTAGCTCGGTCTATGTAGCCATTTTCCGTATTCCGGGTGCATTCAAATCAGGGGTCCAGCGAAAAGAAGGGTTGTGCCATTGACAGGCGGGCCCAGGGCCATTGGGTTTTGTTTGGTGGCGTCAACTTGCACCCAGAGAGCATTTAGGAGGCAATTTGCTAAACATATACAGTTGCTTGTACCCAGTATGCCATCCAGCACTTGTTTCACTTGTAGGGAATCAAATCCTCGTTGACTTTGACCGTGTTGTACACCAAAATTCATGGCATAGTATATAGAGTGCCACCAAGAATTTTAATATACTGTATTCAATTTATTTTAAAGGTTTTATGCATGTCTTGGCATTTTATTTGCTCCCAAAATTGTCATTTACCATGTTAGGTTTAATTAACAACTTTTTTAGGGTCAAACAAATGCCCCCCACCTGGGTGAGGTGTGAAGACTTTAGAACTGAACAGCTTAGCCAGGTGCCCCCAGTGTTCCTCTTGAAATTTATAGAATTCTTCCTGAGTTGCTTTTCTTGTCTGAATTTCAGGTATTGGAACTCCATATTGGGCATTGAGCTCGGAAGCGGGTCTGATCATCTTCTTCGATCATATCTACTTCAAAAAGGTATGTTATCTTCATCTCATCTTGCTAGTACTTGCATGGTTAGGTGAGGGCTGAATGCGCGTTCTTCGGGGTTTGCCTGAGCAATCGGTCCCTTGCTTGTGCATTGGGGCTTCAGACAGTGACTGTACTCCAAACTCACATTCATTGGGGAAAACCTGTCTAACCGAGGAGGGATTACAGACAGGGAAACTTTATCTTTGATCTAGTACAGGAACCATGCAGGTAGCTTGCAAAATTGAGGGTTTAGATAAAATGGCCTTCTGGTTGCAGGCATAATCTCGGGTTTTGATCTAGTTTGTCTCATGTGCTTCTCTTTGGGGCATTTGGCTAACCAGGGTTGGTTTTAGCTATATTTCGGGGTCTTCTTGGCATACTAGGTTGGGATTTGGTTTTGGGTTGTAGTTTAAAGTCTCCTCGGACTGTTGGGATAGTTTAAGGTCGTTTCGGACCATCGGTGTAGTTTAAGGTCGTTTCGGACCATTGGGGTAGTTTAAAGTCTTTTCGGACCACTCCCTCTTTACGGGTTTTAGTTTAGGGTCTTTACGGACCATTGGTGTAGTTTAAAGTCGTTTCGGACCATTCCCTCTTTACGGGTTGTGGGATCCCTAGCAGGGTTCTCCAGCGTTCTGACCCTCCTCCCCAGAGGGTTTCTCGCGTGAGGAAGAAGCGTAAAGCTAGCTCTTCTGCCCCAGTCACAGAGGCAGATGTCCGGCCAGGTATTACTAGCCTTATTCCCTTTTATCCCATCACTTTTGTGTCTTTGCAGGGCCAGGTCAGGGTGCTACAGGTTCCTCTGACACTAGGGCGGGAGGGGTCGTCGACTGCCCCCAGGGTGTCTCGGCGACTGTGGAGCCTTGTTTGGATGTGGTACCTTACGGCATCTTCATTTAGGTTCCATCTTGTGGGTTCGTTGTGAGAGTGCGCGCCTTCGAGCCCACTCTTTGTATGTGTATTTTGGTTTTGGTTGAATATGCTTGGGTATACATATTCGTAGTAGGTGTTTGCTTTTGTAGCTTTCTCATTCTCCTTCTTGTTCCTTTTTTTTTTGGTTGATTCATTCGAATTTTCTCTGACCGGGTTCTAAGCGATCAAATAGATTCGTCTAAATCGGTTTTCTCCCTTATTCTCCTTCTTTCTCTTTTTGTCTACGAGTTCTTCAAGTCTTCTCCGATCGGGTTCTAAGCGATCAGATAAACTTGCCTAACTCGGTTGTTCTCCTGAACCTTTCAAGTCTTCTCCAATCGGGCTCTAAGCGATCAGATGTACTTGTAGAGTCAGGGCTTAATCCTGAATCTTCTGAATCTCCCCTGTCGGGCTCTAAGCGACAAGGCATCTTCATTGAATTCAAGCTGCATCTCAGCCTTCTGTGTCTATTCGATCGGGCTCTAAGCGATCAAACGTCTTCAGCTGGCTTAGGTCAAGTCATGCGCCTACCTACCTGGAGGGTAAAAGCGGCGACATGTTTCGTACAACCGTCCCACTTAAGGGTAACATCGATCATACGGGACCCGTTAAGGTCGAATCTTCACGCGTGCGGCCTTCGTTTAAAGGAGAACATCGGCACGCATGACTACGTAAAAACCGTCCCACTTAAGGGTGACACCGGTCATACGGGACCCGTTAAGGTCTGATCCCCACACACAATATCCCCATAAAAGGATACCCCGGCATGTGTGACTATGTAAAACCGTTCCGCTCAGAGGCTTCATTGGTAATACGGAACCCGTTAAGGTCGAATCTTCAAGCGTGCGGCCTTCGTTTAAAGGAGAACATCGGCACGCGTGACTACGTAAAAACCGTCCCACTTAAGGGTAACGCCGGTCATACGGGACCCGTTAAGGTCGAATCTTCACGCGTGCGGCCTTCGTTTAAAGGAGAACATCGGCAAGCATGACTACGTAAAAACCGTCCCACTTAAGGGTAACACCGGTCATACGGGACCCGTTAAGGTCGAACCTTCACGCGTGCGGCCTTCGTTTAAAGGAGAACATCGGCACGCATGACTACGTAAAAACCGTCCCACTTAAGGGTAACACCGGTCATACGGGACCCGTTAAGGTCGAACCTTCACGCGTGCGGCCTTCGTTTAAAGGAGAACATCGGCACACATGACTACGTAAAAACCGTCCCACTTAAGGGTAACACCGGTCATACGGGACCCGTTAAGGTCGAATCTTCACGCGTGCGGCCTTCGTTTAAAGGAGAACATCGGCACGCATGACTACGTAAAAACCGTCCCACTTAAGGGTAACACCGGTCATACGGGACCCGTTAAGGTCGAATCTTCACGCGTGCGGCCTTCGTTTAAAGGAGAACATCGGCACGCATGACTACGTAAAAACCGTCCCACTTAAGGGTAACACCGGTCATACGGGACCCGTTAAGGTCGAACCTTCACGCGTGCGGCCTTCGTTTAAAGGAGAACATCGGCACGCATGACTACGTAAAAACCGTCCCACTTAAGGGTAACGTCGGTCATACGGGACTCGTTAAGGTCGAATTTTCATGCGCTAACTTCGGCGCGCATGACTTATGTAAAACCCGTTCTGCTCAGAGGCTTCATTGGTCGTACGGAACCCGTTAAGGTTGAATTTTCATGCGCTAACTTCGGCGCGCATGACTTATGTAAAACCCGTTCTGCTCAGAGGCTTCATTGGTCGTACGGAACCCGTTAAGGTTGAATTTTCATGCGCTGCCTTCGTTTGAGGACAACTTCAGCGCGCATGACTTGTGTAAAACCCATTCTGCTCAGAGGCTTCATTGGTAATACGGAACCCGTTAAGGTTGAATGTTTTACGCTTCTCCATGAGGTTGATGCGACATAGCGAAGCGACGCTTCTTTTGCGAGTAAAGTTTAGCTTGCTTGTCATTGGTTTCATTCTAGTGTTTGAAGGGTATCCTCTGGTTTCGGGTTCGGCTGTCACCCGTGGGAAGTTAATCAACAGGGTATGCTGAATTCATACTTGGGTCTTAGGATATTCGCTTGTCATTCATGGGATTTTGGGGGGTTTACTTGCCAAATCATGGGTTTTAGTCTTTGGAGTCAAAGGTTTCTTGTTCTTGAATTCTAGTTTGGGTTGCAGCCTGTGGAGCATTGGTCCATAGGCGTATCATTCATAGTTGTTGGTTTGGCGCGAGGCCTTTTTTTTTTGTAGAGATCGGTTTGGTGAGAACCCGATTAGGGTTACTGCCTTTGGGTTTTCAGTTTCTCTTATTTTGGGCCATAATAATTGTTTTAGTGCTCACGTGGCCTAGGCACAACATCAAAGCCTTATTTTGTTCGGCACAAATATATAAAGCCTGTTCGTCATTTTAGATAACTGGCTAGACGAGCGTACCAGTGACAATTGTTTTAAGGGCACAATCTTGACAAAGCCCATTTTGCGCTTGAGGCTTTCTTAGTGGGCCTTACATCTCTCCACTCTTTTTATATTGTGGTGGGATTTAGGTGCATGCATGCACTTGTTTGAGGGTGGCGTCTTATTCGCTCCTCTCGTGCCTTCTTGAATAGCCTATGTGGCATCAATCCTTAGGCAAGGGTATCGCGGGAAATGCGACCACCATTGTTTTGAAAACTTTGCTTTAAAAGGGATTTTGTGCCTTCAGAATTTAAATAGTCTAAACGACCACTTTCTTTAATCTTTTGATTTTATTTGAGATATCATCATTAGGCACTCCATTGTTTAAAGGACAATGAAGAAACCTTGTCTCTCCTTTTTTCGAACTGGGAAGAAAGACAAAACCAGTGATAGTTGTTTCAAATGGGCACAACACCAAAGCCCATATCTTGTTCAAAGTACAAAATATAAAACTTGTTTGTCCATATTCAGAACTGGTTGGACAAACTTTGCCAGTGCTAATTGTTTAAGGGTACAAACTTAGCAAAACCCATTTTGTGGCGAGAGGCCTTTATAGATTTTGTGGGTAGTTGGGGGACCTTACTTTTCGCTCGAGACAATTTCATTCATGTTGCGATTTGGTCCTTTCATTCGTGGGGGTTTTCGTCTATGCATAATATTTCTTGAGGTGTCGCCCATTGATAGGAGTGGTAACAACATTGCCCTGGTGATCAACCAATATATAGGCACCTCCTTCAAACACTTGCTTAATTACATAGGGTCCTTCCCAATTGGCTGAGAATTTAGGACCTGAATGACGCCCTAGTATTGGTCGCTTTGGCATTAGGACTAGATCTCCTTTTCGAAACGTCCTTACTCGCACCAATTTATCATACGACCTCGTCATTTGGGCTTGGTATAACTCTAGGCTTTGATAGGCAACCAACCTTTTTTCATCCATGGCATCTAACTCATCCAATCTGAGTTTTGTACTTTCATTGACAGTCATTTCAGTTTGCAATGCCACTCTTAGGGACGGGATTTCTACTTCGAGGGGTAACACCGCTTCAGCCCCGAATACCAAAGAATATGGGGTGGCTTGGGTAGGAGTACGATAAGTGGTACGATAAGCCCACAATGCCTCGTGTAATTTCTCATGCCAGTTCCTATGATTTTTACCCACCGTTTTCCTTAAGATTTTGATAAGGGTTTTGTTGAAAGCTTCAGCCAGCCCATTGGCTCTTGGGTTGTAAGCGGAGGAATACCTCCAATCTATGCCATGTTGGTTGACGAGAGCGTCAATTTTCACATTCTTGAATGCCGTTCCATTGTCAGATATTATCCTTCTTGGTATTCCATATCGATAGAGTATCTGGTTCCGGAAAAATTTAACGACATCAGTAGCTTTCACTTCTTTAAGGGCCACCGCTTCTGTCCACTTGGAAAAGTAGTCGGTAGCAGCTAGGATGAAGCGGTGACCTTCTGATGACGGTGGATCTATCGGTCCCACAATATCAGTACCCCATGCATCAAATGGCCAAGATGCAATCGTGGGATGTAAAGGGTTTGGGGGTCGATGAATGAAATCACCGTGTATTTGACATTGATGACATCTCTTAGCATATTCTTTGCAATCGGCTACCATTGAGGGCCAATAGTACCCCATGTGTTTGATTTTTAGTCGCATTTTTGGCCCAGATTGGTGTGCTCCACATATCCCAGAATGAACCTCTTTCATTACTTGGAGAGCCTCTCTTTTTGTTATACAACGGAGCCAAAGGTTTTCGTATGACCTACGGTACAGGGTATCATTGTTAAACACATAACGGAGGGCTCGCTTCTTAATTTGCCCTTGCTTGGACTTCTCATTAGGTAGTATTCCACTTTTGAGGTAGTTGATAAATGGTTGACGCCAATCTTCTTCATCTTGTACTACTGATACTTCGGTTTGGGTCTCTTTTATCATTTCTCCTTCGTTTTGGGCGAGCGTCTTCTCTTTCTCTAGTTCTTGTTTTGAGAAACATGGAGACAGAGGCTGTCTGTTCTTTATGGAAATATGCACCTCGTTGTCTTCGGGTTCGCACAACTCTTTGGCAATACGAGCCAAGGCATCTGCTTTACCATTTGAAGCTCTCGTTATTTTCTCGTAAATGATCTCGGGGATTTCTCGCATAAGTTCAATTACCCTTTCATGATACCTTATCAATTCTGGTTTAAGCACTTTGTATTCTCCGAGGACCTGGCTTATAATTAGTTGAGAATCCCCAAAGATTTTTAGTTTCTGTATATTTGTCTCTATCGCTATTTCGAGTCCGGCGATCAAAGCTTCGTACTCTGCTTCGTTGTTTGTGCATGGTTCTGTTAGTGCAAAGGAATGGCGTATTATTCCTTTTGCGGGAGTTATGAATACTAGGCCGATACCAGCCCGAATCTTAGGTACCTGATTGCCAGGAACGGGCCTTATAGATGATGCCCCGTCGAAATACATTTCCCAACTGGGTATTTCCCCTTCAACGTTCATGATCCCTTCGTCAGGAAAATCACAGGCCAATGGTGAATCATCTGGTATAGGATGTTCTGCCAGAAAGTCAGCCAATGCTTGCCCCTTTATGGCCTTTTGAGGCACATATGTTATGTCAAATTCGGTTAGGACGATGGCCCACTTAGCCAATCTTCCTGTGAGCATGGGTCTAGTCATTAAGTACTTGAGGGGATCTACTCGTGATATCAGCTTGACTTCGTGCGCTAGCATGTAGTGTCGTAATTTCTTTATTGCGAACACCAGGGCTAGACAATGCCTTTCGATCGGGGAATAATTGTGTTCAGCCCCCACTAGCATGCGACTTAGGTAATACAAAGCATTTTCTTTACCTTCTTCATTTTCCTGAGCCATTAATGCGCCCAATGATCCTTCCAGGGCCGTAATATACAGAAGAAGAGGCTTTCCTGGTATAGGTGCTGCCAGTACCGGCGGGTGCAAAAGGTACTGTTTTATTCGCTCAAAAGCGACTTGACAATCTGAGTCCCATTTAAATGGAACATCTTTTTTTGTGAGTCGGGTGAATTGTTGTATCTTGCCTGATAGATTTGCAATGAAGCGGCGTATGTACGCTAGTCGCCCTTGGAGAGATCGCAACTGTTTGAGATTTTGGGGGGGTTTTAATTCCATTATGGCTTTGATTTTGCTTGGGTCGATTTCGATCCCGCGGTGCCTTACTACGAACCCGAGGAATTTCCCGGATGAGACCATGAAGGCACACTTCAAGGGATTAAGCTTTAGGGCATGTTGCCTGAGTCTTTCGAAGACTATGTGCAAGTTCTTCAGATGCTCTTCATAGGTCATGGCCTTAACAACTAAATCATCAACATAACATTCGACAATCTTGTGTATAAGATCATCGAATATTTTGGTCATTGCGCGTTGATATGTAGCGCCGGCATTCTTTAAACCAAAGGGCATGACTTTATAGCAGTACACCCCTATGGGAGTGCGGAAGGAAGTATGCTTTTGGTCGGCCTCGTCCATTTTAATCTGGTTGTAACCGGCGTATCCATCCATGAAAGAGAAAACTTCGTATGCTGAAGTATGATCTACAATTATCTCTGTTACTGGTAATGGGAAATCATCCTTGGGACATGCTTTGTTGAGATCCCGGAAGTCCACACATATGCGAATTTGGCCATTCTTCTTTTTGACAGGGACAATGCTGGCTATCCAGTCGGGGGTTTCTTCTTCTCGTACAAACCCTGCATCTATCAACTTTTTGGTTTCGGCCGCAACTTGTTCTTCCAGTTCCACTCTCATTCGACGAGGTGCTTGTTTGACTGGTTTGAATTCAGGGTCTATCTTCAACTTATGGGTGGCTACCCGCGGGTCCAAACCCGGCATTTCATGGTAACTCCATGCAAAGCAATCAATATATTCCCTTAGGAGCTTCGTTACTCGTCCTTTCATGTCATCGGGCAAAGAGGCACTTATGAATGTGGGTCTAGGTGTTTCCTTGCTTCCTAGATTGATTTCTGTCAATTCGTCTATCGTGTTCTGGCCACCTTCTTCTAATTCTTTGGGAGCCTCCTTCGCGGTAATCTCATATTCTTCCCCTTCTTCTTCTACTTCCAGCGATACCATGTAGCAAACCTCGTGGGTAGAATCATCTGAGCTTACGGAGGTATTCCGATTGGTTTTGTATTTATGCTTAAGGCGTGATTTTTCAATTATGCCCAAGTCATTGACAACCCTCTCGTTATCCGAATACGGGATTTTTCCTAAGATATAAGTGGCGTTTGACATAACGCGCTTCACAACGCAGGCCTCGCCCTTCTCATCTATTTCAAATGCTCCTCGATCCCGGAGGTATCTAATGTCTCCTTTATATAACCGTTCGGCTCTTCTAATTAGGAACCTTTCAGGTTTGGGTCCGCATCGGGGACATACTGTTATAGGCTGCTTCCTTTCTATTAGGTTGCATACCCCACATAAAAATATCGTATTCCTTCTGTAAGAGTGTTCTTGCGGTAGTTGATGTTCGGGGATGCATGTATTCGATTGGAGTATTGCTTGGTAATCGGGTCCCTTATTTCTGATGAAGGTGACTTCACCATCATCCGAGTCACTCGAGGAACTTCCTCCATAGACACCCACATCACGCATCTCATGATCATCATTTCTTTCTCCTTCTTGAGGGGTTTTACTTGTTTCCCCTTTCTCGGCTTTGAGGCCCAACATCAAGGCCAATACATCTTCTGTTAAGAAGTCTAAAAGGGTCAACGGTAGCGGAGTACCTTGCTTATGATTATCTAAGGTTTGTATGTGTTTTTGGATTTCAGAAGGTGTAGGCAACTCTGTCGGTTTAGGCGATTTCTTGCCCTTCTGGCTGCCGTTCTTGTTTAGTTTACGATGGATGACCCGTTTTAGGGGCCTTGGCACAGTGGGGTTTAAATTGCTATCCCATTTGACGCGAGGCTCTTTCAGAAGCTGTTTCAGCAACTTTTTAGTTTTCTTGGAGATGTGGAATTCCCATGCTTCATTTACGGGACCTTCAGACCCTTTTTCTTCAATCATCTCGACATGAGAGACAACGTTAACTTGTTCGTGAGGTGCAGGTTGTTGCACGGCACTTGGCGCCAATTGCAAACGACCTTCTCGAATTATTCTTTCTATCAGGTCTTTAAAGACCCAACAGTCTTCTATCTTATGGCCTATTACCCTATGGTATGGGCAATAGTTGGGGTGATCAACCTTATCTGCCTGATCGGGACGCTTACTTGGAGGCAATTCCATACCATCTTCCAAGGCTTGTCTAAATATCTTTGCTGTTTTCTCTCTTTTGAAGGAGTATTTCTTGCTCTTTTGTTCTTCCGATGATCTGGGGTAGCGACTATTTTGGTTATCGCGAGTAATTGGCTGAGCGGGTTGGCTATCGACTTGCCTCGTTTCTTCATCAGAAGAGTCAGAATCGCTGTTTTCGATTTTGTTGGCTTTATTGGTTTTGACGGCATATACCGTTTTCGATTCCTTTTTCTTTGGGAAGTCTCTTCTTGGTTTGAAGGAAATAGATGACTTTTCTTCTATATCCGTTTGCCCCAATCTAGATACGGTGTCTACCAGATCTTGATAACTGTTGGGGTTGGCAACGATTAACATTTCTCTCATTTTGCCGGATGTACTTCTTATGAGCAAATCAACTGCCTCCCTTTCGGGTATAGGATGGCTTGACTTATTGCTCATGTTTCTCCAGCGATTGATATATGCTAGAAGAGTTTCGTGTGGCTCTTGCTTGGCCCATGCTAAATCAGCAAGTCTGATTGGGCTGCTCGCAGTGGCGAATCTATTTATGAAGGCACGCGCCATTTGGTCCCAGGATCTTATACTTCCTGGCTTGAGAGAGCAATACCACTGGAACGCTGGTCCTGAAAGACTTCTAGCAAATTGGCGACAGAGGAATGCTTCTTCTCTCGAAGAGTCCCCACATTGGATCATGAAGTGGCTGACGTGTTGTTCTGGTCCTGTCTCATCCGTTCCGCTTCCTGAAAACTTGGAGAATAAAGGAACAGTGTACGTTGGGGGATATTTTGGTATATCGAATTCGGGAGGGTATGGTTTCCCTATTCGCAGTGCTGTCTCTTTTGGGGCAATCCCCATTTCTTGTAACTGACGGCTGATCATTTCTTGAACATCGACCGCAGTAAAGATTGGGGAGGTCTCTCGCCTTTCGTCTTCCCAATGTACCCTGCGTCTTTCTTGGGGGTTTGGTCTTTCGGTCCTTTCAAGCCCGTTCACAGGGTTGGACCGACTTGACGTCTCTCCTCTCTCGAGTTCAGAGCCGGCTAGCCCCTTTTCTCGGATTTCAACCATTAATCTTTGTTCCCTTTCGTGAGCTTGATGTACTTCAGCCTTAAGATTTTGTATCTCGGCCTGCATTTGGTTGAAGGCGGACAACATTTGTTCTTGCGTTTGAGCACCAGTATGGCTTTCACCAGCACATGGAGAGGTTGCCAAGATGGTATAGAAGTTACCTAGCGCGGGCCCATCCATTTGACCTAGGTCTGAGCCACTAGTGTTCTTAGGTTTGGCATTTATGGGAGGAGGGCATGCTGCATCAGACCCTTCCTCGTCATCACTTGGGTTTTCGATGATGGGGTCTTTCCCCTTTTTCACCATGTACACGGTGGGGTTGGAGGGTTCGGTAGGATAGTCATCTTTCTCTTCGAGGTCTTCATTAGTGGTTATCATGAAGACCGCCACCTCTCCTTCTTGTTTTGGGTATGTTTTAGTGACCCTTCGTTTCTTTTGAGTGGCATTTGGCGCCACTATTGTCAAGCTTCCAGTGTTAGAGGGGCGCGGGTATATTTGTGCCCCCAGCCTATCATGTATGCTGGCTGGCTTTCTTGGAATCTGAGGGGTTTGACTTGATCCCCCGTTGTTTGAGCTTTGAGAGGTGCTTGCATGCATCTCTCGACGGAGTTTCGGTTTCAGCGAGGCATCGTGAGGTGCCTCCAGCCTTGGGGATGAGAATGTTGGTTTTGGTTTTGGGAGGAAGGCACTGTCATGTGCCTTAGGTTTCGAGGCTGGGAATGTCAGCCTTGATTTGATCGAGGGTTGGGCATCATTAGGTGCCCCCAGCTTTTGAGCTGGAAACGTCAATCTAGACCTGACGAAAGTGAACGTATGGGCTTCGAGTGCAGGGTGCACGTAGTATCGGCTCCTGTGCTGCTTCAGCATGCGAAGCTGCTTGTGGGCCCTATGAATGGCCATGGCGGTGTCATCAACCATTTGGCGGTTGGTGTTCATTTCTTTCGGTTTATGGATGAATGAGATGGTTTGAGGGATTTCTCCCGCTGCACGTATGCGTGCAGTAGAAGAGTTCCTCCTCACTATCCTCAATGGGGAAAATGAGTTGCTGGTGGGAAGGGCTGGTTGAGCTACCAGCTCATTCTGATAAGCTTGGAGATTTCTTTTCTTGGTGGCCGACAGAGGGGTCATGAAAGTTTGGTTGACTTTGGTTGTCTTCTTAGACGCGCGCCTCCTTGCACGTCTAGTTTTGGAGAGTGGAATGAACGTTTTGCCGTCCATTCCTTTGGGGGTGAGAAAGTAGCATGCTTCCTCATCATCTTCGATTTCCTCCTCGGTGACAGACCCGAGGGACAGTTGCTCATTCATCGGAGCAGGAACAGGGGCCTCGAACGCCCTGACTTCATTGACGGGGACTGCAAAAGTCCCAAAATAGACCACCTCCTCACCAGCAGGGAGGCTGGCAACTTGAGCAAACGAGCGTGCGTTAGTCGCGGTGTAAGCCATTCCTGCAAACAAGCAAACTCAAGATTTTATTAGTCAATTTTCATATGTAAATTCATACATGAGTGTTAGCCCAATTATTCAATCCATAGGCGTCGATATCGAATGTAAAAGGAAATGACATAACTCAAGCGGTCCAATGACTCGTTGTTGAGTGTTGTGAAGTCATTGGCTACTTGAGTACGTTCCTTTTACCTTCGTATCGGATCCCGAACCTGTGAGGAGGAGAATGTCCCACTGGGCGTGCCAAAACCTGTAGGGCGCAGAAAGTTGCACAGCTGTTGGTATGGGAAGGTGTGTGCATGTGTATTTAAATGTCTCGTGGTTCAATGCTCTCTGTTGATTAAAGAACATCGAACTCGAAACATTCATTTCTTTCTTTCCGCTATTCCTTCTGGTTCACCCTCGACGGACCTACGATTCGTGATCGGTCCATCGAGAGAGTTTAATGATTGTGGGGACGTTTAACTCCCAGCGGGCGCAAGCCCCCGCTGTTAATTACATCAGATGGCCCTCCCAAGCCATGCTGAACACCTCGTTCATTCCAGGATTTATGCCTATTTGTTGTGAATTGAATAAAAGGGCTAAAAGGGGAAGCTCATGTACTTGGTTTTCGTGTGTTTCTTTGATTTACCATTGTTTTAGGTATTTAATTAGTGTGCATGCATGAGGTGTAATGATTATCGTTAAAATACCTTTATTACACATTTTTATTTATTTATAAACATATTTGTACTTGAGAAGATATATTTATGCTTTATTTACACCTTTTTATTTAAGAGAAAATGATTGAAATATGAAGAAAAGGGTATTTTCGTCATTTCAGGGCTTGGCTGATGTCCGGACATGCTCAATTTTGGTTTAGAAAGATGGAGGGTTCAATTTGGGTTCATTTGGAGGTGGTTTGAGTCAATTCGGACTTGAAATGAAGACGTTATAGCCAAAAAGGACTTATTTGTAAATATTTATGTTTTTCCAGGGGCTTATTTACAAAGCTGGAAGGGTGTGGTTTTGTGATTTGGGTTTTAGACAAGGTTTCATGTGAAATTTGGGCCTCTAAGGGCTTATTTTTGAGAGTTTTGTGCTATCAGGGGCCTTTTTGTAAATTTACAGGAGTTTCGCTGCAAATATTGGGAAATCAGAGGGGGTTTTCCATAAAAAGGGGATTGATTTATAATTTTATTTATTATTTGGGCTTTAAGATTCGGGTTTTTGGGTCTCTTAGATTCGTGTATTGGGCTTTAGGATGTGGGCTGAGCTTCAGGATTCGTGCTGGCCATTTGATGTGTATTTTGGACTTTAAAACCCGTGCTGTCATTCGAATCCTGTTATGGCGCCAGAATTGAGGGTCTCAGATTGCTTTAAGATCCGTGCAGCTGTTTTATTGGATTTCTACTTATACTTAGCAATTCAACCTTTAAAAATTCATATCAATTTGAAACAGAGTCAGAAAAATATGATCTTTATGTCTATTTTGTGTGTTTTGAAATGTTCTATTTAATTATGATGTTTATTCTATGTTTTGATTTTTTCTGTCATTCGATACTGCCCATTTTCCAACAGCAGCCCCCTTTTTCTTTAAATGCTGTTTTTTCTATTTTTGGATCTGAACTTTGAAAATTCGTATAAAATCGAAACGTAGTCAGAAAAGTGCAAACTTGATGTCCATTTTGTGTGTTTTGAAGTCCTCTATCCAGTGGTGAAGTCCATTTTTTATTTTGGTCCCTGTACCAGTCCAGAAGGTACTGTTTACCAGAGAAGGTCATTTTGACACTTTAGAGGGCTTTTATTGTGTCATTGGTGCATGTCTTGTGATGTAATTTTGGTTCACTATTCCAGAGAGTACTAGGGGCTGTTTTAAAGTATTTACAATTAATTTCATGAATTAAACATCATTTTTATGGACTTTCATAGCCTTGATTGCTATATCTTTGGTACCAATGATCAAAAGGGAAAGGAAAAAATCCAAAAATTCCGAAAATAGCACCAAAAATCTGCCAAAATGTGGTTTTATGCAAAGAAGCCCCTGATTTTGTTTAAAATCATATTTTTGATGTTTTTTTGAAGAACATGTCATTAAGATTTCCTTAGGTTTAGAGATGTAAACATCCAACTTGTCATTTGTTTACACTTCAAACCTTCCATCTTCCATCATTTGCATATATTTAAAATATTTAATTTCCTTTAGCATATTGGCTTAGGAAATCAAATATTCTTCCATACACAAATGGATCTAAAGAGGGATGGTCATTGAAATATCACAAGTTTAAAGCACAAATGACATATCATAGCCAAAGCTAATGTCATCTAATGCTTTAAACTTCAATTTCTCCCCCATTTGCACATAGTTTTTAATTCTTGCCAATATTCATGCACATGAATGCATTAATTATTGACTAAATTAATCCCTTTGCACAAATGGACCCTTTGATCATTTAGGTTGAGAGAATAATAGGAGAGACCTCATGGCTCAACCCTACCACCTCTTGTGTTTAATTTTTTTGTTGTCACTTTATTATTCTTTTAATACCTTCACAAAATAATTAATATAGTTTTCATATGAAGGGAGACCTCATGGCTCAACCCTCATACTTCTACTATTTAATCATTTTTAGAAGAAATTAAAAGAGTTTAAGGAAGAAAAAAAGAAAATATCAAATATTAAAACTTTATATATTTTTTTTTATTTCATAAGCTCCAAGTAAAAGAGATGATAAAATATTAAAATATATACATATTAATACTCATATATATATTTAATATATATTTTCATGCAAAAAATAAAGAAAAAGGTAAGAAGAATCACATTTTTATATCCTTTTCATTATTATTTCATGAGAGATGCAAAGAAAGGAATTAAAAAGAGAAAAAATATTTTTGTTTGATCATCAAGTTGCATATTCCATTTTTTTTTTGTTCATCCTATGATGAACTAGAAACTATGCAACTCTCACATTCATGATTTTTGAAGGTTTAGAAAATAGAATAAAAGAAGAAGAGATGAGGGATAAAACCAAGATAATGAAGAACAAACAAGAAAAACCATCAAAGAACCTTCTTTATTTCGAATTAAAGCAGAATATTTACAGAACTTTGCTCATTTAGAGCTCTACATTGCATAGGTATTAATTACCTCTTTGAACTTGCTTGAAAACTTCAAATTTCTAACCTAACCTTGGTGTAAAAATGGGGTTTTCTTTCTTGTTTCTTGCTCAGAGCTCTCTGGAGAAGATGAAGTGTATCTTGAGTGTTCATTTGGGGTGCCTTATATTGGGCAATATTAGGGTTTTCGAATTGCTGCCTGCTGATGTGTCTTTTGCTATGCCCACCAGGTGTTTGATCAAGGGCCTGGATCAACTTGCATACATTCAAGCTTGGTTACATGGCCAGGGCATCCAAGAAAGATTTAATGTGCCACCTATTCATGCCTGGAGTAATCTCAACCATTGGATTGGCCTAGGATATCCTGCCTTGGCTTGTAGCCCTTGATTAGACGATCTTTGAATGGAACCTTCCATTCACGTGCTCCAGCACCCTGGGGAGGTGATTTCCTTCTTTGTCATGTTGTTTGGAGTGAGGGGCACGTGTCCCTGGGGACCCTCCAGCCAATGAACAGCTGTATGGGTTGATTGGCGTTGCACCGGCGGTATACCGAGCACTAACATGCCCTTTCTTTGTCTCTTGCGTTTTGGCCACTGGAAACACGACATTTAGCATCGCCCTATGCTCCTTAACGTGTTCCAAGGCATACTAAGTTTTTTTGAGAGTTAATTTGCTATCTTCCCACCATACCCGAACCGTACCATATCGGGTTTGAGCATTAACCCGATTTAATGCATGTTTCTTCAAATTGAGGGCTTTAGTAACATCGTGTGACACCTGTAAGGGGTTATATTAAGCCCTCAACCTTCGATTGCACCTATCATGGCCTGGCCGCTTTGCCTCATTATTACTCTTTTCGGGTTAAATTGAGACTAGAGAAAATAGTTCAACCTTTGAAGAAAATCAGAAAAGAGTGAGGGTGAAGTGCTCTATCTATCTCTGGTGAGCATTTATATAATTCGTCTCCAATTAAACTCGAATTTTTGGCTTGATTTCGGTTGAAGCCGCGAGAGAGGAGAAGAAGGAAAAGCTGACAAGGCGGGCCCCTTGCGTCAGCCCCCCTTGGCTCAAGGCCATTTGTCTTTTTATTTCGCCTTCTCTTTGGCTGCACTCGGTTCTTAGTAGACCGTGTAGTAAGCCTTATATGGTGCATAGAGCACCGGGTGCATATAAAACGAAGGGGTCACTCCGCCAAAATTTAAAATCCGGCGACTCTTCCCCTCGTGTGTTTGCTCTCGGTTCACCGTAGACCGTATGGCTGCTAGCTCGGTCTATGTAGCCATTTTCCGTATTCCGGGTGCATTCAAATCAGGGGTCCAGCGAAAAGAAGGGTTGTGCCATTGACAGGCGGGCCCAGGGCCATTGGGTTTTGTTTGGTGGCGTCAACTTGCACCCAGAGAGCATTTAGGAGGCAATTTGCTAAACATATACAGTTGCTTGTACCCAGTATGCCATCCAGCACTTGTTTCACTTGTAGGGAATCAAATCCTCGTTGACTTTGACCGTGTTGTACACCAAAATTCATGGCATAGTATATAGAGTGCCACCAAGAATTTTAATATACTGTATTCAATTTATTTTAAAGGTTTTATGCATGTCTTGGCATTTTATTTGCTCCCAAAATTGTCATTTACCATGTTAGGTTTAATTAACAACTTTTTTAGGGTCAAACAACAAACCTCAAAGTGAATTACAAACGAACTGAACAACATAATTTCCAAAATATAAAATACAAACTTAATATAAATTTCAAACGAACTGAACAACATACTATTTCGTCTTACCGGTCTTGAACGTACATGGAACAAATTCATCGTCCGAGGTTGATGATGACGGCTCGGTAACAACAGACGACGTGCTAGCCTTAGTCTTAGCCTTAGTCTTAGCCTTACTCTTAGCCTTAAGCGTCTGTACATCATTTTTTTTCCCAATCCATAGCCGTAGGGGTTTTCTACAAAATCATCCTCAGATATGTCATATCGTTTAAAAAATTCATCTATGTGCACACATTTTGGACAGTCCTTTCTAAACCTTCCGCAGCCCAAATTACATTTCTTTTCCTCGCTCTTTCCTCGATTGTTACTGTCCATCCTCCTCGCCTACAATTTATTTGGAAAATAATAAAAAAAAAACTGCAACATAATAAAATACATACAAATAAATTCATACAAACCTCAAAGTAATAAAATACATACAAACCTCAAACTGCAACATAATAAAGTACATACAAATAAAGTTAATTCCTACGACTCCATTTAAAATTTATTCCCATGAGTCGACCAGATCCCCATGATGATGTGCTCCTTCTAGCTGGTTGCACTGTTTCGTCTTGCCGGTAATTAACAATAGTGAACAGTAATTAACAGTAAATACGTATATAAACAGTAATTAACAGTAAATACGTATGTAAAAAAAATTACCTGATTTGACAGACTTCTCCGTCTCCTCCTCCTCCTCCTTCCTTCAGAGCTCCTCTCCTCCCTCTCCCTCTCCCTCTTCCTCTTCCTCCTTCTCTTCTTCCTCTCTTTCTTTTTTTTCTCTCTTCTACGGAGCCTCTCCCCGTAGTTATCAGTTTTCAAAAAAAAAAGAGATTCAAGCCGCATATAATATTTGCGGTTTAAATTAACAATTCAAGCCGCAAATAATATTTGCGGTTTGAATTAACAATTCAAGCCGCATATATTCTTTGCAGTTTGGGTAGAAATAAAATTCTTTTAAAAACGTGGTTATTTATATTAAAATATATTTTTTTTTGGGTAAAAATAAAAATCACGGGAATTTGAACGTGTCTACCTTTGTCGTTGGTTTATGACTGGGTAGAATATTCTTGCTTTCCAGAATTTCTCCCTTACAAAAGATTTATTAATAACGACCTATGTTACTCCGATATTCCATCTTGGGTCCCGTACCCGTATCGGGTGTGTATCGGATACGGATACGCACCCGATACGTGTCAGATATGCCAGCTGGTGTATCGGAGTACGTGGCGTATCCTTAACCCTCTAATACGATCGCGATACGGCTCTGAAACAGTCTGATACGGTCGAATACACCAGCATGGACCCGATCTTGTGCACCGCGCATGGACCACTAGCAAAAAATTTTGTTTTTGTGCCAAATAAGAATCGAACTGAGGACCTCTAGGATAAGAACCATACCCCTTTACCACTACAACAACTCTCATTTGATGTTAGAAACTACTAGCATTTATATTTAACATATACTACAATTGATTTTTGATATTTAATTTATATAATACAAGTGTTGAATTAATAAAATTATTAAAATAATATATATAGTAGCCGTATCGTATTCAGGATTTTTGAAAATTACCGTATCGCCGTATTCGTATAGTATCTGATACGATACCCGTACCCGTATCCATGCAACATATATAACGACCAAGTGTTTCCGTAAACATTGGGTTATAATAGGCCGTCAAATTGGGCTTAATAGTGGGTATAAAGATAGCCTATATCGCTGAAAAATGGGCTTCACATGGGCCTGATTGGACATAACTGTCCGACAAACCTACATGAGCTCAAACACCCAGAAATATCTAATCATTACTGCAAATTTAAACGAGACTTACGAACCGGATTTTTTTTTAAAACATAATTAAAAAAAATATTTTTACCAAACCAACATGATTATTTTTTTTTTTTACAAAAACTATAAAAACTGAACTGCCAATTCAGTCAGCTTGATTTTTTTTTTTTGGACCGAATTGGCAATTCAGTCCATGTTGATTTCACAAATTTTCATAGAAAACTGTGTTGCGTTTGTGTAATGACTAGGGACCGAATTGCCAATTCGGTTCAAAAAATTTTTTTTTTTTTTAGGTTTGGTTGAATTTCTCACTTGTGTATATATATCATATCAGATGTAGGTCCAATTGAATTTGAAACACAAAGACAATTAAATAGAGAAATTTTACATTGTGCCCTCATTTTTCAAAACATAGAACAAAATACACTCCCTCAAAGTTCTTAACAAAATGCCCTTGTAGACCCCACTTTTCTCCTCTCTTCCCTTCCCTCCCACTTCTCCCTATTTACTTTTCTTTATTCTTTGTTTAAATAGAAAAATACAACTATAATTTCATTCACATTTTGAATTATGTTTATCTTTTTTGTGTATAACTGATTAGAATTAAAAATTGTAGCGTAAAATTTTATTTGCTTAAATAAAAAAAAGCATAATATTAGCTTATACGTGGAATCTTTCCAACATATAGATTATTTTAAAAATTATTAAAATACATATTATTAACTTATTTTATAAAATATTTTTAATTTACATATTATTTTAACATAGACATTCTATCTAGTTTATTCGTTTTCAAATTTCATATTCCTATTTTTAACAATTATAAGAATTTTATCACATCACATGTTAAGAACAATTTAAATTAGGATTGGTCAATTGAAATAATAATTTGATAAATTAGATTCTTTAATGAAATAATAATGTGGTCAATTGAAATTTTAAAACGAATAAACTAGATAGAATTTTAGCAGGGTCACTTTTTTTTATCTCCCATAGAGGATATTAGATGAAATTTGATTTACTCTATTTCATTTTTATTTTTTTGGCACAACCTAGCGAGTAAGAATTACACATCTTTGTTAATGTAAATATTTTCTTAACTAAATTTACAATAGCATAACCCTAAAAATAAAAATAAAAGTTGGGACCAAATTGCCAATTCGGTTCGGAGTTTTTTTTCAGATTTTTTGTGGCCGCCTTTCTGAAAATTTGTGAAATCAACATGGACCGAATTGCCAATTCGGTACAAAAAAAAATCAAGCGGACTGAATTGGCAGTTCAGTTCTTATGGTTTTTGTAAAAAAGGAAGTAATCATGTTGATTTGGTAAAAATATTTTTTTTAATTATGTTTTTTAAAAAATCCTTACGAACCTACCAAATACCCGAGTTATTAGAATATTATCTCATAATGCGAAAAGCTCAATCAACCAATGAGATGTTTTACTAAAATAATAAACGGTCCATAATAGTATGTATTATGTAATATTTTCCTTGTAAAATCATGCATTGAAGGAGAAGACAAAAAAAAAAAAAACCAAATTCAATGAACTTAAGTTCCAAAATAATATTCTCATAATTTCATCTCTCATATAGAATGTAAAGAACATCCGCTTGTATTATTTAACAAAATAAATTAATTTAAGTTCTAACAAAACAGAGATATATTTTTAAGTAATTTTTTATTTCTATTTTCAGTAAAAAGATTGGAGATATATACATTAATCTCATTCAATTTTGTTTAAGGAAGAGAAAAAAAATACTGATATGCTAATACTGACGCTAGAATTATCTTCATGCCCAGCTGGCCTCAATATTGTTGGTCTCATCATCATCAACACAAGTATCACCTACATTGGAATTGTCAAGTCTTATTATTGACACCTTCATTCTCATAAGCATAAGCCACTTTATCAACATCTTCAATCTCATCATTCTCAGCCACATCATCCTTCATCCTTTTCATCATCATCCACTTTATCGACACTATAGGACGTTGTTTCTCAACAATATAAGGCAATAAACCAAAAGTATGAATTAGATATATTTAATTTGGTTTTTTCAGGAATCCATTATTTCCATTAATTGTGTATAAAATGTTAATCTTGTTCTTTACAATCTACTTTAATAGTTCTTATTGTAAAATTGGTTTTTGCAGTGATAATTTTTTGGTTTGGTATTAACCGTAATTAAATATATCATTTCTCTTTTTATTAAGTCATAAATTTCAGATCATGTTTAAAATTTTGTTTTAGTTCACTCAAATATCTTGCTATATCAATTAATATATTCATCTTTTTGTTGTAAGTGAGTTACCCAAAGTTATTCATATTTATTCTTTTAATAAAATTATTTTACGTTTATAAATTCATATCTTAAGGATATTATATATATATAACTTTAAAAATAGATGCATAAGGAATGAATTTGATCACAAGATTTTACCTTCTCATTAAACAAGTATGATAATCAACTTTTCATGAATAAATAAACTGTCAGTCTGTCACACTGTAAGTTCGGTAGGTCAAATTGTTTGGGCCGAAATTAAATATGAGTAAACATAATTGGGCTACATGAATATATGGATTCGAATTTCAGCTCTATCTGGTTAAAGGAATCTTAATGGTGCATCTGGATAAGTTTATGTGAAAAGATTTATTTCAATAGATTCAATCAACTGGTGCGATGCGATCAACAGGTAAATAGTATTATAAACATACATGCATATTTGATTTTCGTCTATCTACTCTTATCGAACCATTCAGAAACCGAGAGAAAGAAAGAGAAAAAGAAGAGACTGCCAGTCGATGCTAGCATTCTGATTTGTAGTTGTTTTTAACTGTTTGTGTGGATAACAGTAGAGACGTGGCTGTTGTTATTGTTGCGTACATATGATACTAAAATGAAGAAGAATGTCACTGCTGGATCCTAAAATTTTACAATTTGTTCCAAAATTATCGTTAGTTGTATTAATTACAAAAATATTATTTTTCTTTACTAATGATAGTTAATAAGAGAGAAATTATTAATGTAGATATTTATTATCCGGACAATTTTCTATTTTTGGATAGAGTGCATAGTAAGTCCGATGGGCATCGGACATACTTTTGAGTTTGATGGACACTGTAGCCGTTCAATGTGCTTTAAATTCGTGCTCATGAATCTCAGAGCGGAGCACACACAAATCGTGAAGTGTATCAGACAGTTCTGATGCCTATTAGATTCAAAAGTACGTCCGATGTCAATCAGACCTACACTTTTGTCCTGTGGATAACATCAGTCCTCATTTTCCAAACTGCTAATCAATTAGAACAAAAAAAAAAACCCTATAATCATTTTATGTTGGAAATTAATGAACCGATCTCCCAGTTTGTATCTAGTATATATATCAATTTTTCAGTATATTTGATATTTGTATATTCTTATATAGTTTTGTGTATATTTCTTAATGTAAAATAAATACAAGTTGAGGATTCAAATTTTGTATTCAATCATTATTTATGGACTAATTACTTTAAATCAGCTATCAACATATTTTTTATATATAAATAATCATAACAATCTTATGCTTGTGCAAGTTAAAATTCTAATTAAATGCAAATTAATGCAATTAAAAATAAGTAAAACTTTATATTCTTTAGCTAAGATATCTCGTTTCATGATATGTATCATGTATGACTTCCATTTATATGCAAATATTAATATAGTTCCTAGGGGTCATACAAATTTCAAAGCGACGAGAGTGTCATGTAAACTAAACATCAATCCCTTATTCATGATTTATCTCCAACCTATTCTTCTCCAAAACAAGATTGGGAGGATAACTGGAGCTTACAAGAGAGCATAATTTTACATGTTCTCATATCCGAAAACAATCACACAATAATTTGTAAGATATGAATTTCAGCTTTAAGTATCATATAAAGTGGCCTGCTCGACCTATGTTATCATTTAATTTTACTTTCATTAATCCTTAGTAGATGAGATAACTTCAGATTTCTCAAGAAAAAGTATACTGTAACTCCATAAAATCAAACATCATTACAAATAACAGATGCAAGAAATGATTCTCCTACTGCTTAGCACTTACAAATATATGTAGATTGCAATTCCCAACTATCGTATGACTCACTAATTCTCGTGGTTGGTTGAATCGTCGCAAAAAGTTGTCCCGGTAAACAAGCAAAAAATAACGTATATTAAAGGAATCATAAAATTAATAAACAAAATAAATGCTTTAGTTTTGGAAATTATATGCCGGAGTACCGATCCACTAGAGCCTTTGCTGCCTCTGGTGCAAAGAATTTTGCCTGAACCACAACCAAAAAGAAATGGAAAGAAAAAAAAAGTAAGCATGAAACCGTCGAATATGACAGTGAATTGACACCAGCACATAGTTCCACCAGTTATCAACAAAATGGTACTACCACACTGACATGGGAAACTGTACCTGTTGTACCGAAGCAAACAAACTTTGGGCCGGCATATATGGAATCTAAACAGTAACTGTATAAAAATATGACCGTAGATGACCAGAAAAAGAAAAAAGAAAAAATGAAAGAGAGCAGTAGCGTACTTGAATAAACATCCTCTCGGCATCACCGACTTTACCATTTTGCTTCAAGATAATTCCCTACAAATCATATAAAAATAAGCACATCAATTAGAAACCCATGAGGAAAGTGATGCGAAAATAATGTACCAGAATACCTTTGCCAAGTAACCACGAAAATCATTTGGATGCTTGCTTATGAGTTCGTCATATACTGCAACAGCATCACTGAGGTGGCCCCAGTCAGAATAAGCCTTTCCAATAAGCAACTCAACCTATGCAGATTGATAATTTAAATTTGTAACATAGATAGACATATAGATATATTAATTGAGAAAAGATGAAATTAGCTTGGCAGATCATTACCTGGACAGGATCGATATTTGGTTTATTCTGTGAATCTTCACTGTTTGAATTCACCGAAGCAGCTGCATTTTGCTGAACTTGTTTGTTTATTTTTTCTCGAGCTGATAGAAGTACTTTAACAGCCTACATCCAACAATAAAAAATTATTTCAATTTTAACATAAACATACCATTTTTGAAAAAAAATGAATAAATAGAAAAAATGAGAAAATATACAAGTGACATTTGCAAAAGAACTCCTATATTTTTGAACAAATTCAAATGTACACCAACATTGTTCGATAGTATTTAGCATTATTATCTTATTATAAGCTAAGCACATTGAATGAATTAGTTAACCATAGCTAAAGTAAAATTTTATTTACATTTCAAATGCAGCCTTTTCATTATTGGACAACCCTCATTACAAACGTCCTAATGATTTTTGTAGGAGCATACTTTTAGTATGTGTTAAACATATTATTAAAGAATAATACTGGAAACACAAGAAATGAGGGTTTTTCTTTTGGTAACAATTCTTGGGGGTTTTGCAAATATTGGAAAACATTAGGCCTTTTTTTATTTCTTGATAACAGAGGGTGTTCATCACAAGTTTCCCAATAAATAATATACCTCATCAGGTTTTTGAGACGCAAGCAGTGTATTAGTAAGTCCTTGGAGGACTTCAAAATCAATGTTGTCAGATAACTGTTTTGACAAAAAAAAAAAAATTAGAATCTGATAGATTTAAAATAGATCAGTTGGAAAACTAAAAAATTCCTTCAACAGGACTTACAGATAGAGATATTTTAAATGCCGAAGCGCTGCCATCATAATCTTTCAGCTTGTATTTCACCTCTCCTAACAACCGGTACGCATCAGCATAGCCAGGGCTTTCCTGAAAATGAAAAGTACTCTTTAATATAGAGTGAGGCCATGGTACTATGCATAGCGCGGATTGGCCCGTACTAAGAATCAATATCTTCATCTTAAAAGTTTAAATAGTCGATCTGAACGGTTCAACATCATCTCCATACGAAAATGTACTGCAGACCAAATTTGACATTTAAAAAAAAAAATTGACTATTTTTTTAGATAGGTAGAAAATCACTACTTTTGAATGGTCTAGAATTTTCAAATCAAATCCTATAGTTTTTTGGAAAAAATTTCCTATTTTTTTTATAGTTAGAAAATCACTGTTTATGTATGGTCCACAATCTTCTAAAAAACAGTGATTTTGTACCTTTCTAAAAAAAATAGTAAAAAATTTCCAAAAAATATAAAATTTGGTCTCCAAGCACATGTTAATATGGAGATCATGTTGAGCAGTTCGGATCAACTTTTTGGACATTGAAAACAGAGATACGGTTGTGAGGTATGATTGGGGAATGAAAACATAGGGGCATTTAAAACTTACGCAAATAATATAATGTTTATCAGATAAAAAATGCTAGTTAGAAAAGTAAGAAGTAATTTACCTTTATTAGCTTCTCAAGGAAAGGTACTGCCTTATCATATTCGCCCATTTCTACTAATGTTACAGCTGCTCCCTATTCGGTTCTCAAAAAATAACATGACGTAATTCTAATTGAAGAGTAATAATTTCGTTGGACACTATTTATTTAACAATAACAAAAGAAACTTACTTCAAGAGCACTGGCATCATTTGGCGAAGTTTTAAGCTTTGTTTCGTATTCCTCAAATGCTCTCTATATTACAATTAATACAAAATCTCATAAGGAATCTCTATTGTAAAGTGATTTTATTTCACCTAACCATAATGCTCTGATATGAACTGGTATCATACCAGTAAAAAGTGGTACGTACCAGTAGATATGAACTGGTATCAAAATTTACCTTGAAGGTTGTTTTCTCTTCTTCTGTTAGTTGTTTCCGAACTTCCGTTCCTTCTTTGCTAGAATTAACACTAGTTCAAATTTGAAACACCATGATTTTCACAAAACATGTCATTTAACACTTCACGAAATAAAACAAAATCAAAATTTTAGCGCAAGTAATTACCTCCCGTATGGAAAGAAGTCACCAAAAGCAAAAACCAAACCAAAGACTATGACAGCTACACCAATTCCCACCTTTTTATAAAAAAATAAATATGTCAAGAATTAATCAAGCACCTTAACATAATAGTTTATGCATTAAAATTTGAAAACCAATGTAGACCTTGGTGCCGATTCCGATTGTCTTTTGATCTGATTCGATTGGTGCATCATAATCAATAGCCTGATACGATTTTTTCTCTTCGGTATTTTTCTTCTCAATTGCTGACCTGTACAAATGCAATTACAGATAATTAGCCTTAAGAAAAGCATTTATGTGATTATGAAATAATCAAGAATAATATAACAATGTTAGAATTCATACTTCTTTACTTCTTCCAATTTATCTAGAAACTTCTGGTCAAACACTACCTTGCCTGAATTGTCATTGCTACTTCTGTGTTGTGGAGCCTCTTTAATTAGAGAACATAGAAATGATCTCATCAGGATTCAGGTGTATAGATGCAACATGAAAAGAACAAAGATATAAAAGAAATAATGAAGGCTTTTGCAAATTACACAAACATTGCATTGTACATTTGTATTCACTGAAAAGCAACCAACAACAGCACATTTTTTAATACAAATCCTTTTATCATAGCAAATTAAGCAAACACATCAAAACAAAAGTCACACTTCTAACAAATTGACAAAAGTATCCCTGCTTTTTTCAGCTTGACTCCACCAAATTCTTGTCCAACCAGCATATATACAAACTTGTAACAAAAAATTATACATCATCATTCTTTCATTACTGGGACTTAGACAAAAGGCAGCTCATCAGAGCCAGGGGCAAAATTGTCAACATTTAACAGAATGCTCCCAATTATAGAGCTAAATTTGGTCTTTGCAATTGATGAGAAACATTAAATATTTTAAGCAAGTATGACAAAACATAGGGAAAAACGAAAACAAGGGTAAAATTACCTGATGTGGATGCAAAATCGTTGGGGTTTCTAAAACTCTACTATAAGAAACAAAAAAATAAGCAGTTAGTTCAGGAAAACCACAAACAAATTTAGCAACTATTGGATCTATAATAAGTAAAAATCATTAAATAAATTAAACTTAGATAGGCAACTCAGTTACCTTCTTACCACGCCTCTTAGAAGCTAGACAAGTGACTCTATAACAGACATTAGTTCTCCTAAAACCCATACTTGAACCAAATTCCAGCATTTCTTTACCGAAGAATAAACTTTTCCTTGGTACACATGTCTACAAAGATAAACCACCATTCAATAAACAAATTCTTCAAATTAAATAAAATAAAGAATGAAATTCGTAACCCAGAAGTAAAATTAGACACCACAATTCTCAATTCATGATTTTGCGAACCCAAAACCCCTACCCATACCAAAATAAAAAGAACAGAAAAAATTGAAGAATAAAAGGATGTGTTTGCACGAATACCAGTTTTGAGGGGTCTAGAAGCAAAATCAGAGAAGTAAAGAAGGTGAGTAGATTATTACCGTGGCGCGGAGGCTAAAATCGATGGCCATGGCGATGAGCTCCGCGGAACGGCTCAGGTGCACAAAAGGATAGTGTACTTCGGATAGCTTTAGTGATGGTGTTTACGCAAATAGTGCTCCGGGTGCACCTAAAGTTTATTATGTGATTTGGGTTACATAGGCCTTGGCGTAATTTCAATGGGCTCAATTGGGCACATCAGGTTTCAATGGCCTAAATGAATTCAAAAATTTGAAAATTTTGCATTGTACACACATCACTCGTGAAGTAGATCGGTTTCAACGGTTTGAATTCATCTTTTTTAGTTGGTGATCATAGTACACGCTAGCTTTATTCTTATTTTGTACATCAACAAAATAAATAATACTAAAATAGATTGTAGGTAGGCAAAGAGCGTAAAAGGAATCGGTGCTTCATTGATACTTTTGAAATGAAACATTGATGCACCGCTGCTGGGATCAAATATGGTATAAAACATGGACACGTTATCGATGTTTTTGAAATGAAACATCGATACATTGTTTCCAAACTTTAAACGACCATAATGGATAGAAAATTCTGATTTGAGCGTTTGACCACAATTCATAAAGCTTGTGAAGAAATGGAGGGCCTAGTTCCGAGGCATAGCTTGAGGACGTTGAAAAAATCAAAATTACAAAAAAATGTCGTTTAGAGTTTCAAAACTTCAGTTGAAGTTTCTGATGAATTTAACAGCAATTTATAAAACTCATTCAACTAAAAAAAAAGTACAGTCATTATGCCAAGGAGGAGGAAAGGAACTAACAAATTATATAACATAGACCTACTTTTACCAAGTTGTTGAAATCAGTCCTGCTGTGAGTATCTATTTCACACTTGATTACACCGCTACCGTTAAAGAAGTCTGAAGGAAAACAATCCGGTTTTGGGCTTTCTGTTCGAAATGGGCCGAGTCCGATTATGTAGTATCTATAATACCAAGCTTTTGTATGAACTTATCGCCCTTTAGAGGGATCCGACTCCGCTGCTCGCCAAATAGGCGAGCAGGACTCTGCTTTTCAAAATCAGACCGTTGAAATTTTTTCAAGCACGGATCTCAACACAGATGAACGGTTCGATTTAGAATAGCAGGGTCCTGCTCGCCTATTTGGCGAACAGCGGAGTTGGTTCCCCTTTAGAGGACATGAAGGTCAGTGACCATCTTTTTCAAAATAAAAATGTTCTTACAAAAAAAACTAAATTTTTTTAGTAAGTTACCACAGAAATTAGTTTGTTATAAATACTCTTTGTAATTTTAGTTTATTTTTCTTCATATTTTTAATTAACCATTATATCAAGATTTAAGAAGAAAACAATCAACACAGTAAGTCCGAACACTGACTCGACACGTCGAAACACGCATTATGAAACTGTACTATACCAGAATTCTACACATTACCAACACCGTGTGGCATGACACAACATGAAACTTCTTTCATTATATATCAGTCAATTTATCCGCATTAAAAATGGTGTGCTCTTAAATAATGGTCCAATAAAATTAGAGAAATTTACTTGTGATAAAGAGTGCAGCAGTACCGACATCGACTCGGCTTAATTATGATAATGGTCCATAATTAAGAAGAAAGCGTTGAACTCTAGCTCAACCATAAAAATCTAAATTATAAGGAGTGGAGCACATCAGAACCACGTGATTTCATAATTAAAAGAATAAAATAATTTAAATTTACACGTTAATACGCCCATCACTCATATTACCTACCTAGGGGTGTAAATGGAGAGTGAATTCGGAGCGGATAATGCTAATATAAAATTAAATATACGAATACGAATACAAATAGTAAATAGATATCAAAGTGTAAAACTAAATCCGATTTAAACCGATACAGATATGAAGCACACATTGTAACACAACAAGAATCAAAGACTTTTTGCGAGGATAAAAAGTGACTTTTTGCGACGGAGTACTGTCATAAACGTGCTTTTTCTATTTGCGACGGTACTTTTCGCGACGGAAATGTAAAATGCATAGAGACCACAAGCGCACATTTTAAAAATTTAGATTGAGAGAACTGAAATGTAAAATGCATAATATGATTATGTGACCCACTAAGATTTAAACTCAAGTCTTCACAAAGAAATTCTTACCACTATACTATAAAGAAACATTTAGCACTTAATAAGAGACTGAACTATATAATTTAAAAAAAAACTTAAATAAATTTTAATATACATGATTAAAAAATTTAAAAATTATGAGGTGATCACTAAATACCTCCTAGCTTGACTTATATATGATCCATCCCTATTTACAAAGTAGTTCGAGGAATTTTGGATATAATAACAGATATTCTACATTATGTTGATCCTCTAGCGGCCATCAACCTCGGTTATGGTCAGTTGATCCACAGAGGTGACAGTTGATGAATGATGTTGCTGGAATGACCAATCTGAGAGAAAACCCTTAATTCTTGTACCAAGCCAGGGATTTTTGGGGTCCTGTAGCAATGTGTCACTTGATAGCATTGTGAAAACAGAGCTCATGAATGGCCTATCATCAGGACATTCTTGCACACACAAAAGTGCCACATGAACATATCTCGTTAGTTCTGTTACGAAGGCCGAGCTCTCCACTGCATCGTCAAACAGCTTTATAATGTTTCCTTCTTTCCATAATTCCCATGCCTACATGCATGATGATTTACACAGTTTTATTATAATATTATGTATTTTAAATTGACTTGATTTATATCAGTCTTGATAAATTATTTCTTGGAATTAGGACATGTCACTCACATAAGCAATAAGGTTTTGATTGCCTCTATTTTTCTGGCCACTTATTATCTCAAGAAGTAGAACTCCAAAGCTATAGACATCAGATTTAACCGAAATTGCACCCTCCAATATATACTCAGGAGCCATGTATCCACTTCAAATATTTGAAATAAAAGAAGAATAATAATCAACATAAAATTAGTCAAGTGGAACTGATTTATGAAGTATAATTAAAAACTCAATTGGCACATACCGAGTTCCTATTACAGTTTCTGTGTTTATCGCTCCCTGCTCTCTTTTAAACAATCTTGCTGTGCCGAAATCTGAAATTTTAGAATTCATTTGTTCATCTAATAAAACATTTGCTGCTTTCAGATCCCTGTGGATTACGTTGAATCTTGAGTCTTGATGAAGATAAAGAAGCCCTCTAGCAATCCCAATTGCAATTTCTAATCTCATTGTCCAATTTAAGGAGGCACGCCTTGTAGCATCTGTTACATGAGTTACCAACATATGAAATTGTAAGGGAAATCTAGCTGTAATTGGTGAATTGATGGAAGATGAGGAAGAACTTTAAAATGATAAATTAATAGTGTTTCGAATTTGAGATGCATACCAAAGATATAAAAATCTAAACTTTTGTTGGCCATGTACTCGTAAATCAATATTCTCTCATTATTCTCAATGCAGCATCCAAGGAGTCTAACAAGGTTCCTATGCTGTAGCTTTGCGACCACCAAGACTTCGTTCATGAACTCGTTTATTCCTTGCAGGGATTCTCTTGATAGCCTTTTCACAGCGATTTCTTGGCCACAAGGCAATTGACCCTGACATGTTTTGTGAGTGCCTTTTGATGAGGTGAATAACAGATAGTTTGTTTTTGCAGTATTATTTTTTCCCTTAACTGTTTTTCACATTAGCCTTTTTTTTTAATATTAACTGTATTTCTTCTGAACAAACATGTGACCCTAATACAAATATATAGCAAAATGTACCTTGTAGACAATGCCAAATCCACCTTCTCCTAATTTATTTTCATTTGAAAAGTTATCTGTCACACGTAAAATCATGTCCATGTCAAAGACAGGGAGATCTGTTCCTTTGAACGACTCATTTCGCATCAAATACTTCAGGTTGTTACCTGTAGTAGAAGATATGGCTGCATCAATTACAAAGACTTCTAAAAGCAGAAATTTTTATTTGCATCTGCAATCTCTGTTATGAACAGGTCTGGTCATTGAGATTGTTAATCCAATTTGCTATAGTCGGGTTACAAAATTTTCGATCCGTAACTAATCAGTTGAGATATAAATCATTCAATCAGAGTTTGATGTTAGACGGTGGGGGTTTTGTGAGTTCAGTGCATTTCATCTTAAAAAAAAGTTATTTCTAAAAATCATAAGAAACAATAATTTATAATTGGAAAAATTTACCAATAAGAATGTTATATACTCTAACTATAGTAGAGGAAGTTTTAAAATTAAAATTAACAATATGCACATAATTTCAATATTATATTACTGTTATAGTTATGTATACCTAACTTTTCTTCCGAAAAATAATGTAATGTGGTTGGGTTTACTCAACCATTTTACAAGATACGTATCCAAAATTTATTTGCAGGATTTATCAAAATAGAATCCATATCTAACCAATTGACTTCTAAATCCGCAACATTTCAGGTTGGATTGGTTGGGTCATTCAGAATAGTCAGATTAACCAGATTTTATTTAAAACCCTACTGTTACCTTGTTTTGAATATCTCATCTTTTTCCTCCATAGTAGACATACAATTGAAGATATGAGGAGCACTAATATTATGCTACTTGATATTATTCCAATAGTTGCTGCCCTCTGTTTGCTATGATTTGTACCTACATTGAAAGACAGTTTCTTAAAATCTAAATTGGAAAGTGAATTTTGTTTCTGATATTAAACTAGCTAACACACAATATGGAAAGTGAATTTTGTTTCTGATATTAAACAAAATGCATCAAAACAAATCTTCTGAAACTCTTATTTACTGTAACTTTCTATTGACATAGTTGTTATTGCTAAAACAGAATACTGTCATTACTTTCAAAGAAATTTTTTTTAAAAGAATCCCTACAAGTTATGAATCCATAAGCAAGATGAAAATTGAGAGAAAACTCACCAAGCTCAGACTTTGGAACCTTCACATAAAGAACTTGTCCACCATCAATGTACTTCGTATCAGTAAGTACAGTTTGCCACATAACACAGCCGCTCCCTTGTCCCATGATATCCAAGGGGGCATATGCCATGCATGAGCAATTCATCAAGCACTTGCTCCTGCACTCCGTAACACTGATGATCGCATCAACGGTTGCGTTATGCGAATACGGTAGCATCACCCCTTGAATTTCATAAAACCCATCACTATTAGCACTACAACCTAACGGTAACATGCGTTTACACCCACCAGAAGTGTTTCTCATGTTCCCCTCCATTGGTGTCAGTGGCTCAAATCCTCTCAGACAACTACAGGCTTGCTTATCATTGATCTGGCAAATACTGAAAGGCCCACACCTTGCGTATTGGCTGCACTCATCTCTTCCTGCCATGGGGTACCCGATCCAGGATTGATGAGGTTGATCCCAGAGAAAACGTTGAATTATACCAGATTCGTGCAGCACTAATCGGGACATGGTCGAGGTTGACGTAGCTTCAAATCCATATGACACCTCATCTTGATCCCACACAACTATGAAATTAAACATGTTTTGATAATTATAAGATAACATCTGGGGTACCCCACTAAAAAATTTTCCATTCCAAATACCAGTACGGCCAATTATCTGCGAACGGTCCCAGACAATAATCTCAGGAGCACCGTCAGTGTCCCAGATAAACCTGTAGTTACCTTCTGATGGGTCATTGCTGCTTTTCCAGGAGGAGAGATATGTCTCAAAGCCAGTCCTGAAGTTTTTGCGAACTTTCATGCCGGAAAGCAATGTATTCGTTGGATGATCAAAACTTTGCCATATGATGCTATTGCTCATTTGATCTTTCATTATAAGATTTCCAGAATCATTCAGCTCCAATATTGGACTATAATCATTGGCATCACTTGAGGAGTTAGAGCTAGACGACCATACGGTCCTTCCTGTTGAATCATACAGCATTATTAACCCTCTCTTATTTAAGGTTAGTGTGCCCGAGGTGTTGTTCAAGGGACTATCTCTGTTTGCCACCCATACAGCAGTGTCTGGCGAGGCTGTGAACCATATACCCACGAAACGGTTGCTGGATGAACCAAGGCTGAAGAACCCGAGCTTAAATACAGATTTTGGTGAGACAAGAGTCTCTCCATCTGTAAGGTTTTGAGCGCTCAGTAAGGTATCGGTTGGGATGGCAAAAGGTGAGAAAGAAAGGAGAAAGAGAGTAATTGTGGATATTTTAGAAATCATCTCTTTGTTCATCTACCAAATTAAGGATAATTAAATTGGAGTTTTAATGCAATGTGTACGCTGTTGATCTGGATATATAATGTAGATGAAAAGGTACAAGCCTTGAGAAGGAGCAGGAAAACCATGTTTGATTTGGAGGTAAATGTAAAGTGACCTTCAATAAAGAAAAGTAATGGAATGGAAATTGAATTATGATTTTTATCTTGCGATCAGGTTGGTTGCTAAATTATTTTTATTATTTTCTTTGCACCAAATAGGTGATAAATCATCCTACATGTTAGACAGTTACCCGAGGGAAACCTTCTGGCATAGGTTTCTGACTATGATTGATGGGAAATAAATCTGCTGTTATTCCTTGGGAATAACAGAACCTGTTATTCCGATCCCAATCGTTCAAATTTTTCCATGCACAAATCTCAACGATGTAAATTTTCATGCACAAATCTCAATGAAGATCAATGGTTAAGATAGGATAACAGGTTCCTCAGAATAACAGGTTCCTATTATTCCCAAGGAATAACATCAGATTTGTTTCCTGATTGATGGGGACTTTCTGGTAAGATAACAACTATGTTGCAGAGAAACTAGGACATCTATTTAGTATTCCAGTCTAGCAAGAAAGAAAAACTAAGTGCTCTATAGTAATACTTTGTGCTTATGCTAATTAATGCAATTGACTAGTTCAATGGAAAATGACACTTCAACCAATTCATTGTTCAATATGAATCCATTATAGCGGGAAAAAGTGGTTATGTGGGTGGGTCCTAGATGGCAGTGGGTGGAACATATATATTTAATAAATTTCTCCAGATGTCCACCAGTCCATTTATTTTAGCCTTTTCATTTGTTCCATTCATATCTTCTACTGATCATAGCAACTAATTTGGAATGGATGCTTCGTTTTTTCTTAATATAGAACACATGACAGCTCCTGTTATGTTTTTCAAAAAAAAAAAAAAACTAATTTGGAATGGAGAAAAAGATTTGCATGGTTCAAAATTTTGAATTACATTGTAAGTATTCATTATTCGTTAATTTTATTACTATGCTCTTATTGGCGGTATGTTTCAGATCCCATACTCAGATGGATGGTCTGGATCTGACTGGCAACATTCAATATTTTCTACTATTATTCTGTCCCAACTACAGCATATCTCCCGGCTTGATGGTGAACCCTCATTTATCATGATAATGATATATTAACAAAGAAAAACGTCCTGGAGATGTCCTCATTTATTATGAGTCATGACTCATGACTGGATTTCCGCAGCATTTCTAAGGATGTGGGCCCTTTTTCAATAATCTCACCAGCCTTGATGATGAACCTACTTAAGCCTGTTAACAATTATATATTAATTTATAAACCAAAGAGACAGAAATTAACTAATCATTTTAAATAAAAATAGCATCTAGGAAAAATATGATTTAAGATACAAAATCATTTTAACAGTTATATTTCTTGTTTAAAGATATAACTAGGACATTAAGAAAATTAAATATAAGATTAGAAATTGAGAAAATAGGGATTATATATAGATTTGAGGATATAACGAGATCTAGTCAAGAGTGGAGATTAGAAAGAAGAGGGTCTAGAATTTTACTCGTTGATCACCCGAAAGAAGAGGGTCTAGGATTTAATGACCATTTTTTTTTTAATTATATAGCGTTATATGCTAAATAAAAAAAAATTGATACAGCACAGGTTGGCACAACAAAACACATCATGTTAATTCGTAGTGTATGTTTTCTGCATTGGGCAGAAACACAAATCAGCCCAACACAGGCTAACCCAATTCACAGAATTCAGATCCAGTGTAATATGAACCTGACTAGCACGAATCTCAAAACGGATCTCCTATATCTAAATAGGTATGGAAATGCAATCAATCACGAAACAACAATTGTGCTGATAATTTGTCGTTTGGCCCAGTAAGCCTGAGCAAACTCTGGTCGCAAAAGGCCACATAGCTACATTTTTTTATTATCTTTACTGAGCCCATTTAATTCTAGGCAGTTGGGTATATGGGCCCTTGAGAAGGGGGAACAAAAATGCATGAGGTCCAGTCTCAATACGGCCCATGAGTCTAAGTATTTGCTTCAGAGATTACAGATCTTGCAGTGCTCTGTGATGTGAACACGTGTCAATCTGTCACTTGTGAGTTCCGAAAAAACATCTTGAATTAAAAGAAGGATGTCAAGAATGACGCGCAGAAAATGAAACAAAGTAAGATAATTGGCAAGAGTAAATTAATTGACGAGTCACCTAATTCGAAATTAATTAATGGTTTTGATGCAAAAAAATATTTAAAGCGAAGGAAATTTAATTGTTAGATTATTTGTTTATATGCAACAGCAAAAAAAATGATTCTTTAAGACTTTATATACGTGTCTAATAACTTATTTATAAATTTACTTTTTAATTTTCAATTTCATTTTAATTTTTTTTGAAAATTCATAGTCCAAATTAGTAAAATAACTATTGTCTACTGTTATTTTATTTTTTCATGAAGAAGAAAAGGCAAAAAAATTATGCGTTTGCTGAAGTTTGTGCATAAAATAATCAACAAATGATGCTCTCAATGTGGGAGTTTACATGTTCAAAATATAAATAGATGATCTCTTGTTAATATTAAAAAAAGTTAGATTACTTGATCTTTAATTCTACTAAAAAAAATAATAAAATAAATTGATGGAGAATTCAAAATATTATCCTCTCCATTAGAAATAGAAAATATTTCAGTTATCAACTTGTGGTATCTTGAAGCTTGACTGGATGTTTGAGATCCGGATCATCTAAAGTAACTCAAAATTTGAGTTTGGATCCGGATCATTCAATCTGTACAATTCAATTCACGGGGGCCTTTAATATCACGCATATTCTAATCAAACGGTTCGGATTCAAATTCAAACTTTGAGTAAAATTATGATCTGAATTCGGATCTTTGCCAAAAAAAAAAAAAAAAATACCTGCAACCACATTCATGTAATATACTGCTTCCGGACAAGTATCCTCTCCATAACTGTAAAAGATTCCCTTCACTTTACGGTTTGAGATTAACTCTCATCCGCTTTGAGATTCGGGCTGACGGAGGGTGCTTTGAGATTCGTGCCAAGTTAAAAAGAACGGTCCAGATCAAGTAATTGTAAAAGATTCTCTGTTACGGTACGGGGAAGATCTGAATTCCTGCTTCCCTACATACTACCTAGATAACAGAAAAGATTAACAAACATTCATTTATTAAGGGAAAAGGACGCAACACGAGGCAAAAGGAGAAATAATACTTCTTTCATTATATCTGTCGTCAATCGAATTCGTATCCTCTGCATTAACTCAAAAGGAAATCTTTTGAGTTAATGAATTTTGACTATCCGATCTATCTTATGATTCGTGCGGACTAGTTCCGCACGAATATTGAAAATTCTTTGAAGTTATAGTCAGAAGTCAGATTGACTCCGTTTAAAATCAGACGGTTCAGACTTATTAACTCAAAAGATTCTTTTTTGAGTTAACACAGAGGATACGCGTTCGCAATCTATACTCGACTTTTATATACAATTTAATTGATCGCTACGTTTGATTCCTGACATTTAGTCGCCAATAAGACAATAGCGTTGAACTATGCGCGACCACAAAAATCTAAGTAACAAGAAACGGCGCACATCGAAACCACGTCAAATATTTCAAAAAATAAAATAATTTAAATTGTACGTTAATACGCCCATCACTCGTACTACGGACTGAGATCTGCTGCGATCCGAATATTGAGCACAGTAATTCTGCAATCTCTGCTTTTTCAAATTCAGCCGTCTAACTTTTTAGTGCACGTATCTCAAAACAACTGATTTTTCTGTGCACGCATCTCGAAACAATTCAATAGCTGGATTTGGAAAAACAGAGATTGCAGGGTACTGTTCACAGTACCCGGATCGCAGCAGATTCTCACCCCTCGTACTACCTACCAATGGATTTCCTCATTTATTAAAAATAGTATCTAGGAAAAAGATGATTTAAGATACAAATTCATTTTAACAGTTATGTCTTGTTTAAAGATATATATAACTGGGACATTAAGAAAATTAAATATAAGAAGAGAAATTAAGAAAATAGGGATTAATTATAGCTTTGACGATATAACGAGATCTAGTCAAGAGTGGAGATACGAAAGAAGAGGGTCTAGAATTTTACTCGTTCATTGGAAAGAAGATGGTCTAGGGTTTAATGACATCACGATTGTTCATCTTCTTACAAGCCGTGATTTTACTATTGTTCTCACATAGATATAATGAAATAATAAATGTCAAACTATTACGTGTTATGTTTCAAAATAAGTAACCTATGCAGTTCAGAAGAGTCTTCAAGATAGTCATTTTCATATTATGGAGAAAGCGATGCAATTAAATCTTTAAAGACAATTTTTGTTCTATTTTTCAGTTAGTTGGTCAAGTGGTACAAGAGATGTAATTTTTATTTTATTTTTGGTCAATACTCATTAAGCAATTTCTTATTTTTTTTACTCTTTTAAATGTATTTTATTTTTAATTTATCAATAAAATATAAGATTAAAGGTCGACCCTATCTTATTTTCAAAGAAAAAAAAGATATATACAAAAGCGCTGAACTCTGGGCGACCACAAAAATTTAAATAACAAGGAGCGGCGCACATCAGAACCACGTCAAATATTTCAGAAATGAAATAAATAAAATTGTATTAATACGCCCATCACTCGTACTACCTACCTACCTTATTTGTAGTAATTAAGTTCCCTTTTCGAAAAACCAAAGTTGAATAATAAGGAAGCCATGGTAGGTGGCTATCAAAGCCACGGGTTGCATCAGTTATCTCTCTGTATACTGAAAAAGCACAACATGTAATTAAGGAACAAAAAGTGGTTACCAACATAAAAATGATGATAACATAGAATAACGAATTCATATCAACTAAGTTAACATAATATTTTGTCTAAAAGACCCAGTTTAATTAGATTACAACATGAAATTAATATTTCTGTTTAGATCCGTCCAATCAAAATTTGCACCAATATTAAAAAGGTTACTGACATAAAAAATAATGACAAATGAATTATCACATATGGGAATTCCAGTGATATCGTAGGTTTAGATTCAGGTTGTCTGATCAGAATTCATTCACACCAATAATAAATAAGACCTAGTGATAGTCTGATAGACATGACTCGAATTCTAATAACTCGATGTCAATTGTGTGTCGGTACTGGATCAGAACCCAATGTCTAGCTATTTACCTACACGGTAGGATACGGCACTGGATCAGAACCCAATGTCAATTGTGTGTCGTCATCTGTTTTTTTATTTCTTACTTGACCACATGGCCTTCATATATACCATAAATTTGTCATTGATTATTTTTTTATATGTTTTTTTTGTAGTCATTAGACTTTTGATGTATTTCTATCAATCACTCTATCGTACTTCATGCTGAAAAAACTGTATCCACGCCATCAAAACATTTTATTAAAAAAAAAAAGTAAATACATATATGTTAGCAAAATAATGCATGCCGTCAAAGTATTTTCTAGAGATAACCTGATAAAAACAAATTGAAAGTTAAATAACCTAAAAGAAATGAGATCAAATTAAATGGCCACCTATATATTTATGGTATGTGATAAGGGTCAAAGAAATGTGTCATTTTATCAACCATCTCTATATATGTTGACAAAAAGAAAAAAAATGATAACTTTTTCTGCACATAATGTGATAAATATTAAGGATCAAAGTAATATTGTGTCCTTTTATCATAAATTGAGAAAAGGATCAAATCGTGATGTCTTTTTTTACACATAATGTGAATAGTCTCTTTCCTATATAATTAATTCAAATTTTTTTATTATAAATGATAATTTTAAACCATTAACTAATCTTCTCCTAAGCCACTAGATATGCTAGCTTTTTTAATTACTGATAGTTACAAAATTTAAAGCTTATTTAATTTGTCGTAAGATTAAACGATAAAAAATATCAATGCACGGTCAACCGATTGTTAATTCTTCGATTTTGTTTTTCTTTTATCTAATATCAACAATTTAATTTTAAACAAATTTACCGCCACGGAGTCCCCACCAAAAAAATTTAATCGAATCTCTTATCATAAATACATTATGTAAACTACAAATTAAAGGCACCACCACTGTTCAAAATTCAAAGAAAAAAACAAGAGGAAGAGAACCATTTTCAATGGATACACAAAAGAAACCTCATGCAGTATTGCTTCCCTTCCCGGCAGCCGGTCACGTGAACCCACTCATGCAACTCGCCGAAATCCTCCACACGAAAGGATTCCATATCACTTTCGTATACACCGACAATTTCTACCGCCAACTCGTTAAATCCAAAAGCACCGATTCGATCCCCAGCTTGGCGCCAGACTTTCAGTTTGTACGTCTGCCCGACAATCTACCCGACATCCTGCCCGACATCGGCACAAAATGCACTCTAACACACAAGAATTGCACCAAGACATTTACGACTCTGCTGAAGCAACTGATGGAAAAGTCACCGGCCCCAACGTGTGTCATATCTGATGCGGTTATGACATGCGCGATGCACGCTGCGAGGGAGGTCGGGTTACCAGAGGTGCAGTTTTGGACTGCCTCGGCATGCGGGTTTATGGGAAACCATAGTTTCGAGGAGCTTATCCAAAGAGGGATTGTGCCTTTGAAAGGTAAGCAAGTATAAAATTTATTAGAGCTTTGCTATTGAGCAGAGTTCATCAAATTAATTATATGCAAGTAGCAAATCATTTTGGAATATTTTATTACATGGATTATAATTTAAATACAATGCATATATTATCACAAAATAGAAAGGATTTTGCAAATCATGAAAAGAGTTCTTTCATTAAATTAACAGAAAAAAAATTAGTTTCAAAATATATAAGATCAATGGTATAATACTTAAAAACAGAAAACCAAAAAATACACAAGCTGGCTACCTAATTAATTTTTGGATTTGAATTTTTTCAGTCTTCATTCCTATTTGAATTTTTTTTGTTCCTGAGTTTAATAAACCCCAGAACCGAGTAATTATATTGTTCTGTTGAAACAAAGTAGTTTCATTATTTTCATACTACTTAATTAATTATTGGAATTGATTCAGATGAAAGTAACATGAAGAACGGCTATCTCGACACTCCTTTGGATTGTATTCCCGGCATGAAGCATATGAGGCTCCGAGATGTGAGTACCTTTCTCTACACCACAAACCCGAAGGATACGATGATCAACTACTGCATTGAACAAATGAAGAATTGCCAAAGATCTGGTGCAATAATCATCAACACTTTATATGAGTTGGAGAAAGATGTGGTTGATGCCTTGGCAACCTATTATCCTCCTATATACACTATAGGTCCTTTAGCCAACATGACAGGTACATATATAACTAAGTGAAAACATTAATTCATTGATAACTAATTAATTCAAGAGATTAACTTGAGCATTTCAGATGGTCATTTGAAGGATAACACCCAAAACTTGAGCTTCTTTGAGGAGAACAAAGAATGCTTGAATTGGTTAGACAGCAAAGCTAAAAATACAGTGGTGTATGTCAATTTTGGAAGTCATGCAAGTATGACATTGGAGCAAACAAAAGAGATTGGATGGGGCCTTGCAAAATGTGGGTTTGATTTCTTATGGGTGGTGAGACCAAATATTGTGAAAGGAGAGAAGGTGGTTTTGGATGAAGAATTCTTGGTGGAGACTAAGGAGAGAGGTCTGGTGGTGCCATGGTGTCCCCAAGAAATGGTGCTCAAGCACCCCTCTTTGGGATTGTTTGTTACTCATGCCGGATGGAATTCTTTGCTTGAGGCAATCGTTGGAGGTAATTAATTAATTTCTCAAAGTTACCATTATGAGTGAGGCTACGGTACTATGCATAGCACGGATTGATCCGTATTATATATTAATATTTTCGTTATTAAGGTTCAAACAATCGATATAAACCGTTCAATATAATCTCTATATGAAAATCTACCTACATACTAAATTTTACATTTTTTAGAATATTTTGTATCATTTTGTATAGAAAATCTCTACTTTTGAATGGTCTAGAATTACTATTTAGATCAACTGATTTTCTACCCATTTAAAAAAATAGTAAAAAAATTCTAGAAAATGTAAAATTTAGTTTGCAAGTACATTTTTATACGGAGATCATGTTAAATGGTTCTGATCGATTGTTTGGAGTTTGAAAATAAAGATATTGATCCATAGTATGGACCCATATGCGTTATGCATAGTACCATAGTCCCACTCTAGCTTTGTATTCCTTCATTGATAAAGTATGAAATTTGTATAACATCAATTGAAATTTACATCACGCTCGCATCACGATTTGTATCGCAGGTGTTCCTTTGATTTGCTGGCCGATAGTTGCCGAGCAGGTGACAAATTGTCGGCAACTTTGCAAAGTTTGGGGCAATGGTACGGAGCTAGACAAGGATGTGAAGAGAGAGAAAGTAGCTGAGATTGTAAGAGAGATGATGTTAGGTGAATCTGGCAAGGAGAAAAGAAGAATGGCACAGAAATGGAAGAGAAAGGTTGAGGAAGCTACCAGTGCTGGGGGTTCTTCATCTCTTAGTCTTGACAGACTGGTCAACTATGTCCTGTTAAAGAACGATTGAATGTTGCAAGTATAGATGCATTCTTAATTATTGTGGTTCTTTATTTTATTTTGTATGTGGTTCAAGTAGATAATTAATTGTTGTTGATGTTCACCTATTCAAGGAAATTAACAAGGGTATGGGTCTTTTGATTATGACCATACATGTTAGTTGTCAATTTCTGAATATTAATTTTTGGGCTTTGCTTTTTAATATATTTAGAGCCGCGTGATTTATTTATCATCCTGCCGTACGTCCACATGTCAAAATTGAGAAGAAAAACAAGTTTTGACTTTTGACTTTTGACTTTTGAGACATTTGAATTGTAAGTTTCTTTGACGTATTGTTGAAACAGAATAGAAGATAAGAACAAAAAAAGATTTATGTTGAAGATAATTTGATATATTCTTGCATATAGAACACCTATCATGTTCAATAAATTCAGACCAAAAATGTAACTGTGCCATAGTATGGACCGAGTCGGTGAGTCAGATTTTCCAGCAAAATAGAAAATAATAATAATAATAATAATAATAATAATAATAATAATAATAATAAACAGGGTACGTTAATCAGGACACTTCTTTTATAATTCAATCAACTGGTGCGATGCGATCAACTACAACAACAAAGTAGGCACTTATCGCGAGGGAAAAAGAAGTGAAGGAAAAAGCACATTTATGACGGTTCTCCGTCGCGAAAAGTACCGTCGCGAATAGAAAAAGCACAGTTATGACGGTACTCCGTCGTGAAAAGTCACTTTTTACCCTCACAAAAAGTCACTTATTCTTGTTGTGAACAGGTAAATAGTATTATAATGCATGCATATTTGATTTTCGTCTATCTACTCTTATCGAACCATTCAGATACCGAGAGAATGAAAGAGAAAAAGAAAGAGACTGCCAGTCGATGCTAGCATTCTGATTTACAGTTGCTTTTAACTGTTCATGTGGATAACAGTAGAGATGTGGCTGCTGTTATTGTTGCGTACATCTGATACTAAAATGAAGAAGAATGTCACTGCTCGATCCTAAAATTTTACAATTTGTCCCAAAATTATCGTCAGTTGTATTAATTACAATATTATTTTTCTTTACTAATGATAGTTAATAAGAGAAATTATTAATGTAGATATTTATTATCTGGACAATTTTTTATTTTTGGATAGAGTGCATAGTAAGTCCGATGGGCATCAGACATACTTTTGAGTTTGATGGACACTACAGCCGTTCAATGCGCTTTAAATTCATGCTCATGAATCTCAGAGCAGAGCACCACGCACAAATCATGAAGTGTATCAGACAGTTCTAATGCCTATCAGATTCAAAAGTATGTCCGATGTCGAAATCAGTTATTTGTGTATATTTCTTAATGTAAAATAAATACAAATTGAGGATTCAATTTTTGTATTCAATCATTATTTATGGACTAATTACTTTAAATCAGTTATCAACATATTATATATAAATAATCATAACAATCTTATGCTTGTGCAAGTTAAATTCTAATTAAATGCAAATTAATGCAATTAAAAATAAGTAAAACTTTATATTCTTTAGCTAAGATAACTCGTTTCATGATATGTATCATGTATGACTTCTAGGGGTGTTCAACCAGTCGGTTCGGATCAAACCGAACTTTTTTTGCCGAACCGCAGTATGAACTGACTTTTGAAAATCCAACCGAACCGACCGAATTAAAATTCCAAATCGATCTAAAACCGAACCGATTAAACCGATTTAAACTTTGGTTTGTTCGGTTGAACCGAATACAAACATTTCAAAACCTGTTGGTTTGGTTCAAACTGATTTGGATAACATTTTTGATAACCACAAGCTAGTTTTTGATAAACCGATCCATTATAAACCACACAAAATAAATCGATCCATTTTTTATTAAACCGGTTGGTTCGGTTCAAACCGATTTGGGGATCCCAAAACCGAACCGAACCATTTAAACCGAACAACCGATCCAATTAAACCGAAATTTGCCAGTTCAGTTTAAAACCGAATAAACCGATCCATTTGAACACCCCTAAATTGACTTCCATTTATATGCAAATATTAATATAGTTCAAGGGGTCATACAAATTTCAAAGCGACGAGAACGAGAGTGTCATGTAAACTAAGAGAAAGGCTTGGGTCCGATGGGTTTCGGAACCGTCCGATCTACTTTAAGATTCATGCGCACGAATTTAAAGCAGACACGAAAGTTACAGACGCGAATCCTAAAGCAGATCGGACGGTGAGCGAACCCATCGAAATCACTTTGAGTCCGATGCCCATCGGGCCCAAATTTCTCCCGTAAACTAAACATCAATCCCTTATTCATGATTTATCTCCAACCTATTCTTCTCCGAAACAAGATTGGGAGGATAACTGGAGCTTACAAGAGAGCATAATTTTACATGTTCTCATATCCGAAAACAATCACATAATAATTTGTAAGATATGAATTTCAGCTCCAAGAATCATATAAAGTGGCCTGCTCGACCTATGTTATCATTTAATTTTACTTTCGTTAATCCTTAGTAGATGAGATAACTTAAGATTTCTCAAGAAAAAGTATACTGTAGCTCCATAAAATCAAACATCATTACAAATAACAGATGCAAGAAATGATTCTCCTACTGCTTAGCACTTATAAAAATATATGTAGATTGCAATTCCCAACTATATATCATATGACTTGCTAATTCTCGTGGTTGGTTGAATCGTCGCAAAAAGTTGTCACGGTAAACAAGCAAAAAATAACGTATATTAAAGGAATCATACAATTAATAAACAAAATAAATGCTTTAGTTTTGGAAATTATACGCCGGAGTACCGATCCACTAGAGCCTTTGCTGCCTCTGGTGCAAAGAATTTTGCCTGAACCACAACCAGAAATGAAAAGAAAAAAAAGTAAGCATGAAATCGTCGAATATGACAGTGAATTGACACCAGCACATAGTTCCAATCAACAAAATGGTACTACCACACTGGCATGTGAAACTGTACCTGTTTTTCCGAAGCAAACAAACTTTGGGCCGGCATATATGGAATCTAACAGTAACTGTATAAAAATATGACCGTAGATGACCAGAAAAAAAAAGGAAAAAAATGAAAGAGAGCAGTAGCTTACTTGAATAAACATCCTCTCAGCATCACCGACTTTACCATTTTGCTTCAAGATAATTCCCTACAAATCATATAAAAATAAGCACATCAATAAGAAACCCACGAGGAAAGTGATGCGAAAATAATGTACCAGAATACCTTTGCCAAGTAACCACGAAAATCATTTGGATGCTTGCTTATGAGTTCGTCATATACTGCAACAGCATCACTGAGGTGGCCCCAGTCAGAATAAGCCTTTCCAATAAGCAACTCAACCTATGCAGATTGATAATTTAAATTTGTAACATAGACAGACATATAGATATATTAAATGAGAAAAAGATGAAATTAGCTTGGCAGATCATTACCTGGACAGTATCGATATTTGGTTTATTCTGTGAATCTTCACTGTTTGAATTCACCGAAGCAGCTGCATTTTGCTGAACTTGTTTGTTTATTTTTTCCCGAGCTGATAGAAGTACTTTAACAGCCTACATCCAACAATAAAAACTTATTTCAGCTTAAACATAAACATACCATTTTTGAAAAAAAAATGAATAAAAAATCAGAAAATATACAAATTGACATTTGCAAAAGAACTATATTTTTGAACAAATTCAAATGTACACCAACATTGTTCGATAGTGTTTAGCATTATTATCTTATTATAAGCTATTGTGCACATTGAATGAATTAGTTAACCATAGCTAAAGTAAAATTTTATTTACATTTCAAATGCAGCCTTTTCATTATTGGACAACCCTCATTACAAACGTCCTAATTATTTTTGTAGGAGTATACTTGTAGTATGTGTTAAACATATTATTAAAGAATAATACTGGAAACACAAGAAATGAGGGTTTTTCTTTTGGTAACAATTCTTGGGGGTTTTGCAAATATTGGAAAACATTAGGCCTTTTCTGATTTCTTGATAACAGAGGGTGTTCATCACAAGTTTCCCAATAAATAATATACCTCATCAGGTTTTTGAGACGCAAGCAGTGTATTAGCAAGTCCTTGGAGGACTTCAAAATTGATGTTGTCAGATAACTGTTTTGACAAAACAAAACAAAAAAAATTAGAATCTAATAGATTTAAAAATAGATCAGATGGAAAACTAACAAAATTCCTTCAACAGCACTTACAGATAGAGATATTTTAAATGCAGAAGCGCTGCCATCATAATCTTTCAGCTCGTATTTCACCTCTCCTAACAACCGGTATGCATCAGCATAGCCAGGGCTTTCCTGAAAGTGAAAAGTACTCTTTAATATAGAGTGAGGCCATGGTACTATGCATAGCGCGGATTGACCCGTACTATGAATCAATATCTTCATCTTAAAAGTTTAAATAGTCGATCTGAACGGTTCAACATCATCTCCATACGAAAATGTACTTGCAGACCAAATTTGACTATTTTTTTAGATAGGTAGAAAATCACTACTTTTGAATGGTCTAGAATTTTCAGATCAAATTCTATAGTTTTTTGGAAAAAATTTCCTATTTTTTTTATAGTTAGAAAATCACTGTTTTTGGATGGTCCACAATCTTTTAAAAAACAGTGATTTCGTACCTTTCTAAAACAATAGTAAAAAATTTCCAAAAAATATAAAATTTGGTCGCCAAGCACATGTTAATATGGAGATCAGTTGAGCAGTTTGGATCGACTTTTTGGACATTGAAAACAGAGACAAGGATGTGAGGCATGATTGGGGAACGAAAACATAGGGGCATTTAAAACTTACGCAAATAATATAATGTTTATCAGATAAAAAATGCTAGTTAGAAAAGTAAGAAGTAATTTACCTTTATTAGCTTCTCAAGGAAAGGTACTGCCTTATCATATTCGCCCATTTCTACTAATGTTACAGCTGCTCCCTATTCGGTTCTCAAAAAATAAATTGAAGTAATTCTAATTGTAGAGTAATAATTTCGTTGGACTCTATTTATTTAACAATAACAAAAGAAACTTACTTCAAGAGCACTGGCATCATTTGGCGAAGTTTTAAGCTTTGTTTCGTATTCCTCAAATGCTCTCTATATTACAATTAATACAAAATCTCATAAGGAATCTCTATTGTAAAGTGATTTTATTTCACCTAACCATAATGCTCTGATATGAACTGGTATTATACCAGTAAAAAGTGGTAAGTACCAGTAGATATGAACTGGTATCAAAATTTACCTTGAAGGTTGTTTTCTCTTCTTCTGTTAGTTGTTTCCGAACTTCCGTTCCTTCTTTGCTAGAATTAACACTAGTTCAAATTTGAAACACCATGATTTTCACAAAACATGTCATTTAACACTTCACGAAATAAAACAAAATCAAAATTTTAGTGTAAGTAATTACCTCCCGTATGGAAGGAAGTCACCAAAAGCAAAAACCAAACCAAAGACTACGACAGCTACACCAATTCCCACCTTTTTATAAAAAAATAAATATGTCAAGAATTAATCAAGCACCTTAACATAATAGTTTATGCATTAAAATTTGAAAACCAATGGAGACCTTGGTGCCGATTCCGATTGTCTTTTGATCTGATTCGATTGGTGCATCATAATCAATAGCCTGATACGATTTTTTCTCTTCGGTATTTTTCTTCTTAATTGCTGACCTGTACAAATGCAATTACAGATAATTAGCCTTAAGAAAAGCATTTATGTGATTATGAAATAATCAAGAATAATATAACAATGTTAGAATTCATACTTCTTTACTTCTTCCAATTTATCTAGAAACTTCTGGTCAAACACGACCTTGCCTGAATTGTCATTGCTACTTCCGAGTTGTGGAGCCTCTTTAATTAGAGAACATAGAAATGATCTCATCAGGATTCAGGTGTATAGATGTAACATGAAAAGAACAAAGATATAAAATAAATAATGAAGGCTTTTGCAAATTACACCAACATTGCATTGTACATTTGTATTCACTGAAAAGCAACCAACAACAGCACATTTTTTTAACAAAGATACAAATCCTTTTATCATAGCAAATTAAGCAAACACATCAAAACAAAAGTCACACTTCTAACAAATTGACAAAAGTATCCCCGATTTTTTCAGCTTGACTCCACCAAATTCTTGTTCAACCAGCATATATACAAACTTGTAACAAAAAATTATACATCATCATTCTTTCATTACTGGGACTTAGACAAAAAGAAGCTCATCAGAGCCAGGGGCAAAATTGTCAACATTTAACAGAATGCTCCCAATTATAGAGCTAAATTTTGGTCTTTGCAATTGATGAGAAACATTAAATATTTTAAGCAAGTATGACAAAACATAGGGAAAAATGAAAACAAGGGTAAAATTACCTGATGTGGATGCAAAATCGTTGGGGTTTTTAAAACTCTACTGTAAGAAACAAAAAAAATAAGCAGTTAGTTCAGGAAAACCACAAAAAAATTTAGCAACTAGTGGATCTATAATAAGTAAAAATCATTAAAGAAATTAAACTTAGATAGGCAACTCAGTTACCTTCTTACCACGCCTCTTAGAAGCTAGACAAGTGACTCTATAACAGACATTAGTTCTCCTAAAACCCATACTTGAACCAAATTCCAGCATTTCTTTACCGAAGAATAAACTTTTCCTTGGTACACATGTCTACAAAGATAAACCACCATTCAATAAACAAATTTTTCAAATTAAATAAAATAAAGAATGAAATTCGTAACCCAGAAGTAAAATTAGACACCACAATTCTCAATTCATGATTTTGCGAACCCAAAACCCCTACCCATACCAAAATAAAAAGAACAGAAAAAATTGAAGAATAAAAGGATGTGTTTGCACGAATACCAGTTTTTGAGGGGTCTAGAAGTAAAGAAGGTGAGTAGATTATTACCGTGGCGCGGAGGCTAAAATCGATGGCCATGGCGATGAGCTCCGCGGTCGGCTCAGGTGCACAAAAGGATTGTGTACTTCGGATAGCTTTATTGATGGTGTTTACGCAAATAGTGCTCCGGGTGCACCTAAAGTTTATTATGTGATTTGGGTTACATTGGGCTTGGCGTAATTTCAATGGGCTCAATTGGGCACATCAGATTTCAATGGGCTAAATGAATTCAAAAATTTGAAAATTTTGCATTGTACACACAACACTCGTGAAGTAGATCGGTTTTAACGGTTTTGATTCATTTTTAGTTGGTGAGCATAGTGCATGCTAGCTTTACTCTTATTTTGTACATCAACAAAATAAATAATACTAAAATAGATTGTAGGTAGGCGAAGAGCGTAAAAGGAATCGGTGCTTCATTGATACTTTTGAAATGAAACATTGATGCATCGATGCTGGATCAACTATGATATAAAACATGGACAGGTCATCGATGTTTTTGCAATGAAACATCGATACATTGTTTCCAAACTTTAAACGACCATAATGGGTAGAAAACTCTGATTTGAGTGTTTAACCACAATTCATAAAGCTTGTAAAGAAATGGAGGGCCTAGTTCTGAGGCATAACCTGCGGACGTTGAAAAATCAAAATTGCAAAAAATTGTCTTTTAGAGTTTCAAAACTTCAGTTGAAGTTTCTGATGAATAACGGCAATTTATAAAACTCGTTCCACTGAAAAAAAAGTACATTCATTATGCCAACAAAGAGGAAAGTTATAAAACTAGAACTAACAAATTATAAAACATAGACCTATACCGAGTTGTTGAAATCAGTCCTGCTATGAGTATCTATTTCACACTTGATTACATCGCTACCGTTAAAGAAGATCTGAAGGAAAACAATCCGGTTTTGGGCTTTTTCTGTTCGAAATGGGCCAAGTCCGATTATGTAGTATCTATAATACCAAGCTTTTGTATGAACTTATCGCCCTTTAGAGGACATGAAGGTCAGTGACCATCTTTTTCAAAATAAAAATGTTCTTACAAAAAAAAAACTAAACTTTTTTTAGTAAGTTCCCACAGAAATTAATTTGTTATAAATACTCTTTGTAATTTTAATTTATTTCTAATTTATTGGACAGTTTTTCATATTTTTAATTAACCATTATATCAAGATTTAAGAAAAAAAAATCAACACGGATAAGTCCGAACACCGACACGACACGTCGAAACATGCATTATGAAACTGTACTATACCAGAATTCTACACATTACCAACACCGTGTGGCATGACAACATGAAACACAATAGTTCTTTCATTATATCAGTCAATTTATCCGCATTAAAAATGGTGTGCTCTTAAATAATGGTCCAATAAAATTAGAGAAATTAACTTGTGATAAAGACTGCAGCAGTACCGACATCGACTCGGCTTTAATTATGATAATGGTCCATAATTAAGAAGAAAGCATTGCACTCTGCTCAACCATAAAAATCTAAATTATAAGGAGTGGAGCACATCAGAACCACGTGATTTCATAATTAAAAGAATAAAATTATTTAAATCTACACGTTAATACGCCCATCACTCATACTGCCTACCTAGCTAGGGGTGTAAACGGAGAGTGAATTTGGAGCGGATAATGTTAATATAAAATTAAATATACGAATACGAATACATATAGTAAATAGATGCTGTGATGCGACTCCATCATGATCAATCACATGGCCAGGAGATGAATTAGCTACACATCTGTTTAGTTGTTTCTATTTTTGGGTAGCTATTTTTGGGTAGAACGTGTAATAGGATTATGGGGAGTTTTTCTATTTCTTTAAGGTGCACATTCTTGCTAGAAATAGAGAATGCTAGAAATAGAGAACGTGGTCTAGCTGTAACTCCTATTTCTAGGTTCACTTCTCCTATTTAAATAAAGGGCTGTATGTATTGTATTGTATTAAGAGAAATAATAAAGATTAAGGTTTCCTTTGCCAGAATATTCTCTCTTTCTCTCTCTCTCTCTCTTATTCTCTAGATCCCTAACAAAACTGGTATCAGAGCTAAGTTCGCTGCCGACAATCCGTTCGGCGGTTCCAGGGTTCTCCGATCAGTCCACTGCCGCTAGAGTTTCAGTTTGGCTTCCTCAATGGCATTCGCATCTTCTCGAATCAACTTGGCACCGCTGACCTCCACCACCAAGTTCCATCTGTGGCAAGTTAAGATGAAATCTCTCCTAACTTCTCTAGATCTCGAAGAAGCTCTTCTTGGTGTCGACAAAATCACAGGCACAGATGACGAGAAAAAGAGAAAAGACTGCAAAGCCCTTGCACAGATCATGTTAAATCTCTCCAACGAAATTCTACAACAAGTTCACAAGGAGACAACCACCAAGAGCCTATGGGAGAAGTTGGAGTCTCTGCTCATGACAAAGACACCCGCAACGCGGCTGTATGCAAAGGCCCGACTCTTCTCTCACAGGATGGAAGGTAAAGCCTTGAAAATTTATTTAGAGGAATTTCGTGAGATAGTAAATGACCTAGAAAACCTCGGTGTGAAAACGGATGATGAGGATTTAGCCATATTGTTGTTGTACCATCTACCCGCATCCTATACTCATTTTAGGGATACCCTTTTGTATGGTAAGCAGACCATAACTTTAGATGAGGTCATGACCAGCCTCCTGTCAAAGGATATGATGGACTCATCTAAAATTGAGAATAGTGCAGAAGGATTGTATACAAGGGGTAGATCCAATGAGAGGGACAATTCCGGAAAAACACGGTATAGGTCAAAATCTCAACATAAAAATCTTATTTGCAACTATTGTAAGAAGAAAGGTCACATTAAGAAGAATTGTTTTAAGTTGCAAAATAAGAATAAGGCCAAGGCAGAGGAAGGAAATTCATCAAATCATGATAGTGCGAATTATGTTTCTGATGATCTCGCATTAATGGTAGAAGGGAAATTGATGGTGAGAGTTCAAATGCATTTTTGGTCGAAAATTTAAGGGATAAGAGGAGACAGGAGTGGACTCTTGATTCAGCATGTACATTCCATATAACACCAAATAGAAGTTGGTTTATAGAATATACCGCTGTAGAAAATGGGGTAGTTTATATGGGGAATGAAGCATCTTGTGCAATTAAAGGAATAGGTTCAGTTCAAATTCGCACCAAAGAAGGCCCAGTTCGCACCCTAAATGATGTAAGATATGTCCCTGAAATGAAAAGGAATCTAATTTCCTTAAGTGCTTTAGAAGATAAAGGCTTTCATTTTTCAGCAAGGGACGGTATTTTGAAAATTTCAAGAGGTCAATTAGTGGTGATGAAAGGCATAAGGAAAGGCAACCTCTACATACTGGAGGGTGAAACAATGGAGAGTAGTGCTTGTGCTGTAGAGGCCAAAGATGACACAAAATTATGGCATTTGCGCCTAGGCCACATGGGTGATCGTGGTTTGAATGAATTATGTAAGCGTGGTCTACTTGGCAAATGCAATATTTTCAAAGTTGGTTTATGTGAGCATTGTTTGTTTGGAAAACAAAAGAGGGTATCATTCAACCGAACTGCTAAACATGTGACAAAAGGTATTTTGGACTACGTACACGCCGATGTTTGGGGACCTTCGCGTCAAGCATCGCTTAATGGGGCCCGGTACTTTGTCACCTTCATCGACGATTTTTCAAGGTATGGGTTTATTTTATGAAAAATAAATCGGATGCTTTTAGTAATTTTAAAGTCTGGAAGGCTATGATAGAAAAACAAACGGGTCGTGTAGTAAAGAAATTAAGAACCGATAATGGGATGGAATTTTGTTCGGGGGAATTTAATCGGTTTTGTCAAGAGAATGGAATTGTTAGACATATGACAGTTCCATATACCCCTCAACAAAACAGAGTTGCGGAAAGATTGAACCGTACACTTCTTGAGAAAGCAAGGTGTATGCTTTCAAATTGCGGTTTGGGAAAGAGATTTTGGGCAGAAGCGGTAAATACGGCGTCCCATATTGTGAACTGTTCCCCACATGCTTCTCTTGACATAAAAACACCTGAAGAATTGTGGTCAGGTAAACCAGCAGATTATGGCGACTTGAAGATTTTTGGATGTCATGCATATGCACACGTAAGAGAGGGTAAACTTGATCCACGTTCTGTGAAGTGCATCTTTCTTGGGTTCTCACCTGGTGTAAAAGGTTACAGACTCTGGAACCCTCAAACATCCAAAATACTTGTATCTAGAGATGTAGTTTTTGATGAAAATTCTGTTTTGAAAAATAAGCAAGATATTACAGAAGCAAGCAATTCTCTGTCCTTTGATGGTGATCAATTGGAGAAAACACAACAGAGCCACATCTCTGATGCATCACCTGGTGCCACCATTCATTTTAGCATGACACCCCCTGGTGAGGTGACGCAGCATGCAACCTCTACTAGCACCACTAACCAGCAGCAGCCCAGTGCGCCAGAAAACCAACCTGGTTCAGGTGAAGTGCAAGGAAGAAGCCAGAAACAGTCCTCTGTGACTCGAGAAGGTGTTCAAACACAAACATCACTAGTGGAAAATGTGCAAACAGTATCGCCTCATCAGGATCGGTTAAATTAAAACACTGACACTAATACCTTTTGCATCGGGTAAACACGAAAACCGCTCTTGATTGTTACGTATCGAGATCGGTTACATGTTTAACCGATCTAGATAACAAGTAATCAGGATCGGGGTATATATACACCGATCCAGATAATAAACAAGATCGGTAAAAAATACACCGATCTTGATTGTCAAGTATCATGAACGGTCTTTTTATTATCCGATCCTGACAGTTAACTTTCAAGATCGGCTAACTAAATAACCGATCCTGGCAAATATGAATTTTTTGATTCCATAGAATAAGATTCAAATTTTTTCGATTCCATAGAAGAAACATATGATTTTTCGAACTTTTCATCGGACTCTTGCTTTCTTTGAAGGTCCTTCTCCTTCATTCAACTCTTGAACATGAAATATAATTTATTAAAACATTTATTTTCATATTAAGTTCTATAAACTCTGATGGCAACAACAGAGAAGAACCACCGACTTGTGTAGAACCACCCACTTGTCCCCTCTTCCAGACCTACTTTTGGCAACCTAAATGAACGTCAATTTGTCCAGATTTGGCATTTTCAATATAAAGCCATATAGTAAGCAGAAAAAATAAAAATTTGAACAAATAATCGTTTTTTGCTTTAAAAAAATCAAAAAGTTGCAGATAAGTCAATCAGGATCGGTTATTACAGATCACCGATTCCGATGACTATCACGATCGGTTCTTAATAATAACCGATCGTGATGGTTTCCAGGATCGGTGAACAAGGAAAAAACCGATCCTGATAAATGTATTTCTGCCTTTTTTTTTTCCTTTTCAGGCAGATATAGATATATATGTATATTGAAAAACATATAATTTGTGATTCACACCAATTATTCAAGCAACTCATTTGTGATTGACACCCATTATTCACACATGACATACAAATATGCGATTAAAACAAATATGCCAAACAAATCACAATTTAATCAAGCATCACACAACCATAAATAAAAACAACCATAATATAAATAAGGTAACTTACCATTCAACAAAGAGTTCAATAGAATTAAGTTAGATCATATAGATCTCAAAATAACAAGTTCATCCAAAAGAAGTAAATTAACAAATTCATCCATACATAAGAAGTTAGATCATATAGATCTCAAAATAAACTTAATTAATTAGTTGCCAAAAATAATTAACTTAGTCTTTGATGGCCCGTCGATGCATGTTGGGCATCTCCATTTGACAAGTCGGAGGTCCTTGTTCTCCTTGACCTCCTTGCCAACACATTCCGGATGGAATGTGTTGCGACATGTCTCACAACGGACCATGACATCCTCCTTGGCCAAAAGGAGGCACTCGAAACACTCCACCATCTCGGCCCAGATTTGTCGTTCATTCACCGCGAGCTCAACTTCTTCACCGTCACTATCCTCATCACCGTCACTATCCGGATCGAGGTAAGGATTGGAATCAAGAATGCATTCAGCTACGAGTGCCAAGGCCGGGTCATCACTGTAGAAGAACTCCTTCAACTCTCGCTTGGTGAAGTGCTTTGCAAAGTCATCACCCTTGCTGGTTATGAACCGACGGCGAGGAGGCATTTCTAATACGAGAAAATACACAACGTAAAAAATAATGAAAACAAAGTGATCAAAGAAAGGAAGGACATTAAAACCTTGACAAAGTGATCAATGAAAACCTACTGCAAGAAATGGCGAGTGTTGAAGGAGAGAAAATGGCAGATTTTTTAATTGAAGTTGATCGGTTTGAGAGTGAAGAGGGGAAGAGGGGAAGAGGGGAAGGCTCCTCATTTTAAGTGCCAGTGAGTATCAGGATCGGTTATTTATAATACACCGATCCTGTGTGTGTACCATCGGCATCGGTTTAATATAAAACCCCGATCGTGATAGTATCTGAATCGGTTAACTTATAATTAACCGATCTTGACTTTAGTTTTGCATTTAATATCCATCTACTCGATATTTTTGGGATCTGTATCACTTGAGGCTCTTGTCTCAAGACAATTGAAAGGGACGGTCCAGATTTAATCTCAGCCGGGGCTAGTATTAATTGTGCTTTGAGATTCGTGTCAAGTTCAAATAAAAAAATCTAGACCATCCAATACTGCTCGTGCACCGTGCACCGCGCATAGACCCAAACCACCAAATACTGCTCGTGCACCGCGCATAGACCCAAGGCTAAAATTTTTTTTTTGTGCCAAGCAAGAATCGAACCCACGTTGGTTGCACAACACCATGTTGCTTTACCACCACAACCACTCATCTTTCGTGTTAGAAGAGAGTAGGTTTAGTATTTAATATATCCTTGTGTTATTGTACCCATATTTTTATATTTAATTTATATAATACTTAATAATATAATTAAAATAATAAATATATATATATATATATATATATAATAGGCCTATCGTATCTGAGATGCCCTTTTTAAAAATTACCGTATCGCCGTATCCGTATCGTATCCGTATCCATGCAACATAGATTGTACTCCATCAGGTAACCTCAAGTGATTTGAATTCATATCTTAAAAAATATGCAATTAAAACATGAAATAAAATAATCTCCTAAATTTTATCATGAAATAAAAAAAAATACTTAAAACTCGAAATAAAATAAGTCATAAATATTGAAGAACAACTCACATGTTTTCCATTGTCCGGTCAGTAAATGAATCCTGCCCAAAATTAATATAATATGTAAGTCACAAATATTTAATAATATAAAGTCTTTTTTTTTATTTTCAGAATGATTTCAAAAACGTTCTTGATATTCATCAAGATCGGTTAAGAAAACACCGATTGTGATTATTTAGTATCAGAATCGGTTTAAGTGCCAGTGAGTATCAGGATCGGTTATTTATAATACACCGATCCTGTGTGTGTACCATCGGCGTCGGTTAAGAAAACACCGATTGTGATTATTTAGTATCAGAATCGGTTTTGTAAAAACCGATTCTGATAGGAAACCAGCAAGATCGGCTAACAAATTAACCGGTGCTGGTGATTATCAGGATCGGTTTTCTAACTCAACCGATCCTGATACCTTGTTAATTACCTTCTCCCTTTCCAGAATACGAGGTCTTTTGCTCCATTTCCAGTGCGCGATCTGTCTCTGTCCTCTTTGAGGTGTTATCGACCTCTGAACTCTCTCTACCCGAAACAAGTGTTTCTCTTCCTCATTTTGATCATTTGTTGATTTATCTCGGTTGATGGTTGATTGAGGTAATATAAACCCGATTCCTTCATTTTTAATAAAAAATGCTAACTAATTTTAGGCACAATCCCATAGAGAATCAAGAAATTAGGAAATTCAAGGGGTTTTTATTTGATCTATATTTCTCATTCTACACATGCTCATATAAATCAAATTAATGAAGCATTTTTAACTTGGATTGATGAGACTCAAGAATTTAAAATTTGTTTTTATATTAGGGCTCATGTGGTGTATTTTGCTTCAAAAGCTCAACTCAATTCTCATTATTTTTGTAGATTGGCTATTATTGAGGAATCTGGTGCAGCGATCTTCATCTCACTCGATTCGGCATCCAAAAAAATTGTAAGTACAACACGAACCTCATGTTTAGTTTTGTGAATGAAACTTGATCATGTATTTTGATAATAATATATATAGTTAATTAAAGGTATTTCCACCATTAGGTATCTAGCTAGAGTATTGTCTTACGAGCCACAACCCAAATAATACCTTTAGGTCATAAAACCCGTTCAAAATTAATCCATTAGGGATTAATTTTGAATAGTCCACATTTTGGGACTGCTCTTTGAATACTTTGTCTCAATTAGGATGTGACCACTTGTTAGGCGTGTTTTAGTATTTAAGAGAATTTCGGCAGCATTTCCTCTTATTAGTTCCCCGAATATTTGGGGAACTAAGAGGAAATGCTGCCCAAATTTCCTTAAATACTAAAACATGACTAACAAGTGGTCACTACTGAGACAAAGTATTCAAAGAGTGGGATAGGATGGTAACCGGCCCCATGTAAGCCGTAGTGTGAACATTTAAAGTACCATATATTCCCTTGTGCTTAATTGTTTTTTCTTATAATTACAGATGGACCGCAGTTGGATGTACGGAACATCACGTATATCCAATGAATATATGGCCGGTGTTGATGAATTTATGAAAGTTGCTACGGAAGATACGGCGAAGAATGGGACTGGGCTGATGTCGTGTCCTTGTCGTGATTGTAACAATATGAATAAATTTTCCAATCCCAACCAAGTGAGGAACCATTTAATCCGACGTGGATTCAAGCAACAATATAAGCGTTGGATATGGCATGGCGAGAGTTTGGAAACTGATATAGGTAGTGAGCATCAAGAATACCATACTGGTGGGAGTGACGGAAGTGGTGATGGACCACACGATGGGACCGATGATACGGTGGTAGATGAAACTGAGAATGTTGATCAAATGTTACGTGATTTAGAAGAGGATTTTGATAATGATAAGCAGTACTCTGTATTTGAGAATTTGTACGAAGATTCTAATAAGGAATTGTATCCCGGTTGTTCTAAATTTTCAAAATTGAAAGGTGTATTAAAATTGTATAACCTTAAAGCATCAAACGGTTGGAGTGATAAAAGTTTTACTGCGTTATTATAAACATTGAAAGAAATGCTTCCGGAAGGAAACGAGATACCATATAATGTTTACGAAGTGAAGAAAATGTTGTGTCCAGTGGATTTGGAAGTTCAGAGAATACACGCGTGTCCAAATGATTGTATATTATATCGAAATGAGTACGAAGATTTCCACGAGTGTCCAAAATGTGGTGCATCACGTTATAGTAGAAAGCATCTAACTAGCGATAAAATGGGGAGTGATAAACCGGATAGAGGACCTCCGGCAAAAGTACTATGGTACCTCCCCGTGATACCGAGATTCAAACGTTTGTTCTCAAATGCCAAAGAAGCGAAATTATTGCGTTGGCATGCTGATAACCGGAAAAGAGACGGAAAATTACGGCACCCCGCTGATTCTCCTCAGTGGAGAAATATTGACAGAAGATTTCCCGAATTATGGCATCCCGGAGTGGAGATATTTGATGCATATACCAAGGAGAAATTCACTTTACGGGCCATGATTTTCTGCACCATTAATGATTTTCCGGCCTATGGTAATTTGTCGGGTTATAGTGTTAAAGGGGAAAAAGCGTGCCCTATTTGCATGGATGATACAGTCGATATGAGGCTACCACATTTCTCGAAAAATGTGTACATGGGTCATCGTAAATTTTTTCCTGCCAACCACGCACACCGAAAGAGAAAGAAAGCATTCAATGGAAAGACCGAGAATGTCACAATAAATTATCCATTGACCGGCCAACAAGTTTATTCGAGAGTAAAGGATATCGAAAATCAGTTTGGGAAATGGAAAAAAAAGGTGGTGAGAAAGAAAGGGTCTCCGAAAATTACATGGAAGAAGAGATCAATATTCTGGGATTTGCCATACTGGGAGCATTTAGAGGTTCGACACTGTCTCGATGTGATGCACGTGGTTAAAAATGTGTGTGATAACATGGTTGGAACATTGTTGAATATTCCGGGAAAGACTAAGGACGGTATCAATGCCCGAAAAGACATGCAATTCTTGAACATACGGCCGGATCTACAACCGGCAGAGAAGAAAAGAGAAAAGGGTAAACTTTGCACATATTTAAAACCCGCCATGCATACGTTGTCAAAAAAAGAAAAAACAAGTTTATGTGAATGCCTTCATGGTGTAAAAGTACCATCTGGATATTCTTCAAATTTTAAGAACCTAGTTTCACTGGAGGGATTAAAATTGATAGGTATGAAGTCCCACGACTGTCATGTTTTACTGACACAGCTTCTTCCTGTTGCAATTCGGGGCATATTGCCACCGTGCGTTAGACAGACCATCACAAAGCTTTGTTTTTTCTTCAACGCCATTTGTTGCAAAGTAAATGATCCTGATACGTTAGATGCTTTGCAGAAGGAGGTTGTCGTCACTCTCTGTCACCTTGAAATGTATTTTCCGCCGTCTTTTTTTGATATAATGGTTCATTTAATTGTTCATCTAGTTAGAGAAATTAAGATGTGTGGGCCTGTTTTCTTGCGGTACATGTATCCGTTCGAGAGATACATGGGATTGTTAAAGGGATATGTGAGGAACCGATATCGTCCTGAGGGCAGCATTGTTAGAGCATATGCTGCCGAAGAGGTGATTGAGTATTGTACTAATTATCTGGATGATTTAAAAGCCATCGGCATCCCTAAACCTCGGCACGACGAAAGACTTCACGGGGTAGGCACCTTGGGATCGAAATTAATCGTGCCCTTACATACAACGATGACCCTAGCACACTTACATGTTTTGCAGCACCTCACCGACGTTCATCCTTATTTGGACGAGCACATGACTTTCTTGCGTCAACAGAATCCTAGGAAATCCGATAAGTGGTTGATTAGAGAACACAATGAAAAGTTCGAAGGATGGTTTACACGTAGAGTCATGAAAGCTCCAGAGGGAGAAAACATTAAAGAAATTGTCAAAATGTTGGCTCTCGGTCCAGTCCATGTCGTGAAAACCTTCCAAGGATTTGACATCAACGGGTATACATTTTACACAAGAGGTCAAGATTTAAAGAGTACCGTGCAAAACAGCGGAGTGACTGTAGTAGCCGTGTCGAGTGATTTTTCAGGAGATAAAGGTGCCGGACTATCGTATCCCTCGATGTTGTACTACGGGTTTATCGAAGAAATTTGGGAGCTAGATTACAGAAAATTTAAGATCCCGATATTTCAGTGTAAATGGGTCGACAACCGTAAGGGCGTTAAAGTTGACAACGATGGTTTAATTTTGGTGGACTTCAATAAGGTTGGATACAAGGATGATCCATTTATACTTGCAAGACAAGCCACACAAGTGTTCTACATAACTGATCCGGCCGATCGTTTAAGACATGTTGTCCTCTCCGGGAAAAGACGTATTGTCGGGATTGATAATGTAGACGACGAAGAAGCGTACGATCATTTTGATGATATACCTCCTTTTTCCATTGGCATGGCATCTTTACCAACTGTCGTGGATAACGAAACAAGTCACAGGCGCAACGATCATAATGAAGGAGAATGGATTGAATAAAATTGATATTCAATGTTTTATTGGTATGTCATATCTAGACTTTTTTAATCTTTTCCGACTTGAAAAAAAACTTCAATATTCCTGACTTAATGGGTTTATTATTTTTTTCCCAGGAGGCATTATAATTCCTTGACTATGGGTTGCATGCAAGGTGTCATAAATATTAAAGACTTTTTTCTTTCATTTTAATAATGCTAATTATTGTGTTATTTAGTAAATTTTGAATTCAAGGTACAAATGTGATGCTAATCATGTAAATGTAAATTATGTGAAAGTAAATTTGATGCATTACATAAATCCATTGAAATTATGTAAACAGTGATTTAGTTTTTCAAAGTACTGGATTAATTAATGTCGGACCATCAGGATCGGTTATTAAGTTAACCGAACTTGATCATTGGTACCCAGGATCGGTTATAAGATACCCGATCCTGATGACAAAAAATAACAACAGGATCGGTTTGTTAATAAAAAACCGATCATGATGATGATAAACATTAGCGGGGATTTTATTTGGCGCCTCTCTCGCTACTTAGCGAAAATTGGTCTCCTCAATTCATTTTCAAAACTCGATCTGAGCTCACTGATCCCTCTCTCTCTCGCGCACTCCGCCTCTCTCGGTGCTAACACCGACTCTCTCGGGCTTACGCCGCCGCCTCTCTGCCAAAATCCGCCTCTCGCTACTCTCGTAGTCTTACGGTGCTCACGCCGCCGCCTCTCCGCCGCCTCTCTCGCCGCACATTCTCGCCTCTCTCCTCTAGTGCCGGTGCTGTCGGTGGTGCTTCCATCTCTCTCTTGGACTAATTTCGCACTAATTTCGGGTAAATGCTCAAACACCTTTTAACTGGTACCGGCCTTGAGTTCACCGTTTAATTGGCATGTTGCTCCAGTTATTTGTAAAACATTAACTGGTACCGGACTAATTTCGCACTAATTTTGCACTAATTTCGGGTAATATGCTGCTCCAGTTTAGAAAATTCACATGTTGCTCCAGTTTTGAAAAAACAGCACGAATACACATGCTGCTCCAGTTTTGAAAATTCACTAAAAATAGCAGAAAAATCCAAATAAATCAAATTTTCACTCTAAATTGGTTGTTTTTTTATTCTCTATCTAAACGTTCAGATGGATTTTTGGTTGGGAGTATTGATCAGTCTCCACTAACTGATTGTTCCAGGAGGGTCATCGAGCTGCTCCTATCATGTCTAGTGGTGCTGGTGAGGCTAGTGGCGGTGGTGGTGGTGGTGGTGGTAGCGAGCGTGCCTCGGGTGAGAAGCGAGTAAGAGGGCCTTCCCAACTTGCTACCGTCGTTAATCAGACCGGCAAGCATGTTGAATTTGATGCAATTGGGAGGCCTATTATTAATAGGCAAACCACTAAATACCCCTCGCACCTTGGGATATTGGTAAGAAGGAACGTTCCTATAACGTGCCTAGAGTGGTCTCAGGTAGAAGACGACGTGAAGGAAAAGATATGGAACCAAATCCAGGTAAATAACATGGTCCTAAGCTCACAAGCTAGCAAAGTTGAATTTAACTCACGTAAACCTTGACACATTTCTGTTTCTTTGGCAGATGGACTAGAATATTGATGGTGATGATCAATATTTGAAGAAGAAGATAATACAAAAAATGGCAGAAATGCACCGAAAGTTCAGAGTAGCTCTGACTAAGCACGTAAACGCAGGTACGACGCCCGACCTTGAGAAGCTCTCGATCACACAACAAGCTTGGGATGCCTTTGTCGAATCCCGCCGATCGGATGAATTCAAGGTATCTTTTTTTTTAACTATGACGTTCAATGAACCTAATTGTTTAATTGTTCAACGATTTTCATAACTCGTAATTGTTTCTTTGTGTAAATTGCAGAATAAAAGCAATAAGGGGAAGGAGAATCAGTCCAAGAACAAGTATAAACATTACCTGGGATCCAGAGGGTACAGCGGTGAGAAATTCCAGAATAGGCTCAAAGAAGTTTTCCAGCAAATTGCAAACGATAAAGCAGTAAGTAGTGATCCGTCTACCCAGGGGTCAAGAAATTCTTTATCCTAACGAGGACACAGAAGCAGTCGTCAAGACTATTGTGAGGATTTAGATATTTTCTTTCCTTGAAATTCAACTCTAATTTATTATGTGATAACAGGTTGCCATTGTCATTTCAGGAAGAACAACAGGAGGCTTTCAACAAAGGCTTGTTGCCCGTCGATCGTTACGACGATGTTCTAGGAAAATCTCTGTCGAATCCGGAACATGCTGGGAGGGTGAGAGGCCTTGGAGCTCTGGTGGGTATTAAAAAGGCATATCAGGGAAGCGGAAAAAGGAGGAGACACGTGCTTTCTGGGTCTGGCGCGGACATTGAAGATAGGATACAGAGAGAAGTGGCGGCGAGAGTACAAGTTGCAGAGGAGAGAATAAAGGAAGAAATGGAGGAGAAAATGAGAGGAATGTTAGCGGAGCAAATGGCAACATTGATGGGCCGAGGAATACTCGCGGAAAGCCCAACAGCCGCTTACAGCCCAACAGCCGTTCAGAGCAGCTGCCAGTCAGTTGGACCACGGACTTCCCTCTTTTTCCCGATGGAGGTTATGCAAATAAATACATATTTTTCCATTCAAATAAAAATAATAATTATATTACGTACATGCCTTAGTTTTATACATATTATTCCTTCGAATGAATTTTTGTAGCATGTACAGCCGTCGCAACGAGTATGCAAACTTCTCATGCATCGAGATGGGAAGAAGGTTGAAGTGGCTTCGGGGACAATTAATGTTCCAGTAAATCCTGGAGAGACCATTCACACGAGGCCTCTACCACATGACCATGCAAGGGTAATGGTGGATGAAGTGGTCCCGGGTGAAGAAAACACCTCTCTACCTGTACCACATGAAGACATGCCAACCATCATCTCAGCCGTTGGCAGCTCCACCGCATGGCCGATGGACCTAATATCCATTGATCAGGTAAAAAATGCATATTATTATTACAACTTCTTATACTTATAAATTTGTATCTATATGGTAGAGTTTTAGTTGATGGTATTATCTTAATTGCAGGAACCACCCAATGTTCTTACTGGTGGGGATGTGGTACAAACTGACGCAAACAGGTTTGGTGGTATCGATTTTTGCCGTTTTCCACAGTCTTATACCCTTCTGCGTGATCGGTTCTTGAGCCAACCTAACAAAGCATTTCACGTCAACCAGCCACCTGACCTTTTCCATCATGAAGAACCCCTGGTAGTCAATGCAGATGATTTTTTGACGTTGGTTAAACCAGAGGAGTGGCTCTCCGGACCGATTATTCAGATCTTCATGATGTGAGTTAACATTCGTAATAATGGTAGAATGTAGTACTTTTAATCCAAAATGAAAAAATCGAGATCACATGTATGCCTTTTTTTGCAGGTATCTGCAAAAATACAACAAGGAGGAACATCGAGAAGATGAGCGCGTTGGTTTCATGGACCCCATGAAAACAAATGAATACTTGTTGGACAGTGATGCCCAATCAAAAGAATACGTCGAGAAATACATAAAGGATTCACTGAGAGAAAACCGGAGGAAGAAATTGATATTCATACCGTATCATCAGTTGTTAGTGCTATATATACATTCTAATTTTATTAAGTTTCTCTCATTTTGTATAAATTATAGAATGTGAGATGATACAAAACCTAATTTGCAGAACACATTGGCTCTTGGTCGTGCTTATGCCAAGCGAGAGTGAGGTATACGTGTTCAATTCTCTCAGTGTTTATTGTTCCGGTAAGACCGTTGGTAAGAAATCGGTTCCACATCACCCGAAGATCATCGATGCGCTCAAAATGTATGCTTTTCAAACTTTCATTTGTCAAATCTATAGATTTCCATTAATATTTTTCTTAGAATTGGTAGTATTTTTTTCAACAGGCCCTACCAATTGGACCAGATGATTGGAGGAATTGGAAAATGCTCTAATTTGAAGATTAATTATTGCAGGGTAAGTACTTATTTTTAAACTTCTCTTATTGTTTGTAAATTGCTAAGTTGGTGATGTTAAACGAGGGACTTAGATGTAAAAAATGGTGAAATTTGGTTATGATATGATTATAGGGACCTAGCTGCAAATTAAAATTGGTCAAAATCTATATGTGCAAAAAATGTTTAATTTTTTTAACTCTCTTGATGTGTAATGTAGTGCCCACAACAAAATGGACGTTGGGAATGTGGATATTATGTCATGATGTTCATGCACGACATAATACATCGCTTCATCCGTGATTTTCCGAAAATGAAGGTATATATACATTTATATATTTTCCAAAAGTAAGCAGTTGCTTCAAATATAATTAAGTACATATTTAATTGTGCTCTTATATCATTTAAAAAATGCAGGACTTTCCCACTAAGTACCCGGTTTACAGAATGGACGAGATTCGCAACTCGTGGTGTAACTTTTTCTTAAAGGAGGTAATCATTCAAAAAAGTAAAACAATTTAGGATGTGATAATTTGTAATAATTTGTAATAATTTAGGAGCTTAATAATTCTAAGAGATGGTGTATCGATTTAGGAGCTTAATAATTTAGGATGTGATACTTTTCTAATAATTTAGGATGTGTATCGATTTGTGGTGATTCCTGATGCATATATGATAGGTCTCTTGTGATAATTCCTGATGCATGTGATATCCTATATAGGCCAGCAAAATATACTGGAAGCTGGCCAAATATAAAATAAATTTTTTAAAACACTGTATCAAATCAGTATCGGTTATTAATTTATTAACCGATTCAGATAACTATCCGAATCGGTTATTAATAAAAAACCGATCGTGATAACAACCTTCTGGATCGGTTTGTATAAATAAACCGAACCTGCTAGTTATCTGAATCGGTTTTTAATAATTACACCGATCCAATTATAGCATCGGTTAGTTAACAACCGATCCAATTGTTTAATTAATTTGTCCAGATAATAAATATAGGATCGGTTGATAATAAACCGATCCTGATACTTACATTTCACAATCGGTTGTAGTTTTAACCGATCCAAATACTAACAAGTCGGGATCGGTTGGAATAAATAACCGATGCAGATTCTAGCTGGTTGGGATCGGGTAATTAATAAAACCGATCCCGATACCTATAAATCGGGATCGGTCTTCTATTAATTATCCGATCCAGATTGTTTCTATCTGGATCGGTTGTTTAACCGATACAGTTGAGATTGATTACTTGTATCGGCTGGAACAGGATCGGCCGTAGGTCCGATCCTGATGTGCGAATATACCCGATCCTGATTTGTGTTTTTCCACTAGTGTGTACAATTGCTGCTGCTAGTTCAAGAAGAGAAATTAGAGCTCCAAAGAGACTGATTGAAGAAACAAATTTTGTTGGCTTTGCATGTGCAGTAGCAACCGAATTGGAGTCTGACGAACCCACATCATACTGTGAAGCATTGAGCAGCCCAGATTCTGACAAATGGGTGGAGGCGATGCAGGAGGATATGCAGTCACTTCAAAAAAATTCGACGTGGCGTTTGACGAAATTACCCCCCGGCAAAAGGGCAATTAAATGCAAGTGGATTTTCAAGAAAAAAGAAGGAATACCGGGGGTTGAAGACATGCGTTACAAGGCTCGATTGGTTGCAAAAGGGTACAGTCAAATTCCAGGTGTTGACTTTAATGATATCTTCTCCCCAGTAGTCAAGCATACTTCCATTAGATTGTTTCTCGGGTTGGTTGCTCAAGATGATTTGGAGCTGGAACAACTAGATGTTAAAACAGCTTTTCTACATGGGGAGTTAGACGAGGAGATTTATATGGAGCAACCAGAAGGTAACCATGTTAAAGGAAAAGATCATTTAGTATGCAAATTGCAAAAGTCTCTTTATGGCCTTAAGCAATCACCACGTCAATGGTATAAGAAATTTGATAATTTTGTTTTGCAAATTGGTTTCAAGAGGAGTGATTATGATGCTTGTGTTTACTATAAGAGATGCCTCTTTTGCATATTTGTTACTGTATGTTGATGACATGCTCTTAGCTGCCAAAAGTTTGGAGGAGATCAAGGAAATTAAGTTGCAGTTGGAGTCTGAATTTCATATGAAGGATCTTGGGGCAGCAAGAAAGATTTTAGGCATGGAAATTTCGAGAGATAGAAGGAATTCAAAATTGTACCTATCTCAAGAGAACTATGTTCTTAAAATTTTGGAGAGGTTTGGGATGGATAAAGCAAAAGCAGTAAACACACCCATGACAGCACACTTCAAACTGTCAAAACAACAAGCACCTGTTTCTCAACAGGAGGTAGAAGAAATGGCAAAAATACCATATGCAAGCGCAGTGGGATCATTGATGTATGCAATGGTGTGCACCCGTCCAGATCTAGCACATGCCGTGAGTGTTGTGAGTCGTTTTATGGCAAATCCGGCGAAGGAACACTGGCAAGCAGTGAAATGGATTTTCAGATATCTCAAGGGCACACATTCAAGCCACCTCGAATTTTCAAGAGATACTACAAACTTGATAGGTTATGTAGATGCAGATTATGCAGGATGTCTAGATACCCGACGATCAACATCAGCATATGTGTTTACTTTTGGAGGATGTGCAGTAAGTTGGAGATCAAGGCTTCAAGAGTGTGTAGCATTATCTACCGCTGAAGCAGAATGCATGGCCCTCTCAGATGCAATTAAGGAGGCGATTTGGCTTCGAAATATTCATGGCGAATTAACTCAAGGCATTCAGAAGTTAAGGATTATGTGCGATAGCCAAAGCGCAATATACCTCACTAAAGATAGTATGTTTCATGAGCGTACTAAGCACATAGATGTGAGATATCATAAGCTGCGCGAAGTTTTGGCAGAAGGTGACATAATTGTGGAGAAAGTCAGTACATCTGACAATGCAGCAGACATGTTGACAAAAGTCCTTACTTTAACTAAATTCAAACATTGTTTGGATTTAGTTAACTTGGTGTAGCAAGGAGAAAGGTCAACAAAATTAAGGGCAAGGGAAACATGGAGTCAGGATTCATGAATGAAGTCGAGGTGGAGATTTGTGATGCGACTCCATCATGATCAATCACATGGTCAGGAGATGAATTAGCTACACATCTGTTTAGTTGTTTCTATTTTTGGGTAGCTATTTTTGGGTAGAACGTGTAATAGGATTATGGGGAGTTTTTCTATTTCTTTAAGGTGCACATTCTTGCTAGAAATAGAGAATGCTAGAAATAGAGAACGTGGTCTAGCTGTAACTCCTATTTCTAGGTTCACTTATCCTATTTAAATAAAGGGCTGTATGTATTGTATTGTATTAAGAGAAATAATAAAGATTAAGGTTTCCTTTGCCAGAATATTCTCTCGTTCTCTCTCGCTCTTATTCTCTAGATCCCTAACAGATGCCAAAGTGTAAAACTAAATCGGATTTAAACCGATACAGATATGAAGCACACATTGTAACCTCATTGACTTTATAATATGAACGTAAAATGCATAGAGACGACAAGCGCACATTTTAAAAATTTATATTGAGAGAACTGAAACGTAAAATGCATAATATGATTATGTGACCCACTAAGATTTAAACTCAAATCTTCACAACCATAAAAGAAATTCTTACCATGCACTATACTATAAACAAACATTTAGCACTTAATAAGAGGCTGAACTATATAATTTAAAAAAAAAACTTAAATAAATTTCAATATACATGATTAAAAAATTTAAAAATTATGAGGTGATCACTAAATACCTCCTAGCTTGACTTGTGATCCATCCCTGTTTACAAAGTAGTTAGAGGAATTTTGGATATAGTAACAGATATTCTACATTCTGTTGATCCTCTAGCGGCCATCAACCTCGGTTATGGTCAGTTGATCCACAGAGGGGACAGTTGATGAATGATGTTGCTGGAATGACCAATCTGAGAGAAAACCTTTAATTCTTGTACCAACCCAGGGATTTTTGGGGTCCTGTAGCAATGTGTCACTTGATAGCATTGTGAAAACAGAGCTCATGAATGGCCTTTCATCAGGACATTCTTGCACACACAAAAGTGCCACATGAACATATCTCGTTAGTTCTGTTACGAAGGCCGAGCTCTCCACTGCATCGTCAAACAGCTTTATAATGTTTCCTTCTTTCCATAATTCCCATGCCTACATGCATGATGATTTATACAGTTTTATTATCATATTATGTATTTTAAATTGATCCACAACAAGAATAAGTGACTTTTTGTGAGGGTAAAAAGTGACTTTTCGCGACGGAGTACCATCATAACTGTGTTTTTTCTATTCGCGACGGTACTTTTCGCGACGGAGAACTGTCATAAATGCGCTTTTTCCCTCGCGATAAGTGCCTACTTTGTTGTTGTGTGCCTTGATTTGAATCAGTCTTGATAAATTATTTCTTGGAATTAGGACATGTCACTCACATAAGCAATAAGGTTTTGATTGCCTCGATTTTTCTGGCCACTTATTATCTCAAGAAGTAGAACTCCAAAGCTATAGACATCAGATTTAACCGAAATTGCACCCTCCAATATATACTCAGGAGCCATGTATCCACTTCAAATATTTGAAATAAAAGAAGAAGAATAATCAACATGAAATTAGTCAAGTGGAACTGATTTATGAAGTATAAAAATTGAATTGGCACATACCGAGTTCCTATTACAGTTTCTGTGTTTATCGCTCCCTGCTCTCTTTTAAACAATCTTGCTGTGCCGAAATCTGAAATTTTAGAATTCATATGTTCATCTAATAAAACATTTGCTGCTTTCAGATCCCTGTGGATTACGTTGAATCTTGAGTCTTGATGAAGATAAAGAAGCCCTCTAGCAATCCCAATTGCAATTTCTAATCTCATTGTCCAATTTAAGGAGGCACGCCTTGTAGCATCTGTTACATGAGTTACCAACATATGAAATTGTAAGGGAAATCTAGCTGTAATTGGTGAATTGATGGAAGATGAGGAAAAACTTTAGAATGATAAATTAATAGTGTTTCGAAGTTGAGATGCATACCAAAGATATAAAAATCTAAACTTTTGTTGGCCATGTACTCGTAAATCAATATTCTCTCATTATTCTCAATGCAGCATCCAAGGAGTCTAACAAGGTTCCTATGCTGTAGCTTTGCGACCACCAAGACTTCGTTCATGAACTCGTTTATTCCTTGCAGGGATTCTCTTGATAGCCTTTTCACAGCGATTTCTTGGCCACAAGGCAATTGACCCTGACATGTTTTGTGAGTGCCTTTTGATGAGGTGAATAACAGATAGTTTGTTTTTGCAGTATTATGTTTTCCCTTAACTGTTTTTCACATTAGCCTTTTTTATAATATTAACTGTATTTCTTCTGAACAAACATGTGAGCCTAATACAAATATATAGCAAAAAGTACCTTGTAGACAATGCCAAATCCACCTTCTCCTAATTTATTTTCATTTGAAAAGTTATCTGTCACACGGAAAATCATGTCCATGTCAAAGACAGGGAGATCTGTTCCTTTGAACGACTCATTTCGCATCAAATACTTCAGGTTGTTACCTGTGGTAGAAGATATGGCTGCATGAATTACAAAGACTTCTAAAAGCAGAAATTTTTATTTGCATCTGCAATCTCTGTTATGAACAGGTCTGGTCATTGAGATTGTTAATCCAATTTGCTATAGTCGGGTTACAAAATTTTCGATCCGTAACTAATCAGTTGAGATATAAATCATTCAATCAGAGTTTGATGTTAGACGGTGGGGGTTTTGTGAGTTCGGTGCGTTTCATCTTAAAAAAAAGTTATTTCTAAAAATCATAAGAACCAATCATTTATAATTGGAAAAAATTTACCAATAAGAATGTTATATACTCTAACTATAGTAGAGGAAGTTTTAAAAATTAAAATTAACAATATGCACATAATTTCTATATTATATTACTGTTATAGTTATGTATACCTAACTTTTCTTCCGAAAAATAATGTAATGTGGTTGGGTTTACTCAACCATTTTACAAGATACGTATCCAAAATTTATTTGCAGGATTTATCAAAATAGAATCCATATCTAACCAATTGAATTCTGGTTGGGTCATTCAGAATAGTGAGATTAATCAGATTTTATTTAGAACCCTACTGTTACCTTGTTTTGAATATCTCATCTTTTTCCTCCATAGTAGACAAACAATTGAAGATATGAGGAGCACTAATATTATGCTACTTGATATTATTCCAATAGTTGCTGCCCTCTGTTTCCTATGATTTGTACCTACATTGAAAGACAGTTTCTTAAAATCTAAATTGGTAAGTGAATTTTGTTTCTGATATAAACAAAAATGCATCAAAACAAATCTTCTGAAACTCTTATTTACTGTAACTTTCTATTGACATAGTTGTTATTGCGAAAACAGAATACTGTCATTACTTCCAAAGAAAAAAAAATTAAAAGAATCCCTACAAGTTATGAATCCATAAGAAAGATGAAAATTGAGAGAAAACTCACCAAGCTCAGACTTTGGAACCTTCACATAAAGAACTTGTCCACCATCAATGTACTTCGTATCAGTAAGTACAGTTTGCCACATAACACAGCCGCTCCCTTGTCCCATGATATCCAAGGGGGCATATGCCATGCATGAGCAATTCATCAAGCACTTGCTCCTGCATTCCGTAACACTGATGATCGCATCAACAGTTGCGTTATGCGAATATGGTAGCATCACTCCTTGAATTTCATAAAACCCATCACTATTAGCACTACAACCTAACGGTAACATGCGTTTACACCCACCAGAAGTGTTTCTCATGTTCCCCTCCATTGGTGTCAGTGGCTCAAATCCTCTCAGACAACTACAGGCTTGCTTATCATTAATCTGGCAAATACTGAAAGGCCCACACCTTGCGTATTGGCTGCACTCATCTCTTCCTGCCATGGGGTACCCGATCCAGGATTGATGAGTTTGATCCCAGAGAAAACGTTGAATTATACCAGATTCGTGCAGCACTAATCGGGACATGGTCGAGGTTGACGTAGCTTCAAATCCATATGACACCTCATCTTGATCCCACACAACTATGAAATTAAACATGTTTTGATAATTATAAGATAACATCTGGGGTACCCCACTAAAAAATTTTCCATTCCAAATACCAGTACGGCCAATTATCTGCGAACGGTCCCAGACAATAATCTCAGGAGCACCGTCAGTGTCCCAGATAAACCTGTAGTTACCTTCTGATGGGTCATTGCTGCTTTTCCAGGAAGAGAGATATGTCTCAAAGCCAGTCCTGAAGATTTTGTGAACTTTCATGCCGGAAAGCAATGTATTCGTTGGATGATCAAAACTTTGCCATATGATGCTATTGCTCATTTGATCTTTCATTATAAGATTTCCAGAATCATTCAGCTCCAATATTGGACTATAATCATTGGCATCACTTGAGGAGTTAGAGCTAGACGACCATACGGTCCTTCCTGTTGAATCATACAGCATTATTAACCCTCTCTTATTTAAGGTTAGTGTGCCCGAGGTGTTGTTCAAGGGACTATCTCTGTTTGCCACCCATACAGCAGTGTCTGGCGAGGCTGTGAACCATATACCCACGAAACGGTTGCTGGATGAACCAAGGCTGAAGAACCCGAGCTTAAATACAGATTTTGGTGAGACAAGAGTCTCTCCATCTGTAAGGTTTTGAGCGCTCAGTAAGGTATCGGTTGGGATGGCAAAAGGTGAGAAAGAAAGGAGAAAGAGAGTAATTGTGGATATTTTAGAAATCATCTCTTTGTTCATCTACCAAATTAAGGATAATTAAATTGGAGTTTTAATGCAATGTGTACGCTGTTGATCTGGATATATAATGTAGATGAAAAGGTACAAGCCTTGAGAAGGATGTGAAGAGAGAGAAAGTAGCTGTGCTTGTAAGAGAGATGATGTTAGGTGAATCTGGAAAGGAGAAAAGAAGAATGGCACAGAAATGGAAGAGAAAGGCTGAGGAAGCTACCAGTGCTGGGGGTTCTTCATCTCTTAGTCTTGACAGACTGGTCAACTATGTCTTGTTAAAGAACGATTGAATGTTGCAAGTATAGATGCATTCTTAATTATTGTTGTTCTTTATTTTATTTTGTATGTGGTTCAAGTAGATAATTAATTGTTGTTGATGTTCACCTATTCAAGGAAATTAACAAGGGTATGGGTCTTTTGATTATGACCATACATGTTAGTTGTCAATTTCTGAATATTAATTTTTGGGCTTTGCTTTTTAATATATTTAGAGCCGCGTGATTTATTTATCATCCTGCCGTCCACATGTCAAAATTGAGAAGAAAAACAAGTTTTGACTTTTGACTTTTGAGACATTTGAATTGTAAGTTTCTTTGACGTATTGTTGAAACAGAATAGAAGATAAGAACAAAAAAAGATTTATGTTGAAGATAATTTGATATATTCTTGCATATAGAACACCTATCATGTTCAATAAATTCAGACCAAAAATGTAACTGTGCCACAGTATGGACCGAGTCGGTGAGTCAGATTTTCCAGCAAAATAGAAAATAATAATAATAATAATAATAATAATAATAATAATAATAATAATAATAATAATAATAATAATAATAATAAACAGGGTACGTTAATCAGGACACTTCTTTTATAATTCAATTTAACTCAATTTTTGTAAGGAGCTACGATATTTTTTTTTTTCTTTTAGAAGAAATTTTAGGACGCAAGTTATAGCTACTTGTTTTATTTAATTTTTTAGTAACATTATACCAAACAAAGATAAAACTTCAATGCCATACAATTATGAAACTAGTTCTCTTTAGATTCAGTTCATCTTCATTTGTATAAATTTTATTAGAAAATTCCGAATAGATCTGAAATGTTGATTTCAAATCAAAGAGTCTATTAGAAAAATTTTATTATTCATCGATCGACGAACCATTAAAACTACGGTCAGAATTATTGATTTATGTCAGAATGTCATATATACTTTTCAAAATTTCATAATTATAATAGTCTATTTCTCTACTTATAACGTACACACAAGAATCTTAAAGTTATTATGTATACGTTACAAATAAATAAACGAATCACTCTTTCTCACAAACTCTAATTAGAAGACTATGTTATTCTATACTGCATAATTTTGAACTTTTAATATAGAAAAAATAAAAAATTTATAAAATTTTTATAAATAAAAAAAGGCAAGATAAATTTGTGAAATTTAGAAACATAAATATTAGTACATAATTTCGAATTTTCCAAGGACATTGTGAAATGTTCCCTTGATTTCGCCAATTCCGGACAATTCGAGATAGAACAACCCCACACTCGCTTATCCAAAGAATAGCTATTTATCCAATGGATAAGACCAGTAAAAAGCCGTATGAATTTGTCAAACATGGAGACAAAAGCCACCTGTCCATACTTTTGACACGTAGCCTAACTTTACACATATCCGATGAGAACAAACATTAAACAAACGAACTCCACCGAAAAGTAAAAGCACTCTAAAATCATGGGACAGGAAATACAAAGTGAAGAATCAGAGCAAGAAAACCAACAAAATTACAAGCAGGACAAGGAATGGGGAAGATGGGTGGGGTCCATTGTCAGAAAGGTTGTGATTGTGGGTGCCACGGAGGTGGCGGCACCGGTGGTGATTCCGCCAGTCATTGTACTGTCGACTCTCGGTGGCGCTTTCTGTGTGCCCTTTGGTGTGTATCTTGGCACTGTTGCATTGACAGATAAATTCATGAATTATTTACTGCCAGAGGAACAATTAGAGGAAGAACCAAACGAGGAGTTGGATGCTTGGTTAGATGAAGAAAATGAAGATAATCAGGTATATATTTGGTTGACCACATCTACTATACATGATGTGTTATTTACTTATTATTATTTTTATTTTTTCAATATTGGTTATGATGAGAAATTTTTTTGTCAGACAACCATTCGTTTAAACATTCTATCGGAATTTAGGATTAATTATGAGCCATGAAATTGGTTCTGGAGCGCAAGTTTAGTACTGAAATCTGATGTAGGAATTTTAAGTTGTGTGGATTTTGGGGGAACATTACTATATGGTTTTATGTCTTTAGCTGTAGTTGCCAAAATATACTGTGAAACTTAGCACCAATAATGTAATTTAATTGATCAAGTTTAAATCGATTTTGTTATAATTTACTTGATCATTTCAACAGGTAGCATGTACTGAAGAGGAAATATGGCAGCAAATTGAATCGATACGAGCTATGATCGGATACAAGGATCCGTTGCACACTTCATGTTTGGAAGAACTACGTGCTATTTTCAACTTTATCGGAATAGAATTTCCTTTTGATTCGAATATATTGGTTGGCTGTGTTGATCTGAGAGATAATATTCAGCTATTGAAGTCGTTTATTGGAGTAGAATGAATTAATGACTGCATGCATTTCCAGTAAAAATTGCACAAGATAGATATGATGTATGTGATGTTTTATTGTTGCATCTTTTTGTGAAATTTGTGTTGTGTTGAGCTGACCATATTTCATCCATTGATGTTTTTTGCTTTGATAAATAAATCCTGTTGTGCTCTGAAACAATCTTCTTTATTTTTTTTTTTTTATAGGCGATTTGTCTACTAAAATTAAATACAATCACATGAACCACCTAAGGATGTCTGAAAAATTCCAAATAAAAAAGTAGCAAAGAAGATAAGTTTTCAAAATTAAATAGTTCATTTGTAAAGAGAGGGTTAGAGAGAGACTATTACTGTACTATCTCATTCAAAAGTCAAAACAATCCTTTTATTACACTTGCAATATTTTTGCTGTCAATTTTCTTTATTTTTCATTGTAAAACAAGTAGTTCATTACTTTTTGTTTGCTTTTCTTACTAGCATATTCATTTTTTGAAATTTAGAATGCTTTGAAAACGTAAACATGAGTATAAACTGGGAGAAAAGAAATTAAAAGTATCAATATATAACAAAATTGAAGATTGCTTATATTGTACCTATAGAATAACAAAAAGATGAAAACTAATCTGGAATTAAAATTGTTACATCAAGGAACTCGCCCCAGTATGTGTTGCACCGCCGCCTTTATTCCATCCTGGTCTAGTGTGGTTGTCAAGTACACCTCTTGTACCTATATATTATTGTTGCATTATTTACCAATCACGTTACGTGATCAATTTTTTTACATTATTTATTTATTATATGTATTTTGTAATAATTTCTTATTTTTTAAGTACATTATGTTATTATTTTTATGAACCAACATAAAACCTGAAAAAAATTGGTCACATGCCGTGATGTGATCAAATAATGTCACGTCACATTTTCTTCACTAACTGGTATCATACAAGTCAATCAGTTGGTTTGAGATACCAAAATGTATCATATCTGACAACAAATAGTACTGTTTTATTCAAAATCAGAGAGGAAAATGAAACGAAGTCAGAAATACCTGTCTGCCGGCTCGTGCAAGCAGAGTGAACTGATTATCCTTGACCGGTGCCTAAACATAGTGACAATTAAGATAGATAAGTTAGAAGCCAAATAATAAGGAACCGAGATCAAGTTGCATGGGTAACATACATTTGAAAGCCAAAGCTCGAAATCTTGAGATACAGCTCGCTTTTCCAATCCCTGGCGCCCCAGTTGAACGTCCGTTATTCTGTTCAGATATTTAGAAATTGAGTGAGGCTATGGTAATATGCATATTACACATCAACCCGTGCTATGGATCCACATCTCTAATTTCGATGTTTAGATAGTCGATCTGAACCGTTAAACATGATCTCCATATGAAAAGGTACTTGTAGACCAAATTTTACATTTTATAGAAACTTCTTTTACTATTTTTTTAGATAGGTAAAAAATCACTGATTTTGGATGGTCCATAATTTCTAAAAGAATAGTAAAAAAAATTCTAAAAAATGTAAAATTTGGTCTACAAGTACATTTCAATATAAAGAGAATGTTGAACAGTTCAGATCGACTGTTTGGACCTTAAAAACTGAGATATGAGTTCATAGCATGGGCCGTTGTGTAAAAACAGTTGAGATCGACTGTTTATACTTCATAATGTTTTTTTTTATTGGGAGAAAGAGACTGTAGGATACTTGAATGCAGTAAATTAAAATTGGAAAAAAAAAAAAAATACATAAGGCATAGCTAAAAGGTTCAAGCACCATACACAAGAAAGTGTACACAGAGATATAGATATTTAAGCTTATGCATCATATCAAGATTTCAATTTTTTCTGATTTTGGTTTTTTAATCTTTTCCTTTCTCCTTATACCAGAAATATTAGGGTATAACAGTTCCGACCAAAGTTGGCGCAAGTAAAAAGTATTGCATATTCATCATTGAAAAATGAAAATCAACCAAATCTTCTAAATTTTATTATTATCATTACCCATCTTCCTTCAATAGCTCTTCACAGATTTTGTCGAGACCCTGTAGAGGCTCAGTGTTTCCATCAGAATCCGTGCTGAGTTCACCTGATTGGGTAATTACTTTGTCTAATGTGGTATACAAGGGATCCCTTTCTAATTGCTTTATTGATAGACATATCCGCTGCTTTTCCCTGATAATACTAAGAAAGTAATTATAAAAAAAAAAAATTCTATCTCCACTTATTTAACATAAAGGACGTCTTTCATGTTCATAAAGAAAAGAAAAAATTCAACATAATAATGTATTAACTACGATCCAGATCTCCAATTTATCCCAAAATCGTATCACCAAAATATGTATAATGTACAGGGAATAATGAGGATTTTGAAAACAAATAAGGATGTTATTCTGCATATGTCATGTTTCCAGTACTTTGCATGTTCATGCTCGGTCTTCTAATATTTTGCAGTGACACATAATTAATACTTATTAAGGGTTTATGTGAAATTACCCCCAAAAGTTTCAACAAAAGATAAAATAATATATGTTAAAACCTTTCTACCTATCAATGTCAAAAACTTTGACTTTGACCTCATCCCCTTCAGCAAACAAATTTCTCATATCTTGAATCACATCCCAAGATGCCTCAGAGATGTGCACCATCCCTGTCAGATGATATATACCTGCAACAAAAATAAAAGTAAACTAAATTCTGACCAACTTTAGGAGAACTTGGAAGATACAGCAATAGAGGGCTTTCATTCAATCTAAAAAATAATAAAAGTCACACTTGAGAGCAAAGAAAAATGTTCGAAAGCACCTGTTTTTTCAGAGGAAGTTGTTTTAGATATGTGAGAAAAAGAAGATAATAAAGAGATACCGTCAGGAAAAAGTATATGAACAAATACACCATAGTCGGCAACTGAGGCAACCCGGCCGTCATAAACAGACCCCACCTCGAGTTCAGTAGCATACCTGGACCAACTCGCAAGTTTTTCTGACAAGATCAGTGACCTGATCTCCTCATTTGCATCTAACACCTACAATTTCACATAACATGATTTATTCACAATTCAATAACTTTTAGTTTCTTTTATATAGAAAAGTGAGTGAGGCTATGGACCCATATTTCTTTTTTTAAAGTTCAAACAGTTTATTTGAACAGTTAAACATAATATTCATATCAAAATGTGCTTGTACCCCAAATTTTATCATTTTTATAATTTTTTTTTACTATATTTTTAGCTAGGTAGAAAGTCGCCCTTTTTGGATGGTCCAGAATTTTCAAATCAAGTGATTTTCTACCTATCGAAAAAAATAGTAAAAAAATAAAAAAAATATATAAAATTTGGTATGCAAGTACAATTTCATATGAAGATTGTGTTGAACGGTTTGGATCCGACTGTTTGAACTAAAAACAGAGATACGAGTCCATAGCGCAGGCCGTAATGTAATATGCATATTACAATAGCCTCACTCTAGAAAAGTTTAGGCCCATTTACCTTTACGAAAACACGAGAGCCTACTAAATCTTTTGCTCTTTGTTGGATAGGTTTAGGAATATCTACAGAAAACAAAACAAAAAACATCACTATGAAAATTAACTAAATAACTTTCAGGCATACTTTAATTTAATTTGACAAAATTGCTAATGAATTTTCCATTTACATAACCTGCAAAGCAGTTCGGCAAAGAGACTATAGAAGTACCAGTACAGGACCAGATGAATTCAGTCTCAATCAGATTTTGTTTGCATTTTAATATTTTTCCTTAATTTATTATTTCTACTTACTATGTTTTGTGCTCAAACTTGATTTTTGGTACCAACTAGAATTGTACCAGGTCCCTCGTAAAAGGAATTAATTATAAGAATACCTGTACAAAAGGGGGCCTGGTTTAGTTGTGCATAAGGAAGAAATCCAATGAGAGAATTAAATTTTATCAGAAGGCCTCCGCTGTTAAATCCTTCAATTTCTACTTCAAAAATATCTCCTGTTTCTTTATACGACCTCGCTTTCACCCAATCAGCTGATCTCTATTTCTTCATACAAGCATTATAGTAAACATCATCACGACATGATTAATATTTGAGAATATAAATATCTGTGTTATCCATCAATTGAGAAAAACCCTCTATCTTTTCACTTTTTAAGCCCATTTGTTGAATAAATTTGAAAATTCCCCAACTGCCTGCAATTAGTAAGCCGTTAACCTTTTTTCCATAGATTGCAAATTGATGGCCGTTTCGCTATTTATGGATTTCAGGGGGTTTCATAGAAAATTTCCCATTTTCAATTTATGGCATTAACCTATACATAAGCATGAGAAATTGACACTCGATTGAATTCAGTAACCTCAATTAAAAATTAACTAAAATTTTCCTCTTATCTCCATTATTCAATCAAAACTAAAGATAAGAAATGGCGTTCGTTCGTACCTGCTCCTCGCTAGCCTCTTCGTCAGTTTTTTCAGCTGACGCGGTGTCTTCAGAGGCCGACACGTCCTCAGTAGAGCTCACTCGCGCCACGCGCCTATGTCTCGTGAGAGAAACCGTGGCTGTGAGAGGAGAGAACCGTAAAGACGGAATCTTTGGAGCGGGAACAATGGAGGAAGAAGGATTGTCGGGGAGTGAGAAGCGGGAAAGGGAGGAGAGAGCTCGAGTCGAGCATAGTGAAGAAATCATGGCTCTACAGCAAAAGAGAGAGAAGGGGATAGGAGAGATTGTGGTGGGGGAAAGGAAGAGTGGCTTCTGAGCTCGCCACGCACAATCTGAGCTTTTCAAATGGAGACTGTAATCCGGATTTTGGGATTCGGATTCTCCGTTGCAATTTGCATTGAAAGAAGCATGTCAAAAGATACTGACATGTCGGACCGATTATTCCGTCTTGATAATGGTCCTCGTATGTTGATGTTGACTTTCACTGATTTTACATTAGTTAAACTTTAAAAATTATAAGAAAATTTCAACGATACTCATTTGTGCCCTCCTAATATGAACGAATACTAAAGTAGTACACACAATTACGAAATAAATTCGATGGTTCCAAACGGGAATCAGACTAATTTGAGTCTCAGTGGTTCATCTGATGTGCTTTTATATATGGGAGGGATCAAGTTACAACAATTTTGAGTTATAATAAAGTTACTGTAATTATTTTTTACATTTTGTAATTCCAAATTGTCGATCCAAACCGTTCAATATGATCTCCACAATAAAATGTGCTTCCAGATCAAATTTTATATTTTTTTTGAATTTTTTTACTATATATTAAGATGGGTACAAAATTCAATGGTCTCAATTTAACTAGTTTTTGTAAAATACTTAATAAATAGTATAAAAATTCCAAAAAATGTAAATTTTGATCTGGAAGCACATTTTATTGTGGAGATCATGTTGAACGGTTTGGATCGACGATTTAGAATTTCAAAATCTAAAAAATGGTTGTTGTAACTTTGTTGTAACTCAAAATTATTGTAACTTGATCCCTCCTCTTTATATATATAGAAAAGGTTTTCTTACCCAAGACTGTCCTCACTTTTTACCCAACGCTAATTGGATCAGGTTTAAACTATCATTAACGGTAATTGCGGTCCCCACTAATTAACGGCCTTTTAAAACCTTCATTCCCCGCTAATTTCCTTTTTTTTGAATTTCCTTTTCCCGATCTTCTTCTTTCTTTTTCTCAAGCGATTTCATGGCGATCTTCTTCTTCTTTCCATTTCTCTTCGCGGTTTCCTTTTTCAATTCAATATTCTCTTCCGATTACGGAAGCTTCAGACGGCGGATCAAGCTAGCCTTGCCGAGAGGAACTCAGGTAAGGAGATCGGTCAGGTTCCTTCCGATTAGCGAAGCTAGACTCGCCGAGAGGTCAATCGGATCAGCGACGCTCATCGACTAAGTCCCTGTTACGGCCAATATTGACCAATACGGACCAGGCCTAGCACAGACCAGGAGATAGCGCTGGAAGCAGTTAAACCCTAACTGCCAAGGTCCTAATACGGACCGTATCACCTGATACGGCCCGTATCCGAAGGCATCTCTTGAGGAATAACTGCCGACAACTGTTTCCAGATTGATTTCTTAGCCTCCAATCAACCTCTACACGTCCCTACACTCCTATATAAGGCCCCTGGGCAGAAGAATACTTCATCTTTGTAATTAGGGTTAGATTTGATTAAAGAGAGAAGAGATGAGTGATTGTAACCATGCCGTTCCGCGGCTAAGTTCCTTTTCTTAGGGCTAGGCAGTAAACCTTGTTACTCTTGATGTTTTGATATATATATTTCTGTTGATTATGATTTCTTGTTGATGTATCGAATATGCTTTTGTGATTTATTATCTCTTCACCTAATTTCAATGATCTAGTTGCGTTCATTAGAGTAGTGACAGTGCTTTAATAACTCTTTAAACTATTTGGATGAGTTAGCCTCGTTGAGATCTATTAGGTTTATGTGAAGAAAACCTTCGCGGGGAAACCATAAACCAGAACAACAAAACGCATAACCAAATTCCATCATTTGCGTAAGGTAAATCGCAGTGATCTGTGTAGTAATTTGGGAGATAAGAGACCCGATAGTTGCGTAAGGTAAATCGCATTGTCCTGAGTAGAGTCTCGATGAAAGATCTGTCATTCTGGCGTAACATAAATCGCAGTGACCTTTGTAGTTATCTTTCATAAAACAACAACAGGAAATCAGACGCAACAGGAATATATTATCAAGGCGGATTGAGTGACAATAGTGTGCCGAAACCCTAGGAATTCTCATCTCTATCTTTATTTTAATTACTTTTAATTGTTTCCTAATTTACATTGATCAACAAACATCTCTCAAATTTCAGATTTCATCTAGCCTTTCGAAAGGTTGTGATTCGATCGCTCGAAGCACTGAACCAATATTCCCTGTGGATCGACCTCGCATATACTACTCGATAAGGATTGTGCGCTTGCAGTCCGAACCGATAGCATTTACGAGTTTATAAATATTAAAAGAAACATTGCTCTCTTTTGAGTGATCAATGATCTCAAATAAATGCCAAACTCGATAAAGTAAAGTTTTCATATTTTAAATATAATTCCAAAAATTCTTAATAATAAATAAATTTCAGATTATAGTATAGTTAAAGAATGCTTACTAATAACATTAAATTTCAGATTATAATATGACTAAAGAAATTCTTACCAATAATCTAAGTTTTCATATTATAATATAAAAGAAATAAATTTTCAGATTATACTTGAAAGGAACACAATCATAAATTCCTACAATCTATGAACAATACATTATTCTAATCAACATCTACTTATCTTATTGTAATTGGTAAAACTTATGCAACAATTATAAATAATAGATCATGATTTTAGAGTACCTTCAAGCAAAAATTGGGTTTCTCCTTGGCTCGGTTGTTAAGGAACAGAGAGAGATGGTGCAGCAAGTAATTGAGGGAATTTCAATTAAAATATGGAGTAGCGGTCAGGGACAAAATCAAGAGGGATGGGTGGTTTAATTTATAGGGGTGATTTTGCACCAGGGGATGCGAATTTCAAACAGAGGGGAAGGAATCGGGATTTTAATAAAAATTAGTGTGAGCGGGAAACAAGGATTTAGAAGCAGGGGATGTGAGGGTTAGTTAATTTTGCTTTGGTTATTTTGATAGGGAGTGAGATATGGGCTATTGAATCTAATTGGGCTGAATCGGACTCTGTTGATATGTAAATCAATTTCATTTATATCATGGCTTACTAATTAAGTTAATTAAAACTGAAATTTAAATTGAGTCGTTTCTCATGTCTATTCTCTCAAGTTACGTGGTGTTACATGCAGCTTGTTGAGGTGGTCCTAAATTTAATGCAATACGAGACTCCTCTGACGCATCCATGGTTTTGCATTTCGCATATTTATCCGTAAGTTATTACGTACTTTTGTATATTATGAATTAAATTTTCATACTTCAAATTTTCAAATACTTCAGTAATATTTTAATGTTTGTGTTTTTGTCTATTGCAAATTCTAATGCATCTATATGATGAAAAAGCAGCAGTTAGGGCCATTCCGCAGTTATTTGGCCCTTAATTTGACACCATCAGATGGTTGTTCGTTCCAATATGCAAGAAAAATCATTGGGTGCTTGTTGCAGTGGAGTTCCTGCTGTGAGGATGCATTACTACACCCCAGCTGGTGGAGTTGGAGAATATATGGAATACCACTGGCACAAGATTAAATGGCTGAAAGAGTTTCTTGCCTGGAGGACTTGTGAGTGTTTTATTTAAAAAGTTTCAGTTAATTTACAAGTTTTATGCAATAGTTTTATACGATGTATCAGTTAATTTACAGGATTATGACTTGAAGTGTGTGTAAAATTTGTTGATATCTTTTTTTTTCTTTCAGCTAAACCAGCTTGGAAAGATATTGGCATTACTCCCAATGCAGGAGAAAAATCAATAGATTGTGCAATTTTTGTGTTGCGCTTTGTCTACAATTTGATCACTGAGATCACTATAAATTTCACATAGGTCATTTTATTAACTTTTAAGTTTATGATATAATTTCAATTTGTAATTTTATTCTCTCAGAAAGGTAACTCCAATTTATAGTTTGTATATGTTATTTTGATAGTTTCAGGCTATGTTGCACGGATACGCCAGTTTAGGCACCGTATCGGTATCGGACACGTATCGGATACCGATACGCGCCCGATATGGCACCGATACGCGCCCGATACGCCAGCTGGCGTATCCGCCTACGTGGCGTATCCTTACTCGACCGATACGGTCACCGATACTCTGTTGAAACAGCTGGATACGGCTGGATACGTGTGGATACGTGTGAATACGCCTGCGAACCGCCCCCGGACCCGTGAGCCGCGCCTATGAACCGCATCGCACCCGTGAGCCACGCATGGACCAGCGCAAATAGCCCTTTTTTCTACCCTACGCGTGATTCGAACTTGGACTTCTCTGTTGTGGGTCAAAACCTTTGACCACTACACCAAAGTTTTATTTGTGATATATTCTAGTAACTATAGTATTTAATATATTCTTATGTTATGCCTTTATTTTTTTACAAATTTGATTTAAGTTATGATTATCTAAATACAATATATAAAATAAAAAAAATAATATATATAATAAACGTATCGTATTCTAAATTTTTGCAAATTGTCGTATTGCCGTATCCGTATCGTATCCGATACGATACCCGTACCCGTATCCATGCAACATAGGTTTCAGGTGTCTATTTTACAGTATTAAAGTTTTGCAGTTCACATCTGTTAGTTTTATAATCTTGCATCGGCTAATTGTTCAGTATTGAAGTTTTGCAGTTCACATCTGTTAATTTTATAGGTTGTATCTGCTAATTTTACAGTATTGAAGTCTTATAGTTCACATATGTTGCTTTTATAGTTTACATCTGCTAATGGTTCATAAATCCAATTTATAACTTTGTTTATTTTTATTTTTTTGCAGGATGATATTTCGAAAGAACGTGTGGTTATAGCGATGAAGCTTCTCACTCATCCAAATAACATGCACGAGAGGGTTATGAAGTGACAAACGCTATTTTTGTATTGATGGTTGTGAACAATTAACCTTGTTTATTGAAGTCTTGTTTGTGGTTGTGAACAGTTATGGTTGTGAACAATTATTGTTTGTGGTTGTGAACAGTTGTTGGTTGCTACTGTTAGTATATGGTTGTGAACAGTTAATTTTTTGATTCGTGAAATTTTATAGTTTGTATATGTTATTTTGATAGTTTCAGGTGTCCATTTTACAGTATTGAAGTTTTGCAGTTCACATCTGTTAGTTTTATAAGTTGCATCTGCTAATTTTACAGTATTGAAGTCTTTGTAGTTCACATATGTTAGTTTTATAGTTTGCATCTGCTAATTTTACAGTATTTAAGTCTTTGTAGTTCACATATGTTAGTTTTATAGTTTGTATCTGCTACTTTTACAGTATTTGAGTCTTATTTTACATGATATAGATCAATATATAAATGTTAATAATTGAAGAAGAAAAATTACAGAAAAAATAAAAAAAAATTATGAAAAAAATAAAAAAAAAAAATTATTTTCGAAAAAAGAAAAATTTAATTTTGATGCAAAAAAAAATAATTTTGCACAATTTTAGGTGTTATTTGTAAATAACTACAAGTTTAAGAAGTTTGTTTTTCAATTCTTCTAGAAGCTGTCAGTTTTTCAAGTACAGCCGGAAGTACAGGTATTTTGCAAGTTGCTAACTGTTTGCAACTAACTTGAGACCACTTTCAATGGTCACTGCTTGTAGATTTTTTTAACTACGTATTATACATGATTTGTTGTTGATGATACAATATTGATTATAGAGTTTTACAGTATTCGCGAAAATTAAATGACAGTTTTTTTTGGATAAAAACTGAGTACAGAAGCTTGGATACAATGGTCCAGACTGTTTTTACTGTTCACCCGGATCAGCAATTTTCAAAGTGGCTTAATAAATAGTAAAAAAATTTCAAAAAATGTAAAATTTGGTCTCCAAGTAGATTTTAATATAGAGATCACATCTAACGGTTTGGATTTGTTGCTTGAACATCGTATGGCTAAATATAGCCCCGGCAGCAGCTAGCCGAAATGCTACCAGCAGCAACTTAGCCATACTCTATATATATATATGATGTATATATGATAAGTGTAATGCCTTGTCAGCGCGGCGGGTTATGTACCCTACTGTTGGAGTGTAACAACTAAAATAGACTACATACGGTCTTTGAAAAATAAAGAGGTTATTTTACTTTCAGTTTATATTTCATTTTAAAGTTCAAACTGTCTATCCGAATCATTTCATATTTGTTAAGTAAATTTACTGGAACGAGGTTCCTATACTAGCAAGATTCCTATTTGCTCGATCGGCTTGTGTTTTTCTCTGCCAACAAAGTTTAATTTTACATAATTCATCCGAGTTGTTAATTTAAAGAAATTATTGTTGTAATTTATATTATATTCCGAATTTAATTTGTGTTTCAGGTATAACTATATAATTATATCAAATTAACATTTAGATTAATAATGATGAAATAGTTAATTCTATGTAAGATTATTCAAATTAAATTAGAAGAGAGACAAAGGTTCACTGTAAATAGACGGTATAAATATAGAAAAATTTCTCTTATCTCAATATTGTAACATCCATCATTTAAGACTATTTTGCATTGAGAGTGACTAAGATGCATGATTTTGATATGCATAAAAAATAAAATAATTTTTTTTATAGTACGTACCATAAATTTTAGCACCGGGAGCATACCAATTACATGATCTCTTTGATTAACTAGCATGAGCCATCAAGTTTTGTGTGAAACTTAACCTATAAATCTTGAAAGTTCTTGACCATTTCCCAATTAATTTATTTAATAATATTTTCTGAATTGTAACCAAAAGTTTCATAATGTTTTAATAAAATAATTTAGATAATGGAAGAAACTAACAAATAGTTTTCACAATTAACTTGAAAAAACCTTTTTGAGATCCCCTTATTTAACTAATATAATGCTAAATAATATTTACGTTAATTATTTCCAAATAGATAGTTTTGGAGATAACTCCATTTGTGTTTCTCCAAAGTTTGAAAAACATAATTGTTTGCTAATCGAAACGATTATTATATTAATTTTTGTTTTCAATATAATACTAATAATGAATTAATGAATTATTTTTAATTAGTTTAATTATATTATAAAAGAGAGTATGAATGTTTTTTTAGTTTTGATTGAAAAATAAGTAACTTTTAAATATTTTAATGAGAAATATTAATAATTTCAGAAATTTTGATGGATATATATCAATCAAAAATGGATAATTATTATATATTAAATTTTTAAGTTATAATAAATATAAATTATTCAATATTTGATGAACAATTTTTGTTGATAAATCCAACTTAGAACTGGAAGTCACAATAAAAAAGAAAAAAAAACACACACACACACACACAGGACATTGTTCTTTACAAAATCTTCTAAATTAAAAATGAAGCAAATATTCGTAAGGTTAATTAAACAGAATATCATATGTCCGTATATTAATTTGTATTTCATTATTATCCATTGTGGATAAGTAATATCAATTTCGATATCATACGATCATATTTCTAGAAGATACAAGTACTTATTAAAGGAAAACAATAGCTTTTAATCTTTTATTAAAGGACAAAATTACTCGAAAGCGGTTGTAGATTATACATTTATACTGATGTCGATGCGGGACTAAAGGAAAACAAGTACAAAATGCATCCACATTCAGTACCTCTGTTTACACTATACAAATATTGAATATCAAATCTTGTAAATTGGGCTTAATGCAGGCCCAATAAACTTTGATCATGCTTAGATTATACATGCCTCGTTAAAGATCTCTTTATTTGAGATTATATAAACAAAGAAAAAAAAATCTTTATTTGAAACAATGATTAAACACACAAAATAAAATAAAAAATAATAACCCTACATAACCATTATTGACACCTGCTCCTCCAAAACATGTATTTTGCATCCAAATCCAATATAACTTAAATCCCCTTGTGAAAACAAGTCAACCAATTACTGATCGCTTTGCCAGTTTGCTGCTCTTTCAAACCCATTCTTCCCCATGTAATAATCCTCCATTGCCTGCTTGATCTCAGCTTTCGAGTTCATAACAAACGGCCCGTGTTGCACCACAGGCTCATTCAATGGCTGTCCTCCAACTAGCGCGAATCTCAAAGCACTTCCCGATTTATTCCATGCCTCGATCCCATCCCCGGGACCAAAAACAATGCAATGGTGACTTGTAATTGGTTCTGAGTTTTTGTTTCCGAAAATGCCCTCGCCTTCTATTATGTATGCAAAGGAGTTCCAATTTTCAGGGATAGGTAGCTGCAAGTGGGACCCGGGTTGCATTGTGAAATCCATGTATAATGTTGGGGTCCGTGTGTAGACTGGCGAGCGGGCCCCAAATGCCTCACCGGCTATTATTCTAACAAAAACACCATCTTTTTCGGCTTCGGTTATGTCCTTGCTTTGGAGCTCTTGGTATCGTGGTTCAATCCTGAAATTAAAAATATAAAAAAAAAAATAAGACTTAATATGATAGTAACAGTAATCTCAGAAAACAATTCATTAGTAGAAGTAAATACATTTTATCTTTGGAGGAGAGGTTAATCCAAAGTTGCAATCCCTTCTGTACACCTGGTCCAGCCGGCATTTCTGAGTGAACTATCCCACGACCAGCTGTCATCCACTGCAAAAGTAAAATAAAATTAGTGTTGCTATTTAACCGAAATCTAACAGTATGAAAATTAAAAGATACGGAGAAAGTATACCTGGACATCTCCAGGTCTAATGGTTCCCTTGTGACCAGCAAAATCTTGGTGAGTGAATGCACCCTGTTTTACCCAAACAAGCATTTTCACAAACAGTTTGTGAGCATTGATGAATTTTCCAATTGTCATAGCATAAATGCAAGTGAAGGAAATAAATGTGTAGTTGCTGTTTACATGGTATTTATTAATTACCTCTAGCATGTATGTGACAGTCTCGAAACCTCTATGAGGATGGTCGGGAAAACCAGCCGGTGGTGAAACTATACAATGTGAAAAGCAATAATGATTGAGCAAAATTATAATGTTGTTATAAAAAGTTGTGAATTTAGATACTCAACACATAAATTCACATGTCAGAATTACCTTGAAACTCATCCAAAAGTAGAAAAGGATCTAAGCTTTTGAGCTCTGGCCTGACAGAGAGAAACACCAGATAATAGTTTGTTTAGAAATACATCATAAAGTTTAAAAATAATTATGAAATTAATCTTGAGTTTTGCCCTCTGTGAATGTTTCTCATGAAATCTAAACATTTGCATGAGAATAAGAATGATCAAATTATTCAATATTTACACATCAGACCTCTGAAGTTATGGTTTGAAATTAAGACCCCTAAATCATTCAAAAAGGTCCTATTTTCAAAATTGCCTAAACTATCCAAAGTAATGAAATTCGCAAAGACAAATCAAGCCATTGCTTTATATCAATTTCAAAATGTATGAGTTTATTATTTCCCCCAAATTTGAAACAAAAGCCAATAAGATCCAAATCCATTCCAGAATCAGTTAAAATAACGCTATATAAACCTCTACCATGCGCTCAAAAGGGTAAATAATATATCAATCCCTGAAAATTCGAAATTTACCTTCCAATACTTCTTCTGACTTTGGCACCGACGCCTTCATCCTGCAGCTCAGAGAGGAGCTTCTTCACCACCTGCCTAGGGTTCTTGATCTGATCTAAGGTTTTGGTCTCGCCGTGATCATGTGACACAGTAGAAGAAGACATCAAGGAAGTACTTAATTGGGGTATTTGCGGGAAAAGAGAGAATTTAATGTCTTTTGTAGGTTTAAATTGATTTTTGAAGACAAGTGGGGAGAAACTGTGGAGGATTTTAGTATAAATAGGCCTCATGTTCTCAGTTCCTTTTTCGTTTAATTATTTCTGGAGGATTCGTTCCTTTATTTTTTCATTTAATGAAAGATTTTGGTGGTTCCATTGCTGATCCTCTATTGCAGTATCGTGTGTGTTGAAGTGTACAACAGGTCGATTTTAGCTTCGATTTGTACCCGCTAGAGATTTGTATACATATGATGGTTAGATCGAAGAAAAGGATTGTGGAGTTGACCAGAATTTGGGGCTGCTGAAAGATAACGAGGTCCATGCAGAGAAACATTGAGATGATGTTATGGTTGCGTCATGCTGATGGAACGTTCGGGTGGACTTTTTTATGACGTCATTGTGGGCATCGATTGACGTCATCAGTGAGGATTATGCAAGTCTCAATTCGCCTAACTGCATTTTGCATTTCAGAGGATTGAATTTGAAAGTGATTGTTGTCTTGAGCGACCAACAGCTGGTTCTAAGCTTTTTTTTTTTTTTTTTCCTCCAAAGTAGAGATTTTGATGATGCGTAATGACTCTTTTTTACTTCTCCAAATTGTCCATTGTGCATTTTGTGAATATTATCCAATCTGTTGATAATATGCTGCTTTAGCATTGTGAGAGGTATATTGCCTCTGGGTGATTTCTACCCGTGTAATTTTGATTTAAATTTATTGAGTAGGAACTTTAAGTGCTCTTGTTCTGTGTCCATTGTTGGTTTTTTTCAAGATATTTTGTTCAGGTTTTTTTGTTGTGCATTCATATAGATTTTGGAAGTTGAAAATGACACATCACTGTTCTATTTTTATTTTTCCTAACACAGTAGGTCATTAGCCAATGTACCCAGAATTTTTTACTTATAGAAATTCATTAAAAATAATTTAAGGAAATGGATAAATTGTCTGAGAATTTTTATTCCATATAAAGAACTGAATCGGTAATTTGATTACTACTATGATGACACAGTCTGGCTAATGAGAATAACAAGAACATTAGCAAATACTATTAGAAAATGCTCAAGGAGGAAAAAGAGAAGATAAACTCAACTCAAATTATAAAATTCGTATTAATTCATAAGCTATCTTACAATTTCAATTTTGACTTCTTTTATAACCTTACAGTACCATTCAAAAATTACATAAACACTAACACTTCTTCAACCATATTTTTTACTCCCAAAATATTCTTATTTACTATCTACAGACACTCAAAAGACCATACTAGAAACACACAAAATAACCACCACTTTGGTAGCACAACTGGCAATGACATAGCCTTCCAAAAGGAAGGACATATGATCGAATCCCACTAGAATAAAATTCTGAATTTGTGTGTGTTGAGCCTACGAGCCTTTGTCAAAAAAAAAAAAAAAACTCCACAAAATAGAAGAGAATTTAAACACTCTTTGACCACATTAAAAACTCACTCAAAACTCACACCTAACTAATTAATAACATAAATCTTCAAAAGTTGCCACCTAATTATCACATCATTCTAACCAGATTTCATTCTAGTTTTGTAATAATATTTCACATTATGTTGTAGAGCATGTTTTCAGCTTTTTGTAGAACTTTGAATCACATTAATTGAAACTCGTATGAATAATTGGTCAAAACACTAAGGTGTGTCAATAAGTACAGTTTTGGACGAACAAAACTGCTACTGTTGGAACCGGTCCATAATTTGACTCTTTGTGGACGGTGTCATATGATACAAAAATACGTCATCTATCTATTTCTCTATATATTTTTTAATTAATTTCTAAATATGAAATATTTTGGAATGTATCCAATTGTTACATAATGATATTTGGTAGTATCATGTTCCTTCCCTCTCTTTTGAACACACACTTCTTAATAAATATGTCATTTATGGTTTTTAGGCTAATGTATCTATTATTTTTTCTTTTTCAGTTTTCAGAATTAGTTATTACCTTAATAAATTTATTGCTTTAAAGTTTAAATTGATATTTTTTATAGTTTTATGGTTTTTGTTTCATGCGAGGTATATGAGTAGGGATGTTATTAGTATCTTTTTTTCCGTTTATTCTACCTGTACTGTATTCGATAAGACAGGTACAGGTAATATTTCTTTTTTTCATTTAGTTTATCATCTTTGGGTAAGAGTAAATTTTTTTTTCGTTAACATAATGTGTAAAGATATGAAAATACTTCCACCCGACTCGTTCGTATCTACCCCTAGCAACATGAGAGTTAGAAGGCATTTGTGCTTAGCACAAACATAGGTACCGTGCTAGCACATTGCTATTACTATTTCAGGTACGAGTACTTTTCTAATTATGAAATTAGAGCTATTTGTGCTGGGTTTTATTAGGAATTTTTTTCATTTAATGTTGATTGCTTCATAAATTTAGAAAAGTTGTAAATTTTATGCACTATTATATTAATAAAATTCTTTAGTTTGCTCCTCTATTAATAAGTTATATATTTGTGTAATTAAAATAATTAATGTCTCATTTTAAAATTTATCTCGATTAATATGATCTTTTTATTAAATTCATTAAATTCAGTCTCCGCAATAGTAAATTATTAGTTTTGTACCTGAATCTCGTACTGTGTTGGGAATGGATTTAGAATTGTTTTTTTTTTGGTATTAGGTTGGACAGTAATTGGTGTATGTTAACCTGTTAGAAGATTTGGATTTTGCTTAAACAGACCTGAATAATGGTTATTTGAACGTTTCTGCTAGAATTAATAGTTTAAATCCTCTTGTCCCGAAATTTTTATCAATACCATTTCCAAAATAAATAAATAAATAAACTATAAATTTTGGGGAATTCCAAATCTACCAGGGCCGCAACGACAATTGGTGGCCCTATTCTTGGGGGCCTCCATTTGTCGTTGTGGCCCTGGCAAAAATGAGAAAACCCAAATTCTCATCTCATTCGGTTGAGTTTTAATATATTTTTTTAATAATGTTCAAAAATAAAAAGAAGAATTAATAATTTGAATATGTTAGAAAGATCATCAAATAAAATAGATGAAACATCTTATAATTTAGAGGTACTAGAAGGACTCCGAAACATTTTTCAGGCAGATTTTTTCCTAGCTATAAAAAAAATTAAACTATTTTTTGGTGTGTTACTGGAAAAAAAATAAAAATACTTTGAATTTGAATTATTTATTCCGGTTCAAAAGTCACTTATAGTAAAAAAAAAAAATTATTGTGGTTCTTCTAGTACATTCAAATTGTAAGAAACTCCATCTATTTTTGAAAAAAAAAATGATTTGACTTTTGTAATGATGGCAAGGAATTTTTTTTTCAAAATAGAAGGACCACAATAATTTTTATATTTACTAAAAGTGACTTTCGAACCGGGATCAATAATTCCGATACAAAGTATTTTTATTTTTTTTCAGTAACACATCAAAAATAGTTTAATTTTTTTTATAATCGAGAAAAGTCCTGCCTGAAAAATATTTCGGAGTCCTTTTAGTACATCTAAATTATAAGATATTTTATCTATTTTATTTAATGTTCTTTCTAACATATTTAAATTGTAAGATGTTTTATCTATCTATTTTTAGTTTTTGCCGGGTTCGTTGCGGCCCTGATAGATTTAGAATTCTGTCAAATTTGTAGTTTTTTCATTTATTTATTTTTTAGGAATGGTATTAATAAAAATTTGGGCCTTTTTGTCAGTATTGCAAAAAAATGTTACCCATTTTATGGTACAACACTATACCAACAAAGTTTGTTTGGTCATTTTTTAATGTTGGCTATTTGTTTGTTTCGCCCACGATATAGTTGAAAAAAATTGTTATTTCGCATATCTCTTTTTGTTATTCCTTTTTTCTTTTAGTGGTAAATAAATTGAACTGTGGTTTCTTTTTGTTATTTTTAATTTGGTTTTTCCTCTGTGGGAAGGTCGACATGGAATCTTAAATGTAAGAAAAAATAATGTCCTCTGTCACATTGCATGGGTAGATAGTAGTTACATTATTTGCTAATTTTGGTGCATAATTTTTTGGGTTAATCTAAATATATTTCATTTAAGCTTGTAAATAAATAATTTAAAAATAATTAATTGTGAAATTAATTATAAATCCTCATATAATTATTGTAATCAACATGTTTGAATGAAATGAATTTTGTATTCATCACCCTCTATCCTCTCGCTCTAGCTCTATCATTCCTTTCTATCTCTAGCTAGCATCTACTTTCTTCTATTCTCTGTACACTCTCTTGTATCCATTTTATATCAAAATAGAAAAAGAAAAAAGTTTCACAATTCACTAAAAGAAATGGGATACAACGGCTAGCTAGAAATCACGAATACTCAATTTTCATAATAATAGTCTAATCTGATAGTATATATCATGCCATGTCAGCGACAGATCAGCGATCGCCCTGATCTGTTCCAACGGTTCGCTTAATATGCTCCCCCTTCGCCTCCAGTTCTTCCAGCACTGCTCGTCTCCTTTCCAAACCGCGGGTCCCATTCTTGAGTGAATCAAACTCCTCTTCGGTAGTTCGGTCACGAACCTCATTAATTCGATGGGCCCCAACTGCAGAGTCATGTCTTTTATTATAATCGAGCTTATTCTTTAAATGGGCCGGGCTTATTCTTTTGCTTATTCCATTACAGACCGAGGAAGGTTGATGTACACATCAGGAGGAAGCTTAAGCTTGAACCTAATTTTATATTCGTTTTATCTTGTAAAATTGGGATTCTGTACTTTTCTCCAGGAGACGAGGAGAATATTGATTGTGCATGGACAAAGGATAATTTGACTATATCATTTTGTTCTTTGTTATCTCATCCACTTGCGAACACATAAAGCAAAATTTATCCATGTAAAATTGCAATTGCAATTGAGACATTATTTCCTCTTTGAAAGAAGTTAATGTACCCAAAATGATTGCTATCATTTATCATAGTACATTTAACTTTATCAATGTAAATAGCATAGATAATATATAATAAAATTATCAATGTAAAAATAACATAGATAATATATAAATAAAATAGCTGCAGAGATTGCTAATAAGCTACCTATATAAAGCTAAAAATTTTGATCCATCTTTTCACAATTTTTTTTTGCCAAGTACCCATGATTCTAGCTTTTTCTAATTAAGGAAATTAAACTTACATATCTCTTAACTTTGAATTACAAGAAATTATAGATATAGGGAAGGTACGATGTAAGTCTCGCTACCATGACATATATGATAGAGGCACAAAGAATATCTACAAAAAATGGCATGTTGTAACATTGGGAAATTCCATCCTTGGCTATTGAAAATATCCTCTTATTGATATGTAATATTTTTCTTCATGGATCATGCATGGTTTGCCACTTCAAGTCAAATTTTACTAAATAGGAGTGAGAGGCCCTCATGTAAAATACCTTGCAGCTAATAGTCATATATTATTTAGACCTCAAATAAAGGAGAAGCTTTTCCATGGAAAAAAGCATAAGAAGATAAGTGGCTTGGCCATTTGAGGCAGTCGGATTAATCACCGAGTTCTTCGATTATTTACGGAAAAAATGATTTAACTGGGAAAAAATAACCCATCATGTTTCTATGTCAATTAAAGTATACTCTTATTACCATGTTCATGTAAAACTCTCTCACATATCTTATAGTCATGCAGACTTAAGAAATACATAGTAATTTAGTCCAAGGAATGAAAACCTTTGAGGCATCCCAGGCAGCAATTTAAGGTACTTTTGTAAGATATATATTCCTACTCCAGGTATCTTACAAGGCCAAATGATTCTATATATGACCAGGTCACATAGGCTAAGAATAAGATTATCTTACATAGCCAAGGAAATATGCCCATAAGACCATATTGAGCATTAATTAAAGTATTAACTGTCTCAATAAATAGCTCGTAGGCAAATCATCCTTGGCTATCAAAGTAACATCTTATTACAATGTAAGGTGTGGTTTCTACCGAGACAATAAGTGATCAAATATAAGAATTCAAATCTAATCTAAATGAAAAATAAGAATTCTCTTCTTCGGTCGCACACACTAAGTATGTAAATGGAAATTAAATAAGAGGCACTTACATAGCCATGGAGATTGCCCATAAAAACCAATATGAGAGATCTAAAAAGCTATTAATTGCTCCTCTAATAAAAAGATTATAGGCAATTCATCCTTGGCTATCAAAGTATCCGCTTATTGTCGCCTAATTAACTTCAGTCTATATATCTAGCTTGTTACTTGTTTATGTATTTTAATTTGGATTTGTGGGTACTTATATATACATATAGAGAGAGAGATAAAAGTAGGAGAGAAATTCTGTACATCTTGTGTGTTTGACAACAAGATCATGTCAAAGAGAAGCTCTAGTTTCCCTTTCTATCTATCAAGGGAATATTATTTGACCATGAATAAAGAGAAGATGCTTAAATCATGTAATCTGGAAGGATTATCATTTGTCAAGGCCATGTGATTAATTTGGAGTGCCTTAGAAGCTCTTCAACTTGTATCCACATGATCCACTTGAACTGAAATAAGTTGTTCTCTTCAAGTTGGTTTGTGACTTTGGAATCAAGGAATCAAAGAAAGAATTTCAACAGAAACATAGAAAGCAACTGGTATACCAAGTATTGCCTTTTCTGGCAGTAGATCCAAGTTCACCGAAAATTTTGACCAGACCAGATTGTTGGCGAATATTATTTTTCATATTGAATTAGACGTTCTATGTTATTATCTTTCAAATTATTTTTGGGAACTTTGATATTTTATTATTTTTTGGGCTAATAAAGCACAAAAGTTTTTGTATATGTGCCTTCATAGTCATATTAATTGTATCAAATTTTGTTTTTTATTCTGTAACACTCAACTTTTTCTTCATTTTATTCTCTCTTTCTCTGTCTTTGTTATTATTTTTCTTTGTGAATTACTAAGCAACTGAGAGCAGCATTTGACCCAAAAAGGAAACTAAAAACATCAACATGGTTGTGTTTCAGCTAGTATAATAATGCAATAAACATTCTGTGCATATATTGAACAAAAAAAAAACATTGCAAGTTGTATGAAATTTGACATTATTAATTCCCCATTTGGAATGATGGTTGCAAGGGTCAAGAGAAGAATTTTGACAAGAAAATGTTGCAAGGGTCAAGAGAAGAATATATATTGACAATACAATACCTCAACCTTTATACATAAATTAAGGAGGAGCTTTGGCACAACTATTGGTCTAATTGCCAAATTGACAAACCAATTCCTGTTTTCACAAATTGTCTACCAAAATCTCACAGTGCTGATTCTTACCTCAACAAACCTGAATCATTTATGATCAACTAGAAGAAAACTTCAGATGTTATATTCCACATGAATTAGATCTCAGTTTCAGCTACATTCACAATTCAAGCATTTTTCCCTTGTGATCTGATTATTCCAACACATAGACCCACAAATAGGGGCAGAGTCAGGACATAGGATAGGATGAGGCAAAATTTTCAGGGTACGGGAAAATTGTATAATGATTTTAAACACAAGCATATTTCTGTAATTTTTCTGAAAAAAACATGACCAAAGAAGAAAATTGTCATTAAAATTTGGGTAAGGAGTAGGCAAGTGACCCACCTTGGGTCCACATAAGTCGTTTAGAATCAATTCAGGGGAAAAAAATACTCAGTTATTATCTGCCTAAATGAGAGTAACAGTGATATGGATCAAATTAGGAACTTTAACAGGACAAAAGTACTGCACTTGCTTATTGCCATTTGCCCATACTGCAAATGTTGAAATTGCTTGGTTTTTTTAAATTAAATTGAACCTTCATGGGTAAAAGTAAAAAATCAATAATAAGATGATTAGATGCCTTTGGGTATACCAAAAGCACCTTATAAGTCTCGTTTAAATGAAAAACCGATTTGGATTGACATATATGAACAGCTTTACAAAGAAAGAACACTCTTTCTATGCAAAGAAATTACGACACCTTTCACCAACAGGTTTATCGTCTCTTGTTACCGCTGAATTCGGAAACTGATCTTTTAATGATCCTGATATTTACATATATCTGATTCTAATAACACAATGAAGGCCAACTGATATCATGATACCTCTGAGCACAAGTGATATATGCACTAAATATCCTGCAGATCTTTAAAATAATATATTAAGTCCAGAAACAAAACTAAGAAGGCAAAATATAGAAACATATACTAAAAAGTGATTTTTTTTTTTTTAGAGGTAGGTAATTTGCTGTTTAAGAAACATCTATATACAGGGGTGAAAGGCAGTGTCGTAGGGGTACTAAACATCCCCTATATATTCAAAATTTGTAATTTTGTCCATTAAATTTTGTAAATTTTATATGCATTAATACCTTTTACACCCCCTATCAAAAGAAATTACAATGCATTTGATTTTCCAGTGCCCACACACACCCCCCCCCCCCCCCCCCCCCCCTCCCCAATCGATCTCAATTTTTCTAGTATATATAATATTTTCTTTTTGAAATAACCCTAAATATAACATTAACATCAGTTAATGACACCCAAAGAAAAAGAGAAGCACTATTGTTTTTTGTTGCTTAAAATTAAAGTCTCTATTGATCTGATCCCTTCTTTCTCTTGTTCGGTATTTGCTGTTCCCTTTTGTTTCCGTTTGGTTTTCTTCAGAAGAGTTTTATTTTAAGCTTTTTTTCTTTCGTTTTTTCTTTCTTCTAAAATTAAAGAGTCAATTGAATTGAATCCTTTTTTTTTTTTGCAACTGCTCTGTAATAGGTTTTATATCGAAACTTAAAACTCTGTTTTTTTTTCTGAATCAAATAAAGCAAATAAAGCAATCATACTGGTTTTGCCTCGTCCTCTGTTATTTTTTAAGCAGTACTTGGATCAATCCCCCCTATTACCAACACTATCTATATATATATGTTTACATTTTGGAATAAATACAGGAATATTGGCAGTACAATTTATAGCAGCACTTCATACATACTTAGAATAATTAACACTTTTTTTGGTCAATGAAATTTAGTATACTCAAATTTTAGGGAAACTTTCTTGTTATTATTAAACAACTCAGCATTTACTAACACAATCTCGATTTTGATACTAACATAAATATTCTTCTAATGCATAAAAAGAAGGGAAAGAAACATAAACAAAACTTCATCTAGGATAAATCCTAGAAACATGTCTCACTCCATTAGCCGACCAATCAGAGAAACATGTCTAACTCCATGAGCCCACCAATCAGAGAAGTTCAACAGCCATAACCAGAACATCGCCACCATCCCCGCCCGCCCAAAAAAAATATTAGGCGCCGGCTGCAGAGTGCAGAGCAGGGAAGTCGTCGGTTGAATTCAAATCCAAACTGAAAGATGGTTCAACAACATTTTGCTTGATAGTTTGGACTTCTTGCGGGCGGGGCCCAACTTGGTAACGACCATTATTTTGTTGTTCGGAGAAGTTAAGACCCTGGCTTTGGGACCCACCAATTGTAAGGAGCTGTAATAATTTTTAAAAGTAGAAGAATTTCATCAGAATATGATACAATTCCTTTTTATATATGAGTTTTTGTTAAGCAGTATTATGTGGCACAAAACATGAGAGAATAATTATGAACTAAATATAAAGTTTTAAATATTATACCGAAGCTTTCTTCTTCTTCATCCTTTGAGCCTTCTCAGTTTTCTCTGCTTCCATGCTCTAAAATTATTTAACAGCAACGTAAGTTACAAACTCTTTTAAAATGGGTTATAATTTATAAATAAATTAAATTACTGTTGCCACAGTATAACAAACGAATAACATACCGGCTTATTTACAGGCATTACAGATAAACTTTCCTCCTCTAAATCCTTTTTGGCAACAACCGCCACCCAACCGTCAAAATCTGAACTCTGAACAACTCTTCTCTCTTCTTCGGTAACTTCAAGAGCTTTCCTTCTCTCTTCTTTGATCTTTTCATACTCAGCAAGAGTCATTTTCTATTTCGAATAAAAAATGACAAGCATAATTAGATAACTAGTTTCCTACCATAATAATATCGATCTATAAAGCAACATTTTCATGTCATAAACATAATTACAGAAATTAAAAATTAAGAACCTTTGCTTCTGATAGTTTAATATATTCCCTAGCTTTTTTCGCTTCATCCTGAACTTTTTTTATCTCGTTTTCTGCCTTGTCAAACTTATCCTACAACAACATAAGAAAAGATTCACATATTAATATACTAAACAAAACAGAAAATTCAGTAACATACACAAACAGCCATATATCCAAAATTTCCGTGATAATATGTTGATGTTTTGGAATAGATTACACCGTCACTATAAAAAAAATGTCAAGAAAATGAATTAATTACAAAACTTACTTTTACTTCACCAGTTTCCTTCTCATCCTGGTGTAAATCTTCTAACTTTTGTAACACTTTTTCTTTCTCCAATTTAATTTCCGGATACTTTGCAAGGAATTTATACTATTTAATAGAATTATAAAACAAAAAAAGGGAGAGAGTCAGATATTAGGAAACATATCCATCAAAGAAACCATTCGGATATAATAGGAAATGAAAAATAATACATAGTATATAATTTTACCCATTTCTCCTCCTCTTGAGGATCATATATAAACTCCTTCAATTTTTTCTGAAGTTCTTCTTCTCTTAGCTCCCTGACAATACAAAATAAAATTGGATTATCCCAATTATATAAACCAATTAATAATTGGTCATAATATGAAGAAAATATGACCAAATAGATACCGCTGAGATTTGCGTGAAATCCTCTCAGATTTGACTGAACTCCTATCAGATTTGACTGAAGTCCACTCAGCCTTGTCACTAGCACCATCATCCGTACCATTACTGCTACGAGAGGAACTTTTAGCACCGTTACCACGGTACCAACCGTTTTGGTACCGATTGTTATGACCGTTAAAGCCACCTATTTGACTGGCACCTCTCTGGCCATTAGCTCCGTTTTGGTACTGATTGTTATGACCGTTAAAGCAGCCTATTTGACCCGCGCCTCTCTGGCCATTAGCTCCATTTTGGTACCGATTGTTATAATTGTCAGAACCACCTCTTTGAATGGCGCCTATCTGGCCAATAGATCCGTTTTGGTACCGATTGTTATGACTGTCTGTAACACCTCTTTGAATGGCACCTATCTGGCCATTAGATCCGTTTTGGTAATGATTGTTATAACTGTCGGAACCACCTTTTTGAATGGCACCTCTCTGGCCATTAGTGCTGTTTTGGTACCGATTGTTATGAAGGTCAGAACCACCTCTTGCACCGGCAACTTTCGGGACATTAGGGCCATTTTGGTATCCCGAGTTATTCGGGTTGCCACTCTTTGAATTTATGTTATTTGATTTGACAACTGTATTCACTTTCTCCTTCTCTGAAATTTCAAAATTGCAATAGATTATTAGAAGGTTTTTACAGCCAATTACAACCTTCCTCCTAAATGCCTTAAACCATACTAAATTTGTTTTGCCTCCATTGATGAGCAAAATTTGAAATTATTTTTGTAGTAATTTCGCTCGCAACGTCTGGTCCCAAAAAAAAATATTATGAAAGAACTCAAACATGCTTAGACCTATGTTACTGACAAACAAACTATAAACCCTAATAAAGACCAATTAGAAATCCATAACAAAAAGCATAGGTTTTTCCTGACCTAGAAATTGGTGGATTAATAGGAGAAAAATTGGAAATTATTTTCCTTACTAACGCTCGGAATTTCTGGTTCCAAAAAGAAAATATTATGAAAAAACTAGTACATGCTTAAAGCAATGTTATTGACAAACAAACTATAAACCCTAATTTAAAACAGATCAAAAATCAATAACAAATAGCAAAGATTTTCCCTGACCTAAAAATTGCAATAGGAATAAATGAAATTTGCAACATACCATTTTTAAAGCTCTTGCTCTTCTTGGTTTTATCGGATTTTGATTCGGTTGATGCCTGCTTCAATTGCTTCAATTGTTCAACAGCATTGGTGATTACATCATCACCACAATCTTCATCAAAAAGTGCATCAAAAGGATTTGACGCTAGGACCTTCATTTGATCTGCATTTAGTTATTTAAATCATTACAAATAATTGCACAATTAGATTAAAAAGAGGAAAAAAAATACAAAAGAACTAATTTATTATACATTTTTTAAAAAGGCTTGTCAAATGAAAACAAGAAAGGAATAACAGAAGAAAGATTCTACTAGTTATTGAAATTTGTTTATATTTAAGTAAAAGGCAGGATAAAACTATTTAAGTAAAAAAGAAACTGCAATAGATTTTAAATGCGGACAATAGGTTGTGAAATTAAATGGAGAATTTAAAGAATAACCGAACTAGTTTACATAAAATTAATATGATGACTCACTAAAAAATCTTTAATGAAACCTGAGATATAATTTCATAAAAAGATTAAAAGAAAAAAATTGTGACCAACGATTCACAAGGCACAACCTACTAAGAAGATTTATAGGGTTTAAGAAAAAAAAATATACAAAATTAATGTTGAAACACGCTATAAATAAAATTAAGAATACCTTTTGTTTCCATGATCAGATCTTCACTTTATCTCTTTCTGTAAAATTTACAGATTTATCAGAATTCTCTTTTCTAAATTCTTTCTCAAATTCCCTCAATGGGGAAGGATGGAGAAATGAGAAGCGCAATAGGGCCTTTAAATAGGAAGAGAGAGGTCGGTGGCGTAGGAACTGGAGGCAGTTTCGGAATTTTCTTGTAAAATAAATTTGTTATTTTTAGGAAAGCATTAATTAAATATTTTTAGAAGGTCCTCAAATAGATTTCTATTCAACACCTGCTTTATTTACTGGGGGAAGGGGAGAGAATATTATTTTTCTAAATATCGATACTGTAAATTTAACATTTTTTTTTTCATATTTCATAATTATATGCAACAATTTTATTTCGGTTGGGGGGCATCTAACTAGGATTAGCATTCATAAATTACTTTACTACTTACATAAATTCAATTAAATAAGTATAGAAAAGCAAAATAATAATGATTATTAATAAAAACAATTAGTTGACATAACACTAATTAATTGAGATTTTTAATTTATATAATAATAATTTAATTTGAATAATATAGGTCAAATAATAAAATAAATTTATGTGACAAATTTAGATTATTTGAGCATGATAGAAAGAAATACGATGAGAGAATCATTGCGCCGATATTTTTATTAATACTAAAAAAAAAACAAATTATCAAATCTGCCTCACCCCAAACTTATTTTTAAATCTACCCCAACCGCCCAGCCACTGGGTGGTCCAGTTTCCTAGTTGACCGCCCAGCAGCTGGGCGGTCCACTAGTGAAGTTTTTTTTTTTTAAGAGACAATATGAATATCAAGATGCTGAATTCTTAACGCTAAAAATTCGGATTTTTTTTTTTAAATATTAGTTAGATTACTTCTTTTAAGCATATTTATACTAAAATACGCTAAATTACTTGGAATTATGTTAAATTACGTTGAGTTACACTAAATTACTTTAAATTACACTAAATAACAATAACTTCGCTAATTATGCTGAAATACAGTAAATTATGGTAAACTACGGAAAATTACGCTAAAGTAGACCGATTCTGTGCCATCTTTCATGAATCATAAAAAATAGTAAAAAAATTTCAAAAATAGTAAAAACAGGTATTCTACAAGTTCATTATGTAACTAATTTACTGAGCTACTTGGATTGAATAATAGAAATGAAAATCTTAATCAGAAACTTTAACTCAAGTTTTGAGCCTCTTCCCTTTGTTTTTTAGCGATTATGAATTTTGAAATCTAGCATAGCACGGACGCATGCGCATTTTCGCAAGCTTTCCGAAAAGTAGTCATTTGCTGAAATCGGACACTCGAGCACCGTTTTATGACCGTTTGAAGTTTTGTCGTCGTTTTTCGCCTTTTGAGTGAAGATATCGTCCATATTCATATGTAATTTATTGTAATTTACCGTATTGTAGCGTAATGTAATGTAATTTAGTGTAATTTAACTTAATTTAGTGTAACTCAACGTAATTTAACACAATTTCAAGTAATTTAGTGTATTTTAGTATAAATATGCTTAAAAGAAGTAATCTAACTAATATTTAAAAAAAAAATCCAAATTTTTAGCGTTAAGAATTCAGTATCTTGATATTCATATTGTCTCTAAAAAATAAAAAAATTCACTAGCGGACCGCCCAGCTGCTGGGCAGTCAGTGAAAACTGGACCGCCCAGTGGCTGGGCGGTCAGCTGTGCATAGTGGACCGCCCAGCCAGTGGGAGGTCAGCTATGGAAACTGGACCGCCCAACAGCTGGGTTGTCAGCTATGCACAGTGGACCGCCCAGCTACTGGGCGGTCAGCTAGGAAACTGGACCGCCCAGTGGCTGGGCGGTTGGGGTAGATTTAAAAATAAGTTTGAGGTGAGGGCAGATTTGATAATTTGTTTTTTTTTTGGTATTAATAAAAATATCGGATCATTGCGTATCTATTTATCTATTTTTACATCAAACCTTTAATTCTTCTGAATTTTAATTTCGTGCCTGTCAAGAAATCAGTTTTAATTAGAACTGCGTGCTCCGTACTCCGAAATAAACTAATTTTAAATTTGGCATGCACGCGGTGTACGGCAGTAAAATTATGAAAAAGGGCTGTGTTTGATCAGTAATGTTGTATGCACGCGGTCCACGTCGACACAAGTATTCAGCATGTATCTGATAGTTACATATAATACATCCTTTAAATATGTTTGTATTCCTAATTTTTATATTAAAAATAGTATATATTTTATTTTTGAAACATTTTCAAATATTTATTTAACAAATTAGAATACACTAGGTAAAAATTATGCACAAGAAATAAAAGTTAAAAATTGAAAATGTGGTGATAATTATGTACATAATATGTACAAGGAAAATAAAGAAATATTCACAATATAATGATATTCGGTAAGAAATATTTAATTCATTTTCACTATCGAAACGGAAGAAAATTGAAATATTGCCGATTTTTTTGTAACACAAAAAAATTAAAACTTAACATCAGAATTTTTATATTTATTAAAAATAACAAGGTTCGCTCCAGACTGCAGCGTGTGAAAGCATATGGTAAGGTAAGCGTCCTTTCGTCAGGTTGCACGGTTGCACCTGGAGCACCACTTAAAATTAATGAACCAGCCTCAAATAAACGTAGAAGTGACCACTGAAAAAAGCACGGTCCATTGCACTAACTAATAGAACGGGAACATCCATATAAATATAACATGACATTTCTTTCTACATTTTAACAAATTCTGCTTTGCTTCTCCTAAAGTAACTCGTGTTTCATGTAATTGGACCTCAACAGGTGCTTATTTCGACCAGCCACACGAACTATACATATGAACATCACCAGAAAATCATTGAAGGTCGCTGGTGTTCAACACCGCTTTTCTGAATTGTTTATTTGTTTTATTTGTAGCATTTGAATAAAAAACAAAAATACAAAAGTAGCACGTTTATTGACAATCTCGGACCTTAACATAGATAAGTTTACGCATCACTCATGATTGAACCGCTTAAGTAATACGTATACTAAGTCCGACTTAATCAGTTGAAATTTGAAATTTCCAATCAAAGTACAATTTTTGTTCTTTCAAATGTTACAATAAAAAATTGGGTGCTTACCTCATATATTTTCATGTCTCTACACCGATTTTTCAACTTTTGATTTTCACTCGGTACAGAGCCGTTATATTTTATTTTGTGAATATGAAATTTCTGATATTGTCAATTTAGTTTGTTTTGTACTACAGGAAAAAAAAAATGGGAAGGATTGACATAATTATCAAATTTATATCTTTTTAATTCCAAGATTCATAGTTTTCTTGTATCCAACATTATGAAATCAGTACCGACATTTTTATTAATATCCAAAGTTAATTACAAATTAATAAATATATCCACGTTAGTTGAGTATTTTTAAAAAAAATGTCCAAACCGGCAATTAAATGGCCGGTCTCTTTTTTTCTCAACCGACCATTTAATAGTCGGTCCCTTTTTTTTCTCAACCGGCTATTAAATTGCCGGTTTGGACATTTATATATATGTGTGGAGAGTTAGGCTATTTTCTCAAAATTCATTTATATCAAATTTCACACCATTTCTCCTCACTTTATCTCTTTCTCCCAAATTTCTACTATTCCCAGATTTGCAAGTCAGTCCCTCTAATTTCTTTAAAATTCATTTTCAGTGCAAAATGGTTGTAAATTGTTAGAATTTGTTAGTAATGTACAAAATTAGTATAATTTGATTGTAATTAGTGTTAAATCTGTTTTAGTTAGTTTTAAACTTATTATAGAGATTTTTATATGTTAAAAATTTTAATCTATATTTTTTTACCTATTAAATATTAATTTTTTCGCTCATGAAAATTAAGTCAACATATTGAGAAAATTAAGATGTTTGACATCTAAATTGTGGAATAGATAGGTAGACTCAACAAATCATATTCTATCTTTAGACAATGATCTAGAAGATGTGCGCTTCGAGTTAATGTAAGTATAAATTCAACAAATATAAATTTAATTCAAGAGATTTTCACTGCAAAATATACCGTTGCCTTCTATTTATAATTTGAATCAACCAACAAATGATAAATACATGTCCAAATGAGCATTTGATTTTGGGCTCGTTTAAATTTCAGTGCTTCGTTTAAATTATGGGCTCCCATGGGGCCACAAACGTGTAAATAAACTTTTCTTAATTAATATATTGTTGGCGACAATTTGTCGCTAACCTTCAAAAAAAAAAAGATTTTGTGACATGTGACAATATTGATCCTATCAAAGATCGCATATGCAAAATCGAATGGAGATTTTTCATGAATATTGAAATTTAAATTATTAGACCTCTATTATTCTCTATAAGAAAAAAAAAACCATTATTTTTCCTTATTTCCACTGCTCTACTTTGCGACCACATACGAAGTAATAACATCTTGATTCTCAATTAAAGGAGTTCATCCATCCCCGGAGATCAGCGAATAGTCTATCCAACTTTTACTTTTGAATATTTCTTTCTAATAGTTGTAATTATTTTTGTTCAGAAATTTTAGATTTTTAACGATCTTAAAATAAAATTATATTGGTCTGACATTTTTTCATTGTGTTTATTTAGAAATTGGATAATTTAAACTCAATTAAAATGGATATGCAATTGAAAAAAAAATTAAATGATTAATACATAAATGGATGGATTCAATAGATTAATTCTTAGTCAGTAGGCTCTGTCATTTATATTCACAAAATTATTAAAAAAATTATAACAAATTATTAACATAACAAATACATTGCATATATATACTTACCTATTATACACTTTTATTATTGACAAAAAAAATTAACGAAAATATACATAATACACGTAAGAACTAATTGATAGTAAGAAAGAGTAAGAAAAGGATATATAAAGCCTAAAGAATAGTGAGTGTCAAAAGAGAAAACAATAGTGAGTGTCAAAAGAGAAAACGCAGCTGTAAAAGATATAATGGACTTTGGATAACTAAAACATTTTCTCTTTAAATATTGTCATTCACCTACAACAATCATAACTATTGTATCTGGTTAAATATATGAATTGAGGTAGCTATTTGATTTTCTCCATTATCTCAACTATTTTATTTAACATTATGAAAGTTCTTTACACTATTACACTTTTGTTAATCCAAGAAAACATTTATTAAATAATTTAATTGGTAAATGGTTAAGAATTTTCAAGATTTATAGGTGAAGCTTCACACAAAACTTGATGGCTCATGCTAATAATCAAAAGAGATCATGTAATTGGTATGCTGTCAGTGTTAAAATTACGGTACTATAAACATTATCATTTTTCCAACTTTTTTATACATCTCAAGATCATCTTAGTCACTTTTAATGCAAAATCGTTATAAATAATGGATTCACGTACATGTACGTTTGGATGAACTCTAGAATAGCTCTGTTTAGAATAGTAAATAAGAATAGCTACTGTTTCAGAACAGTGTTGGATCAAGCTATTCGGAATAGTGAAAAAGTTGTTTGAATTGCATATTTGGAATAGAGCTTGGAGGGAATGAATAAAGTAATAATTTATGTGTTAGATTAAATATAATATAATATAATATAATATTAATTTAAATATTAAATGTAATATAATATTGTTTTAAATATTAGATTAGTATTAAATAAAATATTAGATTAAATATAATACAATATAATATTAATTTAAATATTAAATGTAATATAATATTAGTTTAAATATTAGATTAGTATTAATATTGAAAGCAACAAATGTTATTCCATGTTTTTGTAAGAATAGAGAATAGCCTTATTCTCTCTATTCCGAATAGCTCTATTTCTCGTTTGGATTGTCTTTGTTCCGAATAGCAATGCTATTCTAAGAATAGTGCTATTCTTAGTGCATCCAAACATAGCCAATTACTTACTCTTTAAGGTGGGTGTTGCTATTTTGAGCACTAAATTACAATATTGAGATATCAGAAAAAATATTTAAAGTGAAGATTTGTCTCTCTTATACCGTTTATTTAAAGTGAAGATTTGTCTCTCTTATAATTTAATTTGAATAATCTTAAATATAATTCACTATTTCATCATTATTAATCTGATGAAGACCAAAGTTAAAATTTTACGTCACCACTCCAATAATTAAATTAACTAAAAAAATTATATACTCTATATATATAGAGATGAGCTATGCTACTCCATGGAGTAAAACGCGTTGGTGCTCCACGCCGCTATATTTTTATTTTGAAAATCCAAACGACCGATCCGAACCGCTCAACATGATCTCCATATTGAAATGTGCTTGGAGACCAAATTTTACATTTTTTAGAATTTTTTTACTATTTATTAAGCCACTTTGAAAATCACTGATCCGGCAGTCCAGAATTTTTTACTGTTTTTTACTGTTCACCCGGATTTTCAGATTTTCAAAGTGGCTTAATAAATAGTAAAAAAATTCTAAAAAATGTAAAATTTGGTCTCCAAGCACATTTCAATATGGAGATCATGTTGAGCGGTTCGGATCGGTCGTTTGGACTTTCAAAATAAAAATACGGCGTGAAGTACAAATGTGTTTTACTCCATGGAGTAGCATAGCTCATCTATATATATATATATATATAGAGAGAGAGAGAGAGAGAGAGAGAGTGGCTAATATCAAAACGTTTGTTCCTAGCCCCCGGTGCAACCAAGTTATTTTCGGGTTTTTAAAGTCCAAACGGTCGATCCGAACCGTTCAACATGTTCTTTATATTGAAATATGCTTGGAGACCAAATTTTACATTTTTTGGAATTTTTTTGCTATTTATTAAGCCACTTTGAAAATTGCTGATCACATGGTCCAGAATTTAGTTGCACTGTTTTTACTGTTCACCCGGATCAGCAATTTTCAAAGTGGCTTAATAAATAGCAAAAAAATTCCAAAAAATGTAAAATTTGGTCTCCAAGCATATTTCAATATAGAGAACATGTTGAACGGTTCGGATCGACCGTTTGGACTTTGGAAACCCGAAAACAACTTGGTTGCACTGGGGGCTAGGAACAAACGTTTTGATATTAGCCACTCTCTATATATATATGCTCCAATTAACACGAATATGAAAATTTGTATATTCTAGTTAAATGAAGAAAAATTGTGATAAGGTGCTGGAAAACGAACGGAAATGTGTGTTTTACTTCTTCTTTTTCTTATTATAGTTAGGAAACGCATGTGAAATTATGATTTTAATCTTCAACAAGAGGAGAATCGTGCTAGAGTAGAAACCTGGTTCCAGAAAAATTCACATAACAAGTATGGAATGTTTCGGATTGTCTATTTAGATTTTGAAATTACAATATGACGAAAAGTAAAACAAATAGGTAAATAATATGTTTGTATGAATAATTTTTTAAAAATATAAAATTTCACTTAACAAATAGGTAACTATTATTAAGAAAAATATTTGCAGGAGTGGATCCAGGATTTTTGCCACTGAAAAAAAAATATTGAATCGGGTTTAAACAGCTAATCGGTTTAAACCCATTAACTAATTGGTACTCGATAAAAAATAATATTTTAACTTATATTTTCCAATAGTTTGACTTGTAATTTCTTATGATCTAACATATAATTCTAATTACCAATCAAATTTTAATTTTAATTCTAAATTTAACTCTAATTACAAATCAAACATCTAGAGGGGACAACATTTTTTTCAGGAAGCAAAATTGGTCGGGACCGATAGATCTCCACTAAAACTCAAAATCCAGGGGAAGACAGTTGCCTCCTGGTACCATGTGGGTCCGCCCCTGAGTATTTGGTCTAGTGGCAAATATACATGGTTTATGATGTGGGAGATTATGAGTTTGAAACCAGAAAGAAGAAATTATATGTTGTAATAACATAAGTATGAAATTTGAAAGCTTGACTTCCATCTTTCTTTCAAAAGAAAGTCGATAACTATTATTAATTTACCGACAAAGAAGTGAAAGGAATGTAAAAACAGAGTAAAAGGTAAACATACAATTATTTTTTTATTTTTTATAGTTTATATATTTGTTTATAAATAAAGAGTATGATTACTGTATTATTTCATGTACTAGTAAGAACCGCAATATTATTATGATTTTTTTATTTTTTATTTATTCTCCGAGCACCATATATCACATAAGATGAAAATCTAAAAGACAGTCTATGGCATATATATATACTATCACCATCATGTGCACATATTGTTTTCTGTCAAAAAAGAATTGGCAGCACTTGCTTCCCTCAATTATTCTTGTTTTGGTAAACTGGAAAAAGAAGAGTACTTTGGCAAAAGCAATGGAAAATTATATTACTCTAATATGATGCATCAATCGTATCTAAAATGGTTCAATTTTAAGTACCAACAAGAATATTCAGCTTATGTAATATCTCTTGTTTTTATTAAGAATTAATCGGAGGAGCAAAGTAACCAATATTGGACAGTCTCTTGAACCACCATAATGATTCTATTCATATTTTTTTAATATAATATTCTATCCTGGTTTCTTATATAAAATCAATCCTCTGCAGTAACTCAAATTTTAAGTTTAAATATATACCGTCCGATCAAAATCTGAACTAATTCGATACGAAGTAAAATGCACAAGACCCCTTCAATATTTAATATTGGTGCCACCACCTATTTTTAAAAATTTAACCATGCATATTGTGCCTAGTTTTGAAATGTATGGTTCAACAATTCATGAATTGGACACGTGTTCAGTTGTAGGCATAATGTTGTAAATTTTATATATTTGTCTGAATTTGATATTTTTTTTTTATTCTTTTAAAGAAAAAAGCGGAATACATAAATAAAGACTTGTGCTATTCCTGGTTGTGACCATGAGTAAAACAAACTTAAAAATGAATAAAAATGTAGTGATAAGAATATCCGGATTGGACAGCATCTTGCAAACATAAAAAAATAAAAAATAAATAATAGGCCTTTAAGCCCAATGTAAGCGAAGCCCGTTCTATTGGGTATAGAAAATTGGGGCAAGATGAAATTTAAAAAGCCCAGGTTGAATTTCCGCTCGGTGGATTTTGGATCCTCTTGCAAACAGAGTCATTTTGTTGGATCTCAATATTAGTACTTTTTTTTTCTTTGATCGCTCATCAACATCAGTAAAATACTAAATTGTAGTTACATCTGTTTTAATTAATTGTGTCCTTAATAAAAAAAGGTATTATTTTCCTTTAATCTAGCATCAACATTATATGTAACATCTTGTAAATTTAAAATTATATATGTATTTATATATATCTTATAGAAAAATGATTGTAGATCTCTATTGATATTCACTTATTCATAATCGCCAATAATAAAGTACAAATTAATATACCAACATGATAGTTAGTTTAATTAGTCTTAGGCATCTTTGTTTCTTTTTTAATTTCTAAGGTTTAAAAAAAAACAATATGTGTTGTTTTTCTTAAAAGAAATTGTGACTTCCATTTCTAAGTTGAATTGATAAACAAAAGTTACTCACAAATACATAATAGATGATATTATTATAACTTAAAAATTTACTTATTTTTCAATTAAAGTATTAGAATAATCTTATAAATAATTCACTAATTCATTATTAATATTATTTTAGAAACAAAACATTAATTATTTCAATTAGGCCAACAATAATTCTTTCTAAGTTATGAGAGAAAAAATATAATAGCCTTTATCTCTTACACTATTTCTTTGGAAATAATGGTAACATCCTTTAGCAATAAATTAAATAAATGAGATTCACGAACAAGGTTGCTATTTTGAAGATATGAAGTTTTAGAGCAATCAATTTTTAATTATTATTGTAACGCTTCTCAATATGGGTATGAATTAATTTTTATAAAATCCAATTTAGAAAATAATAAATAGGAATTAAATTAATAATCAGCAAATTATAGGAATAAAAATATAATAAATAGTAAAAATGAGAAGAAATGACGGTTCGTTTTAGCAACATATATTTAATAGATGTCAAAATTTGTTTTCTTTTAATTTAGCAAACTCAATTTAGCATGGCCCAAACCTAAATTCAGCCCATATCCAATAATATAAGCAACCCAATCCCTTCTCTCTTCTCATTTCTCTCCATTTCCAATTATTCTGTAAGTTTTCTTTTTCTTTCTTTTTCTCTCTTTTTCTCTTTGGCCGAAACTTTCCCCCCTCCCTCTTTGACTGCCGCCGGCCACAAGGCCAAGCCGAACTCCACCCTGGCCGCTGCCTCTTCGCCGCTGCCCTCTTTCCTTGCCGCCGCCCTCCCTCTCTACCCCAACCGAACCCCATCCCTTCCTCTCTCTCTACCGCCTCTCTTGTCCCTTGGCTGCCGCTGAACCGAAGGAAAACCCTAGCCGCAACCCTCTGGCTTTTTTCCCCCTCCTTTTCCCTTTGTTGGCCGACTTTCTTCCTTTTTTTTCCCTTGGCCGGCCAAAACCCAAAACCCTAAAATTTGGTACGGTCCGTACCAGGCCGTGCGGCTAGGCCGTACCTACCTAGGTCCGACCAGGCCGTACCAACTAGGTCAGACCAGGCCGTACCAACTAGGTCAGACCAGGCCGTACCTACTCAGTCGAAACCCTAACCCTAGCCGAAATCCATACATCCATTAACCCGAAACCGAAACCCATTAACCCATTTAAGGACTTTATTTAAAAGGTTTAGATGACAATTGAATTAAATACGAATAGAATTAAGAACCTAATCAAGCGTTTATAAACTTAGGAGCAACCCGCGAGGTTCTAGGAGACGCCGAGAATACACGAGATTTCGACACACGCGAGATCACTGAGAATACAGGTGCGGGTTTTCCTGGTCTTTTTACAAATAATAAGAAATGCGTGGATTAAGGTAGGTAATCCTTTTTCCCAATCTGGTAGATGAACTGCATGTTGAGAATGTCGAATTCTCTTTCGTTTTGTGTAGAATTGCATGTTAGGAACTTGTTGGATGCATTGATTTGAACTGACAGGATAGTGTGAATGTGAACAAGGAAAGTTTTAATGAACTGTTTTAAATTGGGGCCGTCCCTGTGTGGCGGTTCTGCATGTGTTTTCGAAAATCGGATCGTCCGTGTGTGGCGATCTGCCGGTTGGGTCCCCGCAACGACCCTTCCAGATTCGTCCTCGTGTGGCGACTCTTTGGGCTATCCTGCATGGGCATGGGTTCTCAGAGAGAAAGGCCGGATTATCCGTGTGTGGTGATCCGGAGTAAGAACAGAACAGAACAGAACAGAACAGAACAGAACAGCTCGTCCTCGTGTGGCGACTCCAACTAAGTTTTCATGTACGGGCATGGATTCCCAAAGGAGAAAGGCCGGATTGTCCATGTGTGGCGAACCCGGAGTGTGAGAATTTTAAAGAGAAACAGGAACAGAACTGAGAATGTTTTTGAAAGAAGTTCATGTCCAAAATTGATAGGAAATTTGGGGGTTATTTCAAAAACCTTTACTTTTATGTTATTTGGGTATTTAATGCATTCATTTGTAAAAACACCGGGCTGGAACTAAATCCCGCACTGAGAGATAGTTCGATCTCTCACCCGTTTTGTTTCCACTGTTATGTGGGTTCCAGGAAATGAAGAAGGAGACATGGAGGAAGGCCGTGAGTGAGAAAATTTAGCGGAAACTATTAAGAGTAGCCACTATTTGTTTTTAATTTATATTTGTATGAATCATATATGATGCGGACATGGCGGTAACTGTTTGACTAGCCATGTCTGACATATTTTCCCCTTTGTTTGTTTATGAACCATGTTTATTTTTAATATAGTGGCTTGTTTGGTTGTGTTATTGATAATGTATGTGATGTGCTTAACGCCTGGCGTATAAATGCGCGGCGGGTTGTCCTGGGGTGTGACAACTAAGTTGGTATCAGAGCCAGCACATATAATATCAATAAACTTCCGCTAAGAGAGCGTTAGCAATAGGATGCGGCGTTTAAGTCATAGACCAAACTATGTGGACCGAGCGTACCATTAGTAACAAATGTATATATAATTGGTGACGGATTATACCTTTGTAGTAACGGTACAACTTATTTTGAAAAATAACAAACATACTTTCCTTGGATTAATGAACCATTTAAATTTTGTAGAAGATAAGTAAAATAGATTCTTTTCCTAGATGGCAAATCAATTTAACGGACAGCCACTTGGCTACGGGCGTTCTCAGCCACCGCAAAGGTTAAGGAAATGATATAGTTATAAAACTCACGTGTATCTTAATTCCTGTTGAATGTTTTAAATGAGCAATTATAATCTAAAGAAAATTAAGGTTCGATTCGTAATCCTAAATTCCTTCTTTAAATTGCGTCTATTTGCCTGGAGTGAATAATCATAAATCATACGATGAACTCTGTAACTAATAATAATGCAAGTACCCCTGCCGTACAACATACCACCCCAGAACTTCGGAGCGTAGGGTTGAAACTCCAAATAGCGGGGAGGAAATTCCCGATAAACCCCATAGTCTCTAAGACGGGCCTCTACGATTTAATGTTGGGTCTTGAGTGGCTCACTCGAAACGGTGTGACGGTTGACTGCCTGAAAGGGAGGATGGTCATTAACAGGCCAGGTCTCCATGACCTCTCGGTCCGACTCAAGAAACGAGGAGGCGGGACCCCGACAATATCTGCCAACCAAGCAAGAAGACTCATCAATAGCGGTAGTCCCGCCTTTGTAGTCACCATAATGCAACACGAGACAAAAAAAAAAAAAAAAAAAAAAAAAAAAAAAAAAAAAAAAAAAAAACCGAAATAACGTCAGTACCTATTGTCTCGGAGTATACCGATGTATTTCCGGAGGAATTGCCAGGAATACCTCCCGATCGGGAAATTGAATTCCACATAGACATACTCCCTGGTACCCGTCCAATCTCTAAGGCCCCGTACCGGATGGCACCGGCAGAACTTAAGGAACTGAAGGTTCAGTTAGAAGAACTCTTAGAATTGGGATTTGTACGGCCAAGCACATCGCCGTGGGGCGCACCAGTACTGTTCGTCAGAAAGAAGGACGGTAGTATGAGACTCTGCATCGACTACCGAGAGTTAAACAAGGTCACGATCAAAAACAAATACCCTCTCCCACGAACTGAAGACCTATTCGATCAACTCCAAGGTGCGGCCGTTTATTCCAAGATCGATTTGAGATCAGGGCACCAGCAGTTGAAGATTCAACCGCAAGATGTAGAGAAATCAGCATTCCGTACCCGTTACGGGCACTATGAATTCACTGTCATGCCATTTGGGTTAACCAATGCTCCTGCGACATTCATGGAATTGATGAACCGAGTGTTCCACGACTTACTGGATTGCTGCGTCATTGTCTTTATAGATGACATTCTGATCTATTCAAGAAGGGAAGAAGATCATGCCGAGGACCTGCGTACGGTGTTACAAAGACTACGGGAACACCAGTTGTACGCCAAATTCTCTAAGTGTGAATTTTGGATGAAAGAGGAAAAAAAATTTTGGGACATGTAGTGACGGGGGAAGGTATCCGGGTAGACCAGATAAAATCAAAGCAGTGGTAGAATGGAATCAACCCAAGAATGTAACAGAGATACGCAGTTTCCTAGGGTTAGCGGGATACTACAGACGTTTCGTTCCCGGGTACTCGAAGACAGCCCGACCCATGACCCAGCTCCTACACAAAGGGACTACTTTCAAATGGACGGAGAGTCAGGAAGAGAGTTTCCAAACCTTGAAGAAGCTACTAACCAGTGCCCCAGTATTAACATTGCCGAAACCAGATCAAGAGTTCACGGTGTATACCGACGCGTCAAGGAACGGCCTAGGATGTGTGCTCATGCAAGACGGACAAGTAATTGCCTACGGGTCACGGCAATTGAAGAACCATGAACAAAACTACCCCACACATGACCTGGAATTAGCAGCAGTAATCTTCGCGCTCAAGGCATGGAGACACTACCTCTATGGGGCGAAATGCCGAGTATTCACGGATCACCAAAGTCTAAAATATGTGTTTACCCAGAAGGAATTGAACATGAGACAAAGAAGGTGGCTGGAACTAATGAAGGATTATGATTTAGACATACAGTACTTGGCTGGGAAGGCGAATGTGGTGGCAGACGCGCTCAGTAGGAAAAGGGCGTCAAACTTGGCAGAGGCAATAACCCAAGAGACAGAACTGATCAAAGAAATGCGACACATGAATTTGGGAGTGTGTGTATCGGCCAGCTGGATTCAGGAAGAAACTGACATCAAGGGAACCGCGAAGGATGCGGTACTCACCCTAGCGGCTATATCGGTACAACCAGAACTGAAGTCTCGAATCCGGGACGCAGACCAAGGCGACGAGCGACATCAAAGGTACCGGGAATTGGCCCGTACCAATCCAATGTCGACCTTCAAGGAAAACGAGGATGGGCTCCTCTATTTCAACCAGCGGGTTTGTGTCCCAGAACAGGGGGGATTGAGAAACGAAATTCTACGAGAAGCCCACGAATCGGGATATACCATTCACCCAGGAGAAGTAAAGATGTATAAGGACCTCCGTACCCAATTTTGGTGGCCCAACATGAAGAAAGATGTGTCAGAATTTGTCGCTAGATGCATCACCTGCCAACAAGTGAAAGCAGAACGGAGGAAGATGGCAGGGTTGCTATACCCAAACTCCAGGGCACAAATGAAGTTCCAAATCATCACCATGGACTTCATCACGGGGCTACCGCGAACCCAAAAGAGATATGACTCAATCTGGGTCATTGTAGACACACTGACCAAGGTAGCTCACTTCATACCCCTACGAACCCCTACATCGGGTGGAGAACTGGCAGAGCTCTTTCTTCAATGTCAGTTCAAATACCATGGAGTTCCCGAAACCATCATATCAGATCGGGATACGCGATTCACCTCGCATTTCTGGAAGAGCTTCCAGGAGGCAATGGGAACCCGGCTCAACTTTAGTACTGCTCATCACCCCCAGACGGACGGTCAGTCGGAACGAACAATCCAAACCTTAGAGGACATGCTAAGGGCGTGCGCCATCGACTTTCAAGGGTCATGGGCTGATCATTTGACAATGGCCGAGTTCGCATATAACAATAACTACCATGCCAGTATCGACATGGCCCCAGCTGAAGCTTGGTGTGGGCATCGCTGGAAGACCCCCTTGTGGTGGGGAAACAACGGAGAACAACTGCCAACAGGGCCAGAAATGGTAAAAGATTGCGCGGATAGAACCCAACTGATCTTAAACCGACTAGACACAGCTCGAGACAGACAGAAAAAGTATGCAGACTTGAGGAGACGACCACTAGAGTTTGAAACCGGGGATCATGTTTGGTTGAAGGTCTCTCCAAGGAGGGGAGTGAGACGATTTGGTGTAGCAGGAAAACTGAGTCCTAAATATGTGGGCCCATTTGAAATTCTTAGAAGAATCGGACCACTTGCCTACGAACTGGCGCTACCTCCGGCCTTAGATAAAGTACATCCAGTCTTCCATGTGTCTCAACTACGGAAATATGTCCGAGACCCTTCCCACATCCTCGACTTTTCAAATCTGAGGTTAGATGAAACCTTAGTGTATGAAGAACGACCCATGAAAATACTAGACACCAAAGAAATAAGTCTCCGGCGAAAGACCATTAAACAGGTCTTAGTACAATGGGGACGACACACCAGCCGAGAAGCGACTTGGGAAATGGAGGAGACGATGCGTGCCACATACCCAGAATTGTTCGAAGACATAGACACCGAGGCTGTTCAGGGGGCTGAACAGGATTTCCAAGGGGGGGAGGATGTAACGCTTCTCAATATGGGTATGAATTAATTTTTATAAAATCCAATTTAGAAAATAATAAATAGGAATTAAATTAATAATCAGCAAATTATAGGAATAAAAATATAATAAATAGTAAAAATGAGAAGAAATGACGGTTCGTTTTAGCAACATATATTTAATAGATGTCAAAATTTGTTTTCTTTTAATTTAGCAAACTCAATTTAGCATGGCCCAAACCTAAATTCAGCCCATATCCAATAATATAAGCAACCCAATCCCTTCTCTCTTCTCATTTCTCTCCATTTCCAATTATTCTGTAAGTTTTCTTTTTCTTTCTTTTTCTCTCTTTTTCTCTTTGGCCGAAACTTTCCCCCCTCCCTCTTTGACTGCCGCCGGCCACAAGGCCAAGCCGAACTCCACCCTGGCCGCTGCCTCTTCGCCGCTGCCCTCTTTCCTTGCCGCCGCCCTCCCTCTCTACCCCAACCGAACCCCATCCCTTCCTCTCTCTCTACCGCCTCTCTTGTCCCTTGGCTGCCGCTGAACCGAAGGAAAACCCTAGCCGCAACCCTCTGGCTTTTTTCCCCCTCCTTTTCCCTTTGTTGGCCGACTTTCTTCCTTTTTTTTCCCTTGGCCGGCCAAAACCCAAAACCCTAAAATTTGGTACGGTCCGTACCAGGCCGTGCGGCTAGGCCGTACCTACCTAGGTCCGACCAGGCCGTACCAACTAGGTCAGACCAGGCCGTACCAACTAGGTCAGACCAGGCCGTACCTACTCAGTCGAAACCCTAACCCTAGCCGAAATCCATACATCCATTAACCCGAAACCGAAACCCATTAACCCATTTAAGGACTTTATTTAAAAGGTTTAGATGACAATTGAATTAAATACGAATAGAATTAAGAACCTAATCAAGCGTTTATAAACTTAGGAGCAACCCGCGAGGTTCTAGGAGACGCCGAGAATACACGAGATTTCGACACACGCGAGATCACTGAGAATACAGGTGCGGGTTTTCCTGGTCTTTTTACAAATAATAAGAAATGCGTGGATTAAGGTAGGTAATCCTTTTTCCCAATCTGGTAGATGAACTGCATGTTGAGAATGTCGAATTCTCTTTCGTTTTGTGTAGAATTGCATGTTAGGAACTTGTTGGATGCATTGATTTGAACTGACAGGATAGTGTGAATGTGAACAAGGAAAGTTTTAATGAACTGTTTTAAATTGGGGCCGTCCCTGTGTGGCGGTTCTGCATGTGTTTTCGAAAATCGGATCGTCCGTGTGTGGCGATCTGCCGGTTGGGTCCCCGCAACGACCCTTCCAGATTCGTCCTCGTGTGGCGACTCTTTGGGCTATCCTGCATGGGCATGGGTTCTCAGAGAGAAAGGCCGGATTATCCGTGTGTGGTGATCCGGAGTAAGAACAGAACAGAACAGAACAGAACAGAACAGAACAGCTCGTCCTCGTGTGGCGACTCCAACTAAGTTTTCATGTACGGGCATGGATTCCCAAAGGAGAAAGGCCGGATTGTCCATGTGTGGCGAACCCGGAGTGTGAGAATTTTAAAGAGAAACAGGAACAGAACTGAGAATGTTTTTGAAAGAAGTTCATGTCCAAAATTGATAGGAAATTTGGGGGTTATTTCAAAAACCTTTACTTTTATGTTATTTGGGTATTTAATGCATTCATTTGTAAAAACACCGGGCTGGAACTAAATCCCGCACTGAGAGATAGTTCGATCTCTCACCCGTTTTGTTTCCACTGTTATGTGGGTTCCAGGAAATGAAGAAGGAGACATGGAGGAAGGCCGTGAGTGAGAAAATTTAGCGGAAACTATTAAGAGTAGCCACTATTTGTTTTTAATTTATATTTGTATGAATCATATATGATGCGGACATGGCGGTAACTGTTTGACTAGCCATGTCTGACATATTTTCCCCTTTGTTTGTTTATGAACCATGTTTATTTTTAATATAGTGGCTTGTTTGGTTGTGTTATTGATAATGTATGTGATGTGCTTAACGCCTGGCGTATAAATGCGCGGCGGGTTGTCCTGGGGTGTGACAATTATACTTCTTAATTGGTGTTGGGGTATTTTACCATAGATAGGATTGCGATTGACTAGAAAAGGTCTTACCTTTCTCAATTTGCCCTATCCGCACGCTCATGTAATTGGTATGCTGCCAGTACAAAATTAGGACACACAAATTTTGCAAACATAAATTACGTGACTACTTAGAGAATTCAATAAATAAATTTAGAAAAGAGAACTAATACTTGTCATTAAAAAAAACAAGTAGTTGACATAACACCAATTAATGGAGCCTTTTTTAATTTATACAATTCATAATTTAATTAATTAATTAATTAATATAGGTCCAATATTAAAAACAATTTATGTGATTTAGTCGAATGCATTTTACATGGACTTCATGCGTAAAGTGACAAAGTTAGTTTATTTGAGCATGATGAAAAGAAATAAGATGAGAGAATCATTGCGAATCTTTTGTCCATTGTTACATCTATTTTTTATTCTTTCCGAATTTGAAACTTTCTGCTTAAATATTTTTGATTGGACTAAATTGGAAATTCTTGACTGTCAAATAGGAACTGCTTGCTTAAAGTTTATGCATGCCCGCGGTGTACCGCAGTAAAAATTGTAATTCTGTGACTTGTACCCTTGAGAAAAAAGTCGAATCATTAATAAAAGGCTAAAATTAAAATTCCTCTTTTCACTTACACTCCTAAGAAAAGGTAGAATCATGAAAAAAGGTCTGCGTTTGATAAGTAATGTTTTATGACCATACAGACTTCCTAGATTTAAGGACATCCTTTACATTATGTTTATATTTTCAATTTTTATATTAAAAATAGTATATATTATAATTTTGAATTATATATTTGAGGAGGGATCAAGTTACAACAAAGTTACAACAACTATTTTTTTCATTTTCAAGTCCAAATCGTCGATCCAAACCGTTCAACATGATTATCTAAATAAAATGTGTTTGTAGATCAAATTTTACATTTTTTTGAATTTTTTTACTATTTATTAAGATGGGTACAAAATTCAATGGTCTGAATATGACTATTTTTTGTAAAATACTTAATGAATAGTAAAAAAAATTCAAAAAAAATGTAAAATTTGATCTGCAAGCACATTTTATTGTGGAGATCATGTTGAACGGTTTGGATCGACGATTTGGACTTTGAAAATGAAAAAAATGGATGTTGTAACTTTGTTGTAACTCAAATTTGTTGTAACTTGATCCCTCCTCTATATATTTTATGTAACAAATTAAAATAAACTAGGTTAAACTTATTTTCAATATTGTAAATTATTTTTTGTAACAAAATATGTACAAGGAAAAGTATTCACAATATAATGATATTTATGCCCTGGGTATTCGGAAAGAAAGATTAATTCATTTTCACTATCGAAACGGATTTTTTTTTGAAATATCGCCAATATATTTGTAAAGAGGAGGGTTCCACTGCACCCTCTTTTGGTGCACCTAACGTGCACCCAAAACTCATATGGTGCATTTTCAAAGTTCAAATAGTCGATTCGAACCTTCCAACGTGTTCTTCATATTAAAATGTGCTTGGAGACCAAATTTTACATTTTTTGGAAATTTTTTACTATTTTTTCAGAATTTTTGATTAAACTAAACAATAATTTGAAATTCAGCAAAGTGATGATTTTCAAAAATTCTGAAAAAATAGTAAAAAATTTCCAAAAAATATAAAATTTGGTCTCCAAGCACATTTTAATATGAAGAACACGTTGGAAGGTTCGAATCGACTATTTGAACTTTAAAAATGCTCCATATGAGTTTTGGGTGCACGTTAGGTGCACCAAAAGAGAGTGCAGCTCCTCATTTGTAAATCAGAAGTTTTATATTTATTAAAATAGTAACAAGGTTCACTCCGGAGTCCGGACTGAAAGCATATGGAGGTAAGCGTTCTTTTGTCAGGTTGCACCTGGAGCATTATTTAAAATCTATGAACCAGCCTCAAATCATTTAAAGCCACTGAAAGAAGCATGGTCCATTGCATCAACTCATAGAACGGAAACATCCACATAAGTATCAGATGACAACACTGTCTCCATTAAAATCTGCTTTGCTAGTTTTATTCTCTTGTAGTAACTCGTGTTTATGTATTTGGACCGCAACAGATGCTTATTTCGACCAGCAACACGAACTATACATATGAACATCACCAGAAAATCATCAAAGCTCGCTGATGTCCAACACCGCTTTTCCGAATTTTTTATATGTAACAATTTTAAAAATAAAAATACAAAAGTAGCACGTTTATTGACAATCTCGGACCTTAACATAGATTAAGTTTACGCATCACTCATGATTGAACCGCTTAACCATTACATAGACTAAGTCCGACTTAAATCTGTTAAAATTTAAAATTTCCCATAAAAGTACAATTTTTGTATTTTTTAAATGTTACAATAAAAATTGGGGCGCTTACCTCTTATGTTTTCATTTCATGTCTCTAGGTCGATTTTGTAGTATCGAATCACATATATTTTGATTTTCACTCGGTACAGAGCCGTTATATCTTATTTTGTGAATATGAAAATTCTGATATTGTCATTTTAGTTTGTTTTATACTACAGGAAAAAAAAAAAAAATCTGAAGGATTGCATCTTATCAAATTTACACTAAAGAAAATAAGAAAAAAAAAGTCATTTGTTATATTAGTAATTCCTTTCGAATTCTTTTATCATTGTCATGTTTATCTTTTATCTGACAAGAAGTTCAATATAGATTTAACGACTGGAGATCTTCAGCAGCTCTCTTAATCTTATTCTAGGAATTCCTATGTATTGGCCTATGGGCTAACATAATCATAATACAAGATCATGATCTGATCATTGATCAAGGCCCAAATCTTGCTCTCCGGTTCCAACTAGTAGTCCAAATATTTCTTGTAATCTCATGAAAGTATCATGTAGGTAAGACAACAAAAGCATGACAAAAAGCTCTTCTGTGTAATATATTTGGTTCTGTCGTTACTTTTTTTATATAATTTTTTAAGAAATATCATAAGCATCAGGGTCAATAGAATTAATACCAATATAATTTTGTATATAACATTTAAATCAAATGATATTGTCATTAAAATTTTCACATTAATTATCTCAAAAAAAAAAGTATGCAGAAAATTGATGATGCTTGAATGCCCGTATTGGGTGTTTATGCATTTAATTTTAAGAATGCAGATGTAGTAAAGATAAGCTTGTGTACTGATAATAATTTGCTATTTGGACAAATGATATGCCTATTATTATTCGTAAGTATAACTATTAATTAATTAATTGAGAAATTGGAGGGAACTAACGAATTCATTATTTTATATGATATTGTTTTGATTCTTTTCAAACTCATGATCAAATATATGCCTCCCAAATAAAAGAGAAGTGAGTGATTGGCAGACAACTCAGTTAATAATTTATATATAGTATGGTTGTCAAGAGCGAAAGCTCAAGTAGATAAATTAAGCTAATAAATTAATTGTCATATATAGTAAAACTACAAAGAGAATCATAAAACCATTATGATTATGACTTTTAATTAAATGAAAATAATAATAATTTGTTATTTTAGATGCAAGTAAATATTACTATTAGATCATTGATCAGAAAGAAGAGGTGAGCACTTACCAAGAATGGAGAGAAGTAGGTAAAGGGAAAGGGAAAGAAAAAAGGAAAGGAGAGAGAGAGAGTCTGAGTGGTGGGATCCTCTGAAAATGAGATCAATTAGTGTCAGAATGTAAATGTATTGTGTATTATGGATATCGATTGAATTGTAAGCGCATTATTTAGAATTAAATTTATAAAACTCTAAATACGCAAAGTTAGATTGAATTGTAAGCGCACAATCTATCCTTGTAGTAATTATGGGTATCGATTCAAAGATAAAGAGAAATATCACTTTTTACTAAATCAATTAATTCTAAATAATGCAAATAAAGTAAAACGGGGGGTTTGTTCTAAAATTGGTTTTGGGTTCAATACTCGATTGAGAGTTGAATTAAAACAAGACAATTTTAAACAAACAAATAGAAGGAGTTTGTGATTCAAATGGATAAGAGTCTAGGGGCTATCGGCATACATTTATTTGGTCAAATCTACATTTAATTGGTATTCTAAATTAATGTTTGCAATTATGGGGTTTCTAAGCCGTAAATATAAAAAATGGTCACTTTCATGAATTAATGACGTGTCTAGATAATTCGGACTTCACGATTAAGTCCTTCACCCTAGCTATATAGACCATAAGCATATGTTAGCCTAGTTTATTCCTAAATACCAATACTTCACAGTTAAGTTCTTCAGACGATATTCGGTTCAATTCTAGGTGTCCCAATTGAATATGAGACTTCACGATTAAGTCTTTCACCTCAATTCAACCTTTGTTTCTTGTGGTTCCGGACTAAGAAATAGATTTGGTCATTTCTAATCTCAATCCTAGAGTTATTCATGCATATAATTTGGTACCATCAATTCTTTGATCATAGCACCTTAAGTTGATTAAACTTAAGCGGGACGCTAATTAACAAGCATTCAAATCATACAAGCACATGAATTATAAAATCAACAAGAATAAACATACATGCAAACAATCATCATAAAGAAGTTAATCCAACTAAACATAGATTCAACACAAATTCATGTTTTTAGCCTAAGTCCCTAGAGAGGAAATCTAGCCTCTCATATGTGAGTTAACATCCAAGAAAGATACAAGAGAAGTCATAATGAAAACTAAGTAAAACAAGTAAGAGAATAGACTACACCAATCTCTTCGTTTGCTGCCTTTGGTCTTCACTGTTGCTTGCTCGAGAATCCCTTTAAACATTGCTCTAATTGCCTTTGATCACAAGGAGAAGATAGAAAATGTGTAGAGAGATGTCGAAATTAAACCTAGAATCAAGAATGTCTTCTTCTGCTGCCTCCTTGCCCATATATAGCTGTTTTGTGTCTTGGGAAACAATCTCCCAAAATCTGGCAGCAAATCTGAGAAGATATCATGAATTAAGGCATTAATGGTATTGGTGCGGCCTTCCTGCGGCCTTAACAAAATCTGTGCAGGTCGCACAAACTGGAAGTCGGCAGAAAATCGGCTAAGCACAGCCACCCGCAGAAGTCTCGGTTAAATCGATGCGGCCCGCACGGAATTCGTGCGGTCCGCACAAAGTGAGTTTTTCGTCTGGAAAAATGGCTAAGGGGTCGTGCGGCCTTCACAAATCTTCTGCGGCCCGTACGAGCACCCGCAAAACTCTCGGCCAAATCAGTGCGACCCGCACAGAATTCGTGCGGCCCGCACAACTCGCAATTTTGCTCCTTTTGCTCGATTTCTGCAATTTAAACAATTGAAAGGCAGTAACTTGGTTCTACGGTGCATTCTATACTAAACTAGACTAAAATACAAGAAATTTGATACAATTTAGAAGGTAAAACCTCAACCGAAAGTATATATAATTAATGCTTATCAAAAGGCTGAGAGAGGCAGGGAGTCAATACTCCAGGGGGGTCGATAATGAAAAGACATTAAATTAAGAATTTAGGAATTTAGACGTACTTTTACTGCTTTACTTGGTTGGTGTATTTTGTAGAATTTTAAGGGTTAATGGATTAAACTTTTTGCTCGTTCAGCCAAGCAATCTATTTAATTTGTAAAACTTCATTTTTTTTTTTCCTATTCTCTCTAATAAGGTACGTATGAACTTTTTTGTAAAAAAATGATAACACAAACTTAATCAAATTAAGTGCGGATGAAATTTCGATCAAGGTAAGGTGAGATGTTTATTAATATAAATTTATCATCAGATATAAATACATTTCCAAATGAAAAAAAATATAAGCACAATTGAAGTACAGATGAAAAATGCAATAATCATAAAGTTGTAGAGTTATTAATTAATATTTCTTGACATGTACACAACTGAGTAGAATTTATGGGCCGGGTAATATCTATCATCCGATATAAATGCACTTAGATGGACCGTATATGTTATTAAGAGTATGCATGGCTAGTAGCTAGGAAATAGTGTCATTTCAGTTTATATAATACTAATTTTAAAATCTATCGAATTGACTTCAAACTATGAATTTAAACCGTTCAAACCGATTTACTTTATTAGTTGTGTGTTTACATACAAAATTTATAATTTTATGAATTTATTTAATGTCAATTGTGTGAGTTTTTATGTTAATTTTAATGCATTTATTTTTCAATATTTTTTACCGCTTGACTTGATACTAAAATAACTCGAATTTTTTTTTTGCATGTAAATGTATCACTCATAAACTAAATCGGTTTGAACGGTTTGAATTAGTTATTTGAAGTACATCCAATAATTTTGAGAGTTGGTGTCATATGACACTAATGTCATACTAGTCGAACTATATGTTCATCAAAACTTTTATAATTGTCTATTTCGTACCATCAAAACATTAAATTACCTTTTTCCATCAAAATTGAAACGTACACCTCCATTTTCCCTAATTCTTCATACAATTCCAATTATAATAATATTAACTAAAGTTCTCTTAATCTATCATTATCCTTTTCACATGACAATTACAATTTTGTTTCGATTCCTAAAACTGGTGCATTCTCAATCTACTTATTTGGAGTGCATCTTGTAATTATTATTATTATTAATTTTTAGATTGGTAGAAGCTACTGTTGGGTTTTATAGGCCCAATATCGGCCTGGCCCATTTTCTTCCTGTCTCTTCTATTTCTTGGTTAACCTACGCTGAGTCGCTGATTGAGGGATATGATTGTGGCGGCTCTTCTTGTGCTAAGCAGAAAGAGAGAAAGAGAGATAGAGTGATTGTTTGTGCTAATAATTAGAATATTTTTCTAATTTTTTGTTTAATAGTGAAGTTTGTTGATCGTTTGTCTTCTGATAGAGTAGGCTAGACCGAACCACCTAATTTCTGTATTTGTTTTCTCTTGTGTGTTTTTTGGACTCGATCTATTTTGCAGTAACATCTTATCTCTATTGTTAGTGCGTTTGATTATATGTAAGGTTGTATTTGTCTCTAACTTCTAGATTTATTTTGAATTACAGAATATTTGATATCTCGCGGGTTTTTTGTTGTTGGTACGGAGTGTACCGGTATTCCACATTTCTAGAATAACCTTTTGAAATATGTATTTTCTAATAAATTATGGCGGCTCCATAAATTCTCTAATTGAAAGATTGAGATATGAGAGTATAGCAGTTTTCTTTTTGGAAAAAGGACAACATAGTCCAAAATATTTGTTTCAATTATCTCAGCTCTGCTGGAATTAAAATGTGAGCTGTTAAAATCTCTACCCCGATTTCCCCCCTCTTTGAACTCCCCTGGCAGGCCTCTCGAGAAAAGCACCCATAGTACCTTCTTTTCCTAGCAAGTACTTTTAGGCTAACTCAAAAAGAATTTTTGAGTTTATTCCATATATCTTGGCCGTCTGATTAGGATCGGAGCCAATCCGATCCACGCATATAACGTACAGGATCCTTTAATATCAGTGTAGATCTCAATCGGACAATCTAGATCTATTATCGCACGTTCCGTTAATGCAGAGGATGCGAATTCAGTTTTTTGGTAGATACTAGTATTTTACCCGTGCTTTGTTACGAGTTCAAAATTCAAACATAAAATACAAAAAAATAGAAGCAAATCAAATCAAATATTTTCATCTTTAACAATATTTGTCTTTTTATAATTTCTCTTTATTCAATAATGATATGAACTATTTTGTCTTTACCTCTACGTTAAATATGAAGGTAATCAATATTTAGTCAGCAAACATGTTAATTATTTTCTTATTTGTTCTACTCAATAATATAAAAAAGAAAGAAATAAATATCTTCATTCTTATATTAAGCACCTAGATGTTATTTATCAACAGTTACGATTGAAAAATAAAATTTTGAATTTAATATCATCCCTCCAATGAAATAATATGTCTTGCATTTTTTTTATGTATAGATGTCTAAATTTAGTTAAAAACATACTCGCCACACATACTGCCACACAATATGTTACAATTAAAATTGAATAATATCCGTTTTTTCGCGATATTTTTCTCCGATTCAGCTATCTACGTGCACCACTTGCTATATTTTTGACAATAAAATGAAAATTATCTGATATTTCCGAACTTGAGGAGAAAATCTGGAATATATTTTCCAATTTTGTTTCTATGCATTTCACCCCCGGCCATGAAAATAGAAATTATTATATCTTTCTAATCCGTAGATAAAATCCATATGCTTCCTTTGTCAGTGATGGCTTAAAAGTATATAGCAACATGTAAGAAAACAATTTGCAGATATATTAGGAAGCAATTTTCATTTTCTTTTTCTTTTTCTTTTGCAGATCGCACAAGGAAGACCCTGGAATTTTGAAATTTCCATCTTTTTTTTCAAAATCAGGTTCCAAGGAACACCTGATGTTATACACATATATCGAAAGGAAATAACATACAAATGCAAATTTATACTCCTGGAAATCTCTAATTACCAAGAAACATTTCTTTCCGATCTGTAGAAAAAATCAAGAATATATCTAAATCGTTTAATAATTTAATTAAGAACTTCAATTACAGCCACTTCTGCGTTTGACATAAAAAAAAGATGACGGCAAGTGTTTTGGGTTCAAAAGATATTAACTAAAACTGTGATGATATATTCGAGATGTTAATATTTGCGCATTCATTGGAACTTGGTATAGTAACCTGAAGTTTACCCCATCGCAAAATTGGTTTTTGAATTCTTTTATGTATTATTATTGGACTTTGGATTTTTTTTAATCAGAATAATACAAAATAATGAAGCATCAGTACCATACTCAAATTAGCAAAACAATAAAACAAAAAATAGGCTACATTTACAAAAAGATGTCCGTATTAGTTAAATAAGTTAATGTCAATAAAAAAGTCCGTTCATATTCTATTCAATCTTATAATATGTCTCCGTTGCAGCGCACGGGTACGATACTAGTTATTAATTAATTGATTCTATAGCAGCATTCTTTTTTTATGAGGGTTCCAATACCTTATGCCTTTCATACCTCATCATACCTCATATTTTATGTCTTTGTTTTCAAAGTTAAAATTGTCAATCCGAACGTTCAACATAATATCCATACTAAAATATGTGTAGAGACTAAATTTTACAATTTTTGGAAAATTTTTACTAATTTTTTAGATAGATACGAAATTATTTGTTTTAGATAGGTAGGAAATCATTGTTTTTGTACCTATCTTAAAAAATAATAATTTTTTTCTAAAAATTATAAAATTTCATCCCCAAACATATTTTAGTATGGATATCATGTTAAGAGGTTTAGATCAACAATTTGGACTTTGCATTAAAACGAAGATATAAAATACGAGGTATGAACGACACAGGTATTGGAACCCTCCTCTTTCTTTTTTTTAGGAAATTTTATAGCAACATTCATATGAAAAAATTGTAAGGAGAAAAATTAGTGTAGCAAGTGTTTAAAGAACTAAATACAGACTTGAACATAATAAATGCCAATATATTAACACATAAAATAATTGTAGAATTTTTTGATCTTGTTTGTTTAAAATTCAGTCAATTAAATTACAGCCGTTGGCGGATTAGAACATATACATGCTTAATACAAGAGGAGAGATGAGCAGGGAATATTAGTGTCCCCTCTTCTTGAGTAATCCGAGTACTCGATTCACCGAGCAAGCCTCAAACATTTGTGGGTTTTGTGCTTTTATGATTAGAGTCTTTGACAAGCAGATAGGTGTTGTTCATGAGAATGTGCTTAACAATATAGGTATCCTAGACATTCTTCTCTGGTTTTGAGGCTTCTCTGTTTTGGACCCAGATGGTTTCTCCTAGTTCGAGTTTTGCGCATTGCGAAGGAGATGCTTTGCGAGCCATGTCCCACACTTTGGGCATATCAGTACCCCAGATGCTCTTTTAGCCATGTCACAGACTCCACATAGGAATATTTCATGCTGACTGGGCTTGGCAATGAAGAGATTGGTTACGTCTATTGCGCATTCCTCATCATCAGATTCATCGGACGAGTTCTCGCCTTGCTTGGCTTTGCTTTGTCGTTCTAAGGACGGCCGTGTTTCATCATTGAATTTGGTTAGAGGTGGAGGGTCTCTCACAATATCAACACCCATAGTCAGACGAGTCAGTATGGCACAAAACAACGACTTTTCTAGGTGATCTTCCTTGGTTTTGTCGGATTTAAACCCGTTTGATGATGCCTGCTTCAATTGCGTCAATTGTTCAACAGCATTGTTGATTACATCATCACCACAATCTTCATTAAAAAGTGCATCAAATGGATTTGACTTTGGGACCTTCATTTGATCTGCATTTAGTTATTTAAATCATTAAAATAATTGCACAATTAGATTAATAAGAAGAAAAAAAATGAAAAAAAGAACTAATTTATTGTACACTTTTTAAAAAGGCTTGTCAAATGAAAATAAGAAACGAACAACAGCACAAAGATTCTACTGGTTATTGTATTTTGTTTATATTATTAGTTTTTCTACTGTAGAAATTTTTAAGTAAAAATAAATTTAATAGATTTTAAATGCGTACAATACATTGTGAAACTAACACCTTGTTTGGATAGAGAGTAGAGGAAGGGAGGGAGGGAATGAAAAGAAATTTTTTTTTTTTCTCGAATAGTATTTGCTAAACAAAATTATGTCGGAAGTGAAGGGTACAGGAAGGAAAAGATTTTAACATTGCATGATTGTAATCAATAAAATCAATTTCCTTTGAAATGTAACGGATGAAATTTTTTTTTTGCCAATATTTAAAAAAAAAATGACACAGATGCTCAACCTTATATCTTACCTATATGCATGATTCTAATTCAAGTTTCTTTATCACAAATCCTACAGCAACCACCGAATTTTCATTAATCTTCTAAATTTTAATTAATCAAACAAGAAATAAGACGAGAAGAAAAATTAAATTTATTTTTGTTCATTGATCATCTAAACACGAAGAAATTAAATATGTTAATCTTTCTTTCCATTCCATTTCCTTCTATTTTCACATCCCCTCCCTTCCTCTACTCTCCATCCAAACAAGGTGTAAATGGAGAATTTATAGAATAACCGAACTGCTTTACATAAAATTAATATGATGACTCATTAAATATGCTTTAATGAATCGTGAGATATAATTTATTCTTTAAAAAAAACAGATTTTTACCAAGGATTCAAAATGCACAACCTACTAAGAAGATTAACTAGGGTTTAAAGAAAAAGAAAACAGAAAATTAATGTTCTAAAACGCAATAACTAAAATTAAGAATACCTTTTGTTTCGATGATCAGATCTTCTCACTTGCTCTCTTTCTGTAAAATTTACATATTTAAGAAATGAGAAGCGCAATAGTGCTTTTAAATAGGAAGAGAGAGGTCGGTGGCGTAGGAACTGGAGGCGGTTTTGAATTTTCTTTAAAAATAAATTTGTTATTTTTAGGAAAGCATTAATTAAATATTTTTAGAAGGTCCGGAAATAGATTTCTATTCCACACCTGCTTTTTATTTACAGGCGAGGGGAATATTATTTTCTATATGATCCTGTAAACTTAAGATCTTAATTTTTTTTAATTTCATATTTACCTGCAACAAATTTATTTTGGTAAAATTTATATATTTGACAAAATTATATAATAAATGATTTCACACAAATTTTGCATTCCTAAATTACTTTACTACTTATAAAAATTCAATTAAATAAATCTAGAAAAGCGAAATAATATTTATCATAACACTAATTAATGGAACTTTTTTTTTGGGTATCGGTATTCTAAGGGCTCACTTTCAAATATTGAGAGCACAGTGATTTTTTTTACTATTATACCACATTTGCCCCTAATTAATGCTTTTCTTATTTTTCTTTGTTCTAAACTTAATCATTTTTTAAACTATTTAATAAAATGAATGGAACAGCTATCGATTTAGGCCTCTTTTTATGGAAATAAATAGATTGGATGATTTTGGTTTCTATCTTGATTTCCGAAAAAATAAACAATTCATACGCACCGCTCGATATGTTCTGCATATTAAAATTTTGTCGTCAATCAAATTTATACCTTTTATATATTTTTGTTTTGTGGATAGGAAGAAAATTCATTGATTTTAATTGGTACAAACCGTTCAAAATCTATGATTATATATATAGATGGGTTAACTTGCTTTGGGAATTAAAGACGTTCATATCTTCATTTTCAAAGTTTAAATAGTCAATTTGAACCTTCCAACATGTTCTTCATATTAAAATGTGCTTGGAGACCAAATTTTATATTTTTTGAAATTTTTTTACTATTTTTTCAGAAGTTTTGAAAATCATTACTTTTTATTAAATAAAAAATAATAAAAAATTCAGATTAATTGTCAATGCAAAGAAAATATTAAAAAAAGAATCTAAAAACCCGTGTACCCGAAGAAATTAATTGCCAAACTACCAAAAAGTATTATAATCAATAGTGATATAAAAGGCAGTACAAACACATGCAAAATATTGTGGTTAATGGTTTGTAAATTGTAATTCATTCAGTTTCAATTGTACTCTTATTATGATGCAGATCGTATTCACTATTTGGTACCATTGAAAACAATATCTCTTAGTGGTTTTTTCTTATATTGGTTATCTAGGGGTATCATAGTCAATGTAAAACCCATATTAATTTTGATACGGACAACCAATAAATCCCACAAATCTGATACGGGGTGAAACATTTCATACACCTGGAACCAATTTAAACAAAAAGCCTCCATTCAAAACAAGGCAGCGGTGCAGGTCAACCCAAAACCTTAATTACACAAAGCCCGGTCTGTTTAGTTTCTCATTGATAACCTTGGGGAAACAGAATGGACTGATCGAACAGAGGTCCAGGAACCCCGAGTTCACTTCCGGTGGAATACCTTAATTAATTAAAACATAAAGACTAAATGAACCTTGTTTTATTAGTAGATCTATACATACATATATATCTACTAACTTCCAATTGGCAGTATTTTATTTGTAGAAAACTACACTGAAACCTTATTTTGTGTTCTGCTCTACCAGCTCAGTACATGATTCCTTTTCAATTGAACAAAACTTTGTCCGGAATTCAGATCCAAATCATCCAACAGTGCCGGACCGTGTAAAATGAGATCTGAGTCATCTATTTTATTCTGGCACGAATTGCAAAGTGAACCCCTCAATATTCCAAATAAACTCGGAAGTGATTTCGGCTCAACTGGGAGTTTTCCATGCAGTCCAGTACTGCAGAGGATACTGGTGGTTTCTTTCTCCGATATGTACAGTGGTGTTCCTGATACAGTAGCCACACTCAGTTCGTAAACCCAAAAGGCTAAATATATGCTTCATAAATGCAGAAAATTTGTATTACACAAAATCATTAATTACTATGTCTGAGAATATACAAAAATATAGTCGTAATGGAATTAATAAATGAAACAACTAGTGATCTTTAAATAAGCAGAGGGAGCACGATATCAAATCATATATAGTATTACTCCGCCCACTCTCCCTCTCTAGTAAATTAGTAAACATCTTTTATTAATGCTTTGCTTCTCTTTATTTACATAATAAATGATTCGATTTAGTAAATTATATTATTCTAAGAAACTTGAACAAAATGCCCCCAAAAGAGTAACTGTCATCTCCACTCTCTTTATTAGATAATGCGTAATAAATAGTAAATAAAGACTATATATTTGTGTAGGTATTTCTCCATATATTAGTCATTGACATATAGCCCATAGAGATCTTCCTTTTTCTCCAACATGGCCTATTACAAGCAAATTCAAGCGTTGGTTTTCATATGCCTCTCTCTTTTGTACAATAATCGCATTGAAGGAACGAAATTTGTAGAAATTGTTAGCGAACAAGCTGATGAAGCTAAGGTATGTAGAAATTGTTAGCGAACAAACTGAGTTGTACAAAATTGACACATTTAGATTAATTTAACTCTTTTTCATAGGAAGGAAGATCTATTGAAGCCCGACGCTCGGGAATTATTTGGAATTTGTTTTCCGATGTTTTTAATGACCAGCCATCAAATTATCACGTACATGTAAGTACTTTAAAATACTTAAGATTTTAAATTCACGTATATGTGATTTACATTGTTAAAATTATACATGTTAAGTGATTCATCAAGTTTTATGTGTTGGCTTTCTAAGCATGCTGGCTTCTTTACTCCAAGCCCCATGCTCCAGGGTACACGAGCTAGAATATCGGTCTGGGGCATACCGAATGTCAATTACAATTCAGAAAGTGCGGTTTTCATAGCTGTTTTGAACGACAATGGAAGGAGATATTCTATGGTTGCTGGATTTCATGTACGTATTTAATAATCCCTAATTTTCAATAGGGTATGATTTTTTTTTTCCTACTATCAGAGAATTCTGAATGATTTTCCGAAATATATAAGAGATTTCACTTAGAAATTTTTTTATTTCCAATATATTAATTATATGATTTCTATATGCAAAGATTGATTTAATAAATTAGAGCATCTTATTTACTGGTTCATCAATGCTTGTGTTCTTAACAAATTAAGAAAAAAGAAATAAAAAAATCCATTCAATCCTATTCTTACAAATAAGGCTTCATTCTATGAGGCACGCTAAAATTGATCATGTGTAAAGTTGTATGATAAAGTGTCTTTGTATGTATCTCAATTAATGTTTGATTTTGAATATATGATTCATATATTAACAATTTTAAAATTTATAATTGTACACAGGTATATCCAAAATTATATTCTGGTAGCACAGATTTGCGATTTTTTGCTGGATGGACTGTACGTATACGCATCAAAATTGAGAGCTGCTTGGGTCCGATGCCCATCGGACTCAAATTTGGATCCGATGGGTTCGGGACCGTCCAATCCACTTTAAGATTCGTGCACACTAATTTTAAAGCATACGCGAAAGTTGCGGGCGCGAATCTTAAAGCTGATCGGACGGTCATTGAACCCATCGAACTCACTTCGAGTCCAATGGGCATCGGACCCAAATTGACCTCATCAAAATTATATTGTGACTTTCAAATATAATATATTACAAAACACTATACATAGCAACATACTAATTGTTATTTATACAGACAGGAAATGACGGCATGATTTGCTATAGCCCCCTCTGCCAAGGATTTATTGTTTCAAATGTTTCTGGGGCACCAGTTCCAGGAGGAATTGTTGCACCACTTTCCACATATAATGGGGATGATTACTTTGTTACATTGAGCATAAAGAAGGTTCTATTTTTATTTTTTTACTTATTTGGTTATTAGAGATCTTGCTATCTTTTCATTCCTAGGTGGTAGTAGAATCATGAAATTTAGGCCGGTTGAGGACATCTTGACTAATACAAGGCTGAATCGTCATCCGATAGTAATGATGGATTTAATTAAACAAGTAGCTCGTTTGTTACGTCTTTCTGTTAATATAATTTTTGCAGGATCGGAAAACTCAAGACTGGTCTCTATACCGCGATGATGATGACAACCCCATATTGATCGGGTGGTGGCCAAAAACTCTTTTTAACAACACATTTGACTATGCAACTATGATTGCATGGGCAGGCGGTGTTCTGTATCCGAAAAATGAAACGAGTCCACCGATGGGGAGTGGACACGTTGGTTGTGAAGGTGCAAACAAGGCAGCATATATCAGCAACATTAAGATCTTTGATAAATTTGGTCAAACTGCACCTCCATACGAGGAAAATGAATTTACAGATAGAACCGACTGCTTCACAACAGGTGGTTTTAAATATTCTTACGGAAAGGGTTATAATTTCTTTTATGGTGGACATGCCGGATGTAATAATTGATAGAATTATATATATATTGTTGGCAAATAAAATCTGAAAACTAGAATAAATTAGTAAGTGAATTGTAGGAATATTTTTCCATTTCTGCATGCATGTGTTTCTATTTTTCATGGGTGTTTCCTCTCTCCATCTACCTACCATCACTATCTTCCTGCTCATGTCGTTAATTCTGCGAAATTGATTTTCAAAAATTTTAAATTGGATAACGTATTCTTTTTATTTCAAAAAAATAAAAACCAGCGCGAGCAGACTCAAATTCTTTGTAGCAATGACGACCAAAAAAATGCAAATTCTGCTATATATACTGATAAGTTCATTAAGCAATAAAAATTAATGGCATTCCCATTCACTGTATACGTTGCTGCTATATATAAACTGTACAAAAGAGCAGTTAAAATTAAGGCTATAAATGTACGTAACGGTCACTAATTATATTTCCATGCTATGCATATTTGAGCAGATTTTATCTGCAACAGCTTCTAGTAATGGTTGCATGCTAAAGAAAAACAACATAAGATCAAATCAAAGTCCTTTATTTATACAAGTTAGCGATTTCATTGCTATATTTGGCAGTCACTTTGTCTCTCCTAATTTTCATGGTTGGTGTCATCAAACCATTATCCACCTGAAATTTACGAAAGAAGTTGGTGATAAAATAATTAATATGATCTGATCAACAAAATCTTCCAATTCACCAATGAAAATTGAAAAGAAAAACAAAAGAAGTTTGTAAGACTCACTGTGCAAGGTTCATCTACAATTAATATTGGGCCGATTTGAAAAGCACAACCAGCAGTCCTGCAATTGTACAATAAAAAGTGTTTATACTTTATAGAATGATTTCTTTCCTAAAATCAAAATATATATTGGAATTTGCAGAAAGATACCAAGTTCTGACTTCGTCATATAAAAGATTTCGCATTTTTTCTTTGGTTAGTTCCTCCTTTTTCTCATGCAAAATTGATATGACTTCATCTTTATTCGGGACAATGATTGCACCAAGACGCCGTTGATCCTAGAAATGAATTTTTATAACGATATTTTGAGTTTGTTAGACAGCTAGAATAGTCATGAGTCTCTTTTTCTTTCTCGCATGGATTGTTAGCATATATATATGACAATTGTAAGATTAAAATTCTGCATTAATTATGGTCTGTGAGACTAGCATGCATGTATCTGGAGAATGATCATTTATGATTTTTTTTTTTTTTTGGCTTTTATTCTTCATAAAAAGTGTACCTGGCCAATGACAACTATTTGATGGATCAGACTACTTCGCATGGCTGCTTTCTCTATCTCTGTCGGTTCGACATTTTCACCTAGAATATTATAGAGAAATTATTTGGATAATATAATATAAATCCCTATTTATGTAGAGGTAAAAGGTCAGATGAAAATGCTACATTCAAATCTTTTAGATTAGGGGAGTAATGAATACATGCATGGGGTATACTTTTGCAATGAGATATATAATTCATACCCATGTTTGTTAAGGTTTTCATGATATATATATTCTGCTTTGCACGAGTATATTTGATACATTTCAACATTGTTCGGAAATTTTAAGGTGCCCATGATATTCTTTTCATTTTGCGTGGTATACTTTACAACCTCTCAAAGATAGATGAATTGTTCCCAGCATACTTTGAGTATGTAAATGCGATGTACATTATTGCACCAAGGCATGCATTAAGGAATAGGAGTTAATTTATCATTTGATTTTGAGATAACCTGTGGTGAGAACAATGGTATCCTTGGCACGGCCTTCTAGAACAAGCATGCCTCCACAAAGACGACTCCGACCAATGTCATGCTGTGGAGCAATCCATCCTATATCTCCACTGTCGAACCAGCCATCCCTGTCTAGTGCTGCTTCTGTGGAAGATTTATTCTGTTTCAGAAAAGGATTCAAATTATAATTAAAAAAAATACAATTACAACAACATATACATCAATCAGATTTAAGAAAAATTGTAGTTTGACCACATTTTGTGGAGCCCTGAGGCATACATTTAAATTTCCTGTTATGTACAGGTAATAATGTAAATATATCCCATTTTTAAACACAATGGCAGGCTTCTAGATGCATAACATTTGCCTTGGTCGTCAGAAGGATTTGTGCAATCAACAGTTTTGTTATTATATATCTGATCATAATGCAAAATTCAATGTAAGATGACCGTTAGATTTTTGTACCTTGTAATAGCCTTTCATGACTTGAGGCCCTCTAATCTTGACAATACCCGTCGACCCATTTGGGACCAATTGACCTGTTTCCATATCGACAATCTTGATTTCTGTGTGCTTTATCGGATGCCCCACTGTGCCTGGAACCTTCACAAATTAACAAAATGTCATACTAATTTGATCAAGTTCAACTGAAGCAACTTTCAGAAAATTCTTTTTTGCTCCATTTTTAATAATCTGTAACAGATTCAAAAACTAATAGTGAAGGGTGAAAATGAAATTTAGATATTTATTTTACATTACAATCAGGCCTTCTAATAGCAACAACAGGGGAGGTCTCTGTCAAACCATAACCATTTTGTACTTTGACCCCAATTGCCTGAAACAACAGATTCAAGTTCAACAATATGATTCTAGAAATAAACAAAATAAAGGATAAAGAAAAGATACTCAATGAACAGCTAATCTAGATTTCAACCTCAAAAAATTTATCAATATGCATCGGTAGACTTCCACCTCCACTACTACCAGCCTGCATTTTTGATAGAGAAGTTTCACATATATTATCATTTTTCAAATGCTACATTTCAAGTACAGTACTTTGGCTATCTATCTTTTTAAAAGATATATACATCTAAAAGCTCTTCAAGGCATGAAATATGTAAACGTAGGTCTGTGATATCCAAGAAATATGATGAAAGAGCACACCTTCGATATACCAATTGCAGAGTGAATTTTAGTGTAGATCAGCTTTTTTGCGAGAAAATGCAAAGGAAAAAGAATGGCAGCTACAAATCGTGCTCGCAACCAATCGAGAATGCAAATAAACAACGGTGGTTGCCTTGGATTCTTAGAAAGTGCTTTACCCTTTGTAATTATATCCAGAAAGGTAGAAAAGAAAACGAGAGAGAGAGAGAGAGAGAGAGAGAGAAGAAAGACACTAGTTATTATAAGGTCATGCATGATCGAAAGAACTCAAAAACAAAATATTTTTTTACAAACCTCGTAAATTCTCCTAGCCTCTGTATAAAGCAAGCTAATGTTAATTAGCATAACTGCAACTAACTTTTGAGCGGTTGAACTAGCTGAGATCTGCTTTTGGATTGACCTGCACATAATGACAATACATACTAACTGAGAGCTTTATTCAAGAGAAAAAAATAAAAGAGAAGTAACATTTAATGGAATTTAATTAATACCAACTTGTAAAGTGTTTCATATACTAGTGGCACGGAAATGACATACTGGGGTTGGTACTGCTTCAAATCTCGCTAGCAATTAACAACCAAACAAAAACAAAATGTCATTTTTTTTTTTAAATGCATACCAAAATTAATTCATAGAGATTAAAATTGTGAAATCATTTTTATACCTTGAGAAAATTGACATTGGTGTAAACTTGTTCTATGCCATGTGTGAAGATGAAATACTCAGAAGAACGCTCATATGCATGCCATGATGGAAGCATACTAAGAAATCTATCTCCAACTTGACATGGTACTATTTCCCACAAATTTTTTATCTGAAATTATTAACATAATGCCAAGAAATTAGAATTGGGGTAAAAAAATTGTATTGTGAAAATAACACATATTCTCTGAATTTATGAATACAACTTGACACATGTAACTTAGTTTGCAAATTTTTCAGTTATTAATAAAATAGTCAGTGTTTATATATCATTTCATTTGACCAAACTTTAAAGAGTTTGGTGTTATTGCATTTACCACAACACTGAGTGTTGTTTTATTTAAGTTGTAATAAGTCAAAACCTAATTATTCTTTGAAAAGAGTAACCAACCTGGTGCAAGATGTTCTCATGAGTCAGCATAACACCCTTTGGCATACCACTGGTACCACTGGTATACATCAGAGTTGCCACGTCATCAGGTTTTATGGCCTCAAATTCTATCTTTTCACCTGGTTAAAAAGAGACTATATTAAATATAAAATGGTCCAATAGTTAATAGAAAAGCACAACAAACCATGCTGAAGATGAAATAGTACCTTCTTTCAAAGACTCTATCAACAAATGGCGTTTCTTTTTCCCTAGTTCAGTGATTTCATTGTACATATACAAAGGTACATTCGTCATGCCAACATTTTTGCTTGTATCCAGTTTGTCGCCCCAAAGCAAAATTACAAATCTAACCTTAACTCTTGGAACAAGTGCATCGACTAGCCTTTTAAGGAATTTTGGGTCGTCTACTACAAGACCTACACTGAAATTATAAGATAACACAATAATAAATAGGCAACATATAATACCAAAAATAAGTATAAAAAAAAAAATCAACTTAAAATAATTTAATCTTAAAAGCAAGTGAAAACCCATTAATATAGTAAGGTAAAAGTAAATTGATCGACCACATCAAATCCCCTCTCTCGACACAAACAAGTAAACAATAAACAAAATTATAGGTACATAATTGACCAAGTTTCTATGTAGCAATATCTTATAATCCAAAAATGAGTACCTCTCTGAATGGGTATAGATTTGGAATAATTCTTCGTCAGTCGATTTTGTGCCTCGTACCACATTGATAGCGCCTGTTGCCATGATACCTGCAATATCATCACCCACATACTTTTACAACTCTAATCCAAAATTAAAAAGTCATAATTATATAAGAAAAGAACACATACCTTGATCAGCAACCAGCCACCTAGATGAGTTCTCCGCAAATAGAGATATCTTTTCCTCTGGGAGTGATCCTATCTGCCTCAATCCTTCAGCAAAATTCAATATTTCTTGCTCGAGCTGAAAATCGACTGGAATCTCTTAAAAAAGATTGAAAAGAAACATGTAAGCTTTCAAAAAGTTCAGATAGCAGGAGAATGTGGTGGTCCCATTTGCATTTCATGTGTGAGATGTTTCACATTACGGGTGTTCATTGGATCCGGTTATTTTGTTTCAACCGAACCGACAAATTTTGAATTAAATGGTTCAGTTTTTTTTTATTTAATCTCTCTAATTTCGATTTGATTGATATCTATCTTGATATTTATTGCGATTATTATTAAATGCTTTTGTGTATATATTGAGTTTTGATCACCTTTTAAAATTTAATCTCTCTTATTTTGATTCAACCAAACAAACCAAAATTTACTTCGGTTTTTTAGTTTGATTGACAAGTTTAATTCAGTTGGTTCGGTTAGATTTTTTATAGCAGAATAAAATTTTGGTTTGACTAATTTAATTTGGTTTTAACAGAACTGGCCGTTTAAACAACATATTTTTTATAGGAAAGGTTAGACCAATTATGAGGATCATATGGGTGTTGTTTTGCCTACGGGCTTCATCTCAAAAAAAAATATATGGATGTAGTTTTCCCTACGGTATTAGAACAATGAGAGAAATCTATTACTTGTTTGTAGGTCAATTTTGAAGGAGGATCGTGATATGGATCCACCAAGGCAACACGATCCCCGAACTTTTGTGCATTAGTCCTCCAAATTTCTGGAACTGCTTTCCAGTCATGAGAGCCAGAGTGGTCGCCAGTGGCAAGGCCTGTAATTTCTCCCTCTTCAAGAAATTTAGAGCCTTTCCGTTTAATATTAAACCCAACCTACATATGATAAAAAGAATGTTTTGTAATTTACAAACTCTGATGTTGTTAAAATGGGCAGAGAAAAAATGAACATTTTAAAAAGAGATTTTTAATATACAAGGGACTAATGTGAAAAGTTTACATTCTTTTTAGTATCTGTTAGGGTGTCTGGGCTTAAGAAGAAAGAAGAGAGTAAGATACAACAGAAATAACTCAAATTGATTTCCTTAGACTCTTTTTCTATCTTACAAGAGTTTTAACATGCAACAATTAAAGATATATAGCCCAATAGGCCCCGAATAGTGTAACAATATCTAATCATTCATCTCAAAAGTGTAACTCAGGTGCCCCATCTCTGTCCGAGGCCGTATCCTCCCAGCAGGTACCTGACTCAAGCAAATTGAAACGGACAATCCAGATTTATTCTCAGCTGACTCAAGCAAATTGAAATGGACAACCCAGATTTATTCTCAGCCGGTACTTATTCGGGATAGCGCAGGGAGCTAGCTAGTATTATTTGTGCTTTGAGATTCATGCCAAGTTAAAGAACGATCCTGGACCGTCCATTTCAATTGTCCTCAGTCAGGTAACTTGAGGGGATGTGAATTCTCTCTGTCCATGATTGTAATTTGTAAAGTATTGAACTTCTATAGGCAAAAGCAGTGTTTAATGACAAAAAAAAAATGTGGGAAAAGACGCTTACTTTTCCCTTTTCAATCAAATTCAATTAAAAAAAATAAATAGACAAGTGCATATATAACAAACGTTCAATCAATAAAGTTTCTAAAAGAGGCATGCATATTCCAACCTCCGCACAACAAAGAGCTACACCAGATCGACGGCGCCTTATCGAGAAGCATGCCTTGGACGAGGTCCACCACGGTCGTCCATGGCGGGACCTGAGCAGTAGGACACCGCCCGGTCCACATTGGTGAATGAGATGAACGCCTGAGCTGGAGCTGATTAGCATTGCCATTTTTTTTGCTGATGAAGCGTGTGGGACAGAGATTGTTGTCGTTTTAGATTAGAAGTCTGCTGACTTTTTATGAATGATTTTCTGTTGGGATTTGCTTCTGTGTTGGATTGGCTTAATTCTACGTACGTACTACAAACGTATCCACAGATAGTCTCATCTGAAGTACAATGAAGATATTTTGTAAAGAATTCAACTATGGGAGGTTTTTTCTTTGGAATGCGAGTCCACAGATAGTGAAAGATAAAAGTGTCGTGCCGAGCTATATCTACTGCCGTGCATTATGCAAAATGCCATATGGAAGACGTCTATATCACAGAAACAAGTGATTTTAACACCATTAAAGTACACCTCAGAAGTCAGGATGCGTTAATCAAAAGTACACCTCAGAAATAGATGAACGGATGGATTTTGTGGACAGGATTTTCCTGCCCATTAAATTCAGCTCCAACAAATTATATTGTACTGCATTAAATTATGTAGAAGAGAAAGAAATGGAAAAATAGCAGAAAAAATTATGATTAAATTATTTTAATCCTCTATAAAATAAACTTCTAAAATTTAGGCAGTGCAAAACTAGTATATTGTGTCAGAAGCATGGTTTGCAGGCTGAGCTGATTTTGAACCGATTTCCCCAGTTGGACTGTTTCTGAAACTTTGGGCCGACTCTCTTATACATATCGGCCCAAAATAACAACTTTACACTGAAAGCCCAAGCAGCATTCAATTTAAGGCTTTCCCTTTTGTAACTAGCTAATTTAGCTACGGAGTCCGGCCGTGTTTTTTTGTATTATATTATATAATAGGCTTATTTTAATGTCTAAACTCAAGCAAAAAAAAGAAGTGAATATATTAATTAATTGAGTGAGGCTATGGTACTATGCATAGTGCGGATTGGTCCGTACTACTGATTAATATTTTTATTTTATAAATTTTAACGGTCAATCCGAACTGTTTAATATGGTATCCATATGAATATATACTTGTAAACTAAATATTACAATGTTTTAGAATTTTTTTATTATTTATTTAGATGAATAAAAAATCATTGTTTTGGAATAGTCTAGATAGTCATTAAAAAAATAGTAAACAAATTCTAAAAAATATAAAATATAGTTTATAAGTATATATTTATATGGAAATTATGTTGAGCTATTTGAAACGATGGTTAGAACTTTCAAATTAAAAATTTGAATCCACAGTGCATAGTACCATAGCCTCACTCTAATTAATTTATCTAAACTCACACGCAACCCAAAAAAATAGCTTATATTAATTAATTTGTCTAAACTCGCGCAATTAGTGTACATCAATTAGTAATTCCAACACGGATTATATTTTGGGTTCCAACAAGCAATTACTGAACATTATTAGTAACAAGCTCATATCCACTCAGTAATTCCAACTCGGATTATATTTTGATCAATTAGTCAAAACAAGTCTATATTAGTTAATTTGTCTAAACTCATGCATGCAACCCAAAATATAGATATAAGTAGATTATATTATATTATTGACTTAGTTTAATTTATTTTTTGGCTTTACATTTTTTATGACAAATTGTTTTTTTTTTCCTTTTTTAGTACAAAACAAGCTTTTGCAAAAAAAATTATCCGAGTTTCCGACCTATTCACCCAATTCCGATTCCACGATTAAGTGACTGATCACGATCCTGATTCCAATTCTGATTTTTGCGAACCATGATCAGAAAGCCCTAACTATTGTGACGTTATTTTCTTTTCTATTAAACTAATTTTGAATTTATGAATTTCTCATTTAATTTACCCTATATGAAAACAACAATTTTGTAGTAAGTGTACAAAGATGTTTTGTTCTGAGAGCAAATGATTAATTTCTCTACTTGTGACGCATACACAGTGACATTTATACATACACTTGTGTGTGCGCCACAAGAAAGAAAATAAACTATTTGTCCTTGAAAACCGACCATTTAAAAAACGGAACATTTATCTTTAACATACTACATTTTTTTTTTAATAAAAAATAAAATGAGTACTTTATAAATTTAAAATGAGTTTAAAAAAAAGACAATTAATTTGATAAATATTTGAAGTTTGAAATTTAGAAGAATAAATAAAATATTATGATTTTTAGAAGATAAAATATTGTAATTTGAAGGCTTTATTTGAAGTGTTTACATAAAATTCTCCCTTAATTAAAAGAATACAGTCATCATTTTAGGCAACGTCAACAAAAATGATAATTAAACTTATCATTCGGACGGGCTCTAATTATTGTAGTGTATATTTTTCTCAACAACATTAATATTTAACAGGAAATATTTTCACAATAATTCTTGTAAATTTCCGTGACGTCAAATGTTTTTAACATAAATTATCCTGAGAGAACATAATGATATATTCTTATAATATATAATATATATAGAGAGATTGGTTAATATCAAAACGTTTGTTTCAGAACTGTGGTGCAACTAATTAGTTTCCGATTTTCAAAGTCTAAACGGTCAATCCAAATCATTAATTAGATGTGATCTCTATATTAAAATGTGTTTAGAGATCAAATTTCATATTTTTAAAAAATTTAACTATTTATTAAGCCAGTTTTAAAATCACTGATTTAATAAACAATGAAAAATTTCTAGATCATTGATAACAGTAATTTTAAAACTGGCTTAATGAATAGTAAAAAAATTTCAAAAAATGTAAAATTTGGTCTCTAAGAATATTTTAATATAGATTGAATGTTGAATAGTTTGGATGGACTATTTGGACTTTGAAAATGTAGAAACCGAAACATTTGTTCCACGACCTAGAAACAAACGTTTTTATATTAACCAATCTCTCTCTATATATCCATATCAATATATATATATATATATATATATATATATATTCTATATTATAAGAATAAATCGTTATGTTCTCTTGGGATCAAAATGGTAGTTCAAAATAAGAATATAAGAATATATTTTGGCTAAGATCAAAATGGTAGTTCCTAAGCCTTAGTGCTACTAATTCGTTTTTACAATTTTTAAAATTCAATAGTCGATCCAAAGAGCTCAATATGTTTTCCATATCAAAATGTGCTTGAGGACCAAATTTTACATTTTTTTGAATTGTTTTATTTTTTTTATGAATTTTTTAAAAACACTGTTTTTCAAAAAAAATTATTTATTTTTTTATTATTCAAAACAATGATTTTCAAAAATCTTTAAAAGATAGTAAAAAAGATTAAAAAAGTGTAAAATTTGGTCTCCAAATACATTTTAATATGGAGAACACATTATGCACTTCAGATCGACCATTTAAACTTGAAAACCGGAAAAACCAATTAATAGTAATAAAGCTCGGCACTAACATTTTGATCTTAGCCAACCCCCCCTCTCTCTCTGTGTGTATATATATATATATATATATATATATATAGAGAGAGAGAGAGAGAGAGAGAGAGAATGACTAATATACAAACGTTTGTTCCTGGAATCAGGAACAAACGGTTCGGTTCTCCGATTTTCAAAGTCCAAACAGTCGATCCAAACTCTTAGATATTCAATTATATTAAAATGTGCTTGGAGACCAAATTTAACATTTTTTAGAATTTTTTTTACTATTTATTAAGCTGGTTTGAAAACCGCTGATTTTGTTAAACTTATGCATCATTGAAAAACAGCGGTTTTCAACCAGCTTAATAAATAGTAAAAAAATTCTAAAAAATGTAAAATTTGGTCTCCAAGCACATTTTAATATAGATTGAATATCTAACGGTTTGGATCGACTGTTTGGACTTTGAAAATTGGAGAACCGAACCGTTTGTTCCTGAGTCCAAGAACAAACGTTTGTATATTAGCCATTCTCTCTCTCTCTCTCTCTCTATATATATATATATATATTTATAGGAGTTAGCTACGGTGCTACGTGTAGCATAGAGGGCCTCCATGCTACGGCTCAATATTTGAGTTTTCAAAATTCTAACGATCGATCCGAACCGTTCAACATGATCTCCATATGAATATGTACATGCAAACCAAATTTTACATTTTTTAGAATTTTTTTACTATTTTTTTAGATAGGTAGAAAATCACTTGATCTGAATGGTACAGAATTTTCAGATCAAGTGATTTTCTACCTATCTAAATTTTTTTTTTAAAATGTAAAATTTGGTTTGCAAGTACATATTCATATGGAGATCATATTGAACGGTTCGGATCGACAGTTAGGATTTTGAAAACTCAAATATTGAGCCGTAGCACGGAGGCCCTCTATGCTACGCGTAGCATATTAGCCAGATTCATATATATTCACTAATATGTTTACGGTAGCACTACGACCGTAACGCTATAGGGTCAAATTTCAAAATTTAAAATTAGAAATTTTGATATAAGTAGCTCAGTAAATTAGTTATATAATAAACTTGTAGAATACCAATTTACTATTTTTGAATTTTTTTTATTTTTTATGATTTATGAAAGAAAAAAAATAGCCTAAAAATATTAGTATTTTTCTTTTATCAGGACCATATACAATTTAAAAATTATCCAAATATGATAATTTTTATACAAATTAACTAAAATATTTAACACTTACTGTAAAAGAAGAGCCCAAACAAAAAAAAAATCAATCTAATACCTACATGTTTAGAGTTAGAATTACAAGCACGATTGTCCGTATGAAACTTGTTGTAAATAATCCCATAAAAATATGAATTGTGTCCAATTATTTTCTAAAATAAAAGCCTCCATAATTAGTCCCAACAATTAGGAAATAAATCATAATTAAATACTAGTATCGTGCCCGTGCGTTGCAACGGAAACATATTATAAAATTGAATATAATATGAAGAGACATTTTTATTTGACATTCATACAAAATTAAGAAAAAATATATTTAAATGAAAATAAAAGACACAAATGAAAAAAAAAACGAAGATCCAAATAATAAATAACAATAAAAGAAACAACAACAAATGAAAAAAAAAAACAGATCAAATATAACATGAAAAAAATTCATGAAATATCATTGTACGATTTAATATCTAATTTTTTCCACAAACAAGACAGGTCATTAAACGATTTAGAGGAGAAATGATCCGTAAAGAAACAAAATTAAGAAAGATATAATTAAATAATTCAAATAAGAATTTTCTCTATAGATATATTTTTTATGGAAATTATTTTAATAATGGAAATTTCTCTACAAATCATTTCTCTACACGAAAATTCTTAATATTCTTCATTTTCTCTTCAGATTGGAAAGAAAATATGCTCTTCATCAGCACAAGATATGCTCTGCATCTATTCACAAAGATACAGTAGCCCTCAACAAAATTCGGAAAGATATGATTGTTTCCATTTTCATTGTCGAAAATATAGAGGAAGAGGAGAAATGAAACGGAGAAAACGGAGAAATAAGAAAATAATTTAATTGCAGAAATTAGAGAGAGCTGTAGAAGAAATAAGAAAACGGTTCGCTAGGGATTCATTTAATTTTAATTGTGACAAACCACGTAGCAGTCTATATGGCAAGTATGTTTTTAACTAAATTTATACTTCTATATATAAAATAGATGTATTTAATCAAAAAAAGATAGATTATGTGATTGGAGAGTTGATATTCAATTCAAAAATTCATCTTTAATCTCAATCGTTAACGGATCAGAACAACTACATACATAATATAAGAATAGAGAATAGAGATACAATTAAAACCTTTATTCCAGCAACTTCTTGTAGAAATTTCCAATTTAACTCCAGCTGAACCTAATATCTTTTTTCTTCAAACACATTAATCAAATATGGAAATTCTCCTAGAAAACACTTGTAAATACCCCTCACACTCTAGGATTTCCGCCATCCACCGAAATCCTCCCCTATCTCTCTCTAGTTATATAGTCTTATAGAAGAGCCTCTCTTCGGAAATTTTTATTAATATCCAAAAAAAATATAAAATTTACAAATCTACATCCTATTTGTAAAAATTTCGGAATCTTTCCAAACCGAAAAATTATTTTGCGGATTCAGACCTTGAATCCATGAAATAATTTCCCTATTTGAGAATCCTATTTATAGGAAACTATTTACCAGAAATAGGATTTTTGGTTTTCATATTTTAAATAAATAGAAGATGTTATGATTTATTTATTTTTTGTATTGAAATATTAGAAATATTTTTATACTTCGTTGAGAATAGATGGAATACTATATAATTGAATTTATTAGAAAGACTGTAACAAATAACCCGGACAAATATTTTTCAGACCAGATTTTTTGCGGCTGTAAGAAAAATTCAAATATTTCTTTGTGTGTTACTGAAAAAAATAAAAATATTTTGAATATGAGTTAGTGATCCCAGGTCAAAAGTCACTACTGAGTAAATAAAAAAATATCGTGAAAACCCATCCTGAAAAAAAATAACTCAGATCTAAAACATTTTTATTATTTTCCCAGTAACACAAAAATAAATATTTTAATTTTTCTTTCAGTTGCAAAAACCCATCCTGAAAAATGTTGATCCGGATTATTTGTCATAGTCTTTCTAATAAATTCAATTATATATTATTTCATTTATTGTCAAAGAAATATAAAAATATTTCTAATATTTCAATACAAAAAATAAATAAATCATAACATCTTCTATTTATTTAAAAAAAAATAAGAAAATCCTATTTCCGGTTCAAATAGGATTGTCAAATATGCGAAATTATTTCGCGGATCTAGGCCCTGGATCCACGAAATACTTTTTCGATTTGAGCAAATTCAGAATTTTTTACAAACAGGGTGAAGATTTGCAAAATTTGAATTTTTTTTAGAGTAAAGATGTTGTCCCCCCACTCCAGTCCCCTAAACGTCCCCCCAATTCTAACTAACTTTGTCAATCATTAAACCACCTTGAAAAACGTGTAAAACGTATAAAAGATGAGTCCAGTTTTTTCTTTAAATACTTGATATCATAAGTATGAATACTTGATGAATTATATATGAATATTTGATAACTTAGGTATGAATACTTTCCATATTTGAGTCCAGTTTTTTTCTTTAAATACTTGATATCTTAAGTATGAATACTTGATGAATTATATATGAATATTTGATAACTTAGGTATGAATACTTTCCATATTTGAGTCCAGTTTTTTTCTTTAAATACTTGATATCTTAAGTATGAATACTTGATGAATTATATATAAATATTTGATATGTTAGGTATGAATACTTTCCATTTTGTATGAATACTTTCCATATTTGAATATTTGATACCTTGAAAAACGTGTAAAAGTATGTCATCATGGATCTCATTTGAAAGAGAAAAAAAAATAGAACACGTTCGTGGTTTTAGATTTGCAAAATTCCTCATAGATCGTCCCAAAAATTGGTTAGAGTGAATCGAGAAAAAAAAAACCACCTTGAAAAACGTGTAAAAGATGAGTAGTATTGTGTCCAGTTTTTAGAGTAAATACTTAATATCTTAGGTATGAATACTTGATGAATTATATATGAATACTTGATATCTTAGGTATTCATACTTTTCATTTTGTATATGAATTAATTTAATCAATGAATGAGGGACTGGTGGTGTGATCCACGTGACTTTTTGGTTGTGGTCCCCAATGCAGTCTGACAGTTACTGCCCCGAAAAGTAATGGTCCCCAGTTTGTATGTGAATTAATACTTGATATCTTAGGTATGAATACTTGATGAATTATATATGAATACTTCATATCTTAGGTATTCATACTTTCCATTTTGGGACTGAATTAATGTATGTTGAATGGGAGACTGACAGTTGTACTTTGACAGTTAGGGGGACGTTTAGGGGACTGAATGGGGGGACTGTTAGTCGATCCCTGTTTTTTTATTATTAATAAAAATTTCGGACCTCTCTCCCTCCCTCCCCTTTGCTGCTGGAAATTTTGTTCCTTTTTTTCAAACCGTCAAGAAACCAAGGTAACCTTGAAACCATTACTTTAATTTATACTCCAATATTCACTACAATTGTTCCAGTATTGTGTGTTGGTTAAATTCCTTGTTTAAAGAACTACTTTCATAAATTAAGTTAAGACATTTAGTTGTATTCAGAATTCGAAATTGTTGTTAATATCCTCCATTAAAGAAATTACACAAATATCCTCGTTTTTTATTTTAAAAATACTCTAACTGCCATAATTCCTGAATGTTGCTACAATGTTGTAATGCAACACCAAACTAAATCTTCAAACATTACTACATAAATTACAAAATAAACATTATTTAAATGGACGCTACTTATTTACAAAAAACATTGTAGCAATCGTCGAGAATTTTGGCAGTTCTCTTGCTATAGTAGAACCGTTCGGAATTCTGACAGTTCTCATGCTCTAGTAGAACTGCCAGAAATTTTTGATAGTTGGGAGTTGGGACATTTTTTAGAAAGCAAAAATGTAGGCATTTGTGTAATTTTTTTTAATGGAGGATATTAATAAAAATTTCGGGAAGATTATATCAAAAATGACGCTTCCAATTTAATAATAAAAGTCCATTAATTAGCATGTCCTGTTCAAAATCTAAGGTGAAAAATTACCTAGCGGAATCACGAATTCAGAATCCCTAAAGTAAGCCAAATTTTGAGTTTATGTCACAACCGTCCGATCTGTTTTGGACCCGTGCCTTCCAATCTTCCATCCGGCCCGAATTCCTATCGACGGTTCTGATCTAAACTCAATATTCCAACTAAACCGGGTAAATATTTTAACAAATCAGTTTTAGCTTCATGCAGAGCACAAACCATATACCTCGCTGTTTTGATTCTATAGTTCCTGCACTGTATGAAGCCAAAACTTCTCTGTTAAAAATCTTTGACCCCTAAATCCTTTTCGCTGTGGTAGACACGAGTCGAGAGTTCCTCTCTCTCTCTCTCTCTCTCTTTCCAAAACCCTAAACCCTAAACCCTAGCAGAAACCTCAAATGAGAGGAAGAAGAAGAACTCGTGCTTGCGACCGAAACTGGGCGGAGCTTCAGACAGGTGTGCTAATGGTGATTTTTCTAAAGATGGGGGTAATGGATTTGCTTAGAGGCGCTGGATGTGTGTGTCGTTCGTGGAGGAAGGTTGCGAAAGAGGAGCCAGATCTCTGGCGAAGTATCGACATGACGAACCACGGTTATGGTTCTGATGCTTTCATACTGACGGATCCGACCCGGCTTGCTATTGATCGGAGTAGTCACCGACTGGAGGAGTTTTCGTTGGAGTACCTCGGGGATGATCATCTTCTCCAGTATCTCTGTGATAGGTCATATCTCCATTTCTGTTTTTACGAGGTTCTATTTATCTTTCCGAAAAAGGAGCCATTTCTAATTGGGGAAAGTTTCTGAAATAGCCGACTTCCCCATAAAAACATAAAAGTATTTCTTCTATCCCCTTTTAATAATATAACATTTAATTTTATTATTTAAATAATTGATATGACTAATATGTCCCTTAATTTTAAATGGAGGAGTCTGTTAATTACAAAATATCACAATCTCATCACACTGTGGCAGGTATTAGATTACCAGTTACGGACAAGCATCCGATTTAGTTCTGCTCTAGCGGGGTTGTCAGTGAATTCCTTTTTATTTTTATTTTTTATTGAAATGGCAGGTACATTACAATAATTGTAGGAAATGCAAAGAAAATATCAAATAATAGAGGCATTAAGGCAATTAGTTAGAGATAACAAAATACTGTGACATAATTAGTTAGAGGATTAGTGGGCTGTCAGTTAGGCATAACAGAAACGATTGTAACAGAAATGTAAAGCCTATATATAGAGGCTAATTGTAAAGTCAATTGATTAAATAGAAAACATTTTATTCAAACATTTCTCTAAATCCTTTATCAAATCTGTAACGAGGTACCAAGAAATGTTTTCTTCCATCCACGTGTCTCGTTTTAAATCTCAAGAAATAAAATTCAAAATCAAACCCAATACTTGACAATAGTAGAACCATCTAGAACCTTAATCCGACGCTCTTTCCTTTTCTGTATATTGTGCAAATTTCACCTTGGCGATTGTTCCTTTGCCGATCGTTCTCCCCACCTCGTACTACCCTACCTTTCTCACTCTCACCACACCCATTTTCGCTTCCCAATCCAAAAGTTATCGCTTGAGTCTCTCAAAAATATGTTAAGTTTGTTTTTCTCTGTTTCTTTTTTTAAGTAAAATTTGTTGCTTGAATCTCTCAAATATGAAGTACACGGGAGAAGAAGGAGAGGGGAGGAAGAAGAAAATTAGAAATAAAGGACTCCTCCATTTAAAGTTAAGGGGTATATTAGTCATATTATTTTTAAAATAATTAGATAAAATGTTAGATAATTGGGATAGAAGAAATAATTTTTTGTTTTGATGGGGATATTAGATATTATGATGAATTTACGAGGAGATTGGCTATTTCAAAAGTTTATATGGGCGCACTAGAAATTTTCCCTTCTAATTAATGCATTTCTAAGATGTAATAAGAAAAATAATCATTTTATTAATTACTGTTACAGAACTAGTGTTCTTAAGAAGCTTTGTTTGATATCATGCTACCAAGTGTCTGAAGAGGCAATAGCAGAGACAGCCATACGACAGCCCCTACTTGAAGAGATCCAAATCACATTTGGATCTTTCGAGGAAAAAGTTACTGAGATTGTCGGGAAAGAGTGCCCCCAGCTGAAAAGCTTCAAATTCAATAATTCATGGTTCAACATGCCCCCTCCTCACCCAGATGAAGTCGATGAGGAGGTATTTGATGATGATGATGAGGCCTTAGGGATTGCCAAGACCATGCATCAGCTTCGCCATCTCCAGCTTATTGGTAACAGGTGATTCATTTCACTAGGGTTATCAGTTTACCTGCACCATTTCATCTTTGTTTGTGTCTGTTTTTTAATTTGTTTGTATGCAATTGTTTTTATTTTTATTCGGGGGAATTTCATGTATACCCCTCAAAAACTTCAAAATTACGTATTGTACCCTCACAAATCGGATACCCATTGTACCCTTCACGCTTTATAAAATACCCATTTTGCCCTCGAAAACGATCAAATATAAGAGCAATAATTTTCTAAAACAAGCTACAAATTTTATGCTTCTAATAAAGGGTAAAATGGGTATTTTATAAATTTAAAATGAGTTTTAATATAAAAGAAAATAAATGGGTAAATTTGTGAATTTTGGGAGTTTAGAGTGGGAAATACATAATTTCGAAATTTAGAGGGGGGAATACGTAATTTTGAAGTTTTTAGGGGTATATGTGAAATTCCCACTTTTACTTTGAGGAACAGTTCAAGAAAATCTTGTGGTGCGTTTTGTAAAAAAAATCAGGTAAGAGGATTTTTTGTATTCAAATAAATATATAGTAAGTAATGTTTTCTAAGAAAACAGATCAAGTTACAACAATTTTTTTTCTTGAACTCATCATGACAACAATTGTTTTATTTTTATAAATAAAATTAATTTTAAATTTTAAAAAATTAGCCCGAATTGTCGATGTTGTTTCATGTCACAAAGAGTATTTGCCCACAGAAAATTATAAAATTTGTCTCAATATATCTAGAGATTAAAGAATCAACTTGTAAAATTAACTGCAACTGGCCGTTGATTTTTTTGGTTCCTTGATCTTGTACTAAATGAACTCTAAATTTAATTAATATTTATGCATATTCATTGCTTGAGAATCGAGATATAGGACAAGATCAATGGCTTATTTTTGTCATTTGAAATCTAATTAAATTATTTATGCTACAAACAGTATTGTCATGATGTGTTCCTAAAAATGGTGGATGCCTCATTTTTTAATAGCTGTCATTCTTGAAAAATGGAATTATGTTAAATTGAGTTGGCTTTATTTTCTCCTTTATGCACTTTAGCTTGCTGTGACATCATGATGGTACCAATATGCATCTCTTTATTAGACACATTTGAATGATGGTACCGATTTGGTGCAGATTTATTACTCCAGGGACCAAAATTGGAACTTCAAAACTTTTAAGGTCCAAAAATGAGGAAGGTATGATGTGGGGGGAATTGAAGCCTCCTCTTCACCAATAGTTCAGAAGTAATTTGATGTTTCAATCTTAGCAATTGAATGATTGAGTCTTGTTTGCAAATATCTAAATTGTTATGTGTGTGTTTTTAAAGAAAAAAGATTGGTTCTCTCACCATCATTTCAGTTATAATGGAACATGTTATCATTTTGTAATACTCTCTCTCTCTCTCTAATCTCTTTGATCCTGCAAACAGTAAAATTTTCTATATTTACTTTGTTGTTTTGCGAATTAGGCTGACAAATGAGGGTCTCAAAGCAATCCTTGATGGGTGCCCCCATCTGGAGACACTCGACATACGCCGGTGCTACAACGTGAACATGGATGCTGACATGCGGGCCCCCTGTGCTAGGCTCAAAACCATAAGGTTGCCTGGTGACTCTGTGGATGACTATGGGTTTGAAGCAGAAGTGGATGGAAGCGGTCTAGCTTTATTTTATAACTAGAATTACCTTTTTCTTGAATTTCCCTCACTTGTTATATTCTTTTGCTTTTTTTAGTGGAGTTTAAAGCTTTACTTGTGAAGATGCTAAAATTGAAGCAACAGATTTACATTGCAGTTAGTCATTGTTAAAGAAGAAGCATATAAAAGTTAAACGGTGCAGAGTTTAAGGAACTCTCAATTGCATTCCTATCTTCATACCTGGTGTATCAGATTGTATATCATCATTTGCTATTATATTAATTTTACAAGTATAGTGTGTGCTTCTGCCACCAAAGGTGTAAGAGCATCTCCTGACTCGTCTACCAGTAGCACACTGATCCTGTTCCATTTTCAGAGCATGCTGCATGCCGCATTGCAATGGATCGAGACTGCAGAGTTCTCCAGATGGGTATCAACAAATTTTGAAGAGGTCAACACTTGGTTAGTAGATTTTGCTATTGCCTGGTTGGTCGAGTTTCCATACTACCCCTTTAAATCTCTTTTTATTTCCTACTATCCAAATTGCCCACATAATTAAGGAGAATCTCGACTGATAATGTGATAAATGATAAGTGATATAGTGCCTCCCCCATATATAATTTAAGTAGTACTCGGATGATAAAAAGACTACAAATGTGAAGAACATTTGGACAAATCTAACTATGATTTAACAGTCCCCATAACTAATCTTAATTTTTTTAAAATAAAAAAATAAATTGTAAGGTTCCGTTCTTTATCTTTTTAAGATAAACTAAATAATGTACAACTTTTTTATTTATTAACAGTAAAATACTAAAATTATTTTTTTTGGAAAATAATAAATTAATTTTGGGATATACAAAGGATCGTACTACCAGTTTTAAAAAAAAATATATGTAGAAAATGAAAAGCAAAAAATATCACATCCCATACTAGGAATGGATAGAGATTTTCGGACTAGTAACAACGAGGGGAAAAAATAATTTTTAATATTTTTAGCAATTTAGCATTTATTACATCAGAAAATATGTCAATATATTCAAAATTGGGTGTAGATATTAATTTCGACTCATAATTTTATTTATTTTGACCACAATTTTTTATGCTTTAACCATTAGCACTGTTTCCATGCCTCAGATTGGTACGATGTGCCAAGTCGGTATTAACACAATGTATCTCCATTTTTTTTTAAGAGAAACAAGATAACAAGAGCAAATTCTCCTACTAAAGGAAGACATTTAAAGGGCAGTGGGTGGCGGTCTGATGCATACTAGATCAAATTCGGTCTGATGCCTAGTCGATTTCATATGATCCGCATAAATATTCACGCGAATTTTAATGTTGTCTGCACGAGTCTTGATGCGGGTCGGACGGTTCTGACCAGGCATCAGATAGAATTTGGTGTGAGACCCATCAGACCACCCCCAATTCCCAGTCCACAGAAACTTGATCATTCCGTAGTAACTTCATGCAACTTTTTTTTTTTTTTTTGACACTACGTTCAATGGAATCGAGTGGGGGTGTTTCGATGGTAACTGAATTTGATTCGATGTCCAGCCGGAACTTTTTGATACGCATCAAAATCATGCGCACTTAATCAAAATGACAAGTTGTTTCTAAAAATATTATTACGGATCAAACAGCTTTGCCGAAATTGGGTCCAATGCTCATCGATACGCCCCTGGTTCTCTGTTCAACTTCAGTTAAAAACCGAATTGGCAATTGAATTCATCTACCATATATGATTCCTTCTTTTATTTTTTTGAAGGCAGGCCTGTCGAAATTGATTAAACTTCAATTGGAAGGACTGTAATGCGACCACTTGTACTGTAAAAAATAGGGTAAATTTCGCTGGAGGTCACTCAACTTTGTCATTTGTCACGAATTGGTCACTCAATTTTGATTTGTCCCTTTTTAGTCACTCAATTTTGTCATTTGTCCAAATCAAGTCACTTTATATTTTTCCGTCCAAAATACTAACGGAATATTCTCATTCCGTTAGTATTTTGGACGGAACTAGTATATTCCGTTAATATTTTGGATGGAATGTATTCCGTTAGCATTTTGAATGGAAAAATATAAATTGATTGATTGAGACAAATGACAAAGTTGAGTAACTAGAAAGGGACAAATCAAACTTAAGTGACCAATTCGTGACAAATGACAAAATTGAGTGACCTTAAGTGAAATTTACCCTAAAGAATATGTGAAGCAGATCCGGATTTCACTTCTTTGAAGATCATCATGTTTTTTTTTTTTTTTTTTAAATGACCCGTACGTGAAGATCATCATGTTAGCACTAAGCTTCTGTTGTTGTATAGAATATTGCAATATATAAAAATTATATTTTTAATTTGATGGTGTGTGTGTATTAGTGGCATGAGAATGTGAATTCATATGAACTAATGTAATGTAACACAATATTTCTAATTAGATCGGGACCGTTCGATCATAATCTGCACGAATATTAAAGAGCCCCGTGCATTCCATCCTGGGCCAGATTGACTCGGATTCTGATCGGAGTCTGAGAATGTACCAACTATGCAATGTACCAACTATGCAATCCCCTGTAGAAATTTAGTTCACTGATGGGAGATTGGAAATAAAACAATTATAAAAATCTAACAACATTCAGGGCACTTTCTCATTAAAATTTTGAGGGTTGAACCTCTGCAATTGGGAGGCCTTGCAATCTTATCTCCATGTCATATACAATTCTTACAATTAATTCCTGTCAGAGATCAATAAATAAAAAACTGTGAACATGGATGCAATTAACAACCATATGTGAAACACGTTTGTGAAGCTAGAGGATACAAATATGGCATCTAAGACAAAGAAAAAGAGTACCTCCTCTTCCCAGTTCCCACAATACCATAATTCACCTTTTTAGTAACCATTATTCAATCAATGGCTTCCTTTTCCATGAGCACTCTCCCATCTAACTTGGTACACTATGCAACGGCGGCAACCAAACTCCACCCCCTCAAAAGTCCAACGGTTTGCAGGGCCGTATTTGACGGCCAGATCGGCTTCAACTCTGATGGATCATCCAACTCTGTCAGCGCAGTTCGGCGTAACTACTCCGCCGATACAAATGTACAGAGACATGTTATCTCTGCTAACTACAATGGATCAGCATCCATTAACCTTGATGTCGAGCCACTTCTACAACTCGTCGAGGACATTGTCAAGGTGAAATTGAATAAACTACGTATTTTGAATTTACTGTATGAATGTTAATTGAAATGTATGTACATAATAGCATGAAAAGGGATTCTGGAAAATTAATCAATGTAGAACTACAGTCATACCATAAACAATACAAAGGATCCCAAATAGTATTAAAAAAATGTCCCTGTTGACTTTGTTCGTGCCATGTCCATCTTTGAGATCACGGATTTATCGGATTATCCACATGCTTATTATTTCATCATAAAAAGTGTTGAATATTATAATTGATCATTTCAATTAATTGTCCTAAAAATATAGCACCTAACTATCCCCCTTAAAAAATATACCACCCTTATTTCTTTCTAAAAAAAGAAAAGAAAAATAATTACTATTGTCTATTAATTGAAAAATATACTTACACTGAGGTTAATGTAGATTTAAGGAAGTTATCATATTCACAAGGTAATAAATAAAAATATTGCAGCTTCATTGATATGTAGTTATATTTTTCACAAATAATTTAGTAATTGACGAATAATTGAATATATTTCTAAATTGGTAGAAAAAATACAAGAATTTATCTCTAAATATTAAAGTTGGTTGACTAATAATACTTATTCTCTAGATGAAAAGGGTCATTTGAACTTTCCTTTAATATGGTTTTGCAAAAAACACTGATATTGTCACATCAATTTACCAGAACATTTAGCAGCTGCAGCTTCTCTGTGGATTAGCTTTCCACAATAACAATCACTTCCCTTTTTTTCTTATGCTAATTATAGTTACTTCTGAGCTTTTAGGATAAGTTGGAAGCCGAATCAACTCAGAGAACCTTCATTGACTCTAAAGCACTCGAACAGAAAACAAGTACAAAGATTCCTGGTCTGAGCCAACTAATCCACAAAATCACTTGCGAGGTGGTTATTAACAATGTCCTTTATTAAATTTTTGTTTTTAATTATTATCATTGTTTTTTCATTGTTATTGTTATTGTGCTTGATCAAACAATTGGATGCAGATATCTTATGATTGCCCAGAAAATGGTAGTGCCCATGAAAGGGCAAATTCACTGCTGGCTTTACTCTCCAACTATTCACCAGATGCCAAGATTGTTCTTGTGCTTGCAGCCTTTGCAATACGCTACGGAGATTTCATGGTAACCGTTAATCAGTATACAAATAAAAGCGACAAATTTATCAACTCGTTGGTGCTTCTGAAACAAGTCACTGGCACCCTCGAGAGCGAGAACACTCTGAAATCTCAGATACCAGTTATCAAAGACATCGTAAACACTCTCCTTGGTGTTGTGTACTACATCATGGAACTTAAGGGTTTTCGCTCATGGAACAACATACTCTCTGAAATCAGAATTAATGAGATTATATATTGGATGATTAAAACTGTAATTCACTGTGGTTTAACTGTCAGCGACCTCTGCAGTGGGTAAGTTGTCTAAAATATTAATTTTTAGTACTTTATTAAATTCAACTGGTACTATGCAGTAATGTTTAGGTATTATTTCATCTATTCGTGATCTATATATGTTTCAAAAATAGTTACAACCAATCCCTTTCTAAAATTAACAAAAAAAGATCCTTTCATAATTATGGATTTTTACTTGGATTCTCTCTTTTAAATATTAAGATGCTAAGCTTAGTTTACAATGCTCTCTTTTACTTTCCCTAAACTGATCAGGTACACTTTAAGCCTCAATGAGAAGTCAGAACTGGCGGTTTCTACCCAGAAGATAAGATATTATTACGAGCAATTGACTACTCGCATTACTATCTACCGTAAGCGTGAAGGTGTGTGCTCTAACAATAATCTCCATAATGGAAATGTCAGCTCATAGAGTGGTTGTTTGTTAACTTATTTTGCAATTTGCTTAGCCAACTTCCTCTTTTCATATAGATATAGTTTGTATTTTGTCAGCATTGCAATAAAAGGGCAAGCATGTTACATGGTTCCGAAACTCGGCCGATTCGTATGGAAATCGGCCATGGCCGGGTTTTCACCGAGTTACTTGGCCAAGCATTTTTTCTATGAGAAATTCTTTACTGGAGACCTGAAAACAGATTTGTTTTACAATCTGATGCAAATAAGTCCCCAAAAATGATAAGAATTTTCTCAACATTAAACTTCGAATTTGTAATGTCTTTTGAGAGAAATCGAATTTGTAATGTTATCACCTTCAGAATGACACGGAAAGAGTAGTCATAATTTAACAGCATTTATACTTCATTTATAATTCTGATTTTAATGACTTTTATTTTTACAGAGGAAATACAAGTAACATCAAACTATCAAGAACTCTTAGGTTTCCTTCGATTTCCACCGGCAAGCAACATGGAAATCCCTTACTATTTTATTAGTTCCAGCATTGACAGCAATATCCTCTACAACCCTGGAACAAAGGTATCAACCTCACTACGCTTCTTCCAGGATAGAAAAGTGCTGATCCTCTATTCTAGTTTTGCAACTGAGACCTTTCAAGAGGATCTGTCCTTTCTCGAACGATTTTACAACAATACCCACACTAGATTCGGTTACGAAATCGTGTGGGTACCAATTGCTGATCAAAAGACCGTCATCAATGAGAAGAGATACAATGCGATAATTTCCATAATGCCATGGTACGTACTAACATACGAGGCAGTATTGCAAGTGAATTGCGGCTTGGTTCACTTGCTTCAAAAGGATTGGGGATTCACCGGGAAGCCGATGTTAGCGGTGCTGGATGAGAGGGGCCAAGTGGTGCGTCAAAATGCACTGCTCATGCTACACTTGTATGGTGAAGAAGCATTCCCTTTCACACCAGAGCATGAGATCCAGCTTCTCACAAAGATATCCAGGGGAATGCAATTCCTGCTTGTACAAATTGATGCAACAGTATCTCAATGGGTATGTACCGAACAATTTCATTCAGATAATTATATATGTCGAGAGGTTGAGACTACATTATCTCAATTGGTATGTTTTGGAAAAAGAAAAAGAAAAAAAGATTACAATTTTCACCAGATTTCAGTAAATTGCACTAACAACCACATTCAATATAATTATAGATAAAGAGCAAGGATCAGTACGTATGCCTGTATGGAGGGGATGACATCGGGTGGTGTAAAAGTATGGTTCAATTACTTACGACTGTTACAAATTAAGGCAGCAAATATCAAGGTAGAGACAGCATATGTTGGAAGGAACACTCATCACAAGGAAACAGCAGAAGCAACACTAAGGGCATTCAGAGAGACTAAATTGGGGCACAGTTTTGAGTGCTCGAGCTCAATTGTGTTCTGGGATCGTGTGCAGAAATACGTACTGCATTTCAGTACACACGATTTCAGCGATGTCGCAGAGGATTCCTCTCATGGGTATCCTCCTTGCTTACTTTCGACAAAAGCCGCGATTCCTGGGTTGCTATCGGTAATGCTGACCATATTTTCGTCTACAGAGGCAGCGTTTTCACCAGTGGCCTGAAAGTAATTTTTTCGAAATTAGAGCAGTGGAAAAGTCAAGTCACCACTGTCAACTTCCTTCAAGTGCTCAGTGAATGGCTAAAAGATCTCAGGAACAAGAAGGAGAAGCACTGCCACGAACTCGAGATAGTTGGCAATCCTGCATTAATTAGGGGAGACATGCGCTGCCCGACTTGTAACGAGCCAATGCAGGTGGGGACACTGTACAGATGCTGCAAGTGATCTATGCATAAATATCCTCACATCGTCCTCAAGGCTAGAGAAAACTGAATTTGATGGCAATATTTATAAATAAATCTTACTTTTGTTAAAAAATATTGTACTTGATCAAGCACTAGTGTGTGTGATCAAGAAACTCTGTAATAATGAATGTGCAATTGAGACATTGAGTATTACCATACGTACCTGTCTTAATTGCTTTGTGAACTTGACACTTTGTTGTACAAGTTAAACTTTGTTTTTACCATGTTAACTTTTACTGATTATTTTTTCCTACCTCCTCCATCAGAGCACATCTCGGTTGCATCTCAATTCCCTCCCAATAAAGTGAGAATTGACCTCCCATCTCACCTCATCTCATCTCTTCTCTTCTCTTTTCCTCTCCTTCTTCTGATCAAGACCGGAGCTATTGACCCCTTCGCCATCTACATCTTATTCCCTGCATCGGCCTCAATCAGCCGCCTTGTCGGTACTCGGTACCTTTTTCAAAAACCAAAGGTTTTGGTTTATGTGAATTCGTATCATCCGAGTTAACTCAAATTTCGAGATTAGATCCTTACCGTCCGATTCAAATCAGCCCGAATAGTAAACGTCTCCGTGCATTACAGAATCCAGCCCGGATTCTGATCAGACGGTCCTGAGTAAACACAAAATTTGAGTTAACTCAGAGGTTCCTGATTTCCGGGCCCGGTTTATTATGGTTCTGGTTCTTTCGGTGGTGCATATTGTGGTCTAGGCCGACCAGTTAGTGCGCATAGAGCAGGCCCTCTTGGTCCTCCATCGCTCCAAACAAGATTTTGGGTTTCGGTGGCTGTTTGGGCCCACTGGGCTTGGGTTTCTACGTGTGACCCAAATGGTTCTCTGCAATTAAAAAAAGAATCGTTCATTTATTTATATTTGACTAAATATATTTTGTATTTATATATGCAAAAGGTGCCAATTTGGAGGGGACTGACTATTTGCCGCTTATAGAGTTTCTACATATGATCTTTATCATATGCTTTGCCGGGGAGTATAGTTTAAATACTGAATTTTTACTTTAGCGATTTATTTTAGATTTTCTTTTACTTTTTGAAAACTAATCTAAGTTCTTTTTCAGCGGTCCATGAGCGCGGGAAATACTCCTTTTCCGACGATTTTCGACGACGAAGAAGAACATCTAAGCATGGAACCACCAATCATAAATCCAGTCATCAACGAGGACGAGCAATCTGTCCATGAAGGACAAGGAAGCAATCCGAGCCGCGTACGAGGAATGACCCCACCTCGTAACGGTAACCACAACAACAATGGCCGAAACAATCAACACGGCCACCGCTTCGGCTTCATTCCTCATGGCCAAGAGCCCAGAGACATTAAGCCCTCTCTCATCCATCTACTTGGCCAAAGTCAATTCGGAGGAGCCCTCAACGAAGATCCACACGCCCACTTGGCAGTTTTCGAAGAACACTGCGGCACTTTTGCCCGAGAAGGAGATGAGCTAGACAACCTCAAACTCAAATGCTTCCACTTATCCCTCCGAGACAACGCAAGAACGTGGCTAAGGACCGTCAACCGGGACAACGTCAACACATGGGACGACATGGAGAGGCTATTTTTAGGAAAATATTTTCCTCCATCCAAGACCCAACATTTCCGGACGAAGATCACAACGTTCAAGCAAGCCGAGGGGGAGTCTCTAACCGAGGCATGGGACCGATGGGCGGAGCTCCAACGCTTGTGCCCTAACCATGGCCTTGACATGTGGTTGCTCTTTCAATTTTTCTATGGAGGTTGTACAATAGCCACTAAAACTCACTTAAATTCTGCTGCAGGTGGAAACATGTCCAAAATGGATCCCGAGCAAGCCATGCTAATGATTGAAGATATGGCGATCAACCAAAGGGAGTGGACAGCCGAGAGAGGTGGACGAGTCTCCAACACCCCGGGAATCATGAAAGTCGATGAAGTCACCGCCTTGAGAGCGCAAATGGAGGCCTTGCAACATCAAATGGCACAAATTCAAAACACAAAAGCCGTAACAAAGAAGGCTCCATGTGGCATATGTGGAGAGGCGACTCATATCACCGCCAATTGCCAAGTCCTTTTGGAAGGAGAAGACGTGGAACAAGTGAACGCCATGTTCTATAATCAAGGTGATAAGAGGAACGACCCGATCTACAATAAGGTTAGGCAAAATGACAATTTCAATTCCAATTCTTACAACCCTAACACAAGGTGGAACCATCCGAACTTCAAATGGAAGACCGAGAATGACAATTCCAACCAATACCGATCCAACCAAAACTCTTACCAAGGTCCCTCTCAACTCTCCAAGTTGGAAAAGATGATGGAAGAGTACATCGATTATCAAAGGAACACCAACATCGACTTCAACAAAAAGTTCGAGTTCTTAGAAACGAAGACAAAAATGCTAGAAACACAAATAGCACAACAAGCTTCTTCATCCTCTCGCCAACAAGGCACGCTTCCGGGCAAGCCGGACATCAACCCTAGGGAGCAAGCAAAAGCTATAACTTTGAGGAGCGGCACGGGATACGAAGGCCCCAAGATGCCCACCATTGAAGAGCAGCAACAACCACCCAAGGAGACACAACCTCCGCCTTCTCTCAATACTGCTACACCGGCATCGAAAGAGTCTCAAGAACCGGGTAATTCTATCCCGGCCAAGGTAAAACCGACTGAAATTCCTAAGTATGTCCCGCCACATAGGTTTATACCTTTCCCTCAAAGGTTAGTAAAGCACAAACTTGACCAACAATATGCCAAATTCGTAGAACACCTCAAGAAATTGAACATTACCATCCCTTTTACCGAAGCAATTACTCACATGCCTTCTTACGCAAAATTTTTGAAAGACATTCTATCAAACAAAAGATCGATTGAGAAAGTAGGCACGGTATCCCTTAATGAGGAGTGTAGCGCTCTTCTCTTAAACAAGCTACCTCCGAAATTAAAGGACCCCGGGAGTTTTGCAATTCCATGTACAATAGGTAATACCAAATTCGAGAGGTGCCTATGTGATTTAGGTGCAAGTGTGAGCCTTATGCCAAAGACCGTCTATCAAAGGCTAAATCTTGTTGACTTGAAACCCACAAGAATGTCATTACAACTAGCCGATAAGACGGTACGCTATCCCGAGGGGATTGCGGAAGATGTGATAGTTATGATAGGTAAGTTCTTTGTCCCGGTAGATTTTGTGGTAGTTGAAATGGAGGAGGATACTCATACTCCTCTCCTATTGGGACGGGACTTCCTAACCACGGCCGATGCAAACATTAATGTCAAAGAAGGAAAAATATCATTTGACATTGGAGGCGAGAAGGTAAATTTTCACATGTTTAATGCCATTAAATTTCCTTCAAATGATAATGATTCTATTTGTAGATTGGATGTATTAGATTCAATTTTAGCTACTCATGAGGAGGAAGAAATGGTGAATGCACAACTCGACTCAGATCTAGAAGAAACCAGGTCTGAAAATGACCAAATTGATGAAATTTTTCCCGAGTGCGGATCATTCACCCGCACTGCGGATCAGCCCAGCCGCACTCAGCCTTCTGAAGCAGCAGACTCGAAAGACCGAGCCCAGTGCGTCCGCACTGAGTATCCACTGCGGATGGTTCACCCGCACTCGCCCAAATCTGAGCAAATCTTCACCATTTCGAGCGATTCCGGCGCACCAAAGGTCGAGCTCAAACCTCTGCCACCTACCCTTCGCTATGAATACTTAGGGGAAGACGAGACATACCCGGTGATTATCAATTCAAAGCTCAACCAAGAACAAACCGAGAAGCTCCTACACGAGCTCAAGCTACATCGGAAGGCAATTGGTTACACAATCGATGATCTAACCGGAATCAGCCCGTCCCTTTGCATGCATAGAATTCTAATGGAGGATGATCACAAACCCACCGTTGAAGCTCAAAGAAGGCTCAATTCGAATCTAAAAGAAGTGGTGAAGAAAGAGATCCTCAAGCTACTTGATGCCGGCATCATCTACCCAATTTCCGATTCTAAGTGGGTAAGCCCGGTTCATGTAGTCCCAAAGAAGGGAGGCACAACAGTGGTGAAGGGTGAGGATGACAAGATGATATCCACGAGGGTGGTCACCGGATGGCGGATGTGCATAGACTACCGAAAACTCAACAATGCAACAAGAAAGGATCACTTTCCTCTACCATTCGTGGACCAAATGCTTGAGAGGCTAGCTAATCACTCACATTTTTGCTACCTTGATGGGTATAGCGGATTCTTTCAAATCCCTATTCACCCCGATGACCAAGAAAAAACGACCTTTACATGCCCTTATGGTACGTTCGCGTACCGTAGGATGCCGTTTGGTCTATGCAATGCCCCGGCCACATTTCAAAGAGCCATGATGGCTATTTTCTCCGATTTATTAGAAAATTCCGTGGAAGTTTTCATGGATGACTTTTCAGTTTTTGGTACTTCTTTTGATGATTGCTTAACTAATTTGATTAAAGTTTTAGAAAGATGTGAGCAGGTCAATTTGGTACTAAATTGGGAGAAGTGCCACTTTATGGTGCAAACGGGGGTGGTTCTAGGCCACGTGGTGTCATCCGAAGGCTTGGAAGTCGACAAAGCAAAGGTGGAGGTGATAGAGAAGTTGCCATACCCGACTTGTGTGAAGGATGTGCGGAGTTTTTTAGGCCATGCGGGGTTCTATCGACGGTTTATTAAGGATTTTTCAAAGATTTGCAAACCTCTTACAAATCTAACTATGAAAGATGCAGAATTTAATTTTGATAAACCTTGCATTGATGCTTTTGACAGGATAAAGAAAGCGCTAATCTCAGCCCCCATTCTTCGCCCACCGAATTGGGATGCACCATTTGAAATTATGTGTGATGCAAGCGACTACGCCGTCGGAGCCGTACTAGGACAAAGGATCGACAACAAGCCACATGTGATCTATTATGCAAGCAAAGTCCTAGACGAAGCACAAATGAACTATACAACCACGGAAAAGGAGTTCTTAGCTGTCATATTTGCTATCAACAAGTTCCGGTCCTACTTGGTGGGATCCAAAGTGGTGGTATACTCCGATCATGCGGCTATCCGATATCTTCTCAACAAGAAAGATGCCAAACCACGTCTAATTCGGTGGATCCTCTTACTACAAGAATTTGACTTGGAAATCAAGGACAAGAAGGGAACCGAAAATTCAGTGGCGGATCATTTGTCTCGCATTACCAATGAATCAAAAGATAACGACATGCCGATTGATGACTCATTCGTAGACGAACAACTATATGCAGTCAACAAACACGAGGCGCCATGGTATGCAGATTTGGTCAACTACCTTACATGCGGTATACTACCTCCCGATTTAACTTACCAACAACGGAAAAAATTCTTTTCTGATGCGAAAAAATATTTTTGGGATGAACCGTTGTTGTTTAAGTTGGGGGTAGATGGGATCCTTAGAAGATGTGTACCCCAAGAAGAAACCGAACAAATCCTAAGATGTTGCCATTCATCCGCCTATGGAGGACACGCTTCCACCGACAAAACCGCCGCCAAAGTTCTTCAAGCCGGGTTCTTTTGGCCCACGCTCTTCCAAGACGCAAGGGAATATGTGCTTAGGTGCGACAAATGCCAAAGGACCGGGAACATATCTAGAAGACATGAAATGCCCCTAAACGGAATACTAGAAGTTGAATTATTTGATGTTTGGGGTATCGATTTTATGGGTCCCTTTCCGAGTTCTTGTAACAACAAATACATACTTGTGGCAGTCGATTACGTGTCAAAATGGGTTGAAGCCATAGCTACACCAACAGCCGATTCCGCCGTGGTAAGAAAACTTTTTAAGCAAATTATATTTCCTAGGTTCGGAGTACCCCGAGTGGTGATAAGTGATGGCGGATCTCATTTCATCAACCGCCAATTTGACGCCCTACTACTCAAGTATGGAGTCAAGCACAAGGTGGCCACACCATATCATCCACAAACGAGCGGCCAAGTCGAGGTGTCCAACCGTGAGATAAAGAGCATCCTCCAAAAGGTGGTGAATATATCAAGGAAGGATTGGTCACTCAAACTAGACGAATCTCTTTGGGCATACCGAACCGCATTCAAAACACCCATAGGTATGACTCCTTTCAAACTTGTGTATGGAAAAGCATGTCATTTGCCGGTCGAGCTTGAGCATAAGGCTTATTGGGCAATAAAGGCTCTAAACTTCGACATGAGGGCGGCCGGTGAAAAGAGAATCCTCAAGTTACACGAATTGGAGGAATTACGCATCAATGCGTATGAAAATGCCAAATTATACAAAGAAAAGACAAAAAGATGGCATGACAAACATATCATGAGGCGAGATTTTCAAGAAGGAGACACGGTTCTATTGTACAACTCAAGACTCCGACTTTTTCCCGGAAAGTTGAGATCAAGATGGACCGGGCCATACAAGGTGAAGAAGGTGTTCAACCATGGCGCAATTGAAATTGAAGGCGATAAAAGTGGAGCATTTAAGGTAAATGGGCATCGTCTCAAACATTTTAATTATGCAAGTCCCATAGGCGAGAAGGAAAGCTTTCGCCTAGATGATCCACAATCTCAATAAGTGAGCACGAATCATGTCGAGCTCACGACGTAAAATTGAGCGCTTCTTGGGAGGCAACCCAAGGTTTTTGTTGTTTTTCTTTACTTTCTGCAATTTATTTTAATTAATTTAATTTTAACTTTCCAAATTTACAATTAACTAACCTTGGGAGACATTCGCAATGAAAAAAAGTCAAAATTTCACCAGTGCGGATGAGAAGCACCCGCACTGCGGATTAATGACACGCACCGAAGGTAAGGTTTTAAAAGTTTTTTTTCGAAATTATATTTTTTTGATCGGTGCGGATGAGAGAAGCCGCACTGCGGATGGGTGCATCCGCACCAGGGGTTCTCTTTAAACCGACCCCTCACCATTTCTTCGCGCCCTTTCGTATCTCAACTCAAAAACTCGATTTTCTCTCTTCCAAACCCGAAAAACCTTCTCCTAAAACCTATTTCTCCTTCTCCTCTCCCTTCTCCACTCTCCACATTTCTTCTTCCCATCTTTACTCCTCCAAAACCGAAGAACTCCTCCTCTCAAGCCGTTCAAAGCACCGCTTCTTCAAAAACTCGAATTTCTTCGTATTATCTCGAAATTTTTGCGATCTACAACGAGGTTTGATCTCTCCTTACTCTAAATTTCATTTATTTGTAGTTAGATCTGTAAAAATGTACAAAAAAATCGACCAAATCGCCCAAAATTTTTGAAAACGGTTAAAAATCCCACGTCAGTGCGGATGGGTCCACCCGCACTCATTCCAGTGCGTCCGCACTCTGTCTGGCAAAACCCCAAAACCAGCCAGGAAGCCAGTGCGGGTGATAGCACACGCAGTGCGAATGAACGGCACCCGCACTGAGGAGTCGGTCAAAACCCTAAAAGTCAGTGGACCAGTGCGGTTGAGAACACACGCAGTGCGGATGAAAGGTACCCGCACTGAGCCCAAAATACATCCAAATCTGCCTAATTTTTAACTCTTTCCAATTTTAAATTGCAGATAAGATGGCACCAAGGGGAGCTAAGCGTATCCGGACCAACAAGGGCAAAGGTCAATCAAGCAACCCTTCCCTTCCATATCCACCCGCCGAGCCGTTGAATGATAACCAACAATTCCGCAAGAACGCGCTCGAGACCCATAGAAGTCTCCAACCATCTCGGTGGATCTGCCGTTACACTCTCGGGCAGTTGGGCATCACCGAAACGGTGCAGATGCTCACCGAACGCTTAGGATTGTGGGACTTCCTATGTGACGAGGTCGACACTTATCGAGCCATCACCATCGAGTTCCTCTCTTCATATGAGTTTGATCGGGCTTCAAGAACCATGAGCTTTAACCTTGGAGGGTACCATGTGTCGATGCACACCACCCAACTATTGGAGGCATTCGACCTAAGCCAGGATAATGTGGAGCAGATGCGAGCCACCCTCGGTTTCTTCCCCGATATGAATGAGCACCAATTCCGCCTCCTAGCAATGCATGATGTCCTCAGTGATCAACGGGTCAAGAACATCTCTCATCCGGCAATTCGTTATCTCCAAAGGGTACTTTCTCACACTCTCTTTGCCCGAGGGGAGACTGTATCGGTCTTCAACGAAGGAGATATGACCTATATTTGCAGTATGCTTCGGCGGAACAATGGGGAGATGGAGTATATGCCACACATCACCTACAACCTTGCCAAGCACATAAAAACAGTGGCCAACAACATACAACCGGGCGGTGTCGTTCGCATTGGAGGAATAATCACCAAGATTGCTCGAGCACTACACATACCAACCGGAGATGATGTGGTGGAAGGTTACACTCGTGTGGACCTTGATGGATTGGTGAGGGCGAGGCTTATTCGATACGATGATACCCAAGAGGCATGGATAAACTTGGGAGTGAACAATATCCGGCACCGTTTGCCTCTCCAAACTGACCTCGACCCAATGAACTATAACACATGGAAGATAGTGGATCCTCCACTTGAGCCACAAGAGCCACCACCACCACCTCCACCAGGCGTTCAAGCAATGCATCCCGATGCTGCTGCACAAGGAGGTATAACAATGCAGCAAATGTGGGAATTTATGCAATCCATGAACCTCAACATAAACAACCGCATGGATGCTTTCGATCGGCGTATAGATGAGGTGGAGACCCATGCCGCAGCAGCCCATTACTATGCCCACCGAGGTTTCATGAACAACAATCCTAACTACGAAGATAACCCACCAACACCGCCGCACCAACGAAGGGCTGCTCAAAGGATGGAGGCACAGTTAGCAAGGCAACGCGAAGCGGCAGCTGCAGCTCAAGCCGCACAAGAAGCCGAGGCCGCAGATCAAGACGATGATCAAGGTGAGAATGACGAGGAAGAAGGGGAGGCATCTGACAGGGATGAGGAGTGATCCCGCACCGCACAGCACCACCACCTTTAGCTTAGTCGAGTATATCATGTTTCTTCTCTCTTATTTAGTTTATTTTCAGCACTGAGGACACTGCTTTATTTAAGCTTGGGGGATGGGAAGAAATTGTATCTGCATGCATGTTTATTTTTCATGCATGTTTATTTTTCAGTATTTTTTCGAAACTTTTTAGGAGTTATAACCTTGATTTTTACTTGACCATGAATAGGGTTAGTAATTTTGAACTTAAATGATTGAGATTGCAAACTTGTCAAGATGTTTTACGAGGTTATGAAAAATAGAGTCTTGCATAATTGGACTTAGTTGTCTAAGAATGCATAAAGTATAAAATCACGTTTAATTTTTGTGTTAAAAGTTGGCAAAAATAAAAGTTTTGACAAAATTTGAGTGATTTTCAAAAAAATTAGATATTTTAATGCGAATTTTAACAAGTTTTTAGAAATACCCTTGGAATAGTTTGAAATAACCACATAATTCGGCGAAAAACTTTGTGGAAATAAAGGATTACGAATTTGAAACATTAGGAGTTTAAATTTATTAAGGAAGCAATTTAGATGTGATATGAATAAATACCCTTGGATATGTGTATTTTTGCGAAAATTGTTCAAAACATTTAAAATTGAAAATTTGCGACTCCTCTTACCTATGATACGGCGACATGACGTACTTATGGTTATGAGTCATTGGCACTCCTGCTCCACTAGTCTCCCGATAAAATTGACATTCGTGTTGGTGGAAGGGTTAGGCAATGAGCATGCAAAGCACCCTTGAATTAGAACGGTTGGGTACAGCTAACTACTTGTAACTAACCGGTGTTTAAATGAGGATTGGGAAAATAGTGCCATGAAATAAAAGAAAAATAGAAAAATCAAAATGAGCAACAAGAACAACAAAAATGTGAATTTTGCAATATGCCAAGCTTAGGGAAATTTTTTCTTCACAAATAAAAATGCATGTCTTTTAGTAAATTTGGATGAATAAAGTTTGCAAATTCTAAACCTTTAAGGAAATGAAAGTTAGAGTAATCGAATTGTGGGGTGAAGTATGATTTACCAAGGGTTGAACTTTAAATTTGTAGAAATTTACATTGAGATTTTAATTTTAGCAAGATCATACAAAAATTTTTCAAATTCTTGAAGGAAAATATGCTTGATATAGGGTTAAATTAAAAGATCGAATTATAGTCCAAGTTAGATATTGCTTGGGGACAAGCAAGGTTCAAGCTTGGGGGATTTTGATAACGCTAAATTATATATACATTTGATCTTGATTTTATCATAAAACAACCTCAAATATCTTGTGTTTAGAATATAAAATGATTAAAATACACCTGGAATCAAGTTACTGCGGTTATTTGGCTTTTCAATACAGGAAATGATGCAAATTGGTGAAAATACCTCTCAGTGCGGATCATCTACCCGCAGTGCGGATGGGTTCGGACGCACTGGAGATTCAGCTCTGCGCAGGATTTTTCCCGAGCGTAGTGCGGACGCACTGAGAGCCGCACTGCGATCCGCACTCAATACTTAGCCAATTTCAGAAACTTCATAACACAGAGTCCAACCGCAGTGCGGGTCATCCATACGCAGCTCCACCCGCACTCATGTGAATTCGCAGAAAATCCAGGAAAGTTAAAAATGGAAATTTAGACCCAGTGCGGGTGAGACCACCCGCAGTGCGGATGGACATGACCCGCAGTCAGCCAGAATTACTCAATTTCAACACGGATTCTATTTTTGGCACTCCAAGGACACGATTTAAGAAGACAAAAATAGACATACTTGCCAGGAAAGAAATGTAAAAAGAGCACCCACTAACTCCACACTCTAGCCTCTAAATTGGACATGATCTCTTGCTTTAAAAGGGGGGCTCATTTCCATTCAAAGGACAACATATCTCATTCTCTCCCTCTCTACACAAACTCTTAGCCATAATTTCTGAAGGAGGTAAAGCTTTCAAGCAAGGAGAAGAAGGATTTCCTGAGCAAGATTCGGCAAGATAGAGGTTTTAGATTCAAAGGGTGTAATTATTCTTTATTCCATTTCCTTTTATCATTTGCCAAACTTTGTGATGTTTTCCTCCAAGAGGGAGTAGTTCTCTCTCTAGGGGTTTAGGTCAATATGCATGAACTTGTTTAATTCTATTTTATTCGATTGTTTGCTTTTATTATGATTGTTTTATCGGATTTGATTGTTAATTTCTGTGATTTAAATAATTTGTGTTAAATACATAATTAGTACTTGAATTGTAGCATCTCGTTTTGGTTTCAAAAGAACCAAAATTGACTAGGATCAATAGGATAGTACCAAATTATGAATGCAAATACCTTAGGTTTAGATTAAGATTCTAACCAATTTAATCTAAGCCGGAACTATAGAAATTAAGGTTAGGGATTTGGTGAAGAACCTAACCGTGAAGTCAAACCCTAATTAGGACATCTCAAATCGAATCGGATATTGGTGTCATGGACTTAATTGTGAAATACCAATATTTGAGGAGAGGAGAGACTAACAAGAGCTTATGGTCGAGGTAGCTAGGATGAAGGACTTAAACGTGAAGTCCGAATTACTTAGACACGTCATTAATTCATGAAAGTGACCCTTAATGACATATTAGGTTAGAAACCTCATCAAATCAAACATGAATTTAAGCAAATACCGAATAAATAGAGTTAACAAGGGATTGTAGACCAAAGACCCCTAGATTCTCTTAACCTTGAAAACAAACCGACTTGTCTTTCTTTTACTTTTACTTCTAATTGTTTAAAAACTCCTTCCTTCGGGTATTGAACCCAACCTTAGGATTTTTAGTACAAACCCCCCCAAATTTACTTTATTGCACTTTATTTTCTTTCTTTTCTGAAATTTATCATCTAAAGTTGAAAATTAAGTATTTATCTTACTCCTTGTGGTTCGATACCCGATAATATACTACACGGTAGGATTGTATACTTGCAATCTAAATCGAAAGTGTATTTGAGGATAAAGCTTTTTATATATACCCTTTGGACGTATCAAGTTTTTGGCGCCGTTGCCGGGGAGTATAGTTTAAATACTGAATTTTTACTTTAGCGATTTATTTCAGATTTTCTTTTACTTTTTGAAAACTAATCTAAGTTCTTTTTCAGCGGTCCATGAGCGCGGGAAATACTCCTTTTCCGACGATTTTCGACGACGAAGAAGAACATCTAAGCATGGAACCACCAATCATAAATCCAGTCATCAACGAGGACGAGCAATCTGTCCATGAAGGACAAGGAAGCAATCCGAGCCGCGTACGAGGAATGACCCCACCTCGTAACGGTAACCACAACAACAATGGCCGAAACAATCAACACGGCCACCGCTTCGGCTTCATTCCTCATGGCCAAGAGCCCAGAGACATTAAGCCCTCTCTCATCCATCTACTTGGCCAAAGTCAATTCGGAGGAGCCCTCAACGAAGATCCACACGCCCACTTGGCAGTTTTCGAAGAACACTGCGGCACTTTTGCCCGAGAAGGAGATGAGCTAGACAACCTCAAACTCAAATGCTTCCACTTATCCCTCCGAGACAACGCAAGAACGTGGCTAAGGACCGTCAACCGGGACAACGTCAACACATGGGACGACATGGAGAGGCTATTTTTAGGAAAATATTTTCCTCCATCCAAGACCCAACATTTCCGGACGAAGATCACAACGTTCAAGCAAGCCGAGGGGGAGTCTCTAACCGAGGCATGGGACCGATGGGCGGAGCTCCAACGCTTGTGCCCTAACCATGGCCTTGACATGTGGTTGCTCTTTCAATTTTTCTATGGAGGTTGTACAATAGCCACTAAAACTCACTTAAATTCTGCTGCAGGTGGAAACATGTCCAAAATGGATCCCGAGCAAGCCATGCTAATGATTGAAGATATGGCGATCAACCAAAGGGAGTGGACAGCCGAGAGAGGTGGACGAGTCTCCAACACCCCGGGAATCATGAAAGTCGATGAAGTCACCGCCTTGAGAGCGCAAATGGAGGCCTTGCAACATCAAATGGCACAAATTCAAAACACAAAAGCCGTAACAAAGAAGGCTCCATGTGGCATATGTGGAGAGGCGACTCATATCACCGCCAATTGCCAAGTCCTTTTGGAAGGAGAAGACGTGGAACAAGTGAACGCCATGTTCTATAATCAAGGTGATAAGAGGAACGACCCGATCTACAATAAGGTTAGGCAAAATGACAATTTCAATTCCAATTCTTACAACCCTAACACAAGGTGGAACCATCCGAACTTCAAATGGAAGACCGAGAATGACAATTCCAACCAATACCGATCCAACCAAAACTCTTACCAAGGTCCCTCTCAACTCTCCAAGTTGGAAAAGATGATGGAAGAGTACATCGATTATCAAAGGAACACCAACATCGACTTCAACAAAAAGTTCGAGTTCTTAGAAACGAAGACAAAAATGCTAGAAACACAAATAGCACAACAAGCTTCTTCATCCTCTCGCCAACAAGGCACGCTTCCGGGCAAGCCGGACATCAACCCTAGGGAGCAAGCAAAAGCTATAACTTTGAGGAGCGGCACGGGATACGAAGGCCCCAAGATGCCCACCATTGAAGAGCAGCAACAACCACCCAAGGAGACACAACCTCCGCCTTCTCTCAATACTGCTACACCGGCATCGAAAGAGTCTCAAGAACCGGGTAATTCTATCCCGGCCAAGGTAAAACCGACTGAAATTCCTAAGTATGTCCCGCCACATAGGTTTATACCTTTCCCTCAAAGGTTAGTAAAGCACAAACTTGACCAACAATATGCCAAATTCGTAGAACACCTCAAGAAATTGAACATTACCATCCCTTTTACCGAAGCAATTACTCACATGCCTTCTTACGCAAAATTTTTGAAAGACATTCTATCAAACAAAAGATCGATTGAGGAAGTAGGCACGGTATCCCTTAATGAGGAGTGTAGCGCTCTTCTCTTAAACAAGCTACCTCCGAAATTAAAGGACCCCGGGAGTTTTGCAATTCCATGTACAATAGGTAATACCAAATTCGAGAGGTGCCTATGTGATTTAGGTGCAAGTGTGAGCCTTATGCCAAAGACCGTCTATCAAAGGCTAAATCTTGTTGACTTGAAACCCACAAGAATGTCATTACAACTAGCCGATAAGACGGTACGCTATCCCGAGGGGATTGCGGAAGATGTGATAGTTATGATAGGTAAGTTCTTTGTCCCGGTAGATTTTGTGGTAGTTGAAATGGAGGAGGATACTCATACTCCTCTCCTATTGGGACGGGACTTCCTAACCACGGCCGATGCAAACATTAATGTCAAAGAAGGAAAAATATCATTTGACATTGGAGGCGAGAAGGTAAATTTTCACATGTTTAATGCCATTAAATTTCCTTCAAATGATAATGATTCTATTTGTAGATTGGATGTATTAGATTCAATTTTAGCTACTCATGAGGAGGAAGAAATGGTGAATGCACAACTCGACTCAGATCTAGAAGAAACCAGGTCTGAAAATGACCAAATTGATGAAATTTTTCCCGAGTGCGGATCATTCACCCGCACTGCGGATCAGCCCAGCCGCACTCAGCCTTCTGAAGCAGCAGACTCGAAAGACCGAGCCCAGTGCGTCCGCACTGAGTATCCACTGCGGATGGTTCACCCGCACTCGCCCAAATCTGAGCAAATCTTCACCATTTCGAGCGATTCCGGCGCACCAAAGGTCGAGCTCAAACCTCTGCCACCTACCCTTCGCTATGAATACTTAGGGGAAGACGAGACATACCCGGTGATTATCAATTCAAAGCTCAACCAAGAACAAACCGAGAAGCTCCTACACGAGCTCAAGCTACATCGGAAGGCAATTGGTTACACAATCGATGATCTAACCGGAATCAGCCCGTCCCTTTGCATGCATAGAATTCTAATGGAGGATGATCACAAACCCACCGTTGAAGCTCAAAGAAGGCTCAATTCGAATCTAAAAGAAGTGGTGAAGAAAGAGATCCTCAAGCTACTTGATGCCGGCATCATCTACCCAATTTCCGATTCTAAGTGGGTAAGCCCGGTTCATGTAGTCCCAAAGAAGGGAGGCACAACAGTGGTGAAGGGTGAGGATGACAAGATGATATCCACGAGGGTGGTCACCGGATGGCGGATGTGCATAGACTACCGAAAACTCAACAATGCAACAAGAAAGGATCACTTTCCTCTACCATTCGTGGACCAAATGCTTGAGAGGCTAGCTAATCACTCACATTTTTGCTACCTTGATGGGTATAGCGGATTCTTTCAAATCCCTATTCACCCCGATGACCAAGAAAAAACGACCTTTACATGCCCTTATGGTACGTTCGCGTACCGTAGGATGCCGTTTGGTCTATGCAATGCCCCGGCCACATTTCAAAGAGCCATGATGGCTATTTTCTCCGATTTATTAGAAAATTCCGTGGAAGTTTTCATGGATGACTTTTCAGTTTTTGGTACTTCTTTTGATGATTGCTTAACTAATTTGATTAAAGTTTTAGAAAGATGTGAGCAGGTCAATTTGGTACTAAATTGGGAGAAGTGCCACTTTATGGTGCAAACGGGGGTGGTTCTAGGCCACGTGGTGTCATCCGAAGGCTTGGAAGTCGACAAAGCAAAGGTGGAGGTGATAGAGAAGTTGCCATACCCGACTTGTGTGAAGGATGTGCGGAGTTTTTTAGGCCATGCGGGGTTCTATCGACGGTTTATTAAGGATTTTTCAAAGATTTGCAAACCTCTTACAAATCTAACTATGAAAGATGCAGAATTTAATTTTGATAAACCTTGCATTGATGCTTTTGACAGGATAAAGAAAGCGCTAATCTCAGCCCCCATTCTTCGCCCACCGAATTGGGATGCACCATTTGAAATTATGTGTGATGCAAGCGACTACGCCGTCGGAGCCGTACTAGGACAAAGGATCGACAACAAGCCACATGTGATCTATTATGCAAGCAAAGTCCTAGACGAAGCACAAATGAACTATACAACCACGGAAAAGGAGTTCTTAGCTGTCATATTTGCTATCAACAAGTTCCGGTCCTACTTGGTGGGATCCAAAGTGGTGGTATACTCCGATCATGCGGCTATCCGATATCTTCTCAACAAGAAAGATGCCAAACCACGTCTAATTCGGTGGATCCTCTTACTACAAGAATTTGACTTGGAAATCAAGGACAAGAAGGGAACCGAAAATTCAGTGGCGGATCATTTGTCTCGCATTACCAATGAATCAAAAGATAACGACATGCCGATTGATGACTCATTCGTAGACGAACAACTATATGCAGTCAACAAACACGAGGCGCCATGGTATGCAGATTTGGTCAACTACCTTACATGCGGTATACTACCTCCCGATTTAACTTACCAACAACGGAAAAAATTCTTTTCTGATGCGAAAAAATATTTTTGGGATGAACCGTTGTTGTTTAAGTTGGGGGTAGATGGGATCCTTAGAAGATGTGTACCCCAAGAAGAAACCGAACAAATCCTAAGATGTTGCCATTCATCCGCCTATGGAGGACACGCTTCCACCGACAAAACCGCCGCCAAAGTTCTTCAAGCCGGGTTCTTTTGGCCCACGCTCTTCCAAGACGCAAGGGAATATGTGCTTAGGTGCGACAAATGCCAAAGGACCGGGAACATATCTAGAAGACATGAAATGCCCCTAAACGGAATACTAGAAGTTGAATTATTTGATGTTTGGGGTATCGATTTTATGGGTCCCTTTCCGAGTTCTTGTAACAACAAATACATACTTGTGGCAGTCGATTACGTGTCAAAATGGGTTGAAGCCATAGCTACACCAACAGCCGATTCCGCCGTGGTAAGAAAACTTTTTAAGCAAATTATATTTCCTAGGTTCGGAGTACCCCGAGTGGTGATAAGTGATGGCGGATCTCATTTCATCAACCGCCAATTTGACGCCCTACTACTCAAGTATGGAGTCAAGCACAAGGTGGCCACACCATATCATCCACAAACGAGCGGCCAAGTCGAGGTGTCCAACCGTGAGATAAAGAGCATCCTCCAAAAGGTGGTGAATATATCAAGGAAGGATTGGTCACTCAAACTAGACGAATCTCTTTGGGCATACCGAACCGCATTCAAAACACTCATAGGTATGACTCCTTTCAAACTTGTGTATGGAAAAGCATGTCATTTGCCGGTCGAGCTTGAGCATAAGGCTTATTGGGCAATAAAGGCTCTAAACTTCGACATGAGGGCGGCCGGTGAAAAGAGAATCCTCAAGTTACACGAATTGGAGGAATTACGCATCAATGCGTATGAAAATGCCAAATTATACAAAGAAAAGACAAAAAGATGGCATGACAAACATATCATGAGGCGAGATTTTCAAGAAGGAGACACGGTTCTATTGTACAACTCAAGACTCCGACTTTTTCCCGGAAAGTTGAGATCAAGATGGACCGGGCCATACAAGGTGAAGAAGGTGTTCAACCATGGCGCAATTGAAATTGAAGGCGATAAAAGTGGAGCATTTAAGGTAAATGGGCATCGTCTCAAACATTTTAATTATGCAAGTCCCATAGGCGAGAAGGAAAGCTTTCGCCTAGATGATCCACAATCTCAATAAGTGAGCACGAATCATGTCGAGCTCACGACGTAAAATTGAGCGCTTCTTGGGAGGCAACCCAAGGTTTTTGTTGTTTTTCTTTACTTTCTGCAATTTATTTTAATTAATTTAATTTTAACTTTCCAAATTTACAATTAACTAACCTTGGGAGACATTCGCAATGAAAAAAAGTCAAAATTTCACCAGTGCGGATGAGAAGCACCCGCACTGCGGATTAATGACACGCACCGAAGGTAAGGTTTTAAAAGTTTTTTTTCGAAATTATATTTTTTTGATCGGTGCGGATGAGAGAAGCCGCACTGCGGATGGGTGCATCCGCACCAGGGGTTCTCTTTAAACCGACCCCTCACCATTTCTTCGCGCCCTTTCGTATCTCAACTCAAAAACTCGATTTTCTCTCTTCCAAACCCGAAAAACCTTCTCCTAAAACCTATTTCTCCTTCTCCTCTCCCTTCTCCACTCTCCACATTTCTTCTTCCCATCTTTACTCCTCCAAAACCGAAGAACTCCTCCTCTCAAGCCGTTCAAAGCACCGCTTCTTCAAAAACTCGAATTTCTTCGTATTATCTCGAAATTTTTGCGATCTACAACGAGGTTTGATCTCTCCTTACTCTAAATTTCATTTATTTGTAGTTAGATCTGTAAAAATGTACAAAAAAATCGACCAAATCGCCCAAAATTTTTGAAAACGGTTAAAAATCCCAAGTCAGTGCGGATGGGTCCACCCGCACTCATTCCAGTGCGTCCGCACTCTGTCTGGCAAAACCCCAAAACCAGCCAGGAAGCCAGTGCGGGTGATAGCACACGCAGTGCGAATGAACGGCACCCGCACTGAGGAGTCGGTCAAAACCCTAAAAGTCAGTGGACCAGTGCGGTTGAGAACACACGCAGTGCGGATGAAAGGTACCCGCACTGAGCCCAAAATACATCCAAATCTGCCTAATTTTTAACTCTTTCCAATTTTAAATTGCAGATAAGATGGCACCAAGGGGAGCTAAGCGTATCCGGACCAACAAGGGCAAAGGTCAATCAAGCAACCCTTCCCTTCCATATCCACCCGCCGAGCCGTTGAATGATAACCAACAATTCCGCAAGAACGCGCTCGAGACCCATAGAAGTCTCCAACCATCTCGGTGGATCTGCCGTTACACTCTCGGGCAGTTGGGCATCACCGAAACGGTGCAGATGCTCACCGAACGCTTAGGATTGTGGGACTTCCTATGTGACGAGGTCGACACTTATCGAGCCATCACCATCGAGTTCCTCTCTTCATATGAGTTTGATCGGGCTTCAAGAACCATGAGCTTTAACCTTGGAGGGTACCATGTGTCGATGCACACCACCCAACTATTGGAGGCATTCGACCTAAGCCAGGATAATGTGGAGCAGATGCGAGCCACCCTCGGTTTCTTCCCCGATATGAATGAGCACCAATTCCGCCTCCTAGCAATGCATGATGTCCTCAGTGATCAACGGGTCAAGAACATCTCTCATCCGGCAATTCGTTATCTCCAAAGGGTACTTTCTCACACTCTCTTTGCCCGAGGGGAGACCGTATCGGTCTTCAACGAAGGAGATATGACCTATATTTGCAGTATGCTTCGGCGGAACAATGGGGAGATGGAGTATATGCCACACATCACCTACAACCTTGCCAAGCACATAAAAACAGTGGCCAACAACATACAACCGGGCGGTGTCGTTCGCATTGGAGGAATAATCACCAAGATTGCTCGAGCACTACACATACCAATAAATTTTCAACTTTAGATGATAAATTTCAGAAAAGAAAGAAAATAAAGTGCAATAAAGTAAATTTGGGGGGGTTTGTACTAAAAATCCTAAGGTTGGGTTCAATACCCGAAGGAAGGAGTTTTTAAACAATTAGAAGTAAAAGTAAAAGAAAGACAAGTCGGTTCGTTTTCAAGGTTAAGAGAATCTAGGGGTCTTTGGTCTACAATCCCTTGTTAACTCTATTTATTCGGTATTTGCTTAAATTCATGTTTGATTTGATGAGGTTTCTAACCTAATATGTCATTAAGGGTCACTTTCATGAATTAATGACGTGTCTAAGTAATTCGGACTTCACGTTTAAGTCCTTCATCCTAGCTACCTCGACCATAAGCTCTTGTTAGTCTCTCCTCTCCTCAAATATTGGTATTTCACAATTAAGTCCATGACACCAATATCCGATTCGATTTGAGATGTCCTAATTAGGGTTTGACTTCACGGTTAGGTTCTTCACCAAATCCCTAACCTTAATTTCTATAGTTCCGGCTTAGATTAAATTGGTTAGAATCTTAATCTAAACCTAAGGTATTTGCATTCATAATTTGGTACTATCCTATTGATCCTAGTCAATTTTGGTTCTTTTGAAACCAAAACGAGATGCTACAATTCAAGTACTAATTATGTATTTAACACAAATTATTTAAATCACAGAAATTAACAATCAAATCCGATAAAACAATCATAATAAAAGCAAACAATCGAATAAAATAGAATTAAACAAGTTCATGCATATTGACCTAAACCCCTAGAGAGAGAACTACTCCCTCTTGGAGGAAAACATCACAAAGTTTGGCAAATGATAAAAGGAAATGGAATAAAGAATAATTACACCCTTTGAATCTAAAACCTCTATCTTGCCGAATCTTGCTCAGGAAATCCTTCTTCTCCTTGCTTGAAAGCTTTACCTCCTTCAGAAATTATGGCTAAGAGTTTGTGTAGAGAGGGAGAGAATGAGATATGTTGTCTTTTGAATGGAAATGAGCCCCCCTTTTAAAGCAAGAGATCATGTCCAATTTAGAGGCTAGAGTGTGGAGTTAGTGGGTGCTCTTTTTACATTTCTTTCCTGGCAAGTATGTCTATTTTTGTCTTCTTAAATCGTGTCCTTGGAGTGCCAAAAATAGAATCCGTGTTGAAATTGAGTAATTCTGGCTGACTGCGGGTCATGTCCATCCGCACTGCGGGTGGTCTCACCCGCACTGGGTCTAAATTTCCATTTTTAACTTTCCTGGATTTTCTGCGAATTCACATGAGTGCGGGTGGAGCTGCGTATGGATGACCCGCACTGCGGTTGGACTCTGTGTTATGAAGTTTCTGAAATTGGCTAAGTATTGAGTGCGGATCGCAGTGCGGCTCTCAGTGCGTCCGCACTACGCTCGGGAAAAATCCTGCGCAGAGCTGAATCTCCAGTGCGTCCGAACCCATCCGCACTGCGGGTAGATGATCCGTACTGAGAGGTATTTTCACCAATTTGCATCATTTCCTGTATTGAAAAGCCAAATAACCGCAGTAACTTGATTCCAGGTGTATTTTAATCATTTTATATTCTAAACACAAGATATTTGAGGTTGTTTTATGATAAAATCAAGATCAAATGTATATATAATTTAGCGTTATCAAAATCAATAGAAGTGCACCAATTTGGCCTACCAGTACAGTATGCCTATCTTTATCATATGCTTTGCACAAGTACATTTATTGTTTTAAAATGTAGCTTGACGAATCATATATGCAAATACAATACTTGACCTAAGGCTGAAAATACACAGTAATATACCAATTTGACTGTATTGTCACATGAAACACTGCGGGATCGCACATCCAACGCTACACAAAGTCCAGTCAACAGAAAAATCAAAGCAACTCGCTACCGAATAATTAATTTAAAGATTTTTGTGACCAATAATAGGAATTAAGAAAAAATGTGATAATCGGACTAATACATATGATTTGGTCACGGTAGAGTATCAACATTCATGATATTATTAGAGTTTCTGGTCTGATGTGGCAGTTTATAATTCAATTTCAGAAATGTGAGAGAGTTTCTTATTTAGAAACTATACATGAAAGTTTCTTATTAAGAAACTGTCTGTTTATAAACTCTATGCTGGTCAAATAATTGGCTCAAATTATTTCTCTTTTATAATTTATTGCAGACGTGGCTTAATATGAATTCTAAAATTAATTTCAGAGATGTAGAGTTTAGAACTTTTGAGATATTAATTTCTAAAAAATAGTTAACAGTTATTTAAAAGCTCATTTGAGTTACTGGGATGCAGAGAGGTACTGAGGTAGATTTGGATCCCTAATTAAGATGGATGAATCAGTATTATTGTGCTTTTAACTTCGTGCAGAATGAAATTGAACGGCCCGGATTTTCCTAGTTCAACTCAAAATTTGAGATATCTCGGGGGATGCGAATTCACGTGCGCCTGGGTACCTTGGGTCATATTTGTTTCCGCTTCCTGATCCGAATTTCATGTAGCCTGTTGTGTTTCGATTATTAGAACGATAATTGAATTAGAAAATAGAAAATGCGCTACAACATAAACCATACAACACGGTTGCACGGATCTTAAAAAAATTACAACGGTGATTTCTTTTAAATTGTTAATCTCATGAGATGTATCACCGTTTTTAAATTAACAAGTTTGCTTTAAAATCAACTCTTTAGAGCATTTACAACGGTGATTTCTTTTAAATTGCTAATCTGATGTGTTAATTGCTAATATTATTGTTGGAATGCACCATAGTTTTTAAATTAACAAGTTTGATTTAAAAGCAACTCTAATTAAATAACTCTAATTAAATTTATGAGATTGAGTGATTTAGAAATTATGAATTCCTTTAATTACTAAACTCAATGACGTGTCTCAAATTAATTGCTAAATATTTGCTGGAATAGAGATGCTCAGAGCTATATATGCTTCCGAATTTAAAATATTATCTTTATTTATCTCGTTGACACAAATTATATTTTTTTTTTGATAAACTTAACAGTGGCAAGGCCGCAGGAGTGACACAAAAGTTATTAGGTCAAAACATATCAACATTAATGTGGAGACAAATTTTGGTTAGATTTTTTTAACGCGCTTCAATCATCGTTACACGAATTGAATTAATATTGAATTAATTGATGCTTTCCACTTTTTCATCTTGTACTGGTCCGGTTTGGTTGATACCTAAATTATAAAATAAAGATTTTAGATCTCAGTTAAGCTGTTAAACGGGATTTAATTTAACCGGATTAAGATGTCATAAGCTGATCTTTAGACCGGTCTAAAATGGAAAAAGTTAAGCCACTTATCAAGGTGGTTTAACGTTTAGTCCACTGCTATGACTTAAGCTTGCAAATATTAAGTATAATATAATTCAAATATCTACAAATTGTCTATCAAACTTGTTAATTATATGATTCTCAAATTACAATAAATTTATATGTTTGTCTAAATATGGAAAACTTCGCATGTGTAGTTTCTACACAATTTGTCTCAAACCAAATTAAACAAATGAGGGTTCTCATAAGGCGTGGCAAGCCAACGTAAAAAATAAAAGAACTTTTTTTTTGGAAATTAAACACTCAAACCGGTTTGGGCCTAAATGCTTGATTGTTGTTGTTGTCGTCTAAATAAGGAACTCGTCTCTAACTTTAATTTTATAGAATGGAAGAATTTCACATATGCAAGATCTAAGGATTGTTGAAGAAGAAATGTATATTTTTGAAATTGTTAGAGAAAAAGTTATTATTTTTTTCAACTATTATAAATACATATTTTGATTATCTATAAGATTCAATATATATTATAATAACGGTTCAGCTTAACCATTTGAATTTCAAATATAATTAAATTGTACTTTGATACTAAGTATATTTTACTATTTTAGTAATATTTCACATCAAATTTGATTTAATCTATATCATATCAACGTAATTCAGATTTTTTTTTTTTGGAAATTAGCTAATTTGTTAACGCTCTGTAAATTTTTACCGGTAACTACACATGTATTAAGCTCCAAACGAAATGAATAACAGTAATTAGCGAATAAATTAAGACCATATAATTTAATCCAAAAAAATATATATACATTAAATACATCATGTATCTAATATTATAAAATATACGAAAATTTATTTTTATCTTATTTATAATTTTAATCCCTTTAATTATTTAAAAAACTTAAATTATTAATTAAATGAAATGAATCCAGTCAATATTTAAGGCTACGTCAACAAAATATTTTAGTTTAACTTATCCTTCGGATGGACTCGATTATCATCGTAAACGACATTAATATTTATATGGACAGGAAATTTCCATGAAAGTGAATTCTCCAAGTTGTAGTGTATATATTTTTTTTAACCTAGTACACTTTCACTAACAGGAAACTTCCAAAAACGATACTACTTTGGCCGACATTTTTATTAATATCCAAAGTTAAATAGAAATTAATATTTATGCTCAGAATTCTAGATTTTTGCCAAAATGCCAAAGCCGGCCACAAAATGGTCGGCTTACGCCCCCCCTAAGCCGGCCATTTTGTGGCCGGCTTACTCTTTTTTTTGTTTTTTTAGAGACACTATGAAGAGCAAGATAATGAAATCTAACACTGAAAATTTGAATTTTTTTGTTTAAATTTTTTTGTAGATTACTTCTATCATTTGGTATCAGAGCGATCGTAAATTCATATAAGATGCAATAATTTTTTTTTTTACGAAATTGATTTTCAATGGTTCGTATAAAAAAAAAATACAGATTCAATTAATTTGATGTATAAATATTTTCTTATAATTTTTTGACGAAAATTCTAAAGGAAAATATTTATTCTCTAATATGTATGCACATATATGTTGATCAAATGTATTTTTTATTGGAGATGCAATATGTTGGAGACATTTAACCAAGAGGCATCATGGCATGGATCACATGGAACTTCTTTTTTGATATGTTGGATCTAATACGCCTTAGTTTGTATGAAATTCTAGTCCAAACTAGATCATAACCAAGGGTTTTGGCAACATGAGCCCAACTTTATGATAATTGGGCCAAACCTTGATCACATAGTTACTAAGTGGTAAGGGCATAACTTTTATACAAACATTGTATTGGATCTTGAGGTGCACTGACATCATTGGTTCCGACTGTTAAGCTGGTCTGGAGGTCCGAGCGGATCCGCCTGACCAGACCAGTCAAGCCTTGGATTTTCTGCAGCACTTTCAGTGGCTGCCGGGGCTGTGCGTGCGGAACCACATGTTGTTTATTCTCATACGCATGCATCTGTGCGGCAGCTGCTTCTGCCTGGTTCCAGGCTGTGGTGCTTCTCTTTAGGTGAGGAGTCTCCCCCAAGTGTTCCTATTATATATGATGGGCTTGAGAGGGAGTCGGTCTCGCCGCTCTTGTGCTTGGCGAAGAAAAGAGCTTGTGTTCCGGGAAAAATACGGGATGCTCGCATCCATGCTAGGTCCATGTCTACCTTGATGTCCACGGCGTGGTAGAGAGTCGAGAGGGACTGGGAGGTTGAGCTTTTGTGCAATGAAGTGCACAACTCCCGCGAGTCCCACTGAGCCAGTGGCCTTCTTGTTGTGTACTGCCGTTACGATGTTATCGGCTAGAAAGTAGACGACGTTAGGTCGCTCCGTTCCAAAGCAGGCGAGCCAGTAGAGTGCGAAATGCACGAAGAATAGGTCCCACTAGTTCACCACGGCTTAAGTCTCGCCGCGTACGAAGACAGAGTTGGAGAGGGCACGGTGAAAGTACTGAAGAGTGGTGTGCCGGATGGCATTGCTTTTCCGGTTTCTCTCACGGGAGGGTGCACCGCTAATATATTCCCAAGTGTCCTTCAGCTTTTCGATGTTGTACTGGTGGACACCATCGGTAGGAAAACCTAAGAGTTGATTGAATTTCTCGAGGGTATAGCTGTACCTTCGGCCGATGAGTTCGAAGCTGACTTGCTCTCTACTCTTGTTAAATTCAAATGTGGAGAGGAACTCATAGGTTGGCTCCACAAATGCATCACGCGTTCTCAGCCCAATCAAGAAGTCCCAAATGCCCAATGTTTCGGCCAAAGATTCGAATTGGTCATAAATTTCGATATTTATCATGGTGGGTGGATGGATGACCCGCAATTTTTCAAGCTCCCTCTTCCTGAGCCTCTCGCGTGCGTCCTCCACATTAGAAGGAGGTGAGGAACCCGAGACATTTATTGAGTCATCTTAGGAGGAGGATTCATTCTCGCTTGGTTGATTGGCAAACAATGGGTCAGAGACTGAGTTATTGTCGGATGAGGAAGAGGAAGAAGAACCACCCGAAGCAACCTCTTTGGCTTTATACGTGATATTTTTGGTCTTCATGGTATTCAGTGGGCAATGAGGGAGTAAAAGGAAGAGAAAGTGGCTGCGGTAGCACTGGGGTTTGGAGAGGTGGCTGTGTTGTCTTCTCTGGTGGTGGTGGTGCTTCTCTTTGGGTGAGGAGTCTCCCCCAAGTGTTCCTATCATTATATATGATGGGCTCGAGAGGGAGTCGGGTCTCACTGCTCTTGTGCTTGGCGAAGAAAGGGGCTTGTGTTTAGAGAAGAATGCGGGATGCTCGCATCCATGCTAGGTCCATGTCTACCTTGATGTCCACGGCGTGGTAGAGATGGTCGAGAGGGACTGGGAGGTTGAGCTTTTGTGCAATGAACTGCACAACTCCCGCGAGTCCCACTGAGCCACCGTTACAATGTTGTCGGCTAGAAAGTAGCTGACGTTAGGTCGCTTCGTCCCAAAGACGGCTAGCCGGTAGAGTGCGAAATGCACGAAGGATAGGTCCAAATAGTTCAACACGTCTTGAGTCTCGCCGCGTGCGAAGACAGAGTTGGAGAGGGCACGGTGGAAGTACTGAAGAGTGGTGTGCCCGATGGCAATGTTTTTCCAATTTCTCTCACGGGAGGGTGCACCGCTAATATATTCCCATGTGTCCTTCAGTTTTTCGATGTTCTACTGGTGGACACCATCGGTAGGGAAACCCAAGAGTTGATTGATTTCCTCGAGGGTACAGTTGTACCTTCGGCCGATGAGTTCGAAGCTGACTTGCTCTCTACTCTTGTTAAATTCAAATGTGGAGAGGAACTCATAGGTTGGCTCCACGAAGTCATCACACGTCCTCAGTCCAATCAAGAAGTCCCAGATGACCAAGGTTTCGGCCAAAGATTGGAATTGGTCATAAATTCCGATGTTTATCATGGTGGGTGGATGGATGACCCGAAATTTTTCAAGCTCTCTCTTCCTGAGCCTCTCGCATGCGTCCTCCACGTCAGGAGGAGGTGAGGAACTCGAGGCATCCATTGAGTCATCTTGGGAGGATGATTCATTCTCGCTTGATTGATTGGGCATACAGTGGGTCAGAGACTGAGTTATTGTCGGAGGAGGAAGAGTAAGAAGAACCACCCGAAGCAACCTCTTTGGCTTTATTCCTGAGGTTTATGGTTTTCATGGTATTCAGTGGGCAAGGAGGGAGTAAAAGGAAGAAAAGTGGCAGCGGCAGCACTGGGGTTTGGAGAGGTGGCTGTGCTGGCTCCTCTGGTGGTGGTGGTGCTTCTCTTTGGGTGATGAGTCTCCCCCAAGTGTTCCTATCATTATATCTGATGGGCTCGAGAGGGAGTCGGGTCTCGCCGCTCTTGTGCTTGGCGAAGAAAGGGGCTTGTGTTCCGGGAAGAATGCGGGATGCTCGCATCCATGCTAGGTCAATGTCTAACTTGATGTCCACGGCGTGTGGTAGAGATCGTCAAGAGGGACTGAGAGGTTGAGATTTTGTGCAATGAAGTGCACAACTCCCGCGAGTCCCACTGAGCCAGTGGCCTTCTTGTTGTGTACCACCGTTACGATGTTGTCAGCTAGAAAGTAGCCGACATTAGGTCGCTTCGTTCCGAAGCCGGCCAGCTGATAGAGTGCGAAATGCACAAAGGATAGTTCCAAATAGTTCACCGCGGCTTGAGTCTCGTCGCGTGCGAAGATAGAGTTGAAGAAGGCACGGTGGACTGAAGAGTGATCTGCCGGATGGCATTGCTTTTCTGGTTTCTCTCACGGGAGGGTGCACCGCTAATATAATTCCAAGTGTCCTTCAGCTTTTCGATGTTATACTAGTGGATACCATCCGTAGGTTAATTCGAGAGTTGATTGAATTCCTCGATGGTACAGCTGTACCTTCGGTCGATGAGTTCGAAGTTGACTTGCTCTCTACTCTTGTTAAATTCAAATGTGGAGAGTAACTAATAGGTTGGCTCCACGAAGGCATCACAAGTCCTCAGCCCAATTAAGAAGTCCCAGATGCCCAAGGTTTCGGCCAAAGATTGGAATTGGTCATAAATTCCGATGTTTATCATGGTGGGTGGATCGATGACCCGCAATGTTTCAAACTCCCTCTTCTTGAGCCTCTCGCATGCGACCTCCACGTCAGGAGAAGGTGAGGAACCCGAGGCATCCATTGGGTCATCTTGGGAGGAGGATTCAATCTCGCTTGGTCGATTGGCATACAGTGGGTTAGAGACTGAGTTATTGTCGGAGGAGGAAGAGTAAGAAGAATCACAGGAAGCAACCTCTTTGGCTTTATTCCTGAGGTTTCTGGTCTTCATGGTATTCAGTGGGCAAGGAGGGAGTAAAAGGAAGAGAAAGTGGGAGCAGCAGCACTGGGGTTTCAAGAGGTGGCTATGCTGGCTCCTCTGGTAGTGGTGGTGCTTCTTTTTGGGTGAGGAGTCTCCCCCAAGTGTTCCTATCATTATATATGATGGACTCTAGAGGGAGTCGGGTCTCGCCGCTCTTGTTCTTGGCGAATAAAGGGGCTTGTGTTCAGGGAAGAATGCGAGATGCTCGCATCCATGCTAGGTCCATGTCTACCTTGATGTTCACGTCGTGGTAGAGATGGTCGAGAGGGACTGGGAGGTTGAGCTTTTGTGCAATGAAGTGCACAACTCCCGCGAGTCCCACTGATCCAGTGGCTTTCTTGTTGTGTACCACCGTTACGATGTTATCAGCATGAAAGTAGCCGATGATAGGTCGCTCCGTTCCAAAGCCGGCTAGCCGGTAGAGTGCGAAATGCACGAAGAATAGGTCTAAATAGTTCAACACGTCTTGAGCCTCGCCGCGTGCGAAGACAGAGTTGGAGAGGGCACGGTGGAAGTACTGAAGAGTGGTGTGCCGGATGGCAATGTTTTTCTGATTTCTCTCACGGGAGGGTGCATCGCTAATATATTCCCATGTGTCCTTCAGTTTTTCGATGTTGTACTGGTGGACACCATCGGTAGGGAAACCCAAGAGTTGATTGATTTCCTCGAGGGTACAGCTGTACCTTCGGCCGATGAGTTCGAAGCTGACTTGCTCTCTACTCTTGTTAAATTCAAATGTGGAGAGGAACTCATAGGTTGGCTCCACGAAGGCATCACACGTCCTCAGTCCAATCAAGAAGTCCCAGATGCCCAAGGTTTCGGCCAAAGATTGGAATTGGTCATAAATTCCGATGTTTATCATGGTGGGTGGATGGATGACCCGTAATTTTTCAAGCTCTCTCTTCCTGAGCCTCTCGCATGCGTCCTCCACGTCAGGAGGAGGTGAGGAACGCGAGACATCCATTGAGTCATCTTGGGAGGATGATTCATTCTCGCTTGATTGATTGGCATAAGGGTCAGAGACTGAGTTATTGTCGGGGGAGGAAGAGTAAGAAGAACCACCCGAAGCAACCTCTTTGTCTTTATTCCTGAGGTTTATGGTTTTTATGGTATTCAGTGGGCAAGGAGGGAGTAAAAGGAAGAAAAGTGGCAGCGGCAGCACTGGGGTTTGGAGAGGTGGCTGTGCTGGCTCCTCTGGTGGTGGTGGTGCTTTTCTTTGGGTGAGGAGTCTCCCCCAAGTGTTCCTATCATTATATCTGATGGGCTCGAGAGGGAGTCGGGTCTCGCCGCTCTTGTGCTTGGCGAAGAAAGGGGCTTGTGTTCCGGGAAGAATGCGGGATGCTCGCATCTATGCTAGGTCAATGTCTAACTTGATGTCCACGGCGTGTGGTAGAGATCGTCGAGAGGGACTGAGAGGTTGAGATTTTGTGCAATTAAGTGCACAACTCCCGCGAGTCCCACTGAGCCAGTGGCCTTCTTGTTGTGTACCACCGTTACGATGTTGTCAGCTAGAAAGTAGCCGACATTAGATCGCTTCGTTCTAAAGCCGGCCAGCCGATAGAGTGCGAAATGCACGAATGATAGTTCCAAATAGTTCACCACGGCTTGAGTCTCGTCGCGTGCGAAGATAGAGTTGAAGAAGGCACGGTGGAAGTACTGAAGAGTGATGTGCCGGATGGCATTGCTTTTCTGGTTTCTCTCACGGGAGGGTGCACCGCTAATATAATTCCAAGTGTCCTTCAGCTTTTCGATGTTGTACTGGTGGACACCATCGGTAGGGAAATCTGTGAGTTGATTGATTTCCTCGAGGATACAGCTGTACCTTCGGTCGATGAGTTCGAAGTTGACTTGCTCTCTACTCTTGTTAAATTCAAATGTGGAGAGTAACTCATAGGTTGGCTCCACGAAGGCATCACGCGTCCTCAGCCCAATCAAGAAGTCCCAGATGACCAAGGTTTCGGCCAAAGATTGGAATTGGTCATAAATTCCGATGTTTATCATGGTGGGTGGATGGGTGACCCGCAATTTTTCAAGCTCTCTCTTCCTGAGCCTCTCGCATGCGTCCTCCACGTCAGGAGGAGGTGAGGAACTCGAGGCATCCATTGAGTCACCTTGGGAGGATGATTCATTCTCGCTTGATTGATTGGCATACAGTGGGTCAGAGACTGAGTTATTGTCGGAGCAGGAAGAGTAAGAAGAACCACCCGAAACAACCTCTTTGGCTTTATTCCTGAGGTTTATGGTTTTCATGGTATTCAGTGGGCAAGGAGGGAGTAAAAGGAAGAAAAGTGGCAGCGGCAGCACTGGGGTTTGGAGAGGTGGCTGTGCTGGCTCCTCTGGTGGTGGTGCTTCTCTTTGGGTGATGAGTCTCCCCCAAGTGTTCCTATCATCATATCTGATGGGCTCGAGAGGGAGTCGGGTCTCGCCGCTCTTGTGCTTGGCGAAGAAAGGGGCTTGTGTTCCGGAAAGAATGCGGGATGCTCGCATCCATGCTAGGTCAATGTCTAACTTGATGTCCACGGCTTATGGTAGAGATCGTCGAGAGGGACTGAGAGGTTGAGATTTTGTGCAATGAAGTGCAGAACTCCCGCGAGTCCCACTGAGCCAGTGGCCTTCTTGTTGTGTACCACCGTTACGATGTTGTCATCTAGAAAGTAGCCGACATTAGGTCGCTTCGTTCCAAAGTCGGCCAGCCGATAGAGTGCGAAATGCACGAAGGATAGTTCCAAATAGTTCACCACGGCTTGAGTCTCGTCGCGTGCGAAGATAGAGTTGAAGAAGGCACGGTGGAAGTACTGAAGAGTGATGTGTCGGATTTCATTGCTTTTCTGGTTTCTCTCACGTGATGTGCACCGCTAATATAATTCCAAGTGTCCTTCAGCTTTTCGATGTTGTACTGGTGGACACCATTGGTAGGGAAATCTGAGAGTTGATTGATTTCCTCGAGGGTACAGCTGTACCTTCGGTCGATGAGTTCGAAGTTGACTTGCTCTCTACTCTTGTTAAATTCAAATGTGGAGAGTAACTCATAGGTTGGCTCCACGAAGGCATCACGCGTCCTCAGCCCAATCAAGAAGTCCCAGATGCCCAAGGTTTCGGCCAAAGATTGGAATTGGTCATAAATTCCGATGTTTATCATGGTGGGTGGATAGATGACCCGCAATGTTTCAAGCTCCCTCTTCTTGAGCCTCTCGCATGCGTCCTCCGCGTCAGGAGAAGGTGAGGAACCCGAGGCATCCATTGGGTCATCTTGGGAGGAGGATTCAATCTCGCTTGGTCGATTGGCATACAGTGGGTTAGAGACTGAGTTATTGTCGGAGGAGGAAGAGTAAGAAGAATCACAGGAAGCAACCTCTTTGGCTTTATTCCTGAGGTTTCTGGTCTTCATGGTATTCAGTGGGCAAGGAGGGAGTAAAAGTAAGAGAAAGTGGGAGCAGCAGCACTGGGGTTTCAAGAGGTGGCTATGCTGGCTCCTCTGGTAGTGGTGGTGCTTCTCTTTGGGTGAGGAGTCTCCCCCAAGTGTTCCTATCATTATATATGATGGACTCTAGAGGGAGTCGGGTCTCGCCGCTCTTGTTCTTGGCGAATAAAGGGGCTTGTGTTCAGGGAAGAATGCGGGATGCTCGCATCCATGCTAGGTCCATGTCTACCTTGATGTTCACGTCGTGGTAGAGATGGTCGAGAGGGACTGGGAGGTTGAGCTTTTGTGCAATGAAGTGCACAACTCCCGCGAGTCCCACTGATCCAGTGGCTTTCTTGTTGTGTACCACCGTTACGATGTTATCAGCATGAAAGTAGCCGATGATAGGTCGCTCCGTCCCAAAGCCGGCTAGCCGGTAGAGTGCGAAATGCACGAAGAATAGGTCTAAATAGTTCAACACGTCTTGAGCCTCGCCGCGTGCGAAGACAGAGTTGGAGAGGGCACGGTGGAAGTACTGAAGAGTGGTGTGCCGGATGGCAATGTTTTTCCGATTTCTCTCACGGGAGGGTGCACCGCTAATATATTCCCATGTGTCCTTCAGTTTTTCGATGTTGTACTGGTGGACACCATCGGTAGGGAAACCCATGAGTTGATTGATTTCCTCGAGGGTACAGCTGTACCTTCGGCCGATGAGTTCGAAGCTGACTTGCTCTCTACTCTTGTTAAATTCAAATGTGGAGAGGAACTCATAGGTTGGCTCCACGAAGGCATCACACGTCCTCAGTCCAATCAAGAAGTCCCAGATGCCCAAGGTTTCGGCCAAAGATTGGAATTGGTCATAAATTCCGATGTTTATCATGGTGGGTGGATGGATGACCCGTAATTTTTCAAGCTCTCTCTTCCTGAGCCTCTCGCATGCGTCCTCCACGTCAGGAGGAGGTGAGGAACGCGAGACATCCATTGAGTCATCTTGGGAGGATGATTCATTCTCGCTTGATTGATTGGCATAAGGGTCAGAGACTGAGTTATTGTCGGGGGAGGAAGAGTAAGAAGAACCACCCGAAGCAACCTCTTTGTCTTTATTCCTGAGGTTTATGGTTTTTATGGTATTCAGTGGGCAAGGAGGGAGTAAAAGGAAGAAAGGTGGCAGCGGCAGCACTGGGGTTTGGAGAGGTGGCTGTGCTGGCTCCTCTGGTGGTGGTGGTGCTTTTCTTTGGGTGAGGAGTCTCCCCCAAGTGTTCCTATCATTATATCTGATGGGCTCGAGAGGGAGTCGGGTCTCACCGCTCTTGTGCTTGGCGAAGAAAGGGGCTTGTGTTCCGGATGCGGGATGCTCGCATCCATGCTAGGTCAATGTCTAACTTGATGTCCACGGCGTGTGGTAGAGATCGTCGAGAGGGACTGAGAGGTTGAGATTTTGTGCAATTAAGTGCACAACTCCCGCGAGTCCCACTGAGCCAGTGGCCTTCTTGTTGTGTACCACCGTTACGATGTTGTCAGCTAGAAAGTAGCCGACATTAGATCGCTTCGTTCTAAAGCCGGCCAGCCGATAGAGTGCGAAATGCACGAATGATAGTTCCAAATAGTTCACCACGGCTTGAGTCTCGTCGCGTGCGAAGATAGAGTTGAAGAAGGCACGGTGGAAGTACTGAAGAGTGATGTGCCGGATGGCATTGCTTTTCTGGTTTCTCTCACGGGAGGGTGCACCGCTAATATAATTCCAAGTGTCCTTCAGCTTTTCGATGTTGTACTGGTGGACACCATCGGTAGGGAAATCTGTGAGTTGATTGATTTCCTCGAGGATACAGCTGTACCTTCGGTCGATGAGTTCGAAGTTGACTTGCTCTCTACTCTTGTTAAATTCAAATGTGGAGAGTAACTCATAGGTTGGCTCCACGAAGGCATCACGCGTCCTCAGCCCAATCAAGAAGTCCCAGATGACCAAGGTTTCGGCCAAAGATTGGAATTGGTCATAAATTCCGATGTTTATCATGGTGGGTGGATGGGTGACCCGCAATTTTTCAAGCTCTCTCTTCCTGAGCCTCTCGCATGCGTCCTCCACGTCAGGAGGAGGTGAGGAACTCGAGGCATCCATTGAGTCACCTTGGGAGGATGATTCATTCTCGCTTGATTGATTGGCATACAGTGGGTCAGAGACTGAGTTATTGTCGGAGCAGGAAGAGTAAGAAGAACCACCCGAAACAACCTCTTTGGCTTTATTCCTGAGGTTTATGGTTTTCATGGTATTCAGTGGGCAAGGAGGGAGTAAAAGGAAGAAAAGTGGCAGCGGCAGCACTGGGGTTTGGAGAGGTGGCTGTGCTGGCTCCTCTGGTGGTGGTGGTGCTTCTCTTTGGGTGATGAGTCTCCCCCAAGTGTTCCTATCATTATATCTGATGGGCTCGAGAGGGAGTCGGGTCTCGCCGCTCTTGTGCTTGGCGAAGAAAGGGGCTTGTGTTCCGGAAAGAATGCGGGATGCTCGCATCCATGCTAGGTCAATGTCTAACTTGATGTCCACGGCTTATGGTAGAGATCGTCGAGAGGGACTGAGAGGTTGAGATTTTGTGCAATGAAGTGCAGAACTCCCGCGAGTCCCACTGAGCCAGTGGCCTTCTTGTTGTGTACCACCGTTACGATGTTGTCATCTAGAAAGTAGCCGACATTAGGTCGCTTCGTTCCAAAGTCGGCCAGCCGATAGAGTGCGAAATGCACGAAGGATAGTTCCAAATAGTTCACCACGGCTTGAGTCTCGTCGCGTGCGAAGATAGAGTTGAAGAAGGCACGGTGGAAGTACTGAAGAGTGATGTGTCGGATTTCATTGCTTTTCTGGTTTCTCTCACGTGATGTGCACCGCTAATATAATTCCAAGTGTCCTTCAGCTTTTCGATGTTGTACTGGTGGACACCATTGGTAGGGAAATCTGAGAGTTGATTGATTTCCTCGAGGGTACAGCTGTACCTTCGGTCGATGAGTTCGAAGTTGACTTGCTCTCTACTCTTGTTAAATTCAAATGTGGAGAGTAACTCATAGGTTGGCTCCACGAAGGCATCACGCGTCCTCAGCCCAATCAAGAAGTCCCAGATGCCCAAGGTTTCGGCCAAAGATTGGAATTGGTCATAAATTCCGATGTTTATCATGGTGGGTGGATAGATGACCCGCAATGTTTCAAGCTCCCTCTTCTTGAGCCTCTCGCATGCGTCCTCCGCGTCAGGAGAAGGTGAGGAACCCGAGGCATCCATTGGGTCATCTTGGGAGGAGGATTCAATCTCGCTTGGTCGATTGGCATACAGTGGGTTAGAGACTGAGTTATTGTCGGAGGAGGAAGAGTAAGAAGAATCACAGGAAGCAACCTCTTTGGCTTTATTCCTGAGGTTTCTGGTCTTCATGGTATTCAGTGGGCAAGGAGGGAGTAAAAGGAAGAGAAAGTGGGAGTGGCCGCACTGGGGTTTCAAGAGGTGGCTATGCTGGCTCCTCTGGTAGTGGTGGTGCTTCTCTTTGGGTGAGGAGTCTCCCCCAAGTGTTCCTATCATTATATATGATGGACTCTAGAGGGAGTCGGGTCTCGCCGCTCTTGTGCTTGGCGAATAAAGGGGCTTGTGTTCAGAGAAGAATGTGGGATGCTCGCATCCATGCTAGGTCCGTGTCTACCTTGATGTCCACATCGTGGTAGAGATGGTAGAGAGGGACTGGGAGGTTGAGCTTTTGTGCAATGAAGTGCACAACTCCCGCGAGTCCCACTGATCCAGTGGCTTTCTTGTTGTGTACCACCGTTACGATGTTATCAGCATGAAAGTAGCCGATGATAGGTCGCTCCGTCCCAAAGCCGGCTAGCCGGTAGAGTGCGAAATGCACGAAGGATAGGTCCAAATAGTTCAACACGTCTTGAGTCTCGCCGCGTGCGAAGACAGAGTTGGAGAGGGCACGGTGGAACTACTGAAGAGTAGTGTGCCGGATGGCAATGTTTTTCTGATTTCTCTCACGGGAGTGTGCACCGCTAATATATTCCCATGTGTCCTTCAGTTTTTCGATGTTGTACTGGTGGACACCATCGGTAGGGAAACCCAAGAGTTAATTGATTTCCTCGAGGGTACAACTGTACCTTCGGCCGATGAGTTCGAAGCTGACTTGCTCTCTACTCTTGTTAAATTCAAATGTGGAGAGGAACTCATAGGTTGGCTCCACGAAGGCATCACACGTCCTCAGTCCAATCAAGAAGTCCCAGATGCCCAAGGTTTCGGCCAAAGATTGGAATTGGTCATAAATTCTGATGTTTATCATTGTGGGTGGATGGATGACCCGCAATATTTTAAGCTCTCTCTTCCTGAGCCTCTCGCATGCGTCCTCCACGTCAGGAGGAGGTGAGGAACTCGAGGCATCCATTGAGTCATCTTGGGAGGACGATTCATTCTCGCTTGATTGGTCAGAGACTGAGTTATTGTCGGAGGAGGAAGAGTAAGAAGAATCACCCGAAGCAACCTCTTTGGCTTTATTCCTGAGGTTTATTGTTTTCATGGTATTCAGTGGGCAAGGAGGGAGTAAAAGGAAGAAAAGTGGCAGCGGCAGCACTGGGGTTTGGAGAGGTGGCTGTGCTGGCTCCTCTGGTGGTGGTGGTGCTTCTCTTTGGGTGAGGAGTCTCCCCCAAGTGTTCCTATCATTATATTTGATGGGCTCGAGAGGGAGTCGGGTCTCGGCGCTCTTTTGCTTGGCGAAGAAATGGGCTTGTGTTCCGGGAAGAATGCGGGATGCTCGCATCCATGCTAGGTCAATGTCTAACTTGATGTCCACGGCGTGTGGTAGAGATCGTCGAGAGGGACTGAGAGGTTGATATTTTGTGCAATGAAGTGCACAACTCCCGCGAGTCCCACTGAGCCAGTGGCCTTCTTGTTGTGTACCACCGTTACGATGTTGTCAGCTAGAAAGTAGCCGACATTAGGTCGCTTCATTCCAAAGCCGGCCAGCCGATAGAGTGCGAAATGCACGAAGGATAGTTCCAAATAGTTCACCACGGCTTGAGTCTCGTCGCGTGCGAAGATAGAGTTGAAGAAGGCACGGTGGAAGTACTGAAGAGTGATGTGCCGGATGGCATTGCTTTTCTGGTTTCTCTCACGGGAGGGTGCACCGCTAATATAATTCCAAGTGTCCTTCATCTTTTCGATGTTGTACTGGTGGACACCATCGGTAGGGAAACCCAAGAGTTGATTGATTTCCTCGAGGGTACAGCTGTACCTTCGGCCGATGAGTTCGAAGCTGACTTGTTCTCTACTCTTGTTAAATTCAAATGTGGAGAGGAACTCATAGGTTGGCTCCATGAAGGCATCACACGTCCTCAGTCCAATCAAGAAGTCCCAGATGCCCAAGGTTTTGGCCAAAGGTTGGAATTGGTCATAAATTCTGATGTTTATCATGGTGGGTGGATGGATGAATTGGTCATAAATTCCGATGTTTATCATGGTGGGTGGAATTGGTCATAAATTCCGATGATTACTTTTCAGCCCGATCCGACCGTCGGAAATAGAGTTTTCGAACTTTCTTTACAATCTCAGAGTTTTTAGGGTCTTTTCGTGCATCATTTACTATTTTGATTTTGCACGATTAAAGTTTACTGGTACAAAATAATTGTTTGAAATTTGGGCATAAAAGTAATTGTTCTGTGACTGGTGTTAATTTTTCTGAATGGAGAGAACAAGTCAATTTCCATTTAGGTGTTCAGGATCTTGACTTGGCACTCCTTGAAGATAAACCTGTTGCTCTTACAACAGCTAGTACTGAGGTAGAAAAATCACACCATAAAGTATGGGAACGCAGTAACAGATTGAGCCTTATGTTTATTAAGATGACTGTTGCTAACAACATCAAGTCAACAATTCCACAAACAGAAAGTGCTAAGGAATATATGCAGTTTGTGGAAGAGCGTTTTCGACAATTGATATCTACCTTTTCTGAAATACTAACTATTATCAAATTATAATTTTGTAGAATGTGACAAACCAACCGCATTACACCAAGGATCAGATCGACGATGTGCGGTGCATGTGGGCAAGGTGGTTTACCATGGAATTTTGTAATCCTCGATATGGATTTGCATAGATTTGTAATAAAAATATGTTTCGAATGAATTTATTGCTATATGAATTTTGTATAAATTTAGTATATGAATTTCTTGCTAATTAATCTGTTTCGAATGAATTTATTGCTATATGGAATTTTGTATAATTTCTGTCGCAAAAAATTGGCTAGCAAAGCTGGAGGCTAGCCCAAAAACAAAATATACAAAAAAAAAAATTAGCTATTATACACGGATATTTCACAATCGTCCGTGTACGATAGAAAAAACAAAAAAAATTAGCTATTGCACACGGATATTTAACAAATGTCCGTGTATAATAGCTAAGAGAGCTACACGGACATTTAATACAAATCCGTGTGCAATAGTAATCATACACGGATATTTTAGAAAAATCCGTGTATGATAGCCTTGCTGGAGGCGAAATAAAATCTTCAATTATTTGTACACGGATATTTACCAAACGTCTGTGTATAATAGCTAAGATAGCTACACGGACTTTTAATACAAAGCCGTGTAGAAAGAGTAAACGTACACGGTTAATTAGGGGATATCCGTGTAGCTCGGTAACTTGGAGAGCGACACCGGCAGGTTTTTGTACACGGTTAATTAGGGGATATCCGTGTAGAAATCATTATAATCACACACGGTTAAATATCCGTGTGTAGTTTCTGACCTATTCATACACCTTGGCTTTAAACACGGCAGGAAATCCGTGTAGCTCTTCCATTAATGTCCGTGTGCAATCTCTTTTTCTGTAGTAGTGTAGAAAGCCTAGAAATGACTTTATCAACGAGCTTCTCATTGTTGATATTGGTTGAAGTTTCACAAACTTGTTGCTCTGAGGATCGACTGGTATTTAGTAATAAGCATACCTCTTCCAAAGTGTCGAAATATGGTATATACTCTCCGCATAATAGAAGTTTAGGATGATACTGCAAATTAATAATGAGCATTACATTCCTTGAATTCATTTGACCATCTTAACATGCATTATGCACCATTATAACAATTCAAGATGGTGCTGCAAATAAATAATGGACATTAGATTCATTAATTATATTGACCATCTTTAACTCTTTACTGATTTTTTAGCCTTTTCCGTTTGTTGTATCTTTCCCTCCCCGTTTGTAAATAAAAAATAAGTTAGAGAAAGGAATCCAATTGTGTCAGAACTAAGAAGGGATGCTAAACCTATCATGCATATATAGAGAATGAATTCAGTGCCTACCTCCCTCCACAAATCCGAACAGATGCGGATAGTTTTGTTTTCATTATCCCAATGGAAGGTCGGAGAACTTGTCTCTGCAAGTAATGAATACAATTGCTTGTAATCACGCAAGCGTTCTTTCAAGAAATCAATTTGAAAGCTGCATCTTGTTGAATTTTTTAGGCCATTCTGGATTCTAAGCCATGCCTGGTCTGTCACATTGCCTTCAGAAATAGTATCATCTTGGCAAAGCTCGAGCAACAAATGTAATAGTACTTTAGCATGCTCTTCTCTCCATCCAGATGTGAATGCATCATCATAATCGTAGTAATCATTTTCAGGTCCTTGCCGCGGCCTTTCAATTCTTCAAGCATGTATAAGCAGGACATTTAAATACATAAAGAAATAAGAAATCAGGATCTTGCATTTACAATTAAATTTGGTAATTCAGATTACTATTACTGCACGCATCAATTTTTAAACGATATAAATGTAACATATGCATTTTTACTCAGAACATATATCTTTGATCCTCAAATATATATTGCCCTACGACTCCTTGGAGCATTTCAACAAAAATTTAAATAATATTGAAGTTACAGCATGCGAGAGTTGTGTGTATTTTTTTCTTCATTTAATTATATTACGCTATAAAAGCTTCTATGACATATATGCTTCTATAGATGAAATTTTTAATTTTTAACAATTAATAAGCCTTTTCATTTCAAATGCAACTAGCATAATATATAACATTTTGAGTTGCAAGGATGCATGTAAATTGAGCTTAAACAAGGAAGGATGACATACAATCCACTAGCTTGTAATCTATATATTTGGTAAGGTGGACTTCCTGATATAGCTTGCAATATTTTTTTTAAGGCGGGCAATAGTGTATGTGGACTCGCATTCCAAAGAAAAAACCTTCCCAAACAAATTATTTACAAAAATCTTCATTGTACTTGGGAGATCTCTGATAATTAAATCAAGCAACAATTTAAAGCGGGCAATAGTGGCCGGTTTACCCAAAAGTTAGTAGGTAAAAACATGTAACATGCATCAATGTGGTGACACAATTTGACGATCTTCTGAATGTATTTCAACCATCATTTAAAATTTTGACGAGATTAAACCGTGTTGTTTGAAATTTCCACGAAAATGCTTATTGACTGGATAGAACTTGCCTGCCTTTGTTCACATCCACACGATATTGACTGGAAATTTCCACGAAAATCTGAACCAAACCATTAACCACAATATTTCTTGCCTGTCTTCACATCCACGAAAATTAAACTGTTGGGGGTGTTTAGTTAGCGATATATATTATTTCATAGAATATTAGAATTTTAGAAAATATTATAATATTAAGGAATATTATTTCTGATAACGTGTTATTTATCATGTTTGATTTTGAACGACTATATATCTCTTTCATCATTTTAGGAAATATATGTTTGCAATGATTGATTTGATAGAGATTGCAATGGCTCTCAGTATACAAGAAAATCAATGATAGTTTTTATTTTTAAAAAGAAAATTATTTTCAAAAGAAGTAATTCACATGTCAGGCGGGAATAGGATGGTATTGAACCGCCTTCAGAAAGAGTGAACCAAACATCCCCTGAGTGGGATTGGGATCTGCTGCAATCCGAAGTTTGGGTACAGTAATTCTGAAATCTCTGTTTTTTCAAATTCAGCCGTCCAACTTTTTATGTGCACGCATCTCGAAAAACTGGTTTTTTTGTGCACGTATCTCGAAACAATTCGACAGCTGGATTCTGAAAAGCATAAATTTCAGGGTACTATTCACATGTGAAGGATCGCAGCAAATTCTCTTCCCCCGAGTGTGGTATGTATTAATTGCCATGTACATAGTTAGAGATCCCAATCGGTACGGTACGGTTCGGTGAAGATATTTTCATATCCATATATACCTACATAAAATTAATCTTACAGATATCCTGCTCGTTAAGTTGTAAGATAATGAATAACGGATAATTGTCGAATAAATTAATAGTTTATATAATTAATCTAAAATGTATAACAAATAGATAAATATATTAAACACATCATGTACGTAATATTATAAAATGTATAATTTTTTATTCACTTTTTAAAAATTAAAAATTATTAATTAAATATAACAATATAAAATATTGTATAATTCAATTGTCATAAAATGCTAAATAAAAAAATATAATGCTAGATAAATTAATTTTGTTATAACTTACTTAATAAAAATTATATATAATGTTGATAAATCAATTTAGTAATAATAATAACAAACATTTTTATAGTTATATATATGCATTGAAAAAAATATATATAATTTAATATTTATCAATTATAGTATAGAATAACGAGTACTAAGTAGTTATTATATATAGATATTCTTATCCGATAAATTAAAAAAAAAACAAGTTTCTTCCTCATAATCACCTGTTAAGTTTACGAAATAAATTCTCATTCATACCTGTCTTACGGCGGTTCAGGTCAAATAAACGGTTAAAAAGATTGTATTGACACCCCCTAATCTTGGCAAATATCCTCCCGGTATCGTAAAAGATTCTCTTCATTTTACGGTTTGAGATTAATGTAACTCCCAGCCGCTTTGGGATTCGGGATGACGGAGGGGTCAGAATTATTGGGCTTTGAGATTCGTGCCAAGTTAAAAAGAACGGTCCAGATCAAGTAATTGTAAAAGATTCTCTATTACGGTACGGATTCATATCCTCGACAGTACCGTAAAAGATTCCCTTTTACAATTAGCTATTTACGGTTTGAGATTAACTCTCAGCCGGTTTGGGATTCGGGCTGACTGAGGGGGCAGTATTATTGGGCTTTGAGATTCGTGCCAAGTTAAAAAGAACGGTCCAGATCAAGTAATTGTAAAAGATTCCCTATTACGGTACCGTCGGTGATATGAATTCATTACGGTACCGGGGTGATGTGAATTCCTAATCTTGGGCCATATTCGTTTCCGCTTCTGATCTAAATTGCATGTAGCCTGCTGTGTTGCGAACAATAATAGAATTAGAAAGTGCGCTACAAGCCTACAACATAAACCATACAACACTGTTGACGGAAGATCTCAGAGCCTTATTATATGCTTCTGAATTCAAAATAATACCTTTATATTATAAAACAAAACAAAACACAACTTGAGAGAGACTAAATCTTATTCTATATTATATCTCCATCTATCCATCAACATCAACTATTTACATAATCTCTATTTATAGGCTAGAGAAAGCAAATGAAAAGCCATACAATTAACAAGATAATTAATATAAAACACTATCTAATAGATAGTGGATGAGGTGGAGAAGGTGAAATGTCTATTATTATATTTCATAACACTCCCCCTTAGATATTTTACCTTATATTATACACTATTAATATTGTACTGCAGGACAAATATTAAGTTGGTACTACAGGACCAATTTGAATTAACTGATACTTCCGGATTAGTTATGCTGCCTCATTAAAAACCTTACTAAGAAAAACCCAGTGGGACAAAACTTAGTGAAGGGAAAAAGAGTGCAGCGTGTATAATACTCCCCCTCATTTTAACATATATCTTTTAAGCGACGGATGCCGATCTTCTGTGAAAGTTGCTCAAAAACTTTTCTTGGCAATGATTTTGTGAATAGGTCTGCCAAATTGTCGCTTGATCTGATTTGACAAACATTTATCAAGCCATCCTTTTGTAGATCATGAGTTGAGAAGAATTTTGGCGAGATGTGCTTGGTTCTGTCACCTTTAATATATCCTTCTTTGATTTGAGCAATACATGCTGCATTATCTTCATATAGTACTGTCGGACTTCCTTTGATTGACTCCAGCCCGCATTCCTCCTGGATGTGTTGGATCATTGATCTTAACCAGACACATTCTCGACCAGCATCGTATAGAGCAATTAATTCGGCATGATTTGATGATGTTGCCGTGAGTGTCTGTTTTGTCGATCGCCATGAAATTGCAGTACCGCCATATGTAAACACATATCCGGATTGTGATCGAGCTTTATGCGGGTCTGATAAATATCCTGCATCTGCATACCCAACTAATTTGGACTTTGTATCTTTTTGATAAAATAGTCCCATATCACGTGTCCCGCAAAGGTAACGAAATACATGTTTAATTCCGTTCCAATGTCGGCGTGTTGGATCAGAACTATATCTTGCTAGTACATTTATAGAAAAAGCAATATCAGGTCTCGTATTATTAGCAAGATACATCAAAGCCCCAATTGCACTTAAGTATGGTACTTCTGGACCAAGAACTTTTTCATTCTTTTCTCGGGGACGGTAAGGATCCTTTTTTATATCAAGTGATCGGACAACCATTGGTGTACTTAAAGGATGAGCTTTGTCCATATTAAAACGTTTCAACATCTTCTGGATATAGTTTGATTGATGGACAAAAATACCATTATACAAATGCTCGATCTGCAGGCCGAGACATAATTTTGTTATCCCAAGATCTTTCATTTCAAATTCTTTCTTTAGTAATTTTGCAGTCTTTTCGATCTCTTCAGGAGACCCAATGATATTTAAATCATCAACATATACTGCAATAATTGTAAAACCTGAGATTGATCTTTTAATAAAAACACATGGACTAATTACATTAGATTTATATCCTTCTTTTACGAGATATTCACTGAGTCGATTATACCACATTCGACCTGACTGTTTTAGTCCATATAAAGATCTTTTTAACTTTATAGAATACATTTCTCGAGGTTTTAATTTCAATGCTTCAGGCATTTTTAATCCTTCAGGGACTTTCATATAGATATCATTATCAAGTGATCCATACAAATAAGCTGTGACTACATCCATGAGGCGCATTTGAAGGTTTTCAGTGATTGTGAGACTAATTAAAAATCTAAGAGTTATTGCATCCACTACAGGTGAATATGTTTCTTCATAATCAACTCCTGGTATTTGTGTAAAACCTTGTGCCACAAGCCTTGCTTTATATCTCACAATTTCATTTTTCTCATTCCTTTTTATTGCAAATACCCACTTGTAACCTACAGGGTTAACATCTTTTGGGGTTAAGACTACAGGTCCAAAAACATTGCGCTTTTCAAGCGAATCTAATTCAGCCTTCAGGGCATCTTTCCATTTTGGCCAATCATTTCTGTGCATACACTCTTCAGGAGTTTTTGGCACATAATCTTCCTCATTTAGCACATCAATTGCTATAGCATATGCAAAAATTTCATCAGTACATGTTTCATTTCGGTTCCATATTGTACCATTCTGTACATAGTTTATTAAGATCTCATAATCACTAGGTACCTGAGTTTCTTCTGGAACTTCATCAACCTCTTCTGGGGTTTTATCAATCTCTTCTGGGATTTTATTAATCTCTTCTGGGATTTTATTAATCTCTTCTGGAGTTGCACCAACTGCTTTATTCTGCTCTTTCTTTTGTCGTGGATTTTTATCTTTGGAACCAATTGGTCTTCCATGTTTTCTCTGTATAGTAACCTCTGCTGGGATTACATCAATTCGAGCAGTTGCATTTAAAGCTGGTACATGTGATTTAGTCACTCTTTTTGTATCTGTAAATGCATCTGGTAACTCATTTGCTATTCTTTGCAAATGTATAATCTTTTGAACTTCTGATTCACATTGACCACTTCGGGGATCAAGATAAGATATTGAGGATGCATTCCAAGTTATTTCTTGTTTTACCAGCTTTTCTTTTTCTCTTCCTAAGATTGGAAATATTGTCTCATCAAATTGGCAATCAGCAAAATGTGCTGTAAAAACGTCTCCAGTTAATGGTTCTAAATATTTAATAATTGATGGAGAGTTAAAACCAATATAAATTCCCAATCTTCTTTGTGGTCCCATTTTTGTACGCTGTGGTGGAGAGATTGGAACATACACAACACAACCAAAAATTTTAAGATGGGACAAGTTTGGTTCTCTTCCAGAGACCAATTGTAATGGAGAAAATTTATGATATGCAGTTGGTCTTAATCTAATAAGTGCAGCAGCATGTAAAATGGCATGTCCCCATGCAGAAGATGGTAGATTACATTTCATAAGTAATGGTCTAGCAATCAGTTGCAATCTTTTAACTGAATCAGTTACAACTTGAGAGAGACTAAATCTTATTCTATATTATATCTCCATCTATCCATCAACATCAACTATTTACATAATCTCTATTTATAGGCTAGAGAAAGCAAATGAAAAGCCATACAATTAACAAGATAATTAATATAAAACACTATCTAATAGATAGTGGATGAGGTGGAGAAGGTGAAATGTCTATTATTATATTTCATAACACTCCCCCTTAGATATTTTACCTTATATTATACACTATTAATATTGTACTGCAGGACAAATATTAAGTTGGTACTACAGGACCAATTTGAATTAACTGATACTTCCGGATTAGTTATGCTGCCTCATTAAAAACCTTACTAAGAAAAACCCAGTGGGACAAAACTTAGTGAAGGGAAAAAGAGTGCAGCGTGTATAATACTCCCCCTCATTTTAACATATATCTTTTAATTAATGATTCAGCTAAACCATTTTGCGTATGTACATGAGCCACTGGATGTTCTACCTTAATCCCAATTGACATACAATAATCATTAAATGATTGGGATGTAAACTCTCCTGCATTATCAAGCCGGATACTCTTAATTTGATAATCCGAAAAATTTGCTCTCAATTGAATTATTTGTGCTAATAGCCTAGCAAATGCAACATTTCTTGTGGCTAATAGGCAAACATGTGACCATCGAGTTGATGCATCAATTAAAACCATAAAATATCTAAATGGTCCACATGGAGGTGTAATAGGCCCACATATATCTCCTTTGAATTCATTCTAAAAATGAAGGAGCTTCAGGTCCAATTTTATTTGGAGATGGCCTAGTAATTAGTTTTCCAAGAGAGCATGCTTCGCATGTCAATTCTTTTGATAATAGGATCTTCAGGTCCTTTAGGGGATGCCCATTTGCACTTTCAATTATTCTCCTCATCATTATATTTTCTGGATGACCCAATCTGTCATGCCACAAAGTAAATAACTTTGGATCAACTAATTTCTGGTTAGTAACAACTAACTTCTGGTTAGTAACCATATTTGATTCTATTGTACTTATATAAGTACCATATAGTCCAGAAGACAATGCTTGCATCTTTTCCATTATAATTTTCTGGCCATTTTTAATAGATGTGATATGAAGATATTCACAATTTCTCTCATTCATAGTTTCAATATGATAATCATTCTTTAGAATATCTTTAAAACTTAGTAAATTTCTTCTGAATTTACTAGAGTATAATGCATCATTTATAATTAATTTTGTACCTTCAGGTAACAAGATACAAGCTCTTCCGGAGCCCTCAATTAAATTACTAATACCAGAAATTGTATTAACATGTGTCTTTGCAGAAGACAATAGAGAAAAATATTTCTTACCATTGCGTCAGTCATTTTCCTTTAAAATAAAAGAATGCAAGAATAAATTAAAATAAAAATAAACTACCTTTATTCATTAACTTTATTTGCATACAATATAAAAATTAAAATGTAAACTAAACTTTTATAAACATAAACTTCTACATTATATTTTCTCCCTTAGTAAAGTGTCTATTTCTTTATTCACATTATGGAAGAAATCTGATACATCAAAATGTGTATCTATATGGCATTCATATTCGGAATCATTTTAGTTTCCACATTTTTTTTTAATTGAGGCTTGATAAAGCCCTACAATATGCTTGGGCGTACGACAGGTACGCAATCAATGATTTGTCATCCCACATCTGTAACAAACATCTTCAGGATGTTTTCCTTTCTCATTTTTCATTAATACGTATTTATAACAAAATACAACTTCAGGTTACTAATACCATAACTTCGAGTTATGATAAATGAAAAAGAAATAAATTTAAACTTTGTGAGATTTGTCATGTGTACTACAGAATAGATACGTATTAATAATTTCAGATTATTAATATCATAACTTCAGGTTATTAATGCCATAACTTCAGGTTATTAATATCATAACTTAAGGTTGTGAAAAGGGAGATGAATAATTATAAATAAAAAATATGTAAATTGCATAAATAAATAAATTTAAATGTATTAATAACTTCAGGTTAATATTATATAACTTCAGGTTATAATAAAATACTTATTTAATAACTTCTGGTTATTAAATTGCTTGACTGCGCTATGTAAAATTTAAATTTGAAATAACTTCGGGTTATATTTTCATCCAATGACCTATAATAACTTCTAGTTATTATATTTGATTTTATATGAAAATTTCTAATAAAACTTCAGGTTTTTTAATTGAGAATAACTGCAGGTTATTATTCATCCAGTGGCCTATAATAACTACTGGTTATTATATTAATTTTATATTAAAATTTCAAATAAAACTTCAGGTTCTAAACAATTATAATAACTTCAGGTTATTATTCTATTCGAGTAATACGAACTTCAGGTTCTTGATAAACATTTAGTTTTGATAATAACTTCAGGTTATTATTCCATCATTCACTTCAAGGAATGATTCTTATAAACTAAAACAAACATAATAAAAAAAATTTAAATGAAATTTAAATTAATGAAAGATATAATAACCAATCATATAAATTACTTACATAATTACTTTGCAACTTCTTTCGCATTTGCAGTAAATGTGTTAGATATATATATAAAAAAAAACGATTGAAGAAAAAGAATCTTAATAACTTCAGGTTATTAAGAGAATTAAATATTGGAGACACTTTATTGATTTGATAACTTCCGGTTATCATAAATATTAATAACTTTCTGGTTCATATAAGAACTTCTGGTCTTTTTTTTTTTTTTTTTTTTTTGTAAAGAATTTCTGGTTCATAACTTTGATCAACACACAGAACGTAACCGTATATTGTTACAAACAAAGGAATATAGTAAAGAAAAGAAGGAAATAAAAAAAATAAAAATATGCGGCCGTACAAACAGAGAGGATTTTGATTAAGAATCTTTTTTTTTTTTTAACTTTGCCAAAGAACTTCAGGTTCTCTTGTATAAAAGATTATGATTAAGAACTTCAGGTTCTCTTAGAAAAAGCTTCTAGCTATAATATGTACAAAAGCTTCTGGCCATTATCATGTACTTGTTTTATCATTCTCTTCAGGGAATGAAAATATTACTCTCATTCAATATAAAAATAAGAAAATTTCATCCAATAAATAAATATTATTACTTACAGTAATGTTAATAAAATGTAATCTAAAGAGTACCTTCTAGGTGTGCTTCTACGAAATTCCGTCGCAACTTGACTAGAGCAAACTCGTGCTGATAACGTATTATAAAACAAAACAAAACACAACTTGAGAGAGACTAAATCTTATTCTATATTATATCTCCATCTATCCATCAACATCAACTATTTACATAATCTCTATTTATAGGCTAGAGAAAGCAAATGAAAAGCCATACAATTAACAAGATAATTAATATAAAACACTATCTAATAGATAGTGGATGAGGTGGAGAAGGTGAAATGTCTATTATTATATTTCATAACACTTTATTTATTTCCTTGACACAAAAGTTAACAATGGCAAGGGTGACACAAAAGTTATTAGGTCAAAACATATTACTTTAGTCATAATTTAATAAACAAAAATATTAATTTAACTTATCCTTCGAATGTACTCAATTTTCATTGTAAACGACATTGATATTTTTCATGGAGAGGAAATTTCCAGAATGAAATGAATTTGCAGAAACTGGGCCGGCCCAATCGGAATCGGTGCATTCACTTCGAAGCGCACCATTTAATCTATAAATCACCATGTAGGCGGTGACCCGCTTTACTAATAGATATACAGATATGATACATAGAATGTGGCTTTCAATCAATTGCTCCCTTACTCTTTGTGTCCTGTGTGTACTACGCAAGTTTCTTGCTTCGAATTCAGTCTCGATCGCCTCCGTTTGCGCTAGATTGGCTAGCTCCGTTTCCCCCGAGCTGATCTGAGAGAAATATACAAGAACCAGCATCTCTCTTGTCCTTGCTATTTTCCATCGATTGCAGTGAGTACATCTCATCGATTCCCTGCTATTTTTTACACCAACCCGTGCTTCCATAGTGAGCAAAATCGACGGATTAGATTCAGCAATTCAGCATCTCCATCTTTGGCGAGGTACTGATCTGGTTCACCATTTTAGTTAATTTGAGATTTTTCAGCTAATTTGGTCTGGTTCAGGATTGTTGTGGTACCATCTTTATATTTACGGAATTGATTTGATTTAAAGCTTTGTATTGATTAATTGTTCATATAATAATTGAATATAAGTAGGTTTATATACTGTACAAGCCTACAAGGCTTAAAGAGCTGTTGAGAATTTGCCTAAGAATGGAAAATAAGAATAGTTCCGTTATTGCCATAAGTAGAATAAAGAAAGGTAAAATTTGTAAAATAACATCTAAACTATATTCAGATTCCCTACAATGTAGATTTTGTTATGTATTTCTAACAACTTCTAACTGACATTAATATTTTTCTTGTCAGGAAATTTCTACTAAAGTGATTTCATAATTTAGGGGATCAACTTCTAAAAATTTTATTTTTTCTTGCAGCTTGCTAATTGAGAATTCGGGTTGAAAATGAACGGTCATGACAGTAATAACTTGATAGATGAAATCAAGCAAAATCTCCAGGATATACCTGGAAATCCAATGGAGTCACAGAAGTTCACCATTTTTCGAGTGCCTGCACATATCAGACAGAAGAACAAGGAGCTTTACGAGCCAAGAATGATTTCGATTGGCCCATACTACAATGGTAATGATGTTTTTCAAGCTATGGAAAAGCATAAATGGCGTTATCTCCGAGACTACCTCTCTCGAAATACCAGAAACAGCTTTGAGAACTGTGTTAATGAATTACAGGGATTAGAATTCCAAGCACGCAGATGTTATTTTGAAGAAGTGAAGCTTCAGAGCGATCAATTTGTCAAGATGATGCTCCTTGATGGATGTTTCATAATTGAATTCCTTATAAAATGGTATTCCGGAATTTCGGATGCGATATTTGATGTTGGTTGGGTTTTGCCGATAATACGGAGTGACCTTCTCTTGTTGGAAAATCAGATTCCTTTCTTTGTGATTCAGAAATTGTTCAGCCTCCTTACATCCTCTGATCCTGCTCCGGCCCAAGAGAATACTCCAGTTGTTCGCAGAATAGCACCTCTCGTTGAAATACTTTTAGAATACTTATCAGAAGGGAAGAAGGAAGGGCGTCCTGTCCTTATACTCGTCAAGATTAAACACATTTTACACCTATACCACCTCTGTTTCGTGCCCTCACTAAGACCTAATAAAGTCTCTGCAAAAACATACGACATACAACGATGGTTGAACCCGATAAAGCTTGTGTTTGTTTTTGTCACTTTTTTTCTGAAGTTGTGCTTCAGGAAAACCAAGTCGACTAATGGAAGGTTTCCTCGAACAATTCCATCTGCTACTGAGCTCAAAGAAGCCGGTGTAACCTTTAAGTGCAAGAAATCAGAAAATATATTGGATATCAAGTTTCAAAATGGCACCCTTGAGATCCCCTTTATTTCGATAGAAGAGACACGGAGATCCCGCCTGTTGAACCTTGTGTGTTTTGAGCAGTGCTATAGCAAACTCGATATGGATCTGACGAGCTATGCATGCTTCATGGGTGGTCTATTTAAAAATGAAAGAGATGTCACCCTACTTCAAAAGATCGGAATTGTGGACAATCTACTGGCTACAAATGATGAACTGGTTTCGTTTTTCAATTGGCTAACCGAGTGCTCCTATTTGGACTACGATACACACTACCTCAAGAACCTGTTTATAGATGTGAACAGGTATTACATTTCCGATTGGCATAGGTGGAGGGCAACACTCAAGAGAAAGTATTTTAGTAATCCATGGTCGATTATATCAGTTATAGCTGCTTTTGCTCTTTTGGCACTCACTGTCCTACAGACTTTGTATACTATCCTTTCTTACTACCATGGGAAGTCTTAGTTCCTGTGTGTATTATGTAGGAATTTAATGTATTATATATATTTTCATTTTCTTCTTTTTCTTTTGTCAAGAGTAGAAGTGTAGAACCATTGAGTGTGCTATGTATTTGCTACATAGTTTGGTGTGATTTTTGTAAGAAAATTGATACTTTTTGGCCAAACAATATTGTAGCAAGAATGTTTCAAATTTGTAAATTAAGTAGTGATATATCACTACTGTAACCGTAATAGACTCAACTGGATGTAATATCAGTATCTGTTACTAAGAGGAAGATATCTGAGTTGAAATAAGATATTTGATTCATTTAAAGCTTGTCATTTACTCAATTACATTTAACAATTTTATGATCCTTCCTAGCCCATATGCTGTTGCATCTGATTCTGTACCGTTTGTGGGTCACTAAAGTTTTTCGGTTTCAAAGTAAGTTTATCTTGTTTTGACAATAAATTGGGGGCTCTAGTTATAAAAGAGATCTGAAGATAATCCAATTCATTATCTCTAAAATTTATTAACATGTTTTTTCAAGAGTGAGACTATGAATCAATGTCTTTGTTTTCAAGGTTCAAACAGTCAAATTGAACCATTCAATGTTTTCTCCATATGAAAATTTATTTGCAAACTAAATTATATATTTTTTTTATAATTTTTTACCGATATTTTTTAAATAGATAGAAAATCACTGCATTTGAATGATCTAGAATTTTAGATCAAGTGATTTCTACCTATCTAAAAAATTAGTACAAAAAAATATAAATTTTAATCTAAAAGTACATTTTTATATGAAAATCATGTTAAAAGGTTCAGATCGATTGTTTAAATTTTGAAATTGAAAAATATTAATTCATAAATACAGATTAATATAAATACAGATTAATATGCGTTATGCATGGTACCATAGCCTCCCCTTTTTTTTCAAAACTATTGGTTCATATTCTACCTTACCATTTATTTCTAAACAAAGTAAAAAAAAAAAAAATTCTGAGCATTCAAGCAAAACAACCATTTGATAATTAGATGTTTTATCACTTATCGCCGTAGTAACATGATTCGTGAGTTATTCACAGATAATTCGGATTTGAGTGTAAGCCGATTGAAAGGACGTATAATTCGGTTAAACGAATTTTTTCCGAATTATTCACGTATAATTCGTAAATTTTATGAATTTAACTAATTATTCGCGTATTGTTAGACGCTTTGCCTTTTTCGCACAGTCGCATGTCCTTTCTGCATTTATTAACTCATGTGAAAGTCCAGTGAAACGAAAGGTCATTTGACAGCTGCTGATTCTCCCACGTGTCAGAGAAGGACCTGGTGTTGGATTGGTGGAGAGTGGGAACAGATACAATTTTCTCATTTGAAACTTTATATGTTGTCAGACGAAATGGTCCCCATTATTGTCAATACCTTTTGACTGTTGATTTTCGCAAATACAAGCAGCATCTCATATCGTAAATCATCAGTAATGAATTAAATATGCACTGACTGTCTCGTGTTTTAATTTTGAATTATTTTTAAATTATATTTGAATTATTTCTGAATCACAAACTTTACCTTGCCAAATCAAATTTGAATTATTCATTTGTTACTATGCTTATCACTTGCCTAATTCATATTACCTGAGGTAAATAGAATTTTTGAATTTAGATCCACACCGTCCGATCTGCTCTGGCACGAGTATTAAAGAACCCTGTGCATTTCACCTCTACCGGATTGGCTCGGATTCCAATCGAACGGTGCAGATGTAAACTTAGACTATGGTCTTTATTTTCCTGCTTGGCAGGGTGAAGGACGAGAACTCGAGAAGTCAAGAACCCTTGACTTTTCTATCTTCCTCACAAAAAAAAGCAAAAATAACGAAAATGCCTTTCCCTTTCGTCTCCCAAAACCCTACTGACCAAGACCAAAACCCCACACCAAATTCTCTCCAGTTCAACATCAATTCCTTCCTCTCCAGTGTCCAGTCCTCCGCCCATGCCGTTCTCTCCCACATCTGCCCTGTGGGTCCCATCCCAAAGCCTCCCTCCCCTGCCATCCCCCCTCCTTTCGCTCGCATCCCCTCCAGTACGACGCGCAACACATCCTCCTCCAGTCCTTCCTCTCAGCCAGCAGCCAGCTTGCCTATGTACAATCTCCCTTTTTTGTATTGATTATTGTCAAGTTATTTCTGCTTATATTAGTTAGGCTCTGGTTTATTTTCATCAATCTCCCTGCATGTTTTTTAATTGTTCAAGTAACATATTGTCAATTTCATAAAGTTATAGAGCATTACTAATGTGATTATCTTTTTATTTTTCTCTAATTTAACAACTGAATTGTTTCTTTTTCAAAAATGTATAAAAGGTCCCTAATCTTTTTGAAATTTACATAGGAGTGCCACTGTGGGGTTCAATGAAGCTAGTATTGCAGCTCGGTTGGATGGTATACCAGTATATGCTCTGAGCAACGGACAAGACGAGATCGTACTGGTATCTGCTCCAGATTCTGGTAAATCTCTGGGGTTGTTTTGTTTTAAGAAAGAAGATGCTGAGGCCATATTAAAAGAAATGAGAGAGATGGATAAAGAAATGAGACATGAAGGGTCAAGGGTCGTGCCCGTTGCCTTGAACAAGGTAAATGCAAGTACAACCTTATGTTATCTGAAAATTACATTTGCGGCCAGATAAAAGTGAGTTTTTTTTCTTTATTTGTTTAGAGGGGCGTTTGATATAGTGAAATATTTTAATGTTTTACTGAAGAATGTGTTCTCCTTTTTCAAAGGTATGGATACATAATAGGGACACATTTAAGAGTTTTTTTAGAATAATTTATTAGATGTGAATTGTTAATTATTTTTTCTTTAATTACTAATTTTAAATATTGGTACACATAATATTGTCCTAAATTTACCCGAAAAAAATACAAGAAAACCTTCTACTATTTATCTCCAATGATATATGAATTTGTTCCGCTTTAGGGTCCGGATCATTTATGACAAGTCAAATTTTGAGTTTGAATTCAGACTGTCCGATCAGTTTTGACACAAATATTAATATGATCCCGTTAATTTTCAAATTAATCCGAATTAATCCAAATTATGATGGGATGATTCAATTCTAACTCAAAATTGTAATTACCTTAGCAATCTGGATCCAAAAACAGGATCAGGATCGACGAAAATTATAGCTGAGGAGAAGATGAGTACGCATGATTCATTGGATTCTATTTGTTCGCCATGAAAATTGCAAACAAACAAAAAAGGGAAAAAAAATATTGGAAAGTGAACAAACATGTATTGATGTATGTATACATGTAGGTATGAATACATAATAGGTATGAATGTTTAGATGCTTGGAAAAATACATGTATTGCAGTAAGTATATGGTATCTTGTATGATATATTTGTCTGGAATTTTCATATATATTGTTTTCACTCTTGGAGTTCTTTTTTTTTTTTTTTTTTTGAGGGGGGGGGCATGATATAGTGAATTTTTTTAATGTTTTATGAAGAATATGTGTTCTCATCTTTTACATGTATGGATTCATAATGTTATTTCTAGGGAAACAATTTAAGTTTTGTTTAAACAATGAAATGTCTAATTTAGATGCTTAGACTGGTACATGTATAGCATTAAGTATATAGTCTCTTGTATGTATATATATTTTATAGGACTTAGTTGTAGTAAGTATCGTAGTAATGAATTACTTTCATTGTATTTAGATTTTTCAACTCAAGGCAGATGGGATTTCTTTTAGATTTATTCCAGAATCTTCTCAGGTGGTGAAGGCTATTAAGGCAAGTATTGTTTTTCCTAGTAGATACATAACTATATTTTTTTCATATTTTGTATTTGTAGTTTAGTTTTACTTCATTTATTTACTTTTATAGGAAAAGGCGAAAGCTGGTGAAAATGCTGGAGGTTTCAATGGTGTACCAGTTTTTCAGGTGAGGGGCTTTGATCTGATCTTCTATTAAATTTGATACAAAACTGGTACCAATATGGTTGCAATAACACATTTTCTCCTTTATGCTTCTTATTTTGTCTGTTATATTTCTCAAATCGAGCTCGTTTTAATATATTTACCTGTATTTCAGTCTAAAAGTTTGTTTGTGAAAAGTGGAAACAAGAAATACCGCCCAGTTTTCTTCCGAAAGGTTAGATCGAAAAAAAAAGTCTACTAATTTTACCTTTGTAGCCTTTCTTTTCATTATTTAAAATACTTGCTCAATTGAATGTTACAAATAGGAGGATCTAGAGGATTCACTTGCCAGAGTATCAAAAGAACAGAGGCGATTAAACCCAACCAAGACGGTTGGTGATATACAGGTAAATTGTTAATAGCGAGTGGAAAATGCCTTGATGCCCCTCAATTAAATTTCATAATGGTCCACTAAACTTGAATTGTTTGCTTTGGTCTGTATGAAAAAGACCGAAGCATGAAAAATGAGTACCATATTTGTGTTTTGCTATATCTGAATGAGGGGTTGACTTTGGATGAAATTAGGTAATTTTTTATTTTAGGTATATATTTAAAGAAAAAACATGTTGATTACATTAAAATTTGCGAGAATCCATAATTCTAATTTGTCATGAACAAACAAAGGAAAACAAGTTGATTATTATTATTTAATATTTTCCTCTTTGCAGGTTGGAGTGTTTGAAGAAATTCTGAAAACTATGGTGGTATGTGCTATATTTTTCTTAATTTATTTAACCTTTCTGATTTTTTTTAAATTTATTATTGAAGGTTTATTAATGCATTTTTATAACATAAATGATTGCACTATTATATCTGTATAGGAGGGATCTACATCAAAATGGGATGATGTGGTTTTCGTACCACCTGGTTTCAAGATGCCAGCTTATCAAAACTAATGCCTTGACCTAATAGTAGTTTCTTTAGATGGGTTCGAAACCCATAAAGTGAGGAAATCTTCTATATTAATATTTGAAATGTGTTGGGTGGCTTGACCTCCAATCCATATTTCAAAAAAAAAAATAGTAATTTCTTTAGATGTTAGTGTCTATTTTCCCCAATTTTTTAGGATAAGAAGGATAGCTTTGACTATTTTAATGCTTTAGTTTCTTGTTATTATACAAAAATAACTTCAAAAATAACTGAACTTTTTTGTGGGGTTCATATATTACTCAGTTCAATGTAATGCACTCTACATGGAATTCATATCGCCTAAGGTACCTCAATTTTGTTAGTTTGGATCCGGACCATCTGCTTTGGCACAACTATTAAAGAGGCCATGTGCATTCCATTTCCATCTGGGACCAAATTAGTTTGAATTCTAATCAGTCGGTCCGAATCTAAACTCAAAATTTGAGTTTACGGGATCCAGACTTGTCTATATGTGTAGTTTCTTATTTTATTATTTTTATTATTTTTATTATTTTTATTATTTTTATTATTTTTCATAATTACTCAATTACTGTAAATATAGTTCCCAGCAATGGAAATTATATGCCCAGGGTCCCAAGTGCTTGTTAGATGGCCTAAATTATTCATGTTTGATTGAAGCTAAATAATTTGAGAGAATAAAATTTGCAAAGCAGTCCAAAGTGCAATACAAAATTAATGCATTTCAGTGATTTAGTCTAGGCCAATTTATGTCAACTAACGTTAGACATAGTCTTAGTTAGACTAGCCTATTTTAATGCGCGTTTGATAGAATAACTGAAGCTAAACCCCTTATTTCATGATTTAAGCCTCAATTAAACATGGTGAAAATTCTCGAGCAAAAAGAAATAATATGTAAAGACTAGTAAGATTACCATGCATGTTTGAGCAGATTTTATCTACAACAGCTTCTAGTGCTGGTTGCTAAAGAAAAACAACACAAGTAGATCAAATTTCCTTTATTTATACAAGTTAGCGATTTCATTGCTATATTTGGCAGTCACTTTGTCTCTCATAACTTTCATGGTTGGTGTCATCAAACCATTATCCACCTGAAATTGACGAAACAATTAAGTTAGTAATAAAATAAGTAATATGAATCTGATAAACACTATCTTCAAATTTACCAATGAAAATTGAAAAAAAAAACAAAAAACAAAATAAGTTTGTAAGACTTACCGTGAAAGATTCATCTATAATTAATATTGGGCCGATTTGAAAAGCACAACCAGCAGTCCTACAATTGTACAGTAAAAAGTATTTATAGAATGATTCATTTCTCAAAGTCAAAATATTAGATAATCCATCATATAATGGAATTTGAAGAATGATACTCACCAAGTTCTGACTTCACCATACAAAAGATTTCGCACTTTTTCTTTGGTTAGTTCCTCTTTTTTCTCAAGCAAAACTGATCTGACTTCATCATTATTCGGAACAATGATTGCACCCAGACGCCGTTGATCCTAGAAAAGAATTTAATAACGATATTTTGAGTTTCTCAGGCAGAATAGTCGGTCTCTTTTTCTTTCCCACATGGATTGTTAGCATGACAATTGTAAGATTTTGCTTTTCTAGTGACATGTATGCGGAGAAGGATCATTTCTGATTTTTTTTGTTGCTTTTCTCTTCGTAAAAAGTGTACCTGGCCAATGACAACTATTTGATGGATCAGACTACTTCGCATGGCAGCTTCCTCTATCTCTGTTGGCTCCACATTTTCACCTAGAAAATCATATTACTGGAATATTATATCCATAGTGCTAGTCCATCAGAATGCTAAGTATATCCCTACAAAGGAGGAATTCCTCAAATACCCCTCTAACATGGATAATATACTATAAATCCTTCCCATCTTGGTTTCTTCAGAAATTCCTAAATCTACCTCAAATTTCTTCCCAATTCATGTAAATGTAAAAGGTACGATGAAAACGTTACTTTCACATATTTTTTATGAGAAGAGTAACGAGTACACAAGGTATACTTTCGCAATGCCATACATGATACCCATGTTTGTTAAGGTTTTCATTTATTTTCTATTTTGCATGAGTATATGTGATATTTTAAGTTTTCAACACTGTTCGATTATTTTGAGGTGCTCATGATATTCTCACCTTGCATGGGTATACTTTACAACCTTTCAAAGCTAGATGAATTGTTCCAGCATTCAGTATATAAATGTGATGTACATTATTGTAGTGAGGCTATGGTACTATGTATAGCGCGTATTAGTCCGTACTATGGATCAATATCTTCGTTTTCAAAGTCCAGACAATCAATCTGAACCATTCAACATGATCTTCATATGAAAATGTACTTGCAGACTAAATTTTATATTTTTAGCATTAGTTTACTAATTTTTTAGATTTGTAGAAAAATACTACTTTTTGAATGATATAAATCTTAAAATCAAGTGATTTTCTACCTATCTAATACTAAAAGAATTATAAAAAATGTAAAATTTGATATATGCAAGTATATTTTCATATGAAGATCATGTTGAACGGTTTAGATCGATTGTTTGAACTTTGAAAACAAAGATATTGATCCGTAGTACAGACCAATATGTGCTATGCATAGTACCGTGGCCTCACTCACATTATTGTTCCATAGCATGCTATTCCTATGGCACAAGACATGTGCATGCATTAAGGAATAGAAGTTAATTTATCATATATTTCTGAGATAACCTGTGGTGAGAACAATGGTATCCTTGGCACGGCCTTCTAGAACAAGCATGCCTCCACAAAGGCGGCTCCGACCAATGTCATGCTTTGGAGCAATCCATCCTATATCTCTAGTATCCAACCAACTGTCCCTGTCCAGTGCTGCTTCTGTGGAAGATTTATTCTGTTTCATAAAAGGATTAAATTATAAAAAATGCAATTAGAACAACATATACATCAACAGAAATTAAACTCAGGTAGGGATATACTTGTCAATTCCTAAAAACGTCACACAGTTTAAAAATAGTATCCAATTAATGAGTGAGGCTATCGTACTATGCATAGCGCGGATTGGTCCGTACTATGGATCAATCCCTCCATTTTCAAAGTCCAAATAGTCGATCTACAGTTCAACATGATTTCCATATGAAAATGTACTTGCAGACTAAATTTTACATTTTTTTTATAATTTATTTACTATTTTTTTAGGTAGGTAAAAAATTATACTTTTGAATGGTCTAGAATTTTTAGCTCAAGTGATTTTCTACCTATCTAAAAAAATAGTAAAAAAAAAATTTTAAATTTGATCTACATGTACATTTGACCACATCAGATTTCTTTTTATGCGCAGAGAATAATGTAAATATAGCCCATTTTTAAGCATAATGGAAGGCTTCTAGATGCATAATATTTGCCTCGTCAGAAGGAACTCCGCAATCAACAGTTTATGTTATTAGATCTCGTCATATGCAAAATTCAATGTAAGATGACCGTTAGATTTTTGTACCTTGTAATAGCCTTTCATGACTAGAGGCCCTCTAATCTTGACAATACCTTTCGACCCATTTGGGACCAATTGACCTGTTTCCATATCCACGATCTTGATTTCTGTGTGCTTTATTGGATGCCCCACTGTGCCTAGAACCTTCCCAAATTAACAGAATGTCATACTAATTAGGTCAAGTTCAACTGAACCAACTTTCAGAAATTCATTTTATTTCCATTTTTAATAATCTATAACAGATTCAAAACCACAAGTGAAGGGTGAAAATGAAATTTAGATATTTTAAAAATCTGTGAGCTTTATCGGATGTCCCACTGTGCCTAGAACTTTCACAGATTAACAAAATGTCATACTAAATTGGTCAAGTTCAACTGCAGATACTTTCAGAAAATTCATTTTATTTTTCATTTTTAATAATCTGTAACAGATTCAAAAACCACAAGGGTGAAGGGTGAAAAAGGAAATGTAGATATTTTACATTACAATCAGGCCTTCTAGCAGCAACAACAGGGGAGGTCTCTGTCAAACCATACCCATTTTGCACTTTAACCCCAATTGCCTGAAACAACAGATTCAAATTAAAAATCAAATATGATGCTAAAATAAACAAAAGAAAAGAAAAAATAAAAAGATAATGAATGAAAAGAAAATATATAAAGATAATGAATGAAAAGCTAATCTAGAGTTCCAACCTCAAAAAATTTATCAATATGCATCGGTAGACTTCCACCTCCACTAATACCAGCCTGCATATTTGATAGACAAGTTTCACATATATTATCATTTTATCAAATGCTACATTTCAATTACAGTACTATGGGTATCTTATCTTTTTGAAAGATATATGAATACTCTTTTCTAAAGATATATGTAAACGTAGCTCTATGATATCCAAGAATTATATATGAAAGAGCACACCTTTGATATACCAATTGAAGAGTGAATTTTAGAGTAGAGCAGCTTTTTTGCGAGAATATGCAAAGGAAATAGAATGGCAGCCACAAATCGTGCCCAAAACCAATCGAGAATACAAATAAATAACGGAGCTTGCCTTGGATTCTTAGAAAGTGCTTTTCCCTTTGTAATTATTTCCCAAAAAATAGAAAAGAAAACAACAGAGAGAGAAGAAAATATCAGAATTAGTTATAAGGTCATGCATGATTTAAAGAACCCGAAAACAAAATATTTTTTTTTTACAAACCTCATAAATTCTCCTAGCCTCTGTATAAATCAAGCTGATGTTAATTAGCATAAGTGCAACTAATTTCCGGGCGGTTGAACTAGCTGAGATCTGCTTTTGGATTGAACTGCACATAATGACAATACACAACTCAGAGCTTTATTCAAGAGAAATAAATAAAATAGAAGTAACAGTTGATGGAATTTAATACCTACTTGTAAAGTGTTTCATATACTAGTGGCACTGAAACGACATACTGGGGTTGGTACTGCTTCAAATCTTGCTAGCAAGTAACAACCAAACAAAAACAAAATGTCATCTTAAAAAATACATACCAAATAATTCATAGATATTAAAATTGTGAAATCATTTATACCTTGAGAAAATTGACATTGGTGTAAACTTGTTCTGTGCCATGTGTGAAGATGAAATACTCAGCAGCACGCTCGTATGCATGCCATGATGGAAGCATACTAAGAAATCTATCTCCAACTTGACACGGTACTATTTCCCACAAATTATTTACCTGAAATTATTAACACAATGCCGGTAAAGAGTTGGGAAAATTCTCTTTCTTCTGCAAATAACACATATTATCTGAATATATTTTTTAGTTATTAGTAAATTAGTCAGTGTTCATAAATCATTACATTTGACCAAAACTTAAGTTTGGTGTTATTTGCAATTACCACAACACTGAATATTGTTGTATTTAAGTTTCATAAATCAAAATGTAATTATTCTTTGAAAAGAGTAACCAACCTGGTGCAAGATGTTCTGATGAGTCAGCATAACACCCTTTGGTGTACCACTCGTACCACTGGTATACATCAAAGTTGCCACGTCATCAGGTTTTATGGCCTCAAATTCTATCTTTTCACCTGGTAAAAAAGAGATATCATATATATTAAATAAAATATGGTCCTCTAGTTAAAAGAAAAGAAAAGAAAAACAAACAAAGCTAAAGATGAAATAGTACCTTCTTTTAAAGATTCTACCAACAAATGGCGTTTCTTTTTTCCTAGTTCAGTGATTTCATTGTACATATACAAAGGTATATTCGCCATGGGAACATTTTTGTTTGGGTCCAGTTTATCACCCCAAAGCAAAATTACATATCTAACCTTTACTCTTGGAACAAGTGAATCGACTAGCCTTTTAAGAAATTTTGGGTCGTCCACTACAAGACCTACACTGTAATGATAGGAAAAAACAATAAATAGGCAACATAATACAAAAAAAAAAGTATCCTTGTCTGAATAAGAAAAAAGCTACTTTCAATAATTTAATCTTAAAAAACAAATGAAAACCCAATAATAGTTAGGAAAAAGTAACTTGGCCACATCAAATCCCCTCTCTCGACACAAACAACTAAACAATAAACAAACTTAATGTGTACAGAATTGACCTAGTTTCTATGTAGCAATATCTTATAATCCAAAAATGTGTACCTTTCTGAATGGGTATAGATTTGAAATAATTCTTCATCAGTTGATCTCGTGCCTCGTACAACATTTATAGCGCCTGTGGCCATGATACCTGCAATACTATCACCCATGTAATTTTACAACTCCAACCCTAAAAGAAAAAGGTAATACTTAATTCAGGAAAAGAACACACACCTTGATCAGCAATTAGCCACCTAGATGAGTTGTCAGCAAAGAGAGAGATCTTTTCCTCTGGGAGTGATCCTATCTGCCTCAATCCTTCGGCAAAATTCAAAATTTCTTGCTCAAGCTGAAAATTGACTGGAATCTCTTAAAAAATATTGAAAAAAAGAAACATATAGTTTTTCAAAGTTCAGGCAGCAGGAGGTTGTGCTGGTCCCATTTGAATTTCTTTTGTGAAATGTTTCTCATTAGGGATGTTCATTGGATCCAGTTTATTTGGTTTTCAACTGAACCAACAAATTTTGGATTAAATGGTTCGGTTCGGTTAAATTTTTGAGTTACTTCGGTTTTTTATATATGGTTCGGTTCGGTTAAATTTTTGAATTACTTCGGTTTTTTATATATGGTTCGGTTTAATCTCTCTTATTTTGGTTCGACTGGTATACATCTTGATATTTATTAAATGTATTTGTGTGATTGAGTTTTGTCCTTTTGAAATTTAATCTCTCTTATTTCGGTTCAACCAAACAAACCAAAATTTACTTCGGTTTTTTTTTGTTCGGTTGTTATTCGGTTGACAAGTTTAGTTCCTTTGGTTCGGTTAGATTTTTGAAAACCGAATAAAATTTTGGTTTGACTATTTTAATTCGGTTTTAACCGAACCGACCATTTGAACACTCCTATTTCTCTACGGTATTAAAACAATGAGAAATTTCTATTACTTGTTTGTAGGTCAAATTTGAAGGAGGATCGTGATATGGATCCACCAAGGCAACCCGGTCCCCGAACTTTTGCGCATTAGTCCTCCAAATTTCCGGAATTGCTTTCCACTCATGAGAGCCAGAGTGACTGTCAGAGGCCGGGCCCGCAATTTCTCCCTCTTCTAGAAATTTAGAGCCTTTCCTTTTAATTTTAAACCCAACCTACATATGAATAAATGAATGTATTGTAATTTACAAAGTCAAATGTTATTAAAAAGAGATTTTTAATATACAAGGGACTATTGCGAAAATTTTACAATTTTTTTTTTAAAAGGTCGCTGATCATTCGTCTCAAAAGTGTAACTGAGGTGCCCCATCTCTGTCCATGATTGTACAGTGTTTAATCAAAAAAATTGTGGGGAAAGATGCTTTAATTATCCTTACCTTTTCCCTTTCCAATCAAATAGACCAACATATATAGCTAAACGCCACTGCACTCAGTACGATTGCATTTTTACAAAATTTAAATAATAAAGATTCATAAAGAGGACATATTCCAACCTCCGAGCAACAAAGAGCTACACCAGATCGACGGCGCGTGATCGAGAGGCATGCCTTGGACGCGGTCCCCAACGGTCCATGGCGGGAGCTGAGAAGGAGATCGGCTGGTCCACGTCGGTGCAGGAGGTGCCCGCCTGAACTGGAGCTGATTCGCATCGCCATTTTTGTGTTGATCAACTGTGTCGGAGAGAGTTTTTTGTCGTTTTAGCATGGAAGTCTGTACTATGTAGGCAGATGAGAGAGCAAAAAGGCATAAAATAATTGATCTCATATCAGTTACGGGCTCTTTATTGATCTCATATCAGTTATCACCTAAAGTAACAGATATTACTATTTATATCAGGACCGTTCGATCAGAAGATGCACGAATATTAAAAACTTTCGTACATTCCACTTTTGATTTGATTGGTTCGGATTCTGTTCGGATGGCCTGGCATTCCGGAGTTTCACACTGAATATCAACCGTTGAATAATTCCCGGGCGCCATCCAATCAATAAACGTTACCCATGTGGGCTTCCAATCTTTTCATTTAAAAAAATAAAAGAGTACAATTAATGATAATCTGAATATTTAATTCATCGGAGATGAAACGGACCCATCGTAACTAATTCGGATGAAAAAAAAGCAGAGAAGAGAGCTTTCTAATGGTCAGGATTTATATCAAAGCATTAATGTATGTCTATATCCTAAAAACAACTAATTTTAAGTCCACTAAATACACCTCAAAAAGTTAGGAAGCCTTAAATTACTGAGTAGTAGTTCCAACTTCCAACCAATAACATTACCAAAAATATACTGTACTGCATTAAATTATGAACAACAGAAAGAAAGAAAACTGTTCCTTGTACATATAGCAGTACTGTATCAGAAGGGCCTACAAAATCTGCTCCTTGTACCAGTATTGTATCAGAAGGCCTTAAACCAACTTTTTAATTAACCTATGCTGCATTTGAATGTAATATGATACAATGATAATAAAGATTATACAACGAGTCACAAAGGCATAAAATATTTTTCTACCGAGCCAAAAATGATGTTACAAACTCTTTTGCTGGTACAATAACAGAAAATGATCGACGTACATTCCTGTTCTTAGCAAGAACCCAAAGAACAATGCATATATCGAAAGAAAATAAAGTCTAACTATTGCTAGTAACGTCCTTTTCTATACCTTCTTCCATCTAGAAACCGGCCAAATGTACGTATTCCCTCCTGATACATTCTTGCTTTCAAAAACCCATTAACAGCAGATACCTCACTTGTAGCAAAACCAACTCTGTCCATAACCAACTCAATTAAATCAACAAGTTTTTTCTCCATTCTCAATGCCAACAGACCCTCAGCCAAGTTAAAAAACGATGAAAACTCGGGCACAAATTCCTTCTCCACCATCTCCACCAAGAAATCAGCTGCCTCCATTATTGGGCCCCCACCTCGGCAGAGGCCCCGCATGACTATTTTGTAACTAATAGCATCTGGATCCTCTCCAGTTTCTTGCATTTCTCTAAATAGCCCCATTGCTTCTTTATTCCGACGTGCCTTAAAAAGAGTGGATACCACTGGGTTGTACTCTCTTGGACCTGGTTTCAAACCCTTTATGCGCATACCCCTAAGCAGTTTGCATGCATATCGGGTCCGCCGTGCCTTGCAAAAGCAGTTAATTAGGTTTCCATAAACAAACTTGTCGGGTTCAAACCCGTTTTGGGTCATGCTTTCCACTAACTCACCTGCCTCCTTTACGTTACCTTCCTGGCAATAGTGCGTCAAGATGGAGTTGTATGTGTACTTATCGGGTTTGAACCCGTTAACAACCATCTGATCCAGTAGATCCTTTGCCTCATTTATTCGGTTACTTTTACAAAGCCCGTCAATAAGGGAGTTGTACGTGACTAGGTCTTTAGGGATCCCATTTATCTCCATTTCATCGAACAAGTCTAGTGCATCCTCTATCCTTTTCTCTTTGCAAAGCCCGTCTATTAATATATTGCAAGTCACAGCAGGTATTGAGTACCCATTGAGTTTCATTTCTTTAAACAACTTTAAAGCCTTATCTACCCGCCCCTCGGAGCATAGTTGCTTAAGGAAGGTGTTATATGTGACATCATCGGGTATGCACCCGCTATCTCTCATTTCCTCAAACATCTGATAAGCAAGCTTAAATTCACCTGATTTGAGAAGACCATTTATCAATGAATTAAAGGTATAGGCATCTGGTGAAAGCCCGTTACGAGTGAGATCGTGTGCAATGTCTATGGCCTCATCGACACGATCAGAAATGCATAAGGAATTTATTAGGATATTATAAGTGACCAAATTAGGTGAATAGCCTTTCTCAACCATTTTATCAAGTACTGTCATGGCCTCTTCAGTAAAATTTGTTTTACATAAATGGTTGATTAAGGTATTGTACATGGTCTCATCTGGATCTAAACCGGCACTAATCATGTCATCTAGAACACCAACTGCTTGTCTGACATGCCCGGCCTGGCACATGCCATTAAACAATGAAGTGAACATGAACTTATCGGTTATTAACCCATTACCCGACTCCTCTTGGATGAGGCTCATGGCTTCTTTAATGAGGCCCTTCCTACAAAACCCCTGTACCAGTAGACTTACCGTTACATCTGTCAGTTTAATTCCTTCTTGTACCATTATATCTTTTATCCTCAAAGCAGCATTAATGTTCTCTTCTTCAATAAACCCCTTCATTAATGCTGTAAGTATTTTTTCATTGGGAGATATATTTCTCTTAGACATATCATCGAGCACTAACAGTGCACCTTGGGTCTGATGGATTTTGCAAAAAGCCGTGATTAATGCAGTAAAGGTCTCTATGTTGGGTTCACATCCTCTTGTTACCATTTCAGTAAAAACCAATTCCATAAGCTTTATTTTGCTTCCCTCTAATAGAAAATTAAGGAGGTGATTGTACAACACTATGTCTGGTCTCACCCCAAATTCTTGTTCCATTTGATTAAGTACAAAATCAACAGCCTCATCAAATAAAGAGAATTTGGCATAGCATTCTATGACAAATAAAAAGGTATTACTGTTGATTCTGATTCCTTTCAGACTCATCTGTTTAAGAACGAAATTCAATTCACCAAAAGACCCCGTCTTCCCCAATTGTGTGACCATTTCTTCATAAACCGGATAAGACAAATCCGACTCGTTCCTTTCCAATGCTGAATTGAATAGTCGGAGTGACAATATGGGGTCGTTTTGTTTACGGATTAGGGTTAAGAGGCTGTTCGAACTTAATTTGCGTGGCAGAGACATTTCGATTGGATTTGAAACTGATGCGCCATTGAGGGATGCAAAAGAGACCACACAGTTCGGTGCGTTTTTGTATTTGAGAGAGAAGAAAAAGGAAGGATGGATTGTTAAAGCTGTGGAGAAAGCCATTGAGGCAATTCCACGAACACCTGCAGTGCACTGCACGAGGTTTTAAGGTTTGGAGAGCAAGTGATGATTTTTGCTTTCCTTTTAGATAAGAGTCCGTATACTATAAAGTAACAGAATATTTCTGTATAGACCCGAACAGTCCGATCAGAATCCGGACCGGATTGGAATGCAAGGGTTCCGTTAATATTCGTGCGGAGTTAGATCGGACGGTCCATATATAAAAGTAAATATTATGTTACCTTATGAAAATGAGGGAGAGAAGAAAACTGAGAGAGATTTTTTGTGGCTGATTCACTTGGATGTATTTGTGAAGTAAAATGTTTGTACCTGACAGCAGTAGCACACACAAAATCTCACAGAATAGAGTATACAGAATGAGTTGGTCCGATAAGGTAATGTGGAAACTAGAGTGAAAATCAACTGTTTGTACGGTTGTACCTAAGAAGACGGGTCAGACGAGGGATTTTTTTAAAAACCATAATTAAAATAATTAAATTTAAATAAACAACATGATTGCGCTCAGATTTACAAAAACCATCAATACCGAAATGCCAATTCGGTCCGATCGCATTTTTTTCCTCCGGACCGAATTGGCATTTCGGTCCTCCCTCATTTTTCACCTGTTGCGCACCCAACGCCACAGAAAATTCCATGAAGAGTCCGGACCGAATTGGCATTTTGGTCCGGAGAAAAATTTTGGCCGGACCGAGATGGTAACTCGGTCCCATATTAATATTTAGTGTTAATATGGCATAGTGGCATATGGCATAGTCGAATTCAATTAATGCCTACTGTAAATGCATGAATTAACGGATTTTTTTTAAAAACCATAATTAAAATAATTAAATTTAAATAAACAACATGATTGTGGTAAGATTTAAAAAACCATCAAAACCGAATTGCCAATTCGGTCCGACGGCATTTTTTTCTTCCGACCGAATTGACAATTCGGTCTAGTTGTTTTTCACTGGATTATATAAAGAACGCCACATAAAATAAAATAAAAACAGGCCAGACCGAATTGGCAATTCGGTCCAGGCTTATTTTTTTTATTTTTTATTTTTAATAGAGACAAGAGCAAAATAAAGCAAAATATTGTAACATTAATAATAATATAGTATTATCATATTGAATTGTTTTTAATAGTATTATAATATAAATATTGATATCAATTATTATTATCAAGATCATCATCCTTATTACTTTTATCATTATTATTAATGCCATCGTCATTCTTACTGCTACTATTATTTATATTTTTTTTAGTGCCTTAAAAATATTAACAAATAGTTGTAGTAGTATTATTATCATTAAAAATAATAATGGTAGTAGTAGTATTATATTTTGATTAATAATATGATAATATCGATTTATTGTTGTAGTTAATATATATTGTTAACTACCAATTTGGTGTAGAAACACTGAAATATTGAATTTTTTTTAAAATTATTTGATAAATTACTTCTTTTGACATATAATTAGCATATTTATACTAAAATACGCTAAATTACTTGAAATTATGTTGAATTACACTATATTAAGTTAAATTACACTAACTTACATTACATTATGCTAAAATACGTTAAATTACGCTAAATTGCATATGAATAGGGACGATATCTTCACTGAAAAGGCGAAAAACGACGGTGAAACTTCAAACGGTCATAAAACGGCGCTCGAGTGTCCGATTTTAGCAAATGACCACTTTTCGGAAAGCTTGCGAAAATACGCATGCGTCCATACTAGCAACGCTGGATTCCAAAATTCAAAATCACCAAAAAACTAAGGGAAGAGCCTCAAAACTTGAGTTGAAGTTTCCGATTAAGATTTTCATTTCTATTATTCAATCCAAGTAGCTCAGAAAATTAGTTACATAATGAACTTATAGAATACCAATTTTTACTATTTTTAGAATTTTTTTACTATTTTTTATGATTCATGAAAGATGGCACAGAGTCGGTCTACTTTAGCGTAATTTACCGTATTTCAACATAATTAGTGAAGTTATTGTAATTTAGCGTAATTTAGTGTAATTCAACATAATTTATCGTAATATAGTGTAATTCAACATAATTTCAAGTAATTTAGTGTGTTTTAGTATAAATATTCTAATTATAAATCAAAAGAAGTAATCTAACAAAAAATTTAAACAAAAAATTTAAACAAAAAATTTAAATTTTCAGTATTAGATTTCTTTATTTTTGCTCTAATTTATTAGTGTCTCTATAAAAAATAAAAAAAATAAAAAAAACCTGGACTGAATTGGCAATTCGGTCCAGACTAAAAAAAGCATCCACACGAAAGGCAACACAGTTTTATTGTGATATTGAGCAAAATTGAGCTGGACCGAATTGCCAATTCGGTCCGAAGAAAAAAAATACCGTCGGACCGAATTGGCAATTCGGTTTTGATGGTTTTTGTAAATCTGACCGCAATCATGTTGTTTATTTAAATTTAATTATTTTAATTATGGTTTTTAAAAAAAATCCTCAGACGAGGGGACAAAAAGGTAGATACAGCAATATACTACACGTATGGTTATAATTATAAAGCCACAAACAATGTATAGGATGCACTCCAGAGAGAAAAACGCAGATAACCGTGAAACTTTTTTTTTAATTTGTTTGATTTTTTTTTTATATGATAATTAGAGCATCTATATCGGTATTATTAGAGTTTCTAATCTGATGTGGCAGTTTCTAATTCAGTTTCTGGTATGTGGGAGAGTTTCTTATTTAGAAACTATGTAGTAAAGTTTCTTATTAAGAAATTGGTTATAAACTCCATGCTGATCAAATGATTGGCTTAAATTATTTCTTCTTTTTAATTTGTTGCTGACGTGGCTTAATAGAAACTATAAAATTAATTTCAGGGATGTGAGAGTTATAAACTTTAGAGACCTTAATTTCTAAACAATAATTAACAATTATTTAGAAACTCATTTAAGTTGCTAGGAACATACCATAATAAGATGTGACTTTATCTATTATAAATTTCGTATTGGAGTATGCTACACCTATTGACAGTATATACGTGTCTTATTTAAGTCTGCTACACCTATTGACAGTAATTGTCCAGTTCAATTTTATAACTTTTTATACTAAAATCTCCAATATGCACATTTTAATTTCTTGTCATGTAGATGTTACACCAATTTTTAATTAATAATTGAGCCAATTTTCATTCAAACAAGTGAGTTAACTCAGTATCAAACTCTAAAAATATGTTGATTGGAATCAAATCAGTTTTGTGCAACTTGATCTTTATTTCAAACAAACATATCAATCAAATAATGGAATTTGAGCTAGCAAGGGGCAGTATTATTGGGCTTTGAAATTCGTGCAAGTTAAGAAGAACGGTCCGGATATACTAATTGTAAAAGATTCCCTTTTCAAGTACTGGAGAAGATGTGAATTCTGCAAAAAACAATCCTCAGCAAAAATATAAAATAAAATAAATATATATTTACATTATGTTCCCGTGTCGAGATATCTAATTGTCTCAATCCTGCTATGGAAGACAGCATACATTAGATCACCAATCTAACCATACTTGGTAATTCACAAATTAAACAGAAAAAAAAAAAGTTATAAGAATTGAGTATTTTTGATAGAAACAGGTGGATACTGGCATACAGTAAAGGCGAAAAGCAGTGGAATCGAAAGACGAACTTAGAAAACTGATATCTTATTGCATATCCAACTTATCTTGACAGTTGTTCTCCTTTTGTGAAGATGTAGGTCCCTTGTTTCAGTGATATAAGACTCCAAAGATCTCGGGTTTGTTTTATGACAGTGAAAACAAAACAAATAATATTACTAGCTATACCTGTCAATTGGAAGGGAAATATGTCAATAAACATTTCAATATTGATTTTCTCAAATATCTCAATCATTAAAGACATTTTAATTTGATGTTGTATATTTTAAATATAGTTAGAAAACTGCTAGGAGTTTATTAACTTAAGAACCATAAACATAATATTTATTAATTGAATTATATATATGTTTCGATATATGTGTAAGAATCAATCTTATAAATAAGACAACGTCACAAGATATTCATTTAATCATATCATTTATATTGATCACCTAAACAGGTATAAACATCCATAGTGTTTCTATGATTAAAATTTTTCGATATAACCATGACATTTGTAGACTCAAAAGTGATGATCTAATTGTTAGTACTACTTGGACTACAAAATTTCAGCCCAGTGAGCTATATCTGGACCCAGTCCACCGCCAACCAAAATCTGAAGCCCAAAATCATGTCATACAAGTTCAGAAATTAAACACAAACAACAAAAAAAAGGGAAGATTCAAATGCTTCATGTTTTTCATGCCGTGTCCTTTAGGAGATTTATTCTTTGGGCTGTATTCAATGAAACAACTTTATTCTTAGATATTCAATTAACAAATATTAATATTAATTGAGAGAGAGAGAGAGAGGGGTAAAAAAGCTAACCATATGTTGAATGACAAAGTACAAATCTTCATTATCTGAAATTGTCTCCTTAAGAGTAATAACATTTGGATGGCTGAATTTGCTCAGAGCCTTCACAGGCATATTAATTTCACAATGGCAAAATTACAAATCAATATTTCACAATGGTTCCCTCATGTTTGAAAGTACCATCTCTGTCCATATTTCTACTTGCACTAATTTTAACCTGGCTAGTATTAATCAGCCTATACAAAATACCAGTATGACTGATTTTACATTAGAACTAGCTTGGGTTTCCTCATTTTAGGGACCGAAGGGGATTTTAGAACTTCATATACCAAAATTAGAATGGGTTCACCTTTCCTAATATAATTTGAGGTGCAATAATGAGTATTTAAAGATGAAATTCATACTAGTGCATGTGCACCCTTCTTGTACGAAATTTTTATACTATATGATAAATTCAAACCTGGAGCTCTCGTTCGCTCCAGACTTCTTCAAAGGAATATAATTTTCTCTTCATTTTTTTAATAGCAACCAGAAAAGTACAAATTGCTACTTTTACAGGGCCAAAGAGAGAGATTCCAGAAATTTTAAGTGACCAATACTAAATTGTGAGAGTTTCGATTCATGAAACAGGTAATATAGTTGTGTACCATTTTTTTCAAATATATATAACCGGAGTAATATATGACTAGTTACACAGTGATTTGGGTCACGTGCGTTGACTAAGTGAAGTTTTTCACATGATATTTCATGGCAAAAATCATAGGAATGATCACAACATATTAGTCATGCCGCCGTGATCTAACGTGACTAATTGGTCAAGTTTGAACATCTTAGTCATGTGTAACTATTTTTTTTTTATAATTTAAGTTAATTTAAATAAGAAACATCAGATCTAGAAAAAAAGTTAAAAAACAGATAATTGTAAATAATTGCAAAATAAAGGAATCATGTTATAAAAAATATGTTATGAATGTGAAACAATAAATTTATTGTATTTTATTTTAATTGTTATTTAATATATATATATATATTGATATAAATTTTATGTTATTTTGGTCACGTGTAGTCACGCTTGATCATGTTTTGTGTTGTGTCGATCATTTCGTGTGTTGTGTTGTGCCGTGTTACTTTTTTCCGATAGTGGTCACAACACGTGTCATCACGCGTCGATATTCTCGTGGATACTAGACTATTTAAAGACAACTGTTTAATATTTACAAAATATTTTTCACACGAGTATGATTAAAATGTCTCATTGTTAATATACCCCACTCATACACCACATCTTTATCTTTGTTATTAAAGTTCAAACATTCGATCCGAACCGCTCAACATAATATCCATTGTAAAATTTGTTTGGAGATCAAATTTTATATTTTTTACAAAAGTTTTAGATAGATATATACAAAATCACTGTTTTTGGTGGTCCAAAATCTTCTGTCAAAGACAATTTAGAGATTGATTTAGAACATCAATTAATTAAGGAGGGGCCTTGTTCGCAGAGCATTAGACCACTGTTTTAGAACTGGTACTGGCTGATACCTCAGTTCAGAAGCACCCAATATTAGTTCAAAAGTAACACATCACAGTAAAAGCAAAAAATGAAAGAACCCCAAAGCACAGTTCAAAGCGAAGAACAAATTAAACAAAGGGCCTCAAGAGCACAAGCAAGTTTAATTGCCGAATTACAACAGGAAAGTCACAAGGATGAATTAATTAAGCTATACATATGTTTTCATAGGAATTGAATAAAATTATAAAACCAATCCTTTGGGCAAAATTGCACTCCATTTTATCTTCCACAAATTGTGTTGCGAAATTTATAATAGATAAAGTCACATCTTATTATTAGGCCTATTTACAAATTAAACTGGTCTTCGATCCGCATAAAATAATAAATTGACAGAATTTTTATAAATAAACCCAATATGATAATGGTCTCGGTCATCTCCATCGATCATCCTCCGAAGAAGAAAATGGTGAATGATCTCGGTCTCCTCATCGCCATCATCCACCTCTGGTCCCTACTGGTTGGGTGCGAAATTAATGAATTGTTCTATCTCGTTCAACCACTCAGTAGAATATGTGAATTCATCCGACAGACTATTAATGAGTTGGTCTATCTCGTCAGATATATTAACCAATTCTGGCATTACGTCCAATACATAACCATCCTCCTCCTCTAGCCTCCGCAGGAAAGGTGCTAGACAATCATCAATGCCCTTCCATTCGGAGATATCCATGGGCCGAGGCCGACCATAGAAAAATTCATCCATCTCATCATCTGGTATATCTAACAACGAACCCACATCCGATGGATTGGAGTATACAGCTTTATCCTGTACAGTGATCATTGTCTCCTTTAAAAACTAATTAACCATATGTTCAAAGACAAAGTACAAATCTTGAATCTCAAAAATTGCCTACTTAAGTGTAACTACATTTGGATGGCTGAACTTCATATACCAAAATTAGAATTGGTTGATCTGTACTTATATTTGGAAAGTGGTCAATAATATTATTGACCACTTTCCTAATATATATAACCTGATGTGCAATAATGACTATTTGCAGTTGAAATTCATACTGCTTGTGTGTACTCTTGTACGAAAAATTTACACTATTTGATAAATTCAAACCTTGAGCTCTCGTTCGCTCCTGACTTCCAAGGAATTAAATTTTCTCTTCATGTTTTTAATCGCAACCTGAAAAGTACAAATAGCAACTGTTACAGGGCCGAAAAGAGAGAGATTCCAGAAACTTTATGTGACTAATATAAAATTGTGAGCTTGTTTCGATTCATGAAACAACTAATACAGCTTGTTTTGATCATGGAATTAGAAATGGAGTAGGCCTTGAATTGGAAAGTCGGTCTAGAAATTTTGCTATTTTTAGTTTTTACAAATATTTTTTTTGCTATTATTATAAATGTCTGAAATTACTAAAATTATTATTTAAGATTGAAATGAAATATTACCAGTTTAGATCCGCTAATTAACAAAGTGTGTACCCTTGTACGAAAGCTATACACTATATATATATATATATATATAGAGTAGAACTAGGGTGCTCCTAAGCTCACCAAGCCCTTCGTGAGCGCGACTCTAAAACCTATCAAATTGACTTCAAACGACATTTTCAAACCATTAGATGTTCAATCTATATTAAAATGTGCTTGGAGACCAAATTTTACATTTTTTGAATTTTTTTTACTATTTATTAAGATGGTTTGAAAATCGCTGTTTTTATTAAAATTCTGCACCATTGGAAAACAGCGATTTTCAAACCATCTTAATAAATAGTAAAAAAATTCCAAAAAATGTAAAATTTGGTCTCCAAGCACATTTTAATATAGATTGAACATCTAACGGTTTGGAAATGTCGTTTGAAGTCAACTTGATAGGTTTTAGAGTCGCGCTCACGGAAAGGCTTGGTGAGCTTAGGAGCACCCTAGTTCTACTCTATATATATATATATATATATATATATGTATGATAAATTCAAACCTGGAGCTCTCGTTTGCTCCTGACTTCTTCCGAGGAATCAAATTTTCTCTTCATTTTTTAAATCGCAACCTGAAAAGTACAAATTGTTACTGTTACAGGGTCAAAAAGAGAGATTCAAGAAATTTAACGTGATTAATATTAAATTGTGAGCTTGTTTCGATTCATGAAACAGGTAATACAGCTGTGTACCCTTTTTTCAAATATATATAACCGGAGTAAGGGATGTAAATTTGTGTCATGTTGTCCAACTATGCCGTGACTTAGGTCATGTGTGTTGATCAAGCCAAGTTTTCACATGCCGTGCTGTGGCCAAAATTATGAAATGATCACGACATGATAGTCAGGGGCGGACCCAGAGTGTTCCAGGGGGCAGCTGCCCCCTTGGTTTTGAGTTTTAGTGGAAATTTATCGGTTCCGACCGATTTTGCCTCCCCTGGAATTTTTTTGCCCCCCCCCCTCTGGACGTTTAATTTGTAGTTCGAGTTAAATTTAGGGTTAAAATTGAAATAAATTGTTGAATTTTGATTGGTAATTAGAATTATAAGTCAGAGCATCAGAAATTACAAGTCAAAGCATTGGAAAGTATAAGTTAAAGCATTATTTTTTGTCGAGTACCCAATTGGTTAATGAATTTAAACCGATTCGATATTTAAACCCGAAAATCCTAGATCCGCCCCTGATGTTAGTCATGCCGTGACCTAATGTGACGTGGCTGGTCACAATTGGTCATCTTAATCACATGTAACTATTTTTGTTTTCACAAATTAAGTTAGTTTATATAAGAAAATTTCAGTAAAAAGAAAAAAAAGGAAAGGAAAAGAAAATTGTAAATAAAGAAATCATGTTGTTATAAAATTATTATGTATAAAACAATAAATTTATTGTATTTTATGTGATTTGTTATTTAATATAAATATTGTACAATTTTTATTGTACCTTACATGCCTCGCAGACATTAATTTCCACCTGACCCATCTCCAATTTTCTTAATTAAATTGTCCCTGAAACCAAAAATCAAAATAATTACAGAAAAATAAGACAAAACAAAATAAGAATTTAGAAACAAGGTCGTCTTAATTCTCATATAGTTCACTATTCTAGAACTTCATATACAAAAATTAAAATTGGTTGATACTTAAATTATTGACCACTTTCCTAATATAGCCTGATGTGCAATAATGACTATTAATTTGCAGTTGAAATTCATACTAGCTAGTGTGTACCCTTGTACGAAAACTATACCCTATGATAAATTCAAACCTGGAGCTCTCGTTCGCTCCTGACTTCTTGCCGGGAATATAATTTTCTCTTTATTTTGAAAACATCACCACCTGACCCACCTCCAATTTCCTTTATAACATTGTACCTGAAACCAAAATCAATATATATCATAAATTGTCAAATCTTTCAAATTTATTCAATGATAAATACTAGTTGCATTTCAATTGGCAATGAGAATACAACAAGTACAGATGATAAAATTTTCGCCGGACGAAATCACCGTGATATATTCGATATTCCGATTATTGCAGCCAATAAACTCTTTCAAGTTAAGAAGAGGAGTTTGTTTTGTTACAAACAGAGAGATTAGAAATGAGATAATTAATTAGAGAAACAATATAGTACGGGAGATGCATATCTCTCTCCAGAAGTGCTGATTAATTTAGAAGGTGAAAATTACTTTACATCAAGTATAACCACATTTTAAAAAAAAAAGTACAACCACACGTGAAGTGCATATAAAAAATGCAAACAAGGAGTTATTACATCTGAATATAAAGAAATATGTTTGAGACACTAAGTAGAATTCATGGGGTTGATATTTTTCATCCGATATAAATGCACTTAGATGGAACATGATGTCATTAAATACTTATATATTTGTCCATCATTTTTTTTTATATTGTCTATTTTCCCATCAAAACATTAAAATTAAGTTTCCATAAGAAATGAAACAATTCATATTTTACCCAATTAATTTTCATATGATGAGAATCATCTTAACTATGATTCACTTAATTTTTATTCTCATCTTGTTGAAGATCAAAATTATAATTCCACGTGCATTTCCAAACTATTTAAAAAAGAAATTTAAAACACCCTTCCGTTGGTTTCCCAGCACCTTGTCACAATATTTCTTACGATAACAATGATATACAAATTTTCATATTTGTTTTAAATGGAGAATATATAGAGTATATAATTTTGTTGTGTATGTCTCTTAACTCATTATTTATTTATATCAGACTTGATTTAACAAGGTGTCGAAAATAGCAAGTTTATGTTGGGTATGCTATATTAAGAAGAAAGTTTTTATTATTTAGTATGTACGATATTTAGGAAGGAGTTATTTATAGATTTCTTTTTTAAAAGATTTTATGTTGTTATAAATAAATCATTTGTACTCTATGTAATATGAAGTAAAAAAATACAATTAAGCTTCCTTATAAAATTTGTCTGTTGTTTTTCCTTTAATTATGGTCTCTCTTTAGAAACCTACCAAATTGGTATCAAAGCCATCTTCGTCACCGATAGTTATTCGGTGATTTCAGAGTTCTTTTTTCTGCTATCACTGAGGATTTTAGATTTGTTTTTGGGCGTAGATCGCATCACGTGAGAAGCATAACAGGCGTCAATCGCACCCATGTTATGTGTAAAGACCAAAAAAGCAAAGGTTCTATTCTTTTAAGATGGCAGAAGATATATCCGTTAAGGTCCATATTTCATAACATACCACACTTCTCAATGACACGGAGAAATTTGATATCAAGGTGGACGATTAGGATTGGAGACAAAATGGGAAGAATTTGACTTCATCATCGATCTATTCGAGCTCTAAGCATAATAACCTAATTTGCAACTACTGCAGGAAGAAATGTCATATCAAGACCAACTGTTTCAACCTCAAGAATAAATAAAGGCATACGAGAATGATACTTCTCCAAGCAATCCTAATTTAGTTGAAATTCAAGATAATTATGTGTTTTAGGTGCTTATTTTGGAGTTTTGTTTCATGGTGAGATTTCAAGTCAAGAGAAAAATTGTTGTGTATGCCTCTCATCTCACTATCTATTTACATCATTATTGATTTAGCATAATGTCAAGAATAGTTAGCTCATGTTTGGCAGGTTATATTAAAGAGGAAGTCTTTAGTATTTAGTAAGTTGAGTATTTTAGGAATAGTTATTTATAGGTTCTTGTTTTAGAGATTTATTTATTATAAATAAATCATTTGTACTCTATAAAATTATGAATTAAGAAATTCAATTATACTTCCTCATAAAATTTTATCTCTTGTTTCTCTTTTTTTTTTTTTGCCTCTCCTTAAATACCCTAACATTTTTTTAGTTAGTTTATTTATTGGAGAGGTGACGTAAAATTTTAACTTTGGTCCTGAGCAGATTAATATGATCAAATAGTGAGTTTTATTTAAGATTATTAAAATTAAATTAGAATAGAGACAAAGATTCACTTTAAATAGACGGTATAATTAATATATATAGAAAAAAAATTCTCATATCATAATATTATAATGTAGTGCTCAAAATATATAGCAACACCCATCATTTACGAAAATTTTGCATTGAGACTGACTAAGATGATCTTGAGATGTATAAAAAAAATTTAAAATTTAAATGTTTATAGTATACGTACCATAAATTTGGCACTTGCATCATACCAATTACATAATCTCCTTGATTAACTAGCATGAGCCACCAAGTTTTGTGTGAAGCTTCACCTATAAATCTTGAAAGTTTTTGACCATTTACCAATTAAATTATTTAATAATTTTTCTTGAATGGAACAAAGTGTAAAGAACTTAATTTGATAATATTTTAATTAATAATTGAGATAATGGAGGACACCATAAATCTACCGAACCATGCACTGGTAGAAAATAATAAGAGAAATTAAACAAGCGAACTTGTATATATTGATGAAGGGGCTGCAGTTTTGCATCCGTTCTTAACAGTATGCTTCAAAGTAAGTTTAATCTGTGTGAGAAATAGAGCACTCCGTACAGATAAAACCGAAACACTGGTATTAAGAATCCACTTATAATTGGACGCGCCAGAAGTGCTAATTAATTTAGAAGGTTGTATTTTATTGGATTTGATAATGAAATTAGAAAGGAAGTGGCACTTAAACTGAAGAGTCATTCAGAATATATGCCTACGAACTTGTATTAAAAAAAATCTTCCTAATCTCTGCCCACTTTTTAGTCTATATTGCCATATTGGGTAATTTTTATTCAAATATATGTCTTACTTCAATAGTAGAATCATAGTGTTCTTAAACTTAGCAAATCTTATGTAATTCAACTATTAAATCAATTAAATTAGTTTTAAATAATTTATTCAAGCCTTTAAGCTAATTTATTTCTATTTTACGAATAATGTGATTACATATAAAATATATAAAATTTCAAATTTATTTAATATAAAGTGAAACAGTAAAAACATAAATTAAAATTAATATATAATTTCTTTTATACTGCTTGATTTTATATTATTTTTTTTAATTTTATAAATTTAATATTTGAGAATACTAAACAGAGGATCTTTAAAAGTTCGCCATGATCTCGTTACAGTAATAAAGCATTCAAATTAAATCGCATAATATGCTTTTAACAGAACTGGGCTTTTGGGCTTCATTTGTTGAAACCCGGTATCAATTTTGCTACCGTGGTACGGGATTCATTTGACAGATCTAAGCGAACCGACGCCGTTAAAGATACTATTTGAGGCGAATCGACGCCGTTAAAGGTGTGATATTACACCAATACCCCTTCCGTTTCACGATCTTATCCAAACCAGCGGAGTGTGGTTCCTTTAGAATACATATCCTCCATTTTAAAGTTACTGGAAGAATCCAGTTACACCATAAATGATTTTTCTACTTTGTGCATGATTGCCTGTCCGGTCAAGAACTGGAGGGTGAGATTCAAACCTCTTAAATTAGATTGTGGTGAAAAATCCGACCTAGACATTGCCGGATCCCTGCATATTTACCTTCATTATTTTTCTCCAATTATATAGTTATATACTATATATTTTTACATGTACTTATTATGTAAGCATACATGATATAGATAATGTAAAATTAATCTTGAAATTTCTTTATAATTAATCCCCATATTCTTTAATTTCAAACATGTTTTTCAATCATCGAATCCTATCGTGTTTCATTGCATTTTTATTTACTTTATACTTACTTTTATTTAATATTGGTAAGAAAACGAGATACTACGCAAACTGTTTATACGAGATTGCAAGAGCATATGCACGGAAGATCATAAATGAAGAGCTAAATTAAGATGAAATAGAGAAGATTAATCCTGTATCGGACAGCAAGTGGAAGAAGAATTTGCGCAAGATTTGATTGATTTGTTTTGGAAATTTTGATTTACATTAGCCATGCGCAAGGATAATCAAATAATTGATTTTCATGAAATATAATAGGGATATTGATATGCCCTCTCTCGGAGAGAGTAGGTCGTATGGAAAAAATGATTTCCGTATTGGGCTCGTCCTGCTTCGGGGGTGGCAGACTGAGATGAGAATGAGTTTATAACTGGGGATGGTTTGGAGATATTCGAATTCTAACATGTATGATATCTCTCTTAGTAAAAATTGCGACCCTTGTTCAATGGGCCTTTCTGCCTTATATAGGTCATCCCCTAACCGCCATCCTGCGTGGTTACGATGGTTAGGAGAAATGGGACAATTATGTTAACCGTGAAAGGTGGTTATCTCGCACAGAAGGCGGTGTAAGCTGAACTCGGGCTGGACCTATGTCGGATGCAGCCTGGCTACACTCTGTTGGGCCCATCGGGCATGGCCCTATTGAGCTTTGTCAGGCAAGGTTGTTGCCGGGTCTTAGGCCTTATCTTCTTTGATCTCATGCTGGTCCCAAAAAAGGGGTTCCGAATCCCGAACTGTTTTCGGCCTAAGATCGGCTCGTTGAGGGCCTAGCTTTTCAGACCCCGGACTTTTCGTACTGATTCTGGATTGGCCTCTCTAAGAGATTTGAATCCCGATTCTTTCATGGCCCATTAAGAGTGAGGATCTTGGAAACATGGCCCCATCAGATATCTTAGCAAACTTGCACATGTCACATATGATATGTTCAATTTTAAAGTTCAAACACACATTTGAATTATTCAATATAATCTCTATTTATATTTTAAATGTAGAAAATCACTATTTATTTTTTATACTAATTTTTATATAAAGATTATGTTGAAACTTTTTGTAATTTAAGAGACAAAAATATTAATCCATAGTACATACCAATATGTAGAGTGGGAAAAATGGCACGCCGGAGCCGGCTCCGTCACGGAACGGCACGGCACGCGTGTCATTCGCGTGCCGTGACTCGCGTGTCCCGTGCCGTGACCATCTTTTGAAACTTTGGCACGGCACGGCACGTGAAAATTTTAGTCACGGCACGACACGTAATCACGCGAGTCACGTGTAATTAGGACCATTAGATATTGATTTAATGGTAAATCTTGAATAAATTAATTTAAAGTATGAATAAATGGCCACGCGAGTCACGCGAGTCACGCGGGTCACGGCACGTTTAGGCACGGCGTGACTCACGTGGCGTGACCATTCGCGTGCCGTGACCACCCCTTGACATTTTTGTCACGGCACGGCACGGCACGTGAAAAATTAACTTGGTCACGGCACGGCACGGCACGAGACCAAAATCACGGCGTGTTAATCACGGCACGGCACGGCACGTTTTTCCCTCTCTACCAATATGCATAGTACCATAGCCTCTTAAAAAAGGGTATTCTGTTTCCTTTAATATTGTAAAAACCCGTAGGCTATCACTAAGTTCAAAGTTTATATTACAAGATAGTTCTTGAAGATTCAACTCCGGTTCGTGAACAAAGAATAAGAAAAGCTGAGTTTTTATAAACATGCAATTTAAGATATGGAGTTTTTTAGATTAAAAAGAAAATTTAAGTTTGGAAATTGTAAGATCAAATTTTCGGAAGTTTATTTTAATTTATGTTTTAAACTAATAATATACTTTTGAAATAAAAAAAGTAAAAATCCTTAAGCTATAAAATAAAGAAAATTTAGAATTTCAACTCCTGAAACTCTGAAGAACCAGACTTCCATTGTAAAATATGTAACTGGAGAGAAGAAGAATATTTCTTTTCTTTTTATGCTTTGAATTTTAGTATTTCAATATCACTTATCACTTACCATTTGATTTTTCAGATTAATTTATATTGATTGAGTTTAATGTTATAATTCTTAGTTCGATATTTTGGTAATTAATACATTCAGATGACCTCCAAATTTATAGTGCTCAAGATTGTGAAAGTTATATTTTTTATATTTAGTATATTATAGTGCTTAAATTTCGAGCACTATTTTTATCAAAGAAAAAGCAACTCTAAAATTATTTCTGAGTTGTCTTGTCAAATATATTATAATGACAGAATACCATGCCAACATTTTATATGGATTCACTAATTGAATCAAATATAACAATTATAAAAGATATTTTTTTGAGAGAAAGATAAAAGTCTTTAATCTTGTAAATTTTAATATTGAGTGAGGCTATGAACTATGCATAGTGCGGATTGGTCCGTACTACGGATCAATAATTTTATTTTCAAAATTCTAATGTTGATTTGAACCGTTCAACATGGTCGCTATATGAATATGTACTTGTAAACTAAATTTTATATTTTTTAGAATTTTTTTACTATTTTTTTATGAGTAGAAAATCACTGGATGGTCCAGAATTTTCAGATCAAGTAATTTTCACTCATCTAAGAAAATGTAAAATTTAGTTTACAAGTACATATTCATATGGCGACCATATTGAACGGTTTGGATCGATCGTTAGGAATTTCAATTCGAAGATTTGCACCATGCATAGTACCATCCGTTTTTTTTATTAATAGGAAAAATAAAAAAAAATATCGACAATGAGAAATAATTTCGCTAGATTTTGAAAAATAGGAAGAACGTTATGGTTTGTAATGTCCAGGGCACTGTAGCTGTATGTTATAAACCATAATGTTCAGTTAATCTGATCGCTAATGATCTCTAATTAACAAAAAACACTGTAGCTAAACGTTATGGTCTATAACGTCCAGCTACCGTATTTTTTTTTTTACAGTACTAACAATCCAACGTCATTTTTTTTTCTTTTCCCTAATGGTCTGGACGTTATAGAGCTTGACGACCAAAGATTTTTTTTTCATGTTCAGTTAATTAGCGGACTGGATTAGGTTAAGATTTTTGGATTATCTAGACGCTATGGACCATAACGCCTCTGGACGTTATAAACCATAACAATCTTCTTATATTTCGAGATTTCACGAATGTGTTCCTTTTTGTCGTTATTTTTGTTTTGTTTTTCCTATTAATAAAAAAATCGGTAGTACCATAGTCTCACTCTTTAATATTTAGAAAGAATGATTTATCTGAAAAATCCACAATTTCTTGCAGAAAGAGTGTTGTTTTTTGACACTAAGATCAAATGCTTATTCTCTTAATTTCAAAAATAATTGAACAAGAGAGATAAATTCAGTAGCCTGATTCAATCAATTAAGTTTCCGTAGTTGTCAAACATAGAGCCTGATTTACGTAAATCTACATTTGAACCCATATTAAATCGGTTACCTAAGCCTAGTTCTCTCCTTCCCAATTTCTCCTCCATCTAATCCTTATCGGGTTACGGTCGGTGCAAAATCTGATCCAATAATCTCGCTTTCCGAAAATTAAACGTACATTTACTTTGTACGGTCCCACATTTCAGTTAACATCTCTGGTGTCAAAGTCTCTTAAATTTCGTCATAATTATGAATTTATGAATATCCTTAAAATAGGGCTGCTAATGAGCTTGATTCGGCTCGGACTCAATGAGAGAAGCATAATGGCCCGGCTCAGACTCGGCTCGATTCGGCTCATGTAAATACTTGACTCGGCTCGGCCCGGCTCGCGAGCTGGCTCAGACCATATTTGTTAAGAAGAAACCTTGTGAAGATAAATTATTAGATAGAAGACAACAAAAGAAACACTGGTACACTGAGATATCTCATCATTCAACAGTATTTTTAAATCTGAACCAAGAAGAAACCTTATGAAGTACATAAATTCGTTCTTAATTTTTGTGGATTTTGAAAAGAAACACTACTAAATCAGATCTCTGGCCACAAATAGCACAAAAAGAAACTAAAAGAAACAACAAAATTTAAATGAATTTATGAAACTAAAATAACACACTACTAGAAAATTCACGAAGAGAAGCAATAAATGATATCAAAATGAATTTCAAAAGATAGAGCATCTCGCCGAGAAGCTTCCTATGGTGCTAGATTTACGAGCTTGCCATCAGAGGATAGTCAATTTAGATAAGGAGGCGTTTTTTTTTTTCAAATTGGGGTATATGTGCAAGCTTTGGGAGAGAGAGCATAAAAAATATTAAAGAAATGAAAACTCCTTAAGAAGCGGTGGTAAAAATTCAGAAAATATCCAAAGGAAGTCTAAAGGAAGGTTATTTCTTAAGGCGAGCTTGGAGCTGGATTAAAAAAGTTTCTAAAGGAGTTTCTTTAATCTAAGACTATTTTAGGATATTTGCGACAGAGTGAGAGATCGCGAGGTGAGAGGCGAGAGAGCGACAGAGGTGAGAGATCGCGAGCTGAGAGGCGAGAGAGCGACAGAACTTGATTCGAACGGCTCATGAGCCGGCCCGGCTCGGCCCGGATTTGGCTCGGTTGATATGTAAAATTTTCAGTTAAGGGCCCGACTCGATATCAAATATTGAGTTGTTCAACTCATGGATTCACGAGCCGGCTCGGCTCATTAGTAGCCCTACCTTAAAAGTTGAAATTACGATTTCCCCCTCTAAACTATGTAATATCATATTTACCCTTCTAAATTAAAAAAATCACAAATTTGTTAATTTTTCTAATAAAACTCATTTTAAATTATAAAATATCGATTTTATTCTTTATTAATAAATAAAATATGTAGTACGTGTAAGAAAAATTATTCATCTTGAACTGACTAATTTTCAAGGATAAATGATTCATTTCTATTTATAATGAGTTTTAATTAAAAATTAAATAAATTGACTAAATTTGTGATTTTTTTAAATTCAGAAGGGTAATATGACACGATGAATTTTAGAAGGGTAATATGTAATTTCAAGGGTTTTGAGGGTATACATGAAAATCATCCATTATTTTTTTCCGAAGGGTACAATTGGAATTCGTGTTTTATTAGTTCCTAAATTAGATTTCGTAAATAGCCTCTCCTTGTTCGCTCTCGCTCTTTTGTAATTTCTTGTCGCAATCTTCCTCTTTTCTCTTGGTTTGATTGACCAAATCTTTCCCCGTCTTTTAATGGTGAGTGCTCGGTGCTTTTTTGTTTGTTTGTTTTATTGGAAAGTTCAGTAATTTTTACTGGCTGTATTTGGTCGTTAAATTTGGTATGATCGTTGATGACCTCTCAATTATCTCGAAAAATTCAATTATAATGCTAATATCTTTTTGTGTTAATTTTATATACTCCTTGTTAAATTAAATTTTTGTTCGCGGAAAAGAATAACAGAAAAAGGCGAGTTCTTTCTGTTTTCTATTGATTTGGGAATTATGTATTTTCGAATTTATAATGGAATTAGCCTGTGAATTAACCCTTCTTCTGGCCAATTTCTACCTCAATTGAACAAATCGGGAATATTAGGTCTGATTATACGCTCTCTGTAGCTAGAATTGTTGATTCCAGTTTCTAAATGTAATGCAAAAGTCTATTTTGAGGATTTGTTTGGATTATACACTGAGATGAATTTTTTACCAATATAGTATTATAGTGGTACAATACATTGTAATCCTTGGTTGTTCTGTATTTTTAACTTGTTATTGTTTATAATTTATACAGTTTGTTGGGTAAAAAGATTTTCCTAAGAGGCGCTAAATTCAGCAATGATGGTGACATGGCGGCTCATAGAGAGTTGCTTTTTTCACGAGATATTTAACCTTAATTTTCTGAAATTTCTTTGTAATAATTTTGAAGGCGGCTTGGGGGAGTAGCTGTTGCCTCTCACTATACATTCATTGAATAGACCGTGATTTCGCCCAGCAAAAATTTCTATCATGGATAAGTATGTTAATACTTGTTGCTAAATTCTTATTTTGTGTACTTATTTTACTTTCATGAAAATTTGGAAGATTTGATAATTTTATGATATATTTTTTATTTTTGGTTTCAGGTACATTATAATAAAGGAAATTGGAGATGGATCAGGCGGAAATGTCTTCAAGGCATATCAGATTCATACAAAAGAAATTGTAACTACTACCTTACTGCCACTTATAGATTATTTCCGTTATATATATTTGCATAGAAGGGGTAAACAACTGTATTACCTATTTTATGAATTGAAACAAGTTCACAATTTAATATTAGTTATATATATTTTCTGGAATCTCTCTGGCCCTGTAACAGTAGTAATTTGTACATTTCAGGTTGCAATTAAAAAAATAAAGAGAAAATTTAATTCCTTGGAAGAAGTCAGGAGCATACGAGAGCTCCAGGTTTGAATTTATCATATAGTGTAAAGTTCTCGTAAATGGGTACACACTATTATGAATTTGATCTGCAAATAGTCATTATTGCATCTCAGGTAATATTAAGAAAGTGGTCTATTAAGTATCACGCAATTATAATTTTGGTATATGAAGTTCTAAAATCCCTTTGGTCCCTAAAATGGAGGAAACCCTAGCTAGTACTGATATAAAACCAGTCAAACTGGTATTTTGTATAGGCTGAAGAATGTTAGCCAGGCTGAAGACGGTACTTTGAAATATGAGGGAACCATTGTGAAATATTGATTTGTTAAAGGGCATTTACAATAAGCTTCTATTGTAAGCCATTGTGAAATTAAAATGCCTAACTTGTAGGCTCTGAGCAAGTTCAATCATCCAAATGTTGTTACACTTAAGGAGGCTATTTTAGAGAACCGAGATTTGTACTTTGTCTTTGAACATATGGTTAGCTTCTCTCTCTCTCTCTCTCTCTCTCTCTCTCTTAATATTTTTTTTTTTTTGAAAGCTTGCCAGCAGCTGACAAGGAAGCTCTCTCTTAATATTTGTTCATTGAGGAAAAAGTGGTTTGTAGGAAACAAGGGAAATATCCTGCATGCCCCTTGCAACATGACAAATATCAAATCACTCCCTTAGTTTCTTTAGATTATAAAGCATTCCAAATTTATCCTTTGTCCACACGTTTATATTAATAACTGATGCAAGATGGTGGTTGGTTAAATGAATAGATTAGAGAGATTGATTTAGGTTTTTCCAATGTTTTGCCAAGATAAATGGATATTTATGAAATTTTAAGAGAAAGCAAGAGGAATTTTTTTGTTATCTGTTGATCCATTTAATTTCCCGGTAATATATTTTGCATTAATTTGTGGTTATTGTTATGGTTATCAAATGTCTAGGATAAAAATCTATATGAAGTAATGAAAGAGCGAAACACATATTTTTCTGAAGAGGAGATAAGAGGAATAATGTATCAAATTCTAAGTGGTCTTGCTTACATCCACAAAAATGGATACTTTCACCGTGATCTCAAGCCCGGTATGACAATGCATTTTTTCTATTTTTATAATATTAGAGGCTTGAGTACTCATTTCATGAGGGATTAAAAGAGAATAAATAGAAAATATTTGTATTGATACCATTAGTCTGGTACTGACCAGTATATACCAGTAACAGCCCTGCAGTAGACCTGTTGAGAGATATAATTTGTAAGGGTAAATATGTAACTTCTGAATTGTGTGAGCATATTTCTGAATTCTGTAATGGGATGCAACTATGAAAAGATGCTTCAATTTTTTGTAGAAAATATATTGGTTAAGGATGGCATAGTTAAAATTGCGGATTTGGGGCTAGCCAGGGAACTTTACTCGAAGCCTCCTTATACTGAATATGTCTCTACGAGATGGTAAGTTCATTATTTTTGTTCACTAAATGCTTTAAAGTTTGACCCTTGAAATTCTACTTTTTTGCAGTTTGATCCCTACACTTATTGAGGTTATACAAAATTGTCCCAATCTTTATGGAAGAAAATTTCAGAACTACAGATATTCTTGGAATAGTAACTATGTTACATTTCTAGAGAATAATCGTTTTGAAAATAGGAAATGTTGGATGATTGACTATTCTAGTTAAACAGAAACTAAAGTTGTTTTCTTTCGAAGGTATCGAGCTCCAGAGGTCTTGTTAAAGTGCACTTCATATGACCCAGCAGTTGGTAATTTCTCTTATCAACCTCACAATTGTTTTGTTTGTATTTGACTCCTTCAGAATTTGTTTTACTTTTTTTTTTCTCGAGTTTAGCTCTTGCTAATTTTCTGCATAATAACTATTTTATGGTACTAGTTATTCCACATTGTGGTATCCGTAAATTAAATATTTGAAATTAACATGTGGTTTAGCAAAAACATGAATTTCTCTTATCCTTATATTCATTAACATTTTGAAATATGCTAATAGATGTGTACTATATTCTCTTTTGAGCAGATCTATGGGCAGTTGGGGCAATATTAGCCGAGCTTTATAGATGTTCTCCACTTTTCCCTGGTGATAGGTAAACATTAGAAAAATACGTTGATACAAACAATTTTTGTTGTGTTATTTTTCTTTCTTCAGTTAACATGCTATTATGTATATATATTATTAGCTTTTAGCTCATAGGAATTATCTTGTCCAAATAATACTGAAGTAGCACCCTATGTTTATCAACTTAAATTGAGAAAATTGTAAGACAAAAAATTAAGATTTTAAGACTGTATTCCATATTTTCTTATTTTCTACAGTGAAATAGATCAACTGTGGAAAATCTGCAATGTTCTTGGGACCCCTGATACCACCATCTGGCCAGAATTGATGAATTTTCCAAGATCAATGGATTTTGACTTAATTCAGGTGCATATTTTTCTTTTTATTCTGATAATGTTTTGTTGGTCCACCTTTCAAACTTAAGCGTGTCAATTAAGTAATGTGTTTATTTTCAATGAAGGCTCAGCATGGGGCAAATATGCTAAGAGCTATCCCTAATGCCAACCTTGAAGCCATTGACCTATTCATGGTGCCTTTCAATCTTATGTTATACGACTTGTGTTTTCATAAATTGACATGTCTTTTGCTAATTTTAAATATATTTTTTTGCTCTCTCTATGTTTGCGATTCAATTTTAATAGCAACTGTGCTCGTGGGACCCACGTAGGAGGCCGACGGTTGAGCAGGCCATGCAGCATCCATTTTTCTATGTAATACTCCATCCCACCCTCCCCCCAAAACACACACGCATGCGCACACACACAAACACACTCACTCGAGCACCCTCAAAACTTCGTTTTATTTTCTTATTAGTTGTTTCTGATTCAAGCACTCTCTGATTTTGTCAATTTACTCAAGCTCATTAATTTGACCTAATTGTGTACGTATGGATCAAAGAAGTAAATTTCCAAAGATCAGGGTTTATGGGTGAAACCATATGGGTTCACTCTTAGACTGTTTATAAACCATTGATTCCTTCAATTTCTGTACTTCGAGTTTGCAGCCACTGTTGCTAAATTTATCTTTGTTTCAGGTGCAGCGTTGGGTACCAAATCCTCTAGAGGAATGCTTTATTCCCAGCTTTAGTAGACATGGTGAGTATACAAACTATAATGACTCAAATAAGTTCTTTAATATTTATTGGTGAAATTAAAGAATTGTGGAACTTCAAAAAGGCTTTTTGGAGCTTGAAGATTTCTTTTTGTCACCAAACTTTGGTGAGAATCGCTTTTTCAAAACATTTAAGTGGATGTTTATAACAAAAATTGAAGAAATACAAGGAGGCCCTGATGTTTTACAAGTTGCAAAGAGCACCCTTTTCACAAACTTTTTTTATAAAAAAAAAACTGATATTTTCATAAAAAAATTATCAGCATGTACCAGCTTGGTGCATGTGTCTTACCAGAATACTCTAATGTGCCAACCGTGAAGTTAATATGGGAGCCCAAGCTTTGAGAGTTGCTCACATGCAATCAAGTTCTCTGTAATATTAACACTCTTATTTAAGGGACTGATATCAGCTTTGATTGTACAGGACAAAATGTTAATCTCGAATTAAGCCTATGGGATGACAGCACATACATAGACGAATCTGCCCTTGAATTAACCTTAGGTCTGAGTGTTTCTAGTATAGGTATATGCTGTATCTACTTTTCTCTTTATAGGTGTCAATTATACTGTTTGTAAGTTGTACGAAAACATCAGCTTACGAATTTCTCTACTTGTTTTTTGCTCTTTGCCAGCTCTGATTTTACTTATTTTTGTTTTTTCTCGCATGCAGATGTTGCTAATAACAATGGTAACACTTATATCCCACAACACAATAGAGAGGTTAGTTATTAGCACGCATTCTCTGTCTGAAGCCTGAGTTATTTATCATAGGACAATATTTATATTTGTGTGCTGAGGTTAGCATCATAAATCACTTTTAATAAACTTTATTTGGTTTCATTTTGTTTTTGCAGGATGTCCTGCTACAAGACCATTATAAAATGGAATCAGGTTGCTGTTACTCACCAATTTTAACCTTGTTGCATTATTTTTAAATATTAGAAACATCAATAATAAATGAAAACAGTGTTGCTAACGAAGAAAGCATTATTCATTTCCAACATTTTAGATCTATGGCAAAATCATGTGGGCGTGTATGATGTTCTAAAGACAGTTGTCCAGGGCTGTAGTTGTGGATGCTATATCAGGTACAAACAAGAGATGTCTGGTACCAGTTATTTTCTTGTACCTTGATACACTGGTCTGATACAGTGCCCCCTGTATAGTTCTTGAAACATCCTGTACGTCTATATCTGTACTTAATTGGTCAGGCTTGAACTATAATGAACCATTACCAGTACTAACCTGGCCGGTATGAAAATTCCTGTATATTCTTGCGAGTACTCCGTACTTCTGGAGTTATTTATAGAAGATGCATTTTGTATTGTTTTCCCTACTTAATTTTTTATAATCTCCTCGAAGATGAATTTACTAATTTATTTTTTTTTTAATTTGGCAGCACACTAGGGGAACCAAATTTAGATCTAAATTTGTCGAGCCACTCGTCAAATGGGTCGATGATTGACCACTACTCGATAGACCATCACATGACAAATTTTTTCCAGTAAATACTTCCTTTTTTTATTTTCTCATCCAAACTTACCAAACCCACACCTTTGTTGCCCTTATCTCTGTCCAATCTGCTGTCTTCTATAGCAGACATCGAGACAATAAGATATGTCGATGCGGGAACAAATTGTAAATATATATTTATTATTACTATTTTTTTTGCTGAGGATGGTTTTCACTGGCGGTCGTATAACCTGACTTTGTGTACAGGGAGAATTTTTTTTTTTTTTTCCTTTTCTTGGGGATCTCTTTTTGACGATTAACAACTGCAAAGACAGTTTTGGACTAATTATAGAGAAACAGCTTAATTAATTATGTTTCTGCCTTTTGTTTTATTTGATTGATATGCTTTTCAATCTGTTCATGCAAATATTTGTTAGTCCCTAGTTTTCAATAATAGAGTGAACAAACTCCAAAAAAAAAATCACTATCAGCACAGAATTAAAATTTGGTAAAAATAAGACCTGATACAAGAGAAATATTTGAGGAAATCTTACATTCATAATTTCTCAATAGAATTCTACAATACTAACTATTTGTAGAATGAGATCGGGAAGAAGCCGCGATATAAGTAAAATTAGATTATCTCCAGTGCGAACCGTTCCGCGCTGGAGTGGTTCTTTTGCCCGTTAACCCTTCAATTTTTCAGAAATTTGAAGAAGACCTGTGCTTAATTTTTCTGCAAATTCTTTGAATTCTGGGGCCTTTTTCTACTGTACATAAAAACTCTCGAGTAATTTATTACGTTTCACAGATTATATACCAAGAAATTTAGAATTGTTACTAATTTTTTTTCAAAAGGAATAGTTGAAAAATCACATATGGCTGTGGCAAATGACATTATAGTACCAATAAATAATATAGGACATAAGTATTCTCTACGTGTCTTCTTATACTTCTAATTTATGAACAAAGATATTACGCAAGATTAAAAGTAGTACTGCTTTTGTGGAAATTTCCTGTTAATAAAAAAAAAAAATTCATTTAATACCAAACCAAAGTGGAAAGGCATGTTATACGTAATCCATTTAAATATTAATGTCGTTTGGTAAGAAATTCTTAAAGAGTAACTTATATTATACTTCCCACTTGATAGATCGAACAGTACAAGATGAAAAAGTGGAAGGCAACCATTTTTTTCAATTTTAATTTAATTCTTCTAAGTGATGATTAATTGAAGCACATAAAAAATACCTAACCAAAATTTTTCTCCACATTGTTGTTAATATGTTTTGACCTAATAACTTTTGTCTCAAGGAAACCATTATTTACACTTATTATTTTGATATTAAACTATATAAATCCTCCTACGATCCTTCGCAAAATAAAGATGTGTTCGTACTTCGGTTTCTTACATATCTTGATTTCTGAAATATAATGAATTGATACAGATCGCTCTATATATTCTATATATTAAAATTTGTCATAAATCAAATTATACTTATTAGATACTTTTATTTTGTGCATAAGAAGAAATTAAAATTCATTGATTTAATTGGTATAAACCTTTCAGTATCTATGATTATACCTATGCAAAGAAAATAGTAAGAAAAAGAAAAATCTAATCACTGCCCAAAAAAGTTTTATAATCAATAGTAATTAAATTAGTGATACAAGCAAATACTATGTTGGATTAGCTTTGATCTACTGGATTTCCAATTAAGATCAGCAAACTTACCTGTTTCTCTTTCTTAAATTAAATATCAGAGATCTCCGAAGTACAATGAATATATTATTTTAAACACAACACATAATTCGGTTATGAAAAAAAAAAATTATATATTTGTTGGTCTCAATATTTTCAAAGAAACATTGTATAAATCAATTTCGTGATAATTATAACCATTATATAATTAAAAGAATGATTAAAAATTATTACATATGGTTTTTAATTATTACATGTATAAATTAATTTTAACTGAATCTATCTCCGTAAACTAATGAAATATTTGTAATTAATCTGATTATCAGATAAGTTTTAAAAAAAAATCTCTACGGCTAGAAATGCATTATAAAAATGCTCATACATACATAGAGTATAGTACAACATAATGACCTAATAATATAAAAGTAGTACACATTTTCAAGCTCTATTCAAGTAAATTTGAACAAATGTGTCGTCGGATGCGGCTAGAACTATATTTGGATCTACAAAGCAAAAAAAGCATATCTTTTGGAAGAGGAGGGCCCAAATGTCTCGTTGCTTTCATGCTCCAATTATATTTCACATGTTTATCTTTGATTTCAAAGTCCAAACAGAGATGATCCAAACCGCATGGAAAGCAATAGCATCTTGATTCAATTAACAGATCTAGTCCATCCATCCACGGTGAAGCGAAGAGTTCACCCCACAAAGTAAAAAGTTTGGTGCGAACAACTTGGAGATAGCATGGTAGCTGAAAGGCCACCACAATATCGTAACAATATTAATTATATTCGTGCATTCAAATCTCAATGGATGGAAGAGCACGGTGAAGTATTCCTACATTTGTTGCTCAAGCTTTGTCAAGATGGTACTATTTCTAAAGGCAACGTGACGCAAGATGCATGGCTTATGATTAAGAAAGGCCTAAAAAATTAAACAAACCGCAGCTTTCAAATTGATTTTTTGGAAAAAAAGTGACACGGTCTGGTTACGGAGATTCATAAAGGAGATTCATAAAGACACTAGTTAGTTCAACTAAGACATCACTCAGAGAGAAACAAAAGTCAACTCAACAGAGGACACGAGGAGATAAAACTCAACTCAATATATAAAATTCGTATTTATTTAATAATCTGATTACAAAATGACTTTGGGCTGTTATACAGCCACATATTACTTTCTCTAGAAGTTACCTAACAATTATTACAACTCTCAGCTACTTTTACTAATACCAAAATACAATTAATAATATCCTAAAGACTCTAAAAGAACTCTCCTAGAAACCCACAAGTAAACATAATTCAATCACACTTTTGACGACATTTAAAACACACTCAAAACTCCCAACTAACTAATTATACTCAAAATAGATTAGTTCTCTTGGCACGCCTATTTGACCATGATATTTTCTGATTCTGGACAAATGTATTGCATTGTCAGCTTTTCACAAAATTTTGGATAACAATAATCGGAGTTTGTATGAAGAATTTATGGCCATATTACTAAAGCGTGTCCAACAGTTGCGATTATGTCACTCAGTGGAAGTTTTGGACAATAAAACAGCCACTGCTGGATTAATTCTCTTTTTGTCTAAGCACATGGATATCTCAAATCCCGTTAAAGTGTCCCATATGACATGTCATTGTTCGATAAGGGCTATCTACTAAAAGAGTATCAGAATGCTGCGATCCGGGCGGTGTCAAAATGCTTGCGTGATTACAAGCAATTGTATTCATTACTTGCAGAGATGAATTCTCCGTTTTTCCAATGGAATCATTAAAACAAAATTATAATCACCAATTCCGATTTGGTGAGCGAGGTATCACTGAATTCATTCTCTATAATAGGATCAGCACCCCTTCTTAGTTATTACATTATTATTATTCCTTTAACTTATTTTTTTTGTTGGAAACGGGAAAGGCTAGATACAACAAACGGAAAAGGCTCCAAAATAATGTAAAAGAGTTAGATAAGATGGTTAACAAAATTGAAGGAAACTAATTTCCCCTATTATTTTTCAGAACCATCCTCAACTGTTATCATTGTGTGGATCGTATATACCGTATTTCGACAGTTTGAAAAGAAGTATGCTTACAACTTGTTTCTGAAACGTCAACCAATATCAACAAACAGGTGCTCGATCATCAAGCCATTCCCCGACTTTCTAATATTAGAATTGAACTCTGTTTCGCAAGTCCCGGAAAAGATTAGACATACAATTTGATGTCCTCTCTAAAGAACCGCATTTATAAAGTCCCGGAAATGATTGGACAATATGATGTCCTCTCTAAAGAGAGAACGGAGTAGGTCCGATGCCCATCGGACCTACTTTTAGGTTTAACGAGCATGATGACCGTCCGATCTAATTTAAGATTTGTGCGCACGAAAATTGAAACAGACCGCACGAAGTTTAAAGCATACCGCACGAATCTTAAAGAAAATCGACGGTAATTAAACCCATCGAATCAGAGTAGGTCCGATGCCCATCGGATCTATCGGACCTACTCTCAAGTGCTCTAAAGAACCTGACTGTGTACAGGGAGAATGCTTTTTTTTTTTTTTTCTTGGGATCTCTTTTTTCTGAGTAACAACTGCAAAGACAGTTTTGGACTAATTATAATGAAACATCTTAATTAATTATGTTTCTGCCTTTTGTTTCATTTGATTGATATGCTTTTCAATCTGTTCATGCAAATATTTGTTTGTCCCTGGTTTTCAAATTGCTCTTATGTATGCCAAGTTTATTAGAATTAAAAATTTATGTACACCAGTAGCTCTTAATTTATGTTTACACCTTACATTCTTAATTCTCAACAAAAATATACAATGCTAACTATTAGTAACACTACAAATGACAGTGGAAACATAAATCTCTGCAGTGTATTGTATTATATTCAAGGAATCACTACATTGCTAGTCAGATAAACGAAACAACTTTTTCATGTTAAAAGTGGCATACTATTTAAATCATGCTACTAAAAATCGTATTATTAAGTCATGCAATATAGGCACAAATTTATTTTATTAATCCTTTTGATTTTGGAAGTATAACCATTATGCCATATATCACTATTGCAATTATCAATCATTATTATTCATTTTCTTTGAAGTAATGGGCTAATTCTAGCACTGGAAAATATTATGAATTTATAAAGAATGATAGAATCAAGAAATTAATTGTAATATGAATGCACTCAAAATACCAAAGCTTCTTTAGTTTGCTGTGTCTGTCCTACATAAGAACAACATATTTTCATTTGGACTGCGGAGTAGGTCCGATGTCTATCAGATCTACTTTAGATTCGATGGATTTTAGGAACGTTCGATCCGTTTTAATTAAGATCAGTGCGCTTCGCTGTAATATTCGTGCATGTTCGTATTAAAATTCATGCGCACAAATTTTAAAGCAGACCGGACGGTCCTGGAGTCCATCGGACCCAAAAGTAGGTTTGATGTCCGTCAAACCTACTTTCTTCTCCTTCATTTGAACTGTTTTGAAAGACAGCTAGCAGTAATCTAATTTTTACAGGAGTAACAAATTCTCAGTTATGGATAAATTTTGCATAATAATTTACGAAACAAATTCCCAGTTGTTCAGTTTTTGTTATTATTTTGAAGAAGCTTGATCCGTTCAATTTTCAATAATGATTAGAGAAATTCAAAAGTTTTGAATTAAAGCAAAATTGACCTTTATTGAGGACCCAAATTCCAACAAAGAATACTAAAAAAAGTACTTTCCCAAAAAGTACAAATACATTGAAAATGACTCAAGAATGTATTCCAACAAAGAATACTAAAAAAGTACTCTCTCAAAAAGTACAAATACATTGAAAATGGCTCAAGAATACAATTCCCAAGCACACGCTCTCCTATTCTTCTTTTATTTTTTTTTAATAGAGGCGCTCCTTTTCACTGAACTCCTGCCACTACGCATTTTTTCTTTGAATAACAGTGGAGATTTCCACCGATTTCATATTAAATCAAATGTATCTGATCTGGTATCTAAAATGGATAGCAAAATCAAATACAGTAAGTCTTACAAATGTGCAAACAACAAAAGTACATGCCAGCATCCAACACTCCAACAAAATAGCTGTCACAACCTAACAGAGCATCAATACTAACAAATCTACAATGTCCAAAAAACCACAATCAAGCAAATTCTTCCCAATTAACTTGATCTTCTTCAGCCAACTCTTCTTCAAACATTGGATTTTGAGAGCTGCTAGCTCCAGAAATCTTAGTAGTGATTTCCTCGCTGGACTCCTCTCTGGCAATGGACAACAGCAAGTCCAATACCTGAGTTGTGTCCTAGCTGCTGTTCTCTTCCTCCAGGATTAGGTCTGGAAGATCTTTAACATCAGAGGTAAACCTTAGACTTAATTTAAGTAAAGAATTATCGGATCTAGATTGGCACCAGAAAGTAGCTAAAGAAATAATCTTAGATCCAATGGCCTTGATAGAGAGAGAATGAGAATCATTAAAACAAATTTTATTCCTCTCTGACCAAATAGTCCACAGTATAGCCACTACGCATGAATCCCATAGTTGACCCACACTGAGATAGGCATGTTCCAATAACATAAATTCATATCACCCAAATTTAAATCAGATCGTCCAATCAGAATCTGCACAAATATTAAAAAAATTCCATACATTCTACTTATAAACCGAATTATATGTAAACAAAAGTATTATATGTTCATGCGCATATTTTAGATATGGACTAACAATTATAGGATGCTCGTGCATATTTTAGATAGCTCATGCGCATATTTTTGGAGTCCGGATTTTTAATATAACTCAAACTTTGAATTTGGATCTACTTGTCGTGTAGATTCTTATCAGAGAATGAATAGAAGAAATATGAATGACTCTACTTGTCGTTTGGGAGCTAGTCGGCTTAATTACAATGAATCTATCTCCTCAGGTACAATTAGAAAATTCAGACAACTTTTTAACTCTGACACAAATCTCAAAACAGAACCCTATATCTAAAATATGCACTGCATTTCTTTTAGTTTGACTGACTCTTAATTTTTTAAGAGAAAAGAGACGCATGAAAACAATTTATTGTTACCATCTTATTTTCAGCTTTACATGTATCTCTATTTACAGAAGAAAAATAAAAACTAGCCATTGTACTATTAATTGCAACTACTAACCACAAACTACTAACTCACCTATATTAATTACATGATACTATTTCCTACAACTAGCCGTTATTTTTAACATTGACACTATATTCATGACCGTTTTTTTTTTTCTAATTGTATCCTTATATACCCGAGGGGATACGGATCTGCTCACAATGGCCTGTCTGTGCAATTTTTTAAATTGAATGATTAGGAGAAACATGAATGAATATGTAGCATCTTTTTTCTGGTCACTTGATGTAAATCCAACAATTGAGGTTGCTCCGAAGGGGAGATAGTCCCTGCCTTAGTTTTTCTCTAGCCGTAAAGGGTAAATAATTAGAATAATTATTTTAGTACCCACAGTTGAGTACTCGCATCGTATCCGCATTTAATTCATTCCCAATTAACTGCCATAACTGTAAGCGGTCCCCACAACTACCAATTAACTAATTTACATACTTTCCAGTTTGAATTTTAAATTTCCCTTTCTCTCCGTTTCTTCCTTTTTCGAAGCTTCCGCGATTTTGAGGCGATTTTAGATCGATTTCGAGGTGATTTCAAGGCGATTTGGAGACGATCGTCTAGCGATTTCGAAACTGGAAGCGGAGATTTTTCAAAAAAAAGTGCGGGTACGGTTATTTAAGGAAAATTCATATATCATATATGTAGTTCATTGTATAGATATAAATACTTGTCTTGTATAGGTATAAATACTTCACAATGTTACTATTAATACTTGTTAAATAAAATTACAGTGTTGGAACGGTTGTGTGGTCCCCTAATGCGGGTACGACGCGAGAATTTTTCATATATGTAGTTCATTGTATAGATATAAATACTTGTCTTGTATAGATATAAATACTTCACAATGTTACTATTAATACTTGTAAAATAAAATTATAGTTTTAGAACGGTTGTGTGGTCCCCTAGTGCGGGTACGACGCGAGAATTTTTCAAAAAAAGGTGCGGGTACGGTTATTTAAGGAAAATTCATATATCATATATGTAGTTCGTTGTATAGATATAAATACTTGTCTTGTATAGATATAAATACTTCACAATGTTACTATTAATACTTGTAAAACAAAATTATAGCTTTGGAACGGTTGTGTGGTCCCCTAATGCGGGTACGACGCAATAATTTTTCAAAAAAAGTGCGGGTACAGTTATTTAAGGAAAATTCATATATCATATATGTAGTTCGTTGTATAGATATAAATACTTGTCTTGTATAGATATAAATACTTCACAATGTTACTATTAATACTTGTAAAATAAATTTACAAGTGCCGACAAAAAAAAAATTGGTTTTAAAAAAAATTGGTTTTAAATACTTGATATCTTAAGTATAAATACTTGATGAATTACTATTAATATTTGATATCTTAGGTATGAATACTTTCTATTTTGTATGAATACTTTTCATATTTGAATATTTGATACTTTGAAAAACGTGTAAAAGTATGTCATCATGGATCTCATTTGAAAGATAAAATTGTGTAGAACGCGTTCGTGGTTTTAAATTTGTAAAATTCCTCATAGATCGTCCCAAAAATTGGTTAGATTGACCGGAGAAAAAAAAAACACCTTGAAAAACGTGTAAAGATGAGTATGTATTGTGTCCAGTTTTTTTTAAATACTTGATATCTTAGGTATAAATACTTGATGAATTATATATGAATACTTAATAATTTAGGTATAAATACTTTTCATTTTGTATGTGAATTAATTTAAGTGCGGTCCCCAAAAACAGTTATGATAGTTTAGGTGTGGGTACAATGCGGGTACTCAACTGCGGGTACTCATATCAGCTTCCAAATAATTACGCTTATGCATCTTTTAATTAGAAAGAACTTTTTCTGAAGTCAAAAGTTCTTTCATATCTTATGAGAAAAATTATTCTATTATAGTTTGTGTTTTCTTCTTAAATTATTCTTGCAATAATTTATTTCACCTTTATCAAACATTCTACTAAAAGTCGTAATAAAATTTTGGAATAGATTGGAAAATGATTTCTAAAATATGCATCTTCTACTGAATATTAGATACACATTTGGTATATAATTATATATTGCAATGTACCGTAGCTCATCTATCTATCTATCTCTCTCTATATATATAGGATTCCAAATAATTGCACTAAAAAGAGGTATTTTCGTCGTTTGTGGATCACTAGAATAAATGCAGTAACTCGTGAAAACCAAACATTTGATAGTTATTGTAAGTTTATCCACAATCTGTATAAGAAGCAATCTTTTCTTAATCGTAAAATACTTTCACAAATATCTATATCAAATAAGATTGGTTTTTGTAAGATTTCTAATAAAATATTTAAACCTAATAAGGTTTATGAAGAGATACTCAAATAATTTATTAGTAATGATTAAAACAGGATTCCCCGGGGAATGAACTCCGGGAAGATCCGGGAAGATATAGAAGAAAAAAAATTCAGATAAAAATTAATACGAAAATATTTCAAGAAGATTTTTTTCCTTTTTTTTATTTATAACATGAAGAATCCAATCTGATTTCTAAGCTTTTTCAAACAAAATATTTTAACTTGAGTTCTAATTTGAGGTTTTGAGTCAATTGGAAAATAGGCTTATGGATTTATCGTTTTATGATGAGTAGTTCTTGAATTTGTTTTTTAAAGGATTAAAAGGAGTAGTCCCTGGTTCGGTTCCGAGAGGAGGAACTCTCGGCTCCGTTTTAGGATTAGTTTTGAATTCTTCCTTTTTAGTCCATGGTTTAGTCCATGGGAAAGCAGGAACTCTCGGCTCCATTTCAGGATGAGTTTTTCTTTTATTTCTGTTTTTCTTTTTTTCTTTTTTTTTTCTACGACGTTCTAAGATCTCGCGCCATTTTTTCTTAAAATGTAGCTCATTTTCAATAAAAGGTAATAAAGCTAAAAAACGAGCTTTTTTTATAGCATTAGTCATTAATCGTTGGTGTCTCAAGGTTAATTTAGTAACTCGTCTAGGTATGATTCTTCCTGCTAAACCAATACATCGACCAATTGAATCTATATTCCTATAATGGATTTCCTTTCTTGATCCGATGAAAAAACGCATATTACGTTGGTTAAAAAAGTCTTCCGAATATCTAGAATATTTATAACGAGATTCAAATTCACGATGAATAAAAAGGTATTTCCGAAGAGAAATACATTGATACATTTTCCGTAAACGAGATTTTTTGGATTTAGGAAAATCTTGTCTGAATTTATGAAAAGGGTTATTGAATTTACCAAGAAGTTGCTTAGCTTTATGAACAAAAGGTTGCTTGGCTTTACGAACAAGAGGTTGCTTAGCTTTACGAACAAGAGATTGCTTGGCTTTACGAATACGAAGAGGTTGCTTAAGTCTATCCATGGTTTATTTCTTATCTATAAAATTCGATTTCTTGATTCATTTAAGATCCAACTAAAATAGGTTTTGATTCAGATATCATTTCTTAATTTCATTTATATATATATATATAAATATATATATTTATATATATACAAATGATATAATCTCCACGTTAAAATGAGATTAGGTTTAATAGATATTCTTTCCATTTATATATATGATTTATATATATGTATATTATATATTTTATATATAATAATATGGTAAGTTCTTACTTTATTTATTGCTTTCAAAAACTTATTTATTGCTTTCAAAAATAGAAAACATGATGTTTGTTTTCTTTGATCTATTTCTTTATTTTTATTTCCATATGAGTCGTATGTTTGTTACAATAGCGACAAAATTTTCTCAATTCTAATAAATTGAGTGTATTAGAACGATTCTTTTGAGTAATATATCTAGAAATACCCATTGATTTCTTATTGATACTTCTTCGAACACAACTAGTACATTCCAAAAAAACTCTGACTCTTACATCTTTCCCTTTAGCCATGAACCTCCTTTATATCTTTTGATTGGTTTAACTTAAACTCTCCTATTTTCGGTTTTTGAATCGAAAAAGAAGAAAAAATCAGTAAGAATTCTTAACTAGTTATTACATTTCTAAAATTTTTTTGACATGAAATTATCTAGTTAATTTAATATGTATTATTTTAATTAATAAAAACATAGAATAAAAATTAAGTAATAGAATTTCTTTCTAAATTATCTAGTTTGATTGGAAATCTTTATAACTTACTTATTTCAGTCTCTTCTGTTAAATTATTATTTCGTCTAGCTTACGCTAGACTAATGAATCCCATTTTTTTCAAAATTTGATCTTGAGGGCTTACTGGATTTCTATTCACTGGGTTTTGGATGAGCTAAACTTATGCCTTTTATCTATCGTAAAGATTTGAAAAAAGAATCGTCACATGGAATTCTATTCTCCTTCATTTCTCCACATATTAATAACTAAAATAAAAAAAAGGAAATGATAAAGCATCTGGGAATAAACGGTTTATTTCTATTAATAGACCTGCTAAAGAACCAAACCATAGAGTACTTATCACAGGTGCCACAGAGAGATATTTCTTTATATCTTGCATTGCAAATTCTCTTTCATTATTTTATTGGAATACATGTATGGTCAGATGCTTTAGTTCAAGATTTTTTGAATTGATTTTTCCTTTTTTTTACCCTCAATTCCTATCTAAAATTGATATGTACAATGAATCCATAGATAAGAATTTCCTGTCCCACCTAACAAACAAAAGAAAGAAGCCCAGTATTACTGCTCAAATATGAATTCTTCATTTATAGGTTAGATTGCGTTTCAGATGTATATTATTTATTATAGTATTATAGTAAGTATTATAGTAATAAATGACAAGAAACTTTGATATATATAGAGAAGAAAATGATCATATATATGGAAAATAAGACAAGGATTTTGTAAAATGACATTGTACAGCAAGTTCGAAAAGGGGTGTAGCGCAGCTTGGTAGCGCGTTTGTTTTGGGTACAAAATGTCACAGGTTCAAATCCTGTCATCCCTACCTATTAATTACTTTTGCTATGGGAAGTGAAGAGGAATTCATTAAGATCGTGGATTTGCGGATACTATATGTATAAGAAATGCGTTAGGATAGAAATAGAAAAAGCGCTCTTAGTTCAGTTCGGTAGAACGCGGGTCTCCAAAACCCGATGTCGTAGGTTCAAATCCTACAGAGCGTGATTTCGTCTATACAAAAACAAAACGAAGTCAAATTCAAACTGAAATTGAACCTCGGCTTCGAAAAAAGTCAATAAAACAAAAAAGAAAATTGATTAAATCAAAGGTCCAACTGATCACCACGTCTGTATTGTAAATATGCAGTTACGAATAATCCTGCTAAAGTGATAATGGCCCAAGAATACAATTCCCATGCAGAGGCTCCTATTCTTCTTTTCTTTTTTGGGCTGCTGCCGGTACGAGTAAAACTCATAGTTGACCCGAACTGAGATAGGCATGTTCCAAATTCCAATAACAGGAATTCATATCACTAAGGTAACATAATATTTCTGGTTAGATCTGAATCGTCCGATCGGAATCTGCATGAATTTTAAAGGGGCTCGTTAATTCTACCTTGGATCGGATTGGCATGCGGACGGTCTAGATTTAAACAAAAGTATTATGTTACCTCAGAGAATATGGACTGCCAATGACAGGATGCTCCTGCATATTTTTTATAGCTCTTGCGCATATTTTTGGGATCTAGATCTCGAAGGTAACTCAAACTTTTATTTTGGATACAGACCGTTTAATCAAAATTCAGATCAATCCGACCCATGTTAGAATTTATAAGGCTAATATTCTTGCAGATTTCAATAAGAAAATGAATAGGACAAAGATGTATGAATGTACTTGTCATTTGGGAGCTACTGGGCTCACAATGGTCTGTGTAGTTTCTTAAGCAGAATGATAGAAGAAAGATGAATGAATCTGTAGAATATTTTTTTTTTATGGTTGGCGGGAACAAATATATTGATAAAAAAGTTTATTCACACAAGATTCCTAAGACTAGCACTAATTACATAAAAACAGCAGTTTTTCAATGCTGGTTTGAAAACCGCTGTTTTTCAATGCTATAGAAATTTAATAAGAACAGCAGCTTTCAAACCATCTTAATAAATAGTAAAAAAAATTCCAAAAAATGTAAAATTTGGTCTCCAAGTACATTTTAACATAGATTGAATATCTAACGGTTTGGATTGACTGTTTGGACTTTGAAAATTGGAGAACCGAATCGTTTGTTCTTGAGTCCAGGAACAAACGTTTGTATATTAGCCATTATATATATATATATATATATATATATATATATATATATATTTACACACACACACACGAAGCGGGATTTAAGAAGCAGAGCCGGAATCAGAAAGTTGAGATTAAAATTTGGTATAAATAAAAATAAAATTAAAAGGTAAAACAAAAAAAAACAAATTTTTTTTATAAGAAACTTAGCCCTTTCGCCCCGTGATGAAGCATATAATTAAATTACTTATTAGAATAAAAAAGCATGACATATATTACTTATTTTTTTTTTAAGCACACATATATTACTTATTAGAATAAGAAAGCCTGCTGTAGCCTGACTACACTTTAATTACTTGATATTCTTATGTTTTGTTATAATATGGTTGGTTGCCTTTTCGGAAATCACATGTGACAAATAACGAAAGCACGTTCCCGGTTGGTGGGTTTGCACCATTTCAAATATTAATTTTCTATTGTCCAAACCAGCTTTAATCTTTTTTAATAGAAATGATTTTAATATTTGAGACTATTTTTCTTCTTACTGTTTAATTCTGTCAGTCTTATGTATAAACTATGTTCGTTTTTATGCAAATAAAATGTAAATTTTGTATAAATTTTTAATTTTTTTTTTGATAAAAGGCACAGAGGCCCATTTCATTATAGATGAAATCAAGTTAACTTACATCAGAAAAACAGAAAATATGCAAATAAAATGTAAATTTTGTATAAATTTTTAATAAATATGAAATTAGTAGAAATTTTTATTTGTTAAATTTTTTATATATACACTCACACCGACCGATGGTTAGTAGCTGTTTTTAAAATAGAAGAAGTCATAATATGATTAGAATAGTTTAATATTGAAGCCTAGCGTGTTGATTATAAACACACATTGTTATAACAAAAGCAAGAGGTCCAGTGCACTCCCATTAAACTGAGTTACTCTTCAAAAAACCAGAAACAAAAACAAAATGGAGGGGAAGATCAATGAACCAATTGCGCCACCACAAAAGATGGAAACTTCGTCGGAGAAAAACCTCGACATATCACCTGATTCTCCAACAAGTTGTCTGCTTTCATTCAATTCAGATTCATCGACCTCTTTCAGATCGAACGACACATCGAAAGACACACAATTTGATGAAAAACAAAAAGTAGCAGCAGCATCAGCCGATCCTCTGCAGATGTTCGTGCAAAAACGACTGAGTGATTTACCGGGGGAACCCCACAAGAATCAACCCGTCACCATATACCGGGTCCCAGCTTCCTTTCGGGAGAAGAGAAAAGTTCTTTATGAGCCTAGCATGGTGTCAATCGGGCCATACTACCATGGGAGAGAAGAACTCCGATCCATGGAGGAACACAAGTGGTGGTGCCTTCGAGATTTGATGTCTCGAAAGCCCGAGATCGGCCTCGACATCTATCTCCAGGCGATGAGAAAATTGGAATCTCAGGTGCGCCTCTGCTACAGCGAGAGTGTAAAGATCAGTACAGATGAGTTTGTTCTAATGTTGCTATTAGATGGTTGTTTTATCTTGGAGTACTTTCTAAAACATGAAGATAAGGAAACCGACATCCTTTGTGATATCGGTTGGGGAGGTCCGACGATAATCTCTGATTTGTTCTTGCTCGAAAATCAGATCCCTTTCTTTGTTATCCATAAGCTTGCATCATTTTTATCCGATTTGAATGATTGTCAGAGTTGTGAAGACGGTTGCGACCTCGTTCACAACTTATCTTCGCTTCTTCCTTATCAAGAGATGTTGATGCCCCCAGAGGTATCTTGCGAAGCTATCAAACATTTGCTTCACCTCTATTACATTTGCCTGATCCCCAAATCCTACACAGAGCATCTACATCGTCCCGCTATGAAACGATCCCTTTCTTGGCTCTGGATGCGGGTTCCCCAACAACTGAGAGAAGGCAGCAGCGGCAGCAGCAGTGACAAAGGGTCTCAACGATCCTCAGTAATAATCCCGTGCGCAGCTGAGCTTCACGATTCCGGTGTGCAGTTCAAGAGAAACTCAAGTCACAGTTTGTTCGACATAACGTTCAACAAGGGTGTTATAGAGATGCCGCTTTTGGTCGTCGATAACACTATAAGAACAATATTTACAAATATTGTAGCTTTTGAGCAGAGTCAAATTAGTAGATCCCGAATATTTACAAGCTATGTGGTGTTGTGGAATATGTTGGTAGATACGGGAAGAGACGTGAGTCTACTGGAGCACTGCGGCATCCTTGAGCTCGTGCAACATAACGAGGAACAAGCAGCAGATTTCTTCAATGAATTGGCTGATTGTTGGTCGATGGATTATGACGATCACTACTACCTCGATTTGTTTCTGGAGTTGCAAAAGCATTGCAGCTCAACTTGGAATAAGTCACGAGCTAGATTGATGCAAGATTACTTCAACAATCCTTGGAGTTCTATTTCTGTGGTGGCTGCTGTGATACTGTTAATTCTTACTGTTATACAGACCTACTATACAGTTTATCCTGATGGTACTGACAATCAATGTATTAGTAGTCAATGATGTGTGTTTATTTTTTTTGTTAATTTTTGTTTTTGAGTGAAATATGAAGATTTGGTTTTCTAAATTTCAATATTCATAAAAGATAAGTTCATTCAGATTTCGAACGTACGACTTCTTATAAGGAAGATATTATGTTTCGTCATTATACTGAAGGCTGGTTCTCGTGTTTATATTTTAATTATGATCTTTTCAACTATATTGAATGTTATCTTTTGTCTTCTTTGATTCTCAGGTTTTCTGTTTCATTTTTCCTAAAATATGCACGATAAATATACCACAAAAATAGGTCACTATCCATGAGGATAAAAAATGCCTATTTTCAAGGTACACTGACAAAAACTGCTATTTCTAAACGTATCAGTATTTCTGGCAAGAATATTCACGAAGATACCGTCGGCAAAGCACTTTTACCCTGTACGAATATAGTGCTTAGATTGAACTATTATTGAATCTAGTGCATTCTTACAAATAATCTTTTGTAATGTTTGCATTAAGAAGAATTCTTGGCTAAATGAATGAAAATAATTATTTATTTTAATAAACAATTAGTAATTCAAATATCAACACTAAGGATTGTCAACATGTGTGTAACAGCCCCAGAAATTATGAACATCCAAATAATAGTTTTTGCATTCATTCTCCTACTGCAAACTTACATCATCAAAGTAAATGAATTGTGAAAGCATAAAATTAACAAATGATCGACAGTACTGCTTTACTGAATTAATTAAACGGATATATAGGTGTTGGTCTGACTCAGCAATGTACCTCTTTACATAAACTATTCTCTCCCGCGTGACTCAGCAACTCAGTGACAGAATTTTTTTTATTGTTTTCATTATATTTACAAAACAAGATTTAGAATCGGATAGATTATTATTTGGAGCATATTGGTTGGTAGTTGGTACAGAGCGCAATCGGAGAATCTTTCTGCGTGAAAATAAAATTAGATTAAGATTGAGCCTATTTTCTTAAAAAAAAAAATATGTTCTACTGTTTGTGATTTTTTTTTTTTTTTGTGAAAAATTGGAGGTCGAGCCTCTATCTCTCACATAGTGATTTGCGCACATTGTCACCCAACTAATTTTTAAGATAGGAGAAATTTTATGTATACCCCTCAAAAATTTCGAAATTACGTATCCTCCCTCTAAAATTCATAATATCAAATTTACCTTTCTAAATTTCAAAAACTCACAAATTTACTCATTTTTTTGTCTTTTCTATTAAAACACATTTTAAATTTATAAAGTACCTATTTTATCTTTTATTAAGAAAAATAAAAAAATATGTAGCATGTTTAAGAAAGTTACTAGTCTTCTACTTGATCGGTTTCCGAGAGTAAATAAGTCATTTCTCTATTTCTAACGCTTAAATAATCATATACTTAAATGTCATTGTGAATCTGTCAGAAGTAGAGAAATGATTACACAAGCATATACAGGTTCCCGCTCAAAGGAAATGACAATAGTTCAGCACCGAGCCTTTACACGGTTGGTTATAAATTCGTTACACAGAAAGCTACACAAGTATAACACAGAGTATTAGGAAAATTGCGGCGAAGCCACATTAGCATATCAACGTGCACTGCATATCAAGATTAATTAATGTATGTAGAGACATCAAATAACACAAGAAAATTTATCAACAGTCCAATCCGAAAAGAAAAACAAGAATTGCTCCAATGAGACATGGCTGGTGAATTTTCACAGAAAGATCTAAATTTTACGACTTTTCTTTATATAGATGGTTTTTACTAAAAAAATAGTGTAAAATAATAATAATAATAATAATAATAATAATAATAACAATAATAATTTAGACATTCATGACATGTTGACCGTCCCGCCTGCCTAAATTATTTTCAAAATATTCAGAGGACAACCTGAGGAATTTGCATTTTTGAAATTGCCTAGTCATGATTAATAGGCTTTCAACTCTTAATTTGTAATTGTATTTCGGGTAACTGATGTTGATATTATCCATTATTATTGTATATTTATTATCATATTTTTTTTGAAATGTTGAAGTCGCAAGAAACTCGCTGGCGTTCTTATTACTAATCAATCTTCTATTACCATGTCAATGGCCGATTTTTATTCATAGCAATAAGAAAAATATATGTAGCATCGTTTTCATAAAATTTTCAAAAATAACAACAAACCGAAAAGCATACCGGCCATCTTGATCTGGTCGTAAATTTCTTATTTGATGTGACAGTTGCTAAACCAGTTTCAGAGATGTAGATGAATTTCTTATTTAACAACTTTGCTCAATAATTTCTTATTAAGAAATCGTTTATAAACTCTGACGTGGCAAAACGATTGGCCTATATTCGCTAAAATTAGTTTAATTTACTGTTGATGTGGTTTATCAATTTTAATTTACTGATGATATGACTTATTACAAACTCTTAAATTAGTTTCAGGAATGTGAATATTTAGAAACTCCAGAATCTATAATTTTTTAAAAGCAGTTAACAGTTATATAACTCTAAGAGTTTCAAAAATACAGATGCTCTAAGAAAGCGTAACGTTCAGACTCCGGTTGGGCCAAAATGTTCCGTACAACATTTAAAAAATATGGACCGAACATTTCCAACAACCAAAATCTGAACAGTACGTTTCGTCACAACCGAATGGCAGGAACTTTTCATTCCTTTTTGCTATTTTTGAAAATTTTAGCAAAGTGATGCTATCTATTTTATTTATTTATTTTTAAAACAATCGGTGTCGCCTTAATTCAGATCCAACGCAGTATCGGACATTGTTTTCAAAGCAGACCCCTCTATATTTCCAATAGGCTCCGAATTGATTTTATTGGAAATATTCTACGCGGTCCAGTACCGCAGAGAAAACTAACACGTGTTAATCGTGGCTTCTAACAGAATATATATGTCGTTTTAAAGCTTTAAAAAATATCTATATATTCAGCATAATTTAGTTCCTTATAATAGCTCGTGTAACTGTCCTTGAAATGTTATAGATCCACCTAATCTAATCTCATATTAAAAATATTTCATCAAACTTTTATAATTATAATGCATTGTTAAGCAAAAGGATAACATTTTTGTAGTAGTATATTGACAAGATTTAGCATTTTGGAAATTGCCTAGTCATGATTAACAAGCTTCAACTCTTAATTTGTAATAATCTTTCGGCTAACTGATGTTGATATTTTCCCGTATTAATCTATATATTATCATATTTTTCTTAAATTGTTGAGGTCAACAATTATTAGTCTAACCTTTTCTTACAAGAAATTTGCTCGCATTCTGTAACACTATGCAAAATACATATATGAAATTAATAACTGAAGGTAATATATGAAAGGCTTGGAGATGTTTTTCAAATAAGTAACATTTAAAGGGAAACATAAAACTGATTATTTAAAATTCGGTTTGAATGACATAAAATTATGTTATATTGATTCGAAATCTCTAAAATATTTGGAAGTGAATGTTCGAATGTTTGACATAGGAATCAGATTAATTACTGATCAAGCATATGAAGTTGTTGTTTTTATCATCTTGGACTGATTTGCAAAATATGAAGGTTAAAGGTTGAAATTACAAAATTAACAAAAAAATAAAATAAAATAAAATAAAAAAAGAATCACCAACGTGGCAATAAGGCCACGTGGTCATTACTGGGTGCCCATCCCTTAATTTCCTTTCTTCTCTCCCTTACGTGAGATAAGAAGAAAAATAAAATGAAAATGAGAAAAGAAAAACAGAGGGATTTTCCTGTTTCTCTTTCCCTTTCGCTGACTGATGCGATTGAATCGATAGTTGTATGTGCTCTTTCTCTATGGTATATGTCTCTTTTTCCTTCTCTATTTGCTATCTTGATCTGATTAAGGCTTGGTAACCTTGAGAATGGAGTAAGCAAGCCATGTCGTGTTGTAAACCGAGTTGAGCTTGTTGATTGATTGAAAATCATCTTCTTTTTACTATATTTTCTTTAGCGGGTTGAACCTGTTAGCCATGGTTGGCTTATTCTGCTATTGGTACCTTTGTGGTACTATACCGAGTCAGTATTGAATACCTCTGACCCATCAAATTCTGGTATTGGTGGGTACCAACTTAGTTGCATTTGCTTTGTTTACAATAAAAAGAATATATAGAAGATAAAATTGCAAAAGTCCTGTTGTTTGTAAATTGATCATATCAGATGGACTTAAGTGAATAGTATATAATGTTTACTATGGCCGGCATTAGAATTTGAATTAAAAGAAGAAATAAAGCACTTGATTAGGATTTGCTTAAGGCTTCTCTTTTGCCGTGTTCTTTAATTGAATTCGAACATGAAAAATTGTTATGGTGGTGGGTGGTTCAATTGTCAGATTTTTGGTTTAGAGCTTAACCGTAATAATACTTTTTCTCTTTGGTACCGAACTCCACTTGTACAAATTGTTTAATTTGCTTTTTAATGCATTGCGTGGCTTGCGGGATATATGGTACAATTGGAAAACTGGTACCTATCCGTACCGGTTTAAATTGGTTACTGGTATATACCTATATGAGCTTTCAGGGGTCTGATTGCTGGATAAATAGGATAGGGAGGGTGTAATTTGCAAAAGCACGGTGAATTGGTAAATTGAACTCGTCAGGGGAGGTCTTAGTGCAAATCCATATGTATATATTGTCTGGAAATTAAATAATGAAAATTGATTTGGATTATGGGCCTTCGAGTTTCAATAATAAATTAAGAAGGATAAATGAATTGCACTGAAATTATTGAGTAGATTGGGATTTTTGAATTTAAATTGAATTAAATAAAACAAAACAGAGATTAAGGGAATGATAAGCTAGTCAATAAAAAAATGCTATTCATTTTAAATAAGAATTTCTATTTATTAAACAGTGATTGAGAATGATTGTAAAAGTACTTAAAGATATATATTAAAGATATATATTATTGTTAACATAGGCATAATTTATAAGAAAGAGCTGATGAGACAAAATGTCAGGAAGAACATACTGTTAGCGATCTCATCTATTGCCCTACGATATCAGGTGCGCGGTTATTGGATTAGTCTGAGATTCATGACTAGGAATTAAATCGTAACTCGTTGTGCATTTTGAATATTTGATTAACTGCATTGATTGAACTGTTGCATCATATGCATAGCCCAATACAATTGAAACTGAATTACAGGGAAGTCTATTGACTGTCATGTTGATATTGTTTATCGATTGATTGATTCTGATTGAAACTGATTGATTGAAACCACAGTGACTGAATTGATTTAATATTGAATACTGTAATCCTTGAACCTCCATATAGTGGAGAAAAAGGATTAATATATTGTAAAGTCTAGCTAGCTACTAGACTTTACTCCAGGACCCTTATGCGCATATGGTGAATGGCCCCAACTGAACCCAGTACCGGTTGGGTAGGGGATATTGAATGAATATGAACTGTAACTGTAAAACTAATGAACTGTGGTAACTGTCTTATCATTGCCTTTCTTTCCGATAATGACAGTATTGAGATATTGATTATGTATTGTTTCTGTTAACAAATTATCAGGATAGTTAGAACAGTATAAGCCATAATACGACATATACATGTTATTGTATATGTCAGTGTTACCAGACTAGAAATTGTAAAGTTAAGAAACCAAAAGTTACTAGACTTGATGGTTTAAAAGATTTGACCGAAATCATTTATTCTGATAAGATTCTTAGAGTTCTGATTTATTTATGTGATTTTTGTTGTTCAATTGGATACTGTTATTGAGCATTTGCATTCGTCATTATGAAATGAACTGTTAGTTTCTTATGCGGAGATTTCATTCTGAAAATGGATTTCCTTCGAATCAAATAACCTCAGTGGCAATTAGCACTGAGAAATAATTTATTATTTCTCACGCGTTTCCCCTTGTGGGATTCACAGGTTTGTTACATGAAGACAGAGAAACGCTTTTGGGGTTATAATTGACAGCAGGGCCACATAAAGGTATGGGATTTGGGTTTATTATATTTGACAGGGTGCAGAGAATATATCTCAAGCATCATCCACTATAAATGGTCAAATAATTCTTGTAAATATATTGGGATGTGGTAAAAATAATGGATGCTATTGGCAATGCATAAAAAGATCCATGACTTATGTTATGTATATTGAATGGTAAAAGGTACGCGGTAGGAACTGTCGCACCTCCGGATTGGGGGTGTGACACATTCTCTTGAATAATCAACGTGTATATATTTACCTTGTCAATAGCCATAAAAAAAGAAAAAATCTTCAAAAATAATTATATCAGAATGAAGTCTACGTGCTATCTGATGGTGACGAAACATACCGTCCATACTATACTACAAGAATGGAACAGTATCCGCGAGCGTAAAAATTAACTATCTGCGAGGGTACACCAACAGGAAAGTGTTTTTTTTCTTCTGAGTATGTCGGTATTACCAACGGAAGTATCCGCAACGATACCCTCGCGGATACCCTCTCGAATACTGTTCCATTCTAGCTCTTTTCATGATGAAATATTTCATTCAACACTTCAAGAACATGAACGAAACATTTCCTCACGACCAAAATCTGGATGGTACGTTTGGTCACGACCGGATGGCCGGAACTCTTCATTCCTTTTAGGTATTTTTGAATTTTTTTGGATTAAAGTAATGCTATCCATTTTATTTATACTATGATAAAACAATTAATGTCCATCCAATTCAGATCCAACACGCGCGGTACCGGCACGATTATTAAAGCGGACTTCTCTATATTTCAAATAAGTTCCGAATTAATTTTATTGGTCGGCTGGAAGTATTCTACGCGGTGCAGTACCGCAGTGCATAGTAATTCGTGTCAATCGTGGCTCCTAACAGAAAATGTTGTTTTGAATTAAGCTTTATAAAATAGAGTAGAACTAAGGTGTACCTTAAGCTCACCAAGTCTCTTTGTGAGCTTAATACAAAAATTTATCGTATTGATTTTAAACGATACATTCAAACCATTAAAACCGTTCTACTTCACGAGTGATACATTTACATGTCAAATTTATAATTTTTCGAACTAGTTTAGTTTAAAGTCAAGCGGTCAAAAAATAATGAAAAATGAAGTCATTAAAATTAACTTATAAATCATATTTTTTTGACCGCTTGACTTCATACTAAATTAGTTTAAAAATTTAAAAATTTGACATGTAAACACATCACTCATGAAGTAGATCGGTTTCAACGGTTTGGTTGCGTCATTTGAAGTCAATCCGATAAGTTTTTGAGTTAAGCTCACAAATGAACTTAGTGAGCTTAAGAACACCTTAGTTCTACTCTATAAAATATCTATATATTCAACATAATTTAGTTCCTTATAATAGCTCGTGTAGCTGTCCTTGAAATGTTAATTAGATCCACCTAATTTAATCACATATTAAAGAATTTAGCTCCTTGGTTATTTTGAAAAAAAAAAAGATTTATTATGTCTTGTCTCCTCTCTACCTCTCTCTTTCCAAGAGAAGAATAATATAACATTTATTCCGTTCTTTTTCTAGCAAGCCGCATTCTTTCCAAGAGAAGAATAATATAACATTTTAGAACCTCCTTACTGTTTTGCTTATGGTACAAAACTAATTATGGTAAGGATCAACTTGAGATGCATTCTTGAGCACATTTTTTAATTCTTACTATTTTGCTTTTCTGACCCTTTTTAACTCTTGAACCAGTTAGTACCAGCTTTCCTGTACATACTGGCAGGGGCGAATCTACATGTAGTGAATGGGGTCAATTGACCCCCATTCATTTTGATTTTTTTTTTATATCTTTTTTAAATATAATTTAAAGTAAAATATTATGAATAGTGTGAAATTGACCCCCATTTGTAGTAGAAAAATTTTATATGCTTGATCCCCATTCACGTTTGACCTCCATAGTCTGAAAGTCTGGCTCCGCCCCTGCATACTGGTATGTGTTATGAAAGAATTATTGGTTTGTATTAACTATTAAGAATCGCTTGTTAACTGTTGAGGGTTATAAACTTTAAATGAAAATAGAAATTTCTTCTCATCATCTTACATCGGTAAATAATTCTTTGAAGTATATGGCAAATTTTGTCACATGTATCATCATCAGGATACATTTATATTATTCATATATAACGTAAACTATCTGGCATCTTAAATTTGCACAGCTACTAATATAATGGGCAAATATTCAACAAAAAATAAAATAAAAGGACGAATTGAAAACTCAGAAAATATACTTTGTGTAAGAGTCTAAATTTGGCCGGTGAAGAGTACAATGGCAGGAAAAAGAGCCAAAGAGTTGGCAAATCAGCGAATGGGAGAAACACATCGCCGACCATGTCACCTGCATCAGAGCAGGCCACTCGGGCGGGTTGGCGCAGCTATCTTCCTGGTCCAAGATCGAGTAATGGGGCCCACGCACCTTTCTGGCACGTGCCAGTGCCATTGTCTGGGATGCATGTGCAACCGCACTTGTACTTGAGCTTGTCAATCTCGTTGTTAATCAAAATTTGCATGATATTAAAAGAACACATATTAGGACTGGATATGCCGCAATGCACTTGTTCGTCCTTGTGTTCCTCTTATGTTCATCACCAATATTAGTTTACTACTATATAGTTTTTTTTTCATGGTTAAGCAAATTTGATTAACTAATTATAACATTTTGCAAAGCTGGAATCCAACAAATGAGGTCATATACGAAAGGAGCAATTGAAAATTAGGCAATTGGCTGAAGGCTTGGGGCCTTCCCAAAAGTGCACATGGATGCCTTGTGTCATGAGTCATAATTCAACTGACATTCTACTATTATTTAATAAATTAGCAATTCGCATTTTCCAGGACGTGTATGGAGCTCATGAAATTGTTTTGAATTACCAAAATTTGCTTATTCTACGATAGGAAAAACTAGAGAGGAGAAGAAGAAAGGCACAACACATTATATTAAAAAAGAAGGAACATGGACGAGGAGAGAGGAAGAGCATTAATAGCATAGGTGGGTCAACTAAATCGTCTGAACCGGTGATAAGGGGAGTCAATTTATAGTCGGAGGAAGGAAGATGAGGATGAGACAGGAGGAAATATTTTGAAACAGAGGAAGTGTTTTTTTTGTCGTATTCAATCATTCTTACAAATTCAATTATGTAACAAATTTAATGGACACCTCCATTTAATTGGAAGGGTATATGTGTCAATTTAATTTATAAAATAACTAAAATGACATAAAAGAAGAAAGTTAAGATTTCATGGGATTTTAGATATTATGGTGTTTTCATGGGGAAATTGGCTATTTTAAAAGTTTTGATGGGTATAGTGGAAATTTTCCCTATATTTTTTTAGCAACAATAAGGATCAATTCAATTCCTTATTTTATATTAAGAAAGCTTGCTGGAGCACGACGACTACACTTTAATTAGTTGCTATTTTTATCTTTTGTTGGTTGCGTTGTGCCGTCGTTGTCGGATGTGACAAATGAGGAAAGCACGTCCTGATTGGTCGGTTTACACAATATATTGGAAATATTTTCTGTTGATCATACCAGGCTTACTCTTTGTTTAAGAGAAATGATTTAATTATTTGAGGTTTAGTCCAGTGCACTTCCATTAAATTGAGCTACCCTCCAAAAAACCAGAAACAAAAACAAAATGGAGGGAAAGATTAATGAACTAATTGCGCCATCACAAAAGACAGAAACTTCGTTGGAGGAAAACCTCGAGAAATCACCTGATGATTCCTCTACAAGGTGTGTGCTTTCATTCAATTCAGATTTGTCAACGTCTTTCAGATCATCTAACGACACATCGAAAGTCAATGCACAATTTGATGATGATGATGAAGAAGTAGAAGCATTGTAAACATAGAGAGAATGGAATTTGTAAAGGAATCTAGCTCTTTGTATTTTCTCTTATTGAATTACATGTACAAAGATGGCTTATATAGCCTGATACTGATGTATCTTCTCTTAGAAGCTAGTCTGATGTATCTTCTTTAAGAAGCTAATCTAACAATAACAGAAATGCTTACAACTGCTTAACAGAACTCTAACAACCTTTGACTATAGTCAAAGATTGTTATGACAGAACATATACTCTATTACTCCCCCCTCAATCCGATGCTTGTACTGTCAATCTTGAGTAATCCTATTACGCCCCCTCAAGCGAAACATGGTGCGCGGTAGCAATGTTGAGCTTGCTCCGAAAAGAAGAAGAATGATGCCAATATCTCAATGCCAATGGTCTTGCGATTTGAATCGTCAAGGTTGGGTCTCCTTGAAGAAAGAGGTAGGTAGGAAGAGAAGAATGAGCTCTTTTGGCTCAAGAATGCTTCCATGTACTCGAGAAGCTCGTTCGAGTCCTCTTTGAAAAATAAAAACAAAAAGAAAAAAAAGAAAATTGAATAGCTCATGGCTTTGAGTACATGGGTTCAAGAGGCTAGTTAGCTCTCTTGTCTCATTTTTGTGAGAAGCATTTTGGAGATAGAGAAGAGAAGAGAAAAGGAGCCCGGCATTGGTTTGGCTTTGATGGCAATTTGATTAGAGGAATTGGAGGGGTTTTCTTGATTTGTTGGCATGTAGGGGAGTTTGGTTTCTATTGTATTTTTTTTTTTTTTTTTTTTTTTGGAGAGATGTTGTCTGGACAAGAAAGAAATAAGAAAGGCACCTAAACCAATGAGCTGGTTGACTGAATGGGTTCGGTTGACTGAATGAGTTTGGTTGAATGGGTTCGGTTCGCAGAGTGAAGAGAATTAACGGGTCTCGGAGCCGAATTGTAACCGGTAGAGGTGTTAGGCTTAGAACCCGAACCCGAACCCGAACCCGGACGCGAATTGAACCCAGAAAAAATGCTGTCGGGTTTTGTGTGAGAGAAGAGAAGGGTGAGGATCCGATTGTCTGGTTGTTATGCCGAGCTTCGTTAGTGAACTTCTTCTCTCAAGCGGTGGCAGGTGGGATGCGACGAGGCACGCGCCGGTTCCGATCTGACAATAGACGCACCGATTTATGTTTGTTGTCGTTTTGAAGATGCTTCAGCAATTGTGAGAGAGATTGAGAGCTTCGTCTCAGGCAGCGGTGCATCAAATCAGCACACGAAGCTTTGTCGCAGGCAACGAGGTGCGTCCGTCAACTGGTCTGGATCAGGTATGGAACGCTAGTCCGCGACGATCTGGTCAGATGCTCTCGGTCTCGTCTGATGCTTGGCGCGGTAAGCTGGTGGAGGAGTTTTTCGGTTGGCACGGCGGCGGCGGCGAGAGCGCTGTCGTGAGAGAAAGATTACGGCGGTGTGGTGCTCAAACGTCGATCTTCTTGTCTCTCAATCTGGTCAAACCACTGGAAGGAGGCACCGTCGTGCGTCAGAAATAGAGAAGCTGAGGGTCGCGATTCAGATCTGGACTGTGCTGCTACTGATATCGCTAATGCTGAGAAATGGTTCTGGTATTGATCACTGGCGAGCACTCTTATGCACCGATTTTTGGTTTTTATTTGTGTTGGCTTGATCTGTTGTTTCTTGGAAGTGAAGAAGAGAGGAATTAGGGATTGGGAGAATAGGGTGGGATTAGAGATTAGTGGAGAATAGAGGGAATAGGGAGTGTTATTTTGGGTATAGGACAGAATAGAGAGATTTAGACTAGAATAGAAAGGCTTATTTTTGGAATAAAGGTTTTGTTTTCAGATCTGGAATAGAGGGTTTTGAGGCATAATCCTGGAATAGGCGTTAGCCTAATTCCAGCTCTACCTAGAGCTCTCATACCATGTAAACATAGAGAGAATGGAATTTGTAAAGGAATCTAGCTCTTTGTATTTTCTCTTATTGAATTACATGTACAAAGATGGCTTATATAGCCTGATACTGATGTATCTTCTCTTAGAAGCTAGTCTGATGTATCTTCTCTAAGAAGCTAATCTAACAATAACAGAAATGCTTACAACTGCTTAACAGAACTCTAACAACCTTTGACTATAGTCAAAGATTGTTATGACAGAACATATACTCTATTACTCCCCCCTCAATCCGATGCTTGTACTGTCAATCTTGAGTAATCCTATTAAGCATCAGCGGATCCCCTGCAGATGTTCGTGCAAAAACGATGACTAAGTAATTTACCGGGCGAACCTCACAAGAACCAACCCGTCACCATTTACAGGGTCCCGGCCTCCTTTCGGGAGAAAAGAAAAGATCTTTATGAGCCCAGGATGGTGTCGGTCGGGCCATACTACCATGGGAGAGAAGAACTCCGATCCATGGAGGAACACAAGTGGTGGTGCCTCCGAGATTTCATGTCACGAGAACCCGAGATCGGCCTCGACATCTATCTCCAGGCGATGAGAAAACTGGAGCCTCAGGCACGCCAATGCTATAGTGAGAGCGTAAAGATAAGTACAGATGAGTTTGTTCTAATGTTGCTATTAGATGGTTGTTTTATCTTGGAGTACTTCCTAAAACATGAAGATAAGGAAACCGACATCCTTTGTGATATCGGTTGGGGAGGTCCGACGATAATCTCCGATCTCTTCTTGCTCGAAAATCAGATTCCTTTTTTCATTATCCATAAGCTTGTATCATTTTTATCCGATTTAAATGATTGCAACAGTTGTGAAGACGGTTGCGACCTCGTTCACAACTTGTCTTCACTTCTTCCTTATCAAGAGATGTTGATGCCCCCGGAGGTGTCTTGTGAAACTATCAAACATTTGCTACACCTCTATTACATTTGCCTGATCCCTACATCGTACACCGAGCATTTACATCGTCCTGCTATGAAACGCTCCCTTTCTTGGCTCTGGATGCGGGTCCCGCAACAACCAAAAGAAGGTGGCAGCGGTAAAGGGTCTCACCATTCCTCGGTAATAATCCCATGCGCGGCTGAACTTCACGATTCCGGCGTCAGTGGATGGCGATGCATAGCGAAATAACATACCAAAGGTGAGTCAGTGGATGGCGATGCATAGCGAAATTAGGTGGTACAGCACAATACAGTATCCCCCAGTTAACAAAATTTGATCAATTATTTGACTGAGCCGCTTCTTGGGTTAAACCAAAACAATGTTAGGGTTGTTACTGTCAACTAAATAGATCCATCAACTGTGAGTAACTCGTTGCAATCCTCGATTGCATTGGTAGGTTTTTCTCATGAGATATAATGTTAGGCAGCACCAGAGCTTGTCGAAATAATATGCAAGAAGTTTTTCTTTAGCTTGAATTTAACCCCTGCTTCATAGAGCTCTTGAACACATGGGATTGCTACATCTTTCTGTTTTATATCTTTGTCAGTACTCTCAGGTCACCACAGGTACCAGAAAAAATACGATCCTTCATAGCGTGAAGATTGTTGCCGGTATTGACTACTGTGGCCTGAAAATTTAGGTACCAGTAAAAGTAGTGGAGTAAATGATTTATCTCTTTACAGGAAGGTTTTGAGCGAGTGAAGGTGGGGTTTGCTCGAAAATATTTTTACGACAAGTTCAAGCAAGCCGCATCCTCCATTGCAATAGGAGTAGAACTAGGGTGCTCCTAAGCTCACCAAGCCGAGCGCGACTCTAAAACCTATTAAATTGACTTCAAACGACATTTTCAAACCGTTAGATGTTCAATCTATATTAAAATGTGCTTGGAGACCAAATTTTACATTTTTTGGAATTTGTTTACTATTTATTAAGATGGTTTGAAAATCGCTGTTTTTATTAAAATTCTGCACCATTGGAAAACAGCGATTTTCAAACCATCTTAATAAATAGTAAAAAAATTCCAAAAAATGTAAAATTTGGTCTCCAAGCACATTTTAATATAGATTGAACATCTAACGGTTTGGAAATATCGTTTGAAGTCAATTTGATAGGTTTTAGAGTCGCGCTCACGAAGGGCTTGGTGAGCTTAGGAGCACCCTAGTTCTACTCTTGCAATAGTGCCCTTAGATTGCTTATCCATTATAGAACTTGGGAAATAAATCTATCAGGACCTGTTATTTCAATCCCAACCGTTCAAATTTTTGTATGCGCGAATCTCAACAAAGAAATTTTTTCATGCATGAATCTCAACGAAAATTAGAATCAGAATAACAGGTTCATGTTACTCCATTGGAATTACAGCAGATTTATTTCCTACAACTTGTCATAACAAAGAAAGGAATTATTTGGCAAAAAAAAGAAGATAGGAATTTGATTTTCCATCAATAGCAAAAATCATTGAAATCCTTGCAACAATTTAATTATTTTTTATTCTAACCTCTTTAATTATAACTTGCATTTATTTACAACAGTTTAATTATATTTTATTTCTAACCTCCTTTTTTTCATTATTAATCGTTTTGTATACTTTGGTATTCTGTTATCATATTCTTGAATATCATAGGGGATATTCAGACCTTTCATAGCTCGTCAGCTCAGATGCGCATAAAGATTCGTGCCCACTTTAATCGAACGGTTACTAAGTAGTTCTTACAAAAAATGGGCGGCTCAATTGGCCCCGCTAATGTACAAAGTTGTATATTTCCGTGGGGTATATAAAACCGAAGCAGACCAATATATTGAGACATGTATTGAACATTATGGAATATTTACTAAGTTTTTTTTTTATCGGATGGAAATGAACGAGGCCATGTGTAAAATATTTCGTTATTATATATACTCGAAACTTTCTGTGCAATATTAGTTTATCAAAAATAGTTGAACAGTTAAAAAAATTAAATTACTTCGTCAACATTAAAATATGTATAAATTTTCATCATGTTTTACACTACATAAATAATTTCTGTAATATCCAACTTCAAATGTTAGAGTTTATTTTTAAGGAATATCACAAATGGTAAGATAAATAGTTCTAAATCGATCATTCGTTAGCTATCTACACTTTAAAATTTTGTTAGGGCAATATATATATATATAGAAATCCGGTTAACGCACTTTCTCTAATATTTTAACAATATCCTTTCAACCTCCAAAATCTATCGAATCGGCTTCAAATGACAAATTCAAAACGTTCAAACCAATATCCTTAATTAGTACTTCATTTCCATATAAATTTTTTTTTTTTTCAATTTTATTTACTATCAAGCCAAGTGGTCAACTATTTTAATAAAATAGTGCATTAAAATGTACACAAAATCCTTCATATTATATATATAGAGAGCCGAAATTTTTATTTTTAACATTTTAATAAAATTCATTAATAAATTAACCATCGTTTTCGGTCAATTTCAAATCTAACACGGCCGCAGAATGCCGAAGCGGACCCATATGGGGGTTACCGCAGAATGCCGGAGCGGACCCCCATATGGGTCCGCACAATGCCGAAGCGGCCCCAGGGGCCGCATAATGCCGGAGCGGTCCCTTTATTTTTTATTTTAGAAATACGAAATTGTATATATGTTAAGTGTTATTTAGTTTCGAATGCAGTTTAAATTGATTTTTGGTCGTATCGTATTTTTGGTCGTTCGTTTGAAATATTTTAGATATTTTAGATATGTGGTTTCTTTGAAATTCTTTTGTGTACTGTGAGAAAATAAAATCAACAAAATAAATAAATAACAACAAAATCAAACAAACAAGAAACTAATTAACGAAATAAATAAGTATCTGACAAAACATCTACCAATACTCCAAATAAGAATCTACCAATCTAACAAAACATCTAACAATCTACGGCTCTGGACTAAACACCGTCCTCGCCTTCTTCTTCCTAAACCCCCGACCCCGCCTGCATAGTGGCGTCTCGTCTGTATCTCCGGAGGATGCTGAGCTGGATGCCTGGACATCCATAGACTGAACCGGCTCCTGGAGAACCTCCTCAATCTCGGATGTCTGCTGGACCCCAGGACCAAAAACTGTGGTCTGTCCAGACTCAGCCTGCGTGAATAAAAACGCCTGTCTGGCAATAGGGTCATCGAGGAGGGAAGGGTGAGGTACCTGCTGTGAGGACTGGCCAGGGAACGGCGGGATGGGATCTGTCTGAACATACCCTGGCTCATAGGGAGGAGGTACTGTCTGAGTGGGACTGTAACCTGGGGAATACAGTCCATCTCCCTCTGTGCCATAATCAGTGGAGATATCAAAGCCCAGGTCCTCCTCGTGTCCACCCTGTAGTAACTTACAAATGTCAATCTCTGTAAGGTCTGTACGAATTACAACAAATGTTAGATATTCCAATCAAAAAGCCATAGTTGAAGTAGTGAATTAATAAAATTTCTTACACTGGCGCGACATCCATCTGACGGTCGGGCTCGGCCAATGGGGGATCTGCCTGTCCTGCCTCGAACACGTAATTGGCACGAGCAATCCCCCAGTCCTTGCCTGCAGTGGTCTCCCTGGCATGGTGCAGAGCTCGCCAGACATCCTCCACAGGCAACTGACGTCCTGTAGGGTGACTGTCATCTCAGCATGGGGGAGATGAAAGCTGTGCGTCTCCGGACGCCATCGCTCAACGAGGCCAGAAGATAAGCCCTCGTCAGCATTCTCCTCGGCCATCTGGGATATCTGGTACAATCCCATCGAGCGTAAAACCCCCCCGTACGCCGACTGGTACTGTAGATGCTGGCGGTTGTGACGAACCGTAACCGCATCCAATCCCTGCATTTAAGTAAATAATCAGATCAAGTTCATTCATCGAAAATTCGAGATGACAAATTTATAAATATGACAAATTTACTTACCCCAGTGGCAGCCTCTAATATCCGATGCTCCGCATTCGGGTACCACAAGAAGTCGCTGACCCTGTCGGTGCGACTCCGGATACCCGGAACATCCGCCAACGCTGTCTCGATGTACTGAGACATCTCGTATGGCGTGGATGTAGGAGCATGCTGTGTACCCCTACTGGAGGATGGTATATCTCTACTGGTACTCATGCTGTATTGGATAATATTTGGTCAAATATGAGAGTTTGGTAAAAGTCCGGTTTAACTTTGGGTACAATTCTAATTAAATTTGGATACAATTCTAATTAAATTTGGTTACAACCGAATTAAATTTGGGTACAATCTAATTAAATTTAGGTACAATTCTAATTAAATTTGGTTACAATCGAATTAAATTTGGGTACAATCTAATTAAATTTAGGTACAATTCTAATTAAATTTGGTTACAATCGAATTAAATTTGGGTACAATCTAATTAAATTTGGGTACAATTCTAATTAAATTTGGGTACAATCGAATTAAATTTAGGTACAATTCTATTTAAATTTGGGTACAATCGAATTAAATTTTGGTACAATTCTAATTCTAAATCCTAAATCTAAACTCTAAACCTAAATCCTAATCCTAAACCCTAAACCTACACCTAATTACTACTCTACACTAAAAATTAAAACAAGAGAAGAAGAAGAAAACTTACCCGAGGTCGAAGGGATTCAAACTTCAAAAGAGATGTAATGAAATCGGAATTCTGCGGCCCTATATATAGGCCGGGGACCGCTCCGGCATTATGCGGCCCCTGGGGCCGCTTCGGCATTGTGCGGACCCATATGGGGGTCCGCTCCGGCATTCTGCGGTACCCCCCATATTGGTCCGCTCCGGCATTCTGCGGCCGTGTTAGATTTGAAATTGACCGAAAACGATGGTTAATTTATTAATGAATTTTATTAAAATGTTAAAAATAAAAATTTCGGTATAGAGAGAGAGAGAGTAGAACTAAGGTGTTCTTAAGCTCACCAAGCCCCTTTATGAGCTTAACTCAAAAACCTATCGGATTGACTTCAAATGACGCATCCAAACCATTGAAACTGATTTACTTCATGAGTAATGTGTTTACATGTCAAATTTTTAAAATTTTGAACTAATTTAGTATGAAGTCAAGAGGTCAAAAAAATGATGTATAAGTTAATTTTAATGAGTTCATTTTTCATTATTTTTTGACCGCTTGACTTTATACTAAACTAGTTCGAAAAATTATAAATTTAACATGTAAATGCATCACTCGTGAAGTAGAACGGTTTTAACGGTTTGGATGTGTCGTTTGAAGTCAATCCGATAGGTTTTTGAGTTAAGCTCACAAAGGGGCTTGGTGAGCTTAAGAACACCTTAGTTCTACTCTCTCTCTCTCTCTCTCTCTCTATATATATATATATATATATATATATATATATATATATATATATCGAGAGAGAGAGGAGAGTTCTAATACCTCATGTCTTTCATTCCTCATCATACCTCAGATTGTATATTTCCGTTTTCAAAGTCCAAACTGTCGATTTGAACCGCTCAACATGATATCCACACTAAAATATGCTTGGGGATGAAATTTTATATTTTTTTTCAAATTTTTTACTATTTTTTAGGATAGGTACAAAATATGCTTGGGGATCCACATATTGGACTTTGAAAATGAAGATATAAAATATGAGGTATCATGAGGTATGAAAAACATGAGGTATTGGAACCCTCCTCATATCTATATCTATATATATATATACACACACAGACGCGCGCGCTTCCACTACTATTTCAACAATATGCTTCCGACAATCCGACCTCTAAAACATATCTAAACGGCTCCAAACAACAAATCCAAAATCAATCTCTTTAACGAGAGATTCGTTTCCATATAATTTTTCTAAGTTTTGAATTTATATACTATCAAGCCAAGTGGTCAAAAAAATGAAGGATATAGTGCATTAAAGTGCAAATTTTGTTAATAGAAAATGCAGACCTGAAATCCAGCTGATATATTTTTACAAATTAATGAAATTATTAAAATTAGAATTAAATCCTTTAAAGAAAACCATAATCAGGTGCATTCTGAAGACCTAATTAATATATGGGTGCCTGCCATTTTAGGCTTAAAGAATTAATTTGAGATGATTAAGGAGTACATTTTGAAGCCTAAGTTCTCTCAGCCGTGTACCCTACTTTTGGATCATTAAACAGGCCATGTGTACTTTTTCAGACCAGATCAATACCCTTTTTAATTTCTTTCTGTGGAATAACATAAAATATTTGTCCATCATGGAGCAACAATGCAACATACTCCACAAAACATAATAATTATTTTAGATTTGATAAATAACCCATATACCAAAACTTTGTTCCTTGAACTATTCTGAGTTGATAGAACAAATAGAAAGGACAACTGGTTTATACCGACTCCTAAATCAATACACTTTTACATAGACAATGTAGTTGTAATAGTCACCTAATCTACCAATCAATATACCTACCCCCCTAATTGATTCCTAGCACCATTTCCATTATTATCTAAACAGCTGACAAAGGTTTCCCTCAGATCTCCACCCTTTGTTTCAAATTCAATAGCCCTGATCAAGCTACTCTTTAAAACCTAAATTCAGACAGAATAAACTATTCAAAGGGGTTCATTAATTTAAATTAAAATGTACCAAACCCAAGGATTGTCAAGTACACTAAGGTAGCTCTTGTTTCTCTCCCTAACCTCATACTCTGTCAAACCTTCTCTTCTAACTCCCTAAAAAAAAAGTTTAGAGAAGAAATAAAACTTATCCTCTTCTACATATGAAGCAATTATGAGAGATCGCTGCTCCGATCGTTTTATTGTCCTTCCATTTTCGGTGAGTTGCGTCTCGCAATCGAGTGTCTCAATCTCCAACTCAAAACCAAAGAAGCAGCAACAGAGTGAAGCACAACAGACACAACCAAGTAATGGAATTTTCTTCTCGCTTTTTCTTCATTTTTATCCATTAAAAACATTGCACAGTTTATAGATCTTTGAAGTGGTTATTGAAAGAAACAAATGATTATGGTAATACAGGGGTATTTGTACAAAAACCAAGGATGATTTTATATCTGCAAAATATATAAAAATTTAATTACTCTCTCCTAGAGTTTTTTTGTACAAATGTTGTAGCTAATATTCAAAATGTTCTTACATTTTTGAATTTTCAGAAAGCAGAGAGACCAATGGGAAAGCCTTTCAAAAACCAAATATATCCAAACTGATAAAGAGTTTCAAGAGCAGCCTCTCTCACTTCTTGGAAAATTTGTACAAAGAAGATGAAGAAGAAGAGGAGAAAGAGATGGTAATAGGCTACCCGACAGATGTGCGACACGTCACACATGTCGGGGTCGAGGGATTGAACGATACCAAGCAGAAAGAGTTGCCGGAGTTTCTCTCTCTAGGTTGTGTCCCTGTCCCCTCTCTCTCAGTAGGCCAATTTGAGAAGGCCATGGAAGCACAAGCAAGTGCTGATGTGGGATGTAGTTACTTGCCACGCCATCATGGCCAACTTGGTGTTGTACAAGTTTAATTTTTGATATGATTTCTTGCCTAAATATTTTATGTAATTGGAAGCATACATGGCAGTGGCCACAGACAATCTGGATTGAGTTCACTTTTATATTTCAACTTGTGGTTGAACATTTGGCAAAAGGAGAAATTATTTTGGTGTTTGATGATTAATTAATTTTCCAATGTTTATCTTTTCCTAATTTATATATGTTTTCTGTTATTGACTTATTGACAAAAGCATGGGAAAAAAAAAGATAAATAGTTTTAAACAATATTTTCGGGGATTGTGCAAAATTCTGCTCTTGTTCACGTGATTTGGTAATGTCCAACCTTTAATAAATTGTTTAATCGTCACAATTTTAATCATTTATGATGCCCTTGTTAGGGATCAAATTAACAAAATTCATCAATAATTCGGATTTGAATTCGGATTTGTGCTTTTCGCAAATCAATTCCCATATTATTCAGTCTCAAATTTTTTCTGAATTTTACGAATTCTTTACGAATTTCTTTCTCTCTTGTGAGAATTTTTTTCATCTCAACGTATAATTCCGAACTATTCTCGAATTATTCCTAAATCACGAATTTTTAACCCTGTTGAACCTTTCCCAAACCATTAAGTTGTCACTATAATTCGAATAAGTAAGGTCATGAACGATATCACATTAGATCTAAATTGTTTAATTTAAATTTGTACGGACTTTAAAGCAGACTTTTTATATTTTAATTAAATAAGTTCAAAATATTTTTGACTCAACTTTGACTAATTTGATGTGGTCAGATAGAGCTATGAGATATTGACATATTGTATTGTTTTCTAGTTTATCCACATTCAATGTTGCACCAAAAGCCAAACAAAAAAAAAAAAATGTGCCAGTATTAAGTGAACTAAAAGTTTAATTTTTGAACTAACAAAAGAAGGATAAAGAAATTGCTTAAAAACGAAGTGCTTTTTTTAGCACATTTATCCAATAATTTGAAATTTTATTGGATCTAGAAATTGCACATGATACATCTGTACTGTTAGGGCTGCACAAAAAATTCGTAGTTCGTAATTCGATTCGAGTTTGATTCGAAAAAGTTTGAAAAAAGTTCGATTCGAAATTGAGTTCGTTCGAAATTAATTCAAACCAAACTTAGTTCGAAATTAATTCAAACCAAACTCAAACTGGACCTAGTTCGTTCGAAATAGGTTCGCAAACCAAATTTAGTTCGAAATTAACTCAAATGTGAACCGTTAATTTCCGCTGATAACTTATGTTCGCTGATGAAAATATAAGGTTGCCCTCAATTCTGACTTTTGAAAATTATTCTTAAAACAAAAAGCCCAGTCCAACTACAAACCCAAATAGAAAAATTCAACAGCAAAACTCAAATAGAAATATTAAACAAAACTAGCCATAATCGCTGTAGCCAAGTCCCTAGCCGACTTTCTCTCTGTTGGTTTCAAACTTGGGATACCAAAGTACCAAACCCTAGAGTTTCTCTCTCTTGGCTGCGTTGCGATACCAAACTCTAGAGGTTGCGATATCTTAGAAATAAGGTCGGACCAAGTGAAAGATCAACCGCTGTTGGCTGCGACTTTCCCTCTGTTGTACTTTGATACTTTGGATATTTGAAAACTTTGTTGGCTATTTGGAAAATTTTGGATATTCGTAAATCGTAACAAAGTTCGAAGAAGTTCGAAATTGAGTTCGTAAAAAATTCGATTCGAAATTCAGTTCGATTCGAAATTCAGTTCGTTCGAAATTAATTCAAACCAAACCTAGTTCGAAATTAATTCAAACCAAACTCAAACTTGGGGTAAGTTCGATTCGGTTCGGTTCGTTTGCAGCCCTATGTACTGTACACCTAGAAAATGTCTATTGCTCTCTTATTATTTTTTTTTCTTGCAACTGAGAAGACAAAAGCAACTTCTGACAAAGATAGACAGCATCTTAACACTGCCAATCACGAGAGAAATTAACAATTTCAAAAAGGTGAATTTCAAGGAAAAAACATAACTAAAGCTCCAATTCAAACTGTCTCCGTTGAAACTAGTGCCCTCTTTGTTGTTTGCTGTCCACTATCTACTGATTTCTCTCTTAAAATAAAATAAACCTTTTAATTTTAAGCAAGCTTGTGGGACCTAGTTCAAAATACATGTGATTAATATTTAATTACACAAAATTGTAAAATTTTACTTAAAACCAACAAACAGGCAATTTGAGCCCAAACTATAATGAAAACCTACAAAAACCGGTCGCAGATCGAGGGGATTCGACGGGGTTGGCATCGAATCAAATTTGGTTCCATATCCGATTTATTTGATTTGCATTGAGATTTGCTTGTCTTATGTAAATTCACGAGACCAGTGACTAATACTGACTTTCAAGTTATGAAAATCAAACACATACAACGAAAAAAAGTTTCATTAATATATTTTTCTAATAGTGTTAATAATTTCAATATTACACATAGAAGTAGAAAAGTTTCAATCGTCTAAAAGTGTCTCATCGCTAGATTTTTCTTTAAACTTTTTCAGTACAATTGAAGAAGTGTAGTAGAGAATTGAAATTAGAAGTGGTGATATTTGAGATAATTCTCGATGCGAGAGGGGACTTAGCGTCACTATAGAAGAGAGAGAGAGTCACTAGTCACAACTCAAGTTGCTCACCATTTTGGAGAAGAAAAATATATGAAACGCTACAAGTCTCTCAAGTTAAACACATTGTACAGGTCAATTTATTTTCTATGTGAATCGACACCCCTATTTCTTTGCTAAACGATATGTTTATATGCTCATGAACGTTCAATTTTTAATATTCTTTTTCTTAAAGACATTGGGTAAAGTCATATGAATTTCTATCCGAATTCAAACATATTGCCTCTCACATAAAAAATATTATTTTTGCCACTATCATAAAATTACAATGTTAATTTTGTCAGGGTAAAGAATGACAATTCAACGACAACAACAATGCAGCACCAGTAGGAGCAGCAACACCAACAATAATAAAAGAAGAAGTAAAAAAATAATAATAATATTATGGATAATATTATAATAATAAAGATAAATAATATTATTAATATAAATAATAATAATAATTTATTGTCATTATTGTAAAATAATACAAAATAATAATATAATAATATAATAATAGTATAATAATATTGATTATAATAATGATGATAAAATAAAATTACATACTCAATTTTAGTTCATGGGGTGTCCAATAAATGTTTGAAAGCTAACAAAATTCTTTTTGAATGTTAAAGTACTGATAAATAACACGACCATATTAATGAAAATAATTATTTTCATTTTACTAAATATTTTTATTATTTATATTAATATTGCAATAAAAAACATTTTAGTTACAAAATATCAGATTTAAGGCATTATTTAAGTGACTGTAATTTGGTATTTGTTAACTCTTTAATGTTAATGTTTATAATTAAATTTTTCATGAAAATAATGAATTTAAAGTATTTAAATATTAATATTTTGATTTTCTCCAAAATCTAATATATTATTGTATCTTGGCAATTTAGTTTTCTCGGGTGCGGATTTTAACAGCATAAAATTGACTCAATGCAGCGATCAGGTGAGAGAATTATTTTACTTGGACCATTATGTCCATGTTTTAAAAAGGAAACTATTATAACAACATATTAGAAGACCGGCCATAAGCATTAATGGAGCATCACCTTTTAATGGAAATATTTTCTTCAAATAAATTCAAAGATATACATATGAATTGAGAATATTGTATTTCCCTTTTTATTGTTACAAAATCAAACATTATTTTTGCTAGAAAAAATGACCCTTGTATTTTATATTAAATATTGAATTTCTACATTTGAAATTTTATATCTTGATTTCTGTCGTTATTTTTTTTTCAATATCATATAACAACAAATCTGATTTTTATATACATTTTTTTTGTACAATTCAAAATTTATAACTGGGTACTGTTTTGTTGTCTTTTCCTTTTGATTTTGTGAACTACATAATTAATTATTGAAGATACGCATACAAGTAGATCATGAAGTAAATAAGTTGATTTCAAAAATAAATTTTAGGACTGCATGCCTTTGTTTCTCTTGATGAAACTATTCTCTCAAGAATCAGTTCTACCAAACGAGTCTATTTTTATTTTATTTTTTATATCAAGGATGAGTTTAACAATAGATCAACCAACATATCACATACAGATTTTGAGCCGTTATAACAACCATTATTTCTAAAAACTTTATTTTAACAATAATAATTCGAATAGAGTTTTCGATAAAGATTTTATTATTATACTAACAATAAAACTAAAAATTTAAAAATTAGAAAATTCATTTAAATTAAGCATAGTAGTAACATTATTCTCAAAGATCATATTAAGATCTTCATTTTCATCCACCGCTTCATTAGCTTGAGGGGCTTCATTGTTGGTGCATGACTTGTGTTTTTTCAATGCTTCCACAAGTTCAAATTTAGATGGATCTCGTTTGGTAGAACTCAATGTCTTTTGCTTTTTTGGTCGCCAAAGCTTGCGCCTGTTGCGTGGAACTTTTGGTTCGAGTATCAACTCAGAATTGGACATAAAGTTAGAAATCAGTTCTTTAGCAGCTTCCTTTTTGTGAAGAGGCCATTGTTGATACTTGGATTGAAATTCATTAAATAAACTCATCATTTCATTATCAACATCATTAGTCGAGTTAGGTGGTGGAGCATGCAAGAGTGATCTATCATCAATTCTCCATTGTGGATGAATCAAATCCAGTGGTAACATTGAATTGGTAAACTTCATTATTTTATGGGCACATGGAAGACCCATTGTCGCCTCAAAATTTCCTGTGCAAACGGGATTGAATGTTCTGTTTTTTATCTTTTCATATTGCTTGTACAACTCTTTCAAAGCATAAATGGAGACATTCATTAATAGTTTCTTGAACAATGGAATATCACAACTATGCAAGATACGAATTTTTTCTCTTGAGAGGCTCACCTTTATTTCATTGAATTCGTTCTCGACTGCAAGAGATATTTTATCTTTTACCCGTTGAAAATCACCTGTTGAAAACAAACTATATAAAGATATTAACTTGCAGAATACACAAAGATCTTAAAGCAATATTAATAACTACAAAATTTGTTATTTGGCCTGAAAAGTGTTTTATAGACAAGTCCGTAATTACATTGTATATTTTTTCCTTTTCGTTTTTATTTTTACTTCTTCTTGCACTTTCAACTAATTACTTTTACATTTCTTTTAACTGTTATTTTTATTTTTTTACAGCTCAATGATTTTTTTCCACACAATTGTATTTTATCAAAGTAAGTACCCGTATATAAATAAGGGTTTAGATCCTTATTTTTTCTAAAAAAGTAAGTACCTGTTGAAACTTGCAAATACATTTTTAGTTTTGCATGTGCCCCTTCGGCTCTTGAGGATGCACGAATGCCTAGATGCAAATACTTATCCGTCCATGCTCCAATAAATTTTTCTTTCAATGGCAGTAAATCCTACAAAGTTTCAATAATAATATAATACTCCTGAGTTAGAACATTAAATTTAAAACTAGACAATTGTTAGCAATTATAAGGTCTTATATCAAAATCTCTTTTGAATTTTTTTTTTATATTTTTAAATTATTACTACTCATTTTGTTAATCTCTCCATGCAATTTGTCACTATAAAACAAAAATTCACGCATGTCACTAATAATTTTTTATTTCATGGTATAAAGTTGGAAGTGGGAGACAAACTTTTTATTGGTCTACCTAACATATATATATCGGATATAAAAAATTCATTATACATCATTTGAATTCAAAAATTCAAGCAGTACATGTTTTTTTATTTTTGGTATGCTTGGGTTTTTGACATACTTAATTTTTTTTTGTTAGATTTTTGAAGTATATGACCCATTATAATTAATTTGTAACAAAACAGATTCAAACTTAATTAATTTTTTTAGTTTTCTAAATTTTAAATTTCAACGGAAACTACATGAATAAAATAATATGTCATATAACCAAATTGAAACACTAAATAATACCTTCATTATGTATTGTAGTGAAGCTTTTTTCTCTTTATAAAGTGATTGAAGTTCCAACCAACTTTGATCAAATTCTGCTTCGGTTGAAGAATAAACTACCTTGTTCCAAATGGATAGAAAAATATCATACTCCTCTTTGGAATCAAAGTCTTTTCGACAATTCGTCATCAAGTTCTTTTCTATATGCCACACACAGAGAAGATGGGTAGTAGCTGGAAAGACCACATTTACTGCATTTGTAAATGCTTGTTGCCTATCCGACATTATAACCGAAGGTTGAGTCTCTTTTGGAAGAACCTTTTTAAACATGCTTAGTGCCCATATGAAATCTTCTTCTCTTTCATTCTTTAAAAATGCACACCCGGCATAAAAGGAGGTGTTAAAGCATGAGACCCCAACGATATCAAAAAGTGGCATCTTATACTTATTTGTTTTGTAGGTACAATCCATAATGAAAACATTCGGAAAATTCTTAACCAGAGTGATTGACATAGGATGTATAAAGAAAAGATGTGTAAGAATATCACCTTCATCATGTAAAATATCATACTCAAACCCACCTCCTCCTAGTTCTTCCAATAAAGCTTGAATCATTGTTCGACCTTCTAACTTTTCTCTATGGATCTTCGCCTTCACATTATACACTGTTTTAGAGACAGCTTTAAGCTCGGGTTTCTTTTGGCGTAAAGAAGAAAGGATTTGTCTAGGCGGTATTCCAGATCGAGTCATATGGTCAACACTCTCGATATCTTCTTGTGATAGTTGTCGAAGAGAAGGATGGCCAGAGATATCGGCAGATGCTTCATGGTTGTGTGATAAGTTGCGTACTTCAATTATCCAAATTCCTTCATCCGTCTTTTTACCCTTAATTTTAAAAGGACAATTGATCCGGCGTGTCCCTGTTGTCTTTTCCCTTTCATCTAAAGGCACGCCCCGTACATCACGATATTGACCACCTCTATCACATTGTAAAACTACATATTTCTCTAGCTTTGAACCACAAATAGATAATGCGTATCCTTTAGCCGAGTAAAATGCTCTAACACCAATGAGTAGATCTTCGCGAGTTTCGTACTTGAAACCGAGTAATTCAAGTTTTTCAGCCTCTTGTTCAAATGGAATTGCCGACTCATCAATATTCATCTATTAAACAAAAAAAATGAAAATAAATAAAGCAAGAAATCAAATGACCTATTAAAATATTGTAGAAAATTATTTTTTTATTATTATGCTAGACTTTCAAGCAACAAAATTTAATTAAATTTTGCTTAAAAAATATTTGCTTAAAAATAAAAAGTTTCGTCCACATCTGATGAGAGGAACTAACACTTGTTACCTTCGAAAATAAAATTAGTTAAATATTTTAAATTACCTTTGATTTGAGAATTTCTGAACGAAGAAGAGAGAAATAGCGCACTCAAAGCATGAATTCGTTTTTTTTCTCGCAGTAGCTTTTTTTTGTACAGCCAAAAGTACCAATTATGATTGACGGCCAATTAAAGAAAGAATTATCAATTGATTATACTCAATTAATGAGGTATCTATTAAAGGAGTAAATGGTCATTTTTAAAAAAATTTCTAACCTCTTTGCTGCTTTGAGCCAAAAGTTAACTGTTAAAATCTACACCCGTTTTCTCTATATTAATTCAAATATTTTTGATTTATTTATAGAGTCTTGATCGATGCAATTCATACCTTATCCATGAATTGGACATTTCTTTTTTGTTGTTGAAGAAATCATGCAAAAATTATTTCCATTACTTAAAATCCTAATTATATAAATATATTTGAAACAACTTTTGTCCCGGTGCTCATCTAAAATTGGTGAACATGATTCCAACGTCTAGCAATCAGTTCTCCATAATATTATATTGTTTATTAGAAATTGGGCAGGAAAATACGGGGCCTCAATGATATTTTCTCAATAAATTTTGAGAAAGAGTATTTTATTTGATCCTTTTAGAAGGTGTATTAGTTTGTAAAATTTTCCTATACAAACATTAACAAAAATAATAATCACTGTTCGCAACCGATTGAAATTTTATTGCAAGGTTGTACCAACAACAATGCAAATTCTGCCTACGGACAGAAAATTTAAAAAAAAAAATAACAATGCAAATTCAACAACAGCGGCAAAACAAAGCATGAAGTTTAATTATTTTTCTGAACAGTATATTATTATTTATTTTTATCTGACGAAAAAATTGTGAACACTGAGCATTTTTACGGTCGCAATTTTAAGTCGACCTCATATATTGAACAATTTATTACATTTTGATATTAGCATTTAGACAGCGGTTTGGAGCCCATAGAAATGAACGAATCGGGTCCGAACCATACTGAGGTACAGTTAGGGTGTTCATCGGTTCGGTTCGGTTGAAACTGAACCGAATTAGACAAACCAAAGTTATAATTCGGTTTAAAAAATAAAACCGAACCGAACCAATTTAGCATTGAAACCGAACCGAACCAAAGTTTTATTTCGGTTTGTTCGGTTTGTTCGGTTCAAACCGAAATATATTAATTTTTTTATTTAAAGCAATTGATTTATAATAAACCGAAGTATATTAAGAAATAAACCGAGGTATTAAGAAATAAATCGGGATATTAAGAAATAAACCGAAGTATTTAAAGCAATTGATTAAGAAATAAACCGGAGTATTAAGAAATAAATCGGGGCGGTCCGGACCAAATTCATAATATATAAAATTTCGGTCGGTTCGGTTATTTCAGTTTTCAAAATTTTCAAACCGAACCGAACCGAAATTACAATTCGGTTTTAAAAAACAAACCAAACCGAACCATTAAACCAAAAAAAACCGAACCGTTTGGTCCAAACTAATTCGGTTCGGTTCAAAACCGACTAAACCGGACCCAATAAACACCCCTGGGTACAGTTCGAGACATCAACTTCAAGAAACAAGCTTAATCAAAGAGTATATAGAGGAAGCAACATGAATGTATACACTGTAAATGTAACAGAACATCCGACAGCGCACTGCAAACACATACACGCGCCAGCGTTTAACAGGCCCACGTTGGGTCAACATTCCTCAAATAAAAAAAAAAAAACTTGGGTCAACAGCTTACTCCTATTTTCAAATTGAGGTCAATTTGGTCCGATGCCTAACGGACTCAAAAGTGAGCTTGATGGGTTAGATGACCGTCCTATCTGCTTTAAGATTCACGTCCGCAATTTTTGCGTCTACTTTAAAGTCCCGAAACTCATCAGACCCAACCTGCTCTTGTTCAAATTATCTTGAGAATTGAGGTCTAATCTTACAGTACGACACCGTACCACACATTATTTCATTTTCCCCTTGTTATTATCTTGTAGTACAAACAATTGTTGTTAGTTAATTGTACTGCAAAATCCATGATTGTATATCTTTTTAGATGGTTAGCACTATTTTGTCTTTATTTTGAATTTTGCAATTTGATGAGCCATTTTTCATCTATACAATTTTAAATTTGATAAAAAAATATTTAATCATAAAATTGTAGATAAAAATTTATTCTTGTTGATCGAAGAAAAACGCATAAAAAACTATAGAGAGAAAGAAGTAGAATCCAACTGTAAAACAAAAAAGTGTTGTAGGGTCGGAATTTTCGTACGCCACTCCAATAAATAAAAAAGAGAGTAAATTTCGCTAGAGGTTACTAAACTTTGTCATTTTTCACGAATTAGTCACTTAAGTTTGATTTGTCTTTTTCTAGTCACTTAACTTTGTCATTTGTTCCAATCATATCACTTTATACTTTTTCGTCCAAAATACTAACAAAATATTTCCATTCCGTCCAAAATATTAACGAAATATACTAGTTCCGTCCAAAATACTAACGGAATGAGCATATTTTGTCCAAAATATTAATGGAATGATAATATTTCATTAGTATTTTGGACGGAAAAATATAGAGTGACTTGATTGGGACAAATGACAAAGATGAGTGACTAAAAAGAGACAAATCAAACTTGAGTGACTAATTTGTGACAAATGACAAAATTTAGTGACTTACAACGAAATTTACCCTAAAAAAATGAAATGCATACTGAAGTTGCATTTGTCTTGGGAACAAATACAATTTGGGGATGTGTTTTACTTCGGAGGAAAATGCAATCCCATGATGTATTTGTGTTATGTTTCGATATTTTACTGAAATTTATACTATAAATATAAGTTTATAATTTTCATATGCTACAAATAAAAATTCGGTGCTTGTCAAGCTAAAATATTTTTATGTGGAACGATTTGTAAACTGATAGATAAACAACATATTTCTCTGACACAAAGCCATGATTTGCTACCGCATCACATTAATTTTAATGTGTTCCCTTGAAAAAGACGAGAATGGCATCTCCATTTTCGACGACATCACATAAATCTTCATTATATAAAGAGAAGGAAATCAAGGATCCACTTACAACATCTAATAAGTTATAAAATCTTATCATAATTTGGTTTTGTAATTTTTAAAATCCAAACAGTCAGTCCAAACGTGCTTGGAGACCAAATTTTAAATGTTTTTTATTTTTTTACTATTTATTAAGTATTTTACAAAACTGTTGTTTTTCAGTGGTCCAGAATTGTCTAAAAATAATGATTTTGTAAAATACTTAATAAATAGTAAAAAATTCAAAAAAATATAAAATTTAATCTCCAAGCACATTTTAATATAGAGATCATGTTGAACTGTTTGGATCAACTGTTTGGATTTTGAAAATCGCAAAACCAAATTGTTATAAGATGTTATAACTTTGAAACACGTTTAGTCCGGTACTCATCTAAAGTTGGTGAACATGATTCCAACGTCTACCACTCATTTTTATATGAAAAAACGGCTTAGATAGGTACAAAATCAGTGTTTTTGAATGCTTTAGAAAAACTGCTGTTTTGCTAGCCTAAAAAAATAGTAAAATAATAAAAAGAAAAGAAAAATTGGTCTTTAATCACATTTTAATATGGAGATCATGTTGATCGGTTCCGATCGACTAGATAAAACATATGACACGATGAGGCATTTGAACTCTCCTCTTAATGTACATAGTATGCAAAAATTATTTGTATAATTTTCTTTTATGTAATAGATACAATATAAATGAACCACATTTTTTTATTCTCAAGCGTATCTCTGTTATATTGTTAGTTATCGGGGCGGAGCTAGGTTTTCAATTTACAGGGGTCAAATACATATTGAGGGGATAATCAAATAAAATTTTCATGCAAGTTTAGAATCAATTTTATAATACTCATAATTTTTTATTCTAAACTATATAGAAAATTGAATGTATGTGCAAAAATTTCAAAAACTAATAGGATCAATTAATTCCTTAATTCAATTTGGATCTGCCACTGGTGTGTTACGTGTATGTTTGCAGATTTACAACACAATGAATGTACACTTGTTTTTTGTTCACGGATAATGAATTCAAACTTTTAGTTTAAACATATACAATTTCAAAAAAATTTCTTCTTGGTTTCTTCACTTTTATATGATAAAATTTGATAAGTGAAATATGAGCTTGATAGACTAATTGGTTCTGGATTAAAACCTCAGAATAACATTATAACATTTGTAGGACATGCATCTTTTTAACAATAGTTAATATTACACTTGTGCGTTTTTCAAAATTTTATAGAAAAATGTAATATGTATATACAACTAAACTTATTTTTTTAATTACCATCAATATTAAAAATCCAACGGTAGCTAAAGTAACTAAGTTCTTCCTTGGTTTTCCTTCAATAATGTTGGGAGAAGGTTCAGATGAAGAACCGAACTAGTTTGATTTTCATCTTAGTGTCTTGATATCATTTCGTTTATTTTCTATATCCTACACCAACATCTGATAATGTCTCAGAACCATAATGATTTCGATGCCGCCTTATGTAACTATCTATTATTTGTTCAGAAATGAACTCAGAACCACATACGTCACGTTGATATATTTTTGTATTGACCATAGCCATAGAAAAAGACTTAATCCTCAATTTTAGATTCTTCTCAACAACTTTTCTACTTTCAAAGATTTGAGATGAGATAACCTTAATTTCTTGTGACTCTCACGATGCCCACCAAATGTTTGAAAGTTAAAAAGTTTCCCTTTACATATGTAATATCTATAAATTATAGAACCATCTAAATAAATTAATTTGTTTCCATATTACCGAATAAATTTTTAACTAATAATAATATTGCAAATAAAAATCATTTTAATTACTAGATATCAAGTCTAATATATCATTTAAGTGACTTTAATTTTGTATTTTAACTCATTTATGGAAATATTTATAAAATCATTTCTTATTAAAATAATGACTTTAAGAATTTAAAATATAAATATTTGATTTTCTCTAACATCATAATATATCATGGTGTCTTGGTAATTTGAATTTTTCCACATTAATGTATATATGTTTCAACATATTTATGGAGTCTTAATTGATGCAATGCATATCTTATCCATGTAGCTCATATATATATATATATATATATATATATATATATATATATATATATATATATATATATATATATATATTTGTTTTTTCAAAAAATCATGCAAAAATTATTTCAACATACTTGAAATCGGGTCGAACTAGAGTGTTCTTAAGTTCACGAAGCCTCTTGGTGAACTCAAGTCTAAAACTCATTGGATCGGCTTCAAACGATGAATCCGAACCGTTGAAACCCACCTACCTTACAAGTGATGCGTATACATGTAAAATTTTTATACTTTTGAATTAATTTAGGATAAAGTCAAGCGGTCAAAATTAGAAAGTTAATAAATTAATTTTAATGCATTCATTTTTTAACGTTTTGACCACTTGACTCTATGCAAATTAATTTCAAAATTTAAAATTTTTGCATGTAGACGCATCACTCGTAAGGTAGACGGGTTTCAACGGTTCGGATTCGTCGTTTGAAGCCGATCCGATGAGTTTAAGACTTGAGTTCACCAAGGATTTGGTGAACTCAAGAGCACCCTGGTTCTACCCGTTGTTATCTTCTTAACACACGCCTCAATTTTAGAGGTATATAATATTCCTTTCACATGCTTACCAAATATTCCTTTCCGAAATCAGGGGAAACTAATTCGACTGTAAAGTACCACGCTTAATCATTGGGGTTACTATTTTATAACAGGCTTCTATTGGGGTTTGTCTTACTATTTTATAACAGGCTTAATCATCACAAAATCTTTTTGTCCCATCCATCGGAGTTTGTCTTGCTATTTTATAACAGGCTTCCATCAGAGTTTGTATTACTATTTTATAACATACTTCAATCATTGTCTTATTACTGTGTTACTATTTTAAAACATGCCTCAGTCATTTTATTTGTTACTATTTTAACACACGCCTCAATAAGACAACATTTGTCCCGGTACTCATCTAAAGTTGAAGCGTGTGTTAAAATATAAGGTTAATAAATTAATTGACACAACATTTGTTACTATTTATTAACACAACATTATATAAATACATTATATAACCTTCCTCATTATATAAATACATTTGACACAACATTTGTCCCGGTACTCATCTAAAGTTGGTGAAGATGATTTGAACGTTTACCAATCAGTTTTACATAAAATTAATTATTTATTGTTTTATACAGACATTAACAAATATAATAATCACTGCTAGCAACCGATAACAATTTAATTCCAATTATAGATATCCAAGTATTCCGAGGCAAAAACGAAGCAAGTATTCTTCAAAGCAACAGATCAAATATAATAATACACTACAAAAGATCGGAAATAAATTTGATGTGATTCCGAAGAATCGCAGAGAGCCTGCTATTTCAAATCTAACTATTCATCAGTTTTGAGATTTGTGCATAAAAACCAAATTTTTTTTTAATTCATACATTCTGGAAAATTAATGGTTAGATTTAAAGTAGCAGACTCCATTCTTTAGAATCGCAGCAGATTTGTTTCTCAAAAAATCACAGTGCAAATTCAACCACAAAACGAATACCGCGATTAATAGGATTATTATTAGAAATATCATTAAAATGACATAAGAGAGAAATATAAACAATACTGTGATTTTCATAATTCAGCCTATTTTTGCAAATAACTAATAGATTCGATTTCTTTTCTTTCAGTTATTCTTTTATCCGTCTAGGGTCAATCAATAACAAAACACATTATTCCAATATATCAAATATCGATTCCAATGGCTTTTGCTACTAGAACCTTCCCAACCACGATTCTTGCTTTTCTTCCCATTCTTAAATAATGAATTCGATCTTGATTATATTAGAAAGTTTACAAATTCGCATAAGGTCACTGAGTTGGGTTTAACTAGGTATGACCAGGTTGGAATCTTCCTAATTAGATCACGGATTAGAAATGCTTGGAAAAGCTCTATTGCGATTTCTCGAGGTAATCCGCATTGATGTAATGAAAGAGAAGGGCCCACAACAATGACAGAACGCCCTGAATAATCAACCCGTTTACCAAGCAAAGTCTCGCGGAATCTTCCTTCTTTCCCTCCAATGATATCTGAAAAAGATTTTTAAACTTTATCTTTATTAAAACCATCCTTACTTGGTTCGTGGACCCCAAATATCAAGAAGTATATCTACAGCTTCTTGTAATAATTTTACCTGAGAATTTACAACCTCTCTGTCCGAACATACACGTGGGGCTAATAACTTGCTAAGAAGATCATTCCGACGAATAACTCTTCTATAGAGCTCATTAATATCCGAACTTATTAGCTTACCCCCATCTATTTGAATAATGGGTCTCAATTCGGGAGGAAGAACTGGTAATAAGTACAAAATCATCCATTCAGGTTCTTTTATTAAAATATTTAGAGTCTAAAGGCCATCTAGCCTAGGAACTAAGGATAGCGAGCGAATCTCTTCTTGGGAAAGCGGGTAAGCAAACCTTTGAAGTTATCTTGTCAGCCAGGGCGGCTAGTTCCATTGCGCTACTTGCATCGAGTGGTACTTTTCTCTTCCCTCTTCCGGTAAGTCAAGGGCTCTCATGGCGGTGCATAAGACTCAGGCAGATATAGGGCGGAATAAAATAATAAAAAAAGGGGCTATGCTATCATTTGGAAAATCCTGAATCTCGATATGCTTCAAAAAAGCCCTCTTCTCTTTGTAAATCTCCAGAACACTCACTCACAAGTGAGTGACTACTTCTTTCTTATATTTGTGCTGGAGTTTAGGCCCAAGTGGCCGTTTTGTATTTGGTCTAAAAAATTTCTTTTAATACCTTTTTTAAGAAAAAAATTAAATAGATATAAATTCGGAAAAAAGGAATTTATAGATCCATAGAAAGTGAATGCTATGCATAATCCAAAAGTTGCTATACTTACTGAAATGATTACATTTTGAAAGAATTCATAGAAAATTACACATTGATTTGAATTTTCAATGAAAGTTCAGAATGGAAAAAAACAAAATCGCTCGATTGCTTTAATTAAAATAGGATATCCTATTAAAATAGAATATCCTATTAAAATAGAATATCCTATTATCAATTCAAAATTTTTGGGATGAACGGGTAGGTTATATTCTTGATCTTGGTTATCAATATAGAAATCGCTGTATGAACATAAAAGAAAAAAACGAATCAAAGAATCATAATTGTATTTGTCTAATTAATAGCTCTTAAAGAATTCGTATACTTTGAGGAAGCTCTCGTGAAATTTTTTTCTAGCAAAGCAAAACCGTGTAAAGTGGGGCCAAGCTGTTTTTGGTTTCTCGGCCATGAAACCCAGTAAGTTTTCTCTTGTGTAGTTGGGACCAAGTTTTCTGATCTTCCCTCTGGAAGCTTATTTAAATTTTTAACAGTCTGGAAGAAATCCCAATTGCCTCCAGGCAAATTCAACAGTGCAAATTCAACAACATATAAGAATATCTTAAAATCCCAATTGCCTCCAGGCAAATTCAACAACAGCAGGAACGCAAAACCAGCTAGAGTGGGCCCAATCTTTTTTAGGATTCTTTAGCAATGAGCATGAAGCCCAGTTTTATTAGTTACGAGGTTTGTTTTCTTTTGTATAGCAGGGACCAAGTTTTCTCATCTTCCTCTTGAAGCCCATTTTGTTTGTTAACAGACCGGGAAAATAATAATAAGAGGGTTCTAATATCTCGTACTTTTCATATCTTATCATACCTCATATTTTATATTTTCGTTTTTTAAATTAAATTGTCGATTCAAACTGTTCAACATGATATCTATACTAAAATATGTTTTGGGACGAAATTTTATAAGTTTTGGAATTTTTTTACTATTTTTTAAGATTGGTAGAAAATCAATGTTTTTGAACGGTCTAGAAACAATAATTTTGTATCTATCTTAAAAAGTAGTAAACAAATTCCAAAAATTATAAAATTTTATCTTCAAGTATATTTTAGTATGTATATCATATTGAGCAGTTCAGATCGTCAATTTCGACTTTAAAAACAAAGATATGAAATATGAGGTATGATGAGATATGAAAAACATCAAGTATTGGAAGTTTGGAACCCTCCTCCTCTATAATAATAATAATAATAATAATAATAATAATAATAATAATAATAAAGAATGACGAATTGACGATGATGATGATATTATAGAGTAATAATAATAATATAATAAAAATGGTAAAAATTATTATTAATAATAATACAAATATATGAATAATAACAATAAAATAATAATAATAACGATGATGATTGAAAGAATGTTAAGTAATATATCTCCATCATAAATTATAGCTAGTTACCGTGTTATTGAAAGAAACATCTATATTTGGTTATACTAGGACCCAAAAAATTCATATAAATTTCTTTATAGCAGTACACATCAGCGGCTTTTTCAACACTTCAGTATTGTTGTGGCCTCAGGTCCTCTATTTTGCGACGTCATTAAATACAAAAAAAATCACAGTCGTTAATCTTTAAATACCCAGTATTGATGAACGGTTGTGATCAGCGCTATCAAGTGCACGCATTTTCAAGGTATCTATCACGACAAATCATAAACACCAAATTTAGAGAATCCCAGAATCTTTAAATAAAGATTGACCGTCGCTCAAATACGTTAGTAGTCAACCTTTTCCCCGATCGATTAGAAACCGAAATCGATATCCAATGTTTCGTGGGTTCCCGATCGATTAGAAACCGAAATCGATATCCAATGTTTCGTGGGGAAACCACTATCGTATCAGAGCGAGTCCAAACGGCATCGGACCAAATTTGGTCCTTTCCGGTCCACACTGTTCGATGAGCGTTAATGTGCCTAGTTTAGCAACTTACATTTCCTTTGTTCGCACGCATCGCGATGCGGATTGAACGATCTATACTGGGCATCAGAAACACCCGGGATATTTGTGGGTCCACCTTGTCAGTGATTTGTAACAGGATGTGATCGAGACAGCTGGCACATGGAATTACGTTTCGAAGAAAAGGTCGGTGACGTACGCACAATAACTTCCCCCAAAGACCTTGACCCTTGTTTTCCCCGTCTCTCTCTCTCCACCGCTTGGTCCCCGTCGCTCCAAGTCGATTGATCAGTTCTTCGAGCTGTTGAGGTTGTGATAATTTCTTGATTGCATACTCAGCCCCTCCCCTTCAATCGTAAGTTCGTAATTTCGTTATTTTAATTCGATGAAATGCCTGAAAGCAATCAGTCTTTTTGTGCCATAAAAAGGTGAAATTAATTAGTTTTAACCTTTTGGTTTTACCAGGGAACTTAATTTAACTCGTGGAAAGGGATGTGTGAATTAGCTGCTGGCATATAATTGATTAAGTCTTCTTACTCTCTTCAATTTCATGACCTATGAACTCCTCAAGTGATTCTGTCAATGATTCTGTCTATGCAAGAGGTAAGTTTGCTTTTCTAGCTACTTTGTTTTGTTCCTTCCCTTCCTCGACACATGTAATGCCAGGAATTATTTATTTATCATTGATATCCTTGGGTTATGTTGTATGGTAAATATGAGAAAATATAAGATGTCAGGTCTAACGTCAATTGGCAGAGAGCAGCTTGGGTCCGATGCCCATCGGACCCAAAGTGAGTTCGATGGGCTTGATGACTGTCCGATCTGCTTTAAGATTCGTGAGCACGAATATTAAAGCAGACGCAAAAGTTCTAGTGTGAATCTTAAAGCAGATCGGACGGGCATCGAGCCCATCGAACTCACTTTGAGTCCGATGGGCATCGGACCCAAGCTGCTCTCCAATTGGCATACTCTTTAAGGAAATAGGGTCTACAGCATTTTTTTATTTCAAAGAAAAAATGACCAGGAAATTCGTGATCATACTTTTAGGATGCTGTTAAAAGTACATAAAGTGGTTGATTTTGGGATGAACTGGTAAACCAGATTTATGAAAGCAATCAGTCTTTTTGTGTATTCTCAATTTTATTCTGACCAGGGAAATTGTCTTTCTAAAATGAAAATATATAGTAGAATGCATCCTTCATTTTTATTACTAGGCTAAAATTTCTTATTCAATTTATGTATCAGTAGTTGTTACTAGGCTTTATTTGTTTGCTCTTCTATATGCTTTTGATGGGTGCATAATTGTGTATGATCCTCCAAATATTATATATATTGTCAATTTTTTTATTTTATTTTTTTACATTTTATTGTTCAATTAGAAGGTACTGTATTTGTAAATTGGGTTTATTTCAGTGTTAATTAGGTTTGTATATTTGACCAGATTCAAGACTTGTTGGGTGCAGTCTCATTTATTTCTTGTTTCGGTTTTTCTTATTTTTATTTTGTTATAAGAGTTGGTCTCACAATCTTGAAAACTTTTTTACCTATTGAACAGATAATTCAACATATCAAATCCGGTATTTCACAGAAACCCATAATGAAACAAAGAAGCGAAAGAGAGATCACAGCCTAGCACTGCCTCCTGAATATGATTTGATCAGTTGCTTGCCTGATTGTGTCCTCTTTGCAATCATCTCTCGCCTCCCGGTCAATGAGGCTGCGCGCACCACCATCCTCTCCTCCAGGTGGCGCTATTTATGGACCTTTGCCCCTCTTTATCTTGACTCACACAACCTTTCTTCTGGTAACACCCGGCCGGCCTGCTCTATGATGTATTGTGGCATCAAAGATGTTATCTCTCGTGTCCTTGAGAGGCATTGTGGTTCCGTTTGCCGATTCCGCCTTGCCCATGTTTGTTTCGGGGGCAACGAGCTGTGCTTGAGAAATTGGTTGGATGTAAGCAGAATTTTATTTTTTCTGATTGGTTTGCTCTGGTGTAACAGTTTCAGTATCACATTAGAGTTTATTTTTTGAGTGAGGCTACGGATTGGTCCATACTACGGATCATTATCTCAATTTTCAAAGTCCGAGTAGTTGATCCAAGTAGAAAATCACTACTTTGGAACGGTCTAGAATCTTATTTTGTATCTATTAATATTAGCACATTTTCATATAGAGATCATGTTGAGCAGAATGGATCGACTGTTTGTACTTTGAAAATAGAGGTATGCATCCATAGTACGGACTAAAGTGCGTTATGCATAGTACCATAGCCTTACTCGATTCTTTTTTATAATTGGTTTGTTCTAGTGGGAACAGACCTGTTTTGACAATAAAAGGTGTGAAACTTACAAAACTATGGTTTGATGTGAATAATCTTGAAGGTTGCATAAATAAAGGCACGCATGTTTTGTATTACAGAATCTTTCTAGGAGAGGAGTTCAAGAGATCAGCCTAGGTTTCGATCCGCCATGTAATCAGCTCCCGACATCCCTTCTCATGTGCAAATCGCTTCGATCATTGAAATTGCATGGATCGTGGTTTCCTAGTACAAGTGAAATTAACCCTTGCTTTAGCAGTCTGATAGATCTCACCTTATCCAATACCATCATATCTGGAAGTGATTTAAAGAGTGTGCTAATCTGTTGTAAAAGACTAGAGAGTTTATCTCTGTTGAATTTACCTTTTAATTTGCCAGTTGGGGCTCGTGAAATGGAGATCTGTTCAAGCAGTCTTAAGAGTTTGGTTGTAACCGATAGCCCTTTAAGAAAAATTTGTATAGAGAATGCACCAAATTTGGAGCGATTACTGCTCGGTACCGGTATGCCGGTTAGTACATGGGTGAAAGTCGTGCATGCACCGAAAATGGAGGTGTTAGGGTTTTTAGATATGGGATCATATAATAAATTCGAAGTCGGTGATACAATTCTCAAGGTAGATTTGCTTGTTTGGTCTTATTTCTTTTTACAGTATCAGCTGGTACAGTGGTTCTCATTTTGTAATGGGTTATTAATATTTTTTTAGGGAAATGATCTCAGCATAAGCACTCTGATCTGTGGTGTGAAGATTTTAGCTATATCGGTTAACTTCAATACTGTTTCTCAAGCAAGTACAGCTGTCAGATTTCTGAGGTGTTTCCCGTTCCTAGAGACATTGCATATTCGGGTATACTCGTGTCATCTTTTTGAAAAAAATTCAATCATAGCATATGAAAGAGAAATATTAATTGTTTTGGATTGTTCTTATATGTAGTTTTTTCACTTCGTCGATGCAATAGAGACACCGGATTATAAATATTGGGATTTGCAAGATCCAATTGACTGCCTGGATTATAGCTTGGGGAAGGTTACATTTCAATCATACGTGGGAAATAGCGTTGAACTGGATTTCGTCAAGTTCTTTCTTTCAAGAGCAAATTGTTTGATGAACTTGACGATTGTTGCGAAACGGGATGTATGGACTGCTAAAATGGAGAAGGATCTCTTATGCATTAGAAATGAAGTTTCTCCTAACACTCTGGTGTACTTAGCAACTGAGAAACACTTATTGGGAGGTTGTTTCAGTGCAGATGCCAGTAACTTGTCAGTGCGGGACCCGTTTCGTTATAGCTTGAGAGAGAATCTTGTACTTCTCTAGATTGTCAGTCCGTGACTGCGGGACCACCTTCTTTTTCTTTTCTTGTTTGTATATGAAACTGAAACATTAATTCTTTGACTTATCTAAAATTATACACCTTTCTATTTACTATATAGGAAGTATAGGTAATCTCAGATCAAGGAGTTAGTTGTAAGTTCAATTGTCATGACAATTCCCTGGTTAATCTTTTGAGGTGAAGTTTTGCCTGATTGTTCTAGAAAGAGCAAACCGGTTACTGTTTTAACGTAGTTGTTCCATGACTCGTGATATATTTTTACTTGGTCAATTGAATTTCCTTATGATCACTAAAAAAAGTGTCAAGCATTTTTTGTATTAGATATAAATTACTTATAAATTCAGATATAAATTACTTATATGCAAAGTACAAGTACACTTTTAAAGTGCAGATGAGAACAAAGTTAACTGGGGTGCAATAATAATTTCTGATTTTTAATGGGGGTGCAAGTATAAATACTAATTTCTGTATTTCCAATGGAATCTATGTATACTTTTAGGACATTCTTTGCAACTTCTAAATGTGAAATGGTGGCATTTTAGTAATTTAGCTCATCTGGAAACTGGAATTTACAATTTATCAATTAGTTACTGTGTTATTATGTGATTTCGCTAGTACCTCAATTTGACAAGTTAAATTTGCATTTACAAATTTAATGTCGACTAATACCAGATCCTGGTCTGGGCTAATAGTCTGCGATCATTTAATTGCACATGACACTAATGCTTGATCAGAACAAAATACAAAAAGGGCAATTCATGTTTTTTTTTTTTATGGTTGTTGACAACTGATATATTGATAAAAGAAGTTGCTCCCCTAAGTTTGGGTTTACTGGTTCTAAATATACAAATTACAAACTCCTACAACTATACAAAGGAGTTAGTTTGATTCTCATCTCAACCCCTTGTCGAGATCACTTAATTGTTTCCTAAATGTTTAATCACCAGTTCTCTATTTCTAGTGCCGTATCGGTGATAAGCTGATGTACCGCCTTCCTTTTTGCTGAAAACAGTCTCCTATTTCTCTCCCGCCAGAGAGCCATCCGAGCAACTACCTCCCATTTCGCCGGGAATTCGACGAAGTAGTCAAGCATCCGGCACGTGGGGCGCCTTAGACGATTTGGATAATCTCAAGGTAATCAATACTTCTTCATAATCTAAAGGTATTTAAAACCTGTTTGCAACCATGTTGGACAATATCGCATCACTAAAATAAACAACTTTCCTATAAATTTGCAGGACCCCAGAGCATGCGACCTCGTCATGCGGAATGGCAGTGTTTCTCTGATCGTTGCTAAGGGCGTTGTACATCCACTCGCCAAAAGTGTACACAATACTCAGCTAAGACCCGACCATGCATGCGTGCAGGTTGAGTTAGTCGTGGATGGATGGCAGCGCGTACCCCTTCCTGTCCCTACCGACGAAGCGCTTGTGCTTGATGACGCACGGATGTCATTTGTCCAATGGCCCAAGAGTCAGATTGTTTTGGATCAGGTAATCCATAAAAAAATCCATTTATTTTGTTACATTCAACTCATTCTTTTTGAAATACTAGAATAATACATCTATAACTTGATACAGACACGAGGAGATGATGTTACCGGTACGGCGATGTCACCGGTACGTCAGGAGGTGGCTTGCGTCGTCGCGCCTGACGCGCCACAATCACCTTCACGTCCTATGGTCACCGAAGAAGAATACAGCCGTTTGCCCAATGATTTGCGCCTTCTCCATGACTACTTGATGACGGCGCCCGAAGGCATGGAGGCTATCATCATCCCTGTCCCACCTGGTATGTTTCTACACGAAGGCAGGGATCTCCTGATAACGTTCAAAGATTTCAAGGACCTCTTCCACCACTCGTCATCCGACAAATGGCTCGATGTTTCACACATCACCATTTTTCTCATGTTAGTGATATTAAAATATTTTCATTATTGTATAGAACTCAAATATATATTCTAATTACAATATGATGAGTTTTCAGGAAGCTAGTCCGAAACTGTGATGAGATGGTTGAAAGGAAGAACTTGTGCATGTTTCTGGACCCCGAGAAAGTGAGTGGTACGGCAGTGACATATTATCCGGATATGTCAATCGAGTACATGTGTTCTGCGGTGCATCGTGCTAAGTCGGAGGAGAAGAAATTCATTCTCATGCCATACCACGAGGGGTTAGTTCTAATCTTAACTTATGTGTTGTTTATATTTTAATTAAAGAATTGTATAAAGGAATTAAAAGTTAAACATAAAAAAATGAAATCACACCATCAATCATAGCAAATACTCGTGTGACTTTTATATGCTAAAGTACTATAATTCTTCTCCTCGATCCCACAGCAAACATTGGTGCACGATTCTCATTGTGCCGTACCTAACTGTGGGCATTATTATTGATTCTTGTAAGCTAAAAGGAAGGACCGCGGCTGCCAAGTGCAAAGTTATCTTGCCTTTTGTGAATAAGTAAGCAATAATAATTCTATAGGTTTGCATTTCTTACTTCCAATTCAAATTATAAAATTGCTAATTACATTCACTCACTTTTGTAAGGGCTTTTGTGAAATATATTAAAGAGGGAGGATCAGATAGCACGGGCCCGGGCAAGAAAAGCAAGTTGAATTGGAAGTACATGTTGGTGAGCACACCTTATGAGTTAGAAATTTCATATCTTGTTAAAAAAATTATTGTCATTCTAACAAATGCCGCTAAATGTAAATTTCAGTGCCCGCAACAGAAGGAGGGTTGGGAATGCGCTTATTACACGATGATATTCATGTTTGACTTTGTCGAAAGAATACAATTCCAATTCCCAAAAGCGGTATGTACTTCATATGAATTTCCTATATAATAAGCAATTGATATCTACCTTTTCTGAAATACTAACTATTATCAAATTATAATTTTGTAGAATGTGACAAATCAAGATCATTACACTTGGAATCAGATCGACGATGTGCGGTGCATGTGGGCAAGGTGGTTTGCCATGGAATTTTGTAATCCTCGATATGGATTTGCATAGATTAATTTGTAATAAAAATATGTTTCGAATGAATTTATTGCTATATGAATTTTGTATAAATTTAGTATATGAATTTCTTGCCAATTAATCTGTTTCGAATGAATATTTGTATTTCTGTTGAAAAAATTGGCTAGCAAAGCTGGAGGCTAGCCCAAAAAAAAAATATACAAAAAAAAAAAGGTATTTATACACGGATATTTCACAATTGTGCGTGTACGATAGAAAAAACAAAAAAAAAATTAGCTATTGCACACGGCTATTTAACAGTTGTCCGTGTGCAATACTAATCATACACGGTTTTTTTGTTAAAAATCCGTGTATGATAGCCTTGCTGGAGGCGTAATACAAAATATCTAAAACTATTTGTACACGGATATTTACCAAAAGTCCGTGTATAATAGCTAAGAGAGCTACACGAACTTTTAATACAAAGCCGTGTAGAAAGAGGAATCGTACACAGTTATTTAGTTGATATCCGTGTAGCTCGCTAGGTCTTTGTACACGGTTAATTAGGGAATATCTGTGTAGAAATCATCATAATCACACACGGTCAAATATCCGTGTGTAGTTCCTGACCTATTCATACACCCTGGCTTTAAACACAGCAGGAAATCCGTGTAGCTCTTCCATTAATGTCCGTGTGTAATCTGTTTTTCTGTAGTAGTGTTTCACCAGCATTCTTATTCTTTTTTTCTTTATCCAAATTTTAGGGTGTCTGATGTCTCGTTATTTGACCTACAAATCCGACCAATTTCTGTATCAAAATCTATGTTTTAAACCACCAAATCGTGTCTATTACATTGAATATCTATAGAATGTGGTACTGCTATGTTTTTATTCTTACTTTGCAGAAAACAAGAAAAATCAGGAAAGATTGTGAGTTCTGGAGCCCTACACGCGGGCCGCGTCACATTCGACGCGGGCTGCATCAAACCCTGAAATTTCAGCACCCGAACTTAAAATAGTCATAACTTTTGACTCGTAACTCCGTTTTGAGTGTATGACCACTTTTCAGAAAGCTTGCGAGAAGATCTACAATTTGAGCTAAGGACACAGGTTACACGGGCCGGACAGATCTGACACGGCCCGTGTCAAGTATTTCCAGAAACAGATCCAGAAATCTGGAAATAACACTAGTACAAAAAACCCCTTCACCAACCCTCAATCACCGACTGTTTTAATATGTAACAGTCGGTGTAGAGACTGCTGGTAAAATCGTAAATAAGAACAATCTCAACACTGACTGTTCTCTTACAAAAAACCGTCAGTAAACCAACACCGACTGTTTTTTAAAAAAAACAGTCGGTGTTGCTCATACCCTACACCGACTGTTTTTTAAAAAAACAGTCGATGTTGAGCAATCACCAACACCGACTGTTTTTTTAAAAAACAGTCGGTGTTGCTCATAACCTACACCGACTGTTTTTTTAAAAAACAGTCGGTGTTGCTCATAACCTACACCGACTGTTTTTTACAAAAAACAGTCGGTGTTGAGCAATTACCAACACCGACTGTTTTTTAAAAAAACAGTCGGTGTTGGTGATACCTACACCGACTGTTTTTTAGAAAAACAGTCGGTGTTCAGCTAACAAAATTTAGTTCGCAGTTTATAACTTCCGATCAGCCGCGAAATATTTCATTTTCCCTCTTCTTCGCTGAAAACCCTCCCAAAATTTCTCTCTTTCGATCAGCCTCGCGATCTCCCAAACACCCCGCACCAGCACCCGAGCACCCGAGCACCTCTGCGATCGCCTTGCTACCTCGCCCCGCGATCTCCCAAATCAGCCTCGCGATCGCCTTGCTGCCTCGCCCCGCACCAGCACCCGAGCACCGCTGGAGCGCGGAGGAGGAGTGCGTTGTGCGCCCGAGCAACCAAGCACCCGCTGGAGGTACGCTGAGGAGTGCGTTGTGCGCGGAGGAGGAGTGCGCGGCCTGAGGAGCTCACTGCTGGCACTGGTTCCAGTTCTGTTTGTCTCCACCACTGGTTTCAGTGCTGTAGTAGAGTCGCATAGACAGCAGGATGCGGACCCGTCTTGTCAGAGGTGGTAAAGAACTAAAGGCAATGCTCCCAATTTCGGGTCGGATCCGACTGATTTTGTAATCAATCCCTGATCTTGTTTTCATCGCGCAACTCTGATCAATCTCAGAGGACTGAAAGAAAGGAGCAGGTTTTCGCATCAATGGGTAGAAATCCCTTTCGATCTGTTAAAACCCTAATAGATCGATTTAGGAATCCGAAATCAAACTTCGCTGCTCTCCTCCTATGCCTGGATGCCATTTTGGTAACACTGATTATTCTCTATGTACCATGTGAGTGATCATCCTACTAATTAAAACCTTCTTTTAGTATATTTTCTCTAATTTGGGTCTGGTTAATTTCTACTCATTTGGTGCAAAGTTGTAATCTTTCAATGCCTAATTTATGTCTCAATCTCTGCTCATATGTTTCTGGTTTTTGTAGATACGAAGATCGATTGGGATGCTTACATGTCTTAGGTGAATTTCTGTTCAACCCAATATATTTTTCTCAACTTATCTGATCCTTTGTTTCATCACTTATGGTAGCATCATATATCAGCCGCTGAGTACTGGTAAAATCTGAACACATTACTTTGCAAAAAAAAAAATTACTTTCTCCAAGCTGTGCAGTCAAATTAGAATGAATACAGGCCTGCTGACATTTATGGATATATCGCTAAACACATCTTAGCAAAAGAAATTTGTGGCTTCGATAATGCCAGTAATTTAGTTTTGAACTTATGATGTATGATTAAGTTGTCATTTTTTACTGATATCATGTAACAACCAAGTTATGCTATTTTTGATGTATTGTTGTTTGTGAATTTGGGGCAAGGGGTCTGATCAAACAATGCTTAATCCATATCGAGATGCTGAAATTATATCTGCATATCAAATGTAAATAGTAACCCGTTTATAAATCTTTAGTTGACAATCGGATGCAGATAATATTTTTACCAAAGGAGATAAGCTGATGGCAAAGTTAATAACTTGCAGACAATCGGATGCAGATAATAACTTGCAGACAAGCTGATGGCAAAGTTACCAAAGGAGAAGTTAGAAAAGGGAGTTATCTGCTCATCTGCAGGGAACCATGCTCAAGGAGTCGCATTGTCTGCAAGGGAGCTGAATTGTGATGCCGTCATTGTCATGCCCGTGACCACTCCTGAAATTAAGGTATTAATTATTTCCTCGTACTTTACTTATTTCAAAGATTATAGATACAGGTTTTTCGTTTGTGCAAGCTACACCAATTATTTGCAAAAAAAAATGCAAATTACACCTTAAAAATTTACATCTCACCAGTTACTTTTCCGGTAATTTGCTAATAGCACCCAAGTGATAAATACAGAATGACTAATTTTCCCCCGACTTTTTTCATATCTAGTTAACCAAATTTCCTGCTAGTTAACTCATCTAAGTTTGTTGCTCACATCTAATCCACTTGTTTTTATTTGGGTTCAAGCCGTGTTTCAGAAATATAAAAAGTAAAAAAGATACTATGAAGAGTCAACGATTAAAATTTTCTCATTGATTTACCTTTTCCATTGCAGCAACAGGCGGTTCAGTGTGAAAATATTGATTTAACAAGTATCACAAAAAGTTGGGTCTTGTGTGAAAAATATGATTAGTGCTATTTTCCAAAGAAAAAAAACCCCAAAATGATGTGACCTAAGCGGTACACTGACCTAATAACTATTTCAGCCCAACATATAGCTCAAAATGTTTAATCATGTCATAGTAGGGTTCACTTAAAATTCAAAACTGCACTGAATATTTGGGCCTGAAATTGTATGCAATACATGATCAACTTCATCCTTTTCTTTGAGAGAATGAAATTTATCTGTTCCTTTTTGTGAGAATATGAATGTAATTCCTGCAGTTTTCTGGGTGTATGTGTGTGAGAGAGAGAGAGATCTTTAGAATGCACCATGATAAAGCACTCAAGGGGATATTCTCATGTGTGCTTATTATATCATCTAATGATTATAATTATATGCAGTGGCAATCAGTTGAGAGATTGGGTGCCACTGTTGTACTAAAGGGAGACTCGTATGATGAAGCTCAAGCATACGCGAAACTAAGAGGGGAGCAGGAGGGATCGCACATTCATTCCTCCATTTGACCACCCAGATGTCATAGCAGGGCAGGGTACAGTTGGCATGGAGATTATCAGACAGGTGAACAACGACCCGATCCATGCAATATTAGGTGTTATTAGCATAACAAAAGAATATTCTTCATGGCTCTACTCTTGTGTCATGTGTGCTTGATTTGTGAAGGTTCATACTTGTGTAAAATGTGTGAAATGTTTGTTTTTTTGTTTTGTTTTTAATTTGTAGATGAAATGGTTACACTATATATATTGGTTTTTGTTCTTAGATGAAATGTGTGAAATGTTTTGTTTTGTTCTTACCAGTTGTCACGTCTACAGGTGCAAAAAAAAAAAAAAAAAAAATTCGGTGTTGGCACCTATACCGATGGTTTTTTCAAAAAAACAGTCGGTGTTGGGCGCCTACACCGACGGTTTTTTCAAAAAAACAGTCGGTGTTGGGCGCCTACACTGACTGTTTTTTCCAAAAAACAGTCGGTGTTGGGTGCCTACACTGACTGTTATTCACCCGTCAGTAAAGATTTATCTATACCGTCGCCGCCATCACCGACGCCTCAATAACAGTCGGTAAAAGGGTTTTTTAACAGTCGGTGAAGAGGTTTTTTGTACTAGTGTAAGGCTAATGAAGGAAGGTCGACCAATGAAGCATATAAGCGGGATTTCTCTCCAGGAAAGGTCATTCTGGAACATTGAGAGCACATTCTAGGGTTTGTCTTTGGCGGCTAAGCTTAGAGGCGAATTGGAGAAGCGAAATACGCGAGTTTTCGATTGATCTTCTTTGTGCTTTGGGTTTTGTTATGATCAACTCTATCTCTATTTGTATTTTCTGTTTGAGAACTATGTGTGAGTAGTTTCCTTTGTTTCTAGGATTTTGATGTAATCGAATGTTTTGTTTTGCATGCTAGTTATTGAATCTTTGTATTGAAATTTGTGTTTGATTGATTGAGTAGTATTTAATTGCTTAGGTTGTAGTGTTTGACCTATATCGTTTACCACTAGATGAATGATCACATCTATAAGGTATTCAAGCCCTTAAAAGTCTCTCAACCAAACTAAGTACATGAGGTAGGATTTGTGACCCGAAAGGCGAAACCAAGTAGTAACCGAAAGGCGAAAATTACTCTCTATCGACAGATAGGAGTTACCTTTAGTATACCAATCAAGCAACTAGGTAATTTGGACCAAAACACGAAAGTTGAGGTTTAGAACCCGACGAGGGCATATACTGCAGTTTCCATACCAAGTTGATGAACCAACAAACGACAGTTGAGGTTCAGAAGCATTAGGTCTGGTCAGTAGAACCCTACACAAAGGAACGATACAAAGAAACAATAGCTGCTGCATTAACCCGAGGCTGACACGGACCGTGTAGCAAAATGACACGGCCCGTGTAGGAAATGACACGGCCCGGATAGGATAGTATGAGGGCAAACTGAGATGAAGTCTTAACCCTGGGAACGCTTTTATTTATCGATTAAAACCAGTTTAATCTTCTTTCTTGCACTTTACTACTGCTTTGAATCTGTAGGAATATTAAATAACCAAAATCAACCCTTTTCCAACTTCTAGTTTTTAATTAACCTTGGTAGAGTCCGGATAACACTTGAACCGTCACTGTGATCGATACCCGACGATATACTACGCGGTAGGATTGTATACTTGCAGTCTGAACCAGAAGTGTATTTTAAGGTTAAAAAGTACAGCTTGCTGTACTGAAACTTTGTACTATACCTTTTTGGTGTAACAAGTTTTTGGCGCCGTTGCCGGAGACGGCATCATTTATTTTCTGGATTTTTGCTTATTTTAGTTAATCTAGATTTTAATCTGTATCTTTTTTTTATTTTTCTCTCTTTCAGAAACACGCTGGCTTTCAAACTCAAGGGTGATTACCATCTGAGGAGCTCAAGACACAATGGATCTGATGTACAACATGGCGACAAACCAACAGTGGTTTGGCCGCGACAGTTCTCGAGCTGGAGGAGGCGGCCAATCCAAAGTTGATCAGATCACAGCTCTATCTGCTAGAGCTGCCGAGCTGGAGGAGGCCATGCAGAAGGCTTTAATCATAATGAGCGTGAAGGCAGTCAGTAACCATCAACCACAGCCATGTATCATGTGTGGGGACAGGAGGAACTCTTACGAGTATTGCCCACTAGCGGAATGGGATGAGGAACCAGAGCAGGTCAGCTCTCTCAGCAACAACAATCGCAATTTCTACAACATTGCACCATTCAATAACTCGAACAATCACGCATTTCAATCCGATCCACCCGAGCCGTACATTGATCCCGCTGTGAGCGACTTCATACACGAGCAAGGGAAGACGAATCAGATGATGTTCGAGCAGATGCAAGCGATCAGTGCACAAATGACCGGTTTAGCTGCTCACAACAAGATGTTGAAGGAACAATTGATTCACCGAGCCACCTCTAGCCAACCACCACATGGAAAACTGCCCAACCAGCCAGAGCTTAACCCAAGAGACGAGGTCAAAGCGGTCACATTGAGAAGCGGGACTCAATATCAAGAACCACCCAAGCCAACAGACCAGACCGCAAAGCACGCGGGCCGCGTCACTGACACGTGCCCCGCGTCATCACCTGAAGAAGAGAACCCTAGCCGCGTCGAACTGACTCGACCAGTAGTCATTGCTGAAGAACATGTGAACGCGGGCCGCGTAACTGACACGCGGCCCGCGTCAAAGGAGGCTGACAACCTGGGGGAACTGACACACGGACCGCATGCATCTTGCATGGACCGTGCACCACAGCCAGAGGAGCTGGAGATGGCACGCGGGGCGCACAAAGCTCACACGGGAACCTCACAAGGACCGGACATATCTCACACGGACCGTGCAACAGCCTAGACAGAGCAGCCGACTCCTGAGCTTAAGCCTCTGCCAGCTAACCTCAGGTATGAGTTCCTAGACCCAGATAAATCTTGTCCTGTGATCATAAGTGCAGATCTTAAACCTGATCGGACTGCTACGCTCTTGGAGAAATTGAAAGCTCACAAAGGCGCGATCGGGTGCTCGATCAAGGACTCGAAAGAAATCTTGTGGATTCTTCTGATGCAAGAGTTTGATCGCGTGGTTCGTGTACCTCAGAAGTGGGTGCTCCCCCCAGTGCCACCCGATCCACCTCTCACCAACCAGTGAGGCGCCCCCGCCTCATCCCTCACTCACCATCTAGTAAGTTTCCATATTTTCTTCTATTCATTTTTTCCTTGTGTAAACTCAAGCATTGAGGACAATGTTTCATTCAAGCTTGGGGGAATTTGAATAGAAGAAAACTGTATCTGCATTTAGACATGTTTATTTTTCAAAAATTTTGCATTTTTAGGTGATAAATTTGTGTGATTGCTAGAGTTAGGAACTCTTGCGAAAAAAATTTGGTTGTAATTTGGATGAACTTGATAAACTTGAAATAACCGTATATTTGATAAAAGAATTGCATAGGATGGGATGTTTTGAGATTTAAAAAAAAATGAAAGTCGAATTGTATTGAAAAAGCATTTTGAAACCGAATTGTGCCTTTTAAATAGGGAAATGGGGATTTTAAATAAAGAAAGATTGGGATATCCATTGGTATGAATGAATACCATTGGATGTGTGTATTCATGGTGTATGCAAAGAATAAAAAAAGTGATGAAATAAATGAAAAGATGGAGAACATAAGAGTACTGGCAATAAGTCCTATTGGGCGCCTTTGAGATCGTCTCCCAAACTTAGAAAAGAAAAAAAACTTTTGCATATATCAACACACGAAGTCCGCAACTTTCTAACCTAAGCTTGTTTCAAGCTTGGGGGGCGAAAAAGAAAAATCACCACAAATGAGGGCATAATTTCGGTAAAGGAATGAAATATTGATGAATTCAAATGATTAGTTTTTGTCAATACTAAGGCATTCTGGAATATGAAGTTCGATTAATCAAATTGTGGGGTGAATCAAAATTGATCAAGAGAAGTCCAAATGTCATCCAAGAAGATTATCCGGGTTTTTAACAATAGCAAGATCATGTAAATTTGTCGCATTTAGGAATTTTGCATTTAGGTAAGTCCAAAGACCGGCCCGATGCCTAGGTTGGGATTTTTTCTTGAGGACAAGCAAGATTTCAGCTTGGGGGAATTTGATGTCTCGTTATTTGACCTACAAATCCGACCAATTTCTGTACCAAAATATGTGTTTTAAACCACCAAATCGTGTCTATTACATTGAATATCTATAGAATGTGGTACTGCTATGTTTTTATTCTTACTTTGCAGAAAACAAGCAAAATCAGGAAAGATTGTGAGTTCTGGAGCCCTACACGCGGGCCGCGTCACATTCGACGCGGGCTGCATCAAACCCTGAAATTTCAGCACCCGAACTTAAAACAGTCATAACTTTTGACTCGTAACTCCGTTTTGAGTGCATGACCACTTTTTGGAAAGCTTGCGAGAAGATCTACAATTTGAGCTAAGGACACAGGTTACACGGGCCGGACAGATCTGACACGGCCCGTGTCAAGCATTTCCGGAAACAGATCCAGAAATCTGGAAATAAGGCTAATGAAGGAAGGTCGACCAATGAAGCATATAAGCGGGATTTCTCTCCAGGAAAGGTCATTCTGGAACATTGAGAGCACATTCTAGGGTTTGTCTTTGGCGGCTAAGCTTAGAGGCGAATTGGAGAAGCGAAATACGCGAGTTTTCGATTGATCTTCTTTGTGCTTTGGGTTTTGTCATGATCAACTCTATCTCTATTTGTATTTTCTGTTTGAGAACTATGTGTGAGTAGTTCCTTTGTTTCTAGGATTTTGATGTAATCGAATGTTTTGTTTTGCATGCTAGTTATTGAATCTTTGTATTGAAATTTGTGTTTGATTGATTGAGTAATATTTAATTGCTTAGGTTGTAGTGTTTGACCTATATCGGTTTACCACCAGATGAATGATCACATCTATAAGGTATTCAAGCCCTTAAAAGTCTCTCAACCAAACTAAGTACATGAGGTAGGATTTGTGACCCGAAAGACGAAACCAAGTAGTAACCGAAAGGCAAAAATTACTCTCTATCGACGGATAGGAGTTACCTTTAGTATACCAATCAAGCAACTAGGTAATTTGGACCAAAACACGAAAGTTGAGGTTTAGAACCCGACGAGGGCATATACTGCAGTTTCCATACCAAGTTGATGAACCAACAAACAACAGTTGAGGTTCAGAAGCATTAGGTCTGGTCAGTAGAACCCTACACAAAGGAACGATACAAAGAAACAATAGCTGCTGCATTAACCCGAGGCTGACACGGACCGTGTAGCAAAATGACAAGGCCCGTGTAGGAAATGACACGGCCCGGATAGGATAGTATGAGGGCAAACTGAGATGAAGTCTTAACCCTGGGAACGCTTTTATTTATCGATTAAAACCAGTTTAATCTTCTTTCTTGCACTTTACTACTGCTTTGAATCTGTAGGAATATTAAATAACCAAAATCAACCCTTTTCCAACTTCTAGTTTTTAATTAACCTTGGTAGAGTCCGGATAACACTTGAACCGTCACTGTGATCGATACCCGACGATATACTACGCGGTAGGATTGTATACTTGCAGTCTGAACCAGAAGTGTATTTTAAGGTTAAAAAGTACAGCTTGCTGTACTGAAACTTTGTACTATACCTTTTTGGTGTAACAGTGTCACACCTTTACAAGTCCAGTTACAGCAATTCGAAACGCTTGTAACTCAAAACAAGATTGACAAAGAAACCATCCGAGAAGCACTCTATGTCTTTGAGTCGATCTCGAACGACGTTTTCTCGCTATCCACAGCCTTGGTACTGGCTGACTTCTACATATTCAAGCGTGTTAGAGTAATTAATTAATCCCCTTTTCTGTTCTTGCTTGATATTTTTGTGATGCCTTCTATGGTATAAGGATCAATCCCCTCTATCATTTGAATTGTGAACTGTGGCTATTTTTTAGAGTATTTATCAGCTATTTTACAAGTTTCATGCAATAGTTTCATTCTATTTATTTTATATATCATGGATTGAATTTGCAGCTTGTTGAAATGCTTTAACAGTTTTATATGATATATGAGTTATTTCACAAGATTCATGCAATAGTTTTATATGATATATCAGTTATGTAGGATATATATAACAATTTACAGTATGAATGTAGTTTATAACATGATGCAATTTATAGGATATATATAACAATTTTACAGGATATGTGCAACAGTTTACAGTATTCACTTTGGTTAATCATAGTTACAAGTTCTGTTTAACAGTGTTATTGATTTAAATTTTCAGTAGTTATATAATAGGTTTGCAAGATATATGTATGTTTAACAGTTGTACTGATTTAAAATTTCAGTATTTATCTAGTAAGTTTACAGTATTGATGCAGTTTATTACATGATGTATTAGTCAGGTGTAAATATTATGTATTAGACAGTTTTTACTATGATTCACTTTGGTTATAGTATTCACTTTAGTTTACATGATATCAGTGTTTAAAGTTGTACTGATTTGAAATTCCAGTATTTATTTAGTAAGTTTACAGTGTTGATTCAGTTTATTACAGGATGTATTAGTCAGGTATAAAGGTTATGTATTAAACAGTTTATTACTATGATTTTACAGTATTTATCTAGTAAGTTTACAGAATATATGCAGTGTTTAACAGTTTGTTGAATTTGCAGTATTTATTTTACATATCATGGATTGAATTTGCAGCTTGGTGAAGTGCTTTAACAGTTTTATAGGATATATGAGTTATTTCACAAGATTCATGCAATAGTTTTATAGGATATATCAGTTATGTAGGATATATGTAACAATTTACAGTATGAATGCAATTTATACATGATGCAATTTATAAGATAAATATAACAATTTTACAGGATATATGTAGCAGTTTACAATATTCATTTTAGTTAATCATAGTTACAGGATATGTTTAACAGTTGTACTGATAAACTGCATTAGACAGTGTATAACATTTAATAAAATTTCAGTATTTATCTAGTAAGTTTACAGTATTGATACAGTTTATTACATGATGTATTAGTCAGGTGTAAAGGTTATGTATTAGACAGTTTTTACTATGATTCACTTTAGTTACAGTATTAGTTAACAGGATATATGAGTTATTTCACAAGATTCATGCAATAGTTTTATAGAATATATCAGTTATGTAGGATACAACAGTTATGCAGCTTTTTCAGATTGTTATTAAATCTAAAATATTTAAGATGATCTACTTAACATTTTTATAGGATATATGAATTATTTCACAAGATTCATGTAATAGTTTTATAGATTATATAAGTTATGTAGGATATATGTAACAATTTACATTATTGATACATTGATTTCACAAGATTCATGTAACAATTTTACAATATGGTTATATAAGTTTATAACATGATGTAATTTATAGGATGCATATATCAATTTTACAGGATATGTGCAGCAGTTTATAGTATTCACTTTGGTTAATCATAGTTACAGCATCTGTTTAACAGTTGTACTCATAAACTGCATTAGACAGTGTATAACAGTTAATAAAATTCCAGTATTTATCTAGTAAGTTTACAGTATTGATGCAGTTTATTACATGATGTATTAGTCAGGTGTAAATGTTATGTATTAGACAGTTTTTACTATGATTCACTTGGATTACAGTATTCACTTTAGTTTACAGGATATGTGCAATTTACAGGATACATATAATAATTTTACAGGATGCATATTACAATTTTACAGGATACATATAACAATTGTTAATATTTATATATGGATCTATATCATGTAAAATATGCATTAAATACTATAAAATTAGCAGATACAAATTATGTATTAGACAGTTTTTACTATGATTCACTTTGGTTACAGTATTCACTTTAGTTTATAGCTTATGTGCAATTTTACAGGATACATATAACAATTTCACAGGATACATATAACAATTTTAGTTTAAAGGATATATGCAGTGTTGTTCTGATTTAAAATTTTATAGGTTGTAACTGCTAATTTTATAGTATTGAAGTCTTGTAGTTCACATATGTTGCTTTGATAGTTTGCATCTGCTAATGATTCATAACTCTAATTTTTAACTTTGCTTTTTTTTTTTTTTTTTTGCAGGATGATATCTCGAAAGAACGTGTGGTTCTAACAATGAAACTTCTCACTCATCCGAATAATTTGTACTCATAAACTTATGAAGTGAAGAAGCCATGTTTGTATTGATGTATTAGCCATGTTTTTTATTGAATTTTTCTCTGTGCTTGTGAACAATTATCAGTGGTAACAATTATTGGTGGTAACAGTTATGGGTGGTGACATCTTATAGTTGATGGTTATAGTTTATGGTTTTGAACAGTTTATTTTGTGATTAATGAAATTTTATAACTTGTATATGTTATTTGGATACCATTTTATAGTATTGAAGTTTTGCTATTAACATATGTCAGTTTTATAGTTTGCATCTGCTAATTTACAGTATGTAAGCCTTATTTTACATGATATAGATCGATATACAAATATTAATAATTGAAGAAAAAAGAAAAATACAAAAAAATAAAAATAAAAATTTAAATTTTAATATCGAAAAAAAAAATTTAATTTTGATGCAAAAAAATTAATTTTGCACAATTTTCGGTGTTATTTGTAAATAACTACAAGTTTGAGAAGTGGCTTGTTTTTGAAACCTTCTAGAAGCCGTCAGTTTTTCAAGTACAGCTAGAAGTACAGTGTTTTTGCAAGTTTCTAACTGTTTGCAACTAACTTGGGACCACTCCCAACTAACTTGGATTGTTGGACTTTTAAACTTCTTATTATACATGATTTGTTGTTGAAGTTACAGTATTGGTTATAGAGTTTTACAGTATTCGCGAAAGGCAAATGACAGTTTTTTTGGGGAAAAACTGGGGACAGAAGCTTGGGGACAATTAGTCGCTTCCTAAATATAAGCTACCCTTGTTGTTGTTTTTTTTTTGTGTATAAAATTTCAAGACCAATCTCATTTTTTGTCAAGAGGTAGAAGAACAAATAAGAGTGAGGCTACGCATAGCCGGCCCTGGTGCAGGGCACCCAGGGCGACCGCCCCGGGCCCCAAGATCTAAGGGGCCCAAAAAAAAAATTAGTTTGTATATATATATATATATTAAAAAAATATTAATCTATATATATTAAAAATAAATAAAATATTAGAGTCCATATTTTGTATATATAAAGGGCCCAAACTTTTCTATAAATAGGTATGATTTATTGACATATCAATCATAAATGCGACCGGCTAATAGGCTTCCATAAGACCATAAGTATTTCAACACCATATGTTTATAAGTTATTTTTACATTTTAAAAGTCGAAATCGATCCAAACCATTCAACATGATATCCATATTAAAACGTGCTTGGAGACTAAATTTTACACTATTTTGAATTTTTTTTTTTACTATTTGTTAAGGTAGGTAGAAAATCATTGTTTTTTATGGTCCAGAATCTTCTGAATCAATGAATTTTCTATCTATCTTAAAAAATAGTACAAAAATTCAAAAAAAATGTAAAATTTGGTCTCCAATTTGTATTGAGATTTGTACAAACATATTTAAAACTTAATAAATTTAAATGACTTCTTGAATTTAAATGTTTGTACGAATTTTGATGCAGATCGGACGGTTTAGAGCTAATTTTGTTTGAAACTTTGTCCAAAGTCATTTGAACAAAACCACATAGTCAAGGGTTTGACCGAACACATGAAGTTAATTGAAAATAATATATATGGATACAAGCAATTATAAATATCGAATCTGGCTAATATGCTACATGTAGCATAGAGGGTCTCCGTGCAACGGCTCATATTTGAGTTTTCAAAATCCTAACGATCGATCCGAACCGTTCAACATGATCTCCATATGAATATGTACTTGCAAACCAAATTTTACATTTTTTAGAATTTCTTTTACTATTTTTTTAGATAGTGATCACTCAAAAGAGAGCAATGTTTCTTTTAATATTTATAAACTCGGAAATGTTATCGGTTCGGACTGCAAGCGCACAATCCTATCGAGTAGTATATTCGAGGTCGATCCACAGGGAATATTGGTTCAATGCTTTGAGCGATCGAATCACAATCTTTCGAAAAGCTAGATGAAATCTAAAATTGAGAGATGTTGTTTTGATCAATGTAAATTAGGAAGCAATTAAAAGTAATTAAAATAAAGATAGAGATGAGAATTCCTAGGGTTTCGGCACACCATTGCCACTCAATCCATCTTGACAATATATTCCTGTTGCGTCTGATTTCCTGTTGTTGTTTAACGAAAGACACCACATAGGTCACTGCGATTTATGTTACGCAAGAATGACAGATCTTTCAACGAGATTCTACATAGGACACTGCGATTTCCTTACGCAAATGTCTGATCTCTCAAATACCCCAAATTACTACACAGATCACTGCGATTTGCCTTACGCAAGTGATGTAATTTGGTATGCGTTTTGTTGGTCTGGTTTATGGTTTCTCCGCTAAGGTTTTCTTCACATAAACCTAATAGATCTCAACGAGGCTAATTCATACAAATAGTTTCTCTTACCATTAAAGTACTGTCACTACCCTAACGGACTCAAACTAGATCATTAAAGTTAGATGAAGAGATAATAAATCACAAAAGCATTTTGTTTCAACAACAAGAAATCATAATCAACAGAAATATATATATCAAAACATCAAGAGTAACAAGGTTTACTGCCTAGCCCTAAGAAAAGGAACTTAGCCGCAGAACGGCATTGTTACAAGCACTCCTCTATTCTCACTTTAATCAAATCTAACCCTAATTACAAACATAAGTTATTCTTCTGCCCAGGGGCCTTATATAGGAGTGGAGGGACGTCTGGAGGTTGAGTAGGGGCTAAGAAACTGATCTGGAAACAGCTGTCGGCAGTTATTCCCCAAGAGGCGCCTTCGGTTACGGACCGTATTGGGCAATACGGTCTGTATTAGGACCTGACGGTTAGAGTTTAATGCTTCCAGCGCTATCTTCTGATCTGTGCTAGGCCTGGTCCGTATTAGGCAATACGGACCGTAATAGAGACTTAGTCGATGAGCGTCGCTGATCGATTGACCCGATTCTAGCTCCATTTGGTGTAAAATAGTCATAAAATCTGTTTTCTGCAATAAAACATAAAGAAGGGTGACAGTAGCCTTTTTCTCTAATTAATTAAACATAAGTGTGAGAAAATATGCAAAACCTAAGCCAAAACCCTACGTAAATCATCATTATTTTGACTCTGATCAGATTGGTAGAAAATCACTTGATCTGAAAATTTTGTACCATTCAGATCAAGTGATTTTCTACCTATCTAAAAAAATAGTAAAATAATTCTAAAAAATGTAAAATTTGGTTTGCAAGTACATATTCATATGGAGATCATGTTGAATGGTTCGGATTGACCATTAGAGTTTTGAAAACTCAAATATTGAGCCGTAGCACGAAGGCCCTCTATCCTAAGCGTAGCACCGTAGCCAACTCCATATATATAGAGGAGGGTTCCAATGCACCATCTTTTCTATGCTCCCAATGCACCCAATCTTTATTTTCTCTATTTTCAAAGTCTGAACAGATAATCCGAACCGATCAACATGACCTTCATAATAAAATATGCTTGGAGACCAAATTTTATATTTTTTAGAATTTTTTTACTATTTTTTAAGATAGATACAAAATCACTTTATCGGATGGTCCAGAATCTCCTTAAAACAATGATTTTGTACATATCTTAAAATAGTAAAAAAATTCTAAAAAATATAAAATTTGGTCTCCAAGCATAATTTATTATGAAGATCATGTTGAGCGGTTCAGATCGACTGTTCGGACTTTGAAAATAGAAATAAAGGAGATAAAAAAGTGGGTGCATTGAAACCCTCCTCATATATATATATATATATATATATATATATATATATATATATATATATATATATAGATGGGCTATTGTGCTTTGCAAAGTAAACCCCCCATTTACTTCGGGCTATTTTTTAGATTTTGAAAATCCAAACAACCGATCCGAACCGTTCTACATGTTCTAAATATTAAAATGTGCTTGCAGACTAAATTTACATTTTTTGGAATTTTTTTACTATTTATTAAGCCACTTTGAAAATCGCTGATCCGGTGGTCCAGAAAATTTTACTGTTTTTTACTGTTCACAGTGGATCAGTGATTTTCAAAGTGGCTTAATAAATAGTAAAAAAATTCCAAAAAATGTAAAATTTAGTCTCCAAGCACATTTCAATATTTAGAACATGTTGAACGGTTCGGATCGGTTGTTTGAATTTTCAAAATGCAAAATATGACCCGAAGTAAAGAGGGGGTTTTACTTTGCAAAGCACAATAGCCCATCTCTCTCTCTCTCTATATATATATATATAGAGAGAGAGAGAGAGAGATGGGCTATTGTTCTTTGCAAAGTAAAACCCCCTCTTTACTTCGGGCTATTTTTTGCAATTTGAAAATCCAAACAACCGATCCGAACCATTCAACATGTTCTAAATATTGAAATGTGCCTGCAGACTAAATGTTACATTTTTGGAATTTGTTTACTATTTATTAAGCCACTTTGAAAATCGCTGATCCACTGTGAACAGTAAGAAAACAGTAAAATTTTTTGGACCACCGGATCAGCATTATCCTTTTTACAGGTTTGAAGCCTTATCCTTGGGTATTTTTTTAGGTAAATTCAAACAAATTGGAAGCACCATTATGGCTTTGTAGATAAGCATAGTGGTCTTGTCCAAGGTATCTAGTATTTCCTTTAAGAGGGGACTCCAATTTGTAAACATTAAAAAATTCCCAAGTGGATATACCTGTCAGTTGACATTTTTTCCTTTTTCTTTTAATCTAAAGAAATTAGGTGAATTTTATTTATCAGAAGGGTCGAATTGTAATTATTACTCTTAGAATTAAGACTTTGTAGTTATGTTTTTAGGTAATATTTTGTTTTGAGAATTAAAACCAATGTACGGACTATGTACTTAATAGTGCATTACAATGCCAGAATTAATAATTTAATATTGTTAGAAATCTATAATTGATATTATTTCTTGCTGTAACCAAAAACAATTTGTTATTTATAACTTGGATTTGTAAAATGGAAAATTATATTTTATAAATTTTTCGATACATATGTTTTGTACAAGCATCTCCAATGTCTTTTGCAATTTTCCAATTATACCCAACGTTTTTTTGAGGAAACCAATTATACCCAACATTTATTATTTATTATAATATGCCTTATATCCTGATGGATGTGGGGGGTCGATTTTGTTAACCCTTTGACTATTGCTAGTATATATAGCTAGCGGTAATGAAAAAAAACAAAATGGATTAAATAACTATATATTTTAATTAATATCATATATTCTTAAAAGTTAGAAATGGGTGTGGGAACTCAACTTTGTTTAATATTGTTGACTAGCTTCTGCTACTATAGCAAGCAGTTACAGAAGAAAACAAAATGTATTGAAGAACAGTATACTTTAATTTTTTGGAAAGAAAACTATGTACTTTAATTAATTATATCATATATATGCATAGACATTTTTTTTCCATATCTCATTCTTTTCTTTCATTAATTCTTTTCAGAAGGTCCCCACCATCCATTAACAAATGCACATGCAAAAGCTCATCTCCTTCACCTCTGTTCTTTCGTTCTTCTCTTCATATCTGACCCCACAAATCTATATTCAACTCTCTTGATTTTTTAATAAATCAAGAAATTAAATATATTATGGAAATTATATTGACATAAGGAACATAGTCCTAACATCTATTCTCTTGCAAATTTTGTGATTTAAGTATCTTGCGGTTTTTTATTATCCAACTACCATATTGTTAGATTCGTCGACCACAGGTCCAATTCATGTCAGAATCAAATTTCAAATTATTGATTCCTGTACTATTGCTGTACTCGTCTCGATCCGACATTTTCCTGTAATCCTGTCTCAATGCATATTTTGGCATACTGACTGCAAGCAGTAATTTCTGTCCTGTCAATAACAGGACCAGTACTGGCACAGAAATTCACCAAGGTTTTTTCCAATTAATGATCTAAATGGATCACAGATATTCAAGAAAAATCTTTCAGCTGTAAATATTTGACCAAATATGAAATTATGTGAAAGCAATAGGTTAGATGCCACGGAAGCATGAACAATTCTTTATTGGCCTATACCAATACTATTTAATGCAGAACACGCAATTTTAGCGGTTTGGCTAAATTGAAGGATGAGACTTTTGACTCTTGGCCTCTTATAAGGCTTCCAAAGGGGATATAACGAGGCACGCAATAAATACAGTGGCCATCTACATTAATATATTAATCAATACAAATGTACCCATTTAGCCTATAAATACAGTGGCCATCTACATTGGATAAGTACCAAGCTTTAAGCTTAGAGAGATAGAGAGAGAGTGAGAGAGAAAGAGCAGATAATGCAAGACTGCCGGGCTGGAGCAAACTGGTCGGCCTACTGTCAAACACAGGCAGAGTAAAAAAAAGAATCAGAATTGGAGTCAACTATCATACAAAAAGGTTAATATTATAATGACTACATCAAAAACATAAAATATATTTATGGGTGCAAATGTATAACAATTCACATACTTTTCTGGGTGTCAAAAATGAACTTAAGAAAATTATCCTTGTAAACAGTAACAACTAAAAATATCATAAATACATTACGATCTATAAATTAAAAAAAGTAAAGGACATTTATTATCACCCATTAAATACACTTGGATCCTCCTATGCTCTCAGATCTCTTGTGCAATATGTTGTTGATTGATCTCTCATCATGAACAACCACACTGGAATTGCTCTTGAGTGCAGAGACAGGAACAGAGGCAGTCATTTGCAAGTAAAGACAAATAGAAGAGACACAGAAATATGTACTAATTGTGGTGAGAAAGACGAGGCACACATAACACCGATTTATTGATCACAATATTCTTGTATATCACAAAGTTGGCTTTCATGAATGGTACTGATACATCAGACTGATGCGTTTGATTGCAAATCGTGACTTCATGTTTCCGAGAACTGTACAAAGTTTTTTTAGGTTTTATTGAATTAATAATTCCTGTCATACATTACAGATTTCCCTCATGTGGAAATCTCTTCATTTGTTGAAACTAGACTCAGTATATGCATATGGCTTGCATAGCGATACATTCTGATGAATTTACCAATCCTGTTTCGAATATAATACTTGAACGATTAACTAAATTTTCTACAGGTATAGTCTGATTTACTGCTAATCATGGACTGGGTTTTTTTATTGACAACATGATTTACTGCTTTGATTAACCTAGGTGATGTGAGCATAACTGCTCTTATACATTTTCTGAAGACCTTAGTTTTTACGGTAATTTTCCACCCTTGCTCTCGAACAAGCATTGCTTTAGGATGTTTCGCTTTCTTGAAATTATTGCATATTTAGGTAATTCGGTAACTAAATCAATTATAGGATTGTGAAAGCTCAATTATACCCCTAATCTTGCAAATTCAGGAATCTGTTGATCTCATTAGTTTTTATGTAGCCTTTTCTTGTATTATCAGAAATAATCTTTGGTGATTTGGAATATTGGAATTCACAAGATTCAATAAACTTATTTATGCTATTCAATTTTACAAAAGAAAAACAAAAAATTTTAAAGGTCATAAAATTTAAATAATATCTTAAAAAAAGAAGAGAACTTTATATATATGCCCATCACAAGTTCTTGATTTAGATAAATCTCCATCAAAATTCTAAATTTAGTCATTTTCCCATCGAAACTTATTTATTTTATTAATATCCCCATTTCTTAATTTTATCAATTAAAATACAGTTTAATATTAGTAAAAATTAAAATGGTCATTTTTCCCTTACCTTCATAGTGCTTGCTGTAATGGTTTTGCTGGATATGTGAAGTGATAGAGCTAATCAAACAGCAGAAACATAAGGGGTCTTTGTGCAGATACCACATTTGCAGATCATATTCATACCATGCGTTGTTATTTTTTTTTAAATTCTGCTGATATGTTAACAGTACATTTATTGTACCAGTAAACTCCTTTTTTTCTTCCGTATCATCTATAATGCTATAGCCTTGATTTGTATAAGTAGCTTGTAAATGTACATTGTAAAACATAAGATATACATTAAAATTATTAGGCCTTTTTGAAAATGTTAGAGGTTAACTTCATATTTTCTTTCAGAAATTACTAGTTTAGAGATTTCTATTTTTAAATTGAAGCCTACAATGTGTTTTAAGCTCCTTATTACGAAGCATAAACTAAACTTACTAATCGTAAATAATATGCAAGACATATATAAATAGCCTTCTCCACAACAACTCAGGCAAGATTATCATTTTCCCAACAACAAAGAAAACTAAAAAAGAGTAAGAAAAAGATTAATAATAGAAGTGTGTGGGTTTAAGGTTTATGGTGTGCAGTGAAAATTTTGTGGGAATCCAAAAGGAAAAATAAAAAGCTCCTCTCTCTTCTCAATTTGTCTGGAGATACATAGTTGAACACTGTTGTTCCTTCATGAAATCTTGATCCCTGTTCTACTTTCGTTCCAAGATAGTATTTGAAGGTAAGTTTAAAATAGCCATTTTAATTGTTTGCTAATATTAAATTGTATTTATAGTTGATTAAATTGAAAAATGAGATGTTAATAAAAATAAGTAACTATGGATGGAGAAATAACTAAATTTAAAAGTTATGTTGGGTATGAATTAGGAAAACCTCTAAAACCATGAAAGAAGTGAACAGGGAGAAAAATAAGAGAACAAAAATCTAAACAAGAAGCAAGATGTACATCAAACCACCGTATGGGAGTGGCTCATTTGTTGCCTCGGGTAGTCCGGAAAAGAGGTGGGCATTCCTCCGAAAAGTGTACTCGATCCTGGCCATCCAAATGCTGCTCACAGCAGTGGTGGCGTCGATTGTTGTGTATGTTCGGCCTGTGAATCTCTTTGTTTCGACTCCTGGTGGTTTGGTGTTGTACATTTCCTCGCTCATTCTTCCCATCATTGGTTTGACACTTTTTACTTTTGCTCCATTTAATTTGAAAATTTGTAATGTGTGAAGAAAAACACATTGTATTGTTCTTCCAATCTTTCCAGAGAAGTCTCGTACAAAGAAGAAATCTTTGTGATTTTTTTTAAGTACTCCAATTAGTTACATCTAATTTTTTTTTCACATTTTATATTCCTCTAGTTGTTAATATGTTGAATTTTTGTCTGAAAATCTTTGTACAGTGTTGTGTCATCTGTACTTCTTTTACTGGTCCTACCCGGTCAACCTGTTCTCTCTAGGCGCGTTTATAGTGGCTATTAGCTTTGCGGTTGGCATGACATGTTCTTTCACCCAGGGTAAGTTATTTGTCACATCTTAATATTAATTACATTGTTAAATAGTGTTTGTAATTTCACAATATCTTAAATTGTATGGATGTTGCTGATTATATTGTAGAGATGAGGTTCAAAATTATCCATGAAATTTTTTATTCAGTTTAGGATTAATAGGATGGTATTTACAGGATTTCATTTTCACACCAGTGTGAATTATGATTTTGCAGGGGAGATAATATTAGAATCCGTGATTTTAACACTTTTCGTATTTATAATCCTCGCTTTGTACACATTTTGCGCCGAAAAATATGCTCGCAAGATTAAATGGATGGATGGCCGAGAACAATTTTTGATGGCCGCTGTTATTATTCTCGTGGTTTTTTCTCTTATTCAGGTTAATAACATATAAATTCACCATAATCAATAGCTTACAAATTTGATTCTTTCGATTAAGGATCTGTAAAACTAATAGTACCATTATCCTTGTATGATAAATGGTTTCTTGTTTTCATGTAGATGTACTTCCCGCTTGGAAGACATTTGCTCATGATATGTAGTGCTATAGCATCTCTGATTTTCTGTGGCTACATAATATACGACACCGATAATTTGATCTGGTTGTACTCCAAAGAGGAATACGTATGGGCTGCCGTAGCGCCGTATGTTGATATCGTCAATTACTTCTTCTCTCTTCTGAAACTGATCCGGGAATCACTCAGAGGGGAAACAAATTAAACCATTGTTGTTAAAACTATCAAGGAGTTAGTGAGATTGTATTGAGATTGTACTCTAAAGTATGGTTTGATTGAATTAATTATTGACAGCAACTGCAAAGAAAATGATTTCTTGATTGTGCATTTCTTAAGGAAGCCATGGAAAACATGAATCTAAACCAATTTAGTTGTGACCAATGAACAGAAGCATAATTTAATATGCTTTAATTCAATTAAAAGATTGGAATACATTTATGTATGACACCTATTTATATGCTAGGAGGTCCGTGCTCTTCATCAATAACAAGCTAATTATACAACTCAACTACTCAAGGCTATAGTGTTATAGATGGTATGAAAAAAAAAAAGAGTTTTACTGGTACAATATACCGTTAACATATCAGAAAAAAGGAAAAATTGAAAAATAACAAGGCATCATGGTATAATCTGCAAAAGTGGTATCTCCAACAAGACCCCTTATGTTTTTGCTAGTTGATTAGCTCTATCACTTTACATATCCAACAAAACCAATACAGCAAACTCATATGCAATTGAACAATCTATAATATATTAATATGCATTCTCCGTAATACACTTTGGAATGACTAAAATGAAATTACCATTTAAGGATTCTCAACTTTTGAACTTTTTTTATAAGAAATACTGAAACATCAAGATATATAAGAGTACGACAATATATTAAGAAAGAAAACAACGATTGCCTATACTAAGTGTTTCTAAAATGTTTCTTCAAAAAAAAAAAAAAGTTTCTAAAATGTAAATAATGTGCTGATGTATTTCTTTAAAATTATCGCGCAAATATCATTTGCGGGATACATAGCAAGCTACGGTAATATGTCGATCAAGTGAAATTGAATAGATATTTCATGATATTGAATCCTAAGAACCTTTCACCCAATTTCTAATTTTTTTTAATGGAATCCGGTGACACCCCGGCCTATCCATTATTTGATGCATTCCCGATGCAAATTCTGTAAAGCAAACATGGTATGACTAGGAAATAGTTAAGAAAATACTGGAACTGTACAAAATAATTAAATGGCATGAAAAATGTGCTTTTTTCACAGGACCATAACATTCATATTTGTTTAAAATTTTGACTTTACTATCTCTTGTGCATGAATAATCTTAGCATCGTATTAGTTTGACTTATAAAGTAATTAACATATATACTAGGTTTCGCATAAAGTATTAGCGTTATATTACATTAGACAAAAGAATAAGGCAATACTAAAGTACTTTTTTTTTATGGTAGGAGGCAACTTGTCATCCTACATTTTCATTGATAAGAAAGTTATTTACAATAGCCCAAGTGGGCATGTCTCTACTATAATTTACATCCTCCGTAGACAGGGGCGGATCCAGGATTTTCGTCAGGGGGGGGCAAAAAAATATCGAATCGGGTTTAAATATCTAATCGGGTTTAAATCCATTAACCAATTGAGTACTCGACAAAAAACAATGCTTTAACTTATATTTTCGAATGCTTTGACTTGTAATTTCTGATGCTCTGACTTATAATTCTAATTACCAATCAAAATTCAACAGATTTATTTCAATTTTAACCCTAAATTTAACTTGAAATACAAATTAAACGTCCAGAGGGGGGCAAAAAAATTTCCAGGGGGGGGCAGAGTCGATCGGAACCGATAAATTTCCACTAAAACTCAAAATCCAGGGAGGGCAGCTGCCCCCCCTGGAGTACACTGGGTCCGCCCCTGTCCGTAGAGTACTTGTATTTAGCTAACTATATTTCTTAATTTACATTGTCCTAAATGTTCTTCTAACAGTGTTGCTCCCACTGTTTGACATCCATTACCGTCTCATTGATGAGGGTGAGCACCGGTTTTGACCTGACATCCATATATTTCCGTCTCTACTAAAGTAATTTTTTACATGCATTTCCTTTCATGTCATCACTAACATAATATTCTTAGGATTCTAAATAGACAGGTTTTGGGAGAGCAAAAACTATAAAAAAAATTCATTTACTCGGGTTTTGGATGTGTAGTCACGAATCCAAATGCATGCAATTAGTCACAGAGACTTACACAGTATAAAGTTTTATGTAAGCACTTTGTGGATAGCTATATAGATATGCATTGGCATTCGTGCAAGTACGATCAAGACAAGCCTAACAGACAATATAAACTTTTAATTGGGGAATACATACACGGGCACAGATAGGGGTGTCAACGGGTACGGTAAGGCCGGTGGAAGCATTTTCATACCCGTACCCGTTACAAATTGTCCTTATCCGTTATGGTTGTTGGATAACGAAACGGTGACAGGTAAATAACAGGTAATACTAATATAATAATAATTTTTATTATTTATTAAATAAAACAATAAAATATAGACATTCATTTCACACATATGTAGTATTTTATTGGAAAAATAAATTGATCATGCTAAGCACAAAGAAACTCATTAAAATACTATTTTCAATGCTTATTAATATATATAATATATATAAATTTTTTTTATAATTACCCGATCAGGTAACGGGTACGAAATAGGCTTTACCCGTACCCTTACCCGTTTAGATAACGAAAAAAAAATCTTTACCCGTACCCGATAAGTTTATGAAAAAAAAATCTTACCCGTACCGTCTTATTGGATACGGTACGGGTCGGATAAACAGATAAAAGGGTGGCATTGACACCCCTAGGCACAGACACACATGTTTTTTTTGTTTTAACCAGTGTACAAGCACAGACACACATGTCAATTCTCATTTTTCTAATCCAAGTTATTGAACTAAGATATTTGTACTATGAGCAATAACCATAACTTTTCATGGATTCATGAAGGATCTCAATTTCGGTAATTGTGCCAAATGCATACATCAAACTTACAAGGATGCAAACCTAAAATTTCACAAGCGAAAATTTCATCATTCCAAGGTTTTGAGAAGTCAAAATTATCACAATATTTACAGTTTCTTTAGTAAAAAATAATAGTTATATGATAATATTGACACTTCTATGTTGAAATTCCTAATTCAATTTTACAATGGAGATCTCTTAAATTATTGCCACTGCCGAATTGAATACACATACAAATTAAATAGAAGTATAATCAAGGGATTGGGACAAACCTCAAGTAATTCTAGTGCAATCGTAGTCTTCTTTTTTAAATGACGGATATGACATTAAAAGGCTTGTGCAAAAAATTTTGGTAAGATTTAACAGAGGGATTGTGAGAGAGAAAGCTAGAAAAAAGGAGCATTTGTTGGCGACAATCATCAAAAAAGAAAAAGAAAAAAGGAGCAAGAAAAATGGGGGCTGCCTAGAAAGAGAGAGAGTGAACCTAGCTAGAGTTTAGGAAAATTCTCTATTGATCAGTTAATTATAAATATTTTGTTGGGTAAAATTTTGGAAGAAACGGGCCCCCAACCCGGTATTCATATTTTAGCCCATAAGAATCTGATCCAATTGGCAATTCCTCCCAAATTTCAGGATAAACATCTTAACAGAGTAGTTTAGGCTTCATGCAGCGCACTAACCATGTGAAGCTATTTTGATTCTCCAGTCCATGTGTTGCATGAAGCCAAAACTATTATTGTTAATAATTTTACTCAAATTTCATCGCAATATATCACAAAACAGAAAGCCACAAGTCACAACCAGTGAGCTACTTGCCCAAGTGCTACATCGGCTACGAACTAGGAGCTATGCCTCTTTGCAAGAGTCTGCACCGACAATATGATATTCGAGGTTCAGTTTGAAAGGCAAATGACGCTCATACGAGAGATGGATGTCAACTATCAAACATATTAAATAACCAAACATCATTTGTATTAATTTCAATTTTACACAATCCACAACCCAATTTCACATTTCAACCTTTCATATAAGAGAGCCAAGGGTGTCTGATAAGCAATAGACCAGTATCGTTTTTATGCTATGTCCGATCCTGATGGGTCGATACTAAATGTACATTTTTCACTAGTGTTAACACTAGTCAAAGGTTGTAGTTAGTGTTATGTTAGACAAGTTTGTTAGGAGAGTTTGGAGAGGAGGTTGTGAAGGGATTGTTATCTTATCATACAAGGCTATATAAAAGCCTTCCCTTGTAAATAACTAAATATAGTGAGAGAATAAAATCAATACAACGTATTTGTTAATATACTCCTCTTTACATTCAAACAATAACCCATTTCAGGTTCACATCAAAATTTTAAGGTCCAACCAGAATAATTTAATTGCTTTCGTAAAAAAAAGTTTCAGTCCTAATGTTGTTATCCTTGCTTGAATTCCTATCCTGGCATTGGTACCATTTGGTACTGCTACCATTAATTCTCGCATGTTGATGGGGCTGTTTGAGATTTTAGTACAACTTGGGTTTTCTAATTTGGGTTTTTAGACGGTAAACCTTCGGATCAATAGTTTTTTAGTCCGCCCGGTGGGTTTACCAGTGAGAATTTGTTATAGAATATATATTGAAATAATATAATATAAGACTAAATTTGGATATATTTCAAAATTAACATCTAATAATGAAAAGATAGAGCACTTAAGAAAAATAAAGAAGATTAAAACAAATAATAAATACTTAAATAGTAAAAATTGTTATTTTGGAAAGAAATAAATATACACAAATTTGTGTACTATACATAATTGATACTTTTAGGAATTTTCAAATCTGAAGGTCTTATGTGTAAATTTCATAAGATAAAAATAAAGGTAACGTAGCGTGAAAAGAATATGACAATTTAAACCTTTTTTTGTGGGAAACTGTTTGAACCTATCTAGGCATGTACAGAACCTACCAATAGCTATTCCCTTTTTAGTTTTTTTTAGTCTCTCTCATTTAATGCATGAAAAAAATATAAAAAGTTTGACGCTCATAATTAAACTGATTTTTTTTAAAGAAAGAGGCATCGTTTTTTTTTTAATCAAAAATAGTTTAATAACCCGAATTTCACTGATTCAACAGCAGAATTGGTCTTTTAAACGAACCAAACCGAACAGATAACATGATTCGTTTTTTTTTTCAATTAAACCGACTAATCTGGTCCAGTTCAATTAATAACACTAGGTGGATTCCGAAAGATAAATGAAAGGAAAAATATTAAAATTGAATTGGTGAACTTGTTGGGCCAAAAGATAAGAAATTAGTTTCAATATGTGGGCTATTATTTGAGGCCATTTTGGACCCAAAAGAAATTTTTATAAATCTGAAGAAAGATGTGGGTTAAATACACAAACGGATATTAAGACGTCGGTCATCCAAAACGTAGGTTAAATGCACAGTCCCTTTAATATTCATGCAATAGCAGATCCGGACCGTCCGATTTGCTATTTCATAAATATTAAATGGACTATGTGCATTGCACCTTGAACCAAATTTGTTAGCCTAAATCGAATAGTTCGGATCCAAACCCAATTCTGATCGGACAATCATCCAAACCTTGAACTACCACCCCTATTACCACCGCGGCAAACTCTGAACACTTTTGGCAGGGGTGGAGGGATCGATTAAGAGGAAATGGGATCAATTGACCTCTATTTTTGAATTTTTTTTGTATTTAGATATGATTTTCTATATAATTTAAGTGAAATAGCTTGATATTATAAAATTAATTCTCATTCTCCATAAAAAAAATTATATAGAATTGACTTTCATATATTTTTGACATTCATAGTTCGAAAGTCTGATTCCGCCCCTGACTGCTGATACCGGCAATCAAGTGGGACCAACATTTCTTTTGATGACAACCTTATAGGCCATGTTGTATCTTTAATTTTCAATAAGAACCTTATCAATTTATTCATTTGATTTTATAAGCTTTAATTTGTCGTCCACTGTACAAATGAATTTAATTGTACTTATATTAATAATTAGTTGTGTGTTATTGTGAATATATACTATTTTTGTAACTTTGTCCATACTAAAAATTTCAATTCCGATATATATAGCCGTATCTCTTCCGTTGTCGTACTCAAAACAAAAAAATAACTAATTAAACGTATATATATAAAAAAAAGGAATGATGACCTCGGTCTGTATTTTGAGTTTTGACAGACATCTTCACATATGTAAAAGAGTTGTTTTTAAAGTAAACTTGTTAATTTAAAAACTGTGGTACATCTCAGCAATTATATTAGCAATTAATACATTAAATTAGCAATTTAAAAGAAATCACCGTTGTAGATGCTCTAATAATAGCGGGAGAAGAGCGAACAAAGAGAAAAGAGAATCACATCAATTGATGCAATCGTTGTGAGGGAAGAAAAAAGAGCGAAGCGTTCTGACAGAAAAAGAAATAAGTCAGCGGAAATATTTCTAAAGAAGAAATATCGCTGACGTGGCGGAAAAAATGAATTACAATCGATTTCAACACGATGCAAGGCATTTGAAATGAGAAGTAACAAAAATTTGAAGACATCTGTTCATAACCGTTTGCAATTGCATTTCATCATCATGAATGGAGATACTCTAAATGTACAACACTAAAGTTTTTATATATATGCATGTCTGCACAAAGTAAAATTTAGTGATCAAGATTTCATTTTTCAATTAAAACAAAGTAGGTTAGATGGGTATCGAATTTACTTTTCAATTCGATGGGCTCTGAGATTGTCTAGTCTGCTTTAGATCTGTGTGCGTCACTTTAATAGTTGTGTGCGTCTACTTCAATTTTTATGAGCATAGATCTTAAAGCGAATCGGACGGACTTGAAGTCTATCAAACTCAAAAAGATTTGATGACTATATATACTTAATTTCCACTACTCATCAAATCACCAAACAGATATGTATGTAGCCATGTAGGTACATATATTAATTAATTTGAAATTAATTGCCTAAACTGTGGTACATATAAAATATAAATTTTCACCAGCACCTAGATCTATATGTTATTTTTATTGTATATTTTGTAGTCCCTTAAAAGCATTGAAACAAAACAATCTCGGCAATCAAAAATGAAAAATTTAATGTAATTAATTGTATATATGATATTTTGCCGAAATTTTTATTGTTGCCACCTAAAAAAACTCAAATTAAATGAATACCATCCTGTTGGCCTCTTTATCAATACTACCACCCTCGCTAATCCAGTTCGCGCACCAAATAGGCTGGTGCGCGGATTGAGTTGGCGCACCAGGTGGTGCGCGGACCTGGTTAGCGCACCAGCTGTTCTGCCTATTAAGGCACCACCACAGGTAACTTTGCTCATTTCATTCGACGCAAGGCCAAAGAGTAAGTTCTTATCACTCTAGTCCTTTATATTTTTTTAATTATTTAATTATTTTTTTAATTTTTTGTAAATTTATTAAATGTTAGGTATGTTCTGTAATTCAGGTAACTATGATTGGAATTGGTTGTTATTTTGGTGGTGAAGTATTACAAGGGCCAATGGTGCTTATTACAGTATCCAACCCTAGAAAATGTTTAATATCGGCCCGGATTTAAATTTCAGAGGTATAACTAGGGAAGTGTACCAGGAACTTGGTATTGACCCGAATTATTACGAACTGGTAATTTTTGCAAGGATCAATATTGGCCAAGACAACCAAACATGGTTCCAACAGCTCCCTGTACTAGACGATAGCAGTTGGGGGTTGTATACCCAAATGACATTGAATTTGACAACACCTTTCAAGTTTCTAGAGTTATATGTGGTCCCCATCCACGGGGGCTGGTCCTAGTCGGTTCCCATCCGTGGGGGTTGGTTCTAGTCAGGGCCGATCTCTGGTTCCATCCTCCAGCTCTAGCCGAAACCGATCTGAAACCCCAGAACTGCGTTATTATACTGACAATACATATGAGGATCCCGAAGAACGGGAGGCAGAGGAAAATTGGGATGCTAGTGACGACGGTGGGCAGATAGTAGATCACAGTGACGAGGAAGACAATCGTCCCGTGCTGGGTATGCAAAAGTGGCCAATATCGGGTCGTAGAGAGAGACACCCGTTTCCAACTTTTCATGACACTTCGGGGTTTCAAGAATCTAACCACATTTTTTTGCGGGTTCAGAGGTTCGTTTTTGAACTTATATGAATTTTTTATTTCTTTGAAAATTTAATAATTTAAATTTTTTGAATTTTCATCTAGGTTGGAGAAAGATCAGAAACTTTCGAGGGGATGACGTACAATGACAAGGATCAAATGAAAGAAAAAATCCACCCCTGGCACATAAAGAAAAATATCGAGATCAAACAGACACACAGCGACACAAGAAGGTTGAGGTTTAAGTGCCAGAGCGACAAGTGCAAGTGGGGGTTGGTTGCGAGGGCCACATGCTTTGGTAATACTTAGGCCATCACGAAGAATGAGGTACCGCACACATGCCACGCAGATGCATCCAGGTCAGATCATGCGCAGTTGACGTCCTCTATGGTCGCCAACTGCATAAAACTTTCTTTGGAAAAAAATGCTGATATTAGTATCAGAGCTATCAATGACCTGGTTGCTAAAAGGTACGAGGGCATCGTCCCAAACTACAACAAATTATGGCTTGGTAGAGAGTTAGCGATTGCCCAGGCATTTGGTAGTTGGGAGGGGTCTTACGGGCTTATTGTCCCTTTGTTGGAGGCAATAAAAGGGCAAATCCGGGAACTGTGTATGACGTTGTTTCCAAGCCTTCAGAAAAGGCAAATTACCGGTATTTCATGAGGTTGGTATGGGCATGGGGACCGTGTATAGAAGCAGTAGGTCACCTCAGACCCTTCATCAGTATCGACGCCTGTTTCTTGTCAGGTAGATACAAGGGCAGGTTGTTGATTATCACCGGATATGATGCGGAGAACCAGTTAATTCCACTAGCATTTGGATTGGTAGAGAGAGAAGAGTTTGAGAATTGGGGGTGGTTTATGAAGTGGGTGCGGGAGAATGTAATTGGTCCGAATATGTTCATGTGTGTGGTCTCTGACCGGCACAAGGGCATAAAAAATGTGTTCATTCAAGATGATCTGGATTGGTCAGAGGAGAACGGGCAGTGTGCCCACCGGTTCTGCTCTCAACACGTGTTTGAGAATTTTGGAAAACACACTTAGGATAAATTGCTTCTAAATTCTTCAAGATGATGGTTAAAAAGAAGAAGCGAAGAAGATTACAATATGGCCTTGATGTAATCGGAAGGCAAAATCCTGATTGGCTGACATACTTGGATACATGTGGCAAGTATAATAAAAATGACGAGGAAGAACCAGCTAAGCCATGGAAGGTTTATCAAGCTATGAACGATGGAAGTCGTTGGGAAATAATGACCAGTAATGGTTCCGAATCGTTGAACAATGTCTTCAAAACTTCTCGCAGGTTTGTTATTCACAATTTCCATAATTTACAATTAATGAAATATTTTAGGTTATCTTTATTTTAATTGTAAATTGTAATTCTCGTAGGTTACCGGTTGCTGCAATTATTGAGGAGACATTTTACAGGTGTGTCATATGGTTCGTTGAAAGAAGAGAGAAGGCCGTGCAATGCCAACAAGAGGGTCAACTTTTTTCCACTCGTACGCACTTGAAGCTGAACAAGCACATCCGGAAGACTAACAAAATGAGCGTGGTTGCATTCAATAGATCCGGGAAATTTATGGTGACATCACATGGTGAGAAAATCTCATTTGATATTGAGGCAGGCAAATGGGTGTACACATCCCAAGACTGTAGGTACAAGGTCGTTGTGAAGAACGACCATGAGGTGGAATGCTCTTGCCAAAAGCCTCAGCTCACCGGAATACCATGTGTTCATGTAATGACAGTGTGTCGTATAAGGTACGAATGTGTGTTAAAATTTCATAATAATCTTGGATGATGAAACTTACAAATGTGTGAAAAATATAGAAACTACGATCCAAATGTCTTCGTAAATTACTATTACAACATTCAAACGCTTATCGACACATGGAGTGGAGAATTCCACGTGTATGACAATCAAGGTGATTGGCCGCCGCACGAAGGGAATATCTTAACGCCAGAGCACCGGTTAGTGAAGTTGGGTCGGAGAAGACACAACCGGATCCCACTGTGGATGGACATACTGGAAGGAAGGACAAGGGGTCACCCAGACCAACAGAGCTACCCTCGAAAGGAATGCGAGAAGGAGAAGGGATTCTAGGAACCGTACCCAATAATGTCATGGTTAGGGCTTTCTGTTTATGCATTAAGGTTAGGGTTTTCGGTTATGTATTATGGTTAGGACTTTCGGTTTTGTATTAAGGTTAAGGCTTTCGGTAATATTTTATGTATTGTGTGTTATGTTTTAATGTACTATGACTGCGGAATATGTATTATTGTGTGTTTTGTGTTATGTTTTATGTATGGTGTGTTGTTATGTTTTAATGTATTATGTATTGCGGGATATGAGATCTAAAATACGCAACATAAGAAGTAATATGAAAATAACTTAAGAACTAATATCATCAGAACTATACCACGTAAGATAGGCCTTAATACACCACGTAAGATAGGGTTTGGTAGGCAGAACAGCTGGTGCACTAACTAGGTTCGCGCACCACCTGGTGCGCCAACCCAGTCCGCGCACCAGTCTATTTGGTGTGCGAACTGGATTAGCGAGGGTGGTAGTATTGATAAAGACCCCAACAGGATGGTATTCATTTAATTTTAATTTTTTTAGGTGGTAACAATAAAAATTTCGGGATATTTTGTAGTACTAGTGCCACTAGATTGCTAACGGTATCTGACATGTTTCAGGTTGTATGTCTTTGGTCGCCACCGTAATTGAGAAATGATGTTTGAACTAAATTTTTGTTTCTGTCTCACACTTTTCACAAAATAAATGTATTGTTTCCCGATATTTTATGGTGTTTTTATGTTATTTATTTATTTATTTTTTGTTCTGGCCAAACAGAGTGCATGCAGTTGATCGTCTTCGTCTATATAGAATGGAGATACTAACAAATGTGTTTTTGTTTCTTTTCTATTTGGTGTGATTTTATGTATGAGTATCGATTGCTATTTCTTTTATTACAGAACCGTTCATCATTTGAAGGAACTATTTTCTTTAAGAAAAGGCCTGTATTTAATTTTATGTGAAGAGAGCTAGAGAGCGATGGGCATGTTTAAAAAAAATTTGGAAAAGACTGATGCAGGCCCTGGATTACCTTGTTAGGCTTGCATTTATTAATTGTTCGATATTATATTAATTTGTTATATCATTCTAGTACTTCCTTTTCCTTTTTCTTTGTTGAATTTCTGACACAAGGCAAGGGCATATAAGAATAAAACAATGTCAAAAATGAGACAAAAGTCAGATTATTTATTTTTCTAGATGAGAGGTGATAACTGCACCCCCAAACTTTATCTCCCGTCAAATCTGCCAACTAGCGATTTTAGATTGGTACCACCTTCTAGAAGGTCGATAGTGCATTTACAGCTTCCGCTAGTTGGCACGTGCAAATCTGTACACTTACACACGTAAGTCATTATACATAAAATATTTAACATACCAAGTGTTTATAAATAGTTAAATACTAAACATATGATCAACTCTTTATTAAAACTGAACAACTGACGCTAGTTGGGTTTTAATTTGAATTGAAATCTTTTATAAATATTTTGTACCCTAGTGTAAAATATTAAACATATCATTGAGTCTTTATTATACATAGCATATAAGTTTTTTAAAGATTCAAAATGTAATATTTATACACAACATATGAAGTCTTTTAAGAATCACAACTCTGTGAAATGGATTTGGCAACCACATGAATGTCATCTCCCTCGTTCCGACACGGAACAGTTTCCAAATGCTCTAATTAGAGGGTGAATTTGGCCTTTGTCGGAGACTCATCAGTTGCCCGGAATCACAAGGACTCACTTCTGTGCATGCTTTCTCAGGTATATATATATATATATATATATATATATATATATATATATATATATATATATATATATATATATATATATAAGCTACTACTTAATTAATTTAGATAGATAATATAAGTGTAGGTGCTTTTAAATATGTTGTATTAATTTTTCAGGTTGAATCTCCTCAGAACACATACAATGATGTAGAGAACCAAATCACAAAATGGTTCTTTGAAACTTACAATTTCACCGTGATGCATCTATGGACGAGATATTTTGTGCGGTATGATCGAGGACAGGAAGATTTGATCTAATTATATAAGAAATTTTGCTGTAATTTTATTTTGTGAAGAGAGCTGGAGAAAGATGAGCATGTATTAAAATTTTTGGAAAAGGCCTGATACAGGCCCTGGATACCTTATTGGGCTTTCTGAACATTCCCCTGTACTATGTACGTGTAACGTGTTAAGGATGAGCATATATTTTATTATATGATTCTATTGGATTTCTGACACAATTATATATAATTGCCTTTATTTGCGGAACTAATGATGCTGACACAAGGGAAAAAAAAAAAGTAAAAAAGGAGACGGAAGTCAAATTATTTATTTTTTAAGTTTCATTAAAAATTTAGAGGTTCTTTTCGATATGACAAATGTATGCAATTGATGCTCTTAAATTTTACAAGAATGGAGGTCAATTTGGGTTCGACGCCGATCGAACTCATTTAGATGGGTTCGATGACCGTCCGATCTGCTACAAGATTCGCTCTCACAACTTTCGCGTATGCTTTAAAATTCATGCGCACGAATCTTAAAGCAGATCGGACGGTTCCGAAACCCATTGAACTCAAATTTGAATATGATGGGCATCGGACCCAACCTGCTATAAGAAGAATGACATGTCTTGGTCTTTCAAACTCTAAAGTCTAAAGTACTAATTTTTGTCCAAAAGTATATTCAACGTGAATTTCATGGAAAAAATAAATATTAACATGCAGTTATTGTAGCAATCAATGAGTCATTTTTATAGGATATCTTTTTTAACTTTTATGATAAGAAATGGATCTATTAGCATTGACTTGTGTTTTAATTATAGTGGGAATTTCATGTATACCCCTTAAAATTTTCGAAATTACAAATTTCCTCCTCTAAACGTTAAAAACTAAAAGAATTACCCATTTTATATTTTTAAACTCATTTTAAATTTATAAAATACCCATTTTATCCTTTATTTAAATCATAAAAAATAGATAGCATGTTTAACAAATTAAAATATAGGTTTTATAATTGGTCGGTTGGGTAAATGATTCATTTCTCTACTTCTGATGCATACACAAGCAATGTCACTGTATATATGTCAGAAGTAAAAAAAGAAAACCATTTTCCCTCGAAAACCGATCAAATATAAGACCGACATTTTCCTTAATGCTACAAATATTATATACTTTTAATAATGGGTAAAATGAGTATTATACAAATTCAAAATAAGCTATAATTTAAAAGACAATAAAATAGATAAATCTGTGAGTTTTTAAAGTTTAGAGAGAAAAATACGAAATTTAGAGGAGGAATCTATAATTTTGAAGTTTTTGAGAGGGTATACGTGAAATCCCCCTATCAAATTAAAAGAAATTTGTTCCATCGTATACTTTTGCCAAGTGCTAGCTAGTGCAATTTGATCCGGTATTCAATTTGATCGGTAGACTTTAAAATACGCACAAATTAGATCTACACAAATATTAAAGCATCTCTGCGTTATAAGTTAAGAGTCAGATTGACTCCGTTTAATTCACCGAGATGCGTTAACTGAAAAAAAATGCTAGCTCTTTTGAGTTAATGCCAACGCGCGATGCGGACTCCCACTTTAAATTTGGTCAATGCATAGGAAACAGTAAATTGTAGGTTCGTATTGACTTTAATTTGCACTTAATTACCATTTTGTTTACTACTCTCCAGGACAGATCTCCATACCTCCCAACAAGTCAAGACAATTAATTAAAGCTAACTGTCGCCGAGAAATTTCCCTTAATTCTATCTTGTTTAATTTGTAGGGTCAAATTCCCCCATATTTAAGTTTAAATTCATCCATTTACTTTTTAATATATTGCGCACTAGAATGATGTATATCTAGTGAAAGGATTTGAATAATAATTTTTCAGAAAGAAAAACAAGGAGAAATAGGTAATTGCTAATTCTAGTTCAAACGAGGGTGTATTTTAAATTTTAGTTGATTCAATAGAATTAAAACAAGTTGATATTTTGGAAATATTTTAATAATAAATTTGTGAATTCATAATAGTTTGTAGCTAATATTGTGGTAAATAGTTGTTTTAAATCGAGTATGTATATATATATATATTTCATCATAGCTAGAAATTATGAATATTGCTAGGAGATATTTAAGAGGTAAGAGTTTGGAGGTTGTTATCTGGACTTGCTCAAGGTCTGTATATATATATATACAAGTTAAAGTTCACTTTGGTATTTACAAACCTTGCTTGTAAATTAATTTGCTCTGCCGGATACAAGAACCACCATCTTTTTTAAGCACCATTATTTCTCCTTAATTTCAAGTCTTGCATACATGGCAAAGGAGAAGTATCCAAAACCCATATATAAGTTGCTGATATGGCCTCTATTGGTGTTCTTGTTATTGCTTTCTTATTTCATTTATTTTTCAGACACAGCAAGCTTTTCTATTTTTCCGAGCAAACAATGGAGTACTACTTCCGGTCATGCCCTCGCAACAGGTATTGATATATATATACTAGATTCATTTGTAAAACTTTTGTAGTTCTAGCATATATATAGAGAGAGTTGCATGGGCTATGGTGAGTTTCAAATTAAGAGTCTTGTTTTAATATTCACGTTCATATTTTTTACATTTGAAAGTTCAAAAAATCGATCCGAACTGCTTAACATGATCTACATATTGAAATGTGCTAGGAGACCAAATTTTACATTTTTTAGAAATTTGTTACTATTTATTTAGAATTTTTTAAAATCACTATTTTCTTATGGTCCATAATCCATCAAAAAAGAACGATTTTTCTACTTACCTAAAAAGATAGTAAAGAAAATATCAAAAAATGTAAAATTTCATCTCCAAGCACATTTCAATATGGAGATCATATTGAGCAGTTTGAATTGGATTTTTAGACTTTGAAATTAGAGATACGAGCGTGAAATAAAACAAGACTTTTACTTTGCAACTCACTATAGCTCAACTATATGTTGTATTAATAGACAGTAGTAATTTGAATCATAAATTCACATCATAGAACTAAATAACTCATTAATTAGAGGGTATAACCAACCTGATCTTCTTCAAAAGATTAAACTGGTTTTAGAAAAGGTTATGTTAAAGAAAAATCAAATGATTAATTTGTTTTTGTGGAGCACAATTAAAATTGAATCAGGTAGTAATGGTGACTTAATGACGTGTGATCTGTACAACGGCACCTGGGTTCGTGATTATGGAGGCACCATTTACACAAACATGACATGCAAGACCATGCCTACTGCAGTCAACTGTCAAAAATACGGTAAAGATGACGACTTTGTCAAATGGAAGTGGCAACCACACGGATGCCATCTCCCACGGTTCGATCCAGAACAGTTTCTAAATGCTCTAAGGGGGATGAATTTGGCCTTTGTCGGTGACTCACTTTCCCGGAATCACAAGAACTCACTTCTTTGCATGCTTTCTCAGGTAAACACTATTAGTTGTACGTGCTTTCAAATTAATTTCTAGTATATACAATTAATATTATATTTAATTGTCAGGTTGAGACTCCTCAGAACACATACAACGATGTAGAGAATGAAATCACAAAATACTACTTTGAAACTTACAATTTCACCCTGATGCATCTATGGACGAGATATTTTGTCCGGGCTGAGGACAGGAAGGTTAACGGGTCGAACACTGGAATGGACGTGTACCTAGACGAGATGGACCCGTATTGGGTGAAACATGTGCATGAAGCCAACTATGTGGTTATGTCAGGAGCACACTGGTTTTTCAGACAACTCCACCTGTACCAGCAAAACAAGCTGATTGGTACTGTCTATGAACAATCAGAAAAGAAAAACATCCCTGCACTGGGCAGCATATTTACGTTGCACAACGCATATAGAGCTACACTCAACCACTTATTGAATTTAAATAATCTGCGGTTAGTAGTGGTGAGGACCTACACTCCAAATCATTTTGAAGGTGGGGCCTGGAACACAGAGGGATATTGTAATAGAACTAGGCCCAAATTGGATTTAGGCCCGTTAAGCGGGTTCCAATTGGAAATGAGGAATGTGCTGCTGGAAGAAATGGAGATGGTTCGAAATGGAGGTAGAGGCGGAGGTGTCAGTTTTGCAGCAATGGATATGACGTGGATGATGGATATGAGGCCAGATGGGCATCCTGGGGTCCACTGGGACACCAAGTGGAACCCTGGAAGGAGAGATTGCGTGCACTGGTGCTTGCCTGGACCCATTGACACGTGGAATCAGCTCTTGTTTCTCACACTACAAAAATACGGAAATAAATCTGTTGTTATTCCAAAAGAATAACATGAACCTGTTATTCAGATACCAACCGTTGATATTCGTTGAGATTCGCGTATGAAAACTTTCTTTTTTGAGATTCGCATTTAGAAAAAAGTTGAACGGTCGGGATCAAAATAATAGGGTCCTGTTTTTTCTTTGGAATAACAGCAGATTTAATTATTTCTCAAAAATACATCTAGTAATAACTAAAGTTGCAATTTAGCATTTATCTTTTTTTTTTTGTTCCTCGCATATTAATTGGGTTCGCCTTCTCTCGGTGAACATATATTAATCGATTTTCCGACATTTATTATTTGTTAAAGTAAATGTTGAAGATCTTTTGGTACAATTTTCCTCATGGAATTCAGTATTTAATAGCTTTATTTTTGTGCTTTGATATGATACTAAATTATATCACACGATTGCAGGGTGCATTGTTATTGGATTTTTTTTTTGTTTTTTTTTTTGTATGAATGATATGGTCCAATTTCATATGTTACTGGATTATAATTTGCTTAGCTTATTAACCGGATCTGTTTTTTTCCCGATTAAACCGACATGTCTGGTCCATTTTTTTTTGATGAAAAATATATAGGGGTCTAGTCCATATTTAATTGAAATATAATATTATGTTACATTGGTGATGCAACTAAAAAAGTGAAAGATAATTCTACTCAAAACAGATTGAGTAGTAAAAGTAAAGATAAAATCAAAAAGAAAAATAAAAACAGAAAAATAGAAAGCCTAAAGTAGAAGAATGAAAATTTAAAGTAAAAATGAATGATGTGCGGCATGGATGATCACTCCCTATTTGCTATTGTTCCTTCTGAGATAAACTGCAATTGCCATAGCAGTTCATCTTTGATGTCTTTCGCCTCTTTTTTTTCTGTAAACGTTCTATTGCAACGCTCCCTCCAAAATGCAGAATTGAGCTATCAACACGATGCCTCTTTGTAGCTTTGAGATTATGGTGCTTGTTAACACCTCTATTGGAGGGACTGTAGCTGTCAGTGGCCACTTGTCCGGTATTACCCTTGTCAGTTCTTGGTATACTGTTTTGGAGAACGTGCATGCCTCAAACATATGCTTCACCGATTCATTTTGCGCCTTGCAAAGAACACACCTGTTAACTAACGGCCATCCCTTTTGTTTAGATTGTCAATTGTGAAGAGCTTGTTTAACAACATCAACTACCCGAAAACTTTCATTCTATGGTACGGGAATTCAAATCTTGTGTGCGTTCTTATAAATTGTTGGGCTGGTCTTCATTGCACGGTACCCCCCTCGAACAGTGTATTTACCAGAATCGCTCCAAGGCCATGATACATCATCTTGGGTTAGCGGGTTCAGTGTTGTACCCGATAAGATAATTTGTAGCCGTACCAGTTCCTCTTGTGCAATGTCAGATAGGCCAGTTCTGAATATTGATTCTAGTGAGGTAATTTGTTTCACTTGCTGTAAGGATATGTCTGCATCAATAACAAAGGTGAAGAGGTTCGGCAATTGTGAGCATAGAGTAATCCCTTCCCATCTGTTATCCCAAAATCGAATGCTTTTTTTGTTTCCTGGCTGATACGTGAATGCGAAATTACATAATTTTATTGAATCTCTGATTGCTACGTTGAAGATTGGTGAGTCTGGTAAACCATTTTGGCCGATGCTTTGCTGAAAGATTGATTTGCATAATGTGAGTTGCGGCTTCTTCCATTGCCAATACCATTTTATTAAGAGAGCTTGATTGAAAGTCGCTAAATCCATTATACCAAGATCTCCGAATTGTGTAAGGGTGCATGCCAAGGTCCATCTTGTCGGTTCATCTTCTTGTGTGGTATAGGTGCTGCCCCATGCATGCCAAAGGAAAGATCTTCGTATTTTGTCGATATATTTAATTTATTACCCATTCTGGAAGCTTTAGGCACGACATAAAATATGTCGGGAGTGATGATAACACTGAGTTAATCAAGACTATTCTTCCTGCAATCGATAGGTGTTTGGCTACCCATCCACTCAGTCTTTTGTTCATTCTTTCGATTAAAGGCATGTAAGCATTTTTTGGCAATTTCTTGTGAGATAAGGGCAAACCTAGATAAGTGAAGGGTAAAGTTGCCGATTTGCATCTCAAAACATTGGCTAACTCTTGTTGTGTTGTTTGTGAGTCCATGGAGATCAGTAGTTCCGATTTGGTGAGATTTACCGAGAGACCTGAAATTTGCTTGAACACCGCTAGAACGATCTGAAGTGCCTGGAGCTGTTGGATTTCGGGTTTTATGAAGAACATTGCATTGTCTGTGTATAGCAAACATGGCGTCATATTGCTATAAGGCATCCTCAAACCTCCCATATTTGCCAATTTTTGCACATATCTAGCAAGAAAGTCGATAGCTAAAATGAATAAAGGCGTTGATAGTGGGTCACCTTGCCTTACGCCTAGCTTGAGAGTTATTTTCCTTCCTAGTAGACCATTGACCATGATTTGTGAAGTTCCTACTAGGATGGTTTGTTGGATCCAAGAAAGCCATTTTGCTGGAAAGCCGTGAGCCTTCATGACCCTCATGATAAACTCCCAACTTACCGTGTCAAACGCTTTTGTGAAGTTAGCTTTGAATAGTGCTATTGGAAGCTTTTCTTTTTCGAGCTGTGTGCAAAATATGTTGAGCATAAATGAAGCTCTCGCAGATGTGTCTGTTCTTCATAAAGCCCGTTTGTGCTTTATGAAGTAGGCTAGGAAGTTTCTGTTGTAGTCTATTTGTGAGAATCTTGGAAAGAATTTTTTGCACTCTATGAAGCAAGCTGATGGTCTGTAGTCATGCACTATTGCCGGTGAATCTCTTTTTGGAAGTAGTACTATGTACGATGAGTTGAGTGGATGAAGTGACGTACCTTGGCTTGTGACTTGTTGAAACACGCTGCATAAGTCAGGAGCCAATATTGTTGTCCCTAAGGCACCACTAATCTCAAAAACTAAAAATAATTGCAAGTAAAAGTAAAGTAGAATAGTTTAGAGAAATGTGACACAAGAGATGATAACGAAGTTCGGCTTAAAATGTCTACGTCTCCGGAGCGTCGCAACTACTTGTGAACCGGTGAGCCCTTACAACCAACGGAAAGTCACACGGCCAACTAGAATCGAGAACAAAGTCTCTAAGTTTGAAAAATCAAGATGAACACTCAAAAGCTCACTCTAACCTAATCTAACTCAAGATTAGTGAAGTGAATTTGAGGTTGTTTGAGGGATATTGAAGTTTTTGTTCTCACAACAATGGAGGAACTCAAGCTCACAGAAAAATCACTTTTTGAAATTAGGGTCGGCTAAAGTTGTTTGGAGAAGATCCTAATGTTCTATTTATAGTGGCAGCTTTCAAATGAGCTAACTGTGATAAAACGTCCCAACGTTTTACAAAACGTTGAAAACGTTTAGTTCAAAAATTCAAATTTTCTGTGAACTTTCCTAAAACGTTGCCAACATTTGATAAACGTTTCCAGACATTTTTCTCTGAAAATTTATCGATCAAAACAACTATTTTGAAGTCTGAGAATTTAATTAAAATGTCTGAACGTTTTGACAAACGTTTCCAACGTTTTATATATTTTTCAGTTTTTTATCAATTAATTTCTAAGTACTTTTCACACAATTAAAATGTCTGAACGTTTTGTCAAACGTCCCCAACGTTTGTCCTTGTAAAACAACATCAAAAGTACTTTACCAAGTTTATAATTTTACAATTTTAAATTCTTGATAAATGTCTTGATGAATTCTTCGGTTCAAGCACTCTAAATTGCAATTCCAATTGTCTTGAACCTGCATACTTTCTAAAATAGAGAAAATCATAAAATTCAATAATTGTATGTTTTGCAAATTAGTCAAATAGACTAAAAAGAGAATTGCTTGAAACAACAAATATATCTATGAATTGTGAGTAGAACTCTCCTGAGAAACCGTCCGGTCCCGGACTCTTGTTTTTTGGCCATTGCTTGATGGTTTCCTTGACTTCCTGTATCGTTATTTCATTTTTTAGGTTCTGTAATTCTTCACTTTGGTTACAATATAAATTTTCCAATTGAAAATTTGGTACTGGTGATGATTCTTTGCATATGAAATCCACATAGAAATTGAAAAAAACTTGTGCTTTGGAGGTTTGATCATTGCTGATTGCACCTTGGTGTTCAATTTGCACTATGGTGTTGGTTTTTTTTGCTGCAGATGCCAAATCATGAAAAAATCTCGTACCTCTGTCTCCTTGTAATTCCCATTTAGTACGTGCCCTTTGCCTCCAAATATCTTCGTCAAGCACTGCCAATTCCGTGAACCTCTTTTTGATTTTGGCCGCAATAAATTTTTCTAGCAGTGTTGTTTGTCTTGTCTCTTTGACTAGGTCGATCTAGCCTAAGAAGTCTCTACACATGCTAATCTGAGTTTTTATTGCAGTTATTATTTTGCTGGCCCATTCTTTTGTTTTGTTTTGAATGGTTTGCAATTTGATGTGCAATTGTGCTGGTGTTGCTGCTCTGCCCATTCTTCTCAAGTTTGTATGACAAGTTCATTGAATTGCTTAAATCAGAGCCAACAATTCTCAAATCTGAGAATCTGATTTTTCTGTTACCTCGTCTTTGCCGTGTAGACAATGGGACAGATTAGATCTACACAAATATTAAAGCATCTCTGCGTTATAAGTTGGAGTCAGATTGACTCCCTTTAATTTACCGAGATGCGTTAACTGCAAAAAATGCTAGCTCTTTTGAGTTAATGCCGACGCGCGATGCGGACTCCCACTTTAAATTTGGTCAATGCATAGGAAACAGTAAATTGTACGTTCGTATTGACTTTAATTTGCACTTAATTACTATTTTGTTTACTACTCGCCAGGACAGATCTCCATACCTCCCAACAAGTCAAGACAATTAATTAATGCTAACTGTCGCCGAGAAATTTCCCTTAATATATTCTATCTTGTTTCGTAGGGTAAAATTCCCCCATATTTAAGTTTAAATTCATCCATTTACTTTTTAATATATTGCGCACTAGAATGATGTATATATAGTGAAAGGATTTGAATAATTAATTTTTCAGAAAGAAAAACAAGGAGAAATAGGTAATTGCTAATTCTAGTTCAAACGACGGTGTATTTTAAATTTTAGTTGATTCAAATGTTCAATAGAATTAAAACAAGTTGATATTTTGGAAATATTTGAATAATGAATTTGTGAATTCATAATAGTTTGTAGCTAATATTGTGGTAAATAGTTGTTTTAAATCGAGTATATATGTATATATATATGTCATCATAGCTAGAAATTATGAATATTGCTAGGAGATATTTAAGAGGTAAGAGTTTGGAGGTTGTTATCTGGACTTGCTCAAGGTCTGTATATATATATACAAGTTAAAGTTCACTTTGATATTTAAATACCAAACCTTGCTTGTAAATTAATTTGCTCTGCCGGATACAAGAACCACCATCTTTTTTATGCACCATTATTTCTCCTTAATTTCAAGTCTTGCATACATGGCAAAGGAGAAGTATCCAAAACCCATAAATAAGTTGCTGATATGGCCTCTATTGGTGTTCTTGTTATTGCTTTCTTATTTCATTTATTTTTCAGACACTGCAAGCTTTTCTATTTTGCCGAGCAAACAATGGAGTACTACTTCCCGTCATGCCCTCGCAACAGGTATTGATATATATATATATACTAGATTCATTTGTAAAAAATTTGTAGTTCTAGCATATATATAGAGAGAGTTGCATGGGCTATGGTGAGTTCCAAATTAAGAGTCTTGTTTTAATTCACGCTCATATTTTTTACTTTTGAAAGTTCAAAAAGTCGATCTGAACCGCTCAACATGATCTACATATTGAAATGTGCTAGGAGACCAAATTTTACATTTTTTAGAAATTTGTTACTATTTGTTTAGAATTTTTCAAAATCACTATTTTTTTATGGTCCATAATCCATCAAAAAAGAACGATTTTTCTACTTACCTAAAAAGATAGTAAAGAAAATATAAAAAAATGTAAAATTTCATCTCCAAGCACATTTCAATATGAAGATCATATTGAGCAGTTTGAATTGGATTTTTAGATTTTGAAATTGGAGATATGAGTGTGAAATAAAACAAGACTTTTACTTTGCAACTCACTATAGCTCAACTATATGTTGTATTAATAGACAGTAGTAATTTGAATCATAAATTCACATCATAGAACTAAATAACTCATTAATTAGAGGGTATAACCAACCTGATCTTCTTCGAAAGATTAAACTGCTTTTAGAAAAGGTTATGTTAAAGAAAAATCAAATGATTAATTAGTTTATGTGGAGCACAATTAAAATTGAATCAGCTTGCTAAAAAAACAATTAAAATTGAATCAGGTAGTAATGGTGACTTAATGACGTGTGATCTGTACAACGGCACCTGGGTTCGTGATTATGGAGGCACCATTTACACAAACATGACATGCAAGACCATGCCTACTGCAGTCAACTGTCAAAAATACGGTAAAGATGACGACTTTGTCAAATGGAAGTGGCAACCACACGGATGCCATCTCCCACGGTTCGATCCAGAACAGTTTCTAAATGCTCTAAGGGGGATGAATTTGGCCTTTGTCGGTGACTCACTTTCCCGGAATCACAAGAACTCACTTCTTTGCATGCTTTCTCAGGTAAACACTATTAGTTGTACGTGCTTTCAAATTAATTTCTAGTATATACAATTAATATTATATTTAATTGTCAGGTTGAGACTCCTCAGAACACATACAACGATGTAGAGAATGAAATCACAAAATACTACTTTGAAACTTACAATTTCACCCTGATGCATCTATGGACGAGATATTTTGTCCGGGCTGAGGACATGAAGGTTAACGGGTCGAACACTGGAAGAATGGACGTGTACCTAGACGAGATGGACCCGTATTGGGTGAAACATGTGCATGAAGCCAACTATGTGGTTATGTCAGGAGCACACTGGTTTTTCAGACAACTCCACCTGTACCAGCAAAACAAGCTGATTGGTACTGTCTATGAACAATCAGAAAAGAAAAACATCCCTCCACTGGGCAGCATATTTACGTTGCAAAACGCATATAGAGCTACACTCAACTACTTGTTGAATTTAAATAATCTGCGGTTAGTAGTGGTGAGGACCTACACTCCAAATCATTTTGAAGGTGGGACCTGGAACACAGAAGGATATTGTAATAGAACTAGGCCCAAATTGGATTTAGGCCCGTTAAGCGGGTACCAAATGGAAATCAGGAATGTGCTGCTGGAACAAATGGAGATGGTTCGAAATGGAGGTAGAGGTGGAGGTGTCAGTTTTGCAGCGATGGATATGACGTGGATGATGGCTATGAGGCCAGATGGGCATCCTGGGGTCCACTGGGACACCACGTGGAACCCTGGGAGGAGAGATTGCTTGCACTGGTGCTTGCCTGGACCCATTGACACCTGGAATCAGCTCTTGTTTCTCACACTACAAAAATACGGAAATATATCTGTTGTTATTCCAAAAGAATAAGATGAACCTGTTATTCAGATACCAACCGTTGATATTCGCTGAAATTCACGTTTAGAAAAAGTTGAACGGTCGGGATCAAAATAATAGGTTCCTGTTTTTTCTTTCAAATAACAGCAGATTTAATTATTTCCCAAAAATACATCTAGTAATAATTAAAGTTGCAATGTAGCATTTATCTATTTTTTTTTTGGACCTCGCATATTAATTGGGTTCGCCTTCTCTTGGTGAACATATATTAATCGATTTTCCGACATTTATTATTTGTTAAAGTAAATGTTGAAGATCTTTTTGGATTTAATACCTTTATTTTGTGCTTTGATATGATAAATAAATTGATAAGATACTAAATTATATCACACGATTGTAGGGTGCATTGTTATTGGATTTTTTGTTGTTGTTGTATGAATGATATGGTACAATTTCATATGTAGAGGTGCTACTTTTATCCGATTACCTAGATTCGATCCGGAACCGAACTGGAACCGATCCGGATCTCATTAATTTGGATAAGATATGGTTTAAAAAATATAACTGGTCAAATTATGGGTACAGTTACAAAATTAATAAATTGATATCCGATCCGGATCCGAACCGGAACTGTTATTGTAATGGATAGGATATGAGTTTGATTTAATTATCCGACCCATAACCGAACCCGACCCAATATCCCGTATAAATACCCGATAAAATGATAATACCATTTTTTTATAATTATTTAATATAAAAATATATATTAATAATTATGAAAAGACAATCATTTGTAGTTTTTTTTTAATTTCTAAATGAAATTTATTGCTCTTTTCACACAAATTATTGAAATCAAATGTCACGTTTGCCTATAAATTTTCAAAGCTAATTAATTCTTTTCTTGATCTCTTTGTCTACCATATATCTTTTATTCTGCACGGATCATTGAAATTTATTGCTCTCTTCGCTGATTGAAACAAATTGGTATTAATATTCTATTCATGAATTTTTAGAACCATAGAATGAAATCACCATCTCTAATATTTTACTTTCTAAAATTATCTCACCTTCAAAATTTTAGGGTAGATTTTAATTTATATTATAATGATATATTATGTGAGATGTTTAGAAAATTATAATTATATTTAAACGTAAAGAGTTTCTCAAATTCTTGTGAGTTGCGACATGTATCCGCTCTGGATCCGGACCCAATAATTCACAAACAAGTTATGAATATCTATCTATCCGGAACCGAAAGAATGGACCCGAAATATCTACGGATAGATAGGTATACGGATCCGGACCCGACCCGATTTAAAACTAATAAGTATGTGGATTGAAATTCGGACCCAAACACTTTTAAGGTACGGGTTCAAATATAATAGTACTTGAACCCTACCCGACCCGATAGCACCTCTATTCATATGTTACTGGATTATAATTTGCCTAGCTTATTAACCGGATCCGTTTTTTTCCCGATTAAACGTCTGGTCCAGTTTTAAAACACTACTTCGATTCCGAAAGAAAAATGAAAGGAAATTAAATATTAAAATTGAATTGGTGAACTTGTTGGGCCGAAAAATAAGAAATTAGTTTGAATATGTTGGCTATTAATTGAGGTTATTTTGGACCCAAAAGAAATTTTAATAAATCTGAAGAAAAATGTGAGTTAAATACACAAACGGATATTAAGACGTCGGTCATCGAAAATTCTAAATCCTTAAAATATCTCAGATTTTGAGTTTAGATCCGGACCGTTCGATCTGCTATTGCATGAATATTCAACGGACTTTGTACATTGCACCTTGGACCATGTAGACTGAATCGAACAGTTCGGATCCAAACCCAATTCTGATCGGACAATCATGAACTACCACCACTATTACCACGGCGGTAAGCTCCAACACTGTTGGTACAAATAAAGGGATGGAGTCAGATTTTTCAAGTTATGGAGGTTAAATTTGAGAAGTTTCATATAAGAGTCAATCATATAAATTTTTTACAAAAAATATGGAAATCAATTTTATAGTATTCATTGTATTTAGTCAACACTATATAGTTTTACTATTTTTTTACTATTTTTTCATAGTATAAGGGTCAATCATCTAAAAGATGAGAGATTCAATTACAACCATTTTATGGTGACACGTATTGACAATATATGCTTATAAGTTATTTTTGTGATTTCAAAGTCCAAACAGTCAATCCGAACCGTTTAACATGGTCTCCATATTAAAATGTGCTTGGAGACCAAATTTTATATTTTTTTGGAATATTTTTAGTATTTATTAAGATGTATACAAAATTGATGCTTTCAGACAATACTGGATCATTGAAAAACAACGATTTTCAAAATTTTCAAAAAAATAGTAAACAATTTCCAAAATATATAAAATTTGGTCCCCTTCACATTTTAATATGGAGATCATGTTGAACGGTTCGGATCGACTGTTTAGACTTTAAAATCGCAAAAAGAACTTACAAACATATAATATCAAGATGTATCACTATAAAATAGTGTAATTGAATCTCTCATTAAATTCGTCTCAAAGTATCAAAATTTTCAAAATGAATGATTGTGAGTGTGCTCCGCCTCTACTAACAAAGTCACTTGTAGAATTTTCTCTCAAGTACCTATGTAGGCCATGTTGTATCTTACTTTTCAATAAGAACCTTATTGGTTTATTCATTTGATTTTATTAAGCTTTAATTTGTCGTCTACTGTTTAATTCTGCTGATATTAATTTGTGTGTTATTGAATTGAATATATCATATATTTGTAACTGTCCATACTTAAAAATTTTAATTCTGATATATATAGCCGTATCTCTTCCGCACCCTCACATATGTAATATGTAAGTGTACAACACTAAAATATTTATATGCATATCTCCCTAAAGTAAAATTAAGTGATCGAGATTTCACTCTAAACCCTCCCTCATTATTTTTAAATTTGATGGGTTTTAAGACCGTCTGATCAGTTTTAAAATATGTACACTTCGTTTTAATATTTGTATGTACCTGCTTAAATTTTTGTGAGCACAAATCTTAAAGCTAATCGAACGGTCTTGAAATCCATCAAACTCAAAAGTAAACCTGATGTCCATGAGATCCACTCCGCGCTAACTAAAAATTGTCGACCTGGCGCAATAATAAGCGGATATTTTGGGCTGTAATTTGTAGAGCAATGAGATGGTTTGTAATTTGGGCCGTGTTTAGGTAATATACCACAAATAAGACCCAAAAGGTAAAGTTGTTGATTACTCTTAATTTAGTAAATATTTTCATATTTGAATTTAGAAACTAATCTTCAAAGCGAAGTAAATATTCCATATTAACTTTTATTTGATTTGACGAACTAAATTTTGTTTTATTAATATGATAATATGATGTATCGAAAGTATTGCTTACCGTATTATTATGCTTAACTTTTTAAATAAAATTGTTCCCGAAAATTCCAACAATTTCATTTTTTTGTTAAAGAAAAGAAATTACATCTCAAGTGTAAAGAAATGAACATGAACTAGTAAGATACAAAATCACTTGATTTAAATATTCTAGCCCACTACAAAATAGCAACTTTTTACCCATCTAAAAAAAAGTATAAAAATCTAAAAAAAGTAAAAAATTTGGTCTCTAAGTAGTAAAAAGGCTCACTAACAAAATTCCTGGGTTAAAACTATTCAAAGAATTGATTGGTTTTTTTCTTTTTTGACGAATCAATAAATTTATAATTTTTGTATAACTTTCATAGTTCATTTTTTATAACGCTTGGTCTATAATTCAGAATATCATGACTCCGCCGAAGCACTTATATTTGGGCCATTTCTAATATAGTTGTGAATATATATGTATTATTATAACTAATTAAATTTCGGCCATTTCTTGATATAGGGTTTTAGTTCATTCATTTTTGCAGCTCAAAATATATTCTTTTGAAAACGGTGGCTCATCCTACCGTTGACCCAAAGTGTTGTATCGGTGAAGCCTAAAACTGAATATGGGCCGAAGCCCATATGCTTCTCCTTTGTATGCAATAGCAATTGGGCTTTATTTCAACTTTTTACTCATAATAGGAAAAAATGAAAGAAGAAGTTCAGTATTGGACGTGTTCAAAAATGGCAGTTGCGCTACAGTTTTCAAATTGGGTAAATTTGAAAAAAAAAATTATATCTATATAGTTAGTTCCTACCTAATATGAAAGCATCACAAATTGTACAGATTATCAGTAAAATTTGGAACGAGTCTAAATTGGAATTTTGAGAATTTTCGGGAACAAAAAGATCAAATAAATATAGATACAAAGACATACAAAAGCCACAAATCAGTTCCCAACCATAAAAAACCTGAGAGAATAATTCACTAATACTAACCTAATAGGCGCCTAAACTGAAAACAAAAAGGGAGATTCTTTTCTAATATGTGTGAATCCACCTAAGAAAGAAGCACGAACAGAGAGCTTCAATCACTCCCAAGAGTCAAAAAAGGATTCGATTAAATATGCGCCCCTGTCTGATCTGGAAGCAGATAGGTAAAATTTCAGCTACCAGTTATTCGAGGGCGATTGGATTTGATTCGTAAAAGATAAACAAAACTAATTTCGATTAAAACACAGAAAAAAATAAGTGAAATTTGATCCGAAATGTGGCGAGAAAGAAAGGAACAGAGGCGGCGGATTTGGGGATTCGTCTGGTATTTATTTATATAGTATCTGAAGAGAATAAATTCGTAGGCCGGATTTTTACATTTTAGGGTTTTTGGAATAATCGGGATCCTCTGTGGTCACTCGTTAAGAAACTTCAATGTAGCAATTCACTGACAACCTGAATCATTGTTCAATGTTAACTGCTAACGGTTCCTCTTTACAGTTTTTCCAAAAGTAATTGTCGGTGCTCATCTCTCGCAATTGATTTTTATTAAATGACTAAGATTAAACCTTATTTTTTTTAATGAAAATGGCAACAGCAAAAATTATATTCTATTATTGTAAAAAGTGTCACAATAATCTGTGTACGAATTACTTCTATATAGAGTAGAACTAGGGTGCTCCTAAGCTCACCAAGCATTTCGTGAGCACGACTCTAAAACCTATCAAATTGACTTTAAACGACATTTTCAAACCGTTAGATGTTCAATCTATATTAAAATGTGCTTGGAGACCAAATTTTACATTTTTTGGAATTTTTTTACTATTTATTAAGATGGTTTGAAAATCGCTGTTTTTATTAAAATTCTGCACCATTGGAAAACAGCGATTTTCAAACCATCTTAATAAATAGTAAAAAAATTCCAAAAAATGTAAAATTTGGTCTCCAAGCACATTTTAATATAGATTGAACATCTAACGGTTTGGAAATATCGTTTGAAGTCAATTTGATAGGTTTTAGAGTCGCGCTCACGGAAGGGCTTGGTGAGCTTAGGAGCACCCTAGTTCTACTCCTTCTATATATATTATAGAGTAGAACTAGGGTGCTCCTAAGCTCACCAAGCCCTTCATGATCGCGACTCTAAAACCTATCAAATTTACTTCAAACGACATTTTCAAACCGTTAGATGTTCAATCTATATTAAAATGTGCTTGGAGACCAAATTTTGCATTTTTTGGAATTTTTTTACTATTTATTAAGATGGTTTGAAAATCACTGTTTTTATTAAAATTCTGCACCATTGGAAAACAGCGATTTTCAAACCATCTTAATAAATAGTAAAAAAATTCCAAAAAATGTAAAATTTGGTCTCCAAGCACATTTTAATATAGATTGAACATCTAACGGTTTGAAAATGTCGTTTGAAGTCAATTAGATAAGTTTTAGAGTCGCGCTCACGGAAGGGCTTGGTGAGCTTAGGAGCACCCTAGTTCTACTCTATATTATATATACATTAACTCTTATTATTATGAAAGAGTTTGAATTATTTTTATATTTATGTTTTGTCATTCTCTCAGATAATTAAGATCATTAAATTTTAATAAAAACAATTATAAAATATTATATCGTGTAAACTCAAGAAATATATTTCAAATTTATTATTTATATATATTGATCCAAATAAAATATAGTAATCTCCAAAAAGAAATAGTATATAATATTTCCATTTTTTTTATTTGGATTTTTGTATGATCGGTTCTAAATTGTAAATCAAGTTAAATCTCTTTTCAAAATGTCAATCTCATCTAAATGAGCAGATCAGACTCAATATAGAAATAGCTTTCACCACAATATGTCAACAATTCTTTCTTGGTTTTCTCAATTAAACTAAGAATATTGAAGGATTTTTTAATCAATTAAAAATAATTCAACGTTTTCTCCAAAACTTATTCTGCGCTAGGGGTGCAAACGGATCGGATATTATCCGTGCGGATCCGGATCCGTATCCGATTTTTTACGGATACGGATATTCGGATACGGATAATTTGCGGATACGGATGCGGATACGGATATTACTTATGCGGATACGGATACGGATATGGTTTCAATTTTTGAAAGCGGATACGGTTACGGATACGGATATTATCCGTATCCGTAACTTTTTACAGATACAGATATTCGGATGCGGATAATTTGCGGATACGGATATTCGGATACGGACAATTTGCGGATATAGCTATTCGAATACGGATAATTTGCAGATACGGATGCGGATACGGATGCGGATACGGATATAAATTATGCGGATACGGATATAGATACGGTTTTGATTTTAGAAGCAGATACAAATACGGATCCGTAAATTTTTAGATTTCGGATATCCATTAAGCCATATGCTCCGCAAAACCCACTACTAATCTTTTTACTTTATTCCTTTTGTTACATTCTCTCACCACAGTATTACATGCAAACAGCTGTTGTCAACTTGGATTCATTTTATCCTCATACCAATTACATTGAAATTTCAAATATACTAAAGGCTGACACTTGAACCTACAATTTCAAAAAGTAAATACAAAATAACAGTGCTTTAAGCCTTCAACTGTAGAAGATTTTAGTACCGTAAAATTTTTTTGTTTCTTACGTTGATTATTATAATTATGTACATGAATATATAAACATGATTCTAGTAAGCAAAAATTAAACAATAACATGCGGAGATGATATTGTGATTATTATTAGAGAGACTCACAATAATTATGTTTATTAAATAATTTTTATTTGAAAAATTAATTTGTTGAATAATAAGTTAATTTTAATACAACATCCGTATTATGTATCCGAATGATATTCGTATTCGTATCCGCATCCGTTTAATATCCGATTCGTATCCGTATCCGTTTAATATCCGAACCGTATCCGTATCCGTTTAATATCCGATCCGTATCCGTATCCGGAAAAATAAAAACAGATACGGATATAGTTTTACCACTATCCGATCCGTATCCGATCCGTTTGCACCCCTATTCTGCGCCGAGTGCAAATCCTAAAAAATAGTCTTCTTAAAAATAGTCCTCTGTACAAAAGCAGCGGGGGTTCAAAATGGCTTGTCTTTTATATTTCAATCATGTTTCATATCTTTATATTTGTTTTTAAAGTTCAAACAGTTAATCTGAATAGTTTACCATGATCTCCATAATAAATTGTTTTTAAAGACCAACTATTATATTTTTTTTAAATTTATTTACTATTTTTTACAAAATTATGGGCCATCCAAAAATAATAATTTTGTACATGTTTTAGTAAAAAAAAATTTTAAAAATATAAAATTTTGTTGCCAAATTTTTTTTAATGTGAAATTCATATTGAGCAGTTTGAATCAACTGTTTGAAGTTTAAAAACAAAGATAATAACTGAAGGCACGATTGGACACAAAAAAATTGAGACATTTAAATTCTATTCATGTAAAAGATAGATGCATACTAAAAAGTAAAAACTATCCATTTAATTTGACTCCATTTAATTTGATAAATCAAGTAATAGTACAATAATTAAATTATTACTTCTCTCTTCTTTTTTTCCACTCTTTCAATATTTTCAATCTTTGTAAGAATTGTGATTTAAAACTATTCCAGCATTATACTTAATAACAAATTTGCATTGGCAACATAAAATAGTGCTAGAACAGAGGATTGTCAAACGGTCCCTTTAATAATAGAACAACTAAAATACACAAGCTTGACAATGGTCAAGTAATGTACCGAATAATATTGCAAAATTAGGAGTTTGTTAGTTGGGTCTCAGTCAAGAGCGGAGCCATATTTTCAAATTATGAGGGTCAAATACACAGTAAGAGTCAATCATATAAAATCATAATATCATGATATAGATAATGGAATCGGAGCGGAACCTATAGATAATGGGATCAATTTTACAATATCATGATATTTTACTCTAAATTAAATTAAAAATCATACGTAAATATAAACTTAAAAAAAATGGGGTTAGTTAACCCCTAGAGGTGCTATTGGGTTGGGTAGGGTCCGAGTACTATTATATTTGGACCCGTACCCTAAAAGTGTTTGGGTCCGAATTTCGATCCATATACTTATTACTTTCAAATCGGGTTGGGTCCGGATCCGAATACCTATCTACCCGTAGATATTTCGAGTCCATTCTTTTGGTTCCGGATAGATAGATACCCATAACTTGTTTGTGGATTATCGGGTCCGAATCCGGAGCAGATACATATCGCAATTCACAAGAATTTGAGAAACCCTTTACGTTTAAATATAATTATAATTTTATAAACATCTCACATAATATATCATTATAATATAAATTAAAATCTGCTCTAAAATATTGAAGGTGAGATAATTTTAGAAAGTAAAATATTAGAGATGGTGATTTCATTCTATGGTTCCAAAAATTCATGAATAAAATATTAATACCAATTTGTTTCAATAAGCGAAGAGAGCAATAAATTTCAATGATCCATACAGAAAAAAAAATATGTAGACAAAGAGATCAAGAAAGCATTAATTAGCTTTGAAAATTTATAGGCAAAAGGTGAATGTGACATTTGATTTCAATGATCTGTGTGAAAAGAGCAATAAATTTCATTTAGAAATTAAAAAAAAATACAAATGATTGTCTTTTCATAATTATTAATATATGTTTTTATATTAAATAATTATAAAGAAATGGTATTATCATTTTATCAGGTATTTATACGGGTACTGGGTCGGGTTCGGTTATGGGTCGGATAATTAAATCAAACCCATATCCTATCCATTACAGTAACAGTTCCAGTTCAGATCCGGATCGGATATTAAATTATTAATTTTGTAACCGTACCCATAATTTGACCAGTTATATTTTTTAAACCATACCTTATCCAAATTAATCAGATCCGGATTGGTTCTAGTTCGGATCCGGTTCGGTTCCAGATCGAATCCGGGTAATCGGATAAAAGTAGCACCTCTATTAACCTCCGTTCCTTTGACCTAGATCCGCCTCTGGGTCAAGTACTTAAATATTTATTATAAATTGCCATGTAGTTTAATCTTCCAATTCAAATTATAGTAATAAATATTACAAAATTTTATTGTTGGTTAAATTAGAAGATTTGGCCCTTTTTTTCTGTAGCATTAAAAAAAAAGAAGAAGATAAAGTGACATTCTTCTCGCAAAATCTAGGAACATAGCAAGAATGCTATAAAGCATAGTGTACCTAAGTACCTTAGGGATCCGCCTCTGCTGCTCTTTCGAGAGAAGAGCATGATCCTGCTCTTCCGATCTCAACAATTCAAAATCATTGAGATCTGTGCATGAAAAAGTTCTTTTATCGAGATACGTGAATAGAAATTTTTGAATGGTTGAGATCGGAAAAGCAGCAGAGGCGGATCCGTACCTTAGACTGTTTACAACGACGCACTTTTTTTGGATGCTACTGTTCATAGCGTACTGGGTTTTTTTTTGTTTCGGAATTCTACTGTTCATAGTCCCATTTTTTTTCCTTACTGTAAATATGTATAGTTCAGTTGGTAAATAAAAAACTTAAAAGAATATTATTTTAAAATAAACTTTTTTTAGAATTAGAAATGAAATTATTTTTCAAAATATTATATGTACGATTAATAATTCTACTGGAAGTAACAAGTCTCACAAAATTTATAGCGGGTTAAATTAGGGAATTTGGTACCTTCCAATTGTACGGATAATGGGATATATATAATATTGTACCACAAAGATTTAGGCTATATATTTTATATTAAATGTTTAGATCGAACCATAACTGTTGCTAGTACCCAAAATTCGACCAAAAGAATAAAAAACGGATCAACTATTTTATCATATACGATGTGAATTTTCTGATTTAATCACGAATGGTTAAAATTTTCTGATTTATCATATTCGACGCTGCTTATCAATGTCTCAACAATTCATTTTCAAAAACTAACCCAAAAATAATTTCGAAATCAGGTATAAATTCGATTTTAACACTGTACCCAATTGCAGCCTTGCAAGATTATTTTCTACTATTCCTTTGTGACTATCCATACATACACATAATGAACGATTTATTTCAAGCTAACATGGCAGGAGTAATTTAAACTGGGATGGAGCCAAGATTTTTAATAGGATGAAACTAAAAATTTAGGTTATGGTATAATTTAATTAATAGTTTGATTATTAAGTATATTTTTTATAATTTTAATGACAGAAACATAAAAAAATAGTAATATATTTTGAAAAAAAAGGAAGAAGCATAATTTTATGATTTTTTTAATCTTAAATATATTTTTATGATTTTCTTTTGAAAACAAATATAAAAATGACAACATATTTTGAAAGTTTTAAACCAGAGGAGAAATGCATATTCTGATTCTATGTAGCTCCGCCACTTAAACAAATTGCCATAACTGGAAAAACTAGATCGGTACACAGGCTCAAACATGATAAAATGCTCCAGTTACTGTTAACTGATTCCTAATTGCCTCAGATTCATTGATGCAAGCAGCCCCTAAATTAGAGCGCTTTTGCTCACATCACATAATCGAAAAGAAATGTATAATTAGGGCAAAATCAGCTAATGTCTGCAAAAAAATTAGTTGATCATGCATTTAGAACTTGTGATTCAGCTGGGAAGGATGGATATTATGACTTGAACAAATAGATCATACTGTGAAAACAGGGGTCGTAAAATCATTCAAATACATCTCTAACCAAGCCAAAACCTCGATCATCGTGGAATTGCTGTTGAAAGCATAAATGATGCACAATCCGTCTTTAATTTACTTGTTTTATTTATTTATTGAATTCTATGAGAGATCTGTCTTGAGGATTTAATTTATCAGTTATGTTCAGAATAAGGTACAAAGAAATTAAGGAAAGATCAATTTTAATTTTTCTGCCAGGAAAATCAGACTTCATATTTCTTATTGGTTAAGGGAACTAATGCACACACAATAGTTTTATATTATAGATTTGCGAGACATAAATTACATATCATAACAACAAACATTATTATGAAATAACACGAAACAGCAGTACATGTCATATCACATGTGCTGGTTATTATGCACACACAAAGCACTTGAAGGAAATTTTCAGTCCCAACTGGATGACCAAGTTACCATCACCTCGACCTCACCGTACTCGCCCCTAATTCTACCAATGCTGCACGCAGAGGTATCTGGCTCAAAGGTAACAGATCCATGTGTAATTTGGTGATCGGGTAAAATCCAGTGATGGGACCATAGATCAGCATGAACTACCAATGAAGAATTGAGTGGAACCACCACCACAGATCGTAGCAAAGGAATCAGTTCTAGAGGCTTGATATCTACACAGTTTTTGTTTTCTTTGAGAATAATGGCTGCTTCATGGCAAAGTATGTTCCAGGCGTAGATTTGTCCGTAGACATTTGCTGGGTTTTCATCATCCCCATTGATCAGTTTAACCTCCACAGTCGCTGTCACCGCATTGCTATAAACGGCATAGCATATACCTACCGAGCCATATTCGCCGTTAACTTCCTCCCATAAGGTTTTATCGTACACATTATCAGCAAAATAGTTCCATGTTATCTGCCCTCTGCTCACCTGGTCGTCCCAGAACCACCAGGAATAATAGTCCCAGAGAAAAACATCAATGTAAAAACTATCAAATGCTGAGATTGCTCTTGTTGGACCTGTAAGCGGAATGTCTTCCTACGAGAGAATTTAAATTTAAATTAAGGTTAGTAATTGATTTCTATTCGCTAAGTAATTAAAAGGTAATTTAAGTACGTTCAACATATAAAGTACTTTTTTTCAGAGTGTTGCTATATTTTTTTTGTCTAGATGAGGTACTACTACTAACCTTCTTCTAATAATTATGTATCAAAATTATATTTGTAGCAAAAATATGAAAAAAAAAACTAACATAACACATAACCTCACCTTAGGTCTGATTCTTAGGGTGTTGTCCTTAGTGCGATGAAAGATGTATTGGGGGGTGCTCAACCCGTCAACGACCTGGACATGTCCATAAAGATCAAGGGCCCCATTGGTAGTATCTTGGAGTTCCACCCAGAATATTTCAACCAGTTGACGACCTTCGGAGGTCACCGTATTCATACCGCCTACAGCATGATCAGGCAACGACCTTGGAGGGCGCCGTGGAGTTGGTGTCTTATTACTCCAAAGCACAAGACCTAGCATGTTTGCAGCATCTTGTGTATTGCTTATCGCAAGTTCAGCTAACTCACGGAAACTTCGAAAAAGGTCAGATCGCCGCATCTCTTCGGAGTCAGATCGCCGCATCTCCATAGAGAGCGACCCCCAATTGTGGACTAGCTGATCAATCATGTCATCAATTGGTGAGTCTGGTGTATTTGGATCGTGCATCCGTGGATACACAAAATCTGATACTGCTGTAAATCTAAGTGCCTCTGGGAGCATTATCATTAGATTTATCAGTAATTGGCGGTTATCCGAATTCATGGGGTTGAAATTGGGATCGGCGAGTGAGCTTATTGCACGGTCAAGTGAATTTGCACCTACTAAAGTATTTCGTGCGAATGAAGCTCTATTACTCGGATAGTCACTAGTATAAGGGAGTATGACTGTATCACAAAAGAATGGGGTGTTATTTTGAGGTTGGAATTCATACCACTGACCATTGGCCCCTCGAAAAGCAACCAGGTAGAGATCGCCGTATCGGATGCGAACTGTGATCTGACTATTACCGTTCATTAAAACAACATCGAACCATTTGTTACGACCTTCTTCCTCTGGGTTGAGCATCGGTACGGATCCTGCATAGCTACGACTTTGCAAGCTTCTGCGTAGTCTTTCAATGAACCTGTTATAACTGCCTGCTTCTCTGGTCACATTGAAACTGTCAGTCAACTCTGGTTTTAGTCTTGCAGCTGCATGCATTAAAGAAAACAATGTTGTTATAACAAGGAATATTTCTTTTTAGGCAAATTCTTCTATGCATCTAAGGACCTATTTGTAAAATGAGCATATTTTCATTTTCAAAGTTCAAACAGTCGATCCGACCGTTCAACATTATCTTCATATTAAAATGTACTTGGAGGTCAAATTTTACATTTTTTTCAATTTTTTTTACTATTTATTAAAATGGGTACAAAATTTAATAGTCTGAATTTGACTAGTTTTGTAAAATACTTAATAAATAGTAAAAAAATTGAAAAAAATGTAAAATTTGATCCAAGTACATTTTAATATGGAGATAATGTTGAACGGTCGGATCGACTGTTTGAACTTTGAAAATGAAAATATGCTCATTTTACAAATAGATCCTTAGGTGCATAGAAGCATCCCTCTTCTTTTTATATTATAAACTGTTACATTTTAAAATAAAGAGAAATTAATGTTTCAAATATGAGCCTTGTTGATTGGTCCAGGAGTTAATAGATATATATACACACACACACACACACTCCAGCAATGGCTTCGATGGCAAGTGTTTAAATTAATACGGTACTATAGAGCTAGCTAGAAATTATATATATCAAACTTATAAGTTATGTTGGTAATATCAAGATCAGAACATAGATATTGACAGGCAAATATACACAAATTTTACTGCTACAATTAATGCCCATGAATTTGCCGCCAGTTTGTTTCAAAGATGAATACTACCGTCCAAATAAGTCTTTTAAAAATTCTAAATTGCAAAGCATGCACTACACTGAAACAAAATTTGGTACAATTTTAGGGTCAAACTACAATTGCTCACATATAGAAGATTTTTTTTTTTTTTTTTTTTTTTTTTTTACTAAAGGCGGTGCAACATAAATAGAATATTGAAGTGAATTGCTTCCTACAAAAATAATTTATAAATGAAGTGCGATAGTACCAGTAGGAGTTCCGTTATTAGAATCCATGAGTATCTCTTTCTTTTTTGTTTGAAAGGAGAGACTGCCAAATAGATCTCTCTCTTTTGTATCAAATAGGAAAGCTTGGTGGTTATCCAATGAAGATAGTCTGTGTATTTATAGGCCTAAATGGGTGCGCTTTTATTAATATATTTATTATTGTAGTCATTGCTTGGATCAATGACCTTCTTTTAATTCAGTCTAAAAGTTAGGAATTTGTATGATATGGCAGCGGTATTTTTTCCAACAAAAATCGTTGGAAAATACAAATTTGGAAGGGTGATATACACGGAAATGTCAACATAATAAAAAAAATAATAATAAAATGAGAGACGAAGAAATTAAGAAGCAAAAATAAATACTGTTAAGTGCTATTTTTTTTTATCAAATACAATAGGTATTATATTTATATTTTGTATATATATGTTGAGTTTGGCAAAAATTTGTATTTCGACTGAAATACAAACAATGTAAATTAATTTTACCTTTTCATATTCAAACAATTTATAATCCATGTCATTCGATGTGTTCTAAATCATGTAAGCTGCCAAATTTGTTACTTCTTTTTTGTTTAATTATTGCTGGAAAATTTTAAAATAATCCTCTTCCATATGCAAATATATATTTTTACTTTTTCATCTTTAAAATTTTCAAAAATAGTAAATTTTAGTACTGTATAAAATTTGAACCTGTGGAAGGTTCAAATGCCTCGTGTCTTTCATACCTCATTGTGCCTCACATAGTACATTTTCATTTTCAAAGTTCAAATTTTAGATACGAACCGCTCAATATGATCTCCATATTAAAATTTGTTTGGAGACCAAATTTTTTATTTTTTTTATTTTTGTTTACTATTTCTTAAGATATATAGGTACAAAATCATAGTTTCGATCTGAACTATCGAAAAAAAAATAATGTTGTACTTATCTAAAATAAATAAAATTTGGTCTCCAAATATATTTTAATATGAATATCAAGTTGAGCGGTTCGGATCGACAACTTGAACTTTGAAAATATAAATATAGAATATGAGGCCCGATGAGACATGGAAGACATCACGCACTTTATATAACTCTCCTCATTGAACATGTATAATGCATAATTTAAATTATTTATTTAGCCGAAATATAAATATTTATATAATAGTCGAACACTCATTTTTTCAACTGCTATAAATTCTTTTGTTATTTTAGCTATCGCCAATTTGAGCAGTCTTAATTTGCTTTAATGATACTACCACAGATTCAAATTTTTCGTCTTTATATATTTCATAATTAATGTTTCAATTTTTAGCATTTTTACCATGCATGAATTACACGTCTCACCGACTTATACATACTACGTTAATAATATAAATCATGCTTATAATATTAAATTTAAAATTTATTTTTAATTTTGAAAATTATTAAAACTACCAAGGGACCATCCCCTTTTCTATTCTTTAACCACCTCACAACATAACGAACAAGATATACTATGTAGATAACATATATATATATATATATATATATATATATATATATATATATATATATATATATATATAGAGTAAGGCTACGGTGCTTTGCAAAGCATAGAGGCCTCCGTGCTTCGGGGCTACTTTTTGGATTTTGAAAATCCAAACAACCCATCCGAACCGTTCAACATGTTCTAAATATTGAAATGTGCTTGGAGACCAAATTTTACATTTTTTGGAATTTTTTTACTATTTATTAAGCCACTTTGAAAATCCCAAATCCGGTGGTCCAAATTTTTGTACTGTTTACCGTTGGATTTTGGGATTTTCAAAGTGGCTTAATAAATAGTAAAAAAATTCCAAAAAATGTAAAATTTGGTCTCCAAGCACATTTCAATATTTAGAACATGTTGAACGGTTCGGATGGGTTGTTTGGATTTTCAAAATCCAAAAAGTAACCCCGAAGCACGGAGGCCTCTATGCTTTGCAAAGCACCGTAGCCTTACTCTATATATATATATATATATATATATATATATATATGAGGAGGGATCAAGTTACAACAGATCAAGTGATTTTCTACCTATCTAAAAAAATAGTAAAAAAAATTCTAAAAAATGTAAAATTTGATTTGCAAGTACATATTCATATGGAGATCATGTTGAACAGTTCGGATCAACCATTAGGATTTTGAAAACTCAAATATTGAGCCGTTGCACGGAAGCCCTCTATGCTACATGTAGCACCGTAGCCAATACATACATACATGCATACATGCATACATGCATACATGCATACATGCATACAGGCATACATGCATACATGCATACATGCATACATGCATACATGCATACATGCATACATGCATACATGCATACATGCATACATGCATACATACATACATACATACATACATACATACATATATAACTGGGCTAAAATGAGCCATGGTGTAAAACAAGTTTTTGCTCCATGGCACTATATTTTCATTTTGAAAATCCAAACAACCGATCTGAACCGCTCAACATGATCTCCATATTGAAATGTGCTTGGAGACCAAATTTTACATTTTTTGGAATTTTTTTACTATTTATTAAGCCACATTGAAAATCGCTGATCTAGTGGTCCAGAAATTTATACTATTTTTTACTGTTCACAGTGGATCAACGATTTTCAAAGTGGCTTAATAAATAGTAAAAAAGTTTCAAAAAATGTAAAATTTAGTCTCCAAGCACATTTCAATATAGAGAACATATGATGGAAGGTTCGAATCATTGCTTGAATTTTCAAAATGAAAATATGGCGTGGAGTATAAACGTGTTTTACACCATGGCTCACCCAAATCAACCTCTATATATATATATACACACACACACGTTATGCGTGAGTTCCGTTGTCAGGTGGTTAAAAGATAAAAAAAAAAAAAGGAATCACAATTGGTAGTTCTAATAATCTTTAAAATTAAAGATTAATTTTTAATTTAATATTATAAGATTCTTGTAGTGGAGAAAGAGAGGTAACATATTTGGTTAGGAAAAAGTTCTACAACTAATAGTTACTCAAAGGTCGAGAATTCAATTCTTTCCTCGTGATTTCATAGCCTCTGCGAATGTTTTCGAAAAGATTCTTGTAGTGGCTTCAGTTTCGCTTAAAGATGTAGGTAGCTCCACTAAGTAAGGCAACTTGAAGATTTCAGAAATCTTCAAGTTTTTGTAATATGCAAACTCAACTAATATTGCTTTTGCTTTCTCACCTTGCTTTACACTTTGAAGAGTATGGCATCTCCTTTTTTAGTTTCTTTTCCCAATTGCTTGCTTACGAGGCCGGCTGTGTTTCTCTCTTTAAGGCCACCGGAGCGAATCTAAGTAGAAACAAATATCATCTCCGGTACCATAAAGTGGGGCCCACTACTTTACAGTCCGTTTTTACTTCCAGTTAGGCTAGAATCTCCTTTAATTCGTGACATGTTAAAAGAACGGTCTGGATCCACTAATTCTAATAAACAGTGGATTTACGGTACTGAGATGATCCGAATTCGTACAAGTAGTGCATATATATTTGTACAGATATCGAAAAAGAAAAAGCAATTTATTCAACTGTGAAAGATCATTATTTTATCGACTCTTTAGTGGGCCGGTTGGATGGTTGTTGTTTGTTAAAAACGTGGCCCATTGAATAACTGCTGACTAGTATTGCTCCATATTAATAGTGTTTAGTTTAAGGAGTTGGCTACGGTGCTACGCGTAGCATAGAGGGTCTCTATGCTACGACTTAATATTTGAGTTTTCAAAATTCTAACGGTCGATCCGAATCGTTTAACATGATCTCCATATGAATATGTACTTGCAAACTAAATTTTATATTTTTGTAGATAGGTAGAAAAACACTTGATCTGAATGGTACAGAATTTTCAGATCAAGTGTCTTCTACCTATCTAAAACAATAGTAAAAAAATTCTAAAAAATGTAAAATTTGGTTTGCAAGCACATATTCATATGGAGATCATGTTGAACGGTTCGGATCGACCGTTAGGATTTTGAAAACTCAAATATTGAGCCGTATCACGGAGGCCCTCTATGCTACGCATAACATATTAGCAATTTCCTTAGTTTAATTTAAATATCAGATGAGAACTTGTTTGAAATAACTAGATTGTAGAAACTTTTTAGTAAAAAGAATTCAAACCCCTAATTTTATAAACCTCAATTGTAGAAATTTGCAATTTAATTTTCATACAGTGTATGGTTATTATATTAGTTAAATATGCTAGATGTGAGTTTTCATCAAAACAAATTGTAAAGTCATACTGCCAAGTATTTTTTTTTTTTCTGAATACAGATGAAATTAAATCGAGCTTCTTACCTTCAAAATACTGTAATAAATATTTACAAAAATCTCTCAGTCGAATGTTGAATTTGTTACCTCTCATATTGAATAAATTATATAAAACAGTATAATAAATATTAGTTCCTTTGCAATTTTTGTGCAGGGAAGACTAGGAGCTCCAAAATGGCAAAAAAAGGAAAACAAAAACAAAAACCAGGAGCTTTAAGTAATTCCACGCCAAATCTGTTTCTTTAGCCCACAACTCTCCACTACTACAGAAATGGTCATTGTACACGGCACATTGTATACGGATTTGACAATTTTATACAAAAACCGTGTGCTATTGTAATTTTTTGGAAGCCCGAAATATCTGTGAGATCTATTACACGGATATTTATTAAAGAATCAGTGTAGAAAGCCTTGAGAGAGCTACACGGACGTTTATCAGGAACTGTAAACGGATTATTGTTTAACTAACAGTGTAGATAGCCATGTGAGAGCTACACGGATATTTATGAAGAGAACCGTGTAGAAGTATGTAAAATGCACATGGATGTTTGTTTAAATAACAGTGTAGAAACCTTTGACAGAGCTACACGGCTGTTCACATAATAATCCGTGGAGAAAGGTTATTGTAGGGTTTTGATTATCGATACACGGTTTTGCCAATTTTGTACACTGCACATTGTACACGGTTTTGTTAAGTATAAATCCGTGTAGAGAAGTGTAGGGTTTTGGTATAAAAGGCCTTCTCCTTCCCGCGCCGTATAAAAGGCCTTCTCCTTCCAGCGCCGTTTTGATCAAGTAATTCAACAAACGGAAAGGTTAGAGTTTTTTCAATTCATAGGTAAATTGTAGGTTCTCCTGTATAACCTTAGGAAGAGAGAAAGACCGGTCACTTTACGTATCACTTATGATCAACTTTGATCATCATTTCACGGTTAATAATTAAAATTTTGATTTAGGTTTATCAATTATGTCATATCGCTTATCTATCAAGATAAGTAGCTATCTTTGGAGCTCATCTATCAAGACGAGCGATGTGATATAATTGATAACCTACATCTCGACTTCACTTCTGGCATGAATATCTCTGGCATGTATTTTCCGTTTCTTCCTCTAATTTTCTGTTACTTATTGTTGCTTACTTACTCATCATTTTTTTTATTTACAGATTGTGATGAACTTTTCGATGGACAGCATGTGATGAATTTTATTTTCTTTTTTTTTCACTATATTTTATTTGACACTTGACAAGAACATGTTTTTTCTTGGTTAGGTTCAAAGAAATGGGTAAAACTAACTTTCAATAATAAAACATGTTCTTTAAATTAAATCATGTTTTGATCACTTGTTTTTGGCGATGTAGAAATGGCATGTTGCAGTGCATTGTTGTTTAATTTCTTACACAAACCCCCTTTGAATAAGATGTGGTTTGCGAAAGAATTTAAACAACAACGTAAGAACACTGCAACATGTCCATTTCTACAGCGCCAAAAACTTGGGACTAAAACATAATTTAATTTTCAGAAAATGTTTTATTAGTTGAAAGTTAGTCTTACTCATTTCTTTGGAACCTAACCAAGATAAAGCATGCTCCTGTAAGGTGTTAAATAAAATATGAATTTATGCATATTAGTAATGTTTTATTAGTGAATTTAGTAATGTTCTTGTAATGTTTCATTAGTGAATTTAGTAATTTCTGTGCTGTAATAGTAAATAAGGAGTTGAATTTATGAATTTTGTAATGCTAAGTATAATTTTTGTGCTGTAATTGAAAAACTGGGGGGTAATCTCAATACTGAATTTTGTAGCAAAACTGGCTAGCAAAAATGGAGACTAGCCCAGAACAAAAAAATCAAAAAAAATATATAGGGCAATCAGACACGGATATTTAACTAAAAACCGTGTACAACAGTAATTGTACACGGATATTTGTTGGATATCCGTGTGGAATAGCTACACAGATATTTTGGAAACCCGAAATATCTGTGGGATCTATTATTTATTAAAGAATCAATGTCGAAAGCCTTGAGAGAGCTACACGAACGTTTATCAGGAATTGTAAACGGATTGTTGTTTAACTAACAGTGTAGATAGCCATGAGAGAGCTACACGGATATTAATGGTGAGAACCGTGTAGAAATGTGCGAAATGCACACGGATTTTTATTTAAACAGCGGTGTAGATATCTTTGACAGAGCTACATGGCTGTTTACATAATAATCCGTGGAGAAAGGTTATTGTAGGGTTTTGATTATCGATAAAGGCCTTCTCCTTCCAGCGCCGTTTTGATCAATTAAAACTCTCTCTCTCTGTATACGAATTGGTCTGATTTCTGCGCACAAGGCGGCCGGATCTGAGATCTTTGAAGTTAATTTGTATTTCTCCTCTCTATCTTGCTAAGGTTAGTCGTGTATATATTTCTCTTTTCTTCCTCTAATTTTATGTTACTTATTATTGCTTATTTAGGTCAATTAGTAATTAATGCATGCATGCTTGATTTGTTGAGATAATGTAAATAATTAGTATATTAAATAGAGTGATGCATGTATGATTAATGCATGCATGCTTGATTTGTTGAGATAATGTAAATAATTAGTATATTAAATAGAGTGATGCATGTATAATTGTGCTTGTTTCTAATAATAGAGTAATGCATGTATAATTGTTATTTTAGTGATTATTTTACTAATGCATGTATAATTGTGCTTGTTTCTAATAATGTTGTTTTTTGTAGAACCATGTCACATTCAGGTGAGCAACGATGGCTCTTCGCTTTTGGTGCCAGTAGCTAGGGTTTACAGAGGGTAATATGAAGATATACATGTTTTAATAAAGAAAGAGTTGAGTAAAAAGTTGGATGAAGGACCTTGGAAAAAAAGGGAAGAGGTGGGATGAAGGACCTTCAGAGCCGGATGAAGAGCCGAATGAAGAGTCGGGCACAATCTTGTCAGACTAACAAGATTGTGTCCGACTCTTCATTCGACTCTTCATCCGGCTCAGAAGGTCCTTCATCCACCTCTTCCCTTTTTTTTGAAGATCCTTCATCCAACTTTTTACTTGACTCTTTCTTTATTAAAACGTGTATATCTTCATATTACCCTCTGTAAACCCTGGCTACTGGCACCAAATGTAAACCTTAATTTTATATATGAAATCATTATGGGATCGAGGCTCAGGAAGAAGGATATGTCTACCCAGTATGGATTTGTGTAATATATGCTCAATATGGATTTGTATAATGTTTCAATTTAAATTTTGTAATACTCAATATGGATTTGTATAATTTTGTATAATTTTGTATAATTTTGTATAATTTAGTGTACATGAATTTTTAGTTTACCCTTATTAATTGACCGGTTTGTATGCCATCCACCGATTTTGTGTTTCAAATATAAAGCATGTTCTTGTAATTAAATAAAATATAGTGAATTTAGTAATTTGTTTTGCTGTAATTGTAAATAAGGAGATGAATTTATGAATTTTGTAATTGATGAACATGGATTTGTAATGCTAAATATGAATTTTGTAATGATAAGTATAATTTTTGTGCTGTAATTGGAAAACTGGATGTCAAATTATCTGAAAAACTGGGGGTAAACTCAATATTGAATTTTGTAGCAAACTGGCTAGCAAAACTGGAGGCTAGCTCAGAAAAAAATTGTTAATAAAAAAATATATAGGATAACATACACGGATATTTAACTTAAAACCGTATCCAAATAGTAATCGTACACTGATATTTGTTGAATATCCGTGTCGGAAGAGATACACAAATTTTTGATAATAAGTCCGTGTAGAATATTACCATTGGACACGGTTCTTAAGCATAAATACCTGTGAATCCTTTGTTAGAGAGCTACACGGATTGTTAAGTATAAATCCGTGTAGAAAAGTGTAGGGTTTTGGTATAAAATGCCTTCTCCTTCCCCCGCCGTATAAAAGCCCTTCTCCTTCCAGCGCCGTTTTGATCAAGTAATTCAACAAACATAAAGGTTAGTGTTTGCAATTAATAGGTAGATTGTAGGGTCTCCTCTATAACCTTAGGAAGAGAGAAAGACCGGTCACTTTACATTTCGCTTATGATCAACTTTGACAATCATTTCACGGTTAATAATTGGAATTTTGATTTAGGTTTATCAATTATGTCAGATCGCTTATCTATCAAGATAAGTCGCTATCTTTGGAGCTCATCTATCAAGACGAGCGATGTGATATAATTGATAACCTACATCTGGACTTCACTTCTGGCATGAATATTCCTTCATCTCTGGCATGCATTTTCCGTTTCTTCATCTAATTTTCTGTTACTTATTGTTGCTTACTTACTCATCATTTTTTTTTATTTACAGATTGTGATGAACTTTCCGATGGACAGCATGTGATGAATTTCATTTTCTTTTTATTTTCACTATATTTTATTTGACACTTGACAAGAACATGTTTTTTCTTGGTTAGGTTCCAAAGAAATGGGTAAACTAACTTTCAATAATAAAACATGTTCTTTAAATTAAATCATGTTTTGATCCCAAGTTTTTGGCGGTGTAGAAATGGCATGTGGCAGTGCATTGTTGTTTAATTTCTTACACAAACTCCCTTTGAATAAGATGTGGTTTGTGAAAGAATTTAAACAACAACGTAATAACACTGCCACATGTCCATTTGTGCATCGCCAAAAACTTGGGACTAAAACATAATTTAATTTTCAGAAAATGTTTTATTAGTTGAAAGTTAGTCTGCCCCATTTCTTTGGAACCTAACCAAGATAAAGCATGCTCTTGTAAGGCGTTAAATAAAATATGAATTTATGCATATATTAGTAATGTTTTATTAGTGAATTTAGTAATGTTCTTGTAATGTTTTATTAGTGAATTTAGTAATTTTTGTGCTGTAATAGTAAATAAGGAGTTGAATTTATGAATTTTGTAATGCTAAATATGAATTTATGAATTTTGTAATGCTAAGTATAATTTGTGTGCTGTAATTGGAAAACTGGATGTCAAATTATCTGAAAATCTGGTGGTAAACTCAATATTGAATTTTGTAGCAAACTGACTAGCATAAAAGGAGGCTAGCCCAGAAAAAAATTGTTACTAAAAAAATATACAGGATAACATACACGGATATTTAACTTAAAACCGTGTCCAAATAGTAATTGTACACGGATATTCAACAAATATCCGTGTCCGGAATAGCTACACGGATATTTTGCACTAGCATTATACACGGTTCTAAGTAAAAATAGCCGTGTATGATTTGTTAGAGAGCTACACGGATTTCTTAACGAAATATCCGTGTAGAAAGTAAATGTATACGGTTGTTTGTTGAAAATCCGTGTAGAACCGCGTTCTCCTATCTTAAGTGATACGGATTTTTTTATAAATTCCTTGAAAATGCTAGCATTATACACACGGTTCTTAAATACAATTAACCGTGTATGATTTGTGAGAGAGCTACACGGATTTCTTTATTTAAGATCTGTGGAGAAAAATCTTTGTAGGGTTTTGGTATAAAAGGCCTTCTCCTTCCAGCGCCGTTTTTTTTATCGAGTAATTAATACTGTCTCTCTCTCTCTGTATTGAATGCGCTGATCCGATTTCTGCAAAGGCCAGCAGCTGGTATTATCTGAGATCTTTGAAGTTTGTATTTTCTCCTCTCTATCTTTCTAAGGTTAGTGTATATATATATATTTTTTCCTTTTCTTCCTCTATTTTTATGTTACTTATTTGTACTTATTTAGATCATGTGTAATTAGTGTATTGTTGTCCAATAACCGACCTATTGATGCTTTTAGGTCCTTTGCCCGTTCAAAATTAATCCAATAGGGATTAATTTTGGATAGTCCCCATTTTGGGACTGCTCTTTGAATATTGGGTCTCATTTAGGATGTGAACACATATTAGCGGGATTTAATTAGTAATTGAGGAAAGTTCGATGGTATTTTCCCTTAATGCTCCTACGAGTATGTGGTTTTTACGCATACTTGGGGAGTTAAGGGGAAATGCTGTCGAATTTTTCTCAAATACTAATTAAATATCGCTAATATGTGTTCACATATGGGACCTAATATTCAAAGAGTGGGTTAGGATTGTAAACCGGCCCTTTGTAAGCCTAGAATTTGGTACCAATTTACATGTTGACCATGATTAATTGAAATCATTTTTTTAATTTAATTTACAGATGGATCGAAGTTGGATGTATGAATTGCGACGTGATAGTGAAGAATATTTGGGTCGCGTTGATGAGTTCATAAAATTCGCTGAGAGGTATAGAGTGAAGATGAAGGAAGCCGACATTTTGTGTCCTTGTAGAGATTGTAAAAAAATTTTAAGATTTGGGGATTCCGAAGAAATTAGAGCTCATTTGATTTGTCGTGGATTTAAGAAAAGATATACATGTTGGTTCATGCATGGTGAGGAATTTGGGGAAAGTAGTTGTACCAATAAGAATTCTAACCGTTGTGAAGAGAGCGATGAGAATGTAGAAATTTTGGATAATTTTGAACTTGATTTCAGCGATGATGATGTGAATGTCGAAAATTTTGATAATGTTGAACTTGATCGCAACGACGATGATGAGCTGGAGACGGATATCGCTGAAAATGTAGTACACGAGTATATTGATAATCTGGAGGACATGTTACATGATGTGGAAGATGAAATTAGTGATAAAAATTATGATAAATTTCAGTATTTGTCTAATGAATCCAAAAAGCCGTTGTATCCCGGGTGTACCAAATTTACGAAACTGTCAGCTGTGTTGAAATTATTGAACTTGAAAGCAGACAGTGGTTGGAGCGATAAGAGTTTCACGTTCTTATTAAAGCTTTTAGGAGAAATGCTCCCAGATAACAACGAGTTACCCCGTACAATATATCAGGCGAAGAAGTTGATATGTCCGGTGGGGTTGAAGATCGAAAGAATACATGCATGTCCGAATGACTGTGTATTGTATCGTAATGAGTACGAGGCCATGGATGTTTTTCCTAAGTGCGGTGTTTCTCGATATAAACGTAAGGACCAGGGCACTACTGATTGTGACGATGGCAAAAAGGGCCGGCCTCCGGCTAAGGTGTTGTGGTATTTGCTGATAATACCGAGATTCAAACGGTTATTTGCAAATCCCAAAGATGCAAAGTTATTGCGTTGGCATGAAGAAGGGCGCAAAAAGGACGGTAAACTAAGACACCCGGCTGATTCTCCTCAGTGGAGAAATTTTGATAGACATTTCAAAAATTTTAGTTCTGAGATAAGAAACCTCAAGATTGTTGTGAGCACAGATGGAATGAGTCCGTTTGGAAGCATGAGCAGTCGGCACAGTACTTGGCCAGTTCTGTTAGCCATCTACAATCTTCCTCCTTGGTTGTGCATGAAACGCAGGTATATAATGATGTCATTACTAATCCAAGGACCCAGACAACCTGGAAATGACATAGATGTATATCTCGCACCATTAATTGAGGACCTCCAAAAATTGTGGCGTGATGGCGTCCCGGTGTGGGATGCGTACATGAAAGAGACCTTTAACTTGCGGGCTATGGTGTTTTGCACCGTAAATGATTTCCCCTCGTACGGGAATTTATCGGGTTACACTTGTAAAGGAGCAAAAGCGTGCCCTATTTGTGAAGATGATACGCAGGTACTGAGGTTGAAGAATTGTCAAAAGAATGTATTTATGGGGCACCGTAGGTTTCTTTCAATTAATCACCCATATCGTAAGAAGAAGAAGGCATTCAACGGGAAAGTTGAGCTTGGAGTGGCCCGTCGTCCATTAGATGGGAAGGGTGTCTTCGAGCGTGTTAAAAACCTTGACGTTGTGTTTGGAAAGTGTGCCACAGAAAGGCCGAAGAATATTTAGAAAAAGAGGTCCATATTTTGGAACCTACCTTACTGGGAACATTTAGAAGTGAGACATTGCATAGATGTCATGCATGTTGAAAAAAACATCTGCGACAGTTTGACTGCTTTATTATTGAACATTCCGAGGAAGACTAAAGATGGTATCAAAGTTCGAAAAGACATGGTAGAAATGGGAATACGACCCGAGCTTGCACCGCAGGAGAAAGGGAAGCGCACATACCTACCCCCCGCAATGTGCACAATGTCGAAGAAAGAGAAAACAAGCTTTTGTGAATGCCTCCGTAGTATTAAGGTCCCATCAGGGTATTCTTCGAATATTAAGAAGCTGGTGTCGATGAAGGACCTGAAACTGGTCGGTCTGAAATCTCACGACTGTCATGTTTTATTGACACATATGATTCCTGTTGCAATTAGGGGGGTTTTACCAAAGCCCGTTCGTCAAACCATTACGAAGCTTTGTTTTTTCTTCAATACAATAAATTCCAAAGTGATAGACCCTCTAATACTGGACTCTTTGGAGGTGGAAGTCGTCGCTACTCTTTGCCAACTTGAGATGTATTTTCTGCTATCTTTTTTCGATGTTATGGTTCACCTTGTTGTTCATCTAGTGAGAGAAATCAAGATATGTGGTCCTGTGTTTCTGCGGTATATGTATCCATTCGAGAGATACATGGGAATCTTGAAAAAATACGTAAGGAACCGACATCGACCCGAAGGTAGCATTGTAGAAGGATATTCCACAGAAGAGGTGATTGATTTTTGCACCAACTACATGACCGGTGTCTGTCCTATTGGCGTTCCAAAGTCTCGATATGAGGGAAGGCTCCAAGGAGTCGGGACAATTGGGTTGAAAGCCGTAGTTGCTGATAGAGATGAACTACAGAAGGCACATTTTTTGGTACTACAGCATATGACAGATGTTGCTCCCTATATAGATGAGCACATGACAATCCTTCAACAAGAGTACTACACGAGAAGTCAGAAGTGGCTTACCAACGAGCATAATCGTTCATTTGTAGGATGGCTGAGAGAAAGGGTGCAGTCACACCCCGATAGGGGGCCCGTAAATGAAATTGTTCGACTGCTGGGCGAAGGACCCCGAATTGTTGTTAGAACATTCCAAGGATACAAAATTAATGGATATACATTTTACACTAAATTCCAAAGTGATAAGAGCACGATGCAAAATAGTGGGGTGACGTTGGTGGCGACGTCTCAAGAATTCAGTAGATCCGGAGATTCCCGACCCGTAATAGCATCAAAGTCGTATTATGGCGTTATTGAGGAAATTTGGGAGCTCATTTACAGTCCTGACCTTAGCATTCCCTTGTTTCGGTGTCAATGGGTCGAAGACCGGGGTGTTAAAGTTGATAACGACGGGTTCACACTCGTTGATTTTAATAAAGTTGGGTATGTTGATGATCCGTTTATACTCGCCAAGCAAGCAACCCAAGTCTTTTATGTCACTGACCCGAGTGATAATAGGTGGAGCATCGTCCTATCTGGGAAAAGAAGAATTGTTGGGGTACAAAACGTCGTCGACGAAGAAGAGTATGACCAGTTCGACGAAATACCTCCATTTTGTACCGACGTGCAAACTGAGGTAGCCTCAATTGAACAACAAGACGAAGCAAACTATTTGCGATCCGACCACAATGAAGGAATATGGGCCGAATGTAATGTGAAATCAGTGAATAAAAAGAGAAAAAGAAAAAAAAGGCAGATGTATAATATTTATTTTGTTTAGAAAATAACTTTTTAATTATCTTGTTTGGAAACAACTTTTAAATAATATTCTAGTTAAAATATTTCTAATTCAAAACAATATTTGCAGTTAAAATATTAGTAAAATAATATTTGCAGTTAAAATATTAGTAAAATAATATTTGCAGTTAATACATTTCTATTAGGATTTGAAAATTAGTTGAAATATTAAATTTCAGTAAAAAAATATTGGCTTTTCAAACATTTCGAGTCCAAATAATACGTATACTTATTTATTATCACTTTTAAATAATATAAAAAATAACAAGTTAAACCACGCAATGTTGTCAATTACTTCACACACGGCCTTCACACACGGCCTTCTATTAACTAAAATCCACACAATAATGAGGAGAGCTACACGGATTTTTAATAAAGGTCCGTGTAAAAAGGTAATCAAACACGGATGTTAGAGTAAACGTCCGTGGGTGGTAAAGAGTTTAGGGTTTAATGGGGAAGGGGAGCTACACGGATTGTTAAAGGTAAAATCCGTGTAGAAAAATGGAAAAATTTGGTATAAAAGGCAATCTCCTCCCGGGCCCCGGCGCCGTTTTGATCAAGTCATTCTGATCAAAAGAAATTAAGAATTACTTGGAAAATAATTTTGTGCTATTCAGATATGGAAAATCCTAATCTTGCGGGAAATCACAATCCTCCAAAAAATCCGTGTATAATCCGACCATGTGGACGAGGTGATAAATGTCCTAATTTCTGCAGGAAGAATGGTCTCAAGACTAACATAATTCATTGGGAGGATGTACCCCCGCCACCTGTGATTGAAGTCTCTTCTCATTCAGAATCCGAATCGAATCCTGAGTCTTATGAAGGTGATTCGGATTCCGGTCCTGATGATCCTTACGGTCCACACGGTCAGTTTGATGATCCCAAAGTTTGGTTACGGTTGAGAAGAAGCAAGAGAGTATGGGAAAATGTAAACAAGAAAGGAGGCAAGCGAGCAAGATACTTCCCTGAAAAGAGAAAAAGGGGAGGCAATTAGTGAGAAAGAATAGTTTTTTAATTAGGGATAGAGACTTATATTGTTATATATTTTATGTTTTTGTTTTGGTACTAAGTGATGTATCCAGTAACTATTCCTATGTTATTAATTGTAATACCACGTACTGAAAATACTATATTAATTAAGGTACAATGAAAATTTATTTAGCAACCTTTCTTCCTTTCGTATTTAAATAGCTTAATTTAATAAGAATGCAAACTAGAAATCTTGAATATATTCTGATTGATATTCGTATACTTTAACATACATATATAAGTTGACATTTAATTTAAAAACGAATTGATTTGGCGTACAGACGGCAGTGAGAACCTCATTCTAATTTGAATTAATGACTCCCATAAAATAACCACCCTATAACTGTGAATAGCGCCTATTCCCTCTGAGTTATCAAGTTCTCCCATTATAAATAACTACTTGCATAATTAAATAACCCCTCTGTTCCGTACACTCTCTTTGCTAAATTTTCACAGAAGATTAAAGAAAGAGAGAAAAGGTTAGATATCTATACTTTATAATTTCTTTCATTCATAATTAATTTTAATGTTCAATTATTGCTAAATTGATTAGACAATCTCTTATACTCACCGATTGAAGATGTCATTCCTCTATTTTTTATCTTATTTATATAATCTTTATATTATATTTATCTATTTGATTAGAATTTCTGAGAAGTCTTATCATTTCTGAAAAGTAATGATTTCCTCTATTTTATTTTCTGATATAATCGTTAGATCATATTTAGTTGATAAAATTTCTGAGAGTTATATAATTTCTGAAATTGTTTATTTATTAGGATATATTAATTATTTGATAAAATCTGTTAATAATTGGTGGAAATTAGTATTTATTTCAATGGTCAATAGTTCCTGAAATTTCATAATTAAATTGCATAGTTTCAACTATTTCTTAAATGATAAGTATATCTTAAAACCGTATATTATGTGGATGTCAGAATTGTCAGTAGATTAATTAAATGATAATAATATTTCATAGATTAATTTCTCTTAGACTTCCACCGAAGTGCACCAAAAATTCTTGATTTGCATCTATTTATTTATTTTTATGGTAATTTTTCACCGATAACCCTGAGTTTTTATTCACCGATAACTCTAAAGTTATTTTTATTTCAAAGAATTATATTATAAAAACTTATCAATAATTTAATCCTATTCCTCATGAAATACCATTTCCATTATAATTGTCAATTAACAAATATGTTTTTGTTTAAATCGTATCAATGATATTCGGATTTTGTACTTAATCAAAATTAGTTTAGCAACAGACTTGTCTAAATAAAAACATGTATAAATATTAATTTAGAAACCATGTTACATGGTTTAGGTCTGAGTTCTGAAGTAAGGAGTAACGTAGTGGCAAGAGTAAACTTCCCCACAACAACATGTACGGGCTTCCTGGGCTTTTTGTAAAACTAATTACTTATTTCTTTGTGTGCATTTTAATTTACTTACAGAATTGTGCATTTTGATTCGAACAACCTCTTTGACTTTGTTTAGAGAATAAAGAATAAGATTTTTTCGTTTGAAACATATGACATGAATGAAATATATCGATTGAGTATAATAATAGAATAAGAAATTGAATGATCACCGTGAGTTGAATGAATGGAAAGGCCGATACGCGGGGGCTGCTAGTCGCGATCGGGACCGGCATGCGGGGGCTGCTAGTCGCAGTCGGGTTCGATATTGGAAAGGCCGATACGCGGGGGCTGCCAGTCGCGATCGGGACCGGCATGCGGGGACTGCTAGTTGCAGCCGGGTTCAATATTGGAAAGGCCGATACACGGGGACTGCTAGTCGTGGTCGGGACCGATATGCGGGGAATGCTAGTCGCAGTCGGGTTTGATGTTTGAAAGGCCGATATGGGGGGACTGTTAGTCCCGGTCAGGACCGGCATGCGGGGAATGCTAGTCGCAGTCGGGTTTGAGATATAATGCATCACAAGCAAAGTGATGGTCAATGTTTAATAAGATTTTAAAGTAACAAGTGCTTACATGAATGATAGGTCATTGCATGATAGGATAATATAGATTGCATTTTGGTTATTGAATAAATAAAGTTGTTTAATTAGTATGATCAAAAGGGAAGATTTTACAAATCCCCGGGCTGGAACTAAATCCCGTACTGAGAGAATGTTCGAGTCTCTCACCCGTTCTACTTTTATGTGGGTTCCAGGTAATGAAGATGAAGGTACTGAGCAAGGTCGTGAGTGAGCTAAGGCGGGAAGATTTTGAAAGGAATAATATGTCACTTGTTGATTTAGTCTCTATTTTAAATAACTGATACATTGAACAAGCATGGAAGTGGTCGTTTTACTAGCCGTGTTTGTCATGATCGTTTGTAGAACTCTTTTGCTTATGAAATAACTGTGGCATTTATTGTATTGTTATTGATAATGTATGTGATGGGAATACGCCTTACGTAGAAATACGTGGCGGGTTGTCTCGGGGTGTGACATTAATATATGAAGTATTTTTATTTTTTATTCTCTTGAACTCTATTTTATTTAACCTTTTTTGTGCTATTCACATTTTTGAACATTTACACATTCCAAATTTGAATTTATGATGCATGTAAATAAGTTAAACAAAGCTTGTCTTAAAAATTTATCAAACTTGGAAAAGTCCATTTGAGGACAGACAAGTATTAGTATTTGGTTTTAAATATTAGTTCAAATATCAAATATTAATAAAAAATATTTATATTTCAAACATTTCTAGGTCAAATATCAAATATTAGTTCAAAATAATACATATAATAATTCATTATCACTTCAAATAATACAAAAAATAAGAAGTAAATTCACTTATATTTTTAATTACTTTCTGCACGGACTTTTTTTAATAATACATGTAGAAGGGTCTTTCTACACGGACGTTCAACGTAAAAGTCCGTGTAGCTCTCCTTCATTCTACACGGTTGTTAGGTTAATATCCGTGTAGAAAGAGGGTTACAATATAATAAATGACTTGGCTCGCGCCGCTTCGAGTCCTTTGCCAATTTCACCTATCTATTTCTCGAAGGCCGAGTACTCTCGTTGCGATTTCTCCAAATGCTCAACCTTCCTCTCCAACTCAGATTGAAGAACTTCTCCCGGGAGGCTGCATGTGCCTGTTCTGCCTTCAGAGGAGGGAGAAATCTGAGTTGGGAGAGGAAGGTCGAGCATTTGGAGAAATCGCTTGCTATGGAGTTGTATTTCTAAAAAGAAAATGATCCCTATGAAGGTTTGGTACAGGAACTCAATGCTCAATTGCAGGTTTTCAAATATCTCGGATGCAAGTTGCAAAGAGTTTAGGGTTTAGATCTCTAGAAGGGTGCTACACGGTCTTTTAAATAAAAGTCCGTGTAGAAAGGGTAAGAGACACGGATGTTAAAATTAAAAAGGGGAGGCAATTAGTGAGAAAGAATAGTTTTTTAATTAGGGATAGATACTTATGTTTGTTATATATTTTATGTTTTTGTTTTGGTATTAAGTGATGATGTATCCAGTAACTATCCCTATGTTGAAATTAATATATGAAGTATTTTTATTTTTTGTGCTCTTGAACTCTATATTATTTAATTTCCAGTTACAAATTAAAACTTGAGAGTAGGTCCGATGAGCATCGGACCTACTCTGCTTACGATGGGCTTAATCACCGTCTATTTGCTTTATAGGTCGTGCGGAATAATTTAAAATTCGTTCGTATCTGTTTCAGTTTCCTTGCGCACATATCTTAAATTAGATCGGACGGTCATCATCGTTGAACATAAAAGTAGGTCCGGTGGGCATCGGACCTACTCCCTTCTCTTTAACTGAACATCTGTGTAGAAATGCAAAGCGAGCTACACGGACGTTTAATTAAAAGTCCGTGTAGAAAGGTATCGTACACGGATATTTAATTAAAAATCCGTGTAAAAGGTGAGGGAAAGTGAGGCGGGGAAAAGCCAACCTAGGCGAAAATTTTCGTAAAATTTGTTTTGAATTTTTGGGAGTCCCATCAGGGAGCTAAAGGAGGGAAATTTGAAAAAAAATTATCCACAGAGAGGAGGGATAGAAGGGCTTTCATAAACTCAAAGGTGACGTAATATATGTGGTTATATCCGACCGTCTAATCATTATGATGCACAAATATTAAAGGATCTTGTGCATCATCTAGAACCAGATCTAAACAGAAATATTATGTTACCTCAGAGAGGGCGGAAAATCTACCCACCACCTCCTAAATGAAGACATCAGGACCGTTCTTCGTTTATCGGACGGTCAACAAAGCTTGATATTTACTAATCACCTAATACATGTACAGCAGTACATACGAAAATAATTCAAAAAATATATTTTTATTTTGTTTACATCTTATATGGCCAAATAATACTTATACATATTATTTTTATAAACTTTCATCATTGTATGTCCCTTCAAATTGTAAAAATATTTTTGGACCGTTCATTTTCAAGCGGAAAATCAACGGTCGATCTGCAACGAAATCATTCCATATCTGTTTTAAAATTATCAAGGGAGAACATTGAATGTAACCAACATAAAAGTTTGGAAAATTTACTATGTATGAGGTTTGATCCAGCACGAAGTGTTTGTGGCCATCCGATACTTCAATCTTCAATGAACTAGATAGATGGGTAAATAAAAATAATTTTTGATCAAACTTTCACAGAAGACAATAAATGCAATGCTCTTTGATTTGAACGGTCCCGGTCAATCAACGGACTAACTATTTTTGTGCGTCTTCACAATCTCACAAGGCAAGAGTTTATGTTTCATGAAACATAAACTCTTGCCTTGTGAGATTGTGAAGACGCACAAAAATAGTTAGTCCGTTGATTGATCGGGACCGTTCAAATCAAAGATTACAGCCTTTAATCAAGTGCAGCAAATTTTGATGGAATTTTAACTTCATTTACCCATCCATCAAGCTGTATTATCTGAGATCTTTGAATTTTAACTTGTATTATCACAAAAATCACTCTAAAAAACCGGGAGGAGCTTGGGTCTGATGCCCATCGGACCTACTTTCATGTTCAACGATGATGATTGTCCGATATAATTTAAGATATGCGCGCACGGAAACTGAAACAGATACGATCAAATTTTAAACGATTCCGCACGAATTTTAAAGCAAATAGACGGTGATTAAACCCATCGCAAGCAAATACGAACGAATCAGATAAACTTTTTTTCAATGATGATGACCTACTTTTAATATGTTATGTACGAGAGCAGCTTGTGTCCGATGCCCATTGGACCCAAAGTGAGTTCGATGGGCTCTACCACCGTCCGATCTATCTCAAGATCCGTGCGCACATAAATTAAAGATGGCGCGAAAGTTCTGGCGGGAATCAATCGTTATGTACGTATTTTTTTGGGGAGCAGCTTGGGTCCGATGCCCATCGGACTCAAAGTGGGTTCACGCCAGAACTTTCACGCCCAGCAGCTTGGGTCCGATGCCCATCTGTTTTACGATTGATTCCCGCCAGAACTTTCGTGCCATCTTTAATTTACGTGCGCACGGATCTTGAGATAGATCGGACGGTGGTAGAGCCCATCGAACTCACTTTGGGTCCAATGGGCATCGGACACAAGCTGCTCTCGTACATAACATATTAAAAGTAGGTCATCATCGTTGAAAAAAAGTTTATCTGATTCGTTCGTATTTGCTTGCGATGGGTTTAATCACCGTCTATTTGCTTTAAAATTCGTGGGGAATCGTTTAAAATTCGATCGTATCTGTTTCAGTTTCCGTGCGTGCATATCTTAAATTACATCAGACAGTCATCATCGTTGAACATGAAAGTAGGTCCGATGGGCATCGGACCTACTCCGTTCTCTTTAATTGAACATCCGTGTAGAAATGCTATGCGAGCTAGACGGACCTTTAATTAAACGTCCGTATAGAAAGGTATTCTTACACGGACGTTTAATTAAACATCCGTGTAAAAAGGTTTTTAATTTGCAATTCCCAGAAATTATTCTATGTTAAAGCTAGCTTTTGTAATTATTTTGTAAAGTCCCCATAAATTATTTATTCTTCATATCAGGTAAGTGTTAATTTATGTTTTCAAATCAGATTATTTAGACAGCATTAAGTATTTTACTTAGAATCAAAGTTTTAAATATTAAAGGTTTTTAAGTAATAACCTTTGTAGTGCTTATATATTGTTGCATGTTGTTGTTTTGTGCTGCTAATTCATATCTATAAAAGTATTTATTTAGATAGCATGAAGTATTTAACAAAAAAGAAACAGTGTAAAAAAAAATTATTGATTAAAGAACAAAATATATTACATAAAAAAGGATCCCCATACATCGTACCAAAAGAAAGGATCCTCATACATGTACCACAAATTTAAAGAAAAACTACAAAATAACTACAAAGCAAACAAAAAAAAAATAACTTAATTAAACTAGTTAGATGGTGGTGGCTGCCTTGGCCTTGTAATCCAAGGGAAGAATGGTCTGGCTGCATTGCCCCTACTTACGTAGGGCTTTGGTGGTGAGTGCCCCCTTGGGCTTCGCCGTGGCACACTTGAGTGGGGCCATGGCCATGTCCTCTTCACGTAGGGAGGAGGCATTTCGAAGCCGGGAGGGACTGCGGGACCTTCGGCAGGGACTTCGGTAGGGTTTGAGGGGGGCCGTGGCCCTGGCACATTTGGTGGTGGGTGCCCCCTTGGGCTTCGCCGTGGCACATTTGAGGGGGGCGGTGTCAAGGCCATTTGAACATTCCAAATCTCAATCGGGGTTTTCAGATTATATAGAATTTTGAAGAGTCGTTTCGTCTTCTCCTTAGAAATAATAAAAAGGCAACTTTTCGAATTCCGTCGTGGAATTGTTCAAATTAAACAAAACTTAAATAAATAATCTGATTTTTATACTTTTGTCATGAACGTTTAATTACATGTCCGTGTATAATTGTAAAAAGACACAGACGTTTAATTAAACGGCCGTGTCGAAAGGTATTCGTGCACGAGTGTCGTTACAATGTCCGAAAAGGTATAGACACGGATGTTAAAATCAAGTACGTGTCGAAAGGGTCTTTCTACACGGACTTTCACATTAAAGTCCGTGTAGCTCTCCCTCATTCTACACGGTTGTTAAGTTAATATCCGTGTCGAGAGAGTCTTTCTACACGGATATTTTATAAAAATTCCGTGTAGATCTTGTACTTCCTCTCTACACAGAGTTTAGATCAAATGTCCGTGTATAAAGGTGTTCCAACACAAATGAATTAAGTGAATTGTCCGTGTAGAACTAGGGTTACAATACATATTACGCGCCTGCTCTTCCAAATTTTTCATAACTTAGCTCGCGCCTTCAATTCTTTTCCAAACATTTCGAAACTTAGCTCTCGCCGCTTCGAGTCCTTCTTCCCCACCTCACCTCGATTTTGTCGCCTCTCCTGTCCAACCAACTCTCCGGTCCGACAACCTACCTCTTCTTTCTCGGGGAAACGCTCAACACCTCCATTGCGAAGAAATTTTGGTATAAAAGTTTTGGTATTTACTGCATGTATTTACTGTATTTACTTTGGTATTTACTGAAAAAGTTCTATTTTTTTTATAGAACCATGTCGATTGAGAATGAGCACGTAGATATGATGGAAGAAGGCGAGCACCAAGCTGCTGCCCAATCAGGTTCGGCCAAAAGGAAAAGAGGTCCGACAATGTGCGCGTCCACGTCCGAGGCAAAGCAACTGGACATCGAGTTCAGTAAAAATGGGTGTGCGAAGGGTACACGATCGGCTGAGTACAAAAATTATGCGTGCACCACGGTGAAGCAAAAGGTAGACATCCTGGTAGAGAGATGGGATCACTTTTCGAAAGACCAAAAGAACGAGTGGTGGAACATTGTGAAGGTGAAGTACCTAACCAGTTAACATCTTTTTTTTAATTGTACATGAACTTAAATGCAGTAATTTGGGTGTCAATGCAGGCTCAGTGGAACATCCTGGATGACATCCCGGAGGTGGTCAAGGATAAGACTTTGAAGATAATGAATGAAGCTTGGAAGCAATTCAAAAGCACGCTGAGTACGGATTGGATGGATCAAGGTAAAAGCCCGGTAGGCTACTATACTTGGCTGACTCAAGAGAAGTGGGAGAAGTTTGTGGAGATGAAGAGCACGGACGAGTTCAAGGTATGTAAATTCAGCAAAATTACCTTTTTTTCCTTTATCGATTTGAATTATGTTGGTAAATGGTGTCCGAAATAGACACCCTGTTGCTGTTGTTCCAATCATATATAAATGTGAAATGATGTTTATTTTGAATAACTGAATTAATATGAAGTTGAAATGGTGTTCCACTCACAACTTGTAATTTTTTTGTTTGCTTTTTAATTGGTTTGTTTACTTTTTAATAAATGGAAAATAGTAGCTAGGCTAATTTTTTTACTTAATTTGATGTGTGAAGAAAAAAAGGGAGGAGGGCAGGAGGATCGTTGCAATGAACAAGTATCCGCACAAGTTGGGGTCGGGTGGTTACCAGGGTAAAAGGGAGGAGTGGGCTAAAATACTGGAGTTGAACAAAGACGTTGACTCACCCGTGGTTAGGATAAAAAATACTAGGGCCCAAAATTGGACGTTGGCAAGGTCCGAGTTAACCACTGACGGGAGGATAGTACTACATCCCACGTTGCGACCCGTGGCTCAGAGAATGGTAAGAGTCGTTCGTTAGAACTATGTGTAATTCAAGCGTGTTAAAAACTGTGTACATCACTAATTCTTTTGCTATAACTAATTTTTCTATTCACAGTTGGAGGTGGAGGAGGAGGTCAATTCCGGTGCCAGGTCGGTCGAAAGGCAAGATGACTCCTTGTCCATAGCGCTCGGGAATCCAGAACACCCTGGTCGAGTAAGGGGCGTAGGTGCCTACAGGGGCTGGAAGGACGTATTCAATGGACCAAAACCTCGAAGGAAATCTCGTGCGAAAGTGAACAAAGACGAGATAGTTGCGCAGATACGCAAGGAGGTGAGCGCTGAGTACGACACAAAGATGGAGGAGTTGGAAACAAGGTTGCGTGCCGATTTTACAGCTATGGCGCAGCCAGCAGAGCAAGCACCTCCCACCCCGATGGGAGTTCAGCGAAGTAGTCAGGCATCCGGGACGTTCGGATACGATTTGGATCATCTAAAGGTAATCACTACTTGTTCGTATTCTAAAGGCAATTACTACTTGTTGGACAATATTTCAATTTAAAAATAACTACTTGCATGAAATTGCAGGACGCCACAGCATGCGAACTCGTGCTGTGGCTCGGGAGTAAGCCTCTGATTGTTGCTAAGGGCATGGTACATCCAGCAGCCGACAAAGTGCACAATGAGCAGCTACTTCCCGGCCATGCCGCCGTACAGATTGACAATGTCATGGAGGGATGGGAGCGCGTACCTCTTCCTGTCCAAATAATTGAGAACGGCATGCTCTATGTTGAAGATGCCCGGCTGTCATTCGTGCAATGGCCCAAGAATCAGATTATTTTGGATCAGGTAATGCATAAATAGTCAAGTTATTTTGTTACATTCGAAGCACTTCCTTTTCAAATACTTGAAAAAGGTAAAAAATTTCGATACAGACAGTAGGAGATGATGGTAGTCGCACGGAGGGCGTGATGTCACCGGTAATGAGGGACGAAGCAGAAGGACCTTCCCAAACAGTTGCTGACCATGCTGCCGGATCAGCAGTTGCTGACCATGCTGCCGGACCAGCAGTTGCTGACCATGCTGCCGGACCAGCAGTTGCTGACCATGCTGCCGGACCAGCAGTTGCTGACCCTACTGCCCAACCAGCAGGCCATGACCCTATGGCCGGACCAGTAGTTGCTGACCCTACTGCCGGACCAGCAGGCCATGACCCTCCTGTCCAACCAGCAGGACCTCCACCTCGTCTGCTCACCGAGGAAGAATACAAGCTCCTTCCCGAAAAGGATTTGCGGGATCTCCACGACCGCTTGATGGCGGCACCCAAGGACATGACGGAAGTCGTCATACCTGTCCCTCCGGGGATATTTCTACACGATGGCTCGGTTGTACTGCTGTCGTTCACCGACTTCAAGGACTTTCTACATGCCTCGGGGTCCAATAAATGGCTCTCCGTGGGGCACATCACCATTTTCCTCATGTTAGTGACCAAAAATTGTTTATATCATGTGTATAGCACTGAAGAATATATTCTAATGTCATATGATAATTTTTCAGGAGGCTAATCAATAGTACTCACTTTAAGGGCAAACAGAACTTGTGTGCTTTTCTGGACCCCAGCGTACTTAGTGGGTCGAAAGTGAAAAATGCTCCGAAGGTGGCTATGGATTACCTGTGTGGCGCGATGCTCCAAGCTACTAAGGCGAAGAAGAGATTTCTTCTCTTGCCATACCACCAGATGTTAGTTCTAACCTTGTGATTAAATATATAAATAATTGAAATCACACCATCAAGTCAAGCAAACACGTGTCTCACTATTATATATGCCAAAATATCTGGGTACTGTATGCTAAGATCCTATAATTCTTCTCCTCCCACAGGGGACACTGGTGTTTGATCATCATTGTGCCTTGCCTGAGTGCGGTTTACGTCATGGATTCTTTGCAGCCCAAAGAAAAGATCGGATTTAGCACGTGCAAAGCAATCTTCCCGTATGTGCAAAAGTAAGCAATAATCTTTCACTATGTTTGATTTTTTCCCAATTATAACAAATTGTGGAATTGCTAATTAGAGTCACTCCATTTTGTAAGGGCTTTTGCTGCATACGTTACACAAGGAGGATTGCGCAGCAAGGACAAGAAACTGGGAAATAGGTTGACTTGGAGGTGGTGGCCGGTGAGCACAACACAATTCTATAATTTCATATTTTGTTCAAAAAATTATTGTCATTCTAACATAGGCCGCTAAATGTAAATTTTAGAGCCCGCAACAGAAGGCGGGTTGGGAATGCGGATATTACATGATGATTTCCATGTTTATCTTTGTCGAAAAAATACAATTCACATTTCCAGATGTGGTATGTAATTCATATTAATTGTGCCTATATAATAGCAATTGATATTTTCATATTATGCTTACTTATAATTCTCATTTCATTAAATTAGCAATTGATATTTGCGACTGTCTTGCATCTACCTTTTATTGTTACTAACTAATACCAAATTATAATTGTAGCAACCATCAAAGCAAACTGAGTACAGCAAGGAGCAGATCGACTTTGTAAGATGTAGCTGGGCAAGATGGTTTCTATCTGAATATTGTAATGCTGAACATGGATTTGTATAACAATTTGGTGTATATATGAATTTAGCAAGCATAATTTAATGTCAAATTATCTGGAAAACTGGCTAGCAAAACAGAATGGTATATGAATTTTGTAGGAAAACTGGCTAGCAAATTAAACTGGAGGCTAGCCCAGAAATGAAAAAAATCAAGAAAAAAAAATGGGACAATTCTACACGGATATTAAACGAAAGCCCGTGTAGAACGAGTTGAGTGAGCAATGATTATTTTATATTTGTCCGTGTATAGTTACGATACCTACACGGATGTGAATTATAAGTCCGTGTCAAAGCAAACGCTACTTTAAACAAAAGCCCGTGTATGTGCACAGAGAGCTACACGGATGCTTTTATATAGTCCGTGTATGGTAGTTAAGAGAACTTCACGGATATGAAACTAAACGTCCGTGATAAAACACAGTAATTCCACACCGTTGTTAAACAAACAACCGTGTAGAAATGAGTACAGATATTCTTTTATACAGTCCGTGTATGATAGTTAAGAATGCTTCACGGATATGAAGTTAAAAGTCCGTGTAGAAAACAATAATTGACACCGTTATTTAACAAAAACCTGTGTAGATTGTTTTCGGTGTCTACACAGATTATTTTATATTTGTCCGTGTACGATAGTTATGACAGGACACGGATATGAAACGTCCGTGTAGCTAGAGTAATTCGACACGGTTGTTCTGACCAATGTCCGTGTAGAACGAGTTCGGAGATACAAGGATTATTTTATTTTTTATTGATTTGTTAAGAGAGGGACACGGATATACAACTAAATGTCCGTGTAGATAAAGTAACCGACACAGACATTTAGTTGCATTGTCCATGAATAAAGAGTAGTCGTACACGGTCGTTTACGTAATATCCATTTTGCTCGGTTATATGGAGAGCGCCACAGGCAGGTGTATGTTCACGGCTGTTTATTTGGTAATCCATGTAGAAAGCGTTAGATATACACGGGTAAATATCCGTGTCTATAGAGGGTACCTTTTATACACCCTCAACTCATACACGGCAGGAAAATCCGTGTTGCTCTTCCGGTAATGTCCGTCTGCAATCTCTTTTTCTGTAGTAGTGCTCGTTAGGGAATTAATCATGTAAGAATCAACAAAATATGAAGAATTAGAAGAATCAACAGAATCTGAGGAATCACAAGAATCAGAAGAATCAACAAAATAGTAGCACAGATCAAACTACTTAACAAAGTAAAAAATTAACAATATATTATAAAACAAAACAAAATTGAAGTGAGGAGAGGCTAAATCTTATTTCTGTATTATATCACCATCTATCTATCAACATCAACCACTTACAAAACCTCTATTTATAGGCTAGAGAAAGCAAATGAAAAGCCATACAATTAACAAGATAGTTAATACAAAATTAAATCTAATAGAAAGTGGATGAGGTGGAGAAGGTGAAATGTCTACTATTTAATATTTCATAACACTCCCCCTTAGATATTTTACCTTATATTATACACTATTAATATTGTACTGCAGGACAAATTTAATTTGGTACTTCAGGACCAATTTGAATTAACTGATACTGCTGAATTAGTTATGCTGCCTCATTAAAAACCTTACTAAGAAAAATCCAATGGGACAAAACTTAGTGAAGGGAAAAAGAGTGCAGCGTGTATAATACTCCCCCTTATTTTAACGTATATCTTTTAAACGACGGATGCCGATCTTCTGTGAAAGTTGCTCAAAAACTTTTCTTGGCAATGATTTTGTGAATAGGTCTGCCAAATTATCGCTTGATCTGATTTGACAAATATCTATCAAGCCATCCTTTTGTAGATCATGAGTTGAAAAGAATTTTGGCGAGATGTGCTTGGTTCTGTCACCTTTAATATACCCTTCTTTGATTTGAGCAATACATGCTGTATTATCTTCATATAGTACTGTCGGACTTCCTTTGATTGACTCGAGGCCGCATTCCTCCTGGATGTGTTAGATCATTGATCTTAACCAGACACATTCTCGACCAGCATCGTATAGAGCAATTAATTCGGCATGATTGTTTTAGTCCGTATAAAGATCTTCTTAATTTTATAGAGTACATTTCTCTAGGTATTGATTTATATGCTTCAGGCATTTTCAATCCTTCGGAAATTTTCATGTATATGTCACTATCAAGTGAACCATATAAATATGCTGTTACGACATCCATAAGTTGTATTTTTAGATTTTCTGTAACTGTGAGACTTATTAGAAACCTGAGAGTTATCGCATCCACTACAGGTGAATACGTCTCTTCATAATCGACTCCAGGTATTTGTGTAAAGCCTTGTGCCACTAGCCTTGCTTTATATCTCACAATCTCATTTTTTTCATTCCTTTTTATTGTAAATACTCATTTGTAACCTACAGGGTTAACATCTTTAGGGGTTAAGACTACATGTCCAAAAATATTGTGCTTTTCAAGCGAATCTAATTCAGCCTTCAGGGCATCTTTCCATTTTGGCCAATCATTTATGTGCATACACTCTTCAGGAGTTTTTGGCACATAATCTTCCTCATTTAGCACATCAATTGCTATAGCATATGCAAAAATTTCATCAGCACATGTTTCATTTCGGTTCCATATTGTACCATTCTGTACATAGTTTATTGAGATCTCATAATCACTAGGTACCTGAGTTTCTTCTGGAACTTCATCAACCTCTTCTGGGGTTTTATCAATCTCTTCTTGGATTTTATTAATCTCTTCCTGGATTTTATTAATGTCTTCTGGAATTTTATTAATCTCTTCTGGAGTTGCACCAATTGCTTTATTCTGCTCTTTCTTTTGTCGTGGATTTTTATCTTTGGAACCAATTGGTTTTCCACGTTTTCTCTGTATAGTAACCTCTGCTGGGATTATATCAATTCGAGCAGTTGCATTTAAGGCTGGTACATGTGATTTAGTCACTTTTTTTGTATCTGTAAATGCATCTGGTAACTCATTTGTTATTCTTTGCAAATGTATAATCTTTTGAACTTCTGATTCACATTGACCACTTCGGGGATCAAGACAAGATATTGAGGATACATTCCAAGTTACTTCTTGTTTTACCAGCTTTTCTTTTTCTCTTTCTAAGATTGGAAATATTGTCTCATCAAATTGGCAGTCAACAAAACGTGCTGTAAAAACGTCTCCAGTTAATGGTTCTAAATATTTAATAATTGATGGAGAGTTAAAACCAATATAAATTCTCAATCTTCTTTGTGGTCCCATTTTTGTACGTTGTGGTGGAGAAATTGGAACATACACAACACAACCAAAAATTTTAAGATGGGACAAGTTTGGTTCTCTTCCAGAGACCAATTGTAATGGAGAAAATTTATGATATGCAGTTGGTCTTAATCTAATAAGTGCAGCAGCATGTAAAATGGCATGTCCCCATGCAGAAGATAGTAGATTACATTTCATAAGTAATGGTCTAGCAATCAGTTGCAATCTTTTAATTAATAATTCAGCTAAACCATTTTGTGTATGTACATGAGCCACTGGATGTTCTACCTTAATCTCAATTGACATACAATAATCATTAAATGTTTGGGATGTAAACTCTCCTGCATTATCAAGCCGGATACTCTTAATTTGATAATCTGAAAAATTTGCTCTCAATTGGATTATTTGTGCTAATAGCCTAGCAAATGCAACATTTCTTGTGGCTAATAGGCAAACATGTGACCATCGAGTTGATGGATCAATTAAAACCATATAATATCTAAATGGTCCATATGGAGGAGAAATAGGCCATAAATATCTCCTTAAATTCTTTTCAAAAATGAAGGAGATTCATTTTCAATTTAATTTTTATATGGCCTAATTATCAGTTTTCCAAGAGAACATGCTGCACATGATAAATCTTTTGATAAAATTATTTTCAGGTCATTTAGGGGATGCCCATTTGCACTTTCAATTATTCTCCTCATCATAATGTTTCCTGGATGACCTAATCTGTCATGCCACAGAGTGAACATCTTTGTGTCAAGTAACTTCTGGTTACTTACCATATTTGATTCTATTGGATTAATGTTCGTACAATATAATCCAGAGGATAAAGCTTCCAGCTTTTCCAATATGATCTTCTGGCCATATTCAATAGATGTAATTTGGAGATACTCAATATTATTTTCAATCATGGTTTCAAGATGATAACCATTACGTCGAATATCTTTAAAACTTAGTAAATTTCTTCTGGATTTACTAGAGTATAATGCATTATTTATAATTAATTTTGTTCCTTCAGGTAACAAGATACAAGCTCTTCCGGAGCCCTCAATTAAATTACTTATACCAGAAATTGTATTAACATGTGTCTTTGCAGAAGACAATAGAGAAAAATATTTCTTACTTTTTAATATGGTATTTGTTGTTCCGCTGTCTACTAGACATGGATCTTCTTTACTTACCATTGCGTCAGTCATTTTCCTTTAAAATAAAAGAATGCAAGAATAAATTAAAATAAAAATAAACTACCTTTATTCATTAATTTTATTTGCATACAATATAAAAATTAAAATGTAAACTAAACTTTTATAAACATAAACTTCTACATTATATTTTCTCCCTTAGTAAAGTGTCTATTTCTTTATCCACATTATGAAAGAAATATGATACATCAAAATCTGTATCTATATGGCATTCATATTCGGGGTCATTTTAGTTTCCACATTTTTTTTTTTTTAATTGAGGCTTGATAAAGCCCTACAAAATGCTTGGGCGTATGACAGGTACGCAATCAATGATTTGTCATCCCACATCTGTAACAAACATCTTCAGGATGTTTTCCTTTCTCATTTTTTATTAATACGTATTTATAACAAAATACAACTTCAGGTTACTAATACCATAACTTCGAGTTATGATAAATGAAAAAGGAGATAAATTCAAACTTTGTGAGATTTGTCATATGTACTACAAAATAGATACGTATTAATAATTTCAGATTATTAATATCATAACTTCAGGTTATTAATGTCATAACTTCAGGTTATTAATACCATAACTTCAGGTTATTAATGCCATAACTTCAGGTTATTAATATTATAACTTAAGGTTGTGAAAAGGGAGATGAATAAATATAAATAAAAGAATATGTAAATTGCATAAATAAATAAATAAATTTAAATGTATTAATAACTTCAGGTTAATATTATATAACTTTAGGTTATAATAAAATACTTATTTAATAACTTCTGGTTATTAAATTGCTTGACTGCGCTATGTAAAATTTAATTTGAAATAACTTCAGGTTATATTTTCATCCAATGACCTATAATAACTTCTAGTTATTATATTGATTTTATATGAAAATTTCTAATAAAACTTCAGGTTTTAATTGGGAATAACTTCAGGTTATTATTCATCCAGTGGCCTATAATAACTGCTGGTTATTATATTAATTTTATATTAAAATTTCAAATAGAACTTCAGGTTCTAAATAACTTTAGGTTATTATTCTATTCGAGTAATACAAACTTCAGGTTCTTGATAAATTTTTAGTTTCAATAATAACTTCTGGTTATTATTCCATCATTCACTTCAAGGAATGATTCTTATAAACTAAAACAAATATAATAAAAAAATTCAATTGAAATTTAAATTAATGAAAGATATAATAATCAATCATATAAATTACTTACATAATTACTTTGCAACTTCTTCCGAGCAATTCGTGCTGATAACGTGTTATAAAACAAAACAAAATTGAAGTGAGGAGAGGCTATAAATCTTATTTCTGTATTATATCACCATCTATCTATCTATCAACATCAACCACTTACAAAACCTCAATTTATAGGCTAGAGAAAGCAAATGAAAAGCCGTACAATTAATAAGATAGTTAATACAAAATTAAATCTAATAGAAAGTGGATGAGGTGGAGAAGGTGAAATGTCTACTATTTAATATTTCATAACACAATAGACAATAGTCAATGTTCTTTGTGTGAAAGGTTGTAAGCTTAAAATCTTGATAGGTGATTTTTAGTGAATATTTAAATTAAAAATCTTGACCCACATTTTTACTGTTAAAAATAAAGAAATTAGTATGTACTTAAGCTTATCAAGCTGTGTTGAACTTCAAATGTATTAGACCGATATTTTTATTAATACCCCAAAAAAAACAAATTATCAAATCTGCCCCCACCCCAAACTTATTTTTAAATCTACCCCAACCGCCCGCCTGCTGGGCGGTCCAGTTTCCTAGCTGACCGCCCAGCAGTTGGGCGGTCCATTAATGTTTTTTTAAGAGACAATATGAATATCAAGATGCTGAATTATTAACGCTAAAAATTCGGATTTTTTTTTTAAATATTAGTTAGATTACTTCTTTTAAGCATATTTATACTAAAATACGCTAAATTACTTGGAATTATGTTAAATTACGTTGAATTACACTAAATTACACTAAATAACAATAACTTCACTAATTATACTAAAATACGGTAAATTACGCTAAACTATGCAAAATTACTCTAAAGTAGACCGATTATGTGCCATCTTTCATGAATCATAAAAAATAGTAAAAAAATTCCAAAAATAGTAAAAATTGGTATTCTACAATTTCATTATATAACTAATTTACTGAACTACTTGGATTGAATAATAGAAATGAAAATCTTAATCGGAAACTTCAACTCAAGTTTTGAGGGTCTTCCCTTTGTTTTTGGCGATTTTGAATTTTTTAATCTAGCATCACGGGCACAGACGTATGCGCATTTTCGTAAGCTTTCCGAAAAGTGGTCATTTGCTGAAATCGGACACTCGAGCGCCGTTTTATGACTGTTTGAAGTTTCGCCGTCGTTTTTCGCCTTTTCAGTGAAGATATCGTCCCTCTTCATATGTAATTTAGCATAATTTACCGTATTTTAGCGTAATGTAATGTAACTTAGTGTAATTTAACTTAATATAGTGTAACTCAACGTAATTTAATATAATTCCAAGTAATTTAGCGTATTTTAGTATAAATATGCTTAAAAGAAGTAATCTAACTAATATTTAAAAAAAAATTCAAATTTTTAGCGTTAAGAATTCAGCATCTTGATATTCATATTATCTCTAAAAAAAAAAATTCACTAGCGGACCGCCCAGCTGCTGGGCGGTCAGCTATGGAAACTGGACCGCCCAACAGCTGGGCGGTCAGCTATGCATAGTGGACCGCCCAGACAGTGGGCGGTCAGCTATGGAAACTGGACCGCCCAGCAGGCGGGCGGTTGGAGTAGATTTAAAAATAAGTTTGGGGTGGAGGCAGATTTGATAATTTGTTTTTTTTTTGGGGTATTAATAAAATTATCGGTGTATTAGATCTGGACTTCAAGCAGCGAATGTAAACGGTGAAAAGCAATATACTTGCCAACTGATGTATTTAATTATATGCTAAGTTTCTTCATTTTCAATTTTATTTAGTGTAAAGTCAAGTAGTCATAAAATAATAATAAAAAGTGAATGCAACAAAATAACTTATAATATTTTTTTTACCGTTCAACTTTGTATACTAAATAAATTCCATAATTTATAAATTTGAATATAATATATCAAGTGAATAATATTATTAAATTATGTGAATAATATTATTAAATTATGCTTATAATTTTATATTTAAAATTAATTTCTAATGTTGAAGATTATTAAACTATCAAGTGATTCTTTTTGCTGATCTCTAACCAGCGGACAACGGAACACACAACATACATATGTAGATAACATGTACGTTGTGCGTTTCGTTGTGAGGTGATTAAAGATAAAAAAAGAGAATCACTTGATAAATTTAATAGATATTAATTTTAAGTCTAATATTATAAGATTTTTGTAATGGCTTCGGGTTCGCTCAAAGATGTAGCTCCACGGAGTAATGCAACTTCAAGATTCTACACATTCTCAAGTTTTCGTAATATGCTAACTACAGATGCACGCTTTTGTTTTCCCAACTTCCTTTACACTTTCAAGAGAGTGCATATCCTCTGAAAATATCTCATATTTTGCGTGACTGACATGTCCGGTGCCTATTAGGGGATAGCGCAGGGGCCAGTATCATTAGAGCTTTGAGATTCGTGCAAAATGTATTTCAACGGTTGAAATTTTCAAACAAGTCACGCAACATATGAGATATCTCAGAGGATGCTAATTCCTTTCAAGAGGGGACATCTTTTTTTTTGTCACCTTTTTTACCGTTCGGTTGCTTACGGGGCTATGTATTTCTCTCTTCACAAGGCAACCGGAGTGGCCGCAAGTAGTACATATACTATACTGATATCGAATTAATCAAAAACAATTTATTTAAATATGAAAGATTATTATTTGTGTGAGTCTATGCAGTGGCGGAACCAGGAATGATCGGTAGGGGGGCCTAACTAGTTTCTCTCAGGATATCAGTTTTAGGGGCGGAACCAGGGCCGATATAAGGAGGGAACCAGGGGGGAACCAGGGCCTGTAGGGGGTGCCAGTTTTTTTTTTATTAAAGGGTGTAGTAGTAATTTTCTGGGCCAAGGGGGGCCAGGGCCCAGGCTGGCCCAGGCCTTAGTTCCGCCCCTGAGTCTATGGTACTATGCATAGCACGATTTGGTCCGTGATACGGATTAATATTTTCATTTATAAAATTCTAATAGTCAATCCGAACCGTTCAACATAATTTTCATATGAATATGTACTTGCAGACTTGATTTTATATTTTTTAGAATTTGTTACTATTTTTAAAAATAGATAGAGAATCACTGTTTTTGGATTGTCCAGAATTTTCAGATCAAGTGATTTTCTACCTATCACTACTACAAAAACTGGCTTTGTACACTGCACATTGTACACGGATTTGGCAATTATATTAAAAACAGTGTACAAAATATGATTTTTAAAGATCTGCACGTTTTCTACACGGATAATTACTTAATAATCAGTGTAGAATTATTAGAGAGAGCTACACGGTTTATTAGAAACCAAAAGTCTGTGTGTAAAGAGGTCCGTGTGCAAATAATTGAGAGAGCTACACGGACTTTTAATACAAAGCCGTGTAGGAATATTACACACGGTTTTTTGATAATATATCCGTGTATAAATAGTATAATTGTACACGGATTAATAACAAAAGAGCCGTGTATGTTTAGTTGGAGAGCTACACGGCTTTATAACTAAATAGCCGTGTATAATAGTGTAGGGTTTTAATGTCTTCCCCTTCCAGCGCCGTTTTGATCAAGTCTTTTAGTTAATACATCTCTCTGAACTGAGCTTTTTCCTATCAGATTTCTGCGAATTGATCGAGGCCAGCAGCTGAGATCTGAGATCTTTGAATTAAGTTTGTATTTTCTCCTCTCCATCTTTCTAAGGTTAGTAATATGTATTTAAATCATTTTCTTCCTCTAATTTTCTGTTATTTAGGCTTATTTAGGTCATTTCATCCATGCTTGATTTCTTAATTTTAGATGTAATTAATTAGTGTATTGTGGTCCAATAACCTACCTTTAGATGCTTTTAGGTCCATGCCCGTTCAAAATTAATCCAATAGGGATTAATTTTGGATAGTCCCCGTTTTGGGACTGCTCTTTGAATATTATGTCTCATTTAGGATGTGAACACATATTAGCGGGATTTAATTAGTATTTGAGAAAAGTTCGACAGTATTTTCCCTTATTGCTCCTACGAGTATGTGGTTCGTACGCATACTTGGGGAGTTAAGGGGAAATGTTGCCGAATTTTTCTCAAATGCTAATTAAATCTCGCTAATATGTGTTCACATATGAGACATAATATTCAAAGAGTGGGTTAGGATTGTAAACCGGCCCTTTGTAAGCCCAGAATTTTGTACACGAAGGAGAATGTTGACCATGCATGATTAATTGATCAAATCATTTTTTTAATTTAATTTACAGATGGATCGAAGCTGGATGTATGAAATGCGACGTGACAGTGAAGAATATTTGGTTCGCGTTGATGAGTTTATAAAATTTGCTGAGAGTTATAGAGTGAAGAAAAAAGAAGAAGACATTTTATGTCCTTGTAAAGATTGTAAAAATTTATTAAGATTTTTGGACATCGAAGAAATTAGAGCTCATTTGATTTGTCGGGGATTTAAGAAGAGATATACATGTTGGTTCATGCATGGTGAGAAATTTGGGGAAAGTAGTAGTGCCAATAAAGATTGTAATCGTGAATTGAATGATGAGAATGTTGGAATTTCTGATAATTTTGAACTTGATTGGAACGAGGATTATGAGAGTGCCGAATATTCTGATAACGTCGAACCCGAAAATGACGATGATGAGATGGAGAGGAATTTTGATGAAAATGTAGAACACGAGTTTACTGAAAATTTGGAGGATATGTTACGTGATGTGGAAGATGAAATTAGTGATACAAATTATGATAAATTTCAAAATTTGTCTAATGAATCCAAGAAGCCGTTGTATCCCGGGTGTACCAAATTTACAAAACTGTCAGCTGTGTTGAAATTATTAAACTTAAAAGCAGACAATGGTTGGAGCGATAAGAGTTTCACGTCCTTATTACAGCTTTTAGGAGAAATGCTCCCAGATAACAACGAGTTACCCGGTACAACATATCAGGCAAAAAAGTTGATATGTCCAATGGGGTTGAAGATCGAAAGAATACATGCATGTCCGAATGACTGTGTATTGTATCGTAACGAGTACGAGGCCATGCATGTCTGTCCTAAATGCGGTGTTTCACGATATAAACGTCGTAAGGACCAGGACACTGATGATTGTAACGAGGACACAAGTGGCCGACCTCCGGCTAAGGTGTTGTGGTATTTGCCGATAATACCGAGATTCAAACGGTTGTTTGCGAATCCCAAAGATGCAAAATTATTGCGCTGGCACGAAGAAGAGCGCAAAAATAACGGTAAACTAAGGCACCCGGCTGATTCTCCTCAATGGAGAAACATTGACAGACATTTCAAAGAATTTGGTTCTGAACCGCGGAACCTTAGGATTGTGGTGAGCTCAGATGGAATGAGTCTGTTTGGAAGTATGAGCAGTCGGCACAGTACTTGGCCAGTTCTTTTATGCATCTACAATCTTCCTCCTTGGTTGTGCATGAAACGCAGATATATAATGATGTCATTACTAATCCAAGGACCCAGACAACCCGGAAATGACATAGATGTATATCTCGCACCATTAATCGAGGACCTCCAAAAATTGTGGCATGATGGCGTCCCGGTGTGGGATGCGTATATGAAAGAGACCTTTAACTTGCGGGCCATGGTGTTTTGCACCGTAAATGATTTCCCCGCGTACGGGAATTTGTCGGGTTACACTTGTAAAGGAGCAAAAGCGTGCCCGATCTGTGAAGATGACACGCAGGTGCTGAGGTTGAAAAATTGTCAAAAGAATGTATTCATGGGGCATCGTAGGTTTCTTCCTATTAATCACCCATATCGTAAGAAGAAGATGGCATTCAACGGGAAAATTGAGCTTGGAGTGGCTCGTCATCCATTAGACGGGGAGAGTGTCTTCGAACGGGTAAAAGACATTGATGTTGTTTTTGGAAAATGCGTCAAAGCACTACCGAAGAATATTTGGAAAAAGAGGTCCATATTTTGGGAGCTACCGTACTGGAAATATTTAGAAGTGAGGCATTGCCTAGATGTCATGCATGTCGAAAAAAATGTCTGCGACAGTTTAATTGGTTTATTATTGAACATTCCGGGGAAGACTAAGGATGGTATTAAAGTGAGAAAAGACATGGTAGAGATGGGAATACGACACGAGCTCGCACCGCAGGAGAAAGGGAAGCGCACATACCTACCCCCCGCACTGTGCACAATGTCAAAGAAAGAGAAAACAAGCTTCTGTGAATGCCTCAATGGTATAAAAGTCCCATCAGGATATTCTTCGAATATTAAGAAGTTGGTGTCGATGAAGGACTTGAAACTGGTCGGTCTGAAATCTCACGACTGTCATGTTTTATTGACACATATAATTCCCGTTGCAATTCGGGGAATTTTACCAAAGCACGTTCGTCAAACCATTACGAAGCTTTGTTCTTTCTTCAATGCAATAAATTCCAAAGTGATAGACCCTCTAAAATTGGACTCTTTGCAAAAGGAGGTCGTCGTTACTCTTTGCCAACTTGAGATGTATTTTCCGCCATCTTTTTTCGATGTCATGGTTCACCTTGTTGTTCATCTTGTGAGAGAAATTAAGATTTGTGGTCCCGTGTTCCTTCGGTATATGTATCCATTCGAGAGATACATGGGCATCTTGAAAAAATACGTAAGGAACCGACATCGACCCGAAGGCAGCATTATAGAAGGATATTCTACGGAGGAGGTGATTGATTTTTGCACCAACTACTTGACCGGTGTGGATCCTATTGGCGTTCCAAAATCTCGATACGAGGGAAGGCTCCAAGGAGTCGGGACAATTGGGTTGAGAGCCGTAGTTGCTGATCTAAATGAACTACAAAAGGCACATTTTATTGTACTACAACACATGAAAGATGTTGCTCCCTATATAGATGAGCACATGACAATCCTTCAACAACAAAACTACACGAGGAGTCAGAGGTGGCTTACTAACGAGCATAATCGTTCTTTTATAGTATGGCTGAAAGAAAGAGTGCAGTCACACCCCGTACCTGAAATTGTTAAACTGCTTGGAGAAGGACCCCAAATTGTTGTTAGAACATTCCAAGGATACGAGATTAACGGATATACATTTTACACTAAATCCCATAGTGATAAGAGCACGATGCAAAACAGTGGGGTGACGTTGGTGGCGACCTCTCAAGAATTCAGTAGATCCGGAGATGGCCGGGCTGTAATAGCATCAAAGTCATATTATGGCGTTATTCAAGAAATTTGGGAGCTCATTTACAGTCCTCGCCTGAGCATTCCCGTGTTTCGGTGTCAATGGGTCGAAGACCGAGGTGTTAAAGTTGATAACGACGGGTTCACACTCGTTGATTTAAACAGGGTTGGGCATGTTGATGATCCGTTTATACTCGCCAAGCAAGCCACCCAAGTCTTTTATGCCACTGACCCGAGTGATGATAGGTTGAGCGTCGTCCTATCCGGAAAAAGAAGGATTGTCGGGGTAGAAAATGTCGTCGATGAAGAAGAGTACGACCAGTTCGACGAAGTACCTCCATTTTGTACCGATGTGCAAACTGAGGTAGCAACACTTGAAGGGGTAGACGAAGCTGACTACATGCGGTCCGACCACAATGAAGGATTATGGGCCGAGGGTACTGTTCAAATAGTGGAAAAAAGGAGAAAAAGGAAAAAAAAAGCATAATGTGTAATATTTATTTTGTTTAAGACCGTGTAGCTTTTAATATTATCAAATATTATCAAATTTTGCAACAATGAAGGATTATGTTTAATGCTTATAATATTATCAAATATTAGTATTAGTTTTTGAAAATATTAGTTAAAACATTTAATAATAAAATAAAATAAATATTAGTTAAAATATTAGTTTTCACTAAATATTAGTTAAAATATTTAATATTAGTTAAAATATTTAAAATATTAGTTAAAATATTTAATATTAGTTAAAATATTTAATATTAGTTAAAATATTTAATATTACTTAAAATATTTAAAATATTAGTTAAAATATTTAATATTAGTTAAAATATTTAATATTACTTAAAATATTTAAAATATTAGTTAAAATATTTAATATTAGTTAAAATATTTAATATTAGTTAAAATATTTAAGGAAGGATTATGTTTAATGCTTATAATATTATCAACTTTATCAAACATTTAATATTAGTTAAAATAAATATTAGTTAAAATCCTGCTGAAGTATTGAGGCCCGCAACCATTCAGAGCATTTTACTGAACCTGGGACCCGCCTGTCGGAACGATTTATACACGGACTTTTAGCTAATAGTCCGTGTAGAAATGGAAGAGAGCTACACGGACTATTAGCTAGATGTCCGTGTAGAAAAGTGATTTGCACACGGATTTTTATGTACAACCGTGTAGAATTGGAGAGAGCTACACGGACATTAACTTAACAGCCTTGTATAATGAGGAATATTTCGAAATCCTTCTCTGCCAAAATTTTCGTAAGTCCGAAAACCCTCAGAGAATTTTTGAAATTAACCCGCGGTTCAGTTCCAAAAACCTCCCAAAGACTCCGAGCTCGATCTTCACCGCTCACCGCCTCGCCGCCTCACCGCCTCACTGCCTCACCCGTGGTCTCTCTCTCTCTCTAACCCGTGGTCTCTCTCACCCGTGGTTAGCGTCTCTCTATCTCGTTATTTTTCTTATTGGGTTTGAACCCGTTAGCCATTATGGTACTTGTTAATTTCGATATAGGGTACTTGCATGTTAATTTATATATAGGGTACTTGCATGTTAGGGTACTTGCATGTTAATTTGTATATTATGGTACTTGCATGTTAATTTGTATATTATGGTACTTGCATGTTAATTTCGATATAGGGTACTTGCATGTTAATTTGTATATTATGGTATCTTGTTAGTATTGAATACATTATGGTACTTGTTAATTTGTATATAGGGTATTTTAGGGTATTTTAGGTTAATTTAGGATACTTGTTAATTTTAGGTTATTTTAGCATATAACCTAGGTTATTTTAGTTTAATTCAAATAATTATGGTACTTGCATGTTAGGGTATTTTAGGTTGTATGGTTAATTAATCTATTGATCTAGGTTAGCCATGTGAAAAGTTGTATGGTTAATTAATCTAGGTTATATGGTTGGTTGATTAATCTAGGTTATATGGTTTTGTTAATTTATCTCTATTTTGTTCATTCATCCCTACAAAAGACAAAATATGTAGTAGAATATCAAAGCACGTTATGCCAAATCCAGTAAACAAAAGGTATGCCTCGTGCTTTGCTCCTGAGACTAGAATATCAACTTGAGGATTTCAATTATTGGTCACTTATGATTTGATCTTTAATTTCATGCAGAACCATGTCGAATGAGGATGAGTACGTCGATATGATGGCAGAAGAAGAGGAGCAGCAAGCTACTGCCTCATCAGAAAGAAGGAGGAGAGGGCCGACAATGTGCACGAGCATGTCCGAGCAGACCCATCAAGAAATCTGGTTCACAGAAGACGGGCGTGCGCAGGGAGAAAAACGGCAGAAATACTCAAATTGGTGTACGAGCTTCGTGAGGCAAAAAGCGAGTATCCTTGTTGAGAGATGGGATCATTTTGAGGATAAGGTGAAGAACGAGTGGTGGAACGCGGTGAAGGTAAAGTGCCTAACAACTCTTCTCTTGAATTTTCACTTATGTATGATCTATACTTAAATACACTAAATTTTTGTGTCAATCAGGCTCAGTGGAACATCGAGAATGATGTTCCAAAGGATAAGACTTTGAAGATTATGAACAATGGTTGGAAGCAATACAAGAGCACGTCGAAGACGGAGTTCATGGAGAAAGGGAGAAATCCGGTCGGCTACTACAAATGGCTAAAACAAGAGGACTGGGATGCGTTTCAAGCTTTGAAGTCTACCGAAGAGTTCAAGGTATCTAACTCGTGCCAAATTTATGCTTATTCTTTCTCGATATGTACTTATCTTTCTAAAACTAACTGATCATTATTGTCTTGTTTCTGTGAAGGCAAAAAGTAATAAAGGCAGGATGACCGTTGCCTTTAACAAGTATCCACACCATCTAGGGTCAGGTGGTTACGAGGGTAAGTCGGCAGAATGGAGGAAAGTCCTAGACGCGAACAAGGATTCTGACTCACCCGTGGTTAGGATCCAAAATCCTAGGGGCAAAGATTGGGTCATGGGTAGAGCCGAGGTAACCGCTGACGGGAGGATAGTACTCCCAAAGGATTTGCAACCCGTGGCTCAAAGATGATAAGAGTCCTTTATACTTACTTTGTGACATTCATCCGAAAATTATAACTCCGAAAGTACATCAATTGTTCTTTTGCTTTAACTAATTCTTCTACTTGAACAGTTGGAAGTGGAGGAGGAGGTCAACTCGGGTGCCCGGAGTGTCGAACGACAAAATGATTCTTTGTCCGCAGCGCTCGAGAATCTAGAACACCCGGGTCGAGTAAGGGGTGTAGGGGTCTACAGGGGCTGGAAGGAGGTGTTCCGAGTGGAGGGACAAAAACCTCGAAGAAAATCGCGTGCCAAGGTAAACAAAGACGAGATAGTTGCGCAGATACGCGCGGAGGTGAGCAAAGAGTACGACGCAAGGTTTGCTGAGATGGAAGCAATGTTGACACAAATTAGATCAGCAACTACGCAGCCATCCGAGCAACCACCTCCCATTTCGCCGGGAATTCGGCGAAGTAGTCAAGCATCCGGCACGTGGGGCGCCTTAGACGATTTGGATAATCTCAAGGTAATCAATATTTGTTCATAATCTAAAGGTATTTAAAACCTGTTTGCAACCTTGTTAGACAATATCGCATCATTAAAATAAACAACTTTCCTATAAATTTGCAGGACCCCAGAGCATGCGACCTCGTCCTGCGGAATGGTAGTGTTTCTCTGATCGTTGCTAAGGGCGTTGTACATCCACTCGCCAAAAGTGTACACTCTACTCAGCTAAGACCCGACCATGCATGCGTGCAGGTTGAGTTAGTCGTAGATGGATGGCAGCGCGTACCCCTTCCTGTCCCTACCGACGAAGCGCTTGTGCTTGATGACGCACGGATGTCATTTGTCCAATGGCCCAAGAGTCAGATTGTTTTGGATCAGGTAATCCATAAAAAAATCCATTTATTTTGTTACATTCAACTCATTCTTTTTGAAATACTAGAATAATACATCTATAACTTGATACAGACACGAGGAGATGATGTTACCGGTACGGTGATGTCACCGGTACGTCAGGAGGTGGCTTGCGTCGTCGCGCCTGACGCGCCACAATCACCTTCACGTCCTATGGTCACCGAAGAAGAATACAGCCGTTTGCCCAATGATTTGCGCCTTCTCCATGACTACTTGATGACGGCGCCCGAAGGCATGGAGGCTATCATCATCCCTGTCCCACCTGGTATGTTTCTACACGAAGGCAGGGATCTCCTGATAACGTTCAAAGATTTCAAGGACCTCTTCCACCACTCGTCATCCGACAAATGGCTCGATGTTTCACACATCACCATTTTTCTCATGTTAGTGATATTAAAATATTTTCATTATTGTATAGAACTCAAATATATATTCTAATTACAATATGATGAGTTTTCAGGAAGCTAGTCCGAAACTGTGATGAGATGGTTGAAAGGAAGAACTTGTGCATGTTTCTGGACCCCGAGAAAGTGAGTGGTACGGCAGTGACATATTATCCGGATATGTCAATCGAGTACATGTGTTCTGCGATGCATCGTGCTAAGGCGGAGGAGAAGAAATTCATTCTGATGCCATACCATGAGGGGTTAGTTCTAATCTTAACTTATGTGTTGTTTATATTTTAATTAAAGAATTGTATAAAGGAATTAAAAGTTAAACATAAAAAAATGAAATCACACCATCAATCATAGCAAATACTCGTGTGACTTTTATATGCTAAAGTACTATAATTCTTCTCCTCGATCCCACAGCAAACATTGGTGCACGATTCTCATTGTGCCGTACCTAACTGTGGGCATAATTATTGATTCTTGTAAGCCAAAAGGAAGGACCGCGGCTGCCAAGTGCAAAGTTATCTTGTCTTTTGTGAATAAGTAAGCAATAATAATTCTATAGGTTTGCATTTCTTACTTCCAATTCAAATTATAAAATTGCTAATTACATTCACTCACTTTTGTAAGGGCTTTTGTGAAATATATTAAAGAGGGAGGATCAGATAGCATGGGCCCGGGCAAGAAAAGCAAGTTGAATTGGAAGTACATGTTGGTGAACACACTTTATGAGTTAGAAATTTCATATCTTGTTAAAAAAATTATTGTCATTCTAACAAATGCCGCTAAATGTAAATTTCAGTGCCCGCAACAGAAGGAGGGTTGGGAATGTGCTTATTACACGATGATATTCATGTTTGACTTTGTCGAAAGAATACAATTCCAATTCCCAAAAGCGGTATGTACTTCATATGAATTTCCTATATAATAAGCAATTGATATCTACCTTTTCTGAAATACTAACTATTATCAAATTATAATTTTGTAGAATGTGACAAATCAAGATCATTACACTTGGAATCAGATCGACGATGTGCGGTGCATGTGGGCAAGGTGGTTTGCCATGGAATTTTGTAATCCTCGATATGGATTTGCATAGATTAATTTGTAATAAAAATATGTTTCGAATGAATTTATTGCTATATGAATTTTGTATAAATTTAGTATATGAATTTCTTGCCAATTAATCTGTTTCGAATGAATATTTGTATTTCTGTTGAAAAAATTGGCTAGCAAAGCTGGAGGCTAGCCCAAAAACAAAATATACAAAAAAAAAAAAGTATTTATACACGGATATTTCACAATTGTGCGTGTACGATAGAAAAAACAAAAAAAAAATTAGCTATTGCACACGGCTATTTAACAGTTGTCCGTGTGCAATACTAATCATACACGGTTTTTTTGTTAAAAATCCGTGTATGATAGCCTTGCTGGAGGCGTAATACAAAATATCTAAAACTATTTGTACACGGATATTTACCAAAAGTCCGTGTATAATAGCTAAGAGAGCTACACGGACTTTTAATACAAAGCCTTGTAGAAAGAGGAATCGTACACGGTTAATTAGGGGATATCCGTTTAGCTCGGTAGTCTTTGTACACGGTTAATTAGGGAATATCCGTGTAGAAATCATTATAATCACACACGGTTAAATATCCGTGTGTAGTTCCTGACCTATTCATACACCCTGGCTTTAAACACAGCAGGAAATCCGTGTAGCTCTTCCATTAATGTCCGTGTGTAATCTGTTTTTCTGTAGTAGTGTATCTTAAAAAATAGTAAAAAAATTCTAAAAAATATAAAATTCAGTCTACAAGTACATATTCATATGGGGATCATGTTGAACGGTTCAGATCGACACTTAGAATTTTGAAAACAAAACTATTGATTTGTATTACGAATCAACTTGTGATATGCATAGTACCCTAGAAGAGCTGCTTTATCGACTCTTTAGTGGGCCGCTGGGGTATGCATAGTACTGCTTCATCGACTGCTTTATCACAACTTTGTGATATGCATAGTACCATGCATATTGATCTTATTATTTTATCGACTCTTTAGTAAACAATATGATAATAATTATGATTAATTTATATTAGTTAGTATGTAAACTTTTTAACTAAACAATTTATTATAGAAATATTATGTTGTTAAGTTTTGCGAATGCTACATATAATGTGAGTACTTTTTGTGAAATATGTGATAATTTTATTTTAATATATGGATGATATAATATTTGTTCTCGTTAGAAATGTTATGTCGGTACGAAACATTACATGTGTAGATAGAATAAAGAAGAATTATGGATCTTGTCCTTCTAAAGCATCTCTATTCCAGCAAACGTTTAACAATTAAAGAAATTTATAATTTTTAAATCACTCCCACTAGTACAAAAAACCCCTTCACCGACCCTCAACCACCGACTGTTTTAATATGTAACAGTCGGTGTAGAGACTGCTGGTAAAATTGTAAATAAGAACCTCAACACCGACTGTTCCATTACAAAAAACCGTCAGTGTTGCTCATACCCTACACCGACTGTTTTTTTTAAAAAACAGTCGGTGTTGAGCAGTGACCAACACCGACTGTTTTTTTAAAAAACAGTCAGTGTTGCTCGAACCCTGCACAGACTGTTTTTTTAAAAAAACAGTCGGTGTTAAATGGAAATTTTCGGAACCGTCGGTGATTTTCGTTCCGAAAATTTTTGTTCCCGGGTTTATCTCTTTCGATTCATTCCAAAAATTTTTGTTCCCGGCTTTATCACTTTCAATCAGCGGCGAAGAATTTCATTTCCCTAAATTTCAATCAGCGGCTTTATCTCTCTCCCCCTTCTAAATCTCTCTCCGCTGCTTTGAGACGGCCGAGACCTGAGATCGCGCGGGAGAGGTAAAACCTGAGATCGCGCGCTTTCAACGCTTGGATTCCGATTCAGCTTAAAAAGCGCCACGCTTACTCGACCTCTCTCTCTAGGGTTCCATCCTTCATCCATCCATCCATGGCGGATAGCAGCGGCGGCGGCGGCGCCTCTAAACTGAAACAGTCGAGGAGTTTCGACGGGAACGATGCCTATATTAGAGCAGATAAGATCGATCTAACGACTTTGGATATACAGCTCGAGAAGCACTACACGAAAGGCTGGACGAAGGATAAAGCTGCGAGTGGAGGAGGCGCACCGCAAGGTCCGAGAGAAGATTGGGAAATCGATCCGTTAAAGCTCGAAATCCGATACGTGATCGCTCATGGCACCTATGGTACTGTCTATCGTGGCACCTACGATGGCCGAGATGTAGCAGGTATTCAATTCAATCTCGTTTTTTCAATTTTATGAAATTTGTGGTTGTTAAATCTCTATCAATGAATACTTAATACTTAGAATTATCTATTTGGCATGAAAGGAATCGGGTTTGAAATTTCATAGGTCCAGATGTGAGATGTGCTCCTCTTGCATGAGTAAAAACTAAAAAGTGTATGTGATTAGAGGTTCTAGTAAGGATTGTAGGCTTGTTCGGTATCAGTCGCGGCAAGATTCGAGGGGATTGGGGATAAAAGCTGAGAAAGAGGCGATTTTCTCTTGACAAAACTTTTCATGTAGATCTTCCTATTTTAGATTTCTGAAGGTTGTCTCTGGCTTTTAGGTTACGAAATACATATTATATTTATATGATCGTTTGTTAATCAGTGGAAATGATCTGGTAATGGGAGCTTGATTTGTGTTCAATGTTGTCGTTTGATTTTTCAATATTTTGGATGTCGGTTTGGTTTTATATATGCAATGTATTCCTTTATTTTAGATTACTTTTTATTTTAGATTACTGTTGTAGTCTTGTTATGTCAAGCTTATTCGTTGTCTCATGTGCTCAGGTGAAAAACTAGGAGTTTGGTTAGCTCTCTTTCCAACTGTATACCTCTCGGCCGGTACTGCAACCGCTTGGAAATACAGGTAGAACATACACTACTTGAACAAATAGTTCTCTCCCCCTCTTTTATGCTTCCTTGCTTGTCTTAGTTTCACTGCATTTTTATATTCATAATATCACTGCAATTTGTTGAGCCAGTATGCTGCCTCATTAAACCTAAATTATATTCTAGTTAAGCCTCCATTAGAGTTATTTAAAAATATTTCTGAAATGAAACCTAACAGTTGCCCTTATTTTAATTAACTACAATTGAATGCCTGATTTGACAAGGTAAGTAAGTACCCATTAGCAGTTGTAATTACTGCACGTGTTCTGGTATGAATCCAAAATCTAGTCTATGAGAGACCCTAATCAAACTTTGCAAGGAAAGTTTAGTTAGTCTTTTGATTGCTTTTCAGGTTATCTTAGGAGAGGAGGTGGCTGCATCAAAGCTCACTATTTTTGACCTAGCACAACAAATCTGTGATGCAGTTCAGGCACGGGCTGATATTGGTGAGATTTGTTTCTCAAAGTTATTCAAATCATGTTATGTTTGTTTTCTCAAAATTATCTAAATTGGTTAGATTTCTATGTATGAGAATAATATTCATGCAGAACAATTTGTATAGCATCCTCAAGATTATTAAATAGTCAAATATAGCCTTACACATTCTTACTATAAAGATAATTAACTATAAATAATCCCCAACATGATGGGTGCTATTTGCAAATTTGGTAACTTGGGGGGTTTAATTTGCAAATTCTTTCAAAGCTTTTAATAAGTGATCTAATATATTTTAATGTTTGTCTGCAGGTAAGAATCATGGTGTGATCCTTATTCCAGAGGGCCTTGTGGAGAGCATACCAGAATTATACGCCCTTATCCAAGTACATTACTGATAGCTTCCTTACTTTGTCTATTATAATTGTATGCACTAGTTGGAATGTTGAAATATATTTTTCTTTCTATTCTTTTGGAAAGGAAATACATGGTCTTCATCTAAAAGGAGTGTCAGTTGAGAATATCTCTTCTCAGCTTTCACCTTGGGCTACTGCTCTGTTTAAATTCCTCCCTCCTTTTATCAGGAAACAGGTCCACTCTCTCTCTATCTCTCTCTCTATAAAAGTACCGAGCAGCTTTATTTATTTATTTAGTTATTTTTTTTCATAATTTGGTGTACATTTGACCCGAGGCATTCTTTTACTGCTTTGCAGCTGCTACTGCATCCAGAATCAGATGACTCAGCACAGCTTTCTCAGGTAAAATAATCTCTGAATTTTCATGAATCCTTTATGGTGAAGCTATTTTGGCACTGCAAAATTTGTGATGAAAAAGAAATAAATGTGTCTATTCTTTTTAGATTGAGACAAAGAAGCTTCTTGCACAGTTGTTTGAATCAGAGATCAATAGGCGCTTGGTTAGTTTTCTTCACACCTTTCTTTTTATATATTTTTTTTGTATACTTCTGGGTAAAAATCAAGATCATTGATCACATGTGCTTTTTTTTTTGTTTTGTGATAATTGTAGAAGGAAGGCACATACAAGGGAAAGAAGTTCAATGCGATATGCCATTTCTTTGGTTACCAGGCCAGAGGCTCTCTTCCCTCTAAGTTTGACTGTGACTACGCATATGTATGGGTTTATTTATGTACTTGTTAGTTCATTCTTTTATTTTTCATGTATGTCCCACAAAATTTTATATATTATGCTATCTGTTCGCTTACTGTAATAGTATACTGATTTTGCAAAGTGGCCCTGCTTGTATAATTCTGAACTTATGAATTATGTTGTTTATTATTGTGTTATATATGTAAATTCTGAACTTCTTAGCTGAGTAATTAAAATGTAAGATGACCCAAATTTTGGCTTGCCAGTTGTCACGTCTACAGGTGCTAAAAAAAAAAAAAAAAAAAAATTCGGTGTTGGGCACCGACACCAACGGTTTTTTCAAAAAAACAGTCGGTGTTGGGCGCCTACACCGACTGTTTTTTTGAAAAAACAGTCGGTGTTGGGTGCCTACACTGACTGTTATTCACCCGTCAGTAAAGATTTATCTATACCGTCGCCGCCATCACCGACGCCTCAATAACAGTCGGTAAAAGGGTTTTTTAACAGTCGGTGAAGGGGTTTTTTGTACTAGTGTCCATCCTACAAATTTAATTAGAGTTGCTTTTAAAACAAACTTGCTAATTTAAAAACTATGGTACATCCCAACAATTATATTAGCAATTAACAAATCAGATTAACAATTTAAAAGAAATCACTGTTGTAGATGCTCTAAAGAGTTATTTTTAAAGAAAACTTGCTAATTTAAAAATTGTACTACATCTCAGCAATTATATTAGCAATTAACACATGAGATTAACAATTTAAAAGAAATCACCGTTGTAGATGCTCTAAAAAGGACCTTATTTAGATGAAAAGAGCTTACTTGACTGTCAGCTGACTTTTACTTGATTATCTTCTTTTTAATTTGTCCGTTAGTATTCAGTCATTTTAGCAAATTTACAATGTTATTTTGGAATGATGGAGAACAAATTATTCCATCATAATTTCATGTTTTTCCACTATTCTTGCTGCAAAGGCGAAAACGGGTTTAGGGTTTGGAATGATGGAGAATAAGCTCATCCCAGGCCGAATTCTGCATTGGGGCTTGGTTAGTGCCATCTCTACGAACCCACACGTCATTCAATTAATTAGAAGGCGAGAAAAATAATTAAACAATGCTCATAAAAAATCACATACATTATGTAATGTCGTATGAAGCCCAAACTGAAATGGGCCCAGCCCATTTGCAAATTCACGGAAATGATTTCCGATTGGACATTGAAAGAAAACAGAGACAGAAATAGAGTCCAAGCCGTAAGTCTTTCTTCTCCTCCAAGCTCTCTTGGTTTTTGCTCTCTTGTAACAATCGGCCGTATATACTTGAAAATCTCGTAGATTAGTGTATAAAATTATAATAGTGTAAGAGAGAGTGTTAATGACTTGTTAATCTCCTTGTATTTATAAAGACTCCATTGTTCTAGTGAATTTGCGCGTGTGCTCCTGTAGTTTTTTTCGAAAGGGTTTCCACAGAAAATCTTGTGTCTCTCTTTTATTTTCTTGTGCTTGATTGCTTATTTGTGTTGACTTTTTGTTTGTCTTTCATATTTCTACAATTTGTCGGATATTGATGTATGGCCGCAAGGTATTCGACGAAAAAAATCCTTAAACGCTTCTCCATCCGTTCTCAAGACATTATTATTAGTGTATATATATATTTCATACAAAACAAATAAAAAAATTAACTAATTTCATTTCAAACAATCTATTTATTCGTCGGCATATAATAGTGACCTACAACTGGAACGAGGTATGTAGAGCACCAAGAAAACAATCTATATGGTACTGTTTGGATGTGTGTAATTAGGTCTAAATTGATTATTCTAACTTAGAGTCTAAATTATTCATTTTTTGTTGATGTCTAAAGTTATATATTGATTTAAGTTATTTCATGTTTGGAAGGAATTTGGTGACTTAATTTATTTTTATAATGGAATTGCAAATATTAGGCCCCTTATTTTTTAAAAACTTTACAAATTGGTCCATGTCATTTCCAAGATTCATACTAGTACTTTAAGCTCACTGGTACGGACTGGTATTAGTAACAGTATTACGCTATCAATTACAAGGGGATATTTGGCATTGATATGGTGTATTTTCCACTATGGATAAGCATCAAAAGGATAAATAAGAAGTACAAGTGTAATTGGGTTTGAACCCGATAAGGGTTTAATCTATGCACAATATTATTCTATCTTAAAAAAATTGTAATATTAATAACAAAACCGTTCTTTGTTATTTTTTTCATTTTGATTGAAAGAAATTGTACAAGAAAATGAGTTATGTACAAATTAATTTGTCATCTTAGAGATGCATGCACATTGCATTTGGCGAAACTTGTTTAATTTTTACTTATATGTATACTAATTTATTTTGTCAAAAATATGTTGGGTTGCTGAAAAAATGTTTATTTATGTGTAATATATGTTCTTAAAATATTTTATTTAATTTATTTTCTAGATTGCATATTTTGTTAATTAGAAAGTTTAAAGTTAAAAATTTCTTTATATTTACATTTCTCAAAAAGTCATTAAAAATAATTAAAAAATAAAAAGTTAATCTCACACTCAAATAAAATTAAACTATCTGAAAAAGTAGATTAATTTAGACCAATTTAAATCAACCTAAAAATCAAATTATTTCATCTTAGTCCAATTCAATTAAATCACATTCGACGAAATAACTAAGACCTAATATTCTTATTCTATTATTTAATTAACAATCAAACATCCTTAGGATAATCAATACTTATACTAAAAAAAAATCACTTCGGATAATCAATACTTCTACTATTTAATTCACAATCAAACATCTCTTAAGATAATCAATACTTATCCTAAAAAAAAAAAAACATAACTTCGGATATCAATACTTACTGTTAGCAGTCAACCTTCAACTACTACCGCCAAGGATTTATAACCAGTCATCCCGTTTCTCCACCATGTTTTTTTAACAAAATATTTACAAATTTGCTCATTCGGTCGGTAAGTTTTGATCATGCAACGAAAATCATCCAATAAAAAAGTACCGCTTCAATTTTCGTTGACGTTGTATAATTTCTAGTACGTTTATACTCTTAGATCGCTTCCCTTAAAGTCACCAAAATTCTATCTATCTACTAAAGTTAGTCCTCTTGCACCAGCACGACAGCCTAGTGCAAGAATTTGAATTCATTTTTAATTCCCGACTTCCTGTCTACGCTATCTATCTGCTCCAATACAAAGTTTACAACGAAACTATAGAATTTTTTTTTCTTTTTTATTATTTATTTAGTATAACCAAATAAAACACCAAACCCGGTAGCAAAGCCTACATAAAGCATAATTACCAAGCTTTTATACTTCATGCATAGTAGAGAGATCTACTTGGGAGTCTCTCCGAAGGTTTCAAACAAAAGAGAGAGATACTCTTTACATGCTCATGGCTTCTTCCAAAATGATTACTGGTACTATCGCACTTCATTTATAAATTATTTTTGTTGGAAGCAATTCACTTCAAAATTCTATTTATGTTGCATCGTCGGCCTTTGGTAAAAACAACTTCTATATGTGAGTAATTGTAGTCATGGTTTGGAAAATCGGAATGGTATCGGTCGGGTCCGAGCCAAGATTTACCCGAGTTTCCCGCCCGGACATTTTTTTCCGTCGAACATCGTTTGAACAGGATTGACTCGGCCGATTCAACCGAGTTTTTTCTCCGAATCAGTCCGATTCTTACGATTTTGGTCGTTCTCTTCTAATTGGGTTCGATTCTACTTTTTTGGCATCAATTTGGGTTTAATCATTGTCCATTTGAGAAGAAAGATAAAAGTTCGATTTGGGAAGAATGTAAACGGAGAGGTCTGTGAGGAAGAAAGTCGATTGCCTACATCTTTGTAGATAGACTTGGTGTATTGGTCCACTCACTATAGAAATGGAAAAGGTATTTGGTCCACGGTGAACCAGAGCAATGAAAAGAATGAGCAACGAATAAGCATTTGGTCAAACTTGGTCAAACAAATATTTATTATAGGAGAGAGAATCTCAAAAATCAATTAGCACAAGAGATATGCTCCAGCATACTATTCTTTGGAGAATAAAATTATAAAATTCATTTGAACTATCGGATATTTTAAGGATAAGTTTTTGGCAGCAAATCCTTTACACATTTTTTAGTAAATTTTATAATTTGGATTGTAATATTATGAATTGTAATAATTGAGAAATTATTATAATCTTTATTTATAACACTTAAATGTAATTATAATATAAAACATTAATTTTCATGAATTTTCATGTTTAGTCATACTTGATTATAGCTAGATATCGTTAAGTTGTATGATTGTAATAATATCCTTGTCAAGATTAATCATCGAATTAAATTAATTAATTTAATCATTCAATGATTGCTATCCATAACTTTTTGTACTGAGGTCCACCTTTTTGTACAAATATATATATATACTGGCCTTGATAATTATTTATTCTATGTCGTTGGATAATATTCTGACCCATTCATCCGATTTCGATTCCAATTCTGATTTTCAGAACCATGATTGTAGTTTGACCCAAACATTTTCCCAAATTTGGTTTCAGTGTAGTGCTTTGCAATTTAGAATTTTAAAAATTCTAATTTGGACGATAGTATTCTTCTTTGAACCAAACTGGCGGCAAATTCATGGGCATTGTAGCAGTAATATTTGTGTATATTGGCAATATTGCCTGTCAATATCTACCAGAAATATCTCTGTTGTGATCTAGATATTACCGACATTACTTATAAGTTTGATACATACAATTTCTGGCTAGCTGTACGTATTAATTTAAACACTTGCCAGCCATGCATTTGCTGGAGCATATATTAACGGCTTGGGAACCTGTCCGAAGGCATTTGGACAGGATTTCTCTCCAAAGCCTTCATAGGCCGCACGATCATATTTGATCAAAACTGATTGAATTAATACTACCAGACGTTAGTCTCTCTCTCCGTTAAGCAAAGTTAGTTAGTCTCTCTCTCCGTTAAGCAAAGTTAAGAAAACGACCCTCCTACCTTCTATCTGTTAGTCAAAAGGAATTTTTTTTCTCTCCACGATTGAATTCAAATCAAATTGCTCCAAACAAAATTAAAATTATATGGAGAAATTCTTCTATCCCTCTGTTCCATATGTCCGCTGAGAAAGCACAAGCGTTAATTTATCACTATTTTCATAAAGGTCAAAGGCGGTATGCCCTGACAATTATATTAATATAAAAAAAAGGTATTTACAATTTACAACGAACACTACTATTACATTCTACTATTAGTAAATGATACTGTTAACAATAAAAATTAAATCTACGGGATTCTCCACTTATACACCTGCCAGTTCAGTATTGGTATCCCTAGCTGTACCGGTGCAGAGTGCCGAGATACCTGCATTCCAAGCTATGTCCCAAAATGCCCTTACCAGGTCTCTTCTAAAAGTCTCTGAGCATCCACTTACTATACCAGTATTTGGTGAGTCCTACACAACTCCTTGCCACTGGTAAATGTCGCAGGAGGTATCATGAATGAGAACCTTCACCTGTTCCTCTCCCTCCATAGTGATCAAGTACCGGCAGCCCACGTTACGTCCCAACGCACTCTTGGCAAAGTGCTTAGGTTTCTTAAGTAACAGCCACAGGTCCCCCAAACTTTGCCTCCTCTCTGTAGGTGTCAGTATTATTAAAGTGTGATAGAATCCATCTCCAAAATCTCCTGGGATAATTGCAAGGCTATAACATATGTTATGTTGTTTCCAACATTATTCCTTCACACTGAGGCAGCCAAATCCGCGCCAATACTAATCGATAATACAATATCTGAATTACAAAACTTGAAGCGACCTGGGTTGTTGGACGATATGGCGTGAGAGAAACAGGCGAACATTCACCCAGAAGACGAGACTGCTGCCAACACTAATAATTGATGCCAACACTGAGATTACAAGGTGGAAGCAGCACCTTCAACCTGGCAGCGACTGAAGCCACTAGGAGTTCAGGGGACTGGTACAGATAGCAGTTTTGCTGCAAGGACAAAACCAAATGGCAGTTTTGCTGCTGGTACTGACTGGTACAGATACACACAAAAAAATATATTTTTACAATTACAAATTCGAGCATACAATTTAGGAATTAACTTCAGTTTATATTATAATCTGACAAGAAAGGAAAAATAAGTTTCAGAAGCATTTGAAGAGAGGAGTAACAGTAATGGTAAGCAAAATTGGTTTAGGCAATACTACAAGCATCTCAATTGCATGATGAGTATCTTTTCAATATTACTAAAATTTGAAGAATTCACTTCGTGGATGGAGAATGGTGACCTCATTTTCAATGTTAGAGTCGGAGGAAAGAGCCAATCATAATTGATGAACGGTCAGGACAAGCGCCAAGTGTGATTGCCGGCGGGTCGAAGTATGAATTATTGTTGGAGCTTGAGTAGATACTTCTCCATCATTAGCAACGTCAATAACATCTTTTTGAAGTAGACTATTCTCTTTTATGGGAGAAGAAAGGAGTGTGTGGTTGTGACCGGAGATAGTACGCCAAATAGTGTTTCAAGATTTGAAGAATGTCGGGTTGAAAGCGCGAGACTGTGAAAGGTTATTTTTGTTTGTGGTGAGCATAATTGAACAACGCAAGGTAAGAGGTTAGGAAAAAATAATGAAATTGGTAAGGCTAAGAGCCTAAGAGAGAGGAGAAACCATGTATTCGCGATTTGATTTCAGAATAGAGTAGAGAGAGGAGCAATTTTTATTTCCATTTTTTAGTCTAACGGAGGAGAAGATAACGTCGCCAGTATTAATTAACAAATCATGATGAGATTCAGATGAAATTATATCCTAGGGTGCAGAAAGACTTTGGAGAGGAATTCAGTCCAAAGCGCTTCGGACAAAACCCGTTCCCTATATTAACTCCTGGACCAATCAAGGCTCATATTTGAAGCATTTATCTTCAAATTAAAATATTACAGTTTATATAAAAAGAAAATTTCTTGTTATAACAACATTGTTTTCTTTAATGCAGAAAAACAACGAGAGTTTTATGAGACTTTTAATGTGACCAGAGAAGCAGGCAGTTATAACAGCCTCATTGAAAAACTTCGCAAACGCTTGGCCAGTGCAAACGACCCCCTTAGGTATGCAGGAACCGTGCCGATGCTCATACAAGAGCAAGACGGTCGTGACAAATGGTTTGACATTGTTTTAATGTCCGGTAACAGTCAGATCACAGTTCGCATCCGATATGGTGACCTCTACCTAGTTGCTTTTCAAGGGGCCAATGGTAGGTGGTATGAATTCCGACCTCATAATGACAAACCCTTGTTTTCTAATACAGTCGTACTCCCTTATACTAGTGATTATCCGACTGAAAGAGATTTATTCGTACAAAATACTACAGTTGGTCGAAATTCACTTGACCGTGCAATAACCTCACTCGCCAATCCCAATTTCGACCACAGAAATTCAAAAAACCGCCAATTTCTGATAAATCTAATGATAATGTTACCAGAGGCACTTAGATTTAGGGCAGTATCAGATTTTGTGTATGCACGGATTCACGATCCAAATAAACCAGACTCATCAATTAGCCCCATGATTGCTGAACTAGTCTGCAATTGGGGAGCGCTCTCTTTTGAGATGCGACGATCTGACCTTTTTGGAACCTTCCATGAGTTGGCTAAACTTGGGATAAGCAATGCACCAGATGCTGCAAGGTTGCTAGGTCTCGTGCTTTGGAGTAACAAGACACCACCAAAGCCTGCAGTTATCACCAATGTAGTAAGCGATGTGGTGACCTCCAAAGGTCGGCAACTGGTGGAAATATTCTGGGTGCAAATCCTTGATATTGACAAAAAGTTTCCTGGTAATCTTTATGGAAAGATCCGGGTTGTTGACGGGTTGAGCACCCCCCAATACATCTTTGATCGTACTAAGGAGAATTTCCTGAGCATCAAACCGCAGGTGTGGCTATGTGTCATGTTAATTTACTTTTTCATATTTTTGCTACAAATATAATTCTGATACATAATTATTAGAAAAAAGGTTAGTGGTAATAAGTACCTCATCTAGAAAAAAAAGTATAGCAACACTCTGAATAAGGTACTTTATAATGTGGAGCATATTTATATTACCTTTTAATTATTTAGCGAATAGAAATCAATTACTAACCTTAATTTAAATTTAATTTCTCTCGTAGGAATACGTTCCGCTTACTGGTCCAACAAGAGCAATCTCAGCATTCGATAGCTTTTACATTGATGTTTCTCTCATAAACTTCCCGGACATTGACGTGAGCAGAGGGCAGATAACATGGAACTATTTTGCTGATAATGTATACAATCAACCCTTACGGGAGGAAGTTAAGGGAAAATATGGCTCAATAGCTGTAAGCTATGCCGTTTATAGCAATGCGGTGACGGCAACTGTGCAGGTTACTCTGATCAAGGGAGTCTGCAGAACAATCAAGGCCTTCAACACACTTTCCAATGAAACCATTACTCTTTTCAACAAAAACAATAAAAATTATGTAGATATCAAGCCTCAACAACAGATTCCCCTGTTAAGATCTGTGGTTGTTGTTCCACTCACTTCTTCAATCAAAGTTGTTGCTGATCTATCGAACCAAGACTCGAGTTCCTCCAATGACCCAATTGCACAAGGATCCGCAACCTTTGCGGCAGTTGCTTCGGGAAGTAACACTGGTAAAATTAACAGCAAGTACGGTGATGTAGAGGTGAAGGTTACTTGGTCGTCTAGTTGGGCCTGAAAAGTTCCTTCCAAGTGCCTAGTGCGTGTGTAATAACTAGTCACATATGGCATGTACTACCATGTCATTTGTATCTCCTTAAGATGTTTATTTTTATCTTTTTAATGTAGGTGTCTCATTATGATATTGTTAGTTGTGCTATGTATGATTGTCAAGAAATAAGATGCTAATGAATCGTTTTGTTTTGAAAAATTCATGATATAAAACTATGACGTGCATGAATTACTGTAAGCCCCTCAAAGCTACTATGTTGGAGTAGAGATTACTCAAAAAGATCGTTCATTTAATTCATTTTTTCTCCACAAAGTTGCCAAAAGAATTAGAAATACAAATTTTGATTTCCTTCCAAGATTAATCCAAGATCTTTGTGCTGGAGCAAACTGGCGGACCTCAAACACTAGCAGAATCCAACAAAAAATTAAGAATTTGGAATCAAGCATCATAAAAGGTTTGGCATTGGTAAATACTAAACAATTCTTCTATCAAGAAAAAGCATCTGGCTCGCTCTTTCACAGAAAAAGCCGCCGTGTGAATCACCCAAGGCGAGGCTAGAGAGTTTTCCTAGCCTGAAAGGTCAAGAGCTTGAGGGCATGTTTGAATGAAACGGGATTATACGGGATGAGATTTGATGAGAATGGGAACTCACTTTTGAAAAAGTGGGAACCCACATGTACGGGTACATACGGGATTGATTATAAGAAAATTCTGAATTTAGTATTCGGTTGTACCATGGGATTAGTTGTGGGAAATTCTATTTTTCTTTCTATAATATTTGATATTATACAATTTTCTTTATTAATAAATTATCAATAATGCAATTAAAAAAATAGATTAAATAATAACATAATATTTCTTATCTAAAAAAATAGATTAAATAATAACATAATATTTCTTATCAATTATTATTGAGTGAGTCTATGGTACTCTGCATAGCACAGATTAGTTCGTACTACGGAGCCATATTTTCATTTTGAAAATTCTAATGGTCGATCTGAACAGTTCAACGTGATCCCCACATGAATATGTACTTGCTGACTAAATTTTATATTTTTTCAAATTCATTTACTATATTTTAAGATAGGTAGAAAATCACTTGAAAAAATTATGGACCATCCAAAAACAGTGATTTTCTACTTATCTAAAAAAATAGTAAAAAAATTCTAAAAAATAGAAAATTTAGCCCACAAGTATATTCTCATATGGAGATCATGTTTAATGGTTCGGATCGACCGTTAGAATTTTGAAAATAAAAATATTGATCCATAGTATGGACCAATCCGTGTTATGCATAGTACCATAGACTTACTCGAGTGAGTCTATGGTACTATGCATAACACAGATTCGTCCATACTACGGAGGCATATTTTCATTTTGAAAATTCTAATGGTCGACCCGAACCTTTCAACGTGATCCCCACATGAATATGTATTTGTAGAGTAAATTTTATATTTTTTCAAATTTATTTACTATATTTTAAGATAGGTAGAAAATCACTTGATCTGAAAATTCTAGACTGATAGGTCCATATGCCAATGGCCCTTAAAAGCCCAGGCCTGGCCCAACAAAACACTTCCAGATTTAAATTCACAGCAGGCTGGCCCAAAAACAGGCCACGGCCCAAAAATGTCTCGGGACTCGGACCCTCTCCCAGGGCCAGCCCGAGAACAGAAGACAACTCGGGATTCGGACCCCCTCCCGGGGCCAACCCGAGGTTAGAAACAACTCGGGATTCGGACCCCCTCCCGGGGCCAACCCGAGGTTAGAAACAACCCGGGATTCAGACCCCCTCCCGGGGCCAACCCGAGGTTAGAAACGACCCGGGATTCGGACCCCCTCCCGGGGCCAACCCGAGGTTAGAAACGACCCGGGATTCGGACCCCCTCCCGGGGCCAACTCGAGGTTAAAAACAACTTGGGTCTCGGACCCCTTACCGGGGCCAGCCTAAGACCAAACACAGCCCGAACGCCGGACCCTCCCCCAGGGCCAACTCGGGACCAAAGTAAAACAAGGCTCAAGGCCAAACGCGCCGAACAGCCCAAGAAGGTTGACACACAGCCTCGTTGTTCGGCTTGAGATAAATTATGCGGATATTATCGTCTATTATGCGGACTCCCTCAACAGCTGTACGGACTCCTGTCATTAATGCTGACAAGACCCCGCTACAGTAGGGCTCCCCCTATTTAAGGCAGAGAATTCCCTAGAGAAAGGGGACCGCATTTATCACAATCTGAGGAGGTATTAAAAATGGTTAGAGCGTTAATACCCCTCCGACACCCCGCGTGTCCACCGTCTTGGCCCGTTTCACTTGAACCGGGACGAGTTACACTTTCAGCAACCAACCTCCGCACGGCCTACTTCCTGGGAACAGGATGTACCCGCACCTTACTGGACCGAGTCCAAGTACGGCCCGGCCCCCTGGGTATGGGACGTATCATAGACCATCCAAAAACAGTGATTTTCTACCTATCTAAAAAAATAGTAAAAAAATTCTAACAAATAGAAAATTTAACCCACAAGTATATTCTCATATGGAAATCATGTTGAACGGTTCGGATCTACAGTTAGGATTTTGAAAATAAAAATATTGATCCGTAGTACGGACCAATCCATGCTATGCATAGTACCATAGACTCACTCTATAAAGATCTCAATTTTCTTTTAAATTTGCGTGTGGGACTAATTCCTCCGGTGTGGAGTAAATGCACTTTTTCATGGGCTCGCTGCCTTTCTTTTTTTTTATTTCAGCCCATGTTCCTGCAGGCCCGCTTCTCCTTCATTCTTTTCCTTCGGACCAATTGAGAACCTCGTTCCTTTTTTTTGCCAATAATTTTCTTTCGGCCCAGCTGATACCTCCCTTCTCTTTCTTTACCAGTATAATTTTTTTACCAGCATAATTTTCTTTCGGCCCAGCGGATCGACCTCAAATAAACTGTAGAACATGAAAGAAAAATAGTACAAGATGAAAAACAACTTATGGAAGATGAAATATAACAAGTTGTAGATAAAAAACAACTAGTAGCTAGAACATGAATGACAACCAGTACAAGATGAAGGACAACCAGTATAAGATGAAGGACAACTAGAAGAATATGAAATACAACTAGAAGGAGATGAAATACAACCAGTTGTAAATGAAAGACAATAATTAAAAGAAGTTATAGTTTGAAAGAGAGACAACAACGAGACTACAACAGAACATGAAAGACAACTTTAGAGAGAGACAAACGAGACTACAGTGGAACCAAACCGTTCTAGAAAAAAATTAAGAGATAAGTTTGGTCGGTTCGGTTCAGCCAGTTTTGAAAAATTCTAAACCAAACCAATTAACATAAACCGAAGTAAACTAAAAATTGAACATAACCGATCTAGTTAAATCGAAAAACCTAACTAATTAGTTTAAAGTTTTCCAGTTCGGTTTAAAATCGAACAAATTGGACCATGAACCCTTGGTAATAAATAATTGTAAACACGAGGATAAATGCAAAAACATGAAAAACATTGTTGAATATACTCATAATATTATGGATATATGAATATGCAAGCAGAAGATTTGGTGCATATATACCACATATGTAGAAGACCTTATCAATTACATCATGATACATCATGTTACACGTGTCGGTCACGTGATATGTTTTTTTTGTCTCGTGTCAGATGACTACATATAATGTCACTATTCGTGTGACGTAATTGTTCATCATTTTAATCGTGACACATCATGTTACGTTTTTTTTTCACATATTGTGATGTAACGTGATCAAATCACAATGTATTAGACCGATTACATTAGATCAGAGTTTTTCTGTATTTCTTTAATATATCAAAAAAACTTTAAATTAATTATTCGGTAGCGAGTTGTTTTGATTTTTCTGTTGACTGGATTTTGTGTGACATTGCATGTGCGATCCGCACAGTGTTTTATGTGACAGTATATATTACTCTGCATGCTCAACCTCAATTCATATCCTCTATATTAACGCACCGTTTGAGTTATTTTTTTTAACCGTGCTATTTTATTTCGAGTCAATCGAGCCCACATCTATAACGCACGGGATCCTTTCATAATACTGCAGATTTAAATCGGACAGTTATGATCTTAACTCAAAACGATGCGTTAATGCAGAGGATACGAATTGCGGGAAGATAAGGATCCGAATCAGAGCATGTTCAGGCTATTAAACGGCAATTAAAATAATTGTGCTAGTGGCACCAACTGCATATATAAATACCGAATATATTTAGTCAAATATATACATAAATGAACGATTCTTTTTCAATTTCAGAGAACCATCTGGGTCACACGTACAAACCCAAGGCCAGTGGGCCCAGACAGCCACCAAAACCCAAAATCTTGTGGAGCGAGGGAGGACCAAGAGGGCCTGTTCTATGCGCACTAGCTGGTCGGCCTAGACCGCAATGCACCACCGAAAGAACCAGAACCATAACAAAAACCGGGTCTAGAAATCATTTCCTCTGAGATAACTCAATTTTTGGGTTTAGCTCAAGACCGTCCGATCAGAATCCTCTGAGACGTCTACTATTCTTGCAGGTTTTAATCGGACGGTAAGGATCTAAACTCAAAATTTGAGTTTAACTCAGATGTACCGAGTACCGACGAGGTGGCTGATTCAGGCCGATGCGGGGAATAATGGTGAAGAGGTCGGTAGCTATAGTCTTGATCATCAGAAGGAGAGGAGAAGAGATGAGATGAGGTGAGATGAGTGGTCAATTCTCACTTTTTTGGGAGGGAATTGAGATGCAACAGAGATGTGTGGCGGAAGAAGACAGAACAAAAAGATAAAGTCACATTGTTATCTATTTTCTCTCATATTCCCTTATTATGTCAGAATAATAAATGCCACGCGTGATAGGAAAAAATAATCAGTAACAGTAAACATGGTAAAAATAAAGTTTAACTTGTACAACAAAGCCTCAAGTTCACAAAGCAATTAAGACAGGTATGTATGGAAATACTCAATTGCTCATTCATTATTACAGATTTTCTTGATCAAGTACAAAATATTTTAACAAAAGTAAGATTTATTTATATATATTGCCGTCAAATTCGGTTTTCTCTAGCCTTGAACATGATGCGAGGATATTTATGCATAGATCACTTGCAGCATCTGTACAGTGTCGCCACCTGCATTGGCTCGTTACAAGTCGGGCATCGCATATCTCCCCTAATTAATGCAGGATTGCCAACAATCTCGAGTTCGTGGCAGTGCTTCTCTTGCTTGTTCCTCAGATCTTTCAGCCATTCACTGAGCACTTGAAGGAAGTTCACAGTCGTGACTTGACTTTTCCACTGCTCTAATTTCGAAGATATTACTTTCAGGCCACTGGTGAAAATGCTGCCTCTGAAGACAATAATATGGTCAGCATTCCCGATAGCAACCCAGGAATCACGGCTTTTGTCGAAGGTAAGCAAGGAGGATGCCCATGAGAGGAACTCCTCTGATACATCGCTGGAATCGTGTGTACTGAAATGCAGCACGTATTTCTGCACACGATCCCAGAACACAGTTGAGCTCGTGTACTCAAAACTGTGTCCCAATTTAGCCTCTCTGAATGCCCTTAGCGTTGCTTCCGCTGTTTCCTTGTGATGAGTGTTCCTTCCAACATATGCTGTCTCTACCTTGATATTCGCTGCCTTAGTAATGCTTGTGAGTAATTTAACCATACTTTTACACCACTCGATGTCGTCCCCTCCATACAAGCATACGTATTGATCCTTGCTCTTTATCTAATTATATTGAAATGTGGTTTGTTAGTACAATTTCTAGAAACAGATAGTGGGGGGGGGGGGGGGGGGGGGGGTGACAATTGTAACTTTTTTTTTCTTTTTTCCAAAACATACCAATTGAGATAATGTAGTCTCTCAACCTCTCTTACTGGTAAATTCTGTGCAACAACAGAATAAAGAAGACGGAGGAAGGGCGGGAGCAGTGCCACGCTTACTGGTAAATTCTGTGCAACAACAGAGGGCAGCAACAAAACAGCCCTCAGGAAATCAAAAGTGTAGGGTGACAGTTTAAGTTTAGATCCTTCAAATTTCCAATTTCTAAGAAGTAGAGGGGTTAAAGGGCTTTTTTCTCAAATTTCCGATTGAATAAACTCACAGCAGAGAGTTCTGGTAAAACTCAGAGGGAAGCACCTATTGGCTAACATACGGGGGTGTCTCAACAGTTACTGGTAAAATCCGGATCCAAAAAGATGGAGTAGGGACTTCTCCTCACTTACTGGTAATTGAAAGTGGAGTTGTCAGATGGAGAAAGGGAAAGTTACAATTGGGTCCCTCAATTCTTTATTTAAAAATGGAAAGAGGCAGGTAGTTAGAAGTTTTTCACTTTCTTTAAATAGGCGTTTTAATTTTTAGGTAGCTACTAGTTGTTTTTTTTCTATTAACGTTTCTGTTATGACAATGTAATTTGTTTGGATGCTTTTAATTAATATACACCTACAGGGTTGTCATAAAAAAAGAACAGGTCACCTCTCGACAAATATAATTATCTGAATGAAATTGTTTGGTACATACCCACTGAGATACGGTTGCATCAATTTGTACAAGCAGGAACTGCATTCCCTTGGAGATCTTTGTGAGAAGCTGGATCTCATGCTCCGGGGTGAAAGGGAATGCTTCTTCACCGTACAAGTGTAGCATGAGCAGTGCATTTTGACGCACCACTTGTCCCCTCTCATCCAGCACCACTAACATCGGCTTCCCGGTGAATCCCCAATCCTTTTGAAGTAAGTGAACCAAGCCACGATTCACATGCAATTAATACTGCCTCGTATGTCAGTGTGTACCATGGCATTTTGGAGATGATTGCATTGTACCTCTTCTCATTGATGATGGTCTTCTGATCAGCAATCGGCACCCACACGATTTCATAGCCGAATCTATTGTGGGTATTGTTGTAAACTTGTTCGAGGAAGGACAGCTCCTCTTGGAAGGTCTCAGTTGTAAAACTAGAATAGAGGATCAGCACTTTTCTGTCCTGAAAGAAGCGTAGTGTGGTTGATACCTTTGTTCCAGGGTTGTAGAGGATATTGCTGTCAATGCTGGAGCTGATAAGATAGTAAAGGATTCCATGTTGCTTGCCGGTGGAAATCGAAGGAAACCTAAGAGTTCTTGATAGTTTGATGTTACTTGTATTTCCTCTGTAAAAATAGAAGTCACCAAAATCAGAATTATACATGGCATATGATCAAGTATATATGCTATTAAATTATGACTACCCTTTCCGTGTCATTCTGAAGGTGATAACATTACAAATTCGAATTCTACTAAAAGACATTACAAATTTGACGTTTAATGTTAAGAAAATTATTATTATTTTTTAGGACTTATTTACATCAGATTGTAAAACAAATCTGTTTTCAGGTCTCCAGTAACGAATTTCTCCTAGGACAATGTACATGCTTGCCTTTTTATTTCAATGCTGACAAAATACAAACTATATTATATGTACAAGCTTAATTCTTGCGTTCTTGGTGTAGAAAATGAAAAAAGTAAGTTGGCTAAGCAAATTGCAAGAAATAAATTAACAAACAACCACTCTATGAATTGAGTTTATTGTTAGAGCACCCACGTACCTTCACGTTTACGGTAGATAGTAATGCGAGTAGTCAATTGCTCATAGTAATATCGTATCTTCTGGGTAGAAACCGCCAGTTCAGATTTTTCATTGAGGCTTAAAGTGTACCTGAGTTTAGGGAAAGTAGAAGTGAGGATTGTAAACTTAGCTTAGCATCTCAATATTTATCAGAAAAAATACAGGCAAAAATGCATAATTATGAAAGAAATTTTTTTTTTTCTTTTAGGAAGACGTCGGTTGTAACTATTTGTGAAACAAATATAGATCACGAATAGATGAAATAGTACCTAAAAGATACTGCATATATAGTACCAGTTGAATTTAAAAATGTTCTAAAACTTACAAATTTTTGACAACTTACCCACTGCAGAGGTCGCTGACGGTTAAACCACAGTGGATTATAGTTTTAATCATCCAATACATAATCTCGTTTATTCTGATTTCAGAGAGAATGTTGTTCCATGAGCGGAAACCGGCCCTTGAGTTCCATGATATAGTACACAACACCAAGGAGAGTGTTTAGGATGTCTTTGATAACGGGAATCTTAGATTTCAGAGTGTTCTCGCTCTCAAGGGTGCCAGTGACTTGCTTCAGAATCACCAACGAGTTGATAAATTTGTCACTTTTATTTGTATACTGATTAACGGTTACCATGAAATCTCCGTAGCGTATTGCGAAGGCCGCAAGCACAAGAACAATCTTGGCATCTGGTGAATAGTTGGAGAGTAAAGCCAGCAGTGAATTTGCCCTTTCATGGGCACTACCTTTTTCTGGACAATCATATGATATCTGCATCCAATCATTTTATCAAGCACAATAGCAATGAAAAAATGATGACATTAATTAAAAACAAATATTTAATTGAAAACATTGTTAATTAATAACCACCTCGCAAGTGATTTTGTGGATGAGTTGGCTCAGACCAGGAATCTTTGTACTTGTTTTCTGTTGGAGTGCTTGAGAGTCAAATCTGAAGGCTTTCTGTGTCAATTCGGCTTCCGACTTATCCTAAAAGCACAGAAGCAACTATAATTAGCATAAGCAAGTCAGGGTAAAGCTAATCCATAGAAAAGACCCAGTTGTTAAATGTTCTGGTAAATTGAAATGACAATATCAGTGTTTCTTTTTTTGCAAAACTATATTAATAAAAGATCACTTGAATGGACCCTTTCCACCTAGAGAAAAGTATCCGAAATTTTTATTTTTACCATCTTAAAGAAAAAAAAGAGTTAAACCGAATAACCACAATTTGATTAGAATTTCATTTTTAACACGGCCGTAGTTTCAAACTGCGGACACGTCCTTTCTACTGACACATATCCTTCTTTTTGTGGTCAAAACAAATCTATAGCGGCAAGATCACTGTTGAAATAATTTTCTAGGTCAAGTCCGCCGAAAATCAAAACTTTGAGCACAAAAAAAAATGTGTTAGCAGTTTGAAACTGCGGCCATATCAAAAATAAAATTTATCAAAATTCCTGGTTAGTTGTTTTAACTTTTATTTTTTTAAAAAGGTAAAAAAAAATATCCGTCAGCAGTATTATTCAACCAACTAAGTTGGTATGTAGAGATTATTCTCTATATTGTAAACTGTGAAGCTATTTTGTTTCTACCAATTTTAGAAAGTTATACATAATTATTCGGCAATTATTAAATTTTGTTTGAAAATATATACCTATATATCAATGAAGCCTCAATATTTTCTATTTATTACCGTGATAATATGATAACTTAGTTCTACATTAACCTCAGTGTAACTATATTTTGAATTAACAAAAACTAGCACTTCTGTATTAGAACAGAGGGCAGACTACCTTTGGGCCGGGGGATTTTTTTTTTTTTTTTTAGAAAAAAATAAGGGTGCTATATTTTTGAATTCGGATTCAGTGAAGTAACTCAATCTTTGGCTTTTGGATCGAGACCGTCCGATTCGAATCCGTGAAAATCCATCTCCGAAGTGAGCGCACACATCTCGACGACGAATTCAAATTCCGAGACGATCTCGAGCGATGAATTCGAATCGGACGGTCTTGATCGAAAACCCAAAATTGGGTTACTTTAGGGGATCCGGACCCCATATTTTTAGGGGGATGTGTCATGTGTAGGTGCTATATTTTTAGGCCAATTAATTGAAATGGTCGATGATAATATTTAATACTTGTAATGATGATTAATAAGCATGTGGATATTCCGGTAAATCCGTGATCTAATTAAAGATGCACATGGCATTAACAAAGTGAACAGGCACATTTTTTTAGGGGGATTTCACGTATACCCCTAAAAAACTTTAAAATTAGATGTTTCAACCTCTAAACATCGAAATTAGGTATTTCCCCCTTTAAACTTCCAAAATTTACAAATTTACTCATTTTATTGTCTTTTATATTAAAATTCATTTTAAGTTCATAAAATACCCATTGTATCCTTTATTGAAGTACAAAAATTTGTATTTTGTTTACCAAAAATGTCGATCTTATAAGATACTTATTATACCCTTATAAAATACCAATTTTGTTCTGCTATACAGATAAAATATAAGACCGAGATTTTTCTTACAAGCTACAAATCTTTTTATGCTTTTAATGAATGGTAAAATGGATATTTTATAATTTAATATGAGTTTCAATATAAAGACAATAAAATGGGTACATTTGTAAGTTTCGGAAGTTTAGAGGGGAAAAACATAAATTCAAAGTTTAGAGGGGGAACACGTAATTTTGAAGTTTTTGAGGGGTATATATGAAATTCCCCCTTTTTAAAAAAAATTTGGGATCTTTTGTATTGTTTATGGTATGACTGTAGTTATACAATAAATATTGATTAATTATCCTTTATCATGCTTATGTACATACATTTTAATTAACAATCATACAGTAAATTCGAAATACATAGTTTATTAAATTTCACCTTGACAATGTCCTCGATGAGTTGTAGAAGAGGCTCGACATCAAGTTTGATGGATGCTGATCCATTGTAGTTAGCAGAGATAACCTGTCTCTGTACATTTGTATCGGCAGAGTAGTTATGCCAAACCGCACTGACAGAGTTGGATGATACGTCTGAGTTGAAGCCGATCTGACTGTCAAATACGGCCCTACAAAATATTCGACTTTTGAGGGGGTGAAGTTTGATTGCCACCGCTGCACGGTGTATCAAGTTGGATGGGACAGTGTTGAAGGAAAAGGAAGCCATTGATTGAATAATGGTTACTAAGGTGGATTTAGGTAGTGTGGGAAGAGGAAGATCGAGGTACTCTTTCTTTCTCTTAGATGCCAGATCTGTAGCCTCTGGCAATTCACAAACGTGTTTTTATTTTGTTTGACTTTCTGACAGGAAATAAATTGTAAGAATTTTATATGATGTCAGTATAAAATTGCTAGGCCTCTCAATTGCAGAGGTTTAACTCCCCAAAAATTTTAATGAGAAAGTGGGCTGAATGTTGTTTGAGCTTTATAATTGCTAGAACATTGAATTAGAATTTTTTTGAAATTAATAAATTCTAATTTCTGGAAGTGATCGACAAATAAATCGTTACGATTTATGAGCATTTTTTTTTTCTTATTAAGTTATTTTCTTTTTCTATTACCTCTAGTCAACCCCGGCCCTGACCCAGGGTAGCCAGGGCGATGGCCCCGGACCCCAAAATCCAATAGGGCCCCTAAAAAAAAATTGTATATGCGGTTCAAATAAAAAAGTATAAGAAACAAAAGGAAAATATGCCAGGCACGAGTGACAAAAAGAAAATAGCAGAAAATCCTAGATGTACCTATGAACTTCTTTCTTAGACATTTCTTCGGATATTTTGGGAACCAGTATATTTTTGTGCTACATGCATATATCATCTTCATTTTATCATTTTCATTTTAGAAATTAAGAAACCTAGCACTTTTCACGAGTCACGATCTCGTTCTGAGATAGCGAGTGCGAGGCAGAAGCGGAAGCGGCGTTTGGTTAGGGCAAGGCCGACGCATCGATGCATCGACGCAGCGATACATCGACCATCGACGCGGCCTCTGGATTGGACTGCCGGTGGCTTAGCGTTACATCTGCCTCATTACCTAAGTTCTATCATTCTATTACTTTGTTTTATTTTTAATTTAAAATAATGTTTCTTAGAAAACATATATTAGGTAGAGAGAAAAGAAACATAAAAAGAGAGGGAGAAGAAAAACTAAAACCTCAAAAAGATTCTATTCAAAAACTTTGGAAGAAAATTAAATCACAAAATGAGTTTTTGAAAAACCAAGTTGAAAGTGAGGTGCACAAAGAAACAAGAAATGTATCTAAAAATCAAAATAAGGTAAATGAAGATGAGGTAAATCAAGAAACAATAAATATGTCTGAAAATGAAAATGAGATAAATGAAGAAATAACGAATGTGCTTGAAAATAAGACTAGTGAAGATAATGAAGAAATTAATCATGTGTCTGAGTGCTTAGATTCTTCGTTATCTATAAATATATATGATCCTATAGTGTGGGATGGTTTAGATTCAAAACTGAGATATTTGCTTGTTAAGAATGGTCCTATTAGAGATTATAATATTAATTTTTCTAAAGATAAATATAATAGGGGATTCTCCACATATTATTATTTTGATAAAAAATTATACATAAAGGGTTCAAATTTTTCTCCCGCCCCGGGCCACAAAATCTTCAGGACCGGCCCTGCCTCTAGTACTGTTATCTTCCCGTTAACAATTATTTACTTGAATAGAAGACTTTGGACCACTTTAAAGAAGTGAGATCTCCTTCTTTAAATTTCATTTTATATATGCAATGTAATTAAATTAAGCTGCCTTTAGATTAAAAATCGGCAAGGAAACAAAATAAAAGAGGATATTGACTACAGTTTTCCATGTAATGGGATTTAACCTTCTGCCAGGAAAATAATTGTAAGAATTTTATATGATGTCCATATAAGATTGCAAAGCCTCCCAATTGCATATATTAACCCAATAAACCCCAAAACTTTAATGAGAAAGTGGGCTAAATGTTGTTAGATATTCATAATTGCCTTTCTTTCCAATATCCCATCAGTTGAACTGAAATTATATAAACATTACAATATTATTTATATATTTTAATGTTTTATGCAAAAACCGAAGCGTAGCGCTAACATGATGGTTTTCAGAGAAGGGAAATCTGAAATGAATTGGATTTTGTCCAAAGTGCTTTGAACAAATTTGATCTAAAATCAGATTTGGACTGTCTCATCTATGTTAAAATTTGTGTAAACAGATTAAAACTTAATAAATTTAAATAGTCCTGTAAATGTAAATCTTCCATGTGAATTTTGCCACCAATCAAACTGTGTAATTTAACCCGGCCCTTTAAACAAAAACCTCATCCAATTCGGAAATGTACTTCACATTTTTCTGACAAGTACTCGTGGTCGTCTTATAATAGTTCTTCTGAGCTGTCACCGGTCCCTTTTCTAATTAAAGTTCAATCAATCTGGACATAATTAGATAAGATCCAGTGATATTATTAGATTGGATATAAAATTATGGGCCTAAAGGCCTTCCTTCAAAAAAAGAAAAGGAAGGAATCATTTTTGACAGCCAAGTCAATTGCCAATTCGACTTCTTTCATGTAGAAAATAAGTAGGATTAGGGAACAATTAGCCTCAGAATAATTGTTCATCATAGGCTAAATTAAGAAATAAAGGGAGCAACTATTTTATAAAGTTACTCAACTTTTATTTCTAAAAATGGCAAGTTACCGTTTATTTTCTCCAACAGCTATTTTCTCTTTATTTCTTATATATAGGTCACTGTACAACACTTTCAATACAACAAGAATTCTGTTTTTTCCAACATAATTATTCCGCTATTTCATATCACAAAACTATCATGGTATCAGAGCGGGAATGAATTCCTGACTCAAAACAAGAAAACCAGCAGTACCAGTAACTGCAAGAACCAATAATCCAAGCACACCAGAAGTGCCAACAAACAAGAGACAGCAGTACCAGCAACTGCAAAGCAAGCCCCAAATTCATTTACCAGTAAAACCACTCACTGCCAGAAAAAACCAGAAAAACCAAGATGGCACAAAATCACGATAAACTCACAGGGGTGATGCTCAGTGGTAAGAATTACCATGTATGGGCAAGGCAAGTCAAATTTGCCTTAAGCGGCCGAGAAAAAAGCAATCACATCGACAAAGATTTCAAAATCCCAAAATTATCCGAACCAGTGGCAACTGAGGCCGAGAAAAAGGAATTGGCCAAATGGCGAACAAGCGATCACACTGTCATCACTTGGCTCCTCGCAACCATGGAGCCAAAGGTATCTGACTTACTCTCTTATAAGGACAGTGCCCTAGAGATTTGGGAAAGAGCCGAGCAACTCTATGGTCATAGAAAAAATTATTCTCACATTTACCAAATTCAAAGAGACTATCAACAAGCCAAACAACAACAAGGTCAATCATCAATGGAATTGTACGGTTACCTTCAAAAGAAAAGAGATGAACTTAGAGTTTATCGGCCTCCCACCATTGATCTTACTGAAATCCAAAAATGAGAAGAGCAAGATGCCATCTTTCAGTTTCTAGCAAGCCTAGATTCCAGCTATGAGGCTGTACGGTCACATATATTGCTACTGGCCGAGTTACCATCCTCAGATGAGGTGGCGGCTATGATCGATAGAGAAGAAACACGAAGAGCAGTGATGGCATCACAATCCACCGAAAACACAGAAACCAAAGCCTTCACGGTTATAGCCAGACCCAACCCTAATTACCGGCCGGAGGCAAGAAGAGACCAAGTCACTGCAAAATGCGAACACTGCCGGCGAGAAGGGCATCGCAAGGAGCAGTGCTGGTTCTTGCACCCTCACCTCCGGCCCAAGTGGCACAAGAAAGGCGGAGCCGGTGATAGAAAGGGGGAGCAAAGCAGCTGGGACCGAGAAAAAGGCGGAAACGAGAGAGGCGTAAACGAAAGAGGCGGTGATAGAAAGGGTTCGGGATTTTTTGCTGATGGGAAGGCCGAATCTGATCCTTCCGATATAAAGAATGGAGGCGCCTCTTCATCCAATTCTCAGGATCCAATGCGGCACCTTCTCCAGCAACTGTCTATGATGCTAAATCAAAATCAGGAAAATCAAAGGACCTCTGGTATGATTTCTGTTGCGAATTTTTCATTTTGTCCAAAAAATTCTAGATGGATCTTAGACTCAGGTGCAACAGATCATATGACTGGAAATAAAAATTTGCTGACCAATTTTAAATATTATGAAACCAAAAAATTCGTTACGGTTGCAAATGGTGAAAAATGGAAATCCTTAGAGAGGGCTCAATAACTATATTCTCAACATTAATTCAAAACGTCTTGTATTTAAAGGATTGCTCATCAAATCTATTATCCATTAGCAAAATCACGAATGAGTTAAATTGTGAACTCATATTTTTAGCAAACAATGTGATTTTTCAGGATCGGATAACCAAGATTATGATTGGTGAAGGATTTCTAGAAAATGGGCTTTATTTTTTGAATGAAGAAAAATTCAATTTCAACACAACAAAAAATGAAGAATTGAGTACACTATGGCATAGAAGAATTGGGCATCCCTCCGACAAGATTTTAAAAAATCTTTTTAATTTCTCAAAATTAGATAATAGTAGTTGCGAAATTTGTAAGCTAGGAAAACATACTATGTTACCATTTAGAATTGGGCATAGAAGAAACCATTTGATTTGGTTCACTCGGATGTATGGGGACCCACCCCAATTACCTCTTTTAATGGATTCAAATATTTTGTCATATTTATCGATGATTTTTCTAGAACAACTTGGTTATATTTACTAAAAGATAAAAGCGAAGTTTTTTCACAATTTCTAGACTTTTACAATTTTATAGAAAATCAATACAAAGCTAAAATCAAAATATTTAGATCCGATAATGGAACGGAATTTGTAAACCAAAATTTCTCAAACTTTTTTAAAGAAAAGGGAATTTTACATCAAACAACATGTGTCTATACACCTCAACAAAATGGTGTATCCGAAAGGAAAAATAGGCATTTACTCGAAATGACTCGAGTACTTTTATTTCAAAATAATGTTCCAAAATTTTATTGGTCGGATGCCGTTCTTACCGCTACATATTTAATAAATAGATTGCCAAGTGTCAATTTAGATTTCAAAAGCCCGCTAGAAATTCTTTATCAAAGAAAACTTAACATTGAGCATTTGAAAATTTTCGGTTGTACATGTTATGTACATAAAAATAATAAACAAGACAAATTGGACTATACCTCAATTAAGGCCATTTTTTTGGGGTATTCATCACAAAAAAAGGGGTATAAATGTTATGACCCTAAAAATAAAAAATTGTATATTTCTAGGGATGTAACATTTTTAGAAAAAGAGTCATATTACAAAGAAATTAATTATGAGAATTTTTTGAGAGAACCCTCCAAGGAAATTATATTACCACCGGTTACAATAGAAAATGCTAGACCAACACCACTTGAGAATGAAAATGAAAATGAAAGTGAAATTGAGAATGAGGAAGAAATAGAAGAAAATTCCTCAAATGAAGAACATCATGGCATAGAAGAGACACCATTGAGAAGGTCGATTCGAACAACACAACCTTCAACACGGCTTAGGGATTGGTATAATCTTCCAACAAAGTGCTACGAATAGTCCACACCTCCTTCAGATACGCATGTGAAGAAGGTCGCCTAAAGGTTGAAAAAGCCTTTGTTGCATCAAGAAATACTCGCAAAAACTTTTCCATCTCGACCGCCTCATTCCACTCCTCCAAACTAGGAACACTCATCGGAGTGCCATCTCCATACCTTAGCAACGCATCCTTGTACTTCAAAGCTTCCTTAATCATCTCATAGGTCGAATTCCATTGAGTAGTACAATCTAAAATCAACCCTCTTTTAGATGGCAAGTGCATTGTATCTAAAATCTCGTTGAATGTTTGGAGTCGCTGGCCACTAGATGTTATATACCGCATCATCTCTCTAATTCTTGCCAAAGCCAACCGAAGAATCTCCATACCATCCTGCACCATAATATTTAAGATGTGGGCCCCACATCTCATGTGCATGTTTACACCCTCGAAAACAGGCTTGTCCCAAAGTATGTTCTCCAAAAATGATATTGCATTAATGTTCGCTGAACAATTGTCAAGAGTGATTGTGAACACCTTCTGATCCAACTTCCAATCAAATATAGCTTTCTTAATTGCACTTGCAATTCCTGGACCCGAATGTGGATAGGGTATTTGACTGAAAGAAATAATCTTTTTGTGAAAGTTGAAACCCTTATCGATGTAATGTGCCGTGACGCACAAATATCCCAAACTGACACTTGAAGTCCAAATATCACTTGTAAAGGACACATGCGAATCCAATGCTTCAAACTCCTTCATCAATACCCCACTTCCAGCCTTAAATACCCTTACACAATCATTCCTTAAAGTCTGACGTCCAACTGCTCTGTACTCGGGTCTCAATGATCTCATTGCCGGTTCCCAAAACCGACTTTCAATGACTGAAAACGGTATTTCAGCATCTATGAAAAGCATCGTCATGAGATCGCGGGTCAACTCGGGATTAAATTTAGCTGATTGAAGGAGATCATCTTTTTGGCCCGATGTGAACAAAACCCTTTCTTCTTCATCGATTTCTTTGCATCTTTTTTCGATATGGCGATTCAAGTGGGTAGTCCCTATGTTAGGACCGGTAGTAAACTCCTTCAGACAATGCTTGCACACGGCCTTTTCTCCAACTTCATCAAAATGCTTCCACACAAGTGCTTTTCTCTTTTTTGATTGACTTCGGGTTAGTTGGATCGATTCGCTTTGAGAATCTCCGACCTTGGGGTTCGTTTGGGAGTGAGTTTGAGACATTAACTGTACAAACAAAAAGTTTCATCTCGTTAGAAAGGAATGTAACAACAAGTTCTTACATCATACAACATGTCTAGAATTATTACAACCATTATGCTAAGCAACAGTGCTATATAAATTAACACTAAAGAGCTGCATTTCTATGTTTTCTAAAGACAATTCATTTTTGCTAAAAAAACACATGTTTGTCCTGCATTTCTATGTTCTCTAAAGACAATTCATTTTTGCAGCACAAACATGAAATTGTCCCTCAAATAGACATTTATAATTTAATACATAAGCAATGCTAGAAAAAAAAAACAAAGAAGTCAAGATAAAGTGAAGCTAGGTTCATAATTAGAAAGACAAAAAGGGAAAATGTGCTACCTGAGCTGAATGTTTCTATGAACTTTTATATCAACAAAAAGGTCACCAGGCTGGCTTCGATCCACATCAGCCCCTCCTTTCCCTCTGACCTGAATAGTATCACCATTATCCACTCCTAAAGGAAAAAGAAAAATGAATAAATAAACTTATGCGATACCATATGCACTTCTCCAGAAATAAACTTTACCTGATAGGATCTTCTCAAGGTATTTCTCTTCTAATTTTAATTAGCACTTTATTAGTCAAAACTTGATCACACTGACTCAAGTTTAAGTATGGTGGTAAGAATCCTAGAGGCTAAGAGACATGTATCTAGATCTTATGGCGGGCCTTGTGCAATCACATGCAACATATATGATATTCTGGTACATATTATGATTGAAGTTTGCATAATTGGAGTACTGTATTTTGGTACTAGCTAACTGTTAGTGTTGTAAGGAGTAATATGAAAATGCAGAATATGTACCAGAATAAACCCACAAAAGTAACAAAAGTAACAAAATAAGCCCACAAAAGTAACTATTATACTTTTGCAAATAAGCCCACAAAAGTAACAAAATATCAAAAACTTGAAATTAGCAGCTAACAAAAAAGCAAACTGTCAATTTCCAATGTATGGAAATTAATGAATTACTTGTTGATTAAAGGAAGAAGCAATTGATTAGACTTACATGAGAAACAATAGCATAAAGTGGTAGTGTACTGTAGCTGCAAAGGACTTGTGTGATTACACTGGAGCACAATAAAAAGAGATGAATTAGTTACACTGGAAAACAATAGCATTAAATCAAGATTAAAGTACTACATGATAAATCGAAGTTGAAACTATTGTCACCCACTAGCTAGTTACTATTAGTTATGATATTTTATTCCTTTGCAGTTTCAATAGGGAACTAGAAGAATCTAGTGTTCCATTAATTAAGGAATAGAAATATATTCTAACTTGATTTTTGGCAATGATCAGATGCCAATGAATATAACAATGCCAGATGCTGAGTGAATACTGGTAAATGTCTCAATAATAGAATGACAAGAAGTTTTCCAGCTTTGAAATTTTGACACTGAAACCGATGCCATTTGATTAGCATATGAAACAATTTACTAGAGGCCAAGGCCTTTTGAAAAGTGACATCTCCCAAGAACCCTAAAAGACTGTAAATATCTTGAAAGCACAGCAGGGAATATCAGCAAGAGAAAGCATTGTACTTATTTGTTCATTCCTTTACTTGTTTTAAATAATAACATAGTAAAGCAGATGCGTACATACCTCAATAACAGAAGGAGATGCGATTTGCTGATTCCCTTAATCCCTTTGATTTTCTGAATCAGTATCGATAAAACCCACAAAATAAAAACAGTATCTGAATCAGTATCGATAAAACCCACAAATTTTCAGAAGAGAATCAGTCTCCAAATTTGAAATAACTCAAAGAGAGAGAGCACCTGAGAGCAACGGAGCCAACGAGATGAGAGATGAGAGAGCCACCGCGAGCGCCATGTTTAGGGTTTAGGGTACCAGATCAGAACAGAGTGAGAGCGCAAGCGCCAGCGAAGAGTGAGAGATCGCGAGCGCCAGCGAAGAGTGAGAGATCGCAAGGTGAGAGGTGAGAGGTGAGAGGCGAGAGAGCGACAGAGGTGAGAGATCGCGAGCTGAGAGTTGAGAGTTGAGAGAGCGAGAGAACTCGATTCGATGGGCTCATGAGCCGGCCCTGTTGGATTTAGAGACGTCTAATTACAATAATAAAGTTGGACATGCGTGCATTATGATTATAATATCAAATACTGTCGCAAGATTACATTTATGTAATGATTAAAATATGCCAAATAATGTGATTAATTAAGTCATGGCATTATACGTATTTATATAAGGTTTTGGATACAAATACATATAGAACAATGTTAATCAATATAATTGTTAATGGACCGATTATAGTTGATTAAAATAATAGCAGTAATAAATACAGACTAAATAAGGAAATCAGAATTTATTCTGATTTATTTCGGTTTTTTCTGGAAGTTCCTGATTTCCAGATCCTTGAAATCCGAAATCAAGATTTCTTGGAAAACTTGTTTTCCAAGTATTAGCAAATTTCGGCTGCCCTAGGTTTGGGGTTTTTGCACTGCTATAAAAGGGCTGAGTCTCCAAGGCTTGCTATCAATCCATCATATTGTCTGCTCCATTGAAAGACAAGATACTCTGTCATAATATTTAGGGTAGCCAGAGAAAAAGATTGCAAGTTCTTGGAAGGACTCGAGAGCCAACAACTCAAGTCAAGACCAGGAGCGTATCAACACAGAGCCTTGGAAGCTGTCTGATTGATAGCATACGGAGGCCTTTGAAGATGGAAAGTAAGTTCCGCTGTGCATTAAGTTTAATTTCTTACAAAGGAGTAGATCTTGGTTGTGGTTTAAAGCAATTAGGAAAACTCACAAAGTAAAACCAACAAGTGGTATCAGAGCAACCTTATGTAAGAATTGCAGTTTAATTCGGTTTTAATTGCTTTCTATTTTTTATATCGAATTTAATTGTTGCAAAAGGAATTGTTAAAATTTTTCTTTAACCGTTTTTCCATGCGGTTTTGAATTAAAATCTTAAATTTGAACCCATCCTTGCGCTTCGTGCGATCTTGGAGAAGTTTTTATTTGAAATTTTAATTTTCAAAATAAGAAAGTATCAATTATGCAACAATTTAAGGTTTTAAATTCGAATTAGAGAAAGTAATTTAGGTTTGAATTTTCAGATCTAGTCATAAACAATTAATTTGAGGTAGTGATCTTAAAACAGATCAAACTTTTGACTCGTAACTCCGATTTGGACGCACGACCACAATTCGGAAACCTTGAAAAAGGATCTAGCCAGCCATTAACAACTTCATTGTCAAAACTTGCTGTTTAAGCCCTCAAAATGACTGTTTTATATTTTTCGACCATAAAAAAAAAAAATTCAGTTTTCCCTCAATTCCATATCTGAAAATTAAGTCTAGATTATTTTTGGGTTACCAAATTTTCAGACTTTAGGAGTAATTGTAAGTAATTGTAATTTAGGTTATAATAATTATAATTGCTATAATTGCTATAATTACTATATATATTATGCTATATTTAGCCTAATTATTAGAATTTAGATATTATTTAAAATTGGTATTAACACCAATTAAAGGCTCTAATACTAAATTCTGATTTGATATCAATAATGCTTATTATGGCATAAAATTTATACTAAGTATGGAAGCAATAAAATTATTGAAGCATTTCTAAAAGATGATCATTGTAGAAATTGCTAAAGTTTTGCTAAAACCTAATAATTATTTTGATGAATATAGTTGACATATAAAATTAGTATATTCTAATTTAAAAGTGCTATAAGATACTGTATTCTATTTAGGACGAGTAGATACTATAGGTACTTCCTAGATTAGGTTTTAGGCATAATTTTGAAATCTAACTAAAGGCGTTTTAGGTATACATGTGCTGTTTTCGCATGAGTCAAGCATTGATGTTCGCAAACGAACCGCTCTTTGTAAGACGATTGCAAGGATGACTCATGACAAGTTGAAATGACGTGCTGACAATGGACGTGGGTGTTAGCTTTCCCAAAGGAGGGTTGGCGCCTACTAAGTTGTTTGGTGCATAAGGGTAGTGAATAAAAATAAGTTGCAACACACATGGACTAGCGATGTCTAGAAAAGCATCAGGGGCTTGGAACATAAGTGATCCGTCTGTGATCCTCCTCCCCCTGTTGACTGGCCTGGTCGTTAGTTAATGGATATGTTAATTTGACCCAAAGGTTGATTGACAAAAATGTTACATGTTTGTACTTTATTCACTACGCCAAAGTGCCTGAAGGTAGTGATTGCACCCAAAGGTGTTTTCATTACTGAATGGTGTTTTTTGGCTAAAGATTTAATGGAGAAAATAGTTTTACACAGGCCTTCAGATAGATTTTAGAATTATGATTAAGGATCAAATCGTGAAGCATGTATCTAAATTATTTCTTTGTTCTTGAATTTTCAGATCTAAACATAATGTCAAGTCTAAGTCAGATTAAGCCCCTCATGGGGAACAATTTCAAACAGTGGGAGGAAAAGCTGAAATTAGTCTTAGGGATCATGCAATTGGACACTGCACTGAGATTTGATCGCCCTAAGCCTAATAAAGAGGGTGAGGAAACTCCCCAAGAGACGGCTGACATTAAAAGATGGGAGCATTCAGATCGCATGTGCATAATGGTGATGAAGCAAACGATCCATGAGACTTTTCGAGGCATCATACCTGATACAGAGACAGGCGCTATTAAATACCTTAAGGCCCTTGAAGAAAAATTCACAAAGAGTAAAAAGACTGAAGTTAGTACACTTTTTGTGAAGTTAGCAACAATAATACAAGGGAAAAGAAGGGGTTAGAGAGCATGTTATTGAGATGACAAGACTACAACGTGCCTTGAAAGGGCATAATTATGACATCTCTGATGAGGTTCTCATTGAGTTCATTTTTCTGTCTCTCCCGTCTAACTTTAGTCAATTCAAGATGACTTATAATTGTCAAAGAGAGACATGGACACTACCTGAGTTTGAGGCTCAGTTGGTGCAGGAGGAAGAGAGACAGAAAATGACTAAGGGAGAAAGTGCTCATGTAGTAACATCTAATCCTAAGGGTAAAGTCAAAAAGCGCAAGTTTACTGCCAAGGAAAAGGGACCTACCAAGATAGCTGCAAACAATGCCGCGCAGAAAAGCAAGAAGGAAGATACTTCTGCGAAAGCAGATGAAAAGAACTGTTTTTTCTGCAAAGCGCCAGGACATACAAAGAAATTCTGCACCAACTATCATGCATGGTTGGCAAAGAAAGGTGTGTCTCTTGCTTTAGTTTGTTCTGAAGTTAATTTAAGTTCTGTATCTAGATATACTTGGTGGATAGATTCAGGTGCAACGACTAACATCAGTATGTCGATGCAGGGTTGCCTAAGCCATCGCAAGCCAAGTGAGGCGGAGCGCTACGTTTACGTAGGAAATGGCAACAAAGTAGAAGTGGAAAGCATAGGAAAATTTAGATTATTATGTAAGACATGATTTTATTTAAGTTTTGATGCTTTAGTGGTTCCATCTTTCAGAAGGAACCTAATTTCTGTATCTTATTTGGACAAAAATGGTTATGTATGTTCATTTAGTAATGGAAATTTCAGTTTGTGTCAAGATTCTAAGCTTCTTGCTTCTGGTATCCTGTCTTCTTATGATAATCTTTATTTTCTAGATATAGACACTTCACATTCAGAGGCACTGCACATAGATAATAGAAAACGTAAATTAACTTGCGAGAAATCTGCAACATTATGGCACAAGCGATTAGGACATATCTCTATGAAAAGGATAGGACGTCTTGTGTCTAATGATATTCTCCAACCTTTAGATTTTACAAACTTAAGTGATTGTGTAAATTGTATAAAAGGAAAACAAACTAATAAACGTAAGTATGATGCAAAAAGGTGTAATGATGTCTTAGAATTGATTCATACGGATATCTGTGGTCCTTTTCCAAAGGCTACAAGAAATGGTCACCGTTACTTTATCACATTCATAGATGATTATTCAAGATATGGTCATATTTACTTAATAAAAGAAAAGGCGGAAGCATTAGACGTGTTCATAAAGTTCAAAACGGAAGTTGAGTTACAACTTAACAAACGTATAAAGTCCATTCGTTCTGATCGTGGTGGTGAATACTACGGTCGTTATGATGGATCAGGAGAACAGCGTCAAGGTCCCTTTGCAAAATACTTAGAGGAATGCGGAATTGTGCCTCAGTATACGTTGCCAGGTTCGCCTGCAATGAATGGTGTTGCTGAGCGACGAAATCGCACCCTTAAAGACATGGTGAGAAGTATGATTGCTCATACAACTCTACCTGAGAATTTGTGGGGAGAAGCCTTAAAGACTGCAGCATACATACTTAATAGAGTGCCTACTAAAGCAGCTAACAAGACCCCTTACGAGTTATGGGTTGGGCGCAAGCCTAGCTTGAATCATTTGAGAGTTTGGGGATGTCCATGTGAAGCTAGGCCTTATAAGCCAAGCGAAAAGAAACTGGACGAAAGAACCGTTAGTTGTTACTTTATAGGCTATTCTGAACGATCTAGGGGGTACAAATTCTATAATCCAACAGAACATACAGTTTTCGAGTCAGGAAGTGCAAAATTTTTTGAGAATAATGAGTTTGTAGGGGGAGATATGACAAAAGATAGTATTTTTGAAGAAGAAGAAGAAGAGACGAATGCGAATGAGACTATGGACCAAAATCCTAGTTTTATTCAAATTCCGATTACATTTAGAAATACATCTTTTGACAATGTGCAAACTTCATCATCCCAAACAACTCAGTTAGAAACTCAACATGGAATAGAGAACACAAATGGACCTGAACCCAACCCAAACCCTGACATTGACATGACAAATGTTGATGGCCTAGGGCCTGTGGGAGATTCAGAAGTTGGTAATGATGTTCCTTCTCTTGTTGAAGATCAAGTTGTAATTGAACCTCAAGAAAATCTAGAGCCCGTGCCAGTTAGGAGATCTACTAGAGAGAAAAGATCTACACAATCGAAGGATTATGCATATCTTCAAGAACATGAGTTTGACATTGGCTTGTTTGAAAATGATCCTGTTAATATCAAACAAGATGTGGAAAGCTCTAACTCTCAATTGTGGATTAATGCCATGAATGAAGAAATAAAATCTATGTACGACAATGACGTTTGGGATATCGTTCCGTTGCCTAAAGGCAAGAAACCCGTTGGTTGCAAATGGATATTTAAGACTAAGCGGGATTCTAAAGGCAATGTTGAAAAATACAAGGCACGTCTTGTTGCGAAAGGTTTCACACAGAAAGAAGGCATTGATTATAAAGAGACTTTCTCTCCAGTTTCATCGAAAGACTCTTTAAGGATTATATTGGCGCTTGTAGCACATTATGATTTAGAACTTCATCAGATGGATGTAAAGACGGCATTTCTCAATGGTGACATTGATGAAACGATCTATATGAAGCAGCCAGAAAACTTTGTATCAGGTGATGCAGGGTCTATGGTCTGCAGACTTAAGAAATCTATCTATGGTCTAAAACAAGCATCTCGACAATGGTATCATAAGTTTCACAAAGTTGTTAGCTCATTTGGTTTTGAGTCTAACATAGTAGATGAATGTATATACCTTAAGTTCTGTGGGAGTAAATTTATTTTCTTGGTTCTATATGTAGATGACATATTGCTTGCCAGTAACGATAAGGACATGTTACATCAAACTAAGAATTTTTTATTTAAGAATTTTGAAATGAAAGATCTTGGTGATACATCATTTGTTCTAGGGATTGAAATACTTAGAGAAAGATCTCAAGGTATTCTAAGGTTATCCCAAAGGAACTATATCGATAAGATTCTAACAAGATTTGGCATGCAAAACAGTAAACCAGGAGATACCCCTGTATCAAAAGGAGATAAGTTTAGTCTAAAACAATGTCCCCAAACTGACTTAGATAAAAACATCATGAAAGATATTCCCTATGCCTCAGCCGTAGGTAGCATCATGTATGCACAAGTATGCACGCGTCCGGATATTGCGTTCATTACTGGAATGCTAGGGAGATATTTAAGTAACCCAGGTATGGAACACTGGAAGGCAGCCAAGCGAGTGTTGAGATACCTAAAGAGAACTAGGGACTATATGCTCACGTATCGGAGATCGGAACAGCTCGAGGTCATTGGATATACCGATTCTGATTTTGGAGGATGTGTCGACAGCATGAAGTCAACATCAGGATACATCTTTATGATGGCAGGCGGTGCCGTGTCATGGAAGAGCGCTAAGCAGTCATTGGTAGCCTCCTCCACTATGGCAGCTGAATTTGTCGCATGCTATGAAGCATCTAATCATGGCGTATGGCTGAAGAACTTCGTCACAAGGCTGAAAATTGTGGATTCTATTCAGAAACCACTCAAATTATTATGTGACAACAATTCAGCAGTGTTATACGCCACCAACAACCGAAGTTCGTCAAAGTCGAAGTACATTGACATTAAGTTTTTGGTTGTAAAAGAGAGAGTGGAGAAAAATGAATTATATATAGAACACATAGGTACAGACTCCATGATTGCGGATCCTCTTACTAAAGGACTGCCACCCAAGAAATTTCACCAACATGTTGCTTGTATGGGTGTAATATCTGTTTAGGATAATTAGAAAATGTGGGAGTCTGAATATGTTTTTTGAGTTCTGATGTTCTATGTAATGCAATTGTAAATAATTTTGATGATATATATACAAGTTGCATTCAATTTCAGTTTCATTATTTCTTTCTTTAAAGTTTAAATTCTTGGCCTCATACAGTAAAGTGAAGGTGACTCAATTAGAAATAGGCACGTCTAATCACACTTGCGTGTAATTTCTAAACTATATGTCCAAATCAGATTCATGTCATTCAGTTATGCTGGCAACGTGATTTATGTCGTTTTAGTTGCGAATAAATGTGACAAATGCCGCTTAAGTCCTTTGTTAGCATAATTGATGGACGGAATTGTTTAAGAAATACGATAAGCAAAGACAGAAAAGTTGCATGCAATAAAGTTAAGGATATATAATCAAAAGGTTGCACTTGTCCATGTGGGAGATTGTTGGATTTAGAGACGTCTAATTACAATAATAAAGTTGGACATGCGTGCATTATGATTATAATATCAAATACTGTCGCAAGATTACATTTATGTAATGATTAAAATATGCCAAATAATGTGATTAATTAAGTCATGGCATTATACGTATTTATATAAGGTTTTGGATACAAATACATATAGAACAATGTTAATCAATATAATTGTTAATGGACCGATTATAGTTGATTAAAATAATAGCAGTAATAAATACAGACTAAATAAGGAAATCAGAATTTATTCTGATTTATTTCGGTTTTTTCTGGAAGTTCCTGATTTCCAGATCCTTGAAATCCGAAATCAAGATTTCTTGGAAAACTTGTTTTCCAAGTATTAGCAAATTTCGGCTGCCCTAGGTTTGGGGTTTTTGCACTGCTATAAAAGGGCTGAGTCTCCAAGGCTTGCTATCAATCCATCATATTGTCTGCTCCATTGAAAGACAAGATACTCTGTCATAATATTTAGGGTAGCCAGAGAAAAGGATTGCAAGTTCTTGGAAGGACTCGAGAGCCAACAACTCAAGTCAAGACCAGGAGCGTATCAACCCAGAGCCTTGGAAGCTGTCTGATTGATAGCATACGGAGGCCTTTGAAGATGGAAAGTAAGTTCCGCTGTGCATTAAGTTTAATTTCTTACAAAGGAGTAGATCTTGGTTGTGGTTTAAAGTAATTAGGAAAACTCACAAAGTAAAACCAACAGGCCCAGCTCGGCCCGGATTCGGCTCGGTTGATATGTAAAATTTTGAGTCGAGTCGAGTCCGAGCTTTTTTCAGTTCAGGACCCGACTCGATATCAATTATTGAGCTGTTCAACTCATGGATTCGTGAGCCGGCTCGGCTCGTTAGCAGCCCTACTAACAACATTAATTCCAAACTATTTTGGTTGTAACAACTACAATTTCAAGGGTAGTTTTCAGAACTAACGGTAGTACTAGGATCAACAATTCCTGCATGGTATAAAAGAGCCCATAAATGTGTGATGAACTCTCCACCTGATTCCAGCAGCCTCAAATGCTCTGCAGCTTTTCCCGATGGAGCAAGAAAGACGATGAACTCCGACCAAAAATCTGCCATAATCTTCCAGCGACGGGCATCGTCGGGTATCTGCATTAATTCCCTTCCCAGCTGCACTGCCTGATCAATCATTTTGTCGCCGCTATCTTCCACATTCATCATCAAATTATACTTCTCTTTAGGATTTTTTGCTTCACGGAAGAACTCTTTGGTCTCTGAGAGTATCGTCCGAAAAAATAGTTTTAGCGAGAAATTACTTTCCGGTAGCATCTCGGGAAGAAAAACCATCAAATAAGCACAGTATTTTGACAAGTTGGCAACTGAGTGTTGAGGTTCTATTGATTCATTGCCTCCTCCAGGTTGTAGTACTGGATGTATTTCACATAAGCTGGTAGCTATGTGCCATACTATTAAGGTATGAAATTCTGTTTTGAGAGCGCACGACATTGCTATATCAGTTTGAAAACCATTCCTCACTAACGAAGCAACTCCATTAGTAGGAGGATTACCGTTCAGTATTTGAAGAGAGCTGAGGATTTCTCTCTTCACATCTGGGGACAATGCAACTGCTCTATCTTCTTCCATCCCTCTTGGAGCTACTTTTCCTGGTGACCACCCCCACTTTGAATATGGAAAGTTGTATACCGTTGCCCTGTTGCTGTATCTGTGGTAATTTTTGAGTAAAGAGAATTGTCCGATTGTATTGTTTAGAGATCGGGTGAACTTCCATTTGCAATGATGAGCTAATACCTATGGCAATATTAGAAAGTAGAAAAGGCACATAATTAGTTTTGTTACTAACCGAGCAAGTTATTAAAATAAGAAGATAGATAGATAGATAGATAGACAGATAGGTACGGCACCTTATAATAAGATTGGTGGTGCAGCATCCGACTGGTTATACTTTGACAAATCAGTACGACTTTTGTCCAATCGGAAAATACGTAGAACAGAGTTTCCAATGCCTCCATGACTGTGATCATGATGAGAAGAATGTTTGTTATCGTATAATAAATGTTGTGGTGGTTGTGTTTGCTCCTTAGGTAGCCGGCTTGAGGATCATCATGCCTCAGGAATGCTTTATATGAAATCCACACAGATACTCCAAACATTCCAGTAAGCAAAATCACATGGAATATTGGAAACCCAATTGCAAATGTAAGAGGATACCTTGTATAAAATAAATCACGGAGAAAACCAATCTCCATTTCAATTACCCTATAGACCCTACCATTATCATCGCCGGAGAGAAGCCCCTGAATTACAAGTCGCCTTGTTTTCTCTTGTTCAGCTTCTGCCGTCGGACAGTCAAAATACTGTCTTTTGAGCAACTTGAAAAAGGCAAACGACAGGCATACATCCTTTAGCCTATTGTCTGTGTCGATGGAGGGGTCTAGAAGCCGCTCATTGCAGCTCCAAACCTTCTCCAATGTGACAACACCTTCTGGCAGCTTGACATTTGCACTGTACTCTGGGCCTTTGACCATTGGGTTGATTTTCCCTTCACCCATCACAAGGTAATTGTAGCCTCTCATGCTTGTAGGATCTATTTCTTCATTGGATAGTTGATGCTCAATCTTCATATAATCAGCTACCAGCTTTGAATTATTGAGACCATAAGCTCTATTCACAAGTTTGTGAGATACAAGCCGAACTGAGAACTTGACAAGTAAAATTAACCAAAGAATCAATAGCGGAAGGCGGTATCCCGTGCCATCATCGTTTGATCTATTTATGAAAAAGCCTACATAAATAGCATTAAACAAGGTGACAGACTCACGTAAAAGCCAGCTAGTACGCGGAGAAGAGGCTGTCGAAATGGTGATGACATTATCATATGCGATGGTAAGTACCACCAGCCAGATCAAGTATAGGTCGTTGCTGTATGGGGCTGTTGATAATTGACTTGCACAATTACTGATCAACCAGGTGAGTGGACTGTCTACCTGCTGTATGATCTTTTTTAGGATCGAGTTGCTGTGCCACAGCCGGAACCTTGTAACAGCAATGAAGTAATTCACAAACAGAAAAAGTGCAATTACGCAAGTGAAGGTTGCTGCTTGTATCTTGTAGGCTTGGTCACTGAAATACCCATCGGACACCTCCGCTGGAGGAGGAGTGGATTGATTATCCATACTTTGCTACTTGTAAATAATTGCTGTATGTGATTCTCTGGGGTTTGATAGGTGGGTTGTGTGAATCTAGAGAGGCATACATGCGTGGATATATATAGAGGAACATATATATTGGGTAATTAAATTGATTTATATATAATTAATGAATTGATCTATTATTGTTTGGGCTTCAAATTTTGACTTTCGAAATCCGCATCACTGATTCGTCTCGTTCAATATAATTTGCATATAATTTTTTTTAGAAAAATATAATATCTTATACCCACTACTACAAAAACGTTAACCATACACGACATATCATACACAGATATGATAAAAATTCAAATTAACAGTGTGTAAAAAAAAGGAGGCATTTGTGCGAAAACGAACTCTACCATACATGCACACGGTCAATTAAAATACAACCTTGTACTAAAAACACCTATATTTGTACGCAGTTTATTAATAAGAAACCGTGTACGGTTGTACTCCTTCATACACAGTTTTTTACTAAAAAATCCGTGTATGCTTTTGGTCAGTTTTTAAACACTGTTTGTAGTAGAAGTTGTGTACGATTCATTCGCGCCTCTTGACCAACCCCTGTTAATAATTAATTTCTTGAAGAGATCGCCCCTCAACCACTTCCACACTTATTAATTCATTTAAATCCAGCCGTCTCGATCCCTTGTCTCTTCATTTATCTTTTCTTCTCTCTGACAGCGGTAGGTTGAGATTTCCCCCTCGCGTGCAACCTTGATATTCTGTTGAGGTTTAACCCGAAACTATGATGAGCTATAAAACTCGGCTACCACCATCAGATAGAGAATAGAAAAATCAATCATGAGTTGATCAATCTATCCTAATTTGTTTGGTACTATGTTGATACTATGTTGTTTGATTAATTATGTTACATGTAAATCTGTATTTTATGTACGAATTTGTTTAATTGTTACCTCATATATGTATCTATAAATTATTTCAAATTTGTCTAAAGGTTCTTTTATGTTTCTTTAATGGTAAAAAAAACATATGGATGCATGCTAGCACATAATAAAAAGTAAAAAAAAGTAATGCATAAATCGTACACGGTTCTGAAAGAATAACCGTGCACAAAGTGTAACATACACAGTTTTTCCAGCAAAAAAAATAACCGTGCACAAAGTGTAACATACACAGTTTTTCCTCAAAAAAAATAACCGTGCACAAAGTGTAACATACACAGTTTTTCCAGCAGAACCTTGTACAAATCCTATTAAAGTTTTTGGTTTTACGTGCCTCTTTAATAATCCTGTAAATGCCTTTTCGACTACACCTATAAGTTATATACACCTATAAGTTGGTTGTACGTACATTATACACAGTTTTTTAGCTGGAACCGTGTATGAATAGTTCTTAGGATTTTATTTTCGCGTCTATTCAATCACTGCAGTGTCTTAAATTTCCACCGCTCTTCCGTCTAATCAACTAATTTTTTTCCTCTCTCTGTCTTCTCCCTTCACTCCTCTATCTTAGGGTTTTTAAACAGATCCCCTTGACATTAAGCCACTAGTACACATACACCATTTGGGCCAATGTATTTTCTATATACCTTCAAAAGTAATGAAAAAAAGAAAGAAATTATATAAACATTCCATGGTGGATTGAAATTAAGGCTTGGTGAATTTTGAGTGGGACCCAGTAAAAATAAAAATATTATCTATATATTGTAATGTTCTATATATGCAACAAAGGAAGCGTGGCGCTAATATGATGTCTTCAGAGAAAGGGAAATCCGAAATGAATTGGCTTTTGTCAAAAGTATTTTGGACAAATTTGATGCAAAGTCAGATTTAGATCGTCTGATCCGTGTTAAGATTCATACGAAGATTTTAAAACTTAATAATTTAAGTAATCTCATGAATTTAAATTGTCCATGTAAATTTTGATATTGATTGAACGATTTAGATCCGGCTTTGAATAAAACTTTGTACAAAGTCTTGAGGACAAAACTTCACCCAATCCGGAAATATCGTTCACATTCGCTGACAGCACACGGGGTCGTCTTACAATACATTACAACCTGACCAACTAAGTGCTTAAAATTAGAAAAGAAAACAAGAAAAGCATTGTTTCTTTGCTCTAATTGAGTGCAAAAATTAGAATGGTATTGGTACCAATCTGACCCTCAGCCTGACACAAAAACCATGTGGTCAGAGAGTTTCAGTTTGTCAGGTAAACATAGAATTAATTATGATTGGCCTGGCAAATGTGGTTGACATATCAATTTACGAATTAGTTCAAATAATCAACCCATGTTCCAATGGATCGAGCAGATCCAAAATGTGGTTGACATATCAATTTACAGATTAGTTATAATAATGAACGGAGCAGATTCAAAAACCGAGAAAAAAACAAGTTGAATTAAGTACAATATTATCCGAAATTTTTTTTAGTTGACACTCCAAAAAAATCAAATTAAATGAATACCACCCGTTTGGAGTTTTTTTCAATACTACCACCCTTGCTAACTCAGTTCGCGCACCAAATTAGCAGGTACGCAGACTGAGTTGGCACACCAGTTGGTGCGCAGACTGGGTTGGCGCACCAACTTTTTCACCGTGTAAGAGATTGGCGCTACCATTTTGTTGTTTGATGATGCGCCATCCCAAACTGGATGTCTCTGGCCAGCGATTTTATATCACCTGGATGTCTCAGGTAACAGAATAATTCTTATTATATGAACCGTTCGATCAAAAAACTCGAATATTAAAGGCCCCGTGTATTGGCCGTAGTGGCAAGGATTTTGATCGGACGGTTAAAATCTAAGCAGAAATATTCTGTTACCTAAGAGAATATGGCCTCGGGCCAGCAAGGCAACCAAAAGCTGAGGCTACAGCCGTAGTCTATGCATTTGCAGCGTAGCTTCTGTGGATAAGCTTTTGTCAACACCTGGCTCGATCACAGTCTCGTTTTGATTTGAATGAATTCATCATATTGAATAGGTGCCGTATGTCCTATACTCTTGGAGCATCCAATATTTTTCTTCACTCCGGTCCCTACGCAGATTTGACTGGGAGGGTTTTTATTTGAATTCTTGGAACCCAACACCGAGCATTAATTAGCTGTTGTTTGATGATGCGCCATCCTTTTCACCCAGTCCGCGCACCACTTGGTGCGCCAACCCAGTCCGCGCACCTGCCAATTTGGTGCGCAAACTGGGTTAGCGAGGGAGGTAATATTGAAAAAAACTCCAAACATATAGTATTCATTTAATTTGATTTTTTTCGGTTGTCAATTAAATTTTTTTTGGCAATATTATTAAGATAGGTACCCCATTAAACTATCGAAGTCTTTTCCTCTTTCACTATTGTTGCTAATTATACAGTTTGGTCTTGAAAACATTCAAAAAATGAAAATAGTGAAAATTCAATGGGAAACCGTGTTATTATGATAATTAAACAAGAACATGGATTTTATACAAATTGTTTTATGATTGAATTTCACATAAGTAAAATCTAGGGATTAGAAGAGCTCAGATGCATACCTCACAAGAAAGGGTTGCACAGTAAATATTTTTTTTAGAAGAAGACCTGATTGGTCTGAGACATCACCGGAAAATCGGAGAACAACAAGAGGCGGCAAAATGATAAATTTGGTTAATATTTTCAGGGGTCCACTTTTCCTTCAGCTACACCCTGATTTAGAAGGGGACAATTTTTTCTTGTCAGGAGATAAGAATTAAGGTATTAAAGTGATTAAGAGTGTATAACTATGATTAGAATATTATAATAGTTTACAAGATTTTATAAGAATAAAAGAGTAGATCTAGAAATTACGGTCAATTGATTCATTGTAAATATGTTTTTTATTAATAAAATTGTTAGTAGGCATTTAAAGTCACTAACTTTAAAAAAAAAATATTTCTTTTTACAAGTATTTGAAGTAAGATTTTATAGTAAATTGAGGTCACACCCTCTCGCTAGTTTGAAGATATATATACACCTTTTTATAGTTAGATCACAATAAATAATTTTTCGTAAACATAATGTGAGGTTGTAGTCTTGCTGGGTCAATTCAATTTGATATGTGATTTTGTTTATTTCAAAAGAAGTTCGGTACACCTATGTAATTCGGAAAAATAATGTATACAGCGAGAGACGGAATAATTAACCCCTAACTATCAAACACAACTAAAAAGGACAGGTGACTAAGCAAGCAATCATTATAAGAATATAACCCACAAGTAACTATCAAAGAAGTCGAATACAATTAGATATAAGAGAGACAACCCCCATGTGACTATCAAAAAATCAAGCACAATTTAAAAGGAGAGGTGACTGATCGGAAGCAATCATTATAAGAATATTACCAACAGGTAACTATGAAAGAAGTCAAACACAATTAATTAGAAAGGGGAGGCAGCCCCCAAGTGACTATGAAAGAATAGTCAAACAAAATTATAAAGGAGAGGCTAATTGAGCAAACCATTCGAATCATAATGATAAAATAAAGAAAGCAATAAAGGACCTAAATATTAACGATGCAAAATAAGTGGGTATAGCAATACTCTGCAAGCATGCTATTGGAAAATGGAAACGGATATATTAAGCACGTAAGCAATCAAAATAACGAATATTGATACAAAGTTAATTATAACATTAGTTTGACTTGGTTATATGATCAGAGTCAAAATAATGATGATTTACGTAGAATTTTGACTTAAGTTTTGCATATTTTCTCACACTTATGTTTAATTAATTAGAGAAAAAGGCTACTGTCACCCTTCTTTATGTTTTATTGCAGAAAACAAGTTTTGGGACTATTTTACACCAAATGGAGCTAGAATCGGGTCAATCGGATCAGCGACGCTCATCGACTAAGTCTTTGTTACGGCCCGTATTGCCTAATATGGACCAGACCTAGCACAGACCAGAAGATGGCGCTGGAAGCAATAAACCCTAACCGTCAAGGTCCTAATACGGACCGTATTGCCCAATACGGTCTGTATCCGAAGGCGTCTCTTGGGGAATAACTGCCGACAGCTGTTTCCAAATCAGTTTCTTAGCCCCTACTCAACCTCCAGACGTCCCTCCACTCCTATATAAGGCCCCTGGGCAGAAGAATAACTTATCTTTGTAATTAGGGTTAGATTTGATTAAAGTGAGAAGAGAGGAGTGCTTGTAACAATGCCGTTCCGCGGCTAAGTTCTTTTTCTTAGGGCTAGGCAGTAAACCTTGTTACTCTTGATGTTTTGATATATATATTTCTGTTGATTATGATTTCTTGTTGTTGAAACAAAATGCTTTTGTGATTTACTATCTCTTCATCTAATTTCAATGATCTAGTTTGAGTCCGTTAGGGTAGTGACAGTACTTTAATGGTAAGAGAAACTATTTGTATGAATTAGCCTTGTTGAGATTTATTAGGTTTATGTGAAGAAAACCTTAGCGGGGAAACCATAAATCAGACCAACAAAACACGTACCAAATTCCATCACTTGCGTAAAGTAAATCGCAGTGATATGTGTAGTAATTTGGGGTATTTGAGATATCAGACATTTGCGTAAGGTAAATCGCAGTGTCCTATGTAGAATCTCGGTGAAAGATCTGTCATTCTCGCGTAACATAAATCGCAGTGACCTATGTGGTGTCTTTCATTAAACAACAACAGGAAATCAGACGCAATAGGAATATATTGTCAAGGCGGATTGAGTGGCAATGGTGTGCCGAAACCCTAGGAATTCTCATCTCTATCTTTATTTTAATTACTTTTAATTGCTTCCTAATTTACATTGATTAAAACAACATCTCTCAATTTTCAGATTTTGTCTAGCCTTTCGAAAGATTGCGATTCGATCGCTCAAAGCATTGAACTAATATTTCCTGTGGATCGACCTCGAATATACTACTCGATAGGATTGTGCGCTTGCAGTCCGAACCGATAGCATTTTCAAGTTTATAAATTTTAAAAGAAACATTGCTCTCTTTTGAGTGATCAAGCTTTTTGGCGCCGTTGCCGGGGAATAACGGTTCATTGTGCAAGGCCTCGCGAGACGTCCTTGCTTTGACCATTGAATCCAATTAATTAGAAATGCCTAGATTTATTTTTATTTTCTGCATTTTTATTTTTCTTTTATTTTTAATTTTGTTTTTGTTTTTATTTTCTTTTTATTTTCAGTTTGTAGTTTAATTTTCAGATTTTCTTTTCTTTTTTCAGGACACTGCACGCTGGCCGAATCATCCGTACGAAGATCCGAGAGGATTGCTAGTAGGAGAGGACAATTCGCTTCCACATCACCGATAAAAACCAACCATAGTTCTTCATCGAGTAATTCTGAAAGCGAAGAAGACTCAGATTCGATCAACATGAATATCCCACCGAATGAACCGATCAACAATGGAAGACAAAACAATGGTGATAATGAAGTTCACGATGCAGCGAGACCCAAACTTCTACGAGACTATTGCGTACCGCGCGCGAATGATCCTAATTCTAGTATAAACCCACCAACTGTTACGAACCGTAATTTTGAGATCAAACCTGCTCTTATAAATATGGTTTCGCAACAGCAATTCGAAGGATTTCCACATGAAGATCCACATCTTCATTTGTCAATTTTCCTAGGAATATGCGAGACGATAAAGATCAACGGAGTTACCGATGAAGCAATCAGGCTAAGGCTATTTTAATTCTCATTAAAAGATAAAGCAAGAGCATGGTTGTTTTCCTTACCGGCCAATTCCATTCAAACTTGGGACCAATTGTTTAGTGTGTTCAGTGCAAAATATTTTCCACCTTCTAAAACTTCAAGACTTAGAAAAGCAATTACTAATTTTGAACAAAGGGATGGTGAATCATTGTGTGAAGCATGGGATACAAGGATATGATAAGGTGTTGTCCACATCATGGTCTAGAAAGATAGTTGATTGTTCAAACTTTTTATAGTGGTCTAAACCCTACCGATATGTTGTTTATTGATGCTTCCGCAAGAGGAGCAATCATGAATAAGGAACCTAACGAGGCTTACAACCTAATTGAAGAGATCGCGATCAACCAACACTACTGGACCCCTGAGCTCAAGAAGCCAACTCCAACACCTGACATACACAAAATAGATGAAATATCCATGCTAAGCGCGAAGATCGATGCTTTGCAACTAGCACTCAACAAACAGACCAAGCAGCGAACGGTAGTAGCAGCCAATGCCGCAACAACATGTGGCTATTGTGGAGGAGCGCATGAGATGACCGAATGTATGAATGTGACGGAAACTGAGGAAGAAGTAGAGCAAGTAAACGCCATCGACAACAGCTTTCGACCTCAGCCCGCCTACAATTCATACCATCCGAATAATCGAAACCATCTGAATCTCTCATATGCAAACAATCAAAGACCTGCTGCATCTCAACCGAACTACCAACCGAGGCAGTGCAACCAACCACAGCAATCTAACATCACATCACTAATGGAGAGATTCCTAGAGAAGTAAGACGAGACGAACGCCGCAGTCACGCAAACAGTCAAAACCTTAGTAAGCCACGTCAAGGACTTAGAGGGTCACATCTCCAAGATGGCAAAAGAACTCTCAAGCATCACACACGGAAAAGGCAAATTTCCGGGCCAACCGGAAGAAAATCCTAAAGAGAGTTGCAAGAACATCACACTAAGGAGCGGCACAGCTTACAAGGGACCTCCTATGCCCGATCTAACTTCCGATGAGATACATGCAGGGCCATCACATTCCGAAGAATACGAGCAGCAACAACCGGAGCTGCCCATATTCGAACTGCAGGCAGACCTTATTGAGGAGCAGAATGACACCGTAGGTGGAGACGAGCGACAAATCGAACCTGAATACATTTCACCACCACCCTACAAGCCACCTCTGCCATTCCCTCCAAGGCCAGCCAAGCAAAAGATGGAGCCACAATTTGTGAGATTCATGGAGACACTCAAGCAACTACAAGTCACTATCCTCTTCACCGAGGCAATTGCAAGCATACCCTCGTATGCTAAGTTTCTGAAGGAGATCCTTTCAAATCGCAACAAACTCCAAGAATTCTCAACAATTTTTCTCAATCGGGAATGTAGTGCGTGTTCGCTCCCAGATGAGAGGTACAGAATTTCACCACAGCCTAGGCTGTAGAGTTTAAACCCTATTCAACTCTTGGACGAAGGTTGCAAGTGCACAACCCTGTCGTGTAGTTAGAACGGGTGTCGATCCTCAGGGACGGTCTATTTTCTGAATCTTAACTAATCCTAATTAGGTACTAGAAGTTGAATGTTTGGAGTGTTTGACTATTTCTAAGATGTATGAACAAATCAATTGAAATGAAAGAATGTATGAACAAGTATGAATGTGTGAACAATTATATGAACAAGGAATTAACAGAAAAGAATCAACTAAATGTTTGTATTTTGTACTTATGGTATAAAAGGGCGTTTCAAGGTTTCAGATTTCATCTTCAACTTTGCTGCTCAGACCTGCCATGCGACCCGCATGCTCTCGCATGCGACCCGTGTGACGCGACCCGCATGCTTTCGCATGCGACCCGCTTGGCCTTAAGCGCTCCGAACCTGGCACGCGACCCGCAAGCTGTGGCTTGCGACCCTCGTGATGCGACCCGCGTGCTGAGTCACGCGACCCGCATGGTCCTTGAGCTGAGTCTGCACATGTCAAGTTTCTTGTTGTTTAAGTCGTGTAAGGTTAGATTGACCGTACCTAGTGTCACTGAACCTCAACTTTCGTGTGTTGGCTTAGCAGACCTGGTTTGGAATTGCAATTTCACCTTCTCAGGTTTAATCAAGCTGTTTGATCTAAACCTAAGTTCTCAATTCTGTTTACTAAAGGTATCTACAAGCTGAAGTAGAAACTTTCACCTTTCGGCTACTCATTGATCTACAAGCTGAATAGAAACTTTCACCTTTCGGCTACTCATTGACCTCACCTTTCGGTTCTCAGACCTACCTCAGGTACTTAACCTAATTGCAAGAAGCATCAAGCCTTTGGTACAAGAAGAAATGCCTAAGGCATTCAACAGTAAGCAATCAAGAATCAAACAATTTAGATCAAGCAATCTCAGATAATACAAGAATCAAGAAACACGAAATAACAATAAGAATCAATCCATATGCATCATCAAACAAAGTATCAGACTACAAATCCAAACCCTCGAAACTACTGTATCTACTCGGACATCAATAAAATCAAAACAAGAGAGAGAGATAGAAAGCAAATCATAGTGAGGGAAGAGGTAGAGAAGAGGATTGAAGCTTCAGGTTGAGTCTTCTCCTTCAGATCGCCTCCTCTTCAGCTCCAGATCGTCTTTCTCCTCCTCAGATCGCCTCAGGCGCTCAGGCCTTTACTTCAAACTCCACTCTTCTCTCTCTGGTGAAAAATGGTGGAATGAATCGGATCCCCTCTCTGTTGCCAGGCCTGCTACATATATAGCTTCCGTTGTGGGCCTTAATTGGGCCTGGCTTGGTTAGCTCGACGCGACCCGCATGAGTTTCCATGCGACCCGCGTCAGGTGGCAAGGATGCGAGCTGTGAGGGTCGCGTCTGAGGTCGCGTCCGGGCTGCAATGCGACCCGCATCAGGTGGGACGCGGGTCGCGTGGGGGAAGTCAGAACTCTGCTCTTTTTGTCTGTTTTTCGCCTATTTCCTGCAAATCAACCACAAACTGCAGCAGTACCATATTCTATTGATTTTCAATATAAACTATGCGATTTAGTGGTCAAAATCATAAAATCTGGTCTGTAAATAAGACGAAATAATAGATGAAGTATAGACATATCAGTGCGCTCGTGCAAAGCAAATTACTGGAAAAGTTGAAAGATCCGGGAAGCTTCTCGATACCATGCACAATTGGCACGACGAATTTTACGAGAGCTTTATGTGATCTGGGAGCAAGTGTGAGTCTAATGCCAAAGGCGGTGTTTGACAAATTAGAATGTGGAGAACTTTCACCAACACAAATTGCACTACAACTGGCTGATCGATCAATTCGATATCCTGAAGGAGTGTTGCTGGATGTACCGATCAAAGTTGGAGACTTCTGGATACCTGGAGATTTTGTTGTGGTTGACATGGAAGAAGATGAACACATTCCAATCATCCTTGGAAGGCCATTCCTCGCCACATGCGGAGCAATGATTGATGTTAAGAACGGAAAAATTTCACTTAATGTCAGAAAAGACAAGGCGATCTACGACATAAACAGAGCTTTGAAATACCCTTCTGACATTGATCGTGTCTTCAATTTGGGTATCATAGATGAATTTGAAGAGGAAGAATATCCATATGATGAATTGGGAGAATCCATGGGTATGGAGGAATTGGACAACCTTTTTAGAGGGGAAGATGACGAAAGGCAACTCGAGCAATACACCACCGCTAAACCTGATGAAGCCTACGCTGAAACTTGCGCAAGTTGTGCCACTGTCATAACAAAAGAAGAGGAAGAATCACCCAAATCTAAAATTCTGCAGTCCGTGTCGCCTAGCACGGTCAGTAGCAAAGTGAAGAAAAGGGAGAAGACAACCTCTCATCCACAACTCGAGCTCAAACCTCTTCCATCCAACCTCCGTTACGAATTCCTGGGACCTAACCAAACCTACCCGATGATTGTGAGTTCTCGGCTCGATAATGTTCAATCCAACAAGCTCATCAATATACTCAAGATGCACCGAAAGGCTATTGGCGACAAAATAGATGACATCAAAGGCCTTAGCCCGACCATCCCCATATACCGCATCCTACTTGAAGATGAGACAATGGAGGAAACACAAGAATTAGAAAAGAGTTGGTACACACAACCGCATGAAAATAAGCTTTCCAACCCTCTGTTGACTTCAATTTCTATCAAACCGGAAGAAACCAAAGTTCCAATCATAGAATCAAGGCCTCTTCCAACAGTTCTCAACATTATCACACCAAAAAGTTCTTGGGAGAACTACGATGCGGTCTATGGTCGGAAGGTGAAGATAAAACAGTTCGTGGTTCATCTGGAATCTCAATAAAACAAGGGGTCGAGCTAATGACTTTAAACAAGCACTTCTTGGGAGGCAACCCAAGGCCATTTTTATATTTTTCATAATATTTATTTAGGACCTTAACAAATAAACAACTCATATCCACCTTTATAATTAGGCGAACATATCAGAGAAAGGACTCGATCAAAGACACCACGGAAGACAGGAAAATACCCTCTGGTACGGTTCGTATCAATAAATACGGATCATATTAGTAGATACGGGGTGAAAGAAGGAAAGTAAAAAGAAAAGTGGTGAATACGGCCTGTATTTTCTAATACGATCCGTATTCAAAGAAGTTAAGACTGAAGGCAGTTATCGGTATTATGCATAACAAATCGGATACGGACCGTATCACTCAATACGGTCCGATGAAGGCTGATCTGGAAGATGCGAACCCGTTAACGAAGAGACATTTGAAAACCCGCGAGAATCACATCTCATAACCGTTAAATCCTTTGGTTTGAACTCCTAAACCTCTCTCTCTCCTCTATTCTCTCTCCATCTATCTCTCCTCTTCCTCCCTCTTCCTTCCTTGCCGAGACCGAGCCCACCTCCTTGCCGCCGATCACCATCACCACCGCACTCATCACTGCCTCTCCTTAGAGCCTCCACCGCTGCCTTCCTCTCTGCACTATCTGATGCCCCTATAAGTGAATATGATCAGTTCATCCAAGCCATGCAATGGATCAACCTGAATTTTTAAGATCTCGCCACACACTCACGAGAGAGCAGCCCGCAGATTAAGCAAAACCTCTCCTTACTTCACTAAAAGGTCGATCAAGTTCGCAACAGCATGGAGGAGATCCGGAGGAGTGTTGATGAGAGCAGACGCGAGATCCAGCAAGCGCGCTACCTCAATCAACAGTACTACCAGTTCGTCCTCGACTCCGAATTCCAGTAGCAGCCACCGCTCTACGGACTTTTCGACCCATCACTCTACAAGGAGATTCATCGTCCACCACCACCTCCACCACCTCAGGATTGAGGTGCAGTGAGTTGTATCTTTCCCCGGTCTTTTTACTTTATTACTTCCTTTATTTTTATCTCTCGAGCATTGGGGACAATGCTCAATTTTATTCGGGGGGGTAGGAAGGTAAATTTGACCATGTATCTTTAAATTTTTCGCATTTTAAATTCTTAGGTGCTAGTAGTTTTACTCAATTTTTGACTAGGATTGAAGGCTTTACCGAAAATCCTAGGATGATTAGATTGAGCTTTTTAACTAGCTTGCATTTTTATTTTTCCTTAGGAGTAGGTTAATCAAATAGGAATTGTTTTAAATTGAATTAGGCTAAGGTTTAGACAATTGGCCATGATACAAAAATTCAGAATTTTTAAAATAATTAGTGATCTCAAAGTGAACAATGAATTGCTAACCATGAGTGTTGACCAAAATCGCAAACCCTAGAATTTTTATTTATTGAGTAATTTATTTTTGCAAAGTCTTTTAAGTTTGATAGTGTTTTAAAATACCCATTTATTATAGATAGACCCCTAGCGAAAATATGCAATAATTCCTTGTATAAATGAATACTTGGAATTGTGTGTAATCATGGTGCTTGTGACACAAAAATATTTTATTTTGCAGAAAAAATGAAAAATACAAAAAAAAATCAGAAATGAGAAAAATAGAAAAAAAAATAGAAAAAAAATAGAATAAAAAATGGAGGATAAAAAGAGTACGGGTGCCTACGCAAGACCGGTTACCAATAGGCTCGAGAGAACCTCCCAAATTTAAATTCTTGTATATATTTAATTTTTCAAAAATAGTCACAAGTACCAACACACTTAGTTGTCATACTTTGCTCCAATCAATTGGGAAGGAAAATTTAAAATTTATATCATTAGAATTCCTATTGATTGGAAGGGATCCATTTATAATCGAAGGGGAAATTAATACTCTCAAATTTAAGGATATTAGTGAAATAAATTGTTCGATGATAATTCTTCTAGGGTAAGCATAATGAGGTCAATCATGGGGTGAATAAATTGTTCAAGGGAGAGGTCATGAATATTTTTAAGTTCTAAATTTTTATTGTCATGCCAATTGTACCAAACCTAAGCCCTAATTTAATTTTTAACAAGACCTTGAGATTGTATGGTTTAACCTAGACCGGATCTTTGACCAGCTGGGATGTCGTTGCTTGAGGACAAGCAACAATTCAAGTTGGGAGGCGTGATCAGAGTCAAAATAATGATGATTTACGTAGGGTTTTGGCTTAGGTTTTGCATATTTTTTCACACTTATGTTTAATTAATTAGAGAAAAAGGCTACTGTCACCCTTCTTTATGTTTTATTGCAGAAAACAAGTTTTAGGACTATTTTACACCAAATGGAGCTAGAATCGGGGCAATCGGATCAACGACGCCCATCGACTAAGTCTTTGTTACGGCCCGTATTGCCTAATATGGACCAGACCTAGCACAGACCAGAAGATGGCGCTGGAAGCATTAAACCCTAACCGTCAAGGTCCTAATACGGACCGTATTGCCCAATACGGTCCGTATCCGAAGGCGTCTCTTGGGAAATAACTGCTGACAACTGTTTCCAGATCAGTTTCTTAGCCCCTACTCAACCTCCAGACGTCCCTCCACTCCTATATAAGACCCCTGGGCAGAAGAATAACTTATCTTTGTAATTAGGGTTAGATTTGATTAAAGTGAGAAGAGAGGAGTGCTTGTAACAATGCCGTTCCGCAGCTAAGTTCCTTTTCTTAGGGCTAGGCAGTAAACCTTGTTACTCTTGATGTTTTGATATATATATATTTCTGTTGATTATGATTTCTTGTTGTTGAAACAAAATGCTTTTGTGATTTACTATCTCTTTATCTAATTTCAATGATCTAGTTTGAGTCCGTTAGGGTAGTGACAGTACTTTAATGGTAAGAGAAACTATTTGTATGAATTAGCCTCGTTGAGATTTATTAGGTTTATGTGAAGAAAACCTTAGCGGGGAAACCATAAATCAGACCAACAAAACGCGTACCAAATTCCATCACTTGCGTAAAGTAAATCGCAGTGATCTGTGTAGTAATTTGGGGTATTTGAGAGATCAGACATTTGCGTAAGGTAAATCGCAGTGTCCTATGTAGAATCTCGGTGAAAGATCTGTCATTCTCGCGTAACATAAATCGCAGTGACCTATGTGGTGTCTTTCATTAAACAACAACAGGAAATCAGACGCAATAGGAATATATTGTCAAGGCGGATTGAGTGGCAATGGTGTGCCGAAACCCTAGGAATTCTCATCTCTATCTTTATTTTAATTACTTTTAATTGCTTTCTAATTTACATTGATCAAAACAACATCTCTCAATTTTCAAATTTCGTCTAGCCTTTCGAAAGATTGCGATTCGATCGCTCAAAGCATTGAACCAATATTCCCTGTGGATCGACCTCAAATATACTACTCGATAGGATTGTGCGCTTGCAGTCCAAACCGATAGCATTTCCGAGTTTATAAATTTTAAAAGAAACATTGCTCTCTTTTGAGTGATCATTATAACACAGTACGTTCGACTTCATGAGCTAAGCTTATAAAATCAATTCGATGTGTTTGATTATAAGAAAAAGTGCGCTGATAAAAAAAAAAATTATTATTAAAGATATGGATTTTCTTCTTAACAATTTATTTTTAATTTACACTACATTGTAAAATTTGGAAATGCATCTTATTTTCTTTAAACTTACATTTTTTTTTAAAGCTTGACAGTACGTGGTCTGCATAAAATTAAATACAAGTATGTTATCATTACAACTCTCTATACACTCAAGGTCTATAGTAACTTAGTTATACTTTATTATTGGGTATATTTTGTCAGAGGTCACTAAACTTTATCACAAATTGATCTAAAGTTGATTTGTTCCTCTATAACTATTAAACATTTTATTTGTATTAATCAAGTCACTCTATAACTTTTTCATCCAAAATATTAATTGAAAATGTTCATCTGTTACTTTTTCCGTCCAATAAACTAATAAAATATAAAGTGATTGAGATATCTTAGCATATTCCGTTACTATTTTAGACGGAATAACTATATTATGTTAGTATTTTGAATGAAAAAGTTATAAACTTGATTGAAACAAATAAAAAGTCCAGGCCTATAGAGGGACAAATCAAACATTAGTTATCAATTCTTGATAAAGAACAAAGTATAATGACCCCTGGCAAAATTTGTTCTTTATTATTGCATGACAACATCACATCAGACAACAGTGCCATGTAGTGAAACTTCCATCAATTGGCTTTGTGATTATTCCATGCCGCTTAAATATTAGTGTGGATCAAGGGTGCACAAATATGAAACGATTGAGACGCACTACTACATAAAACGCATCCATACAGGATTAAAAAATTGTCTAATACACGGTTTTGCAACCATAGCTGTGGAAGTAATGTATAATAGGATTGGTAAATTGTACATAGTTCTAAAGTCATGTAAATATGTTTTTTTTTCCAAAAAATTTGGTCGGTTTTTTTCGCCAAAACACATCGTAGATGGTTTTTACAGTAAAACCGTGTATGAGAACCCTTATTCTACTCGGATTTTAATAAAAAAATGTATAATTCATATTTTTGTAGATTTTTTTTGCCAAAACACATCACATACGTTTTTTAAAGTACAACCATGTATGAAATCCCTTATCCTACACAGGTTTTTTTATTAAAAAACCGTATATAATTCATTTTTAAAAAAATCAATGAAACCCTAGATCTCAATGCAAATTAAATCCTAGATCTAAATACCAAAACACTAACTAAATAAAAAAAAAATTAAACACAACACATACCAAAAACACTATATTTATTAATATAAACAACATTTACAATTACATCACATATTTTTAGTTACATAAATAACTTTCTAACTAAAAAAAATGAAAATACAACATAAAACCCTAGATTGCAGGGATGGGACGACTGGATCCCAGCACCAGGCGCAGCCCAGCCACCACAAGGATTGCACCCCTATGCGGCACCCCTCCACCTTCGTTCTACCAACAGTTCGATGACTTTCGCATCGAGACTCGCAGGAGTTTCGAGAGGTCGGACCAAATGGCCGAGCTGAGGTTCTACACGGCTCCTCTCTTCCACCACTTTGCCAGCCAGGGCATGCACTTCCCCGATCCTCCTCCTGGCATGTTTGGTCCCGAGTTCTACCAGAGGTACGGGTGCGATCCACCTCCACCTCCAGAGCAGTGATCAGGTTGTATCTCTTTTTATAGTATTTATTTCTATTTTGTGAGGAGATATTTACTTTCTTTTGATAATACGTTGGTACTGATATTTTGCTTGTTGTTTGTGATGGATATATTGATATTTGGAGTATCGAGCACTATACTCGATATTCGTACTTGTTTGTATATGTATGGATGGATTACTTGTTTATTTTTCTCTTATTAGGCTAACTAATTTTGCTTTTGATTTTCTGAGATTACTTGCATGACACATCACTGCACATCATGTAGGAACTACACTAGTTAGTAATCCGAATGTGAAATAGGCAGCAAAAATCTAAAAACTAAAAATGCAAGAAAATAAAAATAAGAAGCAGGTTAGATAAGCTCAGCAACGTCGGAAACGATATAGGCCAGCATCGCATGCGACTTAGAACTAGGAGGAAAATACACAAATTTCTCTGCGAACCAGCAGCCCATACAGCATTGCCTTTGCCGTATGCGACTTCATGCTATGCAGCAGACTTCTCAAATCACAACAATCCATTCAACGCAAGAAAATTCTTCAGGAGCTATATATGGTGCCAGAGAAGGCGCAACCTTCGACGACATACCTCGTCAATTCTAACTGTAAGTCCTGACCTAGGGTTCGAGATCTTCTCCGAAGATTTTACCTTTGCATTTGGGAAAATGCACAGTTTAAGCTTGGGGGAGGGGATTGAACTCTAGTATCTTAGATTTTAGGATTCATTTTTTTCAAATTTTAGAGGGTATAACTAGGCTTTTTACTTGACCACAAATAGGGTTTGCATGACTGAACTTAATTGATTGAGATTGCAAGCTTGTCAGGAGGTTTACCGAAGTTATAAAAATAGAGTCTTGTATGACTGGACTTAATTGTTTGAGATTACATAAAGTATAGAATTAATAGAGTTATAGGTTAGGTAGAGTCCAACACATGAAAACACACGAAATTTTGAAAATTTTCGAAAGTATTACTCCTCTACAAATTTTGCTGAAGCAATTCATAAATGAAAATATAGCATAGTCTCCAAGACATTTGATTGAAATTTTAGACATGGAAAGGCTAAGGCTAACAACATATTGATTAAAAAATAAATATTTTTGAAAGATGATTTTCCTTATGCATTATGTAAGCAAAAATTTCTTAAAGTTGAAAATATTTTCTAAATTACAACCTTTTTAAATTGAGACCCCTATATTTTGATGAAATTATAAAAGAAATTATGTGTAGTAGATGCAACTAGTACCAAAGAGGACATATAATTAGTCCCACCAATATTTTTTACTTGTTACTGTGATGATATGATAACTTCCTTTATTCTACGTTAATCTCAGTCGATTATAATATTTAGGTGCTATATTGTGTATACAATAGCAATTAATTGAATTAATAAACAATAGCAATTCCGTATAGGTGCTATATTGTTAGGACATTTAATTGAAATAGTCGATTATAATATTCAATACTTGTTATGATGAACAATTAGCATGTTGATATCCGATAAATCCGTGATCTTAAAGATGCGAATGGCATTAATAAAGTCAACAGGCACATGCATTTTTTTAATACTATTTGGGATCGTTTGTATATGTTGTGTATAGTATGACTGTAGTTATACATATAAAGATTGATTAATTTTCCTTGATCACTTTTCATGCTATTATGTACATATATACATTTTAATTAACAATCATGCAGTGAATTTGAAATAAGTAGTTTAATTCAATTTCACCTTGACAATGTCCTCGATGAGTTGTAGAAGAGGCTCAACGTCAAGGCTGATGGATGCTGATTCATTGAGTTAGCACTTAGAAGAGATAACTTGTCTCTGTACATTTGCATCGGCAGAGTAGTTACGCCAAAGACAGAGTTGGATGATCCATCTGAGTTGAAGCCGATCTGACTGTCAATACGGCCCTACAAAATATTCGACTTTTGAGGGGGTGAAGTTTGATTGCGGTGGAAGCCATTCATTGAATAATGGTTACTCTTTCTTTCTCTTAGATGCCAGATCTGTAGCCTCTGGTTTCTCAAACGTTTTTATTTGTTTGACTTTCTGACAGGAAATAAATTGTAAGAATTTTATATGATGTCAGTATAAAATTGTAAGGCCTCCCAATTGCAGAGGTTTGACCCCCCAAAATCGGCGCGGCAAAAGATCCGGGTTGCAAGAAACCAAACAATCATGTGGAGGGAATAATTCTAGCACAAAGTCAGCTCGATCGATCAAGGCAGATCTGAGGTGTATTCATTTTATGCCTTACTGCCAACTTCCTACTTGCTTTTTAATTCATTAGTCAAACTCAAACTCAAAGGCAGATCTCGATGTCTGACTCAATTCATTTGTTTAATTTAGTTGATTTAATCGGCTTAATAACGGTATGTGCTTGTCAAACGGATGGAGTACCGCTAAGCAATCAATCAGTATGCGGTCGATTAATCGGAATTATGCCGACGATTAATCGTTTTTATTTAAATTATATGTATATATTCATAATTTATTAAAAATAATTTATTTAACTCATCAAACTTATCAAATAAACTTAATTTAACTTAGTTTTGTTATTATAAACTTATCAAATAAACTTAACTTAACTTAATTTAAACTTAACTTATCAAATAAACTTATCAAATAAACTTAATTCAAACTTATCAAATAAACTTATCAAATAAACTTAACTTAATTTAACTCATCAAACTTATCAAATATACCGAATTGGCAATCAAGCGGACCGAATTGGCAATTCGGTCCCAAAACACAAGAGCGCTAGCCTGCATGCATGCAGTATTCACACATAATGAATTACGTTGGCAATATCCAATTACATTATATATAAAACGGAAGCATCACTTACGCCTTATCTAAATCCCCATCAAAATTTGGCATTTTTCAAAATATTTCTTTAATATTAACCGTTAGCGTGTCCTCCCTTCACCTATACTGTCATATTCCATATATTACTCTCCATTTATGAGTACATACATTGTCCCTTTCTTCTTTTCCTAAAAAAATAAATAAAGGTAAATAAATAAAAACAGAACAGCTAGAACAAAACAAAACAGAGGTCCCTTTCTTTTTTGAGAGAAAAAAGTGGTCCCTTTGTTAATTAATAAACTATAACAGGTGTCTTTTGTTGCTATAAATCTCATTTACATGCATTAATTGCCACGCGTGCATTGTTTTGCTCTCCCATTTACGTCCCATTTATAGTTTTGACTAATAATACAGAACAAGATCCTCACAATTGACAATCTAACAAAAAAAAAATTGGTGTTTAGTCAACATGTGATTCATGTTCAGAGCAAATTAACATAAATTTTGTTAGTCACATATTCAACGACTGTCCTATCAATAAAATGATGTGTACATAAGTGGCCCCAATATTCACTCTGAGAATATTGTCAAAAGCATCCAGTCTCAATTTAGATGATGCCATTAGGGCTGTTCAAACGGTCGGTTCGGATGAAACCGAACTAAAATAATCAAATCAAATTTATTTTCAGTTTTCAAAAATAGAACCGAACCGAACCGATTAAACTTATAAACCAATTAAGAACCGAACCGAACAAACCGAAGTAAATTTTGGTTTGTTCGCTTTAAACCGAAGTAAACCTATTGGTGCCATTATTAACGAAAATTACACATGTTCATACGCAAGCTGTTCAATTCCATACAAAATATGTAAATATTCTAAAATATTTAAACTAAAATGAAAGAAAAGAAGTATTGATTGAACCAAACAAAATATAAATCATACTTGAACCAATATAATTCGGTCGGTTCGGTTTAGTCGGTTTTGAAAACTGTAAACCGAACTGATCCATTTAAACCGAAATAATTCAAAATTTTAACCGAACCGATCCATTTAAACCGAAAAACCGAACCATTTAAACCGAAATTTTTTGGTTCAGTTGAAAACCGAACAAACCGAACCGTTTGAACACCCCTAGATGCCATATCAGGCTATCATAGAATGGGAGGTCAACTTTTTGACTTAATTAACAAAAGACAGATTTTAGAAAGTCCTATCAGAAAAAAAAATATATGCCTATGACAAAAAAAGGGGGATCCAGTGATAGTTTCACTTAATTAATTATAATAAATCACCTGTCAAATCCATTCATGGCCCATAAGTCAAAATATATTTCTCCATTTTAAATGAAATTTTTTAATATATTTCATGGTAACAATTAATTTGCAACATTGTATCGATTTATTTTCTCAATTAACCCTGGTAAACTCGTTTACATTTATCTATCATGTTTACACTACTACAAAAACTGGTTTTGTACACTGCACATTGTACACGGATTTGGCAATTATATTAAAAACAGTGTACAAAATATGAGTTCAAAAGATCTGAACGATTTCTACACGGATAATTAGTTAACAATCAGTGTCGAATTATTATAGAGAGCTACACGGTTTATTAGAAACCACAAATTCGTGTGTAAATAAGTGTGTGTGCAAATAATTGAGAGAGCTACACGGACTTTTAATACAAAGCCGTGTAGGAACATTACACACGGTTTTTTGATATATAGCCGTGTATAAATCTTATAATTGTACACGGCTTTATAACTAAAAGGCCGTGTAGAAATAGGTGGAGAGCTACACGGATATATAACTAAATAGCCGTGTATAAATCTTATAATTGTACACGGCTTTATAACTAACAAGCCGTGTAGAAATAAAAGGAGAGCTACACGGATATATAACTAAATAGCCGTGTATAATAGTGTAGGGTTTTATTATCTTCCCTTCCAGAGCGCCGTTTTGATCAAGTTTTTAGTTCATACATATCGAACTGTGCTTTTTATTTCTGCGAATTGATCGAGGCCAGCAGCTGAGATCTGAGATCTTTGAATTAAGTTTGTATTTTCTCCTCTCCATCTTTCTAAGGTTAGTAATATGTATTTAAATCATTTTATTTCTCTAATTTTCTGTTATTTAGGCTTATTTAGGTCATTTCATGCATGCTTGAATTCTTAATTTTAGATGTAATTAATTTTTGTATTGTGGTCCAATAACCGACCTTTAGATGCTTTTAGGTCCATGCCCGTTCAAAATTAATCCAATAGGGATTAATTTTGGATAGTCCCCGTTTTGGGACTGCTCTTTGAATATTATGTCTCATTTAGGATGTGAACACATATTAGCGGGATTTAATTAGTATTTGAGGAAAGTTCGACAGTATTTTCCCTTATTGCTCCTACGAGTATGTGGTTCGTACGCATACTTGGGGAGTTAAGGGGAAATGCTGCCGAATTTTTCTCAAATACTAATTAAATCTCGCTAATATGTGTTCACATATGAGACATAATATTCAAAGAGTGGGTTAGGATTGTAAACCGGCCCTTTGTAAGCCCAAAATTTTGTACACGAAGGAGAATGTTGACCATGCATGATTAATTGATCAAATCATTTTTTTAATTTAATTTACAGATGGATCGAAGCTGGATGTATGAAATGCGACGTGACAGTGAAGAATATTTGGTTCGCGTTGATGAGTTTATAAAATTTGCTGAGAGTTATAGAGTGAATAAAAAAGAAGAAGACATTTTATGTCCTTGTAAAGATTGTAAAAATTTATTAAGATTTTTGGACATCGAAGAAATTAGAGCTCATTTGATTTGTCGGGGATTTAAGAAGAGATATACATGTTGGTTCATGCATGGTGAGAAATTTGGGGAAAGTAGTAGTGCCAATAAGGATTGTAATCGTGAATTGAATGATGAGAATGTTGGAATTTCTGATAATTTTGAACTTGATTGGAACGAGGATTATGAGAGTGCCGAATATTCTGATATTAACGTCGAACCCGAAAATGACGATGATGAGATGGAGAGGAATTTTGATGAAAATGTAGAACACGAGTTTACTGAAAATTTGGAGGATATGTTACGTGATGTGGAAGATGAAATTAGTGATAAAAATTATGATAAATTTCAAAATTTGTCTAATGAATCCAAGAAGCCGTTGTATCCCGGGTGTACCAAATTTACAAAACTGTCAGCTGTGTTGAAATTATTAAACTTAAAAGCAGACAATGGTTGGAGCGATAAGAGTTTCACGTCCTTATTACAGCTTTTAGGAGAAATGCTCCCAGATAACAACGAGTTACCCGGTACAACATATCAGGCAAAGAAGTTGATATGTCCAATGGGGTTGAAGATCCAAAGAATACATGCATGTCCGAATGACTGTGTATTGTATCGTAACGAGTACGAGGCCATGCATGTCTGTCCTAAATGCGGTGTTTCACGATATAAACGTCGTAAGGACCAGGACACTGATGATTGTAACGAGGACACAAGTGGCCGACCTCCGGCTAAGGTGTTGTGGTATTTGCCGATAATACCGAGATTCAAACGGTTGTTTGCGAATCCCAAAGATGCAAAATTATTGCGCTGGCACGAAGAAGAGCGCAAAAATGACGGTAAACTAAGGCACCCGGCTGATTCTCCTCAATGGAGAAACATTGACAGACATTTCAAAGAATTTGGTTCTGAACCGCGGAACCTTAGGATTGTGGTGAGCTCAGATGGAATGAGTCCGTTTGGAAGTATGAGCAGTCGGCACAGTACTTGGCCAGTTCTTTTATGCATCTACAATCTTCCTCCTTGGTTGTGCATGAAACGCAGATATATAATGATGTCATTACTAATCCAAGGACCCAGACAACCCGGAAATGACATAGATGTATATCTCGCACCATTAATCGAGGACCTCCAAAAATTGTGGCGTGATGGCGTCCCGGTGTGGGATGCGTATATGAAAGAGACCTTTAACTTGCGGGCCATGGTGTTTTGCACCGTAAATGATTTCCCCGCGTACGGGAATTTGTCGGGTTACACTTGTAAAGGAGCAAAAGCGTGCCCGATCTGTGAAGATGACACGCAGGTGCTGAGGTTGAAAAATTGTCAAAAGAATGTATTCATGGGGCATCGTAGGTTTCTTCCTATTAATCACCCATATCGTAAGAAGAAGATGGCATTCAACGGGAAAATTGAGCTTGGAGTGGCTCGTCATCCATTAGACGGGGAGAGTGTCTTCGAACGGGTAAAAAACATTGATGTTGTTTTTGGAAAATGCGCCAAAGCACTACCGAAGAATATTTGGAAAAAGAGGTCCATATTTTGGGAGCTACCGTACTGGAAATATTTAGAAGTGAGGCATTGCCTAGATGTCATGCATGTCGAAAAAAATGTCTGTGACAGTTTAATTGGTTTATTATTGAACATTCCGGGGAAGACGAAAGATGGTATTAAAGTGAGAAAAGACATGGTAGAGATGGGAATACGACCCGAGCTCGCACCGCAGGAGAAAGGGAAGCGCACATACCTACCCCCCGCACTGTGCACAATGTCAAAGAAAGAGAAAACAAGCTTCTGTGAATGCCTCAATGGTATAAAAGTCCCATCAGGATATTCTTCGAATATTAAGAAGTTGGTGTCGATGAAGGACTTGAAACTGGTCGGTCTGAAATCTCACGACTGTCATGTTTTACTGACACATATAATTCCGGTTGCAATTCGGGGAATTTTACCAAAGCACGTTCGTCAAACCATTACGAAGCTTTGTTCTTTCTTCAATGCAATAAATTCCAAAGTGGTAGACCCTCTAAAATTGGACTCTTTGCAAAAGGAGGTCGTCGTTACTCTTTGCCAACTTGAGATGTATTTTCCGCCATCTTTTTTCGATGTCATGGTTCACCTTGTTGTTCATCTTGTGAGAGAAATTAAGATTTGTGGTCCCGTGTTCCTTCGGTATATGTATCCATTCGAGAGATACATGGGCATCTTGAAAAAATACGTAAGGAACCGACATCGACCCGAAGGCAGCATTATAGAAGGATATTCTACGGAGGAGGTGATTGATTTTTGCACCAACTACTTGACCGGTGTGGATCCTATTGGCGTTCCAAAATCTCGATACGAGGGAAGGCTCCAAGGAGTCGGGACAATTGGGTTGAGAGCCGTAGTTGCTGATCTAAATGAACTACAAAAGGCACATTTTATTGTACTACAACACATGACAGATGTGGCTCCCTACATAGATGAGCACATGACAATCCTTCAACAACAAAACTACACGAGGAGTCAGAAAAAGGAAAAAAAAAGCATAATGTGTAATATTTCTTTTGTTTAAGACCGTGTAGCTTTTAATATTGCAACCTTAGCTTGTAATATATCAAATAAAAAAAGGAAAAAAAGAGGGAAATAAGGAAAAAAGCATAATGTAGTATTAGTATTATCAAATATTAGTATTAGTTTTTGAAACAATGAAGGATTATGTTTAATGAAGGATTATCAAATATTATCAAATATTGCAACAATGAAGGATTATGTTTAATGCTTATAATATTATCAAATATTAGTATTAGTTTTTGAAAATATTAGTTAATACATTTAATAATAAAATAAAATAAATAAAATTTCATTATTAGATTTTAATATTAGTTGCTTGGTACAAATATCGGTATAATTTTTTAAATATTAGAAATCTGAAAGTACATAATTTATTTATTATTACTTTAGAAATATTAGAAATCTGAAATTTTACTTAATATATTATTACTTTATAAATATTAGAAATCTGAAATTTTACTTAACCTGGGACCCGCCTGTCGGACCTATTTATACACGGACATTTAGCTAATAGTCCGTGTAGAAATGGAAGAGAGCTACACGGACTATTAGCTAGATGTCCGTGTAGAAAGGATATTTGCACACGGACTTTAGAATATGTCCGTGTATAAAGCTCTTTGTACACGGTCTTTTAAGTTAAAAGTCCGTGTATAATGAGGAAAACACTATTATTTCGAAATCCTTCTCTGCCAAAATTTTCATAAGTCCGAAAACCCTCACAGAGAATTAAGCGGTTCAGTTCCAAAAACCCTCACAGAGCTACTCGAAAGCCTTCTCCGAGCTCTTCACCGCCTTGCCGCCATTTTGCCTCACCACCTCGGTCTCTCTCACCCGTGGTCTCTCTCTCTCACCCGTGGTCTCTCTCTCTCTAACCCGCGGTCTCTCTCACCCGTGGTTAGCGTCTCTCTCTCTACTATTATTTTGCAATAGGGGTTCTGGTGCTTTAAACTGAGTTGAGCTCTTGTTGATTGACTGAAAGTCATATTCTTTTTACTTTATTTTTCTTATTGGGTTTGAACCCGTTAGCCATGGTTGGTATTGAATACATTATGGTACTTGTTAAAAATTGTGTCAAAAATTGTGTCAATTCATTCAATTCATTCATTAATCTAGGTTATATGTCAAAAATGGTGCTATACCGGATATCAATTCATTCATTAATTGTGTCAAAAATTGTGCCAAAAATTGATTAATCTAGGTTATATGATATAGGGTATTTTAGGGTATTTTAGGTTAATTGATTAATCTAGGTTATATGTCAAAAATTGTGCCAAAAATTGATTAATCTAGGTTAATTGATTAATCTAGGTTATATGATTTAGGGTATTTTGCCAAAAATTGATTAATTTAGGGTATTTTAGCAAGAGGGGATTTTAGCAAGAGGTTTAGATTAGTCAATTTTATTTTATGTTCATTTTAGCAAGAGGTAATTTTAGCATATTTGTACAATAATATCAATTTAGGTTATGTGCACATTTTACCTATGATATTTTGAACAAGAATATCAATTTTTGTACAAGCATATCAATTATTGGTCACTTATGATTTGATCTTTAATTTCATGCAGAACCATGTCGGATGAGAATGAGTACGTCGAGATGATGGCAGAAGAGGAGCAGCAAGCTACTGCCTCATCAGAAAGAAGGAGGAGAGGGCCGACAATGTGCACGAGCACGTCCGAGCAGACCCATCAAGAAATCTGGTTCACAGAAGACGGGCGTGCGCAGGGACCAAAACGGCAGAAATATTCAAATTGGTGTACGAGCTTCGTGAGGCAAAATGCGAGTATCCTTGTTGAGAGATGGGATCATTTTGAGGATGACTTGAAGGACGAGTGGTGGAACACGGTGAAGGTAAAGTGCCTAACAACTCTTCTCTTGAATTATTGGTCATGTATGATCTATACTTAAATACACTAAATTTTTGTGTCAATCAGGCTCAGTGGAACATCGAGAATGATGTTCCAAAGGTTAAGACTTTGAAGATTATGAACAATGGTTGGAAGCAATACAAGAGCACGTTGAAGACGGAGTTCATGGAGAAAGGGAGAAATCCGGTCGGCTACTACAAATGGCTAAAACAAGAGGACTGGGATGCGTTTCAAGCTTTGAAGTCTACCGAAGAGTTCAAGGTATCTAACTCGTGCCAAATTTATGCTTATTCTTTCTCGATATGTACTCTTTTTTCTAAAACTAACTGATCGTTATTGTCTTGTTTCTGTGAAGGCAAAGAGTGATACCGGCAGGAGGACCGTTGCCTCTAACAAGTATCCACACCATCTAGGGTCAGGTGGTTACGAGGGTAAGACGGCAGAATGGAGGAAAGTCCTGGACGCGAACAAGGATTCTGACTCACCCGTGGTTAGGATCCAAAATCCTAGGGGCAAAGATTGGGTCATGGGTAGAGCCGAGGTAACCGCTGACGGGAGGATAGTACTCCCAACGGATTTGCAAAGCGTGGCTCAAAGAATGGTAAGAGTCATTTATAACTCCGAAAGTACATCAATTGTTCTTTTGCTTTAACTAATTCTTCTACTTGAACAGTTGGAAGTGGAGGAGGAGGTCAACTCGGGTGCCCGGAGTGTCGAACGACAAAATGATTCCTTGTCTGCAGCGCTCGAGAATCCAGAACACCCGGGTCGAGTAAGGGGTGTAGGGGTCTACAGGGGCTGGAAGGAGGTGTTCCGAGTGGAGGGACAAAAACCTCGAAGAAAATCGCGTGCCAAGGTAAACAAAGACGAGATAGTTGCGCAGATACGCGCGGAGGTGAGCAAAGAGTACGACGCAAGGTTTGCTGAGATGGAAGCAATGTTGACACAAATTAGATCAGCAACTACGCAGCCATCCGAGCAACCACCTCCCATTTCGCCGGGAATTCGGCGAAGTAGTCAAGCATCCGGCACGTGGGGCGCGAACGACGATTTGGATAATCTCAAGGTAATCAATACTTCTTCATAATCTAAAGGTATTTAAAACATGTTTGCAACCTTGTTATACAATATCGCATCACTAAAATAAACAACTTTCCTATAAATTTGCAGGACCCCAGAGCATGCGACCTCATCCTGCGGAATGGCAGTGTTTCTATACTCGTTGCTAAGGGCGTTGTACATCCACTCGCCAAAAGTGTACACCATACTCAGCTAAGACCCGACCATGCATGCGTGCAGGTTGAGTTAGTCTTGGATGGATGGCAGCGCGTACCCCTTCCTGTCCCTACCGACGAAGCGGTTGTGCTTGATGACGCACGGATGTCATTTGTCCAATGGCCCAAGAGTCAGATTATTTTGGATCAGGTAATCCATAAAAAAATCCATTTATTTGTTACATTCAACTCATTCTTTTTGAAATACTAGAATAATCCATTTATAATTTGATACAGACACGAGGAGATGATGTCACCGGTACGGCGATGTCACCGGTACGTCAGGAGGTGGCTTGCGACGTCGGGGCTGACGCGCCACAATCACCGCCCCGTCCTATGGTCACCGAAGAAGAATACAGTCGTTTGCCCAATGATTTGCGCTTTCTCCACGACTACTTGATGACGGCGCCCGAAGGCATGGAGGCTATCATCATCCCTGTCCCACCTGGGATGTTTCTACACGAAGGCAGGGATCTCCTGCTGTCGTTCAAAGACTTCAAGGACCTCTTCCATCACTCGTCATCCGACAAATGGCTCGATGTGTCACACATCACCATTTTTCTCATGTTAGTGATATTAAAATATTTTCATTATTGTATAGAACTCAAATATATATTCTAATTACAATATGATGAGTTTCAGGAAGCTAGTCCGAAACTGTGATGAGATGGTTGAAAAGAAGAACTTGTGCATGTTTCTGGACCCGGAGAAAGTGAGTTCTACGGCAGTGACATATTATCCGGATATGGCTATCGAGTACATGTGTTCTGCGATGCATCGTGCTAAGGCGGAGGAGAAGAAATTCATTCTCATGCCATACCACGAGGGGTTAGTTCTAATCTTAACTTATGTGTTGTTTATATTTTAATTAAAGAATTGTATAAAGAAATTCATTCTCATGCTAAAGTACTATAATTCTTCTCCTCGATCCAACAGCAAACATTGGTGCACGATTCTCATTGTGCCGTACTTAAGCACGGGCATAATTATTGATTCTTGTAAGCCAGGAGGAAGGACCGCGGCTGCCAATTGCAAAGTTATCTTGCCTTTTGTGAATAAGTAAGCAATAATAATTCTATAGGTTTGCATTTCTTTCAATCATATCAAATTATAAAATTGCTAATTACATTCACTCACTTTTGTAAGGGCTTTTGTGAAATATATTAAAGAGGGAGGATCACATAGCACGGGCCCGGGCAAGAAAAGCAAGTTGAATTGGAAGTACTTGAAGGTGAGCACACGGCCTTGAGTTAGAAATTTCATATCTTGTTAAAAAAATTATTGTCATTCTAACAAATGCCGCTAAATGTAAATTTCAGTGCCCGCAACAGAAGGAGGGTTGGGAATGCGCTTATTACACGATGATATTCATGTTTGACTTTGTCGAAAGAATACAATTCGAATTCCCAGATGCGGTATGTACTTCATATGAATTTCCTATATAATAAGCAATTGATATCTACCTTTTCTGAAATACTAACTATTATCAAATTATAATTTTGTAGAATGTGACAAAACAAGCGCATTACACCAAGGATCAGATCGACGATGTGCGGTGCATGTGGGCAAGGTGGTTTGCCGTGGAATTTTGTAATCCTCGATATGGATTTGCATAATTTTGTATAATTTGGTGTATATGAATATTGTATAATTTATTGCATATGGATTTCTGGCTAATCTGAAAAATATGAATTTCTTGCTAATATGGATTTATTGCTAATCTGGAAAATATGGATTTCTTGTTATATGAAATCTGGAAAATCTGGAATATATAGTTCTGTAACAAAAATGGCTAGCAAAACTGGAGGCTAGCCGAAAAACAAAAAATACAAAAAAAAAAAAAAATGTACTTTCTACACGGACATTTAACTAAAGTCCGTGTAGAAAAAAGATAGCTACACGGTCATTTAGTTAAATGTCCGTGTAGAAAGAGGAGAGCTACACGGACATTTAACTAAATGTCCGTGTAGAAAGAGTCAAGCTACACGGTTTTTTCGTTAAAAGTCCGTGTACAAAAAGAATCGTACACGGTTTTTTAGGTAATATCCGTGTAGCTCGGTAAATGGAGTGCGACACATTCTGGTCTTTGTACACGGCTGTTTGTGAAGTTATACGTGTAGAATCTTTAAAATTGCACACGGCCAAAAGTCCGTGTGTAGTTATTGAACTAATCGTACACCCTCGATTTAAACACGGTAGGAAATCCGTGTAGCTCTTCCTTTATTGTCCGTGTATAATCTCTTTTTTTGTAGTAGTGTTACAAAATTTACAAAAAAAAATATTGTTAAAAAAAAACACTTTTCCCACGGTATGCATTTGCTATAATTAATTAAGTTAAATATCTCTAATCTTTTATCGGTCTTGCTTCAAATCCTCCTTCCTTTCTCTTCTCCAGTGAGTACGGCATGTAAGTTCCCAAGACTTTGTCCCATGTCACAAAGAACGGCTGCGAGAAGTTGTACTTGGTCCCATACAACTGGTGGTGCACGTCGTGGTACGCACTGTTGTTCGCGAAGAAAAGATGAAGGATGTTAATAGGCAACCATACGCCACAGTGATCATCGACGGTTTTAATAGTTGCAAATGAGAAGAAGAAGACCCCGACACGTGGCGTCATACCACTGGCCAGGAAGGCGAGAGCCCCGCCTATAGTATCTAATAATAGGCCTTCCAAGGGATGGTTGTAGAGCGCCCCGAAGGCATATGGCACGACCAAGGTATGGTGTTTGGAGTGGATGTGCTTGTACAAAAACTTGTTGATGTGCATGTAGCGGTGCATGAAGTATTGCCATGTGTCGAGGACGAACATGGCGATAGCGAATTGCACGGCGATGATGTACAGAGGTGGATTGTGTTTCGGCACACCGGTTTCATCCTTTATTAGCTGCATTTACATGTGCAAACATTAATCATGAGTTGCAAGCATGTCATAATTATTTGCTTTATTTGAAAAAAAAAAAAAAAGTTTCATTATTTTTGTAAACGCGGATTGAAGCAAAAGCTAACTCCTTAATTTTTCTTTCATGCCAAAAATTCGAGTTTCTAATGTTCTGCCAAAAGGAAAAATGTTTTCATCCTTTTCAAATTAAAGGGAATGCAAGAATAAATGAACAATACTTCAATAGCTGGTGCTGGTATAATTAACATCTAATGTGAATAACAATTAAATATATATTACAGTAAATAACAGCAGCGAGATGGCGATCTGAAATGCCTGTTGGACAAATACGCCCTTCATGACAGTCCACTTGGAGACGACATTCTTCGCATGTTCTTCAGCCGTTGTGTGCAACCGGTACTTCTCTAGCTTATCCCCGAGTAGAACAAATATGCCAGAGTAGATCCAATACACCGCAACGGGGATCAACGTACCAAGTACCTGGTCAGACACAGCAAATTCCATGGCAGAGTAACTAATATGAAGATATAGAAATTGTATGTGATAAATGTGGAGACAGAGAAATTGTAATGGTGCAACTTGGTTTTGGTGAGATGAATAGTGGGAGATAATTTGTGTTGTGTGTGTGTGTATATATAAAAGGAAAGATGAGTGCAAGAAGTTCCTTTTGAATTTTTAACATGAAAGTCAAAACTGGAATGAAAATTTCTTTTCAAAACAGAGAGTATAATTTTTGGTCCAAGTTAAACAGCTTTGATTTCTGGTTTAGATAATGCACCAACTAACACGACTGAAGACTGGTCAAAAGAAAACAAAACAAAATATTCAAGTCAACTGCCAATACACGTCCAATAAATACTGCTCTTGAGGTCAATATTAATAGGCTTCCTTTTTTTATGGTCCATTGGGCCCACAAATTGGAAAGCTAATTATGATGCCAATAATGTGTGATCCAACATTGTACATTATATCATTTAGGGCTGCAAACGAATCGAACCGAATCGAACTTACCTCCCATTTGAGTTTTGGTTTGAATTAATTTGGAACTAAGTTTGGTTTGAATTAATTTCGAACGAACTCAATTTCGAATCGAATTTTTTACGAACTCAATTTCGAACTTTTACAAACTTTGTTACGACTTACGAATTATGGCTTATGGCTGGGCCATAGTTCGAAATTACAACACTTCAATAAAAACTCAGGCATTCTGAATTCTAATTACACAGTATACCAAAGTGTATATCAAAGTTCATTACAAATACCAAAATTTATATCAAACACCAAAGTTTAGTACAATCAATCAAAGTTCAGTACAATCACAGTATCCAAAATTCTTCAAATAGCCAACAGGAGCAACATTACCAAAGTTTTCAAATATCTAAAGTATTCAAAGTATAATTTAAATATCAATAGAAGTACACAATAATAACCAAAATCTTAGAATTATTACAAACCCAAATATTATCCTAAATAAAATATTAAAGTTCATTATCAGCAGAAATCAACGGTTCACGTTTGAGTTAATTTCGAACTAAGTTTGGTTTGCGAACCTATTTCGAACGAACTAGGTCCAGTTTGAGTTTGATTTGAATTAATTTCAAACTAGATTTGGTTTGAATTAGTTTCGAACGAACTCAATTTCAAATCGAATTTTTTACGAACTTTTTCGAATCGAATTACGAACTATGAATTTTTTGTGCAGCCCTAATATCATTGCTATCAAAAATAGACTTTGAATCTGGCCCAAGACCAACATGTGTCATTTGTTAAATTCGGATGGAGCATTTTTTCAGTAGGACAGTTTTTTCCGATTTGTTTATCTAGACCGTTCAATAAAAATTAAAATTATATATACAATAATATCAGAAAATTTTCGAAAGTACCACATACGTGTTCTTTGCTAGCATGTCTCAGAGAAAGTGGTTTGTAGACTGTAGAAAACAATGAACCAAAAAGAATAACAAACAACAGATCAGACTATGTCATAGAGAAAAAAGGACATATACTAATAGCTGAATACAAGCCAACTCACAGCGAACCTAGAAATACTATTAGGCTATTCATACCTAACCTAAGACAATCTTATTCAATTAAAATTTGACTAAAAAATGAAAGACACTCTTTAGGCATGTGGACCCCAGCTGGAACCGTAAGATTGTTTATCTCTAGACAAAAAAAAATCTGTTGTTACTTCTTGGGAATAACAGGAACCCTACCGTTCAATATTTTCATGCGCGAATCTCAACGAAGTGAGTTTTTTCATGCACGAATCTTAATGAAAACCAACAAATGAGATCGGAATAACAGGTTCCTGTTAATCCCAAGGAACAACAGTAGATTTATTTCCATCTCTAGACATATAAAAGGGATTTTTTTTTAAAAACATAATTAAAAACAATATTTTTACCAAAATTAAGATGATTACTTTTTTTTTACAAAAATCATAAGAACCGAATTGCCAATTCGGTCCGCTTGGTTTTTTTTTTGGGACCGAATTGGCAATTCGGTCCCTGTTGATTTCACAGTTTCCGCAGAACAAATATGTTGCCGTTTGTGTAATGCCTACGGACCGAATTGGCAATTCAGTCCCAATAATTTGCAGTTGCCAATTCGGTCAAGGAAATATAAAAAAGCCTAACTCAATATCAATTCGAAACAGCTTTGACTCAATATCAATTCGGTCAGAGAAATATAAAATAGGAGGAAATATAAAAAGGTTTGACTCAATATCAAAAGGACACATGACAACAGGTTAGGAAAATATAAAAAGCTTTGACTCAATATCAAAAACTTTGATTCAATATAAATAGTCTGATAGAATGGACACATGACAACATGTCAGGGAAATATAAAATAGGGGAAATATAAAAAGGCCTGACTCAATATCAATTCGAAACAACTTTGACTCAATATCAATTCGGCCAGGGAAATATAAAATAGGGGGGACCGAATTGGCAACTCGATCCGGCCACATTTTCGAATTTTCTGCGGCGTTGGTCATGAAACGCTGTGAAATCAGCAAGGACCGAATTGCCAATTCGATCCCAAAAAAAAATTCACTCACCAAAAGTTGGCAAAAAGATGTTCCACACTGGTTTTTCTCCTGATTCAGCTATATCTATTTTTCTTTTTTTTTAATTTGGTAGCGACTACCAAGGAAGCTTATATCTAATTCTGTAGGAAGAAAAAAAGGCTAGGCAGAAAAATGGACAGCTAACAAAGCCAACGTGCCTCTTGCTTCTGGATACGGTGACAATACTAACATGTCTGGTAAAAATCTTTTTGTGTATGGTGGCAGCGCGGCCAAACTGCCACGTTGGCCTTTTTCTTTCTTTTCTTTATATTTGAATATTTACATTTTGCACCTTTAAAATTTCTAATATAGTAAATAAGTACGAAATATATGAAAATTAACGGATGTTACAGTTCTTAACATCGATCTTAAAGAAAAATATTGTTCCCAATTTTCGTACAAATGAGATCAAATCAAATGGAACAAATCAAACAAAATTCCAATTGGCTATTGAGATCAAGAACGAGAGCCAACGATGGCTATTGGTCCCGTGAAATACCTCGTGTGCAAGTGTGCATACATAAAAATAATTTGGTTGTGTAGCCCAATTGAATGTGTGTGTGAAAGTGAAACAAATTTTGGTGGAAAAAAGCTGTTAATTTTCTAATGAAAAAAAGAAAACTAAATCAATCGTTTGTAACCAGTCTTACAAAAATCCAAAAGGACAAGTCTGAAATTGTGATCGCATGAATGGTCCTATATACAAATCTATTATGCTTACACCTGCCATTCAAACTAGCCACACAGTTTAATGCTCTATTAAACAGCATTTGAAAAAAAAAAAATAGAAATAGTAGACATTCGTCCATAGCCTCAGCCATATATATAAGCCAGATTAATAGTAGGTGGCGCTTATAATTACTAATTAGCCCGTGATTTTTATTTTTACCCAAAAAAAAATATATTTTAATATAAATAACCAGGGTTTAAAAAAAATTTTATTTCTACCCAAAGCGCCAGGAAATCCAGCGCTCCGAATTAAAAATTCGGAACGCCAGAATTCCTGGCGTTCCGAATTCTTAATTTGGAACGCTGGATTTCCTGGCGTTCCGAAAATTTAATTCCCAGCGCATAAGGGACCCGTGACCCCTTCTTCTCTGTGTCCCCTCTCCGCCAAAAAAAAAAAAACAGAAGTTACTCGCCGCCGCCAGAAAGAAGAAAGGAAAAAAAGAAAGGAGAAAAGAAAGAAGAAAGGAAAAAAAGAAAGAAGGCTGCGCCTCCGTCCCTCTGTCTCGCCGCCTCGCCGTCTAGCCGTCTCTCCGCCTCTTCACCCCTCCAAGGCCGTCCCTCCGCTTCTTCACCGCCGATCGTCGATTCAATCATCTTTGAAGGTAATTAGAATTCTTTTCGTATTTCTCTGCTGATCTGATCGGTGAATTAGAGAAATGTTTAAGCCATTAGAAATGTTTAAGCCAAATTGATGAATTAGAAATGTTTAAGCCAAATTGATGAATTAGAAATGTTTACGCCAAATTGATGAATTAGAAATGTTTACGCCAAATTGATGAATTAGAAATGTTTAAGCCAAATTGATGAATTAGAAATGTTTAAGCCAAATTGATGAATTAGAAATGTTTAAGCCAAATTGACGAACCGTCTGATTGATTGCGTCTGATTGATCGAACCGTCTGATTAATTCGAACCGTCTGATTTTTAATCGGCAATTGAGCATAATTAATAATTTTTTTATACTATCATTTTTATTCATTATTTTTTTTTTGTTTGGACTGAGATCCTATTTACCTTTAGCATATGCTCATTTATTAATTGCAATGTATATATCGAACCTATATTGATTGGTAGGAAAGAGGATATATAGATCATCCTATAGCTGGCAGCAATGTATATATCGACTATAAGAAAATTAAAAAAGAAAGAAAAAAAATAAGAATGATGAAAACCAAAAAAAATAAGAATGATCAAACCGTCTGATTAATTCGAACCGTCTGATTGAAAACCAAATTTACCTTTAAAGTCTCAAATGTTATATATTTAGAAGACAAATTTCTAATCTGATTGAAAACCAAATTCTCTCATTAAATTCAAATTTTTAATCGGTAAAATTGGATATATTTATTTTTTCAAAATAAATCAATTAATATAGATTTATTTATTCAAGAATTGATTTTCCTTTAAAATCTTATTTAATTAATATTTTAGCGAAATTGTATAAAATATTATTATATAATACGGTTATGTGATTGAATTTCTGTGTAATTTATGTGTAAACTTAGAAGTAGGTTTGATGATTCAGTTCAATAATCTTAGTGCAATTTCTGGACAGCTTTGTGCAATTTCAAGCATTATTTCATACATTTCTAATGGAAACTTTATCTTCCAAAAAAAATACAAATTTATAAAAATATGCTTGTATGGAGTGGTTCTTTGTTCTTATTGGCATAATGCATGTTATGATTGACTCCATAGTCATCTTTTTGCATATTAGCGTATTTTAGCATATTTTTACCGCAATTAGCATATTTTAGCCAATTGTAGCATGTTTAACATATTTTTTAACGTAGGATGGCTAGGGGACGACCTAGGAGACCACCCGCAGCCGACCCGGTTGATGAGCCAATTCCCACTGACAGCAAGGATCATTTCAGTCCTTTATTATGGATGCCTCACAGTGAGCACCGAGTCTCAGATGCATCTAAAGAGGTACTTTATTACTTTTTTTTTTTTTAAGTTTGGATTTTGTTGAATTTTTGTATTTTTAGGTTTTCATGTTGTTCACTTTTTTGAACGCAGAGTGAGGCAATTATAACTGCCAGGGGTCGGTTTCCGGACATGCAGTACTACCCGGAGATGGAGGCGTATCTGCAAAATTTGGGGGTGCAGCATTTGGTCGATATTCTACAGTCCGAGGCTAAGTCCATCAACGCGTCCCTGATTGCAGGACTAGTGGAGCGATGGCGCCCCGAGACGCACACGTTCCACTTACCTTTTGGAGAGATGACAGTGACTCTTCAGGACGTTAGTGCTCTATGGGGTTTGCCTATCCAGGGCGTGCCCGTTGGTGGCATATCTGACCCCACAGATCCAGATGACACGACGATTAATTACATGCTCGCTGAGTTGTTGGGAGCGGAGCCAGATATACGCAGCAACGGGGGGAAGTCCAAGTACTGTCTGGAAAAGACGAAGCTGCGAGCTATGTTTGCGAGAGGTATAGGTAGCGATTCCACTCCGATCGAGATTCAGAGGTACTCATACAAACTATTTGTATTACATTTATTTTGTACTCTGTTTCATGCGGAAAAATGAGTTGCTCTATAATTTTGATATTACAGATACACACGGGGATTCGTGATGGACCTATTTGGTTCTGTCATGTTTGCTGATGCTAGTGGTAATACCATCCCGATGATGTATCTAGAGCTGCTGCGAGACCTTCAGCCGTCGAGCGGCAGGTACAACTTGGGTGGGGCTGTCCTAGCACATCTCTACTCCAACTTGTGCCACGGTTGCAAGGTCAGTATGCTATTTATGTCTTATTTTAATTACCTACCTTGTCATGCACTTGTTGTATTATTTTAATTATTTAACTTGTCACTGATGGCTGGTATTCTTCAAAAATATAGCGGAAAACTAAGCAAATCTACGGGCCAATACTGCTTCTGCAGCATTGGTCGTGGTCACGGCTACCGGTGGGGGTACCTCAGCCGAACGAGGATCCATGGGTGGCGGTACCTCAGCCGGACGAGGGTCCATTGGGAGAGCCCGAAAATGGAAATCGATGGGCATTCGGCATGAAATGGTACGGACTTCACGAGTACAAGGACAACCCTCACGGAAAGACAGCAGGAATCAGGATGGTCCGATCTCAGATTCAGAGTCTGGGTGAGACGCAGGTGCGCTGGACTCCGTACCATGAGCTATACACTGAGGGGAGGCTGCCGCAGATTGTAGAGGATGATCAGGAGATGTGGCTCTACAGGGGACCGCTGGTGTGCTTCTGGATAGTGGAGCACCACTATCCAGACCGGGTGCTCCGTCAGTTTCATTTTCCTCCACTCATCCCCGCAGATCCAGACGTCCCGAGATATGTGATCATGAGGCTACACGGGTAAGTTATGTTAATTTTAGCATTTTTGTACTTAACATTAGTTCTTGTCTTTAAATTGCAACTGACATATGAATTACAGGATAACACACGGTAATCACTGGGATAGAGATTGGAGTGAGCATCACTCGGAGTACTACAGCAAGGCGGGCGATATGGGTGCCAACTTATGGCAGATGCCGGAGATTGATACGATGCAGTTCCAGGGAGATCCCCTATTGAGATATCAGGCTTGGTACCTGCGGGTCGGCATGGCTTCGGTGTATATAGAGGGAGATTACGGCGAGTTTCTTCGCTCACAGATATTCGAAGACGATGGTTATACCCCTACTGGCCGGAAAGGTGCTCGCCAGGTAATGCATCTAAAACAACACATTTTTATGCGTTATGAACATTTTATCATAACCTTTCTTTTTTCTAACGTTTTTTTATAGCTGCTGTTAGCGCTTAAAGGTGCCGGGCGTTCAATCGTTTGTCTTGGAAAACGTGGCTACAGAGCGTTCGGGCACGCGATGTTGAACTTGGTTGCCCCATGCATTGCGGACCACGGCCAGGAGGCAAAGCTGGTCACCATGTTACGAGACGCCGGAGAGAATATTGATTGGCGCGCAGTACAGCCGGACGAGCCTGACGCGCCACATGTTATGGCCAGTGAGATGCCACCGGAGCCATCAGAGCAGCCAGAGTGGGATTATCATCGTTGGGTGGTCGGCATGGCCGGTTGGCACGCCTACCGTGACGAGTACGGTCGTCCAGTTCTTCCCCCGGTGTGTGATTCTTTATTTTATTTATTCTTTTACTGTAAGTAAAGATAGTTAAAATTTACTAAATTTTTGGTATCCTTGCAGGGTCCTGCATACATGCCGACGCAGCCTGAGCATCATGAGTCTCCAGAGATCCAGTCTGTGCATGATGACAGGATGAGTTTTAGCCTTGCAGACATGGATGCCGCCACAGCCGCCTCCCCGCCACCGCGTCATCCGTATTCAGAGATGGCTCACGATTGGGAGGCCTCTGGTAGCCGGACTCAGGCTGATTATGAGTCTCAGTTTGTGGCATCCATATTCCATACTCCCACGCCACCGCCAGCTACCGACGGGGCCTCGGATCCATGGGATACAGCACTTACGATGAGCAGGCAGGACAGCCTCGAGGATCATATTACACCAGCTCGCGCCGCGCAGGCAGGACAGCCTCAGTGGGAGGATTGGCATGAGCGCGTGTTCAGTAGAGAGAATAGAGGTAGACCACCTCACCGATTCTCCCCTTCGCAGTACGATGGATAGAGGGTATATTTTATTATGTTTTAGTTTAGTTGTGCTATGTTATGTTTTATTATGGTAGTTTATTTTAGTTTAGTTTGGTAGTTTTAGTGTAGTGTAGTTTCGTTATGTTTTATTATGTTCTATTTTTTTAGTGTAGTGTAGTGTAGTTTATTATGTTCCATTTTATTTTTTATTATGTTCTATTATGTTTTATTATGTTCTATTTTTTTTAGTGTAGTTTATTTATGTTTCGTTATGTTTCGTACAACAAAAAGAAATAACATCCATTGACGATCATAAAACATACTATTTCAAACTTAATATAAATAACATCCAGAAATAACATCCAAAATATAAAATACAAACTTAATATCTGCTTCAAACGATCATACAACATACTATTTCGTCTTACCGGTCTTGAACGTACATGGAACAAAATCATCGTCCGAGGTTGACGATGACGGCTCGGTAACAACAGACGACGTGCTAGCCTTAGTTTTAGCCTTAGTCTTAGCCTTACTCTTCGTCTTAGGCGTCTGTGCATCATCTTTTTTTTTTCCCAATCCATAGCCGTAGGGGTTTTCTACAAAATCATCATCAGATATGTCATTTCGTTTAAAATCATCAGCAGATCCTTGCACACATTTCCTAGACCAAATTGGACAGTCCTTTCTCTTCCTTCCGCAGCCCCAATTGCATTTCTTTTCCTCGCTCTTTCCTCGATTGTTACTGTCCATCCTCCTCGTCTGCAATTTATTTGGAAAATAATAATAAAAAAAACTGCAACATAATAAAATACATACAAATAAAGTTCATACAAACCTCAAAGGAAGGCCCCTGAGCCAAAGTTCATACAAATAAAGTTCATACAAATAAAGTTCATACAAATAAAGTTCACAAAATAAAGTTAATTCCTACGACTCCTTCTAAAAGGAAGGCCCCTGAGCCAACCAGATCCCCATGATGATGTGCTCCTTCTATCTTGTTGCACTGTTTCGTCTTGCCGGTTAGCTGTACCGGACGGTCCTGCTTGCGCTTCGTCTGCTGTACCAGATGTGCTCGTCCTTCCTAATTGAGATGTGCTCCTTCTAGCTGGTTGCACTCCTTCTTCTCGCTGGTGTGCTGTATCGGATGGCCTTGCGCCAGATGTGCTCCTCCTACCTGCTTGAGTTGTGCTCCTTCTTCGCTGGGTAGTACCTGAAGGCCCTTGCATTCCAAAGAACTCCCCTCCTGCCCGTACTTCTCCCATTGCCTCCCTAAACATCATATTTGCATTTTCACGGTCTGCTGTACGGCTTCTGGCTGTGCTTCGCCGCGGCCCTTGCGATCCACTCGCCTCTGCCATAACTCGCTCATTCTCTGCTACATTTGCTGCGTTATGAGCCTCTGCAGCCCAAATATGATAGTTAGTAAGCTATTCAACATTAGAACTAAAAATAATTAGGATTGAATGTGACATACCTCGCCTCTGCCTGTCAGAAGTGGAACGGCGAGGACGGTGCCCCCGTCGCCTACCTTGCATTTCATCCATGGTCATATCTTGACGGATGTGTTTTCTCCTACCACGCCGTAACCAATCTCTGTTTGGCTCAATTTTAGGGGTAGTGGTTGTAGGCCAATCTTCAGGATTGCCATAAGGAACAAACAATGCATTCCAAGTACTCAGAAGGTAGTCCACCCTATACCAGTGGGCAACAAATAGGTTGGGTGACCAGTTTCTATGACGACAAACCGCTAACACATGAGCGCACGGAATTCCAGTTAATTGGATACCTCTGCATGTACATTCCACTTTTCTCTCTGGCCCGAATGTCACGATATACTGGAACCTTCTATGAATAATTGACATAGTTCCATCCTGCGTTTGGACCACTGGAACATATTCATTTGGGCCAGTGACTTGGTAATTACCTTCGCCGTGCGAGTATGGGATGACATCCATTTTTGTAGCTTTCTCCCACCGTTTGGCGAGCTTAACATGTACCCGTCTGGAAAAAGGCTGTTCTGCATTGCTTTGCTCAGTCGCTGCCTCTCGTCGTTGAACAAACCACCTATTGCACTTGGCGAATGTCTCCTCTACAAGTGCAGCCACGGGCAACATTCGGCTATCCTTGAAGACAGCGTTGAGGCACTCAGAGCCATTTGTTGTCATGATACCAAATCGGTGCCCTCCATCACATGTCTGGAAAATTTTTTCAAAATTTGACGGCTCCATGACATCATCAGGACGTACTTTGCCCACTCTCCTCAGAAAAGCATTGCACGTTGGATTTTGCTGCAATAGAACAAAGCAAAATTAGACAAAATGCATCTAAAAGAAACAAAAATGATATAAATTAGACAATATTAGACATACCGAGCAAAAATCTTCGAACATCTCTTTCAGCCTTCTTGGCTTCTTCTTCCTGGCTCCTTGTTTGAACCTAGTTCCGTACCATTTGTCCTTCCCACACGCCTGAACCAGGTTATCTGCAACATGTTGGATACAATACCTGTGCACAAAATTATCCCTATCCCATCCGTATTCAGGTTTCAATGCAGCTTTGATACCCTTGTGTTGGTCCGATATAACACATACGAATCTATTAACACCAATCACATTAATCCTAAGCCATTGTAAGAAAAAACCCCAGTTCTCTGCATTCTCCGTATGTACAATTGCAAATGCTAGAGGCAGCAATTGGTTATCGGCATCGTAGGCGCAAGCCATCAAAAGTCTGCCCTCATACCGCCCAGAAAGGAAGGCTGCATCTATACTGATCACCGGTCTTAAGTAATCAAATGCGGTAATGCATGGTCCGTAAGCCCATGCCACGGCCCTGAATGTCTCAACACCTTCTTTGACCAGTCCTGTATTTTTATCGATGCTCGGACTTGTCAGAAATTGGTATTTTGAGCCGGGATTCGTGTAACATATCCCGATAAGCAATAGTTTCATAAAATTGTACGACTCTTCCCAACTCCCAAATTGCCGGGCTACTGCAATCTCACGACCTCTCCAAAGTTTGTTGTATTTCGGGGTTATACTGCCAAACCTAACCCTCACGCAGTGTGCCACACTCCGGATGCTCATAGTGGGGTCTTCCTTAATGCTGCTCTCGATGATATCTGCGATAATTGATGCCGTGAGTTGTGCATGGTCCGACCTGGTGTACTCAGATTCGCATGTGTGAGGCGTGTCTTGCTCAGTTATCATCCATGTATCTCCGGCATTTGTTGCTCTTGCCTTCAGTTTGAAACGACAACCCGGAGTGCTGCATCTAATTTCTAGTCGGGATGTGTCACTTCTCCTCGTATATGTCTCCTTGTTCTTGTCAACATGGTACTCTCTGATCTTTTTCGTCAGTTGCTTTTTACTTACGAAATATTGGCCTTTTGCGAGCTCACTCCTGTACTCAACCCGACGACCATAGTAAGAAACATCTGCTTCTCGGAAAGCTGATGTGTCATTGAAGTTTACAAAAGGGTGAGTCTCAGAACGGCCACCTAACGGCATATTCTCTCTATTCTGCCTCACAGTGGGCTGTGGGTATTCTTCTTCATCTTCTTCATCTTCTTCATCTCCTTCATCATTAATGTCACAGTCTCCTTCCCCCAATTCATCCCCAGTTTGCAGATTCTCCTCCGGTACCTCGTTTATAAATTCAAATTCCGACTCGTTTGGATCTTCCTGTACTGGTGGCGGTCTGGGGTGAGGATTTGGTTCAGGCCCAGGTAAGGATATAGGTGGGATAAAAGGTGGAGATTGTACTCGTTGTGGGACAAAAGGTGGAGATTGGGGTGAATTATTGTATATTTCTGGTTCCGGTTCCGGTACAGGCATTACGATAAAAGGAGTGTGTGGTTCATTATCTTCTTGATAATGTTGGGCAGCCGAATTTTGGCCTGAACTTCCGGCCCCTGGCTCATCGCGAATTCTGCGTGCAAAAACTTCCAATAATGATTCGCCAGACCTCAAAACCTGCGCTATTAGACCTCTCAATGCCCCGTTATCTCCCAATGTGATTTTGACATACTTTCCTGCGTGGACCATTCGGGCCTGAATTTGTAATTGGCAACGATTCCTATTGTAGCCGCTCGCTTCATAAATAAGCGATTGCAACTGCTCAAATGATAAATTTTCATCAACCCAATACGTATTTGCTGCAGGTTTGGAGTAACGTACTCCATACTGGTCAGTTATGAACTTTCCTCCAAAATGTATTGAAATTGCAATAGACATGGCCAATAAACTATATTCATAAATAACAAATATTTGGTCAGTTTACTGATTTCAATTGTAAATGTGAACAGTACATACGTATGTGAACAGTAAATGTGAACAGTAAATACGTATGTGAACAGTAAATGTGAACAGTAAATACGTATGTGAACAGTAAAATACGTATGTGAACAGTAAATGTGAACAGTAAATACGTATGTGAACAGTAAATGTGTACAGTAAATACGTATGTGAACAGTATTGTACAGTAAATACGTATGTGAACAGTATTGAACAGTAAATACGTATGTGAACAGTAATTACGTATGTGAACAGTAAATACGTATGTGAACAGTATTGTACAGTAAATAGGTATGTGAACAGTAGTGTACAGTAAATACGTATGTATTAACAGTAAATACGTATGTATTAACAGTAAATACGTATATAATTAACAGTAAATACGTATGTAATTAACAGTAAATACGTATGTAATTAACAGTAAATACGTATGTAATTAACAGTAAATACGTATGTAAAAAAAAATTACCTGACGACTTCTCCGTCTCCTCTTCCTTCAGCTCCCCTCCTCTTCCTCTCCTTCCTCTCCCTCTTCTCTTCCTTCTCCCTCTTCCTTTCTCTTTTTTTTTTCTCTTCCCTTCTCCACGCAGCTCCTTATATAAGTTTTCAAAAAAAAAAACAGAGATTCGGAACGCTAGGAAATCCAGCGCTCCGAATTAAAAATTCGGAACGCCAGGAAATCCAGCGTTCCGAATTAAGAATTCGGAACGCCAGGAATCCTGGCGTTCCGAATTTTTAATTCGGAGCGCTGGATTTCCTGGCGCTTTGGGTAGAAATAAAATTTTTTTTAAACCCTGGTTATTTATATTAAAATATATTTTTTTTTGGGTAAAAATAAAAATCACGGTTTATAACGATGCAAAATACCATGAATACATTTTAATTGATTTGAATTTTTGTGTGGTGATTTTCATAGATAATATCAGTAACTAATAATCTAGTGCCAAATGAATTCCTGCCGCCTCGACCCTTAATAGATTTTGTTTTATTTTATATTTTAAAATGCTACTAATTGTGTTTGATTACCATGAAACACATTAAGGTACTTGTTACCTAATGTTACTCGTAGTTTTAGCTGTAAACAACCACTGTACTCCCTACCCCGGCCATCTCCTGACATGTGGGCCCGGCATGGCAGCCCCACATTTATTGTTCGGTCTCCAAACTTTTTGTTAAAACTCTACATTAAAATGACTATAACATTCATTAACGCTCAATATTTCAAACCAGTTCATGATCCAAAAATAACAAATTGCCTAACTGTTCTCAAACCAAAATTAGCTACAAATTCCATCAAACAACCTTATATTAACAACCCCTAAATCACCTCATTCCCCCTCCTGCCCTTAATCATCTCAACATTTGGTTAATTGCTAATATATCTTTTGACAAAATACCATGGCAGGATCCCGTTCGCTCATCGTCCTCCTCCTCGCTCTTTTGGCATTTGTGGCAATCGCCGCAGTGTCTGCAGATGACTCTGGATCGTCTATCACTACTCCGGTTGCGCAAAGTCCCGTGGAGAATTACGAAGGCGCTGATGATCCAGTAGATTCCGCTACGGATGATGCTGCTGAGGCTCCTGATGCTGCCTCGCTTGGTGCCCCTGTTTCATCCACGAGTGATTCCTCAACTGATAAAACACCGACTGGTACTTCCGGCGCCATCCGTATGACAGGCATTGCAGTTGCTATTACAGGCACTCTCGTCGGTTATCTCGCACTCTAAGCACATACCCGGTGAATATGTAGGTGGTGGGTGTTTTTTTTATGATGGGGGATAATTTAAGATTGAGATTATGGACTATTTTTTATGTACTTGAGAATTCTGTATCAAAGACATATTTAAATAAAAGAGGAATCTTGTGCAAATAAGGATTTGTAGATTTTGTTTTGATTTTTAATATTGGGGAAGTTCAGGAGTGTTGGTTGTTGCCAGCTCCAAATCTTTAATTTGAACCATTCTACGTCCCTGATTTATAAAAATTAATCATTGATAAAAATCAGCTGGAATAAGAACATTAATTGATCCTATTGTTACATGTATCCAATAAGATTAAAGGGTAACAATTAATTTATACATAATTATTAATTATTGAATAAATTAATATATGGTTTTATGTGATATAATCTAAAAGTATATTCAATAAGTAAATATAATAACACATCAGGTACGTAAATCACAAATTATTAAAGAGAAATAATTATTGATACCCGTATTTTAAAAGTATAGATGATTAATTAAAAATAATATAAAATGTTACCCGTTCGATACATGTATTAATTATCAATTTATTCATAAATTACTGAATGAAATATTACATAAAGTTAAGTAAATTAATTTCATCACTATAGAAATTATATAATTATATGTACAGATAATTATCATATATAATTTATATTTATTCATTATCTATATGATAACGGATACAAAATAATTCTCATCATCGTACTCTTATCATATAAGCTAATAAATATTTTTATACACACCTTCATTTGTTAAACAAATTAATTTTTTTCCTTGTCCATATTCGCCTTGTTCTATACAGTTAAATATAGGCAAATTCTTCTATGGGCATAAGGACATATTTGTAAAATGAGCATATTTTCATTTTCAAAGTTCAAACAGTCGATCTGACCGTTCAACATTTTCTTCATATTACAATGTACTTGGAGGTCAAATTTTAAATTTTTTTAAATTGTTTTACTATTTATTAAGATGGGTACAAAATTCAATGGTCTGAATTTGACTAGTTTTGTAAAATACTTAATAAATAGTAAACAAATTCAGAAAAATGTAAAATTTGACCTCCAAGTACATTTTAATATGGAGATAATGTTGAATGGTCGGATCGACTGTTTGAACTTTGAAAATAAAAATATGCTCATTTTACAAATAGGTCCTTATGCCCATAGAAGCATCCCTCTTAAATATATACAATAATTTCGGTGATATCCCTAATAGCAGGAAATAATTTTCGTTATTTATGATTTTTTTGGATCCTTTCATAGTTTTATTAGAGGCATTCAAATCACCTGAGTTAACTCAAATTTTGAATTTAGATCTGAACCGTCTGATCTGTTTCAGCACGAATATTGAAGACCACCTTGCATTCCATCTCGGACTGGATTGGTCCGGATATAAACCCAAAATTTGAGATACTTCAGAGGACGCGTTCTTAAAAGAGACGGACGGCTTTCAAACCACGAGGGCTGAAACAGAAATAAATCTGCTGTTATTCCTTGGGAATAACAGAACCTGTCATTCAAATCAAAACCATTGAGATTCATTGAGATTACCGTACAAAAAAATCTTCATTGAGATTCGTGCATAGAAAAAATTGAAATGTTGGGATCGCAATAACAGGTTCCTGTTATTCACCATGAATAACAGCAAATTTATTTCCGGGCTGAAACACCAATTATCCAAGAACAAAGGTGAATCTCGTAAATTTGTCGAATCACATCTATCAACCCGGAAAAAAGGAAAAAAGAGAGGGGTTAAGTGGCAAGTAAAACTAGAATGAACTGGAGCTCGCTGCCATGGCCGTTCAAGAAAAGAGGAAACGGTAGCGATTTCACGGCGGATAGAAGCTCTCCCAAGGAAAACGAAAAAGAAGAAGTTGAAGATGAAGAATTGGGAATCACTGATTCCCTTCTCGATTTCGTCAAGACCTTTACGATCGACACTTTCAAATCTTGTCACCTTGGTCAAGGTACTCTATTCTGCTAAATTGAAATTGGGTTTCTGTTCTAGTTTCTGAATTTGTGCAATTTTTAATCTTGTTTGTTTGTTTCTTGTGGTAATTTAGTAGGTGATCGGACGGCTGAGAGCGATCAAACTGGAGGTAAAAATGTAAGGATGGATCTGACCCAGTGGCAGGAGCAGCATGCTGTGCGTATTTTGTCCAAAACTAAGGTAATATTTATGAATACTTGGATTTGGATGTGTAGTTTCTCGAGCTGGTTTATTTCACGAGGAGGGTTCAAATGGCTTGTTGTTAGAACTACAATAACTCAAAATTTAGAGGGAATTTAATGTATGCCCCTCAAAAACTTCCCCCTCTAAACTGCCAAAACCCACAAATTTACCCATTTTATTGTCTTTTATATTAAAACTCATTTTATATTTATAAAATACCCATTTTACCCTTTATTAAAAACTTAATGAATTGTAGTTTGTTTAAGAAAAAATGTCAGTCTTATATTTGACAGTTTTCGAGGGATAACTGGGTATTTTATAAAGGGTAAAGGTATAATGGGTATCTGATTTTCGAGAGAAAAATGGATATTTAATAAAGGGTAAAGGTATAATGGGTAACTGTTAGATGTGATCTATATCATTTTCTCTATGCACACGTAAAAGATCATGACATTTCGATTTTGTTTTGATTAGTACCAAGAGCTTGCAAAAATACACCATGTGGATAAACTCTGGACATTCATTTTTCAACTTATTGATTGATTCGTATAAAATCAAAATAAAAAAGAGATAATTTTTTCTGTACATGTAGAGAATATAATATAGATTGCATCTAACGGTTTTATTTTGACATATAAATTTTAGAATTTGGTTATTAGAAAATTAAAAAGTGGAGGCATTTGAACTGTGATGATTGTAGAAATAGTAAGGCCTTTGTTAAATTTGATAGAAGTGTTCTCTTATTTTATGAAGGAAATTGCAAAGCTTAGATATGATCTGTGTCCCCGACATATGAAGGACAAGCAATTCTGGACTATATACTTTTATCTAGTTAAAAGCTATATTGCTCCGTAAGTGATAGATTATATTATTCTTTTAAAGGGCAAAATCAGAATACAAATGATCATGGAAATGGTGGATCAAGTTTTCAAAATATTGTCCCAGTTAAATCGTTGAACTTCTCACTGTCGAAATTTAAACCTTAAACTGTTACTTTTGTTTTTTTCAAAGAAAAGAGGAAGCAGTTCAATTGACCCCTTTGTTAAGTTAAATCTCACAATATTTTGGTAAGTTGATCTATAATTACCAATTCAATTTCCATATACTCAAATAAAACCAGTACAAAAGAAATACTCACAAATACATAGATATACTATCTTATTTTTTGAACAAATTTTATATGAAGAGTTATCTTTTTTCATTTTTTTTCGTGAAGAGTTGTTATAGTTAATGATATCTCTTAATAATTTTGTTTCCTCTTTTAAGTTAAGATAAAGATAACATTGATTGTTTGTTTCTTAGATATGAGATACGTGCAATACAAAAAGCAAAGCTCGAAATGATGGAGACAGGTGAGATTTCTGAAAAGAAGACTGTAATTGAGGTAGAGATGATGGAATCAAATAATGTTACCATCTCAACTGGTGATCTGGGTGATGAAATCAACACAGCCTGAGTTTAGTTGTACCATTGATACCAGCTGTTACATAACTACAAGGTAAAAAATCACTGACAGATGTGTGATATTAGATTCTTCTTCTTTATTTTAAACCTTGCAAGAAAGCATACAGTGGTACTGCAATACAATGGGATAAGACATAACTATGTTTTTATCTTGTCATGTTCCCTTTATATGATCTTTATTTTTCGTGTTTTAGAATTTTCAGATTTTTTAAGGGTTTTACCGCAAAAGTTACAAGAAAAGTGTAGATTATGTTTTGCTATCTTTGTTGATGAAGTTGGGCGTATTATCCTTTTCTCTTTTATAATAATTTAATTGGTTTGGTCCTTTTAGAGATTTGTTTACTAATTTTCTCTTTAATGCCCTAGTTTTGGTTAAGTTTCTTTTAATTCCTTCAGTGAAAAGCAGCGTAATATAATTTCCAATAATGAACTAATTAATTAATGCATAACAATTTCCCTCCTTTGATAATATACATATCAACAAAATAATTTCCATGCTTTTTTTTTTCAATGCCTTATAATTTTTATAGGACTGATGAATGCTGAAGAACTAGCCTGAGAACAACTGGTACTGACGTTTGACATAGGAAAGTGATGGATGCTCAAATGGATACCTTTTTGATGTTCTGTTGTCATTCTCTTGACGAGAAATTTATAAAATGAGCAACGAAAGAAAAACTCGATTGATTATTAGAATGGTTAACTTTTATTTGTTTCTTAATATATTCCTGACATGTTTAGTATATTTTCCTTCAAACTTAAATAGTTATTGCAGGCTATATAATTAATCATCTTCTTGAAGCATTAGTACTTGATTATTCTTAGTATGTGATGTGATAAATTTCTTATATATTGCTAATGAGCGAGTTTGAGTTCAAACTCGGCCCAGCTCAATTTATAAAGTCTGCAAAGACCGATCTCGGCCCTGATTTGAGAAGAGTAAGCTCGGATTTATGGTTCAATTAAATTAAAGTCTCAATTCAAAAAAAATATCCAAGGCTCATTTCAGACCCCAACCATTTATTTCCCGTTTTAAAATTTTGATTTCAGCCAAGTCCATGTCAGCCAATTATACAAACTTGTGCTTAAGCTCCTCTGACAAGAAATATTTTCCACAGTTTTGCAATCAAATCGGTACCACATCAAAAGAAAATTGATATGGTTGAGAGTAGACCCAACTGGGTTCAGTTTTAGGTTAAAATTGGCAAGTGGGTGCAATTAAGCAATCACAGCACATGAACATAGAGAAGAAATTCAATCACAGGCTCACAGCACATGAACAAAAAAAGATAACCAAGACAATAAAGCATAACAAACAAAATATCCATGTTAATTAACTAAATAAACAAAACAAAATTATCCATGATAACCAAGACATCCTGTCCATGAAAAAACCAACTTTTTTTTCACACATCCAACAAAACAAAATATCCAAGATAATCAACCAACCAAACAAGACTGATCATCTAATGTACCAACTAATTACATGCCAGCTAAACTTACCAACAAGCATGTAGACGAAAACCTGTTTATATATGAAATGTTTCTCAGTATGAGCTGTTCTTACCAGCTAAACTTATGATTAGATCGATCTGGACTCAGTATTAGCTGTTCTTACCAGCTAAATTTAGTATGATTGTGCAAACTAGATTATAAGATTTTCTTTACATTTTCTATAGCAAACTATTGGTTGTCGTACAGGTTTTCATCTACATGAAAAGATACCAAATTTATACTGAATGAGAAGCAAACATCTATCAAAACCAAACAGCTAATGAGAAGCACCTTGATGTCCAATTGTATTAGCAAAGATAATCTTCAGATTATGTATATCATCTAGAACACTCTTATAGTTTGCAATTCCATGTTTCAAGTCAGCTTCTAATACTGCATGAAGAAGAAAAATGATATAAACAAATTAGTTTATCATATTCTCTTAAGCATGCAATAACCTTGTTTTTTGTGAAGGGCTGCAATTATTTTTGGGATGTACTGGTACAGCATAGTATAGTGATCTGAGCCATTTGATTTTGATCGGACAACCCAATGAACAATACTTGCAATCAGGTATCTGGCTGGAAAGGAAACAATTTCTTCAGGAAACAAAAGTCATTAATTTACCAGAACAAGATCTGTAAATTTCTTCGAGGATCTCTGCCATATAATCTGTTGTAGAATTCTGATAGGTGTTCATTTTTTGTTCCAGATTCAACATTTCTTTCTGTAGTGCTTCTTTTTCCTCTACTACTGAAGCCATATCTTTGCTACTTTCAATCACAGTGGCTTGAAATTGAGCGCACTCCTTAGTGAAATTATCCCTATAAGATGTTCAATATCCAGACTCAGGCACATAGAAACAAATTCATTATTTCATTGGCACAAAAAAAAACACATACATCTTTTCTGAGAATCTTCTTTTAATTTCACCAAGATTTGATTTTTGTGATTTCACCTTGGTCTGCAGTGCTTCGAGTGATGTTGTCGCTGTACCTGTTTACAATTAGCAAATTTGCAGTTTTGTCACTGCACCTTTTTATATTTGTACAATTCCAAGAGATAGAATTGATTTACCAGATACTTGGATCCATCCACTCAGTTCAAACTCTGAAATCAACACTGATTTTTGTAACTCGCATTCCTTTTTAAGGTAGTCCTTTTCGATTTCAGAATTCTTAACAATTTCTGATTCTATTTCCCTTGTTTTCTGGATATTCTGCTGAATCTCTTCATTAACCTATAATCACATATAATAGGGACGAAATTAGAAAAAAAAATAAAATAATTCAGTTCATCAACCTATAACTCACATATAAGGTACTCTTCATTAAGAATATATAAGTTACTCTTCATTAAGAAAGAGCAATAGTACGAAATCTAACAAACACTTGTGAATGTTTTGCCTCTTTGAGCAACATTAATAGTACTCAAATACCTGACTGAGTAGAATGAGATCTGAGTCCTCAGTTTAATCTGGCACGAATCTCAAAACGACCCCCTATAACCTTCACCAGAGGAGAGAAGAGTAGGTCCGATGGACATAACTTTGGTTTATGGGTTCAATCACCATCCGATCCGCTTTAAGATGCATGCGCTCCGCTTTAAAATTCGTGCGCATCGGTTTCAACTTTCATGTGCACAGATCCTAAAGCAGATCGAACGGTTTTGGAGCTCATTGGACCAAAAGTACGTCCGATGCCCATCGGACCTACTACTCTACTACTCTGTTCTCTCACCAGAGATGATACGGACTCACCTGATCGAGCATGTCTTTGAGAGAAGAAATCTGGTGAAGTATCGCCGCTGAATCCTCCATTGGCGTTTCCATCAGTTATCGTCGAATCCCGAGCGTGTTCTCCCGCCAACTTATTGAGAAGAGGAGGAGAAAAGCGGGAAGCTGGAAGTATACTGGATCGTCTCCAGTCTTACATGAACAGGAGATGACTATTGTTTATGAAAGACAGCTCAATGGGGATGCTCTTACACTAGTGGGCTTGGTTCATGGGCTTTCTAGTAAATTAGGTTCAGATCCAGACGTAAATTCAATAATTATTCATTAGAATACCCGATTCTTTGTAAATTCAACAATTATTCGTTAGAATACCCGATTCTTCGTAAAGTTCTATCCGTGTATTCTTCTTTTAGTTGGATTACTCAAGCCTCTAGTATTCGAAAAAAAAAAAAAAAACAAATAAAGATCTAGTGAGACTATGGTAATATGCATATTACATAACGCCAGTGTTATAGACTCATATATTGATTTTTAAAATCTAAATAATCGATCTAAACCGTTCAACATAAATTTCATATATAAATATACTTAAATATTAAAAAAAATTTGCTACTTATCTAGATAGGTAGTGATTGTCTATCTATCAAAAATATCTAAAAAATATAAAATTTGATATGCAAATACATTTTATATGGAGATCATGTTTAACGATTCAGATTAACTGTTTGAACTTTGAAAATAGAGAAGGATCCATGACACAGGATGATTTGTGATATGCATGTAACCATTGCCTCACAAATAAAATAAAAAATTTAGTCAAACGCCTAAATTTATGAATAGCTTGCAAACGAGTTTCCTTGTTGTCCCAAATAAAAGTGACAATATTATTGAAGTCGTCTCTATTGCCGCATTGATAACATATCGAAACATTGGCTATTTCTAAGGTTTAAAAAATTTAATTATGTATATTGTGATTTAAATTAATTTTAATACTAATTAAATGGTATTTTGTATCTTAATAATTAGAATTTCAAGTCGTGAAAACTTAAATTCAAATTTCAACTACGCATTATGCTTGCTTTTATGGCAATGTAAATTACCAGGTATTCACTTTCTCAAAAATATTATTTCTTTTCTCTAGGAATTAAATACTCAGATAGATAACACAAAATTCAAAAGACTATGTGGACAAAGCAAGAATTACTGGATTATATTACCGTCTATAACAATAAATAATTAACCAACTCTTAGAGAACAGATACAACAGAAAAAAAAAAATAAGCAAAATTTAACAAAACACAAAAATAGGTCTCCTCTCAGAGAATGGAGTAGATCCGATGCCCATCGGACCTACTTTTAGGTTCAACGACCATGATGATCGTCCGATCTAATTTAAGATTTGTGCGCACGAAAATTAAAACATACACGCACGAATTTAAAGCATTCCGCATGAAATCTTAAAGTAAATAGACGGTGATTAAACCCATGAAACTAGCATCAGACCTACTCTCAGGTGCTCCTCTCAACAAACAAAATAGTGTCTCACCATAAATCAACCTCACCATTGCAAAACTAACTCAACATAATGAGAAAATCTGCAAAAGATACAAAAAAAAAAACATACAAATCAGCCCAATTCTTTCTTACCAAAAAAACAAAAGAGGGTGTTCTTAGACTAAGATATGTGATGGGAAAATATATTTTCCAAATTTGCACAACTAAAGTATCTTTTGCAAACAGTCAGAGATGCCATTCTTTGACTACGAAACATGCATGCTATTAATGTTAAACTAGATACTGTAACATTATATCTGTAGCCGCTATCAACACTTGCCCGTTACAATTTCTCTGGGCTGATCACTAGCCGATTATATATATACATATACTAAAAAAAAATTGGCGGGGCATTGGAAAATATTTCCAGTATTAACAAGTATTCAGACTATACATGATCCGAAATTTTTAAAGTTAGCATCACAAAAAATAATAAATCAAAATACCACAGTTTTTGAGTAATTTTAAATTTATCATGGCTGCACTGGTGTTCTGCGGCCCCATTTAATCGGGACCGCAAAATGCCGATGCAGACCCTCAAATGGGACCGCATAATACCAGAGCGGCCCCAGGGCCGCATAATGCCCATGTGGCCCCAATTTATATATATATTTTTTATCAGAAATGTTTATTTGTTTTATTAGAATTTTGTTTTTAAAGTTGATTATTTGTTTTTGTTTTAAATGTCGTTTAATCTGAAATTTTTAAATCAACATAAAAAATACTCCATTTCTATAAAATTTTATATTTGAGACGTGTAAATTAGACGTTGAGTATTAACACATGTAAATGTTGATGTCTACCCTAAATTAGAAATAATATCTACATCTACATTTTTTTTCTTCTAACCTTAGCTAATTTCTTTTTTGTTTTGTTTGTCAAATAGGCACTCATGATGTCTCTCTTATCTATGAAATTTGGAGATGTAAGTATTGTCACCCCCATCTTGAATATAATTACCAAACACAAAACATGTTTAAAAAAAAGAAAAAAAAATTAACGGTGATTAAAGTAATTTTGTCGAAAGAAAGTGATATAGAAGATAAAGAAGGAATTCATCATATAAAATAAAAGCGCAGAAAAGGTACCATAAAAAAAAACGATAGGAAAGCGGATCACGTTTTTATGCTCATATCCATCTACTTAAAATTAGTCTTATTCTCCTACTGCAAAACACCTAACCACAGCGGATAAATACGGTAATTTATTATTAAGAAACTGCTGTTGTATATCGTAATTATCACCGGTTTTTTACTACAGGAACCGCAGAAATATAAACTAAGAGAGTTATTGTTTTATTTTGCAACGGTTTGAGATTATAACCATTATGTGATACACTAAATTTGTGTTTTGCCTGGAAAAGATATTTTCTCCAAGATATAAACGAAATTTCCACAAGTAGAATGTATAATAAAACCACGAAAGAAAAAGCAACTCAGCAACCAAATCTAAGATAAGTACTTGAAACAAATACTCGGCTAACACAAAATTTTAAAACATAATATGCGGACAAAGCAAGCATTACTGCATTATGTTACCATCTATAACAATAAACTAATTAACCAACTCTCAGAGAACAGATACAACAACAAAAATAAGCAAAATTTAACATTGCACAAGGTACAAAACACAAAAATGAGTGTAGTGTCTCACCATCAATCTAACTTCACCATTGCAAAACTAACTCACATAACGAGACAATCTGCAAAATATATAAAAAAAACATACAAATCAGACCAATTCTTTCATTCCGAAACAACAAAAAAGGGTAGATTAGGGATTTTAAAAAGTACCTCATTAAATATGATATATCAACGCCTGCTTGTCTTGCCAATACCTCTCTTGCCAGAGAACAAGTGCTTAGGCATCATATTGAGAATAACCCTATCTCCCTCTCCCTTTCTCGCATCCTTATTCCTCTTTTTCACTGAACTCTTGCCAAGTTTTAACGCCTTCACCTTTTGTTCTTTGTCCTTGAACCCTTCTCCCGGTATCAAATCTTGAACTGGAGGCCTTGACCTTGACCTCGACCTAGAGAGAGATCTCAATCTCATTTTCTTATTGCTTCCCTTCAAATCATTATCTATCTCCATGCTGTCATCACCGGCCACTGATCTCTCTCTCTTTCTACCTTGTCTGGATACTGATTTACTCCTTGCTCGCTCAATTGCCTTGCTCGGGTCTAACCCTAGACCTGACAGCTGGCGACCCATGCGATCAGTTGTGAACTGACGATCCTTGTCGAATTTCCTCGGGACAATTGGACGGCTCTCAGCAGTGCTCTTCTTGATCCGGTGCTCCTGGATCAGCACCTTCTTTCTCTTCCTGATTGCATTTAATGCTTCTCTCTCCTCTGGTGTCATATCAACTCCATCAATTTCAAACTCCTCTTCTCCTTCCTCTCCGGCAAGTCTGAACCCTTCTTCTCTCTCTAACTCCTCAAGCCTCTCTAAAATATCAGCATCCATGAAATCAGCCACATTGTGTCCATCTATAATTTCAGGAATTATATCCTCCTTCCATTCATCATCAGCCAATAGATAATGCTTTTTAAGACTTGCCGAGTACACACCGGCCCCACCATTTTCTTCCTCCAAATCCTTCTCAAGCTTTCTCTTCTCTTTCTCTTTCTCCTTTTCTTCTCCCTCTTGCATCTTCGCACGCTGTTCTAATACTTGCTCAGGGATACAAACCGGCCTCTCTTTACCATCTCTAGGTTTAGGCAGGGCCACATGGAACCGGTTCAAAACATCATTAATTTTTTTCGACTGCATTTTCATCTCAACCCTCAGATCCAAGAGCCTCTCACAAGCAATGTTCTTAGCATTGATCACCCCTTCCTCAGTAAGTGTGCTCATTGTTACAAGAACCGACTCATCTTTTAAATCCCCTTCAGTTTTCAAAGTCGTCAGTGCTTCAGCCTTCATCCCATCAACCAACTTCTTATCCTCATCAGACAACGCATCAAACTGCTGTAAATCAATCTTATTGCACACAATCATCAAAGGTTTGTTCTTAAAGGCCACCTTTATATCATGAAATAAAGACGCTTGTTGTGCAATAGTATAACCGCAAGAACCCGAGATGTCCAAAAAGAACAAAACAGTTGATGATCTCAGATTACTCAGAGCAGTGATACTACACATCTCAATGATGTTTCTATCCTCAAGTGGACGATCCAAAATACCAGGTGTGTCAATCACTTGGTACCTGAGATATTTATAATCAGTATGGCCCACAAACAGAGACTTAGTGGTGAAGGCAAAAGGCTGCACGTCCACGTCAGCCCTAGTTATCTTGTTCATGAAACTACTCTTCCCCACATTTGGGAACCCACAAATGAGTATGGTACGCATGTTCGGGTCAATTGATGGCAACCTCATCATGTGCTGGCGTACCTGCTCTAAATACGCCAAACTTGGCCCGATACGTTTTATTACGGTACACATACGCCCAAGAGCAGCAACTTTGAGACACTTGCATCTGTAGAGAGAATCACCATACTTCAATAGCCTGACGTAGTCCTTTGCAATTTTCGCAATCAGGTTTCTAGCAGTGTTAATCTGTTAAATATAATATTTACTGAAATTAGGTGTACTTGTACTTATTTTCATCATGAAAAACAACTACAATAATTTGCTAAAGAGGTCCACAATTCCTCCAATTGACTGTACATGGCTATTTGATTCATTATGCCTCAATTATGTGGCAAAGGCATTCTTGACAAAACAAAAAAAATAGTTACACCAACTATTTGCAGAATATAACACAGAAACACATTTTCGTAGTTCTCTTCATTTTGATTTCTTTTACTATAATACTGCATTAAAAGAAATAGGCACAATTCACCAGACATTGAGAACAAATTAATACATAATTTGATCACATGATACAAAACAAATGGCACAATATATTCACGTATCAATTTCCGTTGATTGATTCATTAAAATCACAGAATGCTTTTGCATATACCAATAAACAAAATGTGCTTGTAGGAAACAAAAAACAAAATAGAGAGAGAGAGAGAGAGAGAGAGTAACCTGGCCAAGACCGAGCTTGTAGTGATCCTTGTTGTAGAGCACATCCAAGAGCTGGGCGTAGAATGGATGGATGCTCTCGACGCGAGGGAACTCGTCGATAATGGCGGAGAGCTTCTCATGGAAGTTTACTTGCGTGTAGCGAACTTTACGCATGTAGAACTGGCGCAGGCGCGTGATCGCGTACCCCTTGTGCACCACCGTCGGTGTCTGTCTCTGTGTGCGCGAGAGTATGATATCCACCATATCCTTCCCCGACGGCACCACCGTTATCCCCTTGAAATTGAACTGCACCATCTTACGCTCCTTCCTTGCCTCCCCTTTTTTATACTTCTCTGTTTCAATTGATAGATAGATTTCAGAAATTGACAAGTTGTAAACAACTGTAACTTATGGATCTAAGGAAGAGGAGAGATTTAAAGAGGAAGAAAACTAACCAGGATTTGAAAACTTCTCGGGTGGTGGTTGCGATCGGCGAGGCGGCGCCGATTTGAGAGGGGAAAGAATTTGGCTAGGGTTTTAGGTTTTCATATATAAAGCTCTGTTGGTTGTCTGCCACTACGGGTTTGGAATTCACATCCACTCCGGTACCGTAAAAAGGGAATCTTTAGAACTAGTAAATCCGGACCATTCTTTTAACTTTACACGAATCTCAAAGCCCAAATGATACTGCTCCCTGCGCTTACCCAAATCGCAAAGCGTCTGAGAGTAAATCTCAAACCGTAAAGTGAGGGAATCTTTTACACATATTGGAGAGGATAGGTACTCTTCTCACGGGTTTTAAACGGGTTCTAAAATCCGATAGTTAATGGACCAGACTTCAGCGGGTTGATTAATAATACAGTTAACTTAAACTGGATCCGGTATTGAATTTTGGGTCCTAAAGTGCCAAATGGATAATTTTGTTAAGGCTTCTAGAGTGGTGAGCTTAATATATAATAACAGACCGGAGAAATTTCATGGGCTGGATGGGTTTCTCTCTTTGTCGTTTTGTTTGGTCAGAAAAGGTCCATACTAATGAAGTAGATCGGTTTGAATTCGTCGTTTGAAATCAATTCGATAGGTTTTGGAGTTGGTGGTATATAAGCTGAAATGAGATATCGTTTGAAGTCTATGCAGTCTGCAACACTGAGCCGCAACGCAACAGCAGAGGCCGTTATTCTCAGACCGGTTCAGTTATTTTGGAATTCCCACAATTCATAACCTCTCAGTTTGTACAGAGCCCCTAGGGACACATCTGTGAACGGTGAACCCCATGGGAGTCTATTTAAGGCCCCAACTCAAGGAGAAACTCATCTCAATCGATGGTAGGGAATCCTAGGGCAGATTTGAGGCGAGATTACTCGATCTGACGACGTGAAGACGATGGTGCAGCAACAATAGAGGAAGACTCTCTAGGTTTACAACTTCCATTTCTCTTCTTCCTCATGTCGTTTATCATGTTTTCTTTGTACTTTATTATTATTTATTTGTCTATGCATGAGAGGTTAATTAAACCTTTTATAGAATTATGAATGTAAACCTAATTAAGTACTCGTTGATGTTTAATTAATTTACTTGTATGTGAACCTCTTTAGCACATGGTTTGATTTCCTTGTGTGATTTAGCTTGTATTACCACTCAATTTGGTGATTTAAACATAGAGGGTCGACCAATTGAAAATAGGGTACTTGTCATCTTAGGCACTCGTTAGATTCTCGAAACGATCCGAAATTATTTTTTTTAGGCACTCTTGAGGTCTACCGACCAATGTAATTAAGTTGTTATTTTTACTAATTTTGAAAAATTAATTTCTTTCGTCATGCTAAAAAAAAAATTGAAACTAACGTAAAAGGAGTAATAAATTAATTCATTTTTTAAATTACAGAAATGAAAATGTTTTTATACAACCGTTTCCCCGAAATTTTTATTAATATCCAAAAAAAAACCAAATTTTCAAAATCTACACCCGATTCTGAAAATTTTCGAATTCTGTCCAAACTGCAAAATTATTTTGTGGTTTTAGGATTTTTCTGATTTTAAATTAAACAGAAAATGTTATAATTTATTTTTTGTATTGAAATATTAGAAATATTTTATATATTTCTTTGAAAATAGATGGAATACTATATAATTTAATTTATTAGAAAAATTACGACAAATAACCCGGATCAACATTTTTCGGGCCGAATTTTTTGCGGCTGTAAGAAAAATTAAAATATTTCTTTGTGTGTTATTGGAAAAAAATAAAAAATGTTTTGAATCTGAGTTATTGATTCCGGTTCCAAAGTCACTTCTAAGTTCCGAAATTTTATTGTTTGAGCAGATTTCAAAAAATTTCAGAATCGAGTGTAGATTTTGAAATTTGATATTTTTTTGAATATTAATAAAAATTTCGGACCGTTCTCTGTGGTTGGGAAAATACAAATTTAAAATACAAACAAAAATATTTGCATTTATTTCTCCGTTTGTCAGCCCTAATTATTCGTTGCCTTCTTACCCTTAATATTTTTTTTTAATTGAAGCCTTCTCACCCTTAATAAATATAATATTTATAGCCCCACCGAATGTTGGTGCGGTTGATCACATTTAGGGACAACAAACAAGTGCCTAATTTCTCTCCATTTTGTACCAAATGGAGACACTGAAGCTATGTCAAGATTTCATGCGCACTTCATGCAAATTGGGAAAACGTTAATTAGTTACATGAATCAAAATTTTTGTCTAGAATTTTACATAAATTAAAATATAAGGAATTAGGCAACTCTTTATTTGAAGGTTGAAACCACTAAGGGCCTGTTCAGACACAATACTGTGCCTGTGGGAAAAAAAAAATTGAGTCTCATTGAATTTTTTTTTCCCACGCGCACAGTAAAATTTAGTTCAATTACCGTGCCCATGCCCATTCCCCTTTGTGCGCCGAACAGGCCCTAAATGAAAATTTTGCATGCATTGTATCCCCTGATTCGAAATAAGCTACTAGTTATTAGGGGTGTTCATCGGTTCGGTTCGGTTGAAACCGAACTGATTTAGCATTGCAACCGAACCGAACCAAACTAAAGTTTTATTTCGGTTTGTTCGGTTCAAACCAAAATATATTAATTTTTTTATTTAAAGCAATTGATTTATGATAAACCGAAGTATATTAAGAAATAAACCGAGGTATTAAGAAATAAATCGGGATATTAAGAAATAAACCGAAGTATTTAAAGCAATTGATTAAGAAATAAAGTGGGGTGTTAAGAAATAAACCGGGACGGTCCGGACCAAATTCATAATATATAAAAGTTCGGTCGGTTCGATTATTTCGGTTTTGAAAATTTTCAAACCGAACCGAACCGAAATTATAATTCGGTTTTAAAAAAACAAACCGAACCGAACCATTAAACCGAACAAACCGAACTGTTTGGTCCAAACTAATTCGGTTCAGTTCAAAACCGACTAAACCGGCCCCAATGAACACCCCTACTATGCCCTGACATTTTGATTAAAATGATATTTTGCATTTTACTATTTGAGTAGTGTTATTATATAGGAGTCAATTCCTTTTTTACATAGATTTTTGTAAATGAGAAGGTTCAAATATCTTCATTTGTGTTCTCTATTATATATATTTTTCAAAACTTTCATAACTTAATATTTAAAAATTAATGTTAAAATAAAACTATCTATATTGATTTTTGTATGCATTATTAAATTATTATAATTTGACTCTATTTTAATTGAGATCAAGATGTTGTAAAAACACACTGATGTGAATAATTTTTTGGCATTATTTTTTCAACTTATTTTTTTTACATGACAACAAGATCTAAAAGTGATAGTTTGTTATTGTACGTGCTCGTAGAAATATCACATATATTACATCTAATTATTTTATTCTAATATTTAATTTTGGAGGAGGATTCAAATGTCTTCATTTTTAGAACTATAATAACTTAAAATATAAAACTTAAATGTCAAAATAAAACTGTTTGATATGATTTATCTTATTTTTTCTATGCACACACAAAAGATAATGACATTTCAATTTTTTTTAGTTAGTATCAAGAGCTTGCAAAAATACACTGGTGTGAATAAATTATGAATGTTAATTTTTCAACTTTTTATTCATATAAATTTAAAATCAAAAAGTGATAATTTTTTATGTTCATGTCGAGAGTATAATATAGCTCACGTTTAACAGTTTTATTTTGTAATATAATTTTCAAATTTTTATTATTAAAAAATAAAGGCATAATGGAGCCACAAAAAATGCAGGTTTAACCCTCTTCTTAAATTTGAGAATTTTTATTATTAAAAAATTAAAAATAAAATAAAGGACATATTTAAAATAGAGACATTGTACTCGCTCTTTTCCATATATTTGATTGGTCCGAACAGATCTCTCCAGTACCAATTCAATTAATATTTAAAATTATTAAAAAAAAGGATAATAATACTTACTGTCGGTAGTTAACCTGGCCCCAAGGCCACCAACTACTACCTCTAGTTTTCCGGTGCATTTATAATCAATCTTCTAATTTCTCCACCAAAGACTTCTACAAAATATCTACAAATTTCTCATTTGGTCCGTATTTTTGGATCATGTACCGAAGAGCATCCAATGAAGAAGTACCGCTTCAGTTTTCGTAGAACGTCGTATAATTTCTGGTGTATATATAACTTTCTTAGATCTCTCCCCCAGTACTGGACTGAATAGTCTGAATTGGTGCAACATTTACTTAAAGCCCAGATTTATCTCTGTTACAGTATTTCTCTTGTATTTCTGTTACAAATCACTGACGGTGGGCCCTAGGGAGTGCTGAACTTTCAGAGTTGAATCTTCTTGGGACCCGCACGACAGCGCAATAAAATTTGAATAGTTAATTGGAATATCTTTACATTGTTTATTTATTTTTTACTATTTTTTTTAACTAAAATATCACTTTATGTAAAAATTATAGATACTGAAACTAGTATCTTTTTACTAACTTAAAAAAAGTAAAATATCTGAAAAATATAAAATTTGATCTCCAAAATACATTTTATATAATCATGTTTAACAATTTGAACATATATTTTTAAATTTTAAAAATAAAAATATGAAGGATCAGATCCGTAATATCCATTCTTGTAGTGCATATGGTATACTATAACCTCGCTCTATTTTATTTTATTTTATTTTTTGAATGTTATGGCCGTAGGTTAACTGAAATTCCGTAAAATGTAAAAGTCGGTGACACGTGTAAGCCATGCATAGTATAATGCTAAAAATTGAAACATTTATGAGATAAAAAAAATTCAAGTTTGAATCTGCCGAAGTCTCATTACGCAAAGAGTACGCAATTTGGCGATATACGGAATAATAATATCAATAGCTAGAAAAACAAAATAAAATATAGATAGTTGAGGAAAAAAAAATATAAGAGTTTGATTGTTTTATAAATATTTATCTTGACCGAAATACAAATAATTTAAATTATGAATCCGCTCAATGTGTTCTACATTCTAAAATTTTAGAGTATTAAATTTACTATTTTTTTCTGGAAATTTTTAAAAAATGAGTTTAAAATAATATGGAAAACAAAAATATTTACAGAAATGAAATACGACTATTTTAAAAAAAATATCTAAAAAATAAAAATAATTTAAAAATTGTAAATTTGACATTCTATAAAATTTTGATATGAGAAAGCATAATTTGAATCGTTTGTACAATAACGAAGTTCAAAATATAATACAAAATACAAAATAATACTTTATGTATTTGATAACAAAATAAAATAACACTAAAAGAATATTTACTTTTTGTTCTTTCTTCTTCTCTCTATTTTTATTTGATTTTTTTTTTGTTATCTTAACATTTCCTTGAATATCACCCTTCCAAATTTGTATTTTTTTTAACCATTTTTGTAAGAAAATGTACCATTATTGTATCATTTCAAAATCCTAACTTTTACACCAAATTAAAAGAAGGTCATTATTAATTGTCAACATGTCTTCTATTCTTGGTTGGTTCTATTCTAAACATAATCCATGCTCCTGCATCTCCATCTAACTTCACCAGAAGCATTAAATGAAAATACATGTCTTTATTTTTATTTTATTTTCATATTTGTCAGACAAATATTTTGGACAAAAATACCCTCAACCGCCTATATTAACTACCGTTGCTTGATCTGCTTCCTTATATTCATGCATCACCTAAACTTACACAACACAAAAAATGGCCAAGAATTCATCTATGCTCTTCTCTTTCACATTTCTCTTGACAATTCTCACTTCACGCTCTCTTCCCACAAACCCTAAACCTAAACCAAATTTCCATTCCACCCCGAAATTCACCAAAATTTACGCATTCGGTGACTCCTTCACCGACACCGGCAACACGCACTCCACAACAGGCCCATATTCCTTTGGTTATGTTTCAAGTCCCCCATATGGCACCACATTCTTTCATCGGTCAACAAACCGGTACTCCGATGGCCGTCTAATCATCGATTTCCTTGCCAACTCTCTTTCTTTGCCTTTTTTACCCCCTTACCTATCCCGTAACTCTGATTTCTCACACGGAGTCAATTTTGCAGTAGCGGGTTCTACCGCAATTGAACACGAATTCTATGTCAAACATAATATTACGATCGATATTGTTCCGGTGTCTATCATGACAGAATTGGGGTGGTTTGATGAGTTTTTAAAGGAGAAAAAAGGGGCTGAGGATTTGGAGAAATCATTGTTTTGGGTTGGAGAAATGGGGGCAAATGATTACGCGTATAGCGTCATGTCACCGACTTTGGTACCGGAACAAATCCAGAATCTGGCAGTGAACAATATGAACAATTTTCTTGAGGTATTGTTTTCTTTCTCTTTTTGTGATTCATCTGTTCTAATATGTAATGTCAGTGTTGTTTAGTCAGCATTTTTTTTTTCTAAATGTTTAGGTTATAATTGAAAACAATTTGTGGAGGTACTTAGATTGACCTTCTTATTCTAAGTGAAATGATTTCAAGAGATCAGGAGAAAAAAAATGGTAAAATTGAGGTCCACTTTGCAAAATTTACAGGGAAGAAAAGTAAAAGAAGTAAAAAATAACCTAATTTACATTTTGTTCTGAATTATCAACTTTTTACCACAATTTCTGGTAAGGCCACTTATACTAAATAATGTATGATATATATAACACAAATGTATTTATTCTCTGCTCACCTGGTCAGAAGGAAAGATAACGTCAAGTACATAACGATTACCATTAATGGCAAGAACTGAGAATAAAAAGTATTCAATCAGGGCGGATCTACAGCTGAGTCAAGTGTGCTAATTGAAATTTAATTATTTTGTTTTAAAAGTTTATATACCTGAACCTCTGGTAAAATGCAAAATGTGTACATATAGTATAGTGGTTATAATTTCACTTTATAGGTGTGGAGACTTGAGTTCAAATTCTACCTACCACACATTATACATTTAACAATTCGACCCCTCAATCTAAATTTTATAATTTTGTTCCTATATTTATCTATGGTGTTTCACACAGATAACAGCATCTCTGGTGCTCTTAATTTGTTTCTGTAGGGATTGTTAAAGAGAGGTGCCAAATATATAATTGTTGAAGGCCTACCATTAACTGGATGCCTACCACTGGCACTCTACCTGACTCCCTCTTCAGACAGAGATGCATTAAATTGCTCATTAAAAGTGAACAAACAGAGCTCTGCACATAACTCTTTCCTCCTAACAAAGATTCAAGCGCTCCGCAGGGCCCACCCGAATGCTGTGATCTCATACGCTGACTACTCTGCGGCTCATCATGCAGTCATGCAAAATCCAAAGAAGTATGGGTTCACTCAATTGTATAAAACTTGTTGCGGATCAGGAGGTGGAGATTTGAATTTTGACTTGTTTGCTACTTGCGGGTCCCCAGGCGTGTCAACTGCATGTTCTGACCCGGCGAGGTATGTTAACTGGGATGGGGTCCACTTGACAGAGGGAATGTATCGGGTTGTATCTGATTTGTTCTTTCGACATGGATATATGCGGCCTCCATTCGGTGTTTTTCTTGGTAGAGCAGATGAAGGGAACTGATAGAGAGAAAAGTATTGTGCTTTGTAGGAAATGAAGAGGTTTGATGAAAAAGATTTTATTTTGATCTTTAATCTTAGGCCAATGAATTGCTATCTTGTTTTTGGAGAATTTGCTAAATTGTGCTCAGCTAGTTGGAAGGTTTACACCTTTAAACATCTTAGTATAATAATTTATTTATTTTTAAGAGGAGAAGAAGAACACTACCAATTCAGTATCAGTATACCACTGAAAACTACATTGCTTAAAAAATAGACGCAGAAAGATAACAGAGAGAAAATTATCTTTTGGAAACATGGGATAAGTTTTTTGACCCTTGTGTTTAAACTGTAACATTATATACATATTTTTACAAATGATAATGTTATGTACATATAAGTACCAATCTCTTTGCAGTGACAAATAATACAAAGAATGGACTTTATCTAATTAACCTATAATATACAAGCATACCGCTTTTCTGAACCGTCTCGTTGATAATTTGACATCGACTCCTTCAGATCATACCAGGTAATAGTCGTAGTAGAAAACAAAGAGATTGTCTGGTACAACTAGAGGTAGGCTATCAATGTAGTGGTAGAAGCGATTAAAATTTTCTCTATCTAGGGTTACTTTGTCGACCACATCAGAATCGCTAGTGAGCACCCATAGATCACACGAACAGACCCTCTTGAGGCTTCCTCGACAAAATGGGCATGATTTTGATTTTTTATACCTACAATTTTGACAAGATTCCGGAATTAAACTAGTAGAGCAAATATGTATTGTCATTCCAGTAACAGGTTAACCATGACCTCTGGTGCATGTAGTCTAATATTGGAAAATATTGGAAAATTTTGTGTAGCCCCTTTACAAACCAGAAATATCATGTTTACCCTGCAAAATTGAGACACTGTATATGACCCTCCAAAACTCTGAAAATTAACCAACAAGCCTACTCCAACTTTTCAACAAATACACAACATTTTTTTTCTATTTTTTTAGATAGGCACAAATCATTGTTTTCGGATGGTCCAGAATCTTCTGAAAAACAGTGATTTTTGTACCTATCTAAAAAAATAGTAAAAAATTTCTAAAAAATATAAAATCATGTTGAGTGGTTCAGATCGACAGTTTGGACTTTGAATATGAAAATAAGGATGTGAGGCATGATCGGGGCATGAAAACAATGGGGCATTTAACCCTACTCTAAAAAATATGACCAATCTTAAGGGGTAAAACAGTAATATACCAGTCACGATAGCAATTCATGCACATTTCATGGCTACAGCTGGGGAGCACCATTTTTGTACAAACCTCCATGCAAATGTCACACTCATCCTCCCTCTCCCAATCCTTTTCTAAAACAACCTTCTTTGATTCATCCCCCAGATTCCTGCCCATAATTTCCTTCGACCGGCCTTTCTCTTTGGCCGTTTCCTTTTCGGACAAGCTGCTCTCGAGTTGTTGCAAGTAAGGGTAAATCACAGCTGAAAGAATTCAAGTTTGTCAGTAGAAAGAAAAAGTAATTGACCAAACATGTACTGTGAAGCTATGGTACTATGCATAGAGCATATTGGTCCGTACTATGGATCGATATCTCTATTTTCAAAGTTCAAATAGTCGATCTAAACTATTGAACATAATCTCCATATGAAAATGTACTTGTAGATCAAATTTTACATTTTTTAGAAAAATTTTACTAAATTTTTAGATAGTAGAACTTGATCTAAAAATTCTAGACCATTCAAAAGTTGTGATTTTTTATCTATCTAAAAAGTAGTAAAAAAATTCTAAAAATTGTAAAATTGAGTCTGCAGGTACATTTTCATGTGGAGATCATGTTGAACGGTTCAGATCGACTGTTTGGACTTTAAAAACAAAGCTATTGATCCAAAGTACGGACCAATTTGTGCTATGCATAATAGTCCCACTCAAAACTAAGAACTTATAGTAAATAAAATGTACCATAAAATTCTCTAACGCTGGCTCTCCTCTCAAAAGTAGATCGAGAGCTCTCCCCGTCAACATAAACCTGTGTATAAAAAGAGAATTTAAAATTCATTATTCAAATTTGGAAACTGATATGTACACCCTATCAAACCCTGAAAAATATTCTCCAAAATACCACCTAAAATAGCACCATCACCATCAACAAATGACGAGATATATTGATGTAGTGGCAATTTAAGTATCCTTTCAAATAAATTAAAAATAAAAAGATGCAGAGGTCAGGAGACACATCATTAGGGGTGTCAATGGGTATGAAACGGGTTGATTGGAAGCATTTTCACATCCTTACCTGTCCCCGATAAGCTAGCCAAAAAAAAAAAACTTACCCATACCCGTCATATCGAATATAGTACTGGTCGGGTAAACAAATAGATACTATAAATATAATATTATTATTTTTATTTTTAATAACAACCGAATAGGGGTAATGGGTACAAAATAGTCTTCCCCCGTACCTGTTATGTTAACGAAAAAAACTTTACCCTTACCCATGCCCGTCTTATCGAATACGATACGGGTCGGATAACAGATAAAAGGGTACCATTGACGCCCCTACAGATATCATATCATAATGTGTCCATGATTGAGGAGTTGCATTTACATAAATTTTAATACCTTGCAAATGAGGATGTGAAAGAGGCTGAAGTAGCTCGGAAGGCTGAAGAAGCACCCGCAATCCATCAGTTTCATTAAATATAAAAATACAGGTGCAAACGGATTTTGTGATAACCTCATTTGTACACCTGTACCCCCATATGTTCTTTGTACTGCATCTGCCCTGAAATAGAGAGAGAGAGAGAGAAATGAGATACTTGATGTGTTTTGCCTATAGCACTCGATGAACATATTTTTTACCTAATTCCAAATTGCAATAAAATCAAGCACTGTGAGAGGTGCTATATTTTTAAGGGGAATTTCATGTATAACCCTTAAGCATATGTTCTTTTATTATATATTTTTTTTAATAAAGGGTAAAATGGGTACTTTATAAATTTAAAATGAGTTTTAATAGAAAAGTCAATAAATTGGGTAAATTTGTGAGTTTTTGAAATTAAGAAGGGTAAATATGATATGCAATTTCGAGGTTTTTGAGGGGTATACATGAAATTCCCCCAATTTTTAATGTTACATTAACTAATTACAAGTATTTTAGTTGAATTAAACTAAGAAGGTCACAGACTATTTAATCACTTGACACTTAATCTCAACTGTGGTTCTATAAGGTTGGGTGGTATATCCAAGTTCTATAATATATAAAAGACCATACACCAAAAAATTTACATAAGGTAACATTTTTACTTTGAAACCTTGAATTCCAATATCATTCCAGTCAGGAGTGCCAGGTTAAAACTAGAAAATTTAAATAATCTTCTAATGCAAATATTGCAGTTATGAAGCTAGGGATTAAAAGTGCATTCCAGTTATTGAATATTTTAGTATTGTACTATTCATATTTATAGTTGTTTGGCGATAGACGATAGTAAAATAGACAACAGAGAATAGGTCAGTATTCCAACTCCATTCAGCAAAGTGGAACAAGCACAATTCCATCCCTACTGGAAATTCACCAATTCACTTAATTTCACTTAATCTATTCAATGGAATTGGTCAACCCCCTCCAGTCATGAATTGGTATTCCAAGGCAGTGGAATAGATAGGGACCTATGCATAAAACTCCCTAGTTTTACTGCAAAATTCCAGTTTATTCCACCTTGGCAAAGTCGAATAAGCCGAATTCCATCCCTACTGGAATTTCTTCAATTCCACTTAACCTATTCAATGGAATTGGCCAACCCTCCCCACCTCCAGTCATGAATTGGATATTTCAAGGCAGTGGAATAGAGAGGAACCTATGCATAAAACTCCCAAGTTATACTGCATAATTCCAGTTTATTCCACCTTTCATCATTATACTCCACCAAATTTGATCACTGCTTGGCAGCTATTCTGCCTTTTTAAGCGCAACTCCAGCACCGGGCCTTTCTATTGGGTTTGGATATGTTATATAGTACCTATACCCAAAAAAGTTGTTGTAGAGGTCTAGTAATGGCACGGTCGGTCACTAGATTATAATATAATTAGAACCTCAATGTTCATGAATCATGTAAAAAATGCAATAAACCAACAAAGGGGTATAAACATTTTGGTGAAATCTTTTTTTGTGAAATCATACCTAATTTTTCAACTTCAACAGCCCCCCTGATAATTTTTCTTCGAAATTATACCTATTTTTTTTCCTTTGTGAAATCCTTGTACCAAATCTCTCTTATTTTCTTATACCCCTCTAAAACATTACAAATACCATAAAATGTCCAAATTTCATTGAAAGTATCAAATCAGCAATTTTGACAAGTCATAACAGGGACAAGGAGGAGTACATTGGAATTCTTTACAGCAAATGAAAAGGGATTTAGTGCAAAGATTTTTTTTCTGTGTTTTATGAAATTCCTTGTCTGTTCAGGGATCCATGTGAAACTTTACTGCCTTAAAGCAATTTTTGCATATATCTAGTTTACAAATACCAATTTCTCTTAACTAATGTAAAGAAGAAAAAAAAAACACTTACAGAGAATTGGCATGGTGTATATCAGCCTCAAGGGATTTTAAAGAACCTCTCAAGGATAAACTCCTCCTACTAACCTGACTCTGATTCATGGTTTCTTTTTTGCTTGAATTTCTTGTGATTTTTAGAGAGATGAGAGAATTACGGAACAGAGAAGAAAGATATCTAGAAAGATAGAGAGAGAGGGAGTCCGATAGAGAGAGGATAAAGAGGATAGCTTTCGTAGAAGACAAGACCAGGATAGTGACAGGAATCCCTTTATTTTAAATTATCAGATAATTGGAAAGTTTCTTATATGTCCTCTGTTTATTGTAATTTTTTCTGGAAGCAACTCAGAAGGTTCTACAGTAGCAACTAGCAAGCGCCAAAACCCAAAGGCAAAGCTAGGGTAATTATTTAAACAGAGCTGTTTTAGCTTTATGCAGCGCACGAACCTGTATAAAGGGTTATTTTTTATTTTATAGTCCGCGCTGCATGAAGTCAAAACTACTCTGTTTTGATTCTATAGGACAAAGCTAGGAGTGAGAATCTCCTCAGGTACTGGACCGATTAGAATACTCACATAATGCTAAAACTAATTCGGTGTCTATTTAGAATATAGGAAGTCGTTTAGAGATTCATGCCAGACTGAAATGGACAATTCAGATCTCATTCTACCCGGTCAGGTATTGCACATGATCTGAACTTCAAAGCTAGTCTATAGGGAGCAGACCGTTTCCTACAAGTATTGGATCAAATTCGGTCCAATGTTCAATCTGGATCGTTAAATTTATGTTGTTATTTATGCTAACAATTAAAATTATAAACTGCTAAACCTAACGTACATATTTCAAGATGAATTGAACGGTTCATATTAAACATCAGACTGAATTTGATATGAGCAGTCTATAAAGGCCAAATTTCCGAGAAGCCATTTGTGTACAAATTTTTTTAAAGTGCCCATTGTTGTGTTGGAATAAATTAATATGTAAATGATATAAAAATTGAACAGACCATTTCCACTTGATTGTTAAAGATTAGAATTTCTCTTTTACTCTCTCATGGTGGAGTTAACTCCACTGAAAAGTAAATATAATTGAAAGTTATAATATCAAAATAGAGGAGGGTTCAAATGCCTCCATTTTTCATGCCTCCACCATGCCTCCATTTTTAAAAACTTTAATAACTCAAAATTTAAAACTTAAAAGTCAAAATAAAACCGTTGAATATGATCTTCATCATTTTATCTATACACGTGCAAAAAATTATGACATTTCAATTTTGTTTTGAGTTGTCATCAAGAGCTTGTAAAAAACGCACTTATGTGGATAATTTATAGACGTTGATTTTTCAACTTATTGATTCACATAAAAACAAAATCGAAATGTGATATTTTTTTTATGAGCACATAGATAAAATGATGAAGATCACATCCAACGGTTTTATTTTGACTTTTAAGTTTTAAAATTTGAGTTATTAAAGTTTTAAAAAGTGGAGGCATGGTGGAGGCACAAAAAATGGAGGCATTTGAACCCTCCTCATCAAAATAAATGAAATGAAGACTTTGGGTCCTATATTTTATACCTATAGATTGCTTATATTTTTTGCAACAATTTAACGCATTAAACATGAACATATATATACTTATTGATACAGGAACATAACTTTTAATGGTGGACAATACATGAATTTGATAATTTTAACAATGGTAAAAATTAATTTGTCTTTTGCTTGTAAAATTCAAAAGGAACTAAATGTAAGAATTACAAGGTAATATTTGAATAAAAGAAACACTTTTAACAAATAACAAGAAGCAAAATGCAAATTAGAAATATCATCTAACTGTTGGACTTCATAATCAATTACGTACAGTAATAGCTTTAATTTCATGGGAAACATTGCAAGAATTTGACCTTTTTTAGACTATATAGTTATTTTTCGGACCTTATCAGAAATTTCCAAAACTTCTAGAGGACATTAATGGAAAGCTTTTTTTTCCCTTTTTGTGTGGGGGGTGATTTGCACTGCCTAAATATCTTGCCAAAATAACTTAGCCGGGAATAGAATCAATAAATTATATTCTGAAAAAAAAAGTTCCTTTAGTGGTGATATGTAATATTACATTAAGTAAAAAATATATTCGAAATCTTCTTCCGTTTTTATGAGATTTTCTTACCGTTAAAATCTGGATCTGTTCCTATTTTAACTCAAGATCTTATCTCAATGAAAATTTTGCAAGGTTCCAACTAGGGGTGACAACGAGCTGGCTCGGTCCGAGCTAGGTCCTAGCTCAGCTTGTTAATTCTGGACCGAGCTACAGCCGAGCGAGCTGGACCTAAGGCATCCGAACTAAAATCTCAGCTTGAAATTGCGACAAGCCAGCCCGAGCTGACTCGCTAGGTTTGGCTGGATCTTGTTTTAAGAAGAAAATAAATTCTACAAACTTTTTGGATCGAGCTAAACCGAGCTGGCTCGAGCTAGACAGCATAAAATACACACAAAATCATACAAATTCACAAATTGATGCCTAGCCGAGCTAGCGAGCAAGCTAGGCCCTAGCTTGAACTCGTTAATTCTGAACCGAGCTAGTGCCGAGCTGGCTCGTTAACAGCTCGGTCCAGTAACGAACGAGCTATTAGCGAACGAATTAATTAAGTGCGAGTCACGATCGAGCCACGAACTACGAGCTTTTTTGCCACCCCTAGTTCCAACTCAAAAACTAAAATTTGAACAATGAATGTAAGCCTGTGTTACATAGCTTGAAGATCAATGATAATTTCAATTGACTATTTTGCATTTATTAATGTGTGATAATAATGTTTTCGCTTTTAAATGCTTGATAGTTTAATGTTTATTCTTTAAACACATGCTTTAACAACATCTAAACACGAACATATATGCCTTCACATCCATTAATTATTTGAATGTTTTTATTTAAATTAATTATAAATGAATACGTTTGAAAAATAAATTAACATTAAAATCAAAGATATTGTTGCAATTATTTAAAATTGGAATGCCATAATTAAATTTATTAGTGGGTGTCGACATGACCTTGATTCTCATTCAGACAATCAGACCCCATAAAAAGGAATAATATCTGAAAATGCCGGGCCCACACGCTCCCTTTTAACCGAAATTTTTATTTATAACATTTAAAAAAAAAAGATAAACCAAATAACCGTCGTTTGGTGGAAATTCGAATTCTAGCACGGCCGCACTGGTATTCTGCGGACTCATTTCAGCGAGGCCGCAGAATGCCGGTGCGGACCCCTAAATGGGTCCGCACAACCATTATGCGGACCCATTTTTTTTTTCATCTGTTTTCAAATTTCAGATATGCACACATTCCTAGAAAACCAAAGAATTAAAAAAGAAAAAAAGTTGAGATTCTGGTGCCTCACGCATTTCTGGGAACTAAAATATATTAACAAACAACAAATTTGAGATATGTCGTTGGTAAAAAAAAAAAAAAAAAGTCCGCAGAATGCCTGTGCGGTCTCCAGTATTTGAGTCCGCAGAATACCGGTGCGGCTGTGTTAGAATTCGAATTCTCACCAAACGATGTTATTTGATTTTTTTTTTTTTTAAATGTTAGAAATAAAATTTCGGCCCTTTTAATGGTCTACATTCCTTCATCTTTAAACTTGAGCATATGATATGTACATGTCATTCTTTGAAATATAAATGTTATCCTAAATTTGAAAAAAAAAATAATAATAATAGTGTTTAGCAGATTGCAATTATTGATGGAAAATATTTCTATCCCTTTTTATATGTAATACTTAAAAAAGACGGGATAAATTTATCCTGAAATATTATGTGCATTGCTAACTGATAGAAGTGGTGAAAGCCGACCTAATTGGTATTCTCTACAATATATTAAATTTATCAATATTCATGTCATTCCGACCTAAATTGAAAATTTACAAGCTCTCTTCAAAAAAAAAAATTGAGTTTTTTTAAGGTAAAAATAATCAAAATTTTAAAGGGGTCCAGTAAATAAAATAAAAATTGAGTTATCGCAAACAACATGATTGCTGGCGAACTACGATCCCAGTGATTTTATTTTCCTTAGGGTATGTTTGGACGAAAGCTAGAATAGCTAGAATAACGAAATTTGAAATTAGTAGATGAGAAATGAGAAAAAATAGTGATTTTCAGATTAATGTGAAAATAGTGTTATTTGGATTAGTAAAAATATTAGTGTGAAAATAGTGTTATTCGGATTAGTAAAAATATTGTTTGGATTGTAACATTTGGAATAGTTAATAGCTTTAACCGAGAAAGAATAGTGTTAACAATGTGCTAACTAAGAAGAAAGATATGTAAGTGGGGTCTCAAACGAATTATCACGACGTGGAGATGGCAGAAGTGACGTTAACTTTGTCATTTCAAAAATGTGTTGGCGAAAATCCGAAAAAAAAATATTTATTCTCTCTTCAAACTTTCAAATAGTGATTATTCTAACATTTACGAAGAATAGAGAATAACAAATGTTTTAGCTATTCCGAATAGCAAAAATGTTGTTTTTGTGCACATTACTCTTCTAAATAGCCCTCCTATTCTTAATGCATCCAAACATACCCGTAATTGAATGGTCAGGATTAATATTTGTGTCAATGCAGATTGAATGGTCAGGATTCGCAAGCGATATGATTGTCGGCGTATTGCGGTCCCCGTGATTTTTATTATATTTTCCATAATTTAACTGCGGTAAAATTATTTTACCAAATAAAATGGAAATGGTGACGTCATTATTGCGTAATTGGATGAGGCATCATAGCTAAAAAAAAAATTAAAAGGAGTACGGAGGTCCATTTGACAATTGTACTTTGTGCCAATTGGCTGCATTCTCTGTATGCCAATTCAATGCGTCCCTTTCACAGCAGGCGCTCAGCTAATATTATTATATAAATAGAAGCAATTTTATACACAGAAGCAATCCAATTGTCAAGATTATGTTTCCTAGATATTAAAATAAGCCAAGGGTCTTATCAAGTATCAACAATAAGCTGATCTAGCATTTGAGAGTCATTAAGCTCTTCAATGGGATAAGAGGCATTATATTAATTAATTAATTAAAAGAAAGAATTGAAGATAAAATGATGATAGATCAAGGTTCTAAATAGCGATTATTGCTTCATTGATAAAAGGCTAAAAAAACGCTATATTGCTGAAAACAACTGATAACGTTATAGCTTTTAAAGTGCGAAAATGCTATAGCGCGCTATTTAGAACACCACCATATAATCTTGAGAGCGTTAAAAATAGCTTGTAAGTTATTAAATCTTGTTTTAAAAATATAATATATTATATTTGAATATCTTATACATAAAAAATTATGAAACTTGATATAAGTTTCATTTTCTTATCAAATGATTTAAAATTAAAAACTGTTTATATTTTTAATTGCTTATTTATTTAAAAAAGAATTCAATGTTAATGGTTTAAAATGTTAGATGTGTTTTATATCAATTCAAGTACATGCATATAAAATTAATATGATTTTGACTTCATTTTAGTAGCAATCAAGGGATGAAAAAAATTGTCAAAATTTGGTTTTTGTCACCTCTTGATGAAAAACGAAATAAAGTACAAATTATGTCATATTTTGTGTGAATATAGTGCATTATGTGATTCTGTGTGCATATTATTTCTACGAAAATTGTTTGAGCAGTACTGGCATCTTATATTGTTCTAAATAAACTATGTAATACGATGAAATTTCAACAATATCTCAGAAAACTTTATTAAATATAATGAATGTTTATGATTTCTTTTTTCATTTTGTGGTTCTAATTTATATTGCCTTTACTAATATATTTTTCACAACGAGAGGAAAAGTTACTAGAACGGTGACAGAGAAAGGTACAGACCCATCATATTAAAATCATAGAACTTTATAAACAAAAGCACCAGTGGTCTAGTGGTAGAATAGTACCCTGCCACGGTACAGACCCGGGTTCGATTCCCGGCTGGTGCATTTTTTAAATTTCTTTTTTAAACAAAGAATCAGCTAATTAACATGATGGAACAAATATAACGCGCGTGAAGCCGTGCACGTATGAAACATCATACAAGCAAGCCCACGCTAAAATTTGCTTCAAGGGAGGATAAAAAAATATTAGATAAGGGTTCCAATGGTATCTTTCATGCGTCGTGTTCTTTATCTCCGTTTTTAACAGAGATCAAATTTTATATTTTTTTTATATTTTTTTTACTATTTTGTAGATACGTGCACTTTACTTTCTCTTTCTTGTCACAATTCTTAATTCCCGACATTTTTATTAATATCCAAAGTTTAATACAAATTATTAATTATACCCGGAACTCAACTCAATATCGATATATACCCAAGCCGGCCATTTTCTGGCCGGCTATGTTCCTTCCCTAAGCCGGCCAGAAAATGGCCGGCCATGTACCTCTTTTTTTTTTTTTTTTTTAGAGAGAGACTATGAAGATCAAAATATTGAAATCTAACTCTGAAATACGATAAATTTTTGTTTAAATTATTTGTTATATTACTTCTTTGATGTATAATTAGCATATTTATACTAAAATATGATAGATTAATTGAAATTATGTTGAATAACACTAAATTATGTTAAATTACGTTAAATTACATTAAATTACGTTAAAATACGGTAAATTACGCTAAAATACGATATGAATAAGGACGATATCTTCACTGAAAAGGAGAAAAACAACGATTAAACTTCAAACGGTCATAAAACGGCGCTCGAGTGTCCAATTTCAGCAAATGAGCACTTTTCGGAAAGCTTGCGAAAATGCGCATGCGTCCGTGCCCGCTATGCCAGATTCCGAAATTCAGAATCGCCAAAAAACAAAGAGAAGAGCCTCAAAACTTGAGTTGAAGTTTCCGATTAAGATTTTCATTTCTATCATTCAATCCAAGTAGCTCAGTAAATTAGTTACATAATGAACTTGCAGATTACCAATTTTTACTATTTTTGGAATTTTTTTACTATTTTTTATGATTCATGAAAGATGAGCAAAATCAGTCTACTATAGCGTAATTTTGTGTAGTTTAGTGTTTTTTTTACTGTATTTCAGCATAATTAGCGAAGTTATTGTAATTTAACGTAATTTAGTATAATTGAACATAATTTACTATAATATAGTGTAATTCAACATAATTTCAAGTATTCTAGCGTATTTTAGTATAAATATACTAATTATACATCAAAAGAAGTAGAGGAGGGATCAAGTTACAACAACTATTTTTTTCATTTTCAAAGTCCAAATCGTCGATCCAAACCGTTCAACATGATTATCTAAATAAAATGTGCTTGCAGATCAAATTTTACATTTTTTTGAATTTTTTTACTATTTATTAAGATGGGTACAAAATTCAATAGTCTGAATATGACTATTTTTTGTAAAATACTTAATAAATAGTAAACAAATTCAAAAAAATGTAAAATTTGATCTGCAAGCACAGTTTATTGTGGATATCATGTTGAACGGTTTGGATCGACGATTTGGACTTTGAAAATAAAAAAAAAAAATTGTTGTAATTTGATCCCTCCTCAAAGAAGTAATATAACAAATAATTTAAACAAAAATTTATCGTATTTCAGAGTTAGATTTTAATATTTTGATCTTCATAGTCTCTCTCTAAAAAAAAAAAAAAAAAAAAAAAAAAGGTACATGGCCGGCCATTTTCTGGCCGGCTTAGGGAAGGAACATAGCCGGCCAGAAAATGGCCGGCTTGGGTATATATCGATATTGAGTTGAGTTCCGGGTATAATTAATAATTTGTATTAAACTTTGGATATTAATAAAAATGTCGGCAATTCTTATTACAAAATAAAGATAGGAATAAGTCGTAGTCGGTCCTAGAAAGTCTTCCTAAGAAGAAAAGCCAATACCAAGGCTTACGCTCTAATGTCAAATAGAGCAGCTTTCATTCAAAATCACATATGATCTGAAAACAGAGATTTTGTATCTATTTGAAAAAGTATAAAATTTAGTATCCAAATACATCTTAATATGAAGATCATGTTGAATACTCAGAACGACTATTTGAACAAAAAAAAAATAAAAATGTGAAGCACGATAAAACATTAAAAACACGGCGGTTAACCCTCCTCAAAATCCTAAAAATAAATTTCAGCTGATATGGACAAAAACACGGAGCAAATTCCATTTTTTGTTCATCCTTTTTCTATTTGAAAGATTCCTTGATAAAACATAAAAGAAGAAAATACTGTTTCCTGTCTTGTTCGGATCACCAAGTCAACAAGCCCAAATAATTAATTTTTGACTTCCCTCACTTTATCTTTTGATTATATGAGAGAAAGAATCTGAATTATTGGTATTGGTTGGTAAACTTGAAAAAAAAATTATGAGACTGATATATTAATCACCTAACAAAAAAAATCAGCAACAAAGTGTCGACGAAACTTCATTATTAAATAATAAAACCCTTGCTATTCAAGGCCGAAACCTAATAACCGTGTTTTGTACAGTTTAACTAACAATGTACAAATAGACTCGTACCAGTTGATTTAGCACCAATGCTTTTTTTACTAGGTACCCATAAAATGAAAAACAACAAAGAAAAAAAAGAAAGAAAGCAACACAAACAGATTGACATTTTTCTCTCAACCACAAGTGTGCTAACAACAAATTCATATCGTCTAAGTTAACTGAAATTTCTAGTTTAGATCTGGACCATCCGATCTGCTTTGGCACAAATATTGAAGTGGTTCCGTGCATTCCACCTCATGCCGGATTGGACCAGATTCTGATCGGACGGTCAGATCCAAACTCAAAATTTGAGTTACATCAGAGGATCCGAACTCACTAACAACACGGTTAATTTCGCCGGAGGCCTGCTTACCAATAAGAACACGCCATGACTACATGTGCCAATCATGGTTCTATCAAGTTCCAGTGAAGTACAAACTTCACAAAAATCATCATTGACATTTGCCAATGTGGCAATTAATAAGTTGTGTTTTTACTTTTTTACAGGGTCGATGATGAAAAATGGGTGAGGCAAGGATTAAAACTGTTAGCTTCTAACTCCCGTACCAGTTTCTGGTATGGTAGAAGTAGCTGCTGATAGTTTTATCAATGAAATTTGAGTGCGTGCTGAGACCAAAGTGCCTATGGGTTTTCTTTAGGTAAGAGATGTAGATAAGATTGTGTAGAATTTAGGACAATGTAACTATACTGGTGAATAGTAAATGAATGGGCATATATGCCTCTTTTCATAGCATTTCCCCAAATTTCATCTCACAAAAAAACAGACAATCATGCCAGGTTGGTGCAATTTCATGTCATTCCCAATTTTCCATGCCAATTCATACTAGTGAAGTGGTCCTAAAAAATGATTTTTGAATGGTTCCAACTTCCAAAGAATGATTAACACATTTAAGAGTTGTTGTTATTAAGGAGTTCCATATTTTGAAACATACATAACGAACTTACAACCAATCAAATCATTTGACATTCACTCGGAAAACAAGTTCTCATTCACTAAAACCAGCACTGTTTTCATTACAAACAAAAAAACAGCTTATAATAAAGTTAGGTACTTATACAAATATCTGAGGAAGGTAACAATGGACAAAAGCCATATCACCACCAGTCTATATTATTTGCACTAAACCAGATTAATCTTTGCATACATGGAATTTCACAATTACGTACGTCACCTGCGCAAAATTTGCTTTTTGCAGAATAACAACCCCAATTGTTTCTCGAATCTTTGTAGTTTGCGCAATACCTTCCATGTACCTTTCTATGTACATCTTAATCCCTGTACAATCTCCGATCTCATCACCTAACAATTAAAAAAATCCCATAAGATTTGACTTTCCAACAAAAATTGTTCCACCCCCACCCCCTCCCCCTAAAAAAAAAAACTAGACATGAGAAAACGCACTATGATACCCAGTTACCCACCCATCCTATGGAAAACAAAGAAAAGGTATGTTCTCCAAATAAATAAATGTTTCTAAAAAAGCTGACAGATTGTAGATTTTGGAAAGAAAAATCAAAACAATATTTACTGAATACGGCACACTAAATGGTGTTTTTGCTCACAAGGAATATTTGATGGGGGCATAAATGCATGCAAGGAAGAAGGGGCGGAGCCAGACTTTCAAACTATGGGGGTCAAACATGAATGGGGGTCAAGCATATAAAATTTTCATACTGCGAATGAGGGTCAATTTCATAATATCCATAGCATTTTACTCTAAATATATAGAAAATTTTGTATAAAAACATGTATATTTTTAAATAATGGAGGTCAATTGACTCCCAATCATAAATGATGGATCCGCCCCTGCAAGGAAGAACACTGAAGTTTGAACACATAAGTTTGTAAATACAAAAATTGAAGTCCTTAGGGTTTCAAATTCTATGCCTATACTTCCAACAAACAAATTATCTGAGTAGGTTTATTCATAATTTGCTCGAAAACTAATGAACCAAGTTTCAAGAGCAAAATAAGTCAAAAATTACAAATTACCAATTTTTGGTAGGAAATGGCATTCTAGCAGTTTGGTTCAATAAGTATACAAAAATAGACAAGAATTTAAGGTATACCAAGCATAAATCCCTCATAAAAACTTCCGGACCGTAATAGATGCATTCAAAAAAAGAGCTTTGGTAAAATGCATATTATTATACAATGCCCTCAGCTATGGACTCATATCTCCATTTTTAAAGTCCAAATAGTAGATGTGAACCGTTCAACATGATCTTCATATTTAAATGTACTTGCAGACCAAATTTCACATTTAAAAAAAAATGGAGATATGGTAGAAAATAACTTGATTTGAAAATTCTGGACCATCCAAAAACAGTGGTTTTCTACCTATCTAAAAAAATAGTAAAAAAATTCTAAAAAATGTAAAATTTGGTCCTCAGGTGCATTTTCATATGGAGATCATGTTTAACGGTTCGGATTGATTGTTTAAAATTTTGAAAATAGAAATATGAGTCCATATGCATATTACCATAGCCTCACTCTTCAAAAATATATGGGTTTGATTGTTCTTTTATACAGTAAACATAATGTTTGATTGTTCTTCTATGTAGTGTATACTGTCAAGTTGACAATACCATGACACACAGGGGCATAAGTAATATAACAGCCAATATTTGCAGGGTTAAAAAGCAAAACTTATAGGACGTAATTGAAAAAATACCAACGTATTTAAGCAAAAGGCCAATAGCATCAGGGGCAGATCTAGGTATAGCCCAGGGGGTGCTTAGCTAACCCCATGATTTCAAAATTTTTAATCATGTATACTGAAATTTAATTGAATTTTCATTTTTCTTAAAAGTTTTTATATAGTTCACCCCCCCCCCCCTCATGAAATGCTAAATGTGTGCTTGTATCCTAGTAGTTAGAATTCCATTTAATGGTTGTGGAGAACTTGGGTTCAAATCCTAATGACCACACATTATGTATTTTCACATTAATGCATTTTACATTTCAGCCCCCCCCCCTCCCAATCTAAATTTTCTAGTTCCACCCCTGAATAGCATAATAGGAATAATTTGCTGAACATTATGCCCGTTTTAAATATTTCTTAATTGAACCACAGAATATTCATAACATCGCCTCCACCCCCCAAAAAAAGAACAAAAGAAATAACAAAAACAGATAAGAGAAAATAATATAGAAAAACTGCAAACAATAAAAATATTGACTGGTGAGACAAAGATAGACAGAAAAGAAGTACCCAAGAAATAATCTTCTAAAAATCTAAGAAGAAGGGGCGCCAAGAAGCACGCCTTTCCTTACAAGCACGGCCTCTCCACTGGTGGCCTTGGCCGAGGCGATCTCCTCTAACCGTCTCCAATTCACCTCCTGCTTCGCCTTAGTTGTCTTCTCCCGATCCCTCTCCTCCTGGAACCTTCTAGAACACTCTGCAAAGTAATCCGGATCATGGTCGTGTAGGATTCTGCGTACGTTTACGGAGAGGCTTTGCACCGCCTGGTTCCAGTGACTTGATGAGTTCCTCTCCAGTGCTGGTAGGATAATGGGGACAAGCACCTTGTAATGTTGCTTTATTAGGGATTCTATGTGGTCGTTGTTCCATAGAAATAATGCTCTCTCTGCAACCTATATGAAATGAAAAGATAGATAAATGTACGAATGTAAAACATATTTACAATATGTACGTCTGAAGAATCAGGTCTCTAATTGAAGAGAAACATGCCTAAATATCCGTACCAGTTTCACCATTATTTCTTAAATTGTTTTGCTTTTTTTTTTATTGGAGGAGGAGAGGGGGTGTCATAACTGTTGGATTGCTATATACCAGTTGAATTTTGACAAATAGGAACCCCTGATTGAAGTTATAATACTAATTTCAATTGGATGAAATATTTATTTTCCATCAAAGTCAATTCTGTTAATTTAAATGCAAAACCTCCCATATTATTTTAGTGAATTCAGTTTAGTATCATATCCTATTTACAGTTCTTCAAAATAGGAATAAGTAATTCTTGGTGAATCAAGTTTCCTTCCTAAAAAGGGAACAAACAGACACCCCATTATAAAAGAAAGAACTTGATAGGTTAAAAAAAACCAATAACCTTAAAATATTGCATACATAATCCCATAATGAAAGGAGAAAATGGGAATTACAAAAGGAAATTATCAAAACCCAGCAATAACTTTATAAAATAAAGGTTCTTCTGTATATTTTAGAATATATTTTGAAGATTAAAAAATTTCAAAATACTGTACCAAAGGAAAGTATAAAACAATGTGCTACGATATTTCACAGGCTTATCCGAAGCTTTACATTAATTACATTAACAATTATAAATGAATGGGAATATCATCTTCTAGAAGAATTAAAATTTTCGGCATAAAATTCACAGAAATTACCTGAAAATGGGAGCTACTCAAGCACCTGGCAATCTGGCGAAAGAGCGGGACCATGCATTTCTGAAATTCGGCCGGCTGTGTGGCCTCCAGTATCTCCTCCAGTTCCCCCAAAAACATCACCTCCTTGGCACTATTTGTCACCGGCCAATACTTTAACAACCCCCTTATAACCGTATCGGCCAATTTGCAATCCTTCTCCACAAATTGCGTGATGCAATAACTCAACTGCTGGTGGTACATTGAAATCGTTTTCGGCTTATGCAGTGGTATCAGTGCTCTTACCAGAAATAACTTGTGCTCCTCTTTTAAAGGCAATGCAAACCCATTTATTATACTACCGAGAATTTCCAACAATTCGGCAATCCCGCTATGCTTCTCGGTCTCATAAATGAACTGGTAAAATATGTTATTGATCGCTTTTCTGATAAATGGCCGGTGTACCATGAACTTCCCGTAAACCCGGTGCAGGATCATTTTCAGGTACTCCCTCTCTCTTGGGTCTTCTGAGTCAAAGAGATCGAGTAATTTAAGAACAAAAGTGGTGTCTACGTACCGTTTTGCCAATTTTGCGTCAGTCTCTGACGACTGTACGAAACGGAGGAATAGTTCATAGACAATCTGCAGGTGGGGCCAGGCGGGGTCCATAATGGGTTCTTCCTCTTCTAAATCAAATGCCTCTAGCACCCTGTTTTCTCTAGGGGTAGTAGTAGCAGATCTAAATATGTTTACAAACACCATTTTGGCGATCTCTTGCATTACAATCTCGGGAAATTTGCTGTTGGCTGAGGTGACATAATCGACCAATTCGAGCAAAGTTTGCCTCTTTATTTCTTTCTCTTTCAAATGCTTGGTTGGGTCAGTGAAATCAAAAATGACACAACAGAGATTCAGCTTTTTTAAAAACAAATTTTGTTTTTCTGAGCTCGGCACATCCTTGAAACTCGGTAAGGCTTCAAAGGGAGGAGAAGCAGATCCGCCATTGACTCTTGAACCGGGTGCAATTTGGGGAATCCTATCAGAATAGGGATTAGAGAAGGAAGAAGGCACTGAGGTGCTTTGTGCCCGATCGGTGCTTCTCAAATTAGAAGAAGAGCTCGGCAAAGTTGAGTCTTTTTCTCCAGATTTGGAGTTCTTCTTAGGGAACCGCAAAAATTGCTTTATCATTCTTGTTTAATTTTTACCAAAAGGGGAAATTTGAACCTTTATATTTATTAATATACGGCCAAATTGCCTCGTAAGAGGTGCCACGGTCGTCAGATTAGTAATCTGAGCTCGTTCGATAGAATTTTTTGATTGGGTAGTTGATTGAGAGCCATAATTGCAATGGTCGGTAGTGATTCCCAAATTAGTTCATTCTAAATAGAAAAACAAGGCTAATTGCTCCCTTCTTTGCACCAATTTTGTAATTTGGAATTGAAATGCTTCAACAGCCCTAAAAATAGATTTGAAGAAAGCTGAAATTTATAAATTAAGAGATAATAATAGACAGATTGAAAAATAGCACCAAAGTTAACACAATAAGAAATGCTCAGATATCCACTTTAAAAAAAAAAGTTAACTACAAAACCTAATTTCAACCTACCAACATAGCAAGCTTCCTTAGAGAAACCCTTGTTAATTCGATTTTATGGCACATATACCTCACAGTACTGTATCTAAAATTTTCAACTGAAACTAAATTACGGCGTTCTAGAGGTTTCGAATTCTATGAACAATGAATTTTATTAAATCCGACCTCTTTTCTAAAAACTAACAATCCAAATCTACGACAAACATCGGTCAGGTTTCTGGTTCAAAACAAAAAAAAACAACATCCTTTAGGGAAGATTAGGTAAGGAAGAACAGAAAAGGAGGCAGGTTAGTAAAGTCAAAGGTTAAGAAAAGTCAAAAAAAGCACGAAAAAACAAAATAGATAGAATAAAGAACACGAATTTGCTCTAATAAGGAGAGAAAAAGGGTGGGTTTTTTTGTGTACCTTTGATCGATTGAAGCTTTGCTTTGGAATCGGAGGAGGAGAAAGAGAAGATTTGTTGAGTCGCTTAAGAGGGGTTGAGGAAGAAAGAGACACTGTCTGAACCGAAGAAGAGAGAGAGGAGGAGGAGAGAGAAAGAGAGAGACTCTCTTTTCTCGAGAGACGTCTTTTGTATAGACCTGGTCTTCGTGGACCCATATAAGCGACTCCAGATCCTCAGAAGTAACATAAATTTTGTGGTAACAAAATTAACAGAGTAATTTTCACTTTGTGCAGCTCATAAACCATATGCATCGCTGTTTTAATTCTATAGTTAGTGGGCTGTAAGAAGCCAAAACTACTCTGTTAATTTACCCAAATAATGACTTTAATCCGGACCGTCCGATCAGAATCCGGGCCAATCGATCCGTGGTGGAAAGCACGGGTCGGCTTTAATATACGTGCTGAAACAGATTGGACGGTCCGGATCTAAACTCAAAATTTAGGTTAACTCAGATGATATGAATTCCCATGTAAGCAGAGTTGAAAAAGAAAATGAAGAACGCGTGTCCTTTTGCTAGAGTGCCCATAAATATTTTGTATTTGTTTATAAAGAATATTCTCCAACGATGTTGCATAGCTTCTACAAAATTATTTTAGAGGTTTTGATAATAACATTAAATCGAATAACAAATTAACGAAACTCCGTCATACAAGGTCAACTAATACAAATACTATCATTGGTCAAAGAAGAGTTATAAACTAACAACGAAGATTATGTTATAATGATTTATTAGTGCTTTTGGCTAACCAAAACATTTCTTATTTATTTAATATGTTGAAATCAAACTTGGCACACCTAGCTACAACCGATTTTTTTATTTCGTACATTAAAAAAAATAAACATATACCATCAAATATTTCCAAATTATTCGACATTTGACCACGAAGCAAAACACTGAATTATTCAGTATTTGTGGGCAAATAAAAATACTGAATAATTCAGCATCTGTGGCATAAAATGAGATTTAAATGATTATGTGATATGGATTTTAATTATTTTCTTATGTTATGAACAAAAAAAATCGGTAGTTACAACTATTCTTATAAATGTGTTTGCTGGAAATTCTTGCGGTTGGTAAATAAAAGTGTGTTTTAAAGGATATCAAACAAAATTAAGGATCTTTTTAGGGTAAGACTGTAAAATTCCAGATATAAATGTTATATTTTTATATCAAGGCCCATGGGCCGAACTAATGGTAGATTTTCTATTGGTGTAGCACATTTGGGGCAAAGTTTTTGTAGTGTGCAAAAGTAGCAACACTGGTAATTGTTTTGGAATTGTATATTCACCAATAAAGTAGGTGATATGCAAACATAAAGGAAATATTGGATCCCCTTTCAAAAAGTAAGTATATCTAATATCTTAGATATCCTTAATACATATAAAGTACATGCCAAAATGTATTATTTTCTCTTCTTTCTTTCTTTTTTTGAATCATCAAGTGCCCCTGAGTTGTTAAAGTTTTGCATCAGATGTTTTCATTTTTTTTTTGCTTCTATCCATCATATTTACTTTTTAATTTTATATGTTAAAATAAAATCGTCAGATGTGATATGTATTTTTTTTCTCTACATGCACATAAAAAATAATCACTTTACAAATTTATTTTGATATGAATTAATAAGTTCAAAAATCAATGTCCAGAATTTGTTTTTTGTGAGAATACGGTCTTTGAAAAAAAGAAAAAAAGAAAAATTGTAACATGAGAAATTTATACATCTTCATTAACTATGAATAATTAGCACATACATGATACAAAAAAAATAATATACATGCACCACTTCAAATCGATAAATACAAAGCTCTAAAATACAAAAGGTAGAGTCTAGTTTTTTTCTTCTCTTTTATTATATTTTAGAGCTTGACTAGTGTTATAATTATTACCTTAATTTGGAGCAAGAAATAGGAGCTTGCTTCAAATTTTTCAAAAAATAAAATAATAATTTTGTAGACACTCTACACTGGTTTTGAGAAGAAGTGGTTCACAGATGGCATGATCTCAGGCTTTTTGGTGCACACATATTTCCTTACACCATGTTCTTTGTATTTCTGCCCCTCAGCAAAATTTTCTAGTACACCTGCTGCTCTTTTTTCTTTGGTAACCCTACAATAATTGAAAATTGTGTTAGTTGTATTTTTTTTGAAATTTTTAGAGGATAGTAATTGACTCCCTATGGCCTATAGCAATATAAACTACTACAAAAACATGTAACCTGAGTTAGAAAATAATCAATGCAACATAATACACATAAAGAATTACTTGATTTTATGAAAAAGGAGGAATATCATGTATACCCCTAAAAACCTCGAAATTACATAATGTCCCCTCTAAAATACATAATATCATATTTTACCCTTCTATGTTTCAAAAACTCACAAATTCACCATATTTATTGACTTTTAATTTATAAAATACTCATTTTATCCTTTATTATAAATAATAATATGTAGTTTGTGCAAGAATTATATATAATTTATACTTAATAAAAAAAAGTAGAAAGTTTAGCCATTCCGTGCACTCAAATCTACACAAAAAAAATCATTTTGCTTTTTTGTTTAAAATTAATTCTTAACTAAATTTTACCTGACGTCAGGATTGCCTGTAATATTCCTGGCTAATTGCATTCCACAAATACCAACTGCAACACCAACCGACGCAAAGAGCGGGTACACCTTCATATTAGAAGAAAAAAAGAAAAGAAAAGGAATGACACATTATATTAAAGCAATAAATTGCTATTGATGGGTCAACCGTGTACATAGTTTGTCTTAGTTGGTTTGACATAGCCAAATATATTGGGTGGACGAAAGAAGAACAACTAATGAAACTTTGAGCATTCTACTTAATTTATATATTAAATAAAAATTAACTAGAACAAATTTTATTGTACAAGAAAATATAAGAACTGTGCATTCAACCATACTGCAAGTCATATTTTGACCTTAACTAACTTTTTTGATATAAAAACAATAGGTTGAGTTGTGTTTTTTTATTTGCATAGAACATCCAATGTAGGAACGCAAGTCCGTGTAGGTTGAGTTACAACGTTTTCAGGGGCGGAGCCAGACTATCAGACTATGGGGGTCAAACGTGAATGGGAGTCAAGCATATAAAAATTTTCTACTACAAATGGGGGTCAATTTCACCATGTCCATAATATTTTAGTTTAACAATATTAAAATAAGGCATAAATATAAAAAAAATTGAAAATGAATGGGGTCAATTGACCCCCATTCATTGTATGTGGCTCCGCCACTGAACGTTTCTATCCCTGCTATCTCTAAATTTTAGAATGTTCTATGCAAATAAAAGAACACATCATTGTATTTTTACAAGTTCTTGATAATAAATTAAAATAAAGTTGAATTATCATAATCTTTTACATGTGCACAGATAAAACGATATAAATCGTATCAAATGATTTCACTTTGACATTTAAGTTATTAAATTCTAAAAATGAAAGTATAATAGAGACAGAAAAAAATAGATATTTAAACCATCGTTCAAATTATACATAAAAAATAGAAATAGGAATTATTTATACCTCTGGCCTCAACCATCTTTTCAAAGAGGAAGAAGCCATTAGAGCAGCAGGAACTATTGAGAGTGCAAATCAAAAGCTGAGAGACAGTAGCTTTATTTATTTCTCTACCACATTTTGAATTAGTTCAATTGCCTTCATTTTATAGTGAATCTAAAGACTAATTTAAGCACAAAAGATAAGCAAAGAAATATAACTGTTTCATGTCATGCCAATTTCCTTTTCTTTTCTTAGATCCAATTGGCAAAGAAAGAGATATTATAGGGCACAACATAAAAGGATGAAATATTTTAATTAATGGTTAAAACTCATACAGGTGTAAGAGGAACAATTTATGTTTCTAAAATTGGATATATTATACCTCAATTTTCGCAAAAGAAACAAAAAAATCTCTTTGTGAAACTGTCATATCTGCTATGTATACAAAACATAAGTCAATTAATTCACAACCAATAATCACCAAACACATATATGAGTACAGCATTCTCATAACAACAAATTGTAAGTACAAAATAAAGATGCTTCTTACCAAATCATTACCAAACTTGAACATGTGAAAAAAATAATTAAACATACTAGTATTTATCTAGTTACAGCAGCTAAATTACATTATTTGAGACATGCAGCTGAAAGGAAAACATAAATTTGCATTCGTGCTGTAAATAAATCTGAATCGCAAAAGCATGAATCAATTAAGTAGAATTCACATCTTCATAAAGAGCACAATATATTACAAGAATGGAACAGTATCCGCGAGGGTACACGATAAAAAAATGCTATTTTTTAGCGTGCTAGTATTATATATATGATCATGAACCCAACGGCACACATAGCTGCAAATAGTTCTATGGCCATCCGATCCGATCTGCTAGCGATCCCGTAATCCAAGAGCTTACCAAAATATATTGGTGTGAATAACTTTTGGACGTTGATTTGCCGAAAATTTTAAGTTACCATTATCTCAAAAAAAAAATAAACCAAAAAACCATCAAATCTGAGTATTTCGAGATCTACCACAGCCGCAGAACACCGGTGCGGCCCCAAATGTTAGGGACCGCACAGGCGTTCTGCGGCCCATATATATAATTTTCTTTTGACACAGCAAACTTTGAGATATCTCATACGGGCACACATTCCAAGAACAAAAAAAATTATTAATGTAATATCCCCATGTGGTGCCTCTGTTTTAATTAGATCAAAAAACTAAAAAAAAAAATATGGAGCTGCAGAATGCCTATGAGGTCCCCAGCATTTGGGGCTGCAGAATTATTCTGCGGCCGTGGTAGATCTTGAAATACTCAGATTTTATGGTTTTTTGGTTTATTTTTTTTTTTGAGATAATGGTAACTTTAAAAATTTCGGGTTGGTTTGTCAGCTTATTGATTCATATATTACAAAATAAAAAAATGATAATTTTTATATGTATGTAAAGAAATAATACATATCACATCTAACAATTATATTTTGACATATAAAATTTTAGAATTTTTATTATGAAACAATTTTAAAAACGAAGACACAATAAATACAAAAAAATAAAAACATTTGAAATCTCTCACTTGAAAGAGCGAGCACAATGTTTGCAATGTAAGTTTGGACTTGATGGCGTAATTCCTGAACTAGGTCATCTGCTAAATCATAAATTATTCAATAAAGTTGCAACTCAAGAACCCCTTTAATATAAAACTAGAAGGATGTTGCGTAAAGTTAGTCGGTAGACATGGTCTAGAGGAAAAAAAAATAAGGGTCAAAGACAAACCAATATAAAAAACTAGTCCTTCTGTATTTTACACCAAAACATGTGAAACAATGAGAATTAATTAAATTTTAAATTATTTATTTATACTAATTAAGACACCCAAAACTCTCCTAGCAATGCAAGTATGAAGTATGCCTCTGCATTTCCATCGTTTGGACAAGGAAAATAAAACCTTGTAACTATGGAAGCAAAAGAATCATGGAACAAATGATACAGGCGGCCAATTCATATCAATTTATTGCAACAAATGATACAGGCGATGATACAGGCGGCCAATTCGTTTGGACAATTCGTTTGGACAAGTATGCCTCTGCATTTCCATCGTTTGGCGGTAGATGTATTGCAACAAATGATACAGGCGGCCAATTCATTACTCAATTCCCCAATTTCGCAGAGAATCATGGACTCGATTGTAACACACCAATACGCGGATGACACGGCGATCATCGCTAGTTCTGACATGGAAACGGTGATAACATTAAAACTAGTATTGAGGATGTTTTCTGCCGTATTGGGACTTCACATCAATTTTCATAAAAGTCTGCTAGTGCCAATTAATGTTCAACTCCAACACCAAACTGAGATCAATGCCGTCATGGGGTGCAAGGATTCCAACTTTCCAGTGAAGTATTTAGGCATGCCCTTAACAATAAGCAAACCAACCAGGAATCTATTCCTACCATTAATTGAAAAACTAGAAAGGAGATTGGAGGGATGGAAGATGAAATTGATATCAAGAGGAGGACATTTGCAACTTATCAATTCGGTGCTTTCCGCAATTCCAATATACTACATGGCCTGTTTCGCCTTGCCGGCATGGGTAATAACAAGGATGGATCGGATTCGACGAAGATTTCTGTGGGGCGGAAATGGCATAGAGAGAATGGGGGTGCCTTTGATTAATTGGAATACGGCTACCTTGCCAAAACAGTGGGGGGGTTTGGGAATAGCGGACCTGAGATTACGAAACACTTCCCTGTTGCTACGATGGTGGTGGCGAGCATACAAAGAACCAACATCCCTTTGGTCATCGATTATTCTCAAAATCAGGTTCATTGGAGCCAATACCGAGGCCCTCTCATCTGGTCGGTACAGGGCTCCTTTTTCTGGCGCCAGCTAAGAAAAATCAAACCATTGTTTCATTGCTGCACTGAGTGGAGAATTGGGCAAGGTACGAGCATATCCTTCTGGTACGATAATTGGGGAGGCAGACCAATTCTAACAACTCATATAGGTGGGGCCCGACCACTGTTTCAAAGAATCTCGCTAAGAGACGCTGCAGGAATCGTTCACGAAATCGCACCACAGCTTCAATCAATGTTACACCTCACCTTCAACTCTCATGAAGATTGCATTGTTTGGAATTTCGAAACTTCAGGGGTCTATTCAGCAAAATCAATATATGCAATATTGTCAGGAGTTGGTAAGGTGAAGTGGACAAACCGGGCAATCTGGCGTTTCAAGTCCACTCCAACCGTAAAAATCTTCTTTTATTTGTTGCTTAGAGGAAGACTCCTGACACATGATGTGATGCTGCGGCGCAATTTCAGTTGTGGTCTCAATTGCGTCCTATGTATTGTCGGCACAGTCGAGACGGCTTTACATCTGTTCTTCCATTGCCCATTTGCAGCCCGAGTTTGGAACCATGCAGAGAGGTTGTGGGGTGCCAGGCTACTGTTACAGGGAGATACTGTCCAACAAATCTGGGACCGTTCCCGACTCATGCATCAAGGTGAGGGAGGACAACGGGCTAAAGACCGGGCAGTATGTTTCGTTGCGGTGTGCTGGGCTATATGGAAGCAGCGTAATGCACGAATTTTTTAGCGACAGTCACTGCGGCCTGAGATGATAGCGGGATGGGCGATACAGGAAGCGGGGTTGTGGTGCAAGCTGAGCTGAGTTGTTTACAATAGGATTTTTATTGATTTTGGTTTATGCATTATGTAGTTTGGTAGGTTGCTGAGGTAGTTCTGTTAGTTTGTGTAGTTTGGTAGCTTAGAATTTGACAGCCACTGTCAAATATTTCAAAAAAAAAAAAAAAAACTATGGAAGCAAAAAATAATAAAAAATATAATGAAACTTACTGTAAGTGCAAAAATTTATAGTGAAGTATAATTTTTTTTAAATTACAAGTATATTTTAGAATTTTTTTAGACAAACATAAAAACAGATATATATTTCGTAAATTCTTCTGCATCAGAAGTGACACTTGCGAGTTGCGACCTTCTGAAGTTTGACAAATATGTATGAAGATATAAAAACTACATTAATAAACTGTAGTAAAATTGTAGGCCAAAAAGAATCGACACATCACAAATGAAAGATTGTACCTAATAGTAGAAACAAGAGAAAAATAGTACCTACGAGAAGCAAATCAAACATTAGCATACATGGTTTGAAAAAAAAAAAAAATAGAAGAAAGAATAAAATTTACGGGAACAAAAAGTAATATTTATATGCACATATAGGAGGAGGTAACTCGATCGAATCCAATTTGTATATAATTTCAATTTGACATTTTTTATTTATATGCGTGTAAATTTAGGATATGCTTCTGTTAAAAATTTCCTTTTTCGACAATTAAAGAAAAAAGACTTTTGAAGTTAAAAGAAGAGATATTGACAATTTTAAAGTTATCTTTGAACGAATGTTAATTCCTGAAAAAGTCCGGAGTTGACTATTACCCAATACTTTTCCCTTTCTGTATTTAAATAGACGGCGTTTATTTCTTACTAAAAAATGTAGATAGCAAGTGTATACGTATAAAAACCTGCTTCCGACACATTGTTCATGCAAAAGGAAAAAACAGGCATCTCAAAAGCACCTATCAAGTAATGTTTACGAGGTCGAATACAAATCCAACACGAGTTCTAAGACAAAAGAAACATACGTAATAGTGTAATACTATCAAAGGCATAATCAAAAATTGATATCTTTCATACGTAATAGTGTAATCCAACACGAGTTCTAAGACAAAGGCATAACCTGACCTTTGTTTGATATCTTTCATCAAAGGCATAATCAAAAATTGACAACACTAGAACTCTAGAAGGCCCCTATATATACATCCCCTCGAACTAAAGACAATAAGTCAACAACATAACTATTTTCAAAGAGAACAACAAAAATGTGACAAGTAAAATCAGATTGAGGGCTGAGATTGGGGCTCAGCTTTTTGGCCATCGGATTCGCCACGTATGACTCCAGATTTAGCACATGAAAGGGGTGATGTTTCGGAGATGTTGATATGATGCTCTTCAGGTGGTAAGCACCTCTTGGAGAAGTAAAGTGCTATACCTTTCGGCTTTCCACCTTTTTCTATAAAACACAAGGTGAAAAAGATTACATGAGGTTTTCTCAAAATAAAAGTAAACAATCAAAGAGATACATTTTGGGCAAAACAATAAAAAACAAACTTCTGACACATTATCGCTCTGAACCTCATGGTTTTTCAGAAGTTCTATATCTGATAGTCAGGGGCAAAATCAGAAAATCAAGATGGGGGGGGGGAGCGCTGGATGAACAAGTATATCATGTAATTTTATTTTATGAGAGGGATTACTAGTAATATTTTTTGCAAAACTAAAAATTAAGGGTTAATTTCTTGTGTACCCTCTAACTCTTGCTAAATTTCTTATTTTATCCTTCAAGACTTCAACTCTTCCAATTCTTTCTTATTTATCCTTATAATTGGAAATATAAAATTTAAAGTGTGTGAAAGAGCAATCTTGCATTGCATTGATGGGCCGAGAGGACTAGAAAGAGCAATGTAAGAACGGAGTAGAGTTTGCTTTTAATCACCATTGGAGAATAGACTAGAAGCAGATAGGCGCTGATTTTTATCTTTCGTTCACAAAGAAATAGAGAAAACGATACTATGTTTTAGACGAGGAAAGAAGGAGAGAGAGAGGAGGATACCTATTGTTTATAAAGATATGGAGGTTAGTTGGATTCTGAATTTGAAGGTTGACTAATTTAAACTTCACGCAGGAGAGAAAGAATGAAAGGTTGCATAAAAAACCATTTCTAAGGATATGTAACGCTCTACACAGTACACCATACGAATCTTAGTTCAGTTAGTTAGGCTTTCAATTTATAGGGGGTCCTTATGACCCTTTCCCCTATGGCCCTATGCCTACTTCCACCCCAGCTGATAGTGGTACTTCTACTTTTTTAACACCTGTAAATCTTTATGCGGTCAATAAAATACAGTATAGATGTCTAATCAAGATACCTGGAGTAGTAGTAGCAGGTAATCCAAGGGCATCTAAGACCTCCTTTTTAACCTATAAAAGCAATTTTCAAAGAAAAACTTAGCCAGTAGGTCCAAATGAACGAAAAGACTGCATCTATGTCAGCATATGAATATTAAAAGGAATACTTTTAATTAATTTACCTCCCAGTGATTATCAACAAACTTTGAAGTTTCACGAACTTTGTTTCTCAATTGTGTCTTGGAAATGCTTGTGAATTTTTGTTGCAATACATCAACCACTTTATTCAACCCATGGGGGCAGGATTGGATCAGTCGAACCTATAAAAAAAAAAAAACAAGTAAATATGTTTTATCTCTTGCACATGAAAGAGACGGTTAAATCATCAGGTAGAATATGTGAGAAATCAGGTAGAATGTGTGAAAAAAAAAAATCAGGTAGAATCCTTTGCCCTTTACCTCATTCTAATACTACCTAAACTGCAGCTTACACGTTAACTGCATAATATGTGAGAAATCAGGTAGAATGTTGGTACGTTTAAAGGAATTAATTGGGCAGAAATAGTCCCTATTTATGAGGAATTGGCATCTCCTGAGATATCTCAAACTTTGAGCTGATCTGTGGAAAATCCAGACCGTTTAAATCCTTTCTGCATGAATCTCAAAGCACAATAATACTGACCCCCTGCATTTCGAATAAACACCGAACAAAATTTGGCCCGGCTTTAGATAAACTGAAAATTTGAGATATCTCAGAGGATACATACTCATTTATGAGAGGTATTCTTTTGGGGCCGGGCATATATGAAAAAGAAGACTTACAAATTCAGGCATGTCAGAATCTGAGACAGTTGCCACCTGGGAAGCTGAAGGTGTACCGACACTCTTTCCATGTAACTCAGAAACCACCCCATCCTCAACTGCTGCAGCTTGAGTTACAGGCATGTCAATTGCAGCACCACCAGGCCAGACCCGCATACAAAGTGCTTGCATGCAAACCTGTTCTAACTTGTCTATCCCAGTCAGCCCTTCTTGGTTCAAAATATTTAATTTCTCGTGATTTAGGTTGGAAATTATGAGAGGCTGACTCTTTTTCAAGGCTTGTTCAGTCAGGTTATGAAGCACCTTTTGTTGTTTAAAAAAGGCCTTTAATTCTTCGGTTTGGGAGTCTGGTTTGGTGTTTGAGTCGGTGGTTTCTTCTTCGGTTGATTGACATCTGGATTCAATTCCCTGCAAGTAAATCATTTGGATAGTATTAGGTTTGTTCCATAAATGTTTAACCCTAAATGAGGCCTTGTTGCCTATAACCCGAGAAAAACTTGTTTTGATTAATAATGCTTAAAGAGCAGAACTCTAGTGAGGAAATATCCCAAGTTTGTTATAGGGCTTTTATGTAACTATGTTAACTTAAAAGGGTTCATAAAAAACAAAATAAAAACCATTTGCTTGGCTTTCCAAGAAACTATACCAAGCAGCCATGATTATTTGTACCTCCAAGAGGTCCCTAGAACTAGGGTAATAAATAATAGAATGCTAACCCTTTTGGTTTAGATAAAAAGATTAATGACCTTTCCTTAATTTTTCCAAAGCGACAATAAAGACTCTATTCAAGAAAGCACAAGACAGAATGACACACTAGAGGCCAAAAACCAATAACTTTTTTATTAAATGAAAATAAAAATAAAATAAAAAAAGTTAGAAATTTTCAAAAATAGAAAAGAAAAATAAAAGATCTCTCATTTACTAAATGGAAACCTAATATCAATGCAAGATCTTAAAGTCCTTACTCTTTAATACTTAAAAATAAATAAATCGATGGCATTGTCAAATTCCAGGTATCAAAATCATTGCCAAATTCGATACATGGAACAAAAAAAATATATACTTGCTTTAAGAACAGTAATCTACCTCATCTTCTGAGAGATAACCATCAGGTACTACAAAGCTATCCTCGCTCTCTTCTTCTTCAGCCTTTGGAGTTTCTTCCTCTAATTCCTCTTCCTTATCCTTCTCACAGTCTGATAAACTCTCGCCTGGATCCTCCTAAATAAAGAGAAATTCACAAAAATTACTCCATCAACAGATAACAAATAGGAGTGGGGCTATGGTACTATGCATAGTGCGAATTGGTCTCTACTATGGATCAATATCTCGGTTTTCAAAGTCCAAACAGTCGATCTGAACCGTTCAACATGATCCCTAGATGAAAATGTACTTGTAAATCAAATTTTAAATTTTTTCTTTTTACAATTTTTTAGGTTGGTAGAAATCACTTGATCTAAAAATTCTAGACCATTCAAAAGTAGCGATTTTCTACCTATCTAAAAAAATAGTAAAAAAATGTAAAATTTAGTCTGCAAGCACATTTTCATATGGAGATCATGTTGGATCGACTATTTGAACTTTGAAAATGAAGATATTGGTCCATAGTACAGACCAATATGCGCTATGCATAGTACCATAGCCACACTCCAGGTAATATATAAAATATCTTTTAGTTCACTAAATATTAACCTCTTCCCATTCCTCATCGCTATCCACCTCATAATCCAATTCTGGATCCATCTTTAAAGGGTGTCTTGGCCTAATCACCGAACTAGAATGGCAAGAGTAGATTAATTAAGAGTACGAAAATATTAAGTTAGACAATTTTTATTAATAAAACAAAAGTATTTCCATATGCTTGTTTTTAAATAATGGAAGGTCATTGGTTATTAGTTATCAGTAAATAAACAAGAGCATCGTTTTATTTTCTCAGTAATTTTTATTGTTCCAAAATGTATGTAAAAAAATTGTCACACAGAAGGTTAAAAATAAAATTACCTCTTTCTACTCCAAGTGCCATAATATGCCGGTCTATGACTCTTATCAAACTGTAAAAGTTTTTTCTTCACTATATGGATAGTTGGCACATGGGTCCTCTGACGAGCTACTTCTTCAGAAATTGACACTTTCATTTCATCCAGAATTTTATCATAATTATGCTCTTGACCCAGATCGGTAGTATCAGTTTTTGTATATGCCGTGCCCTCTGAAATCTCACTTCCAAGCAACTTCAATTTTTTTACCACATTTGTCTTGGGCTTGCGCCTAAAACCCCACCGGCTCAATTTGCTATTCGACATTAGTTTTTTCCATCCAGTAACATGTGACCTAAATATTTAAAATATAAAAAAATTAGGTTTGGTAGAGATGGTAGCATTTTCCAAATATGACCGTCTGTCGGTAATCAAACCTATTGTTTCTTCAGGTTGAAGGAATTTGTGTCTTTAATTTGAGCATCAATTTTAGGACATTATAAAAATGTTATGAATATACCTTCTACATCTAACTAAAGTAGGGGGTGTTTTGAAAAACCATAGAAGAAAGACAACTAACCTCCACATCTCATCCGAAGAGAGATCCACTCCTTTCGAAAAGACACTGTCCATAGAAAATGTAACAGCACCAATAACTGCCTCCACTATCCTCTCTTCCTTTAATAAACCATTGTCGGAATGTTCCATCTTATTCTCCTTTTTACTTTTGCTTAGAAATCGTTCCATCATACTAGCTTGCTTTTTCATTAAGATTTGTTTTTTCAACTCAGCCTCTTCCTTCTCCCGCCTCTTTTGTTCTTTCTCAGCGTCTTCTTGTTGCTTTTTCAACAGCTTTTTCATCTCAGATTCCTCTTTCTCCCGACGTTTTGCTTCTTTTTCAGCCTCTTCTTGCATCCTCTTTTGTTCCTTTTCCTATAATTTTATAAACAAAAGAATTTTGTAGTACAAGCATATAAATTTGAAGGATAACCTACTAAGGGACTTCAAATTATATCCACATAATAAACTGAATTTGAATCTGGTTTTAATCATAATATTCAATTAGCATCTCGGGCACAACAATACATAGATGATTTGGTCCATGTATGCCTGTTTTATAATTAGCTGTAATTCTGTTTCCTTTTTCAAGTAAACTTTGCAAAATATGCTATCAAGACAATACCATTGGATGTTTATCAGAAGTTGATTCACATGCATACTGGTAGGTTAAAGTATGAGTACACAAGTGTAAATTTAATACGCCTACGGGCTATTACTAAAATAAAAATGTAAATTTAAATATAGCATGTGAAATTGCATACATAAAAAGAGTTGAAATCATATCCAAAACCAAATATGAATTTATTTAATTATTAGCATCTCAAGCGTCACATCGCGTATTATTTACCCCAACTATGCTGTTCTTTCTTCTAAAAGATGCAATTATCTTCAACTTCAATCAGAGAAATAATTAAAAGCTTACACTCTTGATCTTTTCTTTCTGAATCTGAAGATCCATTTTCTTCTTTTCTTTCTCAGCATTCTTCTTATCTTTCTCCATTTCCTTTATCAGCTCCTTTGCTTTCAATTTGGCCTCTTTAGCAGCCCTGCCAAAATTCATGTATTACATAAAGAGGTTTGATTCATTTTAAAGGAAAGAAAAATTAGAAATAAAGGCCAGAATGCATACATTTCAGAAGTGTTCTTTTCTTTCAATTTCTCTACCAAAGAACGAATTCCCAACAAGTTTAATACTTTGTTAAGATTTGATAAAGCTTTAACTTGATCATTGATGTCCTCTGACTTCTCCAATGCAGACAAATTTGCTAAAACCAAAACAAAAACAAAATTTGTGCAAGACATTAGATAAAAGGAGAAACATTGCATATAATTATAAAACATGAAAAAATAATTACAATTTACATAAAAAGATGCCCAAATAACCCTTCTTCACTTTTCACACATCAAGACCAAGGACAGTAGTTTGCCCATACTAAGGACATTATAAGAGTTCAAGTACAAGAAATATTTTCAATGATTTGATTTATAAGTATATTACACTTCTGCATGACATTTTGATGTTTCATAGCTACTTGTGAAATATTCTCTTCACATTGAATTTAGCATTTAACACATTATTTATATAAACAAAGACTTTTGGCATTCCAAATCTCAAGGAAGAGGTGTAAATTTTATCCAATAAAGAGCAATTACTGCTAGGTAAAGAGATTACCGGAAAGAGCGGATATCCTCTCATGAATTTTTTTCCTTGCCATTCGCCGTGTACTTAATACTCCACGTACACTTGGAGGAAACAGCTTCAAGTCCCTTGTCTGATAATGCAAAATAAGGGATTACATAATCATTAAATCATCTTTTCATTAACTATAAACACAAAGTATATCTTTGGGACTTGGGGTTGTAGATAAATTACGCTTCAACCCTTTTTGTATTCTCTTACCGCAACAAATAATGAGGTGCAACTTGATAGCTTTGGGTGATATTGACAAAACTAATTAACTAAAGGCATATTAATAATACATTTGTTTTTATTTTATTTTTTCTTACCTCCCAGCACCATAGGCAGGTATCAGATTCATCCTCTAATACATCTGCATCTGCTTTAGAAATACCATACAAAACTCTCTGCCCGAGAAAAAGTACTGAAGTTTTCACCAATGCCAAACTCATTCCTTCTTTCTCTTTCACCTTCTCATAAATCTCTCCAGCTAATTTAGAGAAGGAAACAGCTCTCTCCTCCAACAAACCAGCAATTAGTGAATTTGCATTGACTGGGTTATCAATATTTACTGACCAACCCGAAATCTCTTTGTAGAATTCAAATAAACCCTCAATTTCTTGCTGATATTCCAATTTGAGAGTTTCTTTGTTATTTAAGAGGTCTAGGCTTATAGACTGTCTCTTTCTCTTGAGTTGCTTCTGAGGCGCCTTTTCAGTGGGGGTATCAATAACCATCGGATCTTCCATTTTTGTTGTAAACAAAAAATTGAGACGCTGTTTTTTCTCACTCTTTGAACAAAAGATTAAATATACTGTTCAATTTAGTGTTCACCGCTTTGCCTTGGGATGTGTACCTGACATTCGGGAATAAAACAAAGAAAATTAGCCTAAGAAAACAAGAATTTGTTCGATTTTAGTTGAGTATTCTTCACTGAAACTGGAACGAAAGCAAGGATCAAAAATCTGAAAGAGACATTAAATGAAAGAGAAAAATCAAATAAAACAAGATTAAAAGAGGGGAAAAACCTTCCGACTTAACAACGAAATCAACTGAAGCTAACTCACCGATCTTGCGATTTCTCAGATCTATCAGCAGAAACCTCTCTGGCCTCTGTCGTAACTATTTATCCTTTTCCTTTCGCGCTTTCGACTTTCGCTTGGTCTTCACTCGTGAGTAATGAGACCGAGAAAGAGAGGAAATAAATCGTTGAGGGTAGCTTTGAGATTTGTGCGATGGGAACTGGAGAGTCTCGATGTATATCTAAGCCGTTGAAATGAAACTGGAGGGGGCGGGTAGATTGCGAATTGTTCCCGCCAATTGCTCCGTGGCGCTGAGAGAAAATTTCGGGGGTAACCTGTCCTGCGATTTATCATAAGCTTATTCAGTGTCTGAGATCCGACGGTCATGATGAGATCTCAATGGGATGCGATTTGTTTAGGAATGGCAGTTACATTTACTAAAAATCCGTCAGCAGGATACGTAATCACTAATCAAGGTAGGGGTGTCAATGGGTCCAGTACGGGTCGAGTGGAGGTATTTTCATACCCATAACTATTAAAATTGACTTTACCCATACTCTACTCATATCTATTAAAAATTAACCTTACCCTATTCTACTCTTGCCCGTTAATATTATCGGGTAACAAAACTGTAGCGAATGAATAACGGATATTACTAATATAATAAATTAGTTTTATTATATTTTACAAATTAAATATAAAAAATTCATTCATTTCACACATATGTAATTACATTTCTAATAAAAAAAAATGAATGTGCAATCAATTCCAACTAAATTGTTTTTGAGTAAGGCTATGGTGCTATGCATAGCACGGATGGGGTCCGTGCTACGGCTCAAAATTTGACTTTTAAAATCCTAATGGTCGATCCAACCGTTCAATGTGATAACCATATGAATATGTACTTGCAAACTAAATTTTATATTTTTTCGAATTTTTTTACTATTTTTTTAGATAGGTAGAATTTTGATGGTCCAGAATTTTCAGAAAACACTGATTTTTCTACCTATCTAAAAAAATAGTAAAAAAATTCGAAAAAATATAAAATTTAGTTTGCAAGTACATATTCATATGGTTATCACATTGAACGGTTGGATCGACCATTAGGATTTTAAAAAGTCAAATTTTGAGCCGTAGCACGGACCCCATCCGTGCTATGCATAGCACCATAGGCTCACTCATTGTTTTTTATAAAGGAAGAAATTCAAAAACACGAATACATATTTAGGTGGGTTGGAAATTAAATGGAATATATATTTAGATTTTATAATTACCTTATAAGGTAACGGGTACGAAATAGTCATTACTCATACCCTTACCTATTTAGTTAACGAAAAAAAAAATTTATCCATACTCATACCCAATAAGCTAACGAAAAAAAAAAATGTCATACCCGCCTTATCGAATACAATACAGGTCAGGTAAACATCTAAAAAGGTACCATTGACAACCATAAATGAGAACAGTTTGGGTCCAATGGGTTTAGGGAACGTCCGATCCACTTTAAGATTCGTGTGCATAAATTTTAAAGCAGACACGAATCTTAAAGCAAATCGAACAGTCATCGAACCCATCGAACTTACTTCGAGTCCGATGGACATGGACCCAAATTGGTTCCCCCTGAGGTGTCGTGAGCGAATTTATGAAAACATGCTGCCCAATCCGGCTGGATACGGCAAAAGTACGACACGGGTCCGTGCACGTTAAAGTCAAAACCAGAGACAGAGAGGTATAAATAGAATATCACCTTGGATGATTTTTTTCTTATTATTGTACTTTATGATATTTATTCTCATTGTTCTTGTTTTTATGTATGACAAATTTTGCCGAATTATTTTATTAATATTCTCCATTAAAAAAGTTCATAAATGTCCTCGTTTTTTTTTTGTTAACTGTCCCAACCGTCAGAATTTCTAGTGATTTCATTTTTTTTTTAAATAAGGAGTAATTGAGGAATAAAATTGTTTATCGAATATTTTTTTTAATGATTAATATCAACCTCACAGTATAAAACTTTGACTAAATGACATAACAAAACAAAACACTATTAGTTCAATTAAAAAATGAAGAGCATCATTCTTTCGGACAGGCGTATATGAATGCTCCAACAATCGTACACGGTTTTACTGTATGATCCGCGTGTAATACAAAAAAATATAAATTTGTCCACGTCATCGATCTGTGTCTTCCTGTTATATCTATTGTTTAAAAGTCATGTAAGTTTTACATGTATTTATCTGAGACATCTCTCTTAAACATACGAGGATAGGGCGAAGGATAATGCAAGAGGTGTGATATATTAACTGAGAAGATGATCTCTGATGAAGAAACTTTAAACGGTTGTAGTTCAGTTTTGGTGTCCAATTTTAGTGTATGACCACTTTTTATAAAATTCGAGAGAAAAAAATATAAATTTTGAACAAACTTCGTTCATCGGGATATAACATGATTCTCTAGAAAAACACAGAAATTATATGTTTTGGTTATTGGAGAGAGTTATAGAAGAAAGGAGCGCTTCAAAATTTGCCTCCAACCAAAAAAACATCCCATAGATGTGATATTATGGAGCCGAAATTTTTATTTTTAACATTTTAAATAAATTAATTAATAAAATAACCATCGTTTCTGGTCAATTCTATATTTAACACGGCCGCAGAACACCAGAGCGGACCCATTTGGGGAAGGCCGCAGAATGCCGAAGCGGACCCCCATATGGGGCCGCATAATGCCGGAGCGGACCCTAGTCTTTATATCCCGAAAATGACAGGAACATTTCATTCCACACTCTCACACCTTCTCTCTCCTGAGTTAGCTCTGATCTGTAAGTTTTTTCTCTCTTCTTTTAAATTTTTTATTTTTATTTCAGTAGATTAAAAATTTAATTAGAATAATTAATTTAGCAATAATTTAATTAGAATAATTAATTTAAATTAATTAATTTAGTTAATTTTTAATTGTAAGTTTCTTCTGTATTGAATTGGAAAATGGCTCTTATGGTATCCATCTACACTGGTGGGGATGTATTAACAAGTCCTAATGGGGTTTACTACAGTATTGGACCCGTTACTGTGATCCCGGTATTGCCAGGTACGGATTATTTGGGACTTAAATCAAGTATATGTGGGAATTTGGGGTTGGATCAGGGTCAGTATGACCTTAAAATTGATGCCAAAATTAGCATGCCGACTAGTTCGGCACAAACCTGGTTCCAACTATTTCTAATTCAGAATGAGGGAGTGTGGCAGGTATTGTATAACCAAACCATGAGTTTTTCTGGGGGTGCATACAAGATAATTGACCTATATGTGGAGGTTACCAGAGCCCGGCGTTCGAACCCAGTTCAGAGGTTAATCCAGGGTCGTAGTCGGGGTAACTCATCCGGCTCTAGTCCATCCCCTGTCCAAATTGACCAACCGTCCAGTAGTCGGGCCCCAGTTCAGAGGGACCGACCCTCCCGTCGGGCCCCATCCCAGACTGACCACCCTTCATCTAGTCGGACCGCTCATTGGGGTCAAACTTGTAATCCGGATGAATCTGATGAAGAAGTGGATCCGGAAATACTAGAGGCAGAGGAAGATTGGGGTCATATTGATCCTGAGGGTATGAGCGATTATTCTGACCAGGAAGATACCGGGCCTGTGCTCGGACTATCAAAGAAATTCAAGATGGATAGCGGGTTTCAGATAATGGATCGCGGGGTTCAGCACCCGATTCATGCTTTCAACGACACATCAGGGTTTATGGAAGCCAATTCGGGTTTGTTTGGAAGTAGAGCAGATTTTGAGAATGAATTGTCCGAGGGACAAACATATGACTCGAAGGAGGACATGAAGAGCGCAATTGCCAGGTTTCACATCCTTTGCAACAAAGAGTTAATACCTACGCACAGTGACCGCACAAGAATGAGGTTCAAGTGCAAGGACAGTTACTGTGGGTGGTACATACTCGCAAGGGCCACCGGTTATGGAACACAATGGCGTGTCTCCAAATGCCCAACACAACATTCATGCCACGCGGATGCGACAAGAACAGATCACGCCCAGTTGTCAGCTGCTATGGTTGCCGAGTGTATATCCGCTCACATGAGGAACGATGTCGACTTGAGTATTCAGGCTGTCCGAATTACTGTTGCTGAAAAGTACAACGGTCAGATACCGGCGTACAACAAACTATGGCGTGGCCGTGAGTTGGCAATAGCCCGTCAATTTGGCAGTTGGGAGGGGTCATACGCTCTTGTAGTTCCATTGTTGGAGGCAATGAAAAGAAGCAACCCAGGTACTATCGGTTGCAGCAATAATTGAAGACACATTTTACAAATGTATGACATGGTTTGCGCAAAGGAGGGCCAAAGCGGAATGGGAAGTCAGTCAAGGTCAGCAATTCTCGTGTCGTGTGCATAAGGTACTTTTATTTGTAGTTATTTCTTCATAATTTTTAATGAAGTTTGTTAAAAAAAAATATCTGACTTCTTCATTATTTTTTAATTTTTCGTAGCTGATCAACAAACGGTTCGAGAGGTCCGATAAAATGAAGACGCTGGGGGCTTTGGAAACAACAACGAGTTCGAGGTAACCGCCACACAGGAGAGAGTTCACGCTTTCATACCTGACGATTCTGGTCGGTTTACCAAGGCCAATTACAAATACACGGTGATAATCGGGGATGATCACACGGTAACTTGCACGTGCCAGAAGCCTCAATTGGAGAGAATACCGTGCTCTCATGTTCTGTCCGTGTGTCGTCTCCGAGGCATCGACCCTGGCGTATTTGTAAGTCACTATTATCACATCCATACACTGATCAACACATGGAGCGCACAATGGCATGTTTATGGAAATCAGTCGGAATGGCCTCCACACGATGGCCCGGTCCTTGTTCCAGAGAAAAAAAATATTGCTGTGGGCAGAAGACAGCACGACAGAATTCCGATGTGGATGGATGTTCTACATAATAGGAGAAGAGGACACCAAGCCGGCCGAGATACGCAAGAAAGACAAAACAGAGCTGCTCGGGCTGCACGAGATTGAGAGTTAATGTTGTTTTTCTAATTGTACTTGTAAAACTATTGTTTATTTTCGGTTAATTAGACGTATTTGTAATTTCCGATAACATTCGCATGTTCTATTGTATGCCTCTTTATATGGCTCCTTGTTCTATTGTAATGTTTCTTTTGATCAAACAAACGACGAACAACAATTTCAGATTAAACGACATTTCAAATATAAGTAATTATACACAACTTCCAGACAAACGTTACATTTTTGATAAAAATTTCCAAAACAAAACCATAATCAAATTCAGAATCAGAAAAAAAAAAGACCAGGGTCCGCTCCGGCATAGTGCGGACCCGGGTCCGCTCTGGCATAGTGCGGACCCGGGTCCGCTCCGGCATAGTGCGGCCCCATATGGGGGTCCGCTCCGGCATTCTGCGGCGGCCCCCAAATGGGTCCGCTTCGGTGTTCTGCGGCCGTGTTAAATATGGAATTGACCAGAAACGGTGGTTATTTTATTAATTTAATTCTTTAAAATGTTAAAAATAAAAATTTCGGATTATGGAGACCCAACGAAGAGTTAAGCTATTATAAACATTTGCATTTCAAATTTTTAATTAACATACATATGTTTTAAATTATGATTTCATAAAATTCGAGAGGAAAAGATACATATCAAAATATTGTAAGATATTAGACTTTTACTATTATTCGGTTTTTCTAGGAAAAATGGCCTAAAATAATACAAATTTTTTTTTTATTTGTATATCAATTAGGGTCATTATTTAAAATATAAAAAAATGAGTTTATCATCGTACTGAATTTTGATAATATAAAAATATTTAACATGTTCGGATTAACTATTGGGACATTAAAAAAATTAATTTCGATCGAAATACAAATATCTATACAATAGTCCAAGTCTCATGCTTAAAAGTATCGTATAAGTATATTAATTAAAAAGTATCGTATAATTTTACAGTATTCATAGCATTTTACTCAAAACTATACAGAAATCTTGTATAAATTCATAAATTTTGAGGAAAAAATAAATAAAGATCTATTGACTCCTGTTCAACACAATAAATTTGTCCCTGCTAAGTAGACTAGACAACAACTGAACCATATCTGTTTTTAAAATTCAGAGACAGACGATATCTGATGTGTTGGTATATCACGGCTGTAATTTGTACCACTATGGTAAGAATTTGAAAAACAAAAAAAATTACCACTTTATCCTTCTTCAGTTTCAGATTTTCAGGATGAAAGTATCAGTCCCAGTTACTGTTTCTGGATAGCAGAGTGCACAATTTATCTCCTACTTTTATTCTTTTCTGCTGCTAATTTTACAAATGCTTCAGGTCGAACTGTAAATAGCAATTGAATTTTCTATCCTTTTTATGTTTGATTACTACTGTAATATTAGTTTAGCTATTTTAACTATAATTTAAAACTGTTGATGCAGCTTGATTAGATCGTCATAGGCTGGATTTTCTCCTTTTTAATATGCGTTGTGATATTTTTTTATAGTTGTGGAAGTTAAGTTATGAGATTTGCTTTGTACTCTACAAAATAGTATGATAATTATAGATGTCTACATAAAAGACATCACCTTCTGTTAAATACATTTGAGGCTATACTAGTCTGCAAAGCCCGGCTCGAACTCAGGCTCAAGGCTCATCTCAGAAGAGTAAGCTTGGATTCGACCCAAGGCTCATCTCAGCCTATTATACAAACTTGTGCTTAATCCGCTCTGACAACAAGTATTTTCCACAGTTTTGCAATTTATAAAGATAGACCTTATAAGTTTTGTAAAATTCACAATTTAGTTACGGAGATTGTATCAGCAAATACCAGAAATCCAAAATGCTGTAGCAGCAAAATATAAGCTGGTACAAGGTTTTGCAAATCAGTACCACATTAAAAGAAAAGTGATGTGGTTGAGAGTAGAACAACTGGGTTCAGACTCGATAAAGGAGAATTTGAAATAGAAGTACTGTTAAAAGTTCCTTTCATGATCAGTTTAAGGTTAGAATCGGCAAGCGGATTTTCCAAAATTTTGACTAATTGAATACAAAGGCCTTACTTAAAAACAAAAATTCAATAATTATACTATTTAATTTCTCCCTTTCTGTATTGTAACAAATGCAATCAGCATGCCTTGAATGATTGAATCAATTCATTAATAGAACAAAGGAGAAGAAATTCAACCACAGCACATGAACAAAAAAATATAACCAAGACAATAAAGCATAACAAACAAAACAAACAAAATATCCATGATAACAAAGACATCCTGTACATGAAAAAATCAAACAAAATATCCATGAAAAAAACTAAATATTTTTTCACACATTCAACAAAACAAAATTATATCCATGATAACCAACCAAACAAGACAGATTAATGTACCAACTAATTACATACCAGCTAAACTTACCAACAAGCATGTAGTTGAAAGAAAACATGTTCATATATGAAATGCTTCACAGTATGAGAAGTTCTTACCAGCTAAACTTATGATCAAATCGATCTGGACTCAGTATGAGCTGTTGAACAGGGCTTCCAAAACAAGTTTAAATTCAGCCCATTAGTCCAAATATAATTTGAATACAGGCCGAGTTTTGGGCCCTGTTCATATATGAATTGGTCCAATATTTGCAGTTACTACTCGGTCCGTTTATCCATGGACAAACCTGTCCAATTAACCCCAGTAACAGTAACATTATAGCTCCGGTCTTGTGAAAACTTGTTTGATTGTTTCCATTTAAATTTTCTTGATGATGTAACATATAAATTTGGTATGATTGTGCAAACTAGATTATAACATGTTCTTTACATTTTCTAGAGCAAACTACTGGTTGTCGTACATGTTTTCATCTACATGAAAAGATACCAAAGTTATACTGAATAAGCTAAGCTATACGTAGAATGCCTACTATCATTCACAATTTTTATCCAAACCAAACAGCTAATGAGAAGCACCTTGATCGCCAATGGTATTAGCAAAAATAATCTTCAGATTATGTATATCCTCTAGAACACTTATAGTTTGCAATCCCATGTTTCGAGTCAGCTTCTAATACTGCATGAAGAAGAAAAATGAAATAAACAAATTAGATCATATCATCTTAAGCATGCAATAACCTTGTTTGGTGAAGGGTTGCAATTATTTTTGGGATGTACTAAAACTGTGTGTACAGAACAGTCATCCTTTGGTACAGTACTACAGTACTGACTCCATATCAATGCGCCATAGTTTTTTTACATATGGACCATTACATCAAAATTGTACAGATTCACCACCCCTCATGCTGCAAAGAAATAAAAAAAATGTGATCTAGGCCGTTTGATTTTGATCAGTCAACCCGATGAACAATAATTGCAACTGGGTATTTGGCTGGAAAGGAACAATTTCTTTAGGAAACAAAAGTCATTCATTTACCAGAACAAGATCTGTAAACTTCTTCGAGGATCTCTGCAATATAATCTGTTGTAGAATTCTGCAATGTGTTCATCTTTTGTTCCAGATTCAACATTTCTTTCTGCAGTGCTTCTTTTTCCTCTAATAATGAAGCCATCTCTTTGCTACTTCCAATCACAGTGGCTTGAAATTGAGCACACCCATTAGTGAAATTATCCCTATAAAAATGTTCAATAATCAGGCTCAGTCAAATAGAAACAAATTCATCATTTCATTAGCACCAAAAAACACATACATCTTATCTGAGAATCTTATTTTAATTTCACTAAGATTTGATTTTTGAAATTTCAACTTGGTCTGGAGCGCTTCGAGTGACGCTGCCGCGGTACCTGTTTAAAAATTTCCAGTTTAGCCACTACCCCTTCTTATATTTGTACAATTCAATGAGGTAAAATTGATTTACCAGATACTTGCATCCATCCACTCAGTTCAAACTCTGAAATCAACAACAATTTTTGTAACGCACATTCCTTGTAAGGTACTCCTTTTCGATTTCAGAATACTTAACAATTTTGATTCTATTTCCCTTGTTTTCTGGATATTCTGCTGAATCTCTTCATTAACCTATAATCACATTAAAAAAGGAGAAAAATTAGAAAAAAAAAAAATTAAAGTTCAGTATTTTCTTGCAAATTTCGGCAGTGGATCTCTAAAGAAAGTGCAATAGTACGAAATCTAACAAATTTTTGCATGTAAACCCTTATGATAAAATAAAAATTTCAAAATTTTGCCTCTTTTAGCAACAACAATTAATCTGGTGGGGTGGGACCTGATCGACAGGGGCGGATCCAGGATTTTCGTCAGGAGAGGGCAAAAAAATATCGAATCGGGTTTAAATACCTAATCGGGTTTAAATTCATTAACCAATTGAATACTCGATAAAAAATAATGCTTTAACTTATACTTTCCAATGCTTTGACTTGTAATTTCTGATGCTCTGACTTATAATTATAATTACCAATCAAAATTCAACAAATTTATTTCAATTTTAACTCTAAATTTAACTTGAATTACAAATTAAACGTCCAGAGGGGGGCAAAAAAAATTTCAGGGGGGGCAGAGTCGTTCAAAACTGATGAATCTCCACTAAAACTCAAAATCCAGGGGGGGCAGCTGCCCCCTCCTGGAGTACTCTGGGTCCGCCCCTGCTGATCGAGCATGTTTTTGAGAGAAGAAATATGGTGAAGAATCGCTGAATGCTCCATTGGCGTCTCCATCTGCGATCCTCAAATCCCGAGCGAGTTTTCCCGCCAATTAATTGCGAAGAGAGGAGAGACGGAGGAGAAAAGCGGGAAGCAAGAAAATACTGGACCGTCTCCAGTCATACAGAAACTGGAGATAACTATTGTTATGAACAGTAATCTAAATAACTAGCTATTGCTCTAGCTTTTTCGGACCATAAAAGCTAAGCTATGAGATAAAAGTGCGCTAATTCAGCTACGACCGCTATAGCTGTAATAGTTGGCCGCTATTACCGCTACGCGCTACTGCTACCGCTATGCTACATGAGCATTTTTTTGCGATTTACATAGACTTCTGTTCTTATTTATGATGCTACATGGTCTGTTATGAAAATGATTCTAAATCGAATTATGTGCTTCTGTTCCTATTTGTGATTTAATCTCTCATTCTATATCGGAAAATATTCAAATATTAATTCTTTCTTTTACTTGCTCTTTGTCTAGTATTCACTGTAAAATTATTATCGTTCGTTTCAATTAAAAACTAATTTTGATTATTATAATATATAAAATATTCAAATAAGTATATTTACTTCATTTCACTTATAAAAGTAATTGCGAAGAGAGGAGAGACAGGAGAAAAGCGGGAAGCAAGAAAATACTGGACCGTCTCCAGTCATACAAAAACTGGAGATAACTATTGTTTATGAAAGATGTATCTGGATACTAGTGGGCTTGGTTCAGGGTTTTCTTGTAAATCGGATTCAGATCCGGACCTGATCCCCGAAGATATTGAGATAACAGTTTTTGTTTCATGCAGCGCATGAACAATTAAACTAAAATATCACTGCATATGATTCGTGCGCTGCATGAAGCAAAAATGCTTTGTCAATATTTTTACTCCAAAAGTTTATGCGTCATCTTTAATTCTTAGGAAGAAGAAAAAATCATCATTTTGAATAAAAATAGACGTAATTTAATAATGAAGAAATAATTTCAAATTTAGTCTGGTCAGTTATATTTACCCACACATATAACAAATGCATAATGATATAATGATATACCCACACATATAATTACAAACTGTAAATTAAAAAGAAACGTATCTAATTAGACACGATAAATGAAGATGCAGCTTCATTATTTAATAAATATTTATATCATTACAATATCTGATTGTATTCTCTGATTTTCAACTATATTGGGACCAATTTGGTCGAGAGTGACAGAAAGGAGCAACTAGGGTCAGGGGCGGACTCAGAATATTGGTCAGGGGTATGCACAAAATACTAATAAGAGTGCAATTTTTTTTTTACTATATAATCTCATGAGCTAGAGTACAAAATGCAAATCTTCTAGACCGGGGTTGGACACGATTTTGAGCCAGGGGTAGGCACAGTCTAAAAAATACACTGGGCTTAAAATTTTTTCAAATCCAGGGGTAGGAACCTACCCCTAGGCCTATGTGGATCCGCCAGTGACTAGGGTGTTTATTGGGTCTCATGCAAAAAAATTCGGGTTTTTAATTGACATCAACATTCTATTTAGCAAGGAGTAACTTAGGGTGTTCATCGGTTCGATTTGATTAAAACCGAAATAAAATAAATAAATTAAAATTTTATTCGGTTTTCAAACATACAACTTATTCGTTAGTTATTTTTTTTATAAATAAAAAATTAATCAAGTTAGTTCTCTGAATTTATCTTTTTAATTATGACTTTTAATACAACAATCAAAATAGTGTGTGCATTAACTTTTCACTAGTATCTGTGAATTTCAAAAGCAAAGTATTATGGCTCACAGCTGGAGATTATATTGTCCACTAATTTATCTACCATTAAGAATGTGCCACGCAAGTCAATAGTGCTTAATTACCCTCATTTATGTCAAATTTTTATATCATTTCTAGTTGGTACAAGAGTAGGGTTAGAATGCACCTTTGGTTTTGTGCTCTAATCATGTTCTACATTCTTATTTTCGTTTTCAAAGTCTGAACAATCGATCCGAACCACTTACCATCATCTTCGTATTAAAATGTACTTGGAGATCAAATTTTATATTTTTTAGAATTTTTTTACTATTTTTTTAGATAGATACAAAATCACTGTTTTCAGAAGATTATGGACCATTCAAAACAGTGATTTTGTACCTATCTAAAAAATTAGTAAAATATCTCCAAAAAATATAAAATTTGGTCTCCAAGCACATTTTAATATGAAGATCATGTTGAGCGGTTCGGATCGATTGTTCGAACTTTTAAAACAGAGAAAAAGACGTGAAGTATGATTGGAGCACAAAACTAATAGTGCATTTTAGTTGGTACAATTATCAGAAGTATGATTACTACTTGAAGACGACTTAATTTAATAATACAAGCGATTTGAGATGTTTTTAATAATGTTAATTAATTGCGTGAGATAGAACAAAATTTTAAACTGTTACTTGACTACTAAATTTTAAATATTACTTTTAGAATATAACAATCGTAAGGGAAAATATTAGTAAAAAAAAAATATGGTACCGGGCCTATACATCTTTTGTTTCCAAGATATTAAATTAAAATTCAAGAAATTAGATAGTAAATAACACATTCAGAACAGTTAATTTTGAACTCATCTTGCATGTGAAGAAGACAAACCGAACCCCTCATTAAAGAGTTTAGATATCATAGTTATTTCTCTAAAAAGAAAAATAGAATCCTATTCTTTTAATTATTTACGGATGGATCGATCTTATTTAGAATTTTCAGAAAGTTGTTTTTTCATATAAATTTCATCTTTACAATTTATTTATACGGTCAGAATGTAGACAATCTTTAAAAAAAAAAAAAAAAATGATACCAATAGTTAAACCCTAAATCCGCGTGGAAAAAAATTGTGGTTGTCATTGTTACTTCTTAACTTATGACTTGGGAGATCACTAGATATGCCTAAGCTATGCAATTGATTGATTAATTGTGGTCTCAATATATGTGTTTGAGAATATTAATTGAAACAACCACATATATTCAGACCAAAGCATCACAACTAGTTAATTGAAACACTTAAACACATCTCTATAAAGTTTGAAACCACCGCATATATTGAGACCAAAGCATCACAAACCCACTAATACTATACATATGACCCGCCACATATTGTGGCTATTAATTAGTGACTCGAACTTTGAAAAGTAAATATTTGACTAAAGTAAGACATTCAATACTGTATACTTGGTATAATTGAATCTGTTTTATATTTTATTTAAAATTGCTGAGGTCAACCCGTCAAGTCTTTACAAACTTAAATGTGTGGTCCTGACGTTCCTGACGTTCTGTTGGGGGCAATCAAACTATACTACTAGCTACTAGCTAGTCTATCTTCTCTCTTCTCCTCTTAAGAGTCTGAGTCTGTTCCACAACATAAGAGCTAGCAATACACATAATCTACAATAGGAAAAGAGAAGAGGCTGATCAAGCTCATTAATGGCGTTTGAAAGGTCAATGTTCCTTTTCTCCCTACTTGCACATCTCTTTCTAATAGCAAAGGTGACAGGCCAAGCATACACCGGGAACATCACTCGGAATGGACCCACGTTGAGCCCCTCTGGTCCCTACTCCTACATCACATCTACTTCCGGTGAGTTCGCCTTTGGCTTTCGATCTCTCGAGTCTAACTCCTCCCTTTTCCTTTTAGCAATTTGGTTTATCAAAACATCTACCACCCAACCGATCACTTGGTTCGCCAAAAACTCGCGTGATACGGCTGCGGTTCTAGCCCTGGCCGAGTCAAAACTCAACCTAACACAAACCGGGCAACTAGTATTGGTCGGTCCCTCCTCAGAAACAATCTGGAGCCCTGGGTCCCGCAGTGCCAACCATTTGGCTCTTCTTGAACAGGGTAACCTAATACTCTATGATAGCGCCGAATCGGCCGTGTGGCAGAGCTTTGACTACCCAACCGATACTCTTGTGCCGGGTCAATCGTTATCTGAGGGCTCAACCCTTGAATCCAAGCTTACCGACTCAGATTTCTCACCTGGTCGTTTCCAATTGGAAGCCAACCAAGATGGTTATCTAGCCTTATCCTTAGTTGTGGGGTCTTCCGACCTTAGACTTTTATGGAATTCTGACACGTACACTTCAGGTATGAGCCTCGTGTTTGACTCATCTGGCTTGTTGTCTTACCAGCTTGCAAATAGTAGTTCCTTGTTTAATATTAGTCAGTCTCCAACCCAAAGGTACTATCAACATGCCACACTAGATCCTGACGGCGTATTTCGTGTCTATGTTTATGACAAGAACCTTTCAGACAAAGGTGCTAATTGGTCGGTTGTGAAGGAATTGCCTGATAATGCTTGCAACTTGAAAGTTGATGTCGGGAGTGGCATGTGCGGTTTCAATGCGTACTGCACTCAAAGCTTAAACTCAAACCTTCCACGGTTGAATTGCTTGTGTCCCCAAAATTACAGCTTTTTTGATACCAACCGTCCTTACCTCGGCTGCCGGCCTGACTTCGCGTTGCAAAATTGTAGTGCGGATGAGGCAACAAATTTCGAAATTGTGGAAATGAAAAATACAGACTGGTGGGGTGCCGGTGACTACATTCACTTCGTTACAAACGATGAAGGTGATTGCCAAACATCTTGCCTTAGTGATTGTTTTTGCTCTGTAGCAGTATTCCGAGGTACTGACTGCTGGAAGAAGAAGTTTCCACTCTCCAATGGTAGGCAGATTACTACTGAGGATGGTAAGGCTTTGATTAAAGTGCGAATAAGTGGAGGTACTTCTCTAATTCAACCATCGGCACAAGTTCCTGGTTCAACCACCAAGAAGAATCGAACTGATTTGGTAATAGCAGGAGCAGCTATGCTTGGCACATCACTCTTAATCGTAATCATTGTCGTGATAACTGCATCTCTCTACTTGTTACGTGGTAAGAGAGGTCATGAAAGTAAGCAAGCGGATTTGAGTGCAATGGGGATGAACATGACGGTTTTTAGCTACAAAGAACTCCATGATGCCACCAAAGGATTTGCCGAAGAACTTGGAAGGGGTGCTTTTGGAATTGTTTACAAAGGGATTCTAAAACTGGGAGACCATCCAGTGCCAGTAGCGGTGAAGAAACTTGACCGGCTGCTAAAGGATGGCGACCGGGAGTTCACAAATGAGGTGCAGTCAATTGGACAAATTCACCATAAAAACCTAGTCAAACTCTTCGGATTTTGCAATGAAGGGTCGTATAAAATGCTTGTGTACGAGTACATGAGCAACGGCTCTCTAACCAATGTTATTTTTGGGACCGCAAAGTTGGAATGGAACAGACGAGCCCGAATAGCAGTCGGGGTGGCTCGAGGCCTATGTTACCTCCACGAGGGATGCAGCTCTCAGATCATCCACTGTGACATCAAACCCGCCAACATATTGCTAGATGATAAACTTATTGCAAGGATATCCGACTTTGGTCTTGCAAAGCTCATGGGGGTCGACCAGACACGAGCAACCACTTCTAACATTCGAGGCACGAAAGGTTATTTTGCGCCAGAGTGGTTCAAGAGCACTGGCATCACGCCGAAAATGGACGTGTACAGCTTTGGCGTGATGTTGATGGAAATTGTGTGCGGCAGGAGGAACATTGAGCAAGTTGATGAGGAAGAAATTGTACTGACATACTGGGCTTATGACTGCTTCACAGATGGGAGGGTAGACCTTTTGGTTCAAGGAGACGAGGAGGCCGAAGCTGACATAGGCCGAGTCGAGATTTTTTTAAGGGTTGCAATATGGTGCATCCAAGAGAACCCGACGATGAGACCAACAATGCATAAGGTGGCACTGATGTTGGAGGGAGAAGTGCCTGTAGCACCACCTCCAGATCCTTCAAGCTACACGTAGAAGTTTATATGCTATGGTTACATTCATATCATGCTCAAGGCGGTTAGTTAAGGTGAGGCATGAGAATCTTTGGAGTATTATAGCTTCTTAAAAAATAAGGAATTACTGATGTATTGGTCGAACCTTAGCTCCTGGCAGCACCAATTTTATATTACTAATAATTATTTCTTGGTATGTATACTGTACTGCTCAATAATCTCCATTAATAGGACCAGTGTTATTGTATGACGTTCCAAAAATTTCGCTTTGGCAAATGAGATCTTGATATTGTTAATGGCAATGGAAACTGAAGAGAACATCTATAAACAAGGATAACAAACATACAAAAAAGAAAGCAAATCATAACAGATGTCACCAGAGCACTCAATTTCTTGCAAGAATTCATAAAAAAGTCCTACAGGTTAATACAAATGCAAAGTTCCATTGTAAATGGAGTTGTACAACTCAGTCAGAATGAACTATAACAACCAAAAACTGATATTTGTACAAAGACTTCCATGGTTTTCATCCTGCAATCTTAGATCAATCATCAAGCTGTAGATGTTAGATCAGAAATGGGGCTGGCATGCTTGTTTTTTTTAATTAGTGCCCACCCAGCCTGTTCAGTACCAGAGAAGTTATCTTTTCTAACTCCTGGACCTTCTGCAAAAATGGCTCTACATTGTTCTTGCAATAGTAGTCAAATTGTGGAGATAGAGAGAGGAGCAGCTATGTACAAAAAAAAAAAACAAAGAGTGCTAGTATACAAACAATTTACGGTCTACAAAAATGGGGACCTTATCAAAGCTCAAAAATTAAATAATACAAAAGCATCAATTTACTAATCAGACATACCGCTTGAATTAGTTCTTCACGTTTGATGAGTAGTTGCTGCTGCTTAGCAATTTCTGATTGTCGTGCTGACTCAGCCTCTTGGATTAGTCTCTCACATTTCTTCTATACTGTCTGATATAATTAAAAACCAGGCTTAACCAGCTTGGTATAGAAACTGCAAATTCCATTCAGTATATTATGTATTGGGCAATAACCCAATCATTTATCTTCACTGACATTTTTGCAAATTCCACAATTCGGTAAACTTCGTTCCCTATACTTGTACTTAAACTAAGATTAGGCAAAGTGGATCCATGTTGGGGTTTCAATTTTATATGAACTAGTTGTAATAAGATCCAAGTGGAGTTAAAGAAGTCAGGGTAATTTAGTGATTTGTTTCTTAATTGACATTCATGTGGCGCTTCAGTAGCATATATGCAAAAGTCACAACAAATTGGGTGTTAATTGCAAGTGCAGAAAATCTTGGGGTCTCATTTGCAAAGTTAAGTAAAATACAGGGTGTAATTTTCAAAATGAAAAACAGTAAGATTAAGCTTTCCATCTTCGTATTCATACCTTAGAAACATTGTCTTCTACCTCTCTCTCTCTCTCTATATATATATATCTATCTCCCTACGTTCTATATGCTTTAATTGAAGTTCAATCTGAGACCTCACACCATTAAGTTTTTGAGAATCCTCTGACAATGTTTCCTCTATTTCTTTCTCGGCCGCTTTTAGCATCTTCTCAGCTTGTTGAGTTATCAATTCGGACAACAACAGTAAAAATTAAAACAAGTCTATAAAAGCAAATAATAAGCTACTTGATATGGATAAAATATGAACTACAGATCTTGTTATTCTTTTCTCTTTCATTTATTGTTTTACTGTTATTTTGCACTGTTACACACAAACCTTTCCCTTGCTTCTCAATTAGCTTCAAGTATCACAACAGATACATTTTTATCGCTCAGTTTTTCCTTTGGTGCCTTTATTTCCATCTCCAGGGCTTTGCTTTTGTTCACCTAAATTTCAAAAGCCAAATTTAGGTGTTAATTGCAAGTGCAGAAAATGTTGGGGTCTCATTTGCAAAGCAAAGTAAAAACATGGTGTAATTTGCAAAATGAAAAACAGTAAGATTAAACTTTCCATCTAAGTAGTCATACCTTAGAAACCATGGCTTCTGCCTCTCTCCCTAGGTTCAAGAAGCTTTAATTAAAGTTCAATCTGAGGCCTAACACCATTAAGTTTTTGAGTTTCCTCTGACAATGTTTCTTCTTTTTCTTTCTCGGCAACCTTTACCATCTCCTCAGCTTGTTGCACTGATTTCAGGCAACAACAGTAAAAATTAAAAAAACTATAAAAACAAATAATAAGCAACTTGATATGGATAAAATATGAACTTCAGATTTTGTTATTCTTTTCTCTTTCATTTATTAATTTATGGTTATTTGCACTGTTACACAAAATGTCACTCAGTTTTGCCTTTAGTGCCTTTATTTCCTTCTCCATGACATAACATGATGAACTTGATACTTGAGAACTTGACTCGCATTGTCCATTTGAGCAATTAGGTTAAAGTTTTAAAGGCTAAATTTGATAAATTTCAATGCTATTCAAATAATTTGCACAAGTCACAGTGAAGAAAGGCACAATTGGGTTAAATTTAATCTTAATTGCACCATTAACTTCTTTAGATTTAATTGCATAATACTCCTTAAGTAAAGCTTAATTGCACAATTAACAGTGAACTAAGGCGCAATTTTGTCTAGGTTAAGTAATACTTCTGAGGAGTTTCTTTAGATTTATTAGCAGTTAGGGGGCAGTACATGTTGCACCAGTTCTAGCATAGTTAGATTGGGGGGGTGGGGGGGGGGGGGGGGGGGGGTAGGGAATACCAGTTGAAATGGTTTCAGCTGGTTAGTTGTTGGTAGTTTTCTTTTATTGTGAACCTCTTAACGTGAATTTCTTTCTGATTAATGAATCCGGTTGCTCATTCCATTTTTTTTCAAAAATAAAAAATCTAGTCTCAACAAGTACTTAGCTTAGTTCTTTCCTGTGGGCTGTTGTCACCTCCCAAAAAAATATTCTAGAAAAGGTAAAAGAAGTACCTAAGATATCCTTGAAGTGAGCTCGATCGGCTTTTCTATTGTCAGAACTGGGCCTCTCATCCAGCAAGGGTTTCAGCAACTGGAGCTTTTTCGTTCTGAATCACCAAAGCATAGAATTGAAATCAAAATTTTACAATTAAACAATATCAAAGCAAATGCAGTTCATAAGCAAGTAGTGATGCCGCAATTTCAACTCAAGAGAGAATTGCAAATATACCCAACATTTTAATCCACCTCTTCGTGAAGAGTAGAATATTATGCCGATTTTAATCCATCTCTTCTTCTTGGTGCCCTTACAATGGCGAATAGTACAGGAAAGGCTTTTACAATGGAGGCCACCGAGACGAAGAGAGGTGTGAACACTGGAGGAGGTGTTCAAGAATGGCGAGAGAAAGAGACAGTTTCTTATAGCATTTCTGTCAGTGATATTGAGGTGTACAATGAGCAGATCAGGGACCTCAAGAGTCATGAACATTTACAGAAATGCTATAAGAAACCGTCTCTCTCGTTCGAAAAACTTGGTAGTGGCTGGTATCGGTTTGATGGCCAGCTGATTTGAGAGCTAGTTACGCGGCGTGCGATTTATCAGCGAAAAAACAGATGAACCGGGTTGACTCGGACCGATTCATGTTACATGTAAACTTTTTTTTATATTTTGGCAGAAGCTGCCAAACATGTTACATACCACTTGAGAGTAGGTCCGATGGGCATCGGACCTACTCTAGTTCAATGGGTTTAATCTCCGTCGATTTGCTTTAAGATTCGTCGGAACGCTTTACTTCGTGTATGTATGTTTCAATTTCGTACGCACCAATCTTAAATTAGATCGGACGGTCATCATGCTCGTTGAACCTAAAAGTAGGTCCGATGGGCATCGGACCTACTCCGTTCTCGTTACATATACCTGGTAAGTTAAATAGGTTTGGTGAACTGATCCGTTAAATATAGAAGTAGCAATAACATTGGTCCGTACTCCGTAGTGAACCAAGAGCAACGAAAAGGGCTTTCAATAAGAGAACGTGGGCGGAATAAATTGTTTCTTTCTTGAACGAACGGAACAACCGAGTCAAGACTTATGCTGTTATGCATGAATCATTATTTTAACCTTAATTTTTCTCAAAATTAAAGAAGTGAAACAATGGGGAAAAAGAAGGAAAGGTTTGAATCATAACAAATTACGAAGAGAGTAGAAGAAGAAGGAATATTTCCATCATTTTATAAGAAATCCATCCCATTTAACTTTTTTGTGTGTACAAATATGAAAAAAAAATGAAAGTGCCGAAAGAGAATTGTAATATATGAAAAAGTTGAAACGGAATTATCAGATAGTTGTAGGGTTAGATTTTAATTATATTTGATTGCAACTACGCAATTCAATGGTTAGAAACTTAGAATCCAATGCAAAAAAATGCATAAATCTGTATCATTTGAATGGTTATATTTTTTTAAATGAACTTCCTAAATTTGGCGATTCTCATTGATCAGTTTAATTATGAGAGAACTCAATTAACAAATGTAAGCACGTCACAAACCCATGATGCTCAGGGGCTAATATGGAAAATAATTAATGAATTTACAATTTTTAGCTTCAGATTACCAAAGAAAGTTCATATGCACTTGAAACAGTATTTGCAAAAAATAGATATTTCTTTTAAAAATAGCAAAAAATATTGTAATATTTTACAATATGACAAAATTGCGTGGATTTTTATTAATATCCAAAGTTTAAAACAAATTGTTATTTATGCTCAGAATCTGAGCCAATTTCGAAAAATGCCCAAGCCGGCCATTTAGGGGGTAGGAGTAAGCCGGCCATTTTGTGGCCGGTTTACTCGTTTTGTTTTTTTTTTAGAGACACTACGAAGAACAAAATAATGAAATCTAACACTGAAAATTTGAATTTTTTGTTTAAATTTTTTGTTAAATTACTTCTTTTGATTTATAATTAGCATATTTATACTAAAATACACTAGATTACTGGAAATTATGTTGAATTACACTATATTACAATAAATTATGTTGAATTACACTAAATTATGTTAAATTACGCTAAATTACAATAACTTCGCTAATTACGCTAAACTACGCAAAATTACGCTAAAGTAGACCGATTCTGTGCCATCTTTCATGAATCATAAAAATAGTAAAAAAATTTCAAAAATAGTAAAAATTGGTATTCTACAAGTTCATTATGTAACTAATTTACTGAGCTACCTAGATTGAATAATAGAAATGAAAATCTTAATCGGAAACTTCAACTCAAGTTTTGAGTCTTTTCCTTTAGTTTTTTGACAATTCTGAATTTTGAAATTTAACATAACAGGCACGGACGCATGCGTATTTTTGCAAGCTTTCCGAAAAGTGGTCATTTGCTGAAATCGGACACTCGTGCGCCGTTTTATGACCGTTTGAAATTTCACCGTCGTTTTTCGCCTTTTCAGTGAAAATATCGTCCCTATTCATATGTAATTTAGCGTAATTAACCGTATTTTAGCGTAATGTAATGTAATTTAGTGTAATTTAACTTAATATAGTGTAATTCAACATAATTTCAAGTAATGTAGTGTATTTTAGTATAAATATGCTAATTATAAATAAAAAAAAGTAATCTAACAAATAATTTAAACAAAAAATTCAAATTTTCAGTGTTAGATTTCATTATTTTGCTCTTCATCGTGTCTTTCTAAAAAAAAAAAACGAGTAAACCGGCCACAAAATGGTCGGCTTACTCCTACCCCTAAGCCGGCCATTTTGTGGCTGGCTTGAGCATTTTTGAAAATTGGCTCAGATTCTGGGCATAGATAATAATTTGTATTAAACTTTGGATATTAATAAAAATGTCGGCCAAGATTGTTCTCAAGAACAAAATTACACATAATGTTTAACAACACTAACAGAAATTAAAAGTAGCACCGTATATATCAACATTAATAAATGATTTAAAACAACATAATAGATTTCTTTTAGAAAGTTTGAGTTCGACACTAGACAGAATGGTTTTCAAAACAAAACAATTACAATATAACACTAGTAATTCAATTACAAGATTAGAACAGAAACACAATATTTAGCAATTAATCAAAAACAAACATAAAACATATTCATTTTAAATCAGTCCCTACAACAAAACAACTCATAAATTAGTTATCTCCATTATCTCATGACTTATCATGCAATTTATTTTATATATATTATAACCCCAATAATGCATTATATGTTAATACAAAATATATATTACATAATATGTTCATACAAAATATATATTATTTTGTAGTAACATATAAAGCGTATGACAAGTCATGACTTTCTCGTGATAGTATTATAAAATTATATCAAAAGTATTTTATCAATATAAAAAATAAAGTTCATCTATGTACTTTGTACTTTTTTTATTATTTGCGTAAGAAATCAACTATTGTTTCTCTTTCTCTCTCTGTAGTAAATTACACAAATCACTCATGCTCCAATTCTAAAAAATGTGTCCGAGTGTCCAGACATGCCTGATGCATTTTTCCCTTTTTTTTATATATATTTTACACGATTATAGACGCGCAAATTTGAATTTTAATATTTTCTGCAACCGTTTTCTGTGTGCAATTATGTTCATGTGTCAACGTAGAGGATTCCCTGTATTACTTTTGCTGCGATAACATATTAAAGCCAATATTTATAAATGCATAAATCACTTACAACACTAAGTTCTCCACATTGTAAGATATAACAAGAATGAGAAAAGGAGTCTATGTATTCCATGCATTTTATTTTTCATATGGGCCTATGAATTTTTTAATTTGTTAATCTTTTGACATATGACTTCTATAATTATTTAAAGTGAAATCTCACGTTACAAAATCAGTTTAGCGTATTCTTTTGAAATAAATTAATTTCCAAATTTTAGCCAATCTCCTCATCGTACCATAATTTGAGCATATATAATGTTTGGATGTGAACTTTTATTAATATGATCCACGTATCACGTCTCGGAAAAAACCAACAATTAATCAATAAGAGAGAAGAGTAAGTCCGATCTTCATGGGACCTACTTTGATTGGATGGACTAAATCACCATCAGATTCGCATTAAGATATATGCATCCGTTCTGCATTAAAATATGTACATGCCTACTTCAATGTCTGTGCGCACAAATTTTAACGGTAATCGAACAGTTTTAGAGCTTATTGGACTCAAAAGTAGGTCCGATGCCCATCGGACCCACTCCATTCTCAATCGGTAAATGCCCGAATTTTATATTTGCAACATTTTCAAAAAATCAAAATTCAATGATAACTTTTTTAAAAAAAAAACTCTAATTATAGCAGACCCGTAAACTAGGGATCTTCACGTTTTCGATTTCAGTTCGCGTGGAAAGTCATTTTAGAACTTTTTTATTCTTCTTTTGCTTTACGCATTTCACAACTTTTTGAAGATTTTGGTGCTTCTAAATGTTGAGAGCCGCTGTTTTTCTCAAATCCACACTTTTAATTTATTCCTGAATTGTCATCTTCCCTTTAGTTTCTTCTTTTTGAATATCTGAGGTTAACATAAAGACTATTTAACGAATCAAGCTTTGGGTAGAGGGAAAGGTTGAAGAAAATAAATTTATTTTCCAATAAGAAGAGAATCGGTTATTGGAAAATGCTAAGCTTTGGTAGAGAGAGAGAGCTTTGGGTAGAGACTAGATAGAAATGTCGGATCACATCCTGAGCAAGCTTTGGATGGAGAGAAAAGTTTGCAAAAAATAGAAGAGTGAGGCTGTCGTATATTATGCGCGGATCAGTTTGTGCATTGAATTTATATTTTCATTTTCAAAATTCAAATAATCAATTCGAACCGTTCAATATTATTATCATATGAAAATATACTTGAAGATTAAATTTTATATTTTTTAAAATTTTTTACTTTTATTTTAGACAATTAGAAAATCACTTGATAAAAAAATTCTTGACCATCCGAGAGTAGTGATTTTTAATTGTCTAAATAAAAGTTCCAAAAAAATATAAAGTTTGATCTTTAAATTTTTGACCATCCGACAGCAATATGGGTCTGTTTTGAATTCTGCGCATTTTGGGTCTCTGTTTATAAATAGCAATATGGGCCCAATATAACAAAGCCTAATAATCAGTCTCATCTCTCCTTTCCATTAGCTGTTGATTTTCATATTCTTATTCGTTTTTTTTTCTTATTCGAATTAAGTAATAAAGGAACAAAAGACTTAGTGATGAGAGAATAGTTGCTGCAGAGTCAACTTTGAAAAAGATACAAATTTATTTTAAGGCTTTTGTTTCTTATACATAAATTTGTTTTTCTTAATTAGTGTGTGTATCTTAAAATTCATATGATTTAATTATTCGACAATTATTCGTGTTGTATCTGTATTCGAATCAGTATCCATAGATTACCCGATTCGTATCCGTATCTGTTTAAGGCAGATTTAGTTTTAAATTTTAACATCCGTTTACTATCCGTATTTGTATTTGTATCCGCTAATTAAAAGGTGAATACGGATATGAAATCAGCATTATCCGCTCCGAATTAGCTCCGTTTTCACCCCCTAATTGTAATACATGGAATACACTAATTAAAAATCTTTGAATTTTTGGTATATATGAAAAATGGACATGTAAATAACGGTTATTTTTTTAATCATTTTGGGCTTGGCAACGGAAGGTTTTGGGCCAGTCATTTAATCGGTCTGTAGAAAACCTTAAATCTTGAGATTTTTTTCCTAAACCCTAGCAAGTTCCCCTCTCTCTCTCGCAGCCTCCATTTTCCCCGTCTCTTTTTCCTAGCTTCTCTCTCATATAAAAATTTTCCAAATTGTTTTCACGAAGTATTCAAATTTCATATCCGTCATTTGAAAAGAAGACTACAATTGCTCAAGAACGAGAGGTTTGTCCCAATCAATTAATTTGTCAGTGTATTATTTTCGGTGGTGGATATAATTTAAGAGATTCTCCATTGTAAGATTGAATTAGGAATTTGAACATAGAAGTGTCAATATAGGAATTTAAGCCTCTAGCTATTCTTTTTTACTAAAGAAATTGTGAATATTGTGAAAAAATTGACTTGTCTGACCTAGGAATTATGAAATTTTCACATGTGAAACTTTGGGTTTGCATCCTTATTGAGTTTGGTGTTCTGCATTTGGCACAATTACTGAAATTGAGGTCCTTTATGAATGGATGAAAATATTATTTCAATAACATGGATTAGAAAAATGAGAATTGACAAGTGTGTTTGTGCCTGTGTATTTATTCCCAATCTGTTTCATTGAGATAAAATTAATTACAAATGTATGTATCCACAAAACTTTGAATGCTTACTTGAAAAAGGCATACTGTGTAAGTTTTTGTGAGAGCTTGCATGAATTTGGATTAATGACTACACATCCAAAACCCGTGTCAATGAAATCTTTTATGGTTTTTATTCGCCCAAACCTGTACATTTGGAATGCTAAGAATATTATGTTTGTGATGACATGAAAGGAAATGCATGTAAAAAATTACTTTAGTATTGCCTTATTCTTTTGTCTAATATGCCATATAGCGCTAATACCTTTTGCGAAACCTAGTGTCAGTTACTTGAAAAGTCAAAATTAATATGGTGCTAAGATTAATCATCCACAAAAGGAAGTAAAGTCAAAATTTTAAACAAATATTTATGTTATGGTCCTTTGAAGAATCACATTTCCATGCTTGCTTTAAAGATTTTGCACTGGGAATGCAGTCAAATAATAGATGTGGTGTCATCGGATTCCATTAAAAAATTTAGAATTTGATGAATGGTTCTAAGGATTCAATATTATGAAGTATCTATTTAATTTCACATAATCGACATATTATCGTATTTTCTGCTATGTATCCCGCAACCATTATTTGCGCGATCATTATAAAGAAATACACCAGAACACTATTCACATTTTAGAAACTTATAGGAAAATTGTTGTTTTCATTCTTAAGACTTTCTTACTTCTTTTTTATGTTTCAGTATTTTTTTTTGAATTCAACAGTTGAGAATCCTTTTTTGGCTTGCTGCTAATTAATTTACACTTCCCTAGACTCCATTTATGTATGTCTATGAACAAAAAGCAAAAAACAGTTCTGTTCTTTTCAAATTAGCTTCTGAGGCAAAAAACCATTAGGTTAATATGAATATTATGTTCTATTGAATATTACTTGGCTTTGTATATACCATTCAATCATCTTGAATGGTTTCAATTTAGTCATTCCAAAGTGTATTACGGAGAATGCACATCTATAGATTGTTCATGTATATACAAATTTAAGTAAAAATGCACATGTTTTTGCATCTTTCTTTTGAAAACTCATACTTACAGTTGCTTTAAATTACTGAATACATGTATTATCTTATGGTTAATAATATCATAATGCAGACATATAAATGATAGAAACAGAAATGTAAAATTGCTTGTGTTACTTATTGCGTCCATACAAATTATTTTGTCTTTAATTCCAAGAGTACTCCAGTAGTAAATGAATATGCATAAGACTTAAACAAGCTACTTTTACTTTTTCCTACAGACAGTCGGCAAAATCATTGTTCTCAATTATGACCCAGAATTAATGAAATATTTCGCGAAGTGTAGCATGCTCAAGCTTCAGCATGGGTGGTCTAGGAAATGAGGTAAGTTGTATGCATTCTGTTTACTAAAATTTGCTATGAATGTGGTTGTAGCACTCTTGTGAGTGTGCAAAAATATCCTGCACATGGTTGGTGTATTTACTACTTCCACAGCACGATTTGTTGCGCTTATTGTAAGGAATGTCTAAATGATCGGAACCATTTAACTTAGCAGAATTGTGCGGCTCATTGCTGTGTTTTTCTTTATAATCAAGAGAAAAGGGGTGAAAAAATAGATTTTTTCACCAAATCGCATCATATCTTACTCTTGTAACGATGAATAGTCTTTGTAAATTACTTGATTGATTTTTTTATTTTTTTTAATACCTAGTGTGAAGATATAGATCTTTTTGTTGTGGGTTTGTGCAGATTGGAGCAATTGTAGATCCAATCGGACATTCATGGAAATGCACCTCACTGAACTGCTCATATGGCTTCTGTCAGGTGATCAAGAAGCTGATCTCCAATACGAGTTGTAGCAGCAACTGCAAGGAACTGATATCCTTTCTACGTCAGCACAACAACAACTGCAAGGAGGCTGAATGTGGCATTTGCAACTTTGTGGTTAGATGTAATGTTGTTGCTCATAATGTCGAGACTGGCCAGGGGCTGGTACTGTAGAGTCACCAGACAAAGTGTGTAGACGTTACAATCTCATGTTTGCCTATGGACGACAGGTAACTTTAGACAAGTAAATTTCTATATTTTATGTTGTTCAAGTGCATCCATTGTCATTGTTAATTAACTTGTAGGTTTTTCATTTTTTTTAGTCAGTCGTGCTTCATATTTTGGATTGATGAAGATAGACAAGACAACAAAGGAAGAGTCATTTCCTTCAGCGAGAAGCCCAAGGGAGATGATTTAAAGGCTATGGTAATAGGATCTATTCAATGATACCACAACCGACATTCATAATATTGGATACGCTATGGGTAGCTGTAACTTTGGGGATACCAAAGACGACTACAACATGCTAATAGCAATACTATTTATTAAATAGGGAATTGTTAAGGACACTGGGCAATAGACAGTGTGTGGGGGAGGGACAAATTGTAAATTGTGATGTATAATATTAGGACTTTGTAAAAACTTAATTTGTTTTAATTCAAAATGTTATCAACCTTAAAAAAGAGAATATAAAATAGATGAGTTATATAGTAAGAGTTTCTTTTACTAAAAAAACGAGTACAAGTGAATGATTCAAGAGTTTGTTGTTCCTCTCTTATCTACTTCTCCAAACCAAAGAAAAGAAAACCATTGCTCGTCACACTCAAATGCCATCTTCTCTAATAAAGAAATTACTGAATCACTAATGTTTCCAGACTAGAGTAATGTTAATAAATTTTTCAAAGCAAATTGGAATGGAATTGTAACATCTTAAATCATTTACATTTCCGAACTTCATTTGGAAAGTTAATAAACTTGGTCCTCAGCTTCATAAAGAAAATAATAAAAAGATTTAACTTTTATTTATGTTATGCAACATTTGTAGAAGGGTATACATGAAATTTTAGAGGGGGGAATACATAAATTTGAGTTTTTTAGGGGTATACAAGAAATTTCCCCTAAAAGTTTGCTAACCATGTTTGTACTGTGTACCATACACAGCTCTCTGATGGACAAAAGGAACAAACCTGTAGATGGGGAAAATGGTAGAGGGGCAAAAATAAGATGCGAATTCTTGATGAATAATAAAATATTAAATGTCGGTTTGAACAGACAAAGCTCTGCTAAAACTGTCCTATAGGTCTAATTTTACTATTTGTTGTTGTAAAACTTTGTCTATTATGTAATTCAGTTTGTTCTGAGTTCTGGACCTCTGGTTTGATTATTTATATTTTTACAACTATTTTCATGTTTGACTGGGCTTTAAGGTTTGATATGGTAATTGTGAAATTTCTTCTCTCTTTTGAATATGAATATACTGGTTTCTTGTTTAGTTAGCTACAAGGAAAAAAAAGATCTGGCAAGATCAGGTACTTTATTTTTTCCAAGTCAAAATTTGAATCGTCAGGCCAAAATTAACTGTGTTGAACACCTGTCTACAACAAGAAGGTACTTTATCAAGTGGTCTACATTTTATGTAGATTACTTAATTATCGTCTTAGATGCATGACCCATTTCTCGCATTTGCATGATCACAGTATAATTAGTATTGTAGTTGAATTACAGAAATTGTGTTTTAAGTCAGTAATCATTAACTCATAGGTATGACATCAACATGCAACAGAGAATCAGGGTTTCAAAAACAAAGAGTCTTGCAACAGAGGTGGATTTAAAAAAACTTACATTTGTACAGATGAACAAAAAACTGACATTTTGCAAAAAATTGACATTTGTACAAAGACTTCCATAGTTTTCATCCTGTATTCTTAGATCAGAAATGGGGCTTCCATGCATGTTTTTTTCACTGTTCAGTACCCCCTGCCTGTTCAGTACTAGAGAAGACATCTTCTCCAACTCCTCGACCTTCTGCAAAAGTGGCTCTATTTTATACTTGGAATAATAGTCAAACTGTGGAGAGAGAGAGAGAGAGAGAGAGAGAGAGAGAGATGAGCTGCTCATGAGCAGCCATGTACAAAAAAAAAAAAAAGAGTTACAGTACACAAACAATTACTAAATACTAGGTCTGCAAAATTGGGGACCTTATCAAAGCTCAAAAATTAAATAATACAAATGCTTCATTTTTCTAATCAGACATGCCGCTTGAATTATTTCTTCCAGTTTGATGCATGGTTGCTGCTGCTTAGCGATGCATGATTGCCGTGCCGACTGCCGACTCAGCCTCTTGGATTAGTCTCTCACCCTTTGAAAGGCATCAGAAAAAAAAAAAAAAAAAAGGAGAAAGAAGAAAAAGATAGCTTTCCTGTAAGACTACAGTAAAGTCTGATATACTTTAACACCACCCCTAACCAGCTTAATACGGAAACTGCAAATTCCACTCAATATATTATGTATTGGGCAATAACTAATTTTTCTATCTTCACTGACATTAGTGATTTGTTTCTTAATTGATATGAACTAGTTATGAAAATATTCCAGTTGAGTTGAAAGAAGTCAGGGGAAATTTAGTGATTTGTTTCTCAAGTGAAAATCATGTTGTGCTTCAGTATCATATTTGCAAAAGTCACAACAAAATTGGGTGTTAATTACAAGGGCAGAAAATCTTGGGGTCTTATTTGCAAAGTAAAACACGGTGTAATTTGCACAATGAAAAACACGGTGTAATTAGTATCCATACCTTAGAAACCATGGCTTCTGCGTACCTCCATAGGTTCTAGAAACTATAATTTAAGCTCAATCTGAGACCTCACACCATTATGTTTTTGACAACGTTTCATCTATTTCTTTCTCGGCCGCAGCTAGTTGCCCTGATCAATGCAGTCAACAACAGCAAGTACTTAGCTTAGTTCTTTTCTGTGGGCTGTTGTCACCTCCCAAAAAATATTCTACAAAGGGTAAAAGCAGTACCTCAGATATCCTTGAAGTCAGCTCGTTTTTTCTATCATCAGAGAATTTTATTGAAACAAAAATTTCAACAAAATGAAAGAAAAAATCACGAGCAAATCACGAACAAAAATTTCAATAATATATACCAATTTTTTATACTATTTTTAGTACAAAACAAGTTTCCGCCAGAAAAATCCGAGTTTCCGATCTGATTAAGCCAATTCCGACCAATTCACCCGATTCCAATTCCAATTTTGCAAACCATGAGTAGAAGGAAATAGGATAGATTACTCCATATTCAGTTCATTAACACTGATTATTAAGGTCAGATTCCTGTAATTATTTTGTAGCAGAGTTGTAGTTCATTTTGTCACATTGTAACCTTTTTAAAATCCTCAGAGTTTTTTATCAGTCAAATACACTTAAGGTTTAAACAAGCATGAAAATTGCTCTCTCTCACTCGTAGGTTTTGGACTGTTTTCCTGTCAAAACTCCTAAAAAATTACGTTCACATAACAAATCCTGAAATTTAAATTTGGAAAGATTCTCATCATAGACCTCCCCCCCCAACACCCGTCATTTTGTTAGGAGATAACAAATGGTGATCATAGTACCTGAGCGGGTTTATGTAGGGGAATAGGTTGGCAAAGATTATGAAGAGAAGCTCGGCGGAGGAGATAGTGAGAGCACTCGAAGAGAAGGACAGTTTGGCCAGGTCAGCTGTGGTCACCGCCGTTGTGGCCTCGTCTTCCAGCGCTCCACTATCTCCGCCGCCAACATCTCAGAGAACGAGAATTTTGCCATCTCTCTATGTGTCACACCCCAAACCAGGATTTCCGAATTAGGATGTGATTAATCCCCGCCTCGTGTCTAATACTCAATAAACACGCAAGGCTAAACAACATAATAATCAAACATCAGCGGAAGCAATATAATACAAACAAGCAATAGTCATAAATATCAAATAAACATACATATACACACATCCATACAATCCACCTCGGGATAAAATAAACATAACTAGTCAAAAGGGATACATGATCTATCGAGTCCAATATATATAACAAAACATTGGACTCGTAAAATCCTAAACAAAAGCCCCTAATCTACCTCAAGTGATGTGACCGTCGGGGACAGCTCCTGACGCCTCCTGCTGCGGACCGTCAGACTCTGTACCTGCCCACATCCATAAAAAGAAGGGGATGAGCGAATGATCGCCCAGTATGTGACCCAGTATTATCCCTTCAGGGATCCTCTCAAGTCAAAGCACATTTTAATTTGAAATCTACGTAAAGTCAGAAATTTACTTTTAATGCATATGTTGCGAGAATTAAACCTATCATAGTACTACAAAAGAAAAATATACATATAATAGATGACATGATGTGATTATCCTATTATGCAAAAATGCCAAAGTTTCCCAAAATAAAATATGAGGATCAATATTATACTCAACCGAAGTCCAGTACAATAGGTACTGTGTGTACAAATTGATGTAGTAATAGTACGGATAATTTTGTCACCCTGTGCCGTGTCAAGTTCAATCAAATTGAATTTGTATCTCAAAAGTGACATAACACAAGGACTGCGATCAGCGGGGCAAAGATACCCGATGCCTAATGACATCGAGCTTTGCCCACAGCAGAAGGGCACGCTAGCCGATGGTTATATCGAAATTCGTGTAACATCCAAGGACTGCGATCAGAGGAGCAAAGGTACCCGATGCCTAATGACATCGAGCTTTGCCCACAGCAGAAGGCACGCTAGCCGATGGTTACACTTAATTCCATGTGTTTTCCTTCTCTAAGACGATTCATCACCAAACATATAAAATAGGAGAAAACTACAAGCAATGCGTAAGAATAAGTTAATTCATCTCCTCATGAGCAGAGACGAAACTCCACCATCCGGCCAGATCAATGGGACATCATAACAATAAAAATAAAATCTGCCACCGCATCCTCGGCAGCCGTACTAGGCAAGTAGCTCCTAATGTAGGGGGGATAGCTCCCGAATCGTCTCCGGACTCGTGATCGGTCCGCACAAAATGTAAAATGATCGAAAATGATATACTACCAAGCTCATGCATATAATAATAATAATCCTAGTAAGACCTCTAAGGGATCAAGTGATCCCTCAGCCCAATGACCCACGAACCGTCACGCATCCCATGCCTACGTGACGGAAAGCAGTCATTCGGTCTTCTATCTCACGCTCACCAATGCACATGCTTAACTACAATAATATGTTGTCCTCTACGAGAAGAGGACAACTAATATCCTAATATATTATTAATTAAATTACGCTACTCCTAAGAAAGCATTAAATTTTCAATTTAGAAGGGGTTATGCAAATCCTAAATTACAGTTCAGAAAGGATTAAACATGCTCTAATGCAACTACAAAATTTAAAGTACGGATGTCAGGTCAAGTGGTCGACTGGTGAGAGTACGCCACGAAAGAAAAATACAGATATCCCACACCTGATAACTGTAGGGGTAGAACGTGCTAATAATCTCCGGGATCCACGTAATCCTCGCCTGCTCCTGTACAAGCGTCAGCGAAATCGGTCCACGGGTCGAACTCGGTGTAGGTCGGCTGACCTGTAATTTAGTCGTAACTTAATTAGAGTCTACACTAAGTATTCGTAACCTTTATTACCTCATTTGATTATTTTCACTAAGTGTTCGAATCGGCTCAACCGGTTCGATCGCTTTTATTCGATTCCGATTGAGCGTAAAATTAGGTCAAGGTTGGTTTAATTCAATCTAATGTAATTTAAATATTCATAACTTTTAACTTAAGGATATCATATATTTTTACAATAAAAATAAGGTATAACCTACGTAATTTAATTTGTTATTATTAATTTTCTATTTAATCACTTGTAAAATAACGTGTTTTCCTAATTAATTAAGCTACAAATAAATTTTAAATCCTAAGTACGAAATTTATAAGCGTTAAGTATTTAGTTATAATATTTCTAAAGTTTTACGAATTTATCCTAATAATTTGTACAAGTCAATAACTTATAAATATAAAATAATACATGATTATCTAGTTGTCCCGTTAGCTAAACTTTTGTAATCGTAATGATTCGAAGATATTAGTATGTTGTTAATTAATTGTCCTTTATTAATTAACAACATAGTTTATTTAGAAATCATTTCCTTTATTTAAAATTTCTACTAGCATAATTTATAACTTCTAATTTCCTAATTTATTATTTCTAATTGTCTAAGGTGTGTAATTAAATGTGTTCCTTTGAATTAACGATTCATTAAAATATTTCAAGTAATATATTTAATAATCGATCTAAAAAAAATTTGTATATCCATGTATACAAGTATTGTATAAATTGTAATATGCGCTTATATGTCATGCAACTTCAAGCATATAATTTTAAACAATAATGTATTGATATTCATTCATATACTAAGGTAAGTGATACTAAGATAAGCGATCGGATTATATTATAACTCTTACGTGTTTATGTGTGTATATATTAGTAGTATAATATTTTGATATTAGATTATAATTCCATATGTATAGCTATAAACTATCAAGTATAATTATATACATATTTTACATTTAATAATTCGTTGTACCTATTTACGTAAAGATTGAACATATACTGATTAAGCATGTAATGCATATTAAAATTTTAATAAACTAGATATGATATGATATATATATATATATAGGCTCAAATCAACATTCTAATTCCACCATTCAATTTAGGCCGATCTCTATAATTAAAGGTTCCAAATTTTCATTTAAGCCCTCATAAAAGGGAAAATTTCTAACGTTGCATTTATTAACATAGCAGCCCACATATTTATAAAATTTTCAAGTTTTACACACAAGTCCCTCTGATAAGGGAATATTACCACAATCATATAAATTAACGTCTAGACCCTCAATTTTATTAAAATTATAGATTGGTCCTTGCCATCATAAACCGTACCATTATCAACCATTACAAACGTTTCAAAGCAATTTAATAAGAGTGTTCAAAATAGAAAGAGGGTTGATTTATTCAATTATTCAAGAAGGCATTGGTACAAGCATTCAAAGAAAAGGAGGGTTACTAAGGAGATCAATTTCTGACCCGTATACGACAACAAGGATTTTCTTCCGATAAAATCAGATTTGAATAGGATTAAATATTCACAAGCAATTCACCCCAATTATCAGAAATTTCACATTCAATAAGAAAGGGTCGATGCCCTCATGTAATCGCAAAGCAACCTCGAAATTAACAATCGAATGAGGGTTTGTGAATTTACCGAATAATGCTTCCAATTCCATGTCGTGGCGAAGGTCGGTACCAAGATCGAGCCTCGTCACACGGCCGTCCCAAATCAGCAAGCACCACAGTTTTCTAACTGAATTCACAAATAAAACCTTAACGGGTTGAATTGGGGAAAAATCCGAAATCACAAGAGGGAGTAGAGAGAAGAGCAAACTCGGGAGAGAGAAACTGCGAGCCTAGAGAGAGGGCTTCTCCCGCGGCTTGTACAAAAGAGAGACGAAGAGAAGAGGGGTGGGGTTTCGGGTTCGGGTCTCTTTATCAGCGAGATAGAGAGAAGAGAGAAGGGAGAGAGTGAGGTCTGGAGTTTTCGCTGGAAGAAGGAAGAGAGGGGATGGAGAGATCGGGAAGGAGAAGGAAGAAAAAGGGGGGCGGCACTGTAGGGTTTATGTCGGCTGCTTTAAGATTCGTGCCAAATGTTAAAATTGAATGGTTGAGACCTTTCCAAAATCCATAATAAAAGGGATCCTATGCTGTTTTGAGATTCGTACAGAACAAAATTGCACGGTTTAGATAATTCCACATTCAAAATATTTATCCATTGATGTTTAATAGAATGAACACAGATTGAATTAACTTGAATTAACGAATTTTGCGTTCAGAACTTGATACAAAATTTTATCGAAAGTTTAGTCGCGTTAATTTATAAATATTAATTTACAATTTGATCTAGTCAGAAAATCTCAAATTCAATAATTAAATATCACGACGAAACGAAACTAATAAATTCTTTTTGATATATCAATTATAAGGATCATTACGATGAGTATTTCTAATTAGGAAAATTAGCATTTACTAAAATTGATTTACAATTCATAAATCTTAATTTGATTGAATATACAAATTAATATAATCTAACTTGTAACATTTTGTGAATTACACATTACATTAACAACATATCTAAATATAGTTTAATTATTTTGTTTAATTAAGTATATTCAAATTTGTCTAGTTTTAACTTTAATCTAAGACTTGTTAACATACAACTTATTAATTAAGAAATTTTAAATTAGCTACATCATAAATTTGATTATTTAATCGTCACTCTAGTTAATTTATTAATTAAAGTTTTAATTAGTTGTAAATTTTGATTATTAGTCTAATTAATTAGATTAAAATTTACGGGTTATAACACTATGTCTCTCTTTTAAAAAATTTGGTAATGCTGCCAAGGTGTCTGTCTCTGTCTCGCTCTCTTCCATCTTTTCACTGGATTGACGAGTGCTTTTATAATTTAAACATATTAGGCGGTTCGGGCTGGCTTAAATAATTAATTGATGGTACATAGTTCTCATCTGACGGTCCATATCAATTAGCTGTTGTAACGGGTGTCCCAGTTCGACTGGTTTTACTCCATTGGATATGACAACGCTTATTAACCGTTATTAGGGGTGCACAAAAAGCTTATGATTTGAAACTCAGTTCGGAATCAATTCGGATTCAACTCGCTAATAACTCGAGTTGAAACTGACTCGAATTAACTGACTCGGTTGATTTATGAGTCGAATCCAAGTTATCTCCAACTCGGTTCGGAATCAACTCGGTTGGACTCACACCAAACCCTAATCCATATATTCCTAATTTTTGCATCCGCAAACCTTATACATGTTTCTCACAATATTTGATAATGTGATAAATTATGCACTATTTCATTTGTTTTGTTAATTTATTAGACTCTGTATTGTTTTGTTAGACTTTATATGTTTGGTAATTTTTAATTATGTACTATTTTGGTATTTTGGTATTTTCGTAATTTTTAATTATGTATTGGTCATTGTCTCATTATGTACTGTCTTTAATTGTGTATTATTTGGTAAACTATGTAATATTTTTTTTGTTAGAATTAAATTAGATTGTCTCACTATGTACTATATTATGAGTCACGAGACGACTCGCTTCGACTCGAGTTGCTCGCGAGTTGATTTCAAATTAGAGTTTCTGACTCGGGACTGGATTAGCAACTCGGACTCAACTCGGCTCATGAGTTCGCGAGTTGAATCCAAGTTGTCCTCAACTCGGACTCAACTCGGCTCATGAGCAGCCCTAACTGTTATAATGTGTGTCACAACAGAAACTCTTTGGAAGTTTTGGGGGTCCGAAATGAATTGTTTCGTTACAACGGCTAATTGATCATTGTAACAGAATAAATCAATTACCTCAGTGGATTTCGAAAAATGAATTGTTCCGTTGTAACTAGTTGATAAGCATTGTAACGGGTTATGTCAATTATCTCAATCTCAAGCTTACTTAACCAATTTTACAAATTTCTAATTATTACAACCTTGACTCAAATTTTCTTGATCCATTTCTCGATTCATCCTGATTCATCATTGATGTGTTTAGCAATTTATATCATCATGAACCTTCACAATATATATCTCAAGACAAGAAACCATAAAATTCAATAAATATATGTTTTGCAAATTTGATTAAATAGACTAAGTAGATAATTGCTTACAACAACAAGATGCACAGGGGCTAATACTAAAAATAATTAATTAATTTACATTTGCAATCTTCAGTTCACCAAAAATAATTAATATGCACTTCAAATAATGTTTGAAAAGAAAATAACATATAACTTCTGAAATAGCACAACAATATAATTATAATATTGTACAATATAATGAAATTGCCTTCGAAAACAAAATTTCACATATTGTTTGACAATTCTAAATACAACATAATATCAACATTAATACAAATTCAACATTAGACATAATATATTTTATAACAAAACAAGCACAATATCACATATTGTTTATAATGCCGAAATTTTCATTAATATCCAATAAAAATTCAAAATTTCAAAATCTCCACCCATTTTTAACTTATTTCCAAAAAAACCGGAGAATTATTTTCCGGATCCAGTGCCTTTTTCCGAAAATAATTCTCCGGACCCAAAGGTCTCTTTCTGAAGAATTATTTCCGGATTTTGAGTTCTGAAATATAATTCTCCGGTTTTAAGTTTTTTTAATTAAATAGAAAATATTGTGATTTATTTATTTTTTGTATTGAAATATTAGAAATATTTTTATATTTCTTTGAAAATAGATGGACTATATTATTGAATTTATTAGAAAAACTGTGACAAATAACCCGGATAAACATTTTTCAAAACGGATTTTTTGCGGCTGTAAGAAAAATTAAAATATTTCTTTGTTCCAAAAAAAAATTTAGATCTGAGTTATCAATCCCGGTTCAAAAATCACTTTTGAGTAAATAAATAAAATATACTGGTTATTTATCCGGATTATTTATCACAATCTTTCTAATAAATTCAATTATATAGTATTCCATCTATTTTAAAAAAATATATAAATATTTCTAATATTTCAATACAAAAATTAAATAAATCATAACATTTTCTATTTAATTAAAAAATAAAAAAATAAAAAAATAAAATTATTTTCCGGAAAGAGAATCTTTGAATTCGAAGAATTATTTTCTAGAGTTAGATGATAATTGGATGCAGTGAATCCGATTTACCAAGTAACTATATTTTAACGGAATTGGTGGGTACGGCTGGTAAATTGAAAAACCACTAAGTTGTTTCATGGGGCTCTCCTTTCTTTTTGAGATTGGATTCGGCAAATTTTTTTTTGATAAACTGATAGCGGCTATCAGTGAGTTTTTAACAGAACAGAAAGAAAGAAATAACAACAGCCAACAACATTCAAATAGCTATAAAAAGCAAATAACAAGGAATTAACAGTACTGTAGCCATAATTTGGCTTCTCTCCATGCAAACTCTGCTGCCCAAGCCGGTTGAGTATCTATCGCCTCAAATATCTTCTTGTTACGGCTCTTCCATATTGTCCAACAACCCGCAAAGAAGTAAAGAGCCCATTTCTTCTTTGGTACAATCCTGAGACAAGCTCGGTATGAACGCTGTACCAGAGCCGGTATGCATCCCCCACCTATTTGCACAATTCGGAACCCCAATCTCTGTGAGTATCTAATCCAGAAAAGTCTTGCGAAAGTGCACCGGAAGAAGAGATGCATCGCTGTCTCTAGCGGGCAATTATGGCAAAGCTCGCATCTCAAATCGCATGATAGACCCCGATTAAGCATGATATCATGGGTAAGTAGTTTACCCTTTATGAATAGATAAGCAAAAACCTGTACTGTTGGGGGTGTCTTTAGATACCAGAAGAAAGAAAATCTGCAGGAGGTAAGGCCACACGATATCAATGTGCAGTAGGCCGATTTTGCAGAATACTCCAGATTTTTTGAGCAATTCCAGATTATCAGATCCTCCTCTGCTTCCCTTGCCGGCATTGAGTCCAGTAGACCCTGTTGTGCTGCTCTTTGTAATGACCACTTTCGATTTGAAGGAATAGGTACTGATTCAGTTGAAGCAGTTATGGGGTGAGTCCATGAATCAAACCAAAAAGATATGCCATTACCAGACCCGATTTGCCAAGCTGTAAACCTATTGAAAATCGGTTTGAGCTTCAATAACTGCATCCAAAAAAATGAGCCTTGCTGCATCCATACATTGTGGGACAGATTCGGGGTGATAGATCGAAGTTGGACTGCCGTTGAAGACCATAATGAGTTTGGGTTTCTGTATAGACGCCACCACCATCTTAACAACAATGCCCAATTACGCATTACTAGATTAGTTCCTCCCATACCCCCATGTTGTCTAGGCCGACACACCATATCCCATTCAATAAGAGAAATGCCTTTTCTGTTATCAGTTTTCCCCCATAGAAAGCCACGTCGGATTTTATCTAATCTTTGAATCACCCATTTTGGGAGCAGAAATGAGGACATGTAATAAATTGGGATAGAACTCAGCACTGAGTTCATGAGTTGAAGCCTTCCACCGCGAGATAATAGTCGAGATTTCCATCCCGCAAGCCTCGATTCTAGCTTTTCAATCAATGGCATAAAGAGAGATTTTGTTGGTCTCTTAAGCGTTAAAGGCAGACCAAGGTAAGGTATAGGGAATTCAGCCAGTGTGCAGCCAAGTAAAGAAGAGATCACTGGAATTTGAGTTGGAGAAACGTTGATTGGTATCCATGAGCTCTTTTCATAGTTGATATTCAGACCAGAGATCAAAGAGAAGAGGCGCAACACAATTTTTAGTTGAATAATGGTTGAGTTGTCAGCTTTAGAGATGAAGATGGTGTCATCAGCATATTGATGAATTATGATTGCTCGTTTCAGTTTTGAGGTAATATGCTTCTGTAACTGAAAATTGAGCACCTCTACCAACTTTTGAAGAACATCAGCTGCCAAGTTAAACAACATAGGGGAGAGTGGGTCCCCCTGACGCAAGCCCTTTTTGTGAAAGAAAAATTCTGATTCGGAACCATTCAAAAGAATTCGAGAAGAAGCAGTTTGAAAGAGATGATCAATCCATTGAATCCACCTGTCCGGGAAACCCCTAGCCGTCATTAGGTTTCTTAAATATTCCCAATTGACCGAGTCGAATGCTTTGGCAAAGTCAATTTTGATAAAACAAGCCGATCGACCTTTGTTTGAGATGTGATGCAACATTTCTCGAGTTGCATTAAAATTTTCCGTAATTTGTCGACCTTGAATGAAGGCCGTCTGATTGGTTGAGATCAGATCTGGTAATATCACACGCAATCGGTTCGCCAAGATCTTTGAGATCAGCTTTGGGATTAAGTTCATGACACTAATGGGACGATAATCTCCTACTTTGTCAGATACATCCTTTTTGGGAATCATCACTATATTAGCTTGATTAATGCCAGAAAGATCAATCGTGTGATCATAGAATCCTTGTACGATTGTTATTATCTCACCTTTAAGTGTCGGCCAATAAGTTCGAAGGAATTCATTTGGTAGTCCATCCGGTCCCGATGATTTGTTGGAAGCCAATTGCTTAACAGCAGATGCAATTTCCTCTTCTAAAATTGGGTTCTCAAGGCTTGTTAAATCAGGGTTAATTGGGTATAAGGTTTCGGGTCTGAAGTTAGTGGCCGAATTTGGCACTCCCAGTAAATTTTTCATATGCTCCAGAAAAGCTTCCAATATTCCTTTGTCATCAGTTATGATTCTTTCCCCTTGTGTTAGCGAAGATACTCTATTTCTATGATGCCTTGCCGAGGCCATAGCGTGGAAATAACGTGTGTTTTTGTCCCCACTCTTGAGCCATTTGCAACGAGATCTATGCTGCCATCTACTTTCAATGATACGAGCTAATCCGTATGCCCGCTCTTTAACCATCAAACGAAATCTTCGTTCATATCCTTGTAGTTGCCTTTGTTCCTCAATTCGATCGAAAAAAAGAATCGTCTTCTTACAAAATTCTAGTCGGTTCTCAATGTCAGAAAAATTTTGGCAGTGCCATCTCCGTAGTTGAGCATGCATCTGTCTGCATCTCCATTTAAATTGCCGTATTCCGTCATTATGAGAGTTTGAGTCACTTGGTGAGTTCCAAACGGATTGAATAATTTCCGAGGCCTGCAGATTGCGCAACCAGAAAAGTTCAAATCGGTGTAGCTGTTTCGGTCTTGGGCCATTGACGAAGCTCACTAAAAGTGGGGCATGGTCGGATACAAGAACTTCTAAGGCACGAAGAGAGACAGATGAGAATTGGAGAGAGAGGTCAGGTGTAATGAAAATGCGATCCAGTTTAGAGAGAGAAGGGTCGGGTCTATGGTTGCTCCAAGTGAAACGCCTATTTTCAAGAGGCACATCCATGAGGTTCAGGTCTCGAATGAAGTCATTAAACAAAGCCATAAGAGTGAAGCTTCGTTGATTTCCGGTTCTGTCAATTAACCACCGCACCAAGTTGAAATCCCCGCCTAATAACCATGGAAATCGTACTAATGATGCTACAGCTCTGAGTTCTTGTATAAAGAAAGATTTCTGATCATCTACCGACGGTCCATAGACATTTGTAACCAAGAAGCAAGTTCCCGAATTGATTTGCTGTAGAATTGCTGAGATGGTATGTTTAGAAGACCAAGAGTTGAGCAGCAGGTAGCTATGCTTCCAAGCAATTAGCAACCCGCCCGAGGCATGATTAGCAAACAAAACAACACCGTTTTTGTTAAAAAAAGATGGAAGAGCTCTCGAGTAGTAATTCATTCCAAATTCATTTAACTTAGTTTCTTGAAGCATTACAATATCACAACGCGATCCTCTGATTACATTCCTTACTACTTCGCATTTTTCTACACTGCCTAGTCCTCTTACATTCCAGGAAAGAACCTTTACTTTTCTTAATTTTTGTAACATTTAGAAAACAAGAGCAACAAATCAGCCGGAAAGTAGAGACCTAAAATTCAGATCACCTCCTCCTCAGAGGATAATTCATCCTCTGAATTAAGCTCAAATCTAGCTAAGTTGGGGCCATCTAAGTCAGCTATTGCATCTGCTGATTTCGGTTGAGGTACATGTTCTGCCATTTTTTGTCGACGCTGCTCATTGTCTTCTTGAATCACATGCTCAATATCCTGTCTGTTAAAACCGCATCCCTCTGCTAATTTGGAAATGTGCTCGTATTGTACTTGTACTTCAAAAAATCCTTCAGGATTGAAGAGGGCCTCTGCCTTGTCTTTTTCTTTTTCTTTGCCGGTTTTCTTCTTTACTGATTGCAGTTGAGGCTGAATGTTATGCTTCCTTTTAGATCCTGCTGATTCTATAATTCTTTTTGTCACTTGGGCATTATTGAGTGGGATTGGGGGCCTTCTCCAACTGAATTTTCTAGCACAAGGCCCCAAATTCGTTTTTTGTATTGGGCCTTTTGGTTGGGCCGAAAAAACCATTCCTCTAGCTACAACAGAAGGCATCTCCGATATTCTGGATGTTTCTCCACCTTTTGGTGTCTCCTTTGTGGGTCCCATGTTGACTTTATTAGGCGCAGGTGTAGTTCGAATTCCCTTGTCTTTTTTGGGAATATCAGCAATTGAAGAAGGGGGTTTATTGCGTGCTGGGACAATTCCCAAAGAATTAATTGGAGTAGCCGAAAGATCTCTTTTGGATTGATCCCCTCGCTGCAAGATTTTCTTTGGCTGCTGAGTGTGATGAGTGACCCGTGTTAGGCTCGCTTGAGGGGGTTGGTGACCCGGTAGCACCGAACTATGCATGAAAGGAGCAGGTATGATCTGCATATCTTGGGAATGAGAAGTTTGCTCCTGGGAATTCGCAGATGCCATATTTGTAATATCAGATTCTCTGTGAAGGGGAAGTGGAACAGTTTCGTGTTGAGTTATGACATTCAGTGATGATTGACCCGCCACACATGGTGTGTTGTTTGCGGTTTGCATTTTCTCCTGAGACAATTGAGGAATAGACTGAATAGTCTGCGAAGATCTTGGGACATTTGACTGTAGATCTGCTGTGGCTAACCCCTGTGTGTTGTTGTATGTGTCCGACTTTTCATTGTTTTCAGGTGAGGCAAAGCGTCTGAGCTCCGGTGGTAATGAATCTGCTGGTCTGCCTCGGCATATCTCTCGAAGGACCCGAGAGCTCATGGGTATAATGTCAGTGCTATCAGCTCCGGTGTCCTCATCAGATGAAGAAGATGATGTTGGTGGTGGTTGTGGTCTATGATATATCGTTGGTGGTTTAGATATATCAGCCGATGAGTAGATTGGATTCCTTTTCCATGCAACTGTGTAGACTTGAACATTATGAACTAAACCTCCCGCATGTAGTGCTAAACTCGGTGGTACAAGAGAGAGGTCATCTACACCTACTGCCGCCAGCCAAGATGTGATAGAAGATGGATTTTCAGGATTTATCGTTCCCAAGTAAACCCCGAATCTACATACCATATTCTCCACATATTTTTCGCGCCATAAGTGTGGTGGTATTCCAACTAATCGGATTAAAACCTTGTATGCCGGGATGCTGATCTCCGCCTCGTCTAGTGGTGACCACTGCTGGAAAGATAACCCGTCATCCCATGCCTCTTGAGGTGTTGCATTAATGAAAGTCTCTGGGTCAAGGCCATGGGGGAGGTGAATGAGAAATCGAGACCCACTTAATTCAGCTACTTGAATCTCCTCCTTCTTGATATGGTTGGTACGACTCGCATAGGAGACGACATTGTCCACACCAATGTCCCACTGAAAGCCCTTTGTGTGCAAAACCACCGATTGTTGTAGGCGAGAAAGTTCTGTAAAGTATTCTGCATCTCTAGGTATAAAGCAATGAAGACGGGGCGTTTGTTCAGAGGGCATCTCTGGAGATCGATATGGATAGGTGCCAGACAACAATTCGTCAAATCCAGGTTCAACCTGCAGTGGGGTATCAGTTTTAGGTGAGATCTTGGGGTTGATAGGAGGAGCCACGATCACTTGTTTACATTTTGAGCCAATGTGGCCGTACGCCCAGCAGCGACCACAACGCTTAGGATTGCGACAGCTGGCCGCCGAGTGGCCGGTACGGCAGCACCGAAAGCACCGTCCCCTCCATTCCAAGAAGGTATGAGAAGGTGGGAATCTGAGTCTAGAGGGACTATGAGGGGATACATAGTATGCAGTGGTTTTAGATGGATTGTTGGTAACTGGCAGGGATGAAGAAGGTTTGGAGGTTTGGGAGTTAGGGTTAAGATTGGTTGAAGATGAAGGTCGGAGTAGTATTTGGGCATAGGTTGGTCGGGCAAAGGGTTGGTAGGGTGTGACTGTCGGTGGTGTGGGTTGAGAGTGACGCCAGTTGGGAGGGTATGGTCTTCGTCTTCGGACCTGTTGCCAGTCGCCATCGCCGGTTGGTAGTTGCCTGTCGCCATCTCCTTGAGTAGTCGCCATTTATTCAATGGATCTGTTGTAGGTGAGTGCAGCATATATCGCCGGTTGGTAGTTACATTTTCAATCGATTCGGCAAATTTAAAACGCTTGAATTGTCTTCAATTCGGCAAATTTATCTTTTAACCTAATTGGTCAGACTCAATTGAGATTACAGCGAGAGCCGTCCATAAAAAAATATAAAGATTAATTAGCCACAACTTTTGAGATTTAGAGCTTAATTTTCCAAGAATTTCCTACTTGGAGCCTGATTCCTTTAATAAATTTATTAACAGTTAGGCATGTTTAGTAGCTCCTCATTTCATGGATTTTCTTAGGAAAAATAACCGACATTTTTATTAATATCCAAAGTTAATTACAAATTAATTATTATATCCACGATTCCCGATTTTTGCTAAAAATGTCCAAACCGGCCATAAAATGGCCGATTTCCTCTTTTTTTTTTTTAGACACTACGAAGAGCAAGATAATGAAATCTAACACTGAAAAATCAAATTTTTTGTTTAAATTATTTGTTAGATTACTTTTTTTTATTTTTAATTAGCATATTTATACTAAAATACACTAGATTACTTGAAATTATGTTGAATTACACTATATTACATTAAATTACATTAAATTACGCTAAAATACAGTAAATTCCGGTAAATTATTGTGTGTTTTCATAGTGATATGTAATTAGAAACTATTTTTTTGTTTCTCTTTTATCTTCATAGTGATTTATAATTAAAAACTATTTTTTTTTGTAAGAGACATTATGAAGAGCAAGATAACATTGAAAATTTGAATTTTTTTTAATTATTTGTTAGATCACTTCTTTTAATGTATAATTAGTATATTTATACTTAAAATACGCTAAATTACTTGAAATTATATTGAATCCGCCTTCTACTATTATTCCTTCTCTTCGACTCGTACCTTGAACGTGTTAGTCTTTGAACTCCTTCCTTTACTTTGAACTCCACTACTTGCTGACTGGCACTTAATTGATTCTGACTTTCTGTTCTTTTCCGTAATCCTATCGTAATCTTAAATTCATCGAGTGCTTTGATTCGTCCTTTGCTTTGGTTGATTGTAAGATCAGGTTGTTATAAGCTTCCTTTGAAGTTGTCTTTTTTATGTTAAGTCAAGGATTCTTTTTTAGAAAATCACTTCTATAGTTATGTACTCAAGCGTAAGGTAGTATAGATTCAATGTGCCTCTTTCTTGAAACTTTTCTTGCTTTATAAGGAAGGGGCTTTCATCTGCTTCTCTGGTCAATTGTCAATTAAGTTTATTTACTATGTTTTGACTGGTCAGGGGACGATATCTTCACTGAAAAGGCGAAAAACGACGACGAAACTTCAAATTGCCATAAAACGGTGCTCGAGTGTCCGATTTCAGCAAATGACCACATTTTGGAAAGCTTGCGAAAATATGCATGCGTTAGTTTGGCAATGCCTAAGTTCAAAATTCAGAATTGCCAAAAAACTAAGGGTGCGTTTGGATGACACAGGAATAGCGCTAACCCAGGAACAACTGCTATTCCTGGCGAGCTATTCTTAACACAGCACGTTTGGGTGAAAAAAAACGCTATTCTCAACAAAGGAATAGCTCGGGTTAGCTGCTGTTCCGCTATTCCTATGAAATGTTGGGTTAGCAGCTATTCCTAACCCCAGGAACAGCTGCTATTCCGAGCTATTCTTTGATTCATCCAAACGCACCCTAAGGGAAGAGCCTCAAAAATTGAGTTGAAATTTCCGATTAAGATTTTTATTTATATTATTCAATCTAAGTAGCTCAGTAAATTAGTTATATAATGAACTTGTAGAATACCAATTTTTACTATTTTTGAATTTTTTTTACTATTTTTATGATTTATGAAAGATGGCACAAAATCGGTCTAATTTAGCGTAATTTTGCATAGTTTACCGTATTTCATTATAATTAGAGAAATTAGTATAATTCAACATAATTCAAGTAATTTAGCATAATTTAATGTAATTCAACATAATTTCAAGTAATTTAGCGTATTTTAGTATAAATATGCTAATTATACATCAAAAGAAGTAATCTAACAAAAAATTTAAATAAAAAATTCGAATTTTCAGTGTTAGATTTCATTATCTTGCTCTTCATAGTGTCTCTAAAAAAAAAGGCAGAAATCGGCCAGATTCTGGCCTGTTTCTGAAGAGGAGGAAACCGGTCAGAATCTGGCCAGTTTGGGCATTTTTCGAAAAACTCAGGAATTCTGGGTATATTTATTAATTTGTAATTAACTTTGGATATTAATAAAAATGTCGGTGACAAATTATGCAACTGATGCTCTTAAACTTTACAAGAATGACATGTCTTGGTCTTTCAAACTCTAAAATCTAAAGTACTAATGTTTGTCCAAAATTATATTTAATGTGAATTTCATGGAAAAAAATAAATATTAACATGCAATTATTGTAGCAATCAATGAGTCATTTTTATAGGATATCTTTTTTGACTTTTATGATAAGAAATGGATCTATTTAGCATTGACTTGTGTATTAATTATAGTGGGAATTTCATGTATACCCCTTAAAATCTTCGAAATTACAAATTTCCTCCTCTAAACATCAAATACTAAAAAAAAATACTCATTTTATTGCCTTTTATTTTTAAACTCATTTTAAATTTATAAAATACCCATTTTATTCTTTATTAAAATCATAAAAAATAGGTAGCATGTTTAACAAATTAAAATATAGGTTTTATAATTAGTTGGTTGGGTAAATGATTCATTTCTCTACTTCTGATGCATACACAAGTAATGTCACTGTGTATACGTTAGAAGTAAAAAAAAAAGAAAACCATTTGCTCTCGAAAAACGATCAAATATAAGACCGACATTTTCCTTAAACATGCTACAAATATTATACTTTTAATAATGGATAAAATGAGTATTATACAAATTCAAAATGGGCTACAATTTAAAAGACAATAAAATAGATAAATCTGTGAGTTTTTAAAGTTTAGAGGAAAAAATAAGAAATTTAGAGGGGGGAATCTATAATTTTGAAGTTTTTGAGAGGGTATACGTGAAATTCCCCCAATTAAATTAAAAGAAATTTGATCCGGTATTCAATTTGACCGGCCGACTTTAAAATCCGTACAGATTAGATCTACACAAATATTAAAGCATCCCTGTGTTATAAGTTGGAATCAGATTGACTCCGTTTAAAACTAGACGGACGAGATGCGTTAACTCAAAAAATGTTAGCTTAGCTCTTTTGAGTTAATGCAGACGCGCGATGCGGACTCTAGACATTTGCTCTCGGGTACCTCGGGCAGGGCAGGGCAGAACCCGTCCCGGGCAGCGGGCACAATGGGTACGGGTACAACGGGTACCCGGGTACAACGGGCACGGGTAGACGGGTTTTTTTTTTAAAAAGTCCGCCCTGCCCGTTTCAAACCCATGCCCGTCCCGGGTAGACGGGTGCAACGGGCACGGGCAGACGGTTGTTTTTTTTTTCTGTTTTGTTTCCTTATTTTTTTTACCGTGTCGTACGAATATTATTACGTGTTTATAATTCGACTTTTAAAATCTGAATAGTTCAATATCAAATATTGTATATATATATACATAAAATTATCAAGTCACATCTTTATAATTCCTAAATAAATAAAATTTGTAACTCATATATAAAAATTATTTGTGCGAAAATTTGTATATTTATTCGGCTAAGTACAAGTCTAATTATTTATTTCTTTACACGAGTAATTTTATTTTATTTTCAAACTCTCATTCTAATTATATAGTTTCATAATTTATTTATATCTCGAAATTTGTAGTTTACATTTAAAATTGATAATATATTTTGTAAACGTTCAATTTAAATTGATAATATAAATCTAAATCTAAATTCAAATCTAAATTAAATATAAATTAAATATAAATCTAAATTCAAATCTAAATTTAGATGCCAATTAAATTAAATCTAAATTGAATATAAATGTAAATCTAAATTAAATCTAAATTGAATCCAAATCTAATTTAATCTAAATTAAATTAAAAAAAAAGAAAAAGGAAAAAAAAACAAGGCATTTCAGCCTCTGCCGAATTAAAAAAAAAAGCCTCTGCCGAATTTCAAAGAAAAAAAACAATCTAAATCTAAATATAAATTTAAATCTAAATTCAAATCTAAATTCAAATCTAAATTAAATATAAATTAAATATAAATATAAATTCAAATCTAAATTTAGATGCAAATTAAATTAAATTAAATCTAAATTGAATCCAAATCTAATTTAAATCTAAATTAAATTAAATAAAAAAAAGAAAAAGGAAAAAAAACAAGGCATTTCAGCCTCTGCCGAATTTCAAAAGAAAAAAAACAATCTAAATCTAAATATAAATTCAAATCTAAATTCAAATCTAAATTAAATATAAATTAAATATAAATATAAATTCAAATCTAAATTTAGATGCAAATTAAATTAAATCTAAGTTGAATATAAATGTAAATCTAAATTAAATCTAAATTGAATCCAAATCTAATTTAAATCTAAATTAAATTAAATAAAAAAAGAAAAAGGAAAAAAAAACAAGGCATTTCAGCCTCTGGCTTCAGCGGTTCAGCCTCTGGCTTCAGCGGTTCAGCCTCTGCCGAATTAAAAAAAAAGAAAGCCTCTGCTGAATTTCAAAAGAAAAAAAACAATCTAAATCTAAATTCAAATATAAATTAATAGGTTAAATAAAATATAAATCAAAACTATCTTAAATCAATTAATTTAAAACAATACAACCTATTCAAAAAATTTCTTAAATCAATTACTTTAAAAATAAATATGAATTATTTTAAAACAATAGATTAAAAAATAAAAGTTACCCTCCTCCTTTATTCCGGGCTTGGGACCGACTATGTAAAATAACATAGGCGGAGTTCTAACTTTTTTTTTTGTTAGTAATTCTTCTTTAAAATGAATAATTTAAGAACTAATTTAAACGTTTAGAAATTATAATTTAAAAAATAACCATAGAGATTAAAAGATGTTAGAAATGTATACCGACACTAGTAGTTTGGATTCATATACCATTGTTCGCTCTCTTCCGCACCGTCTGAATCCGAATTAGCCGCAGGCTGCGGCTCGGTACCGCTTTCTTCAGTGTCGACTCCGGATGATGATTCTTGATGATCTCGATGTTGGTTGCGCTCATCAGTATCAATCCAATCTTTCAAGCACACAAGTCTCTCAAAAACATGTGCACCCAACTTACTGCGTTTGTCGGAGAGGATCCTGTTCGCCGAACTAAAACAACTTTCAGAAGGGACGGTTGACACGGGTACGGCAAATACGTCGTGGGCCATCATCGCCAGTGTTGGATAGTTTCTTTGATTCATCTTCCACCACGTCATGATGTCAAATTCATCTTCTTTTTCGTTTACCCCCGCAAAATAGCTCACTAACTCGTTTGTGGATGTGTGCGGTTGGATCTCTGATTGGAAATCTGCTAACAATCCACCGCTGCTAGTGCTCCTGGAAGTGGAACTATTAAAAAATTAAAAAAATTAGTAGACAAATAGTGTAGATATTATAAATAATAAAGATTAAAATAATGTAGATATTTAAATTGTTACCTAGGGCCGGCACGGGACGAAGACGGGTTTTGGTTGTCACCCATTCTTGAGTGGTATATGTTAAACATCTCATCAAACTTCGAAGTCACGAATGCCTCCACCCCGGTGTTGTCTAAATGTAGATTCTCTTTGTACGCTGCAACTATTTTGACCGTGAAATACTTCTTGTATGCCGGGTTGAGGCAGCTTGCAATAATGGCCAGGAGGTGTACATCGTCCCAATATTTTAGAAATTTTTCTTTCATGGCATCTACGATCGGTGTGAGAGTGGAGTACTTGCTTTCAGCGATCTCCAATTCACGGTACACCTTGGAGATGCTATAGAGATGTCTGATCAACTCAAATGCTATCGGTGAGTACGAGCAAGATAATTTGACGGTTGCATTAAAAAAGGTTCCTAAGAAATTATTCAGGGTTTGTAGTTGGTCCCATTCGTCGAGGCTGGGCTCCAATGTCATTCCCTCGGGGTGGAGCCTCTCAAAAACTCTCCTATGACGGCTTTGTAAGGAAGGCATCGGTTCAGAAACCTATAGGTAGAGTTCCAACGGGTATCTATATCCCAAGGAACTTTCAACTTGCTCAAGCCATAGTTGACGCACATCAAACCAAACCGTTGTTTTCTTTCTTGGTTTGAAACAATATGAGACAGACAATCCTTTAATTTATTGATCAAATCTCTTACGGCTTCTGTTTTAAGGCCCGCCTTCACGACAAGGTTAAGTATGTGGCAAGCACACTTTTGGTGAAACATTGCACCATTCATAATCGGGTTTAGTGACCGTTTAAAAATCTCAATGGAAGCTATATTGTTACTAGCATTATCGAATGAAATAGAAAAAATCTTGTTATCCCTATCTCTCTTAAGGTTATACTCTTGTAACACCTCAATAATGGATTTGAAAATTACATGTGCTGAGTGCGAGGAATCTAACACACGAAAACTTAATATCCTTTTTTGTAATACCCACTGATCATCGATCCAATGGCCGGTAACACAAGAGTACCCAAGGCCATGTTTACCGGCAGTCCATATATCGGAGGTAATTGAGACCTTATTTTGTTGGTATGCAAATATAGCTCGGAGCTCATCTTTTATTTTGGTAAATTGATTTTTAATTTCACCAACCATCTTTCTATGATGGATCCTCTTATACATTGGTTGAGCACACCCCCGAATGACTAACCGGGCAAAATTCATGCAACCACCCATGCTTATTGGTTGTTCTTTGTGGGTAATGTACCGGGCCAGTTCACTAAGCATTTTTGATTCATCGTATTTTGGGTTGGTTCTAGTACCATCCGCGTTCATAAGGGTTTGGATTTGTCTCGGTCCAACATTTTCACATATAACCTCACCCTTCCTTTGGTGCATTTCGACATGTCTTTTAAAGCTGGTCATACCACTACTTTGTTTATACACAAAAAACGGTTTCTTGCAATTTTGTACCTTACATTCGAGGGTATGCATGTGGCCGTTCTCATCTGTGGTCACCTTGTACCATTTGACCCACGGCTGATTGTATTCAGGAATTCTTCTAGTCTTCTTTACCAACGGCTGTTCTGGGGGGACACTTGTCGGAGGAAGGATTGGTTCTTCTTCAATTTCAGTGACACTTCTCGACGGAGTACCTTCTATAGGGGGGGTGACTTGACTCGATGCTACAGAAGAAGTGCCTCTATATGCATATGGTGGTGTCGGTTGATGTGTTTCTTGTGGAATATACATGTTTGGATCGTTTGAAGTATAATACGGTGCATACATTTGGGGGGGGGCTTGTTGATAATTTAAATCTAGCATTTGATCACTTCTTTGATAATTTTGTGGATAATTTTGTGGTGGCATAGGTGGGCCAAAAATTTCTTGTGACATTCTCGCTCCAAAATCTAAATTCTCATCGTGAGTAGGAGATGTCATCTTTTAAACCTATTCAAAAAAATAAATGTAAATTACTTCACATATTCAAAAAAACAATCTAAATCTAAATTAAATTAAATCTAAATTGAATATAAATGTAAATCTAAATTGAATCCAAATCTAACATAAATCTAAATTAAATTAAAGAAAAGAAAAAGGAAAAAAAAAACAACAAGGCAAGCCTCTGCCCTCTGGCTTTCAGCCTCTGCCGAAAAAAAAATGCCTCTGCCGAATTTCAAAAGAAAAAAAAAACAATCTAAAAAAATAAATCCAAGTCTAATTCATAATAATCTAATTCAAATTTTAAAATTCTAAGTATAATTCAAAATAAATGTAAATTACTTCACATATTCAAAAAAACAATCTAAATCTAAATCAAATTAAATATAAATGTAAATCTAAATTAAATCTAAATTGAATCCAAATCTAACATAAATCTAAATTAAATTAAAGAAAAGAAAAAGAAAAAAAAACAAGGCAAGCCTCTGGCTTTCAGCCTCTGCCCTCTGCCGAATTTCAAAAAAAAAAAAGGTGCCTCTGCCGATTTAAAAAAAAAAAATCTAAATCTAAAGTCAAATCTAAATTTAGAAGCAAATCAAATTAAATCTAAATTAAATCAAAATTGAATCCAAATCTAACATAAATCTAAATTAAATTAAAGAAAAGAAAATGAAAAAAAAACAAGGCAAGCCTCTGCCCTCTGCCGAATTTTTAAAAAAAAAGGTGCCTCTGCCGAATTTCAAAAAAAAAAATCTAAATCTAAATTCAAATCTAAATTAAATATAAATATAAATTTAAATATAAATATAAATTTAAATCTAAATTTAGATGCAAATTAAATTAAATCTAAATTGAATATAAATGTAAATCTAAATTAAATCTAAATCTAAATTAAAAAAATAACTCTAAGTCTAATTCATAATAATCTAATTCAAATTTTAAAATTCTAAGTCTAATTCAAAATAAATACAACTTGTTCTAACTTATTTTAAAAATCTATTTTAAAAAAATAACTCTAACAAATTTAACTTATTCAAAAAAATAACTCTACCAAATCCAACATATTCAAAAATAAAATATAAATCTAGCTTATTTATCTAACAAATATAACTTATTTATCTAGCAAAATATAAATCTAACATATTCACATATAAATGTAACATATTCAAAAAATATAAATCTAACATATTTAAAAATTAATCCGAAATTAAAAAATAAAATCTAGCCTATTTTAAAATAAATCTAACCTATTCAAATGATCAAATAACATATTCAAAATTGAAAAAATAAAATATAACATATTCAAAAAATAAAATCTAACCTATTTAAAAATAAAATATAACATCTTCAAAAAATAAAATCTAACCTATTCAAAAAATAAAATCTAACCTATGAAATTTAGATCCGAATTTAAAAAATCAAATATAACCTATTTGAAAAATCTAACCTACTAAAAAAATCCAACCTATTTATAAACAAATCTAACATATTTTTTTAACCTATTAAAAATAAATCCGAATTTCAAAAATAAAATCAAACCTATTCAAAACAAATCTAATTACTTCACATATTCAAAATAACAAATCTAACATATTTTTTAACCTATTAAAAATAAATCCAAATTTCAAAAATAAAATCAAACCTATTCAAAACAAATCTAATTACTTCACATATTCAAAATAACAAATCTAACATATGGTTTTAACCTATTAAAAATAAATCCGAATTTCAAAAATAAAATCAAACCTATTCAAAACAAATCTAATTACTTCACATATTCAAAATAACAAATCTAACATATTTTTTTAACCTATTAAAAATAAATCCGAATTTCAAAAATAAAATCAAACCTATTCAAAACAAATCTAATTACTTCACATATTCAAAATAACAAATCTAACATATTTTTTTAACCTATTAAAAATAAATCCGAATTTCAAAAATAAAATCAAACCTATTCAAAACAAATCTAATTACTTCACATATTCAAAATAACAAATCTAACATATTTTTTAACCTATTAAAAATAAATCCGAATTTCAAAAATAAAATCAAACCTATTCAAAACAAATCTAATTACTTCACATATTCAAAATAACAAATCTAACATATGGTTTTAACCTATTAAAAATAAATCCGAATTTCAAAAATAAAATCAAACCTATTCAAAACAAATCTAATTACTTCACATATTCAAAATAACAAATCTAACATATTTTTTTAACCTATTAAAAATAAATCCGAATTTCAAAAATAAAATCAAACCTATTCAAAACAAATCTAATTACTTCACATATTCAAAATAACAAATCTAACATATGGTTTTAACCTATTAAAAATAAATCCGAATTTCAAAAATAAAATCAAACCTATTCAAAACAAATCTAATTACTTCACATATTCAAAATAACAAATCTAACATATTTTTTTAACCTATTAAAAATAAATCCGAATTTCAAAAATAAAATCAAACCTATTCAAAACAAATCTAATTACTTCACATATTCAAAATAACAAATCTAACATATTTTTTTAACCTATTAAAAATAAATCCGAATTTCAAAAATAAAATCAAACCTATTCAAAACAAATCTAATTACTTCACATATTCAAAATAACAAATCTAACATATTTTTTAACCTATTAAAAATAAATCCGAATTTCAAAAATAAAATCAAACCTATTCAAAACAAATCTAATTACTTCACATATTCAAAATAACAAATCTAACATATTTTTTAACCTATTAAAAATAAATCCGAATTTCAAAAATAAAATCAAACCTGTTCAAAACAAATCTAATTACTTCACATATTCAAAATAACAAATCTAACATATGGTTTTAACCTATTAAAAATAAATCCGAATTTCAAAAATAAAATCAAACCTATTCAAAACAAATCTAATTACTTCACATATTCAAAATAACAAATCTAACATATTTTTTTAACCTATTAAAAATAAATCCGAATTTCAAAAATAAAATCAAACCTATTCAAAACAAATCTAATTACTTCACATATTCAAAATAACAAATCTAACATATTTTTTTAACCTATTAAAAATAAATCCGAAATTCAAAAATAAAATCAAACCTATTCAAAACAAATCTAATTACTTCACATATTCAAAATAACAAATCTAACATATTTTTTTAACCTATTAAAAATAAATCCGAATTTCAAAAATAAAATCAAACCTATTCAAAACAAATCTAATTACTTCACATATTCAAAATAACAAATCTAACATATTTTTTTAACCTATTAAAAATAAATCCGAAATTCAAAAATAAAATCAAACCTATTGAAAACAAATCTAATTACTTCACATATTCAAAATAACAAATCTAACATATTTTTTTAAACTATTAAAAATAAATCCGAATTTCAAAAATAAAATCAAACCTATTCAAAACAAATCTAATTACTTCACATCTTAAAAAAAAACAAATCTAACATATTTTTTTAACCTGTTAAAAATAAATCCGAATTTCAAAAATAAAATCAAACCTATTCAAAACAAATCTAATTACTTCACATCTAACAAATCCAACATAAAATAAATCTAACAAATTTAAGTACTTAACAAATTTAACAAATCTAACGTAAAATAAATCTAACAAATCTAATTACTTAACAAATTTAACAAATCTAAATTAATCTAACATGAAACTAAATTTACTCTACAAAAATAAATTAAACTAAATTTACTCTACAAAAATAAATCTAGCATAAACTAAATTTACTCTACAAAAATAAATTAATCTAACATGAAATAAATGTAACCTTTAAATCTCGAGGAAAAATCTTGCGGGAGGTGCCGAACTTCGTAATTCCGATATCTTCGTAATTCCGTTTGCGTATTTGTAGAATGAATTAAATTTACAACTATATTTTTTTCAAACAATAAATTTAAAAACTGAAAATAGTAAAATTTTAGATTGAGAGAATGAGATTATGAGAGATTGAGAGATTGAGAGAATTAGAGGGTGTGAAAATTGTCACACCCCGCAGCCATGAGTAGTGACAGAGCCCCGCCGTAAGCATACAACTCCATGTATGCTTACAAGGCAATTACGATATAACTCATCATAGCACAATAAAAGAGATAAAACAGGTTTATATATAACAGTCCAAGTACCCAACATCTGGTAAAAGTAGCATATACAAAATGTATCTCATACGGATACTAACCATAGGTTATGACTCAGAGAACTATACAACAAAAAAATATCTACATCTCTAGTCAAATACCAAAAACAACTACTGAGGTAATATGGTGACATATACCAAAGGCCTACTACTCGTGTGCCTCTCCAGAATCAGTCGTACCGTAACCTGTAAAAAGAACCCAAAGGATGGGGGTGAGAATAACTTCTCAGTGCGAATTTGCCACAATCAGGTTATTGGACTTGCAATCAGAATCCACTTTCAAAAATAAAATCCATACAACAACATTTTAACAGTTCTATATCAGTATATAAATGTATGCATATGCTCCACAACAATAATCAAATGAAACACAACTCACGGAGTTTTCAAGATGAAGTTCAAACAACACATATTTGGCTTAACTCATTTTATTACAGCTGGTAGCACCTACGGATGTCCCACTGAGCTGGACCCTTTATCCAACCCACATCTGCAGTGTCACTGACACCTACAGATGGCCCACCAGCTGGACCCTTTTATCTGACACTCATCCGCAGTGCTTTGGCTTAACCATTAACTAAGGTCTGGTTCATAATCAGATAAAAAAAAAATTTCGTATGCAATAAGCTCAGAATCGTCCATTTGCAACACGTCAAACCAAACTGTCATTCCTGTCCCAGACTGGATATGACACCATTTCATCGTTTCCTCATAGTCACCCAAAGTCTCCGTCACGATCAGTCATTGCCCAGCATTGACTGATCTTAATCAATCACTGCCCAGCAGTTATTAATTATTCTCATATGCGCACATGGTTTCGAGTCATCGCCCAGCGTTGATTTCGAAACGTTACCGACCATCCTAGATAGTCATAAATTGTTGGGGACCTTCGACCGTAGTTTCCAAAACAAAAGAACACAAACAAACGATATACCATTCAACATGCAAATACAACTATGATATTCATTTCGGACTGAAATGGGGTTATTGCGGCTCGCAACTTAATTACTCGAAAATTTCCAACTCTTATTGGCATTTTCCAGGCCCTTATTGCGGCCCGCAACAAAGTACTCCATTCTCAGCCAGAGAGTATTTCATTCTGCTACGTTCATTGCGGCCCGCAATGAATTTATTGCGGCCCGCAACAAAGTATTCCGAGAGTCAGTCAGTCTATATCTTGAGCTACGCTGTTGATTGCAGCCCGTAATGGGAGTTGTCGCGGCCCGCAATAAGGCGATTTCAGTACATATCAGTTCTAATTTAATACGGTTATGCATATGATTCAAACAATTCGATTATGCAATCAATCAAGCAGTTCAACATGACAATTGGAAGCAATTTAATTTCTGAAAATGAAACATCAAACAAGTTCAAGAACCCCGCACCTGATTACGAAGAGCGTATCTCGCACTTATGGTTCGGACGTCTCGAAAGGTCCCGCAAAGTTTTGCTCACCCGAGTCTACACCTATATCAACATTTGTGATTTATTTAATCTTTGTTCGACGGTCGATATAGTTATTTGAGTTACATTAGTTTCTTTATACTTTTCTGCACATTCATTGCGGCCCGCAATGAATTCATTGCGGCCCGTAATGACCTTTACAGTTTTCCCTGTACATTCATTACGGCCCGCAATGAATCCATTGCGGCCCGCAATGACCTTTACAGTTTTCTTTTTCTGCTCGACAAATTCACTGTCCCCACTCATTGCGGCCCGCAAGAGATCTTATTGCGGCCCGCAATAAGTCGGTTCGTGAATCAATTCGTCCACTACTCAAACCCTAGATCAATCAAACCAAATTAAGATGAAATTGAGGAAGAATTGACTAAATTAGCAACATAGAAGCTCAATGGAGATGGATTACTCAAAACTTATACAAAATTTTCAGATTTGATCGAAACCCTAAACAAGTGCCATGAGTTTCGGATTTTGGGAGAAGATGAGAAGAAGGAAATACCGATTGGAGAGTTAAACGGCTACTAGAAGGAGGGAGAGACCACCATTTCTATTTCTCTCGTAAATTTTTCAAGAGTTTCGGTAAAGTTTTGAGGGAGAAGAGGCTCCTCTCTCCTTCTCTTTCTTTTGGTGGACACAAGCAAGGAGGGGGTCGGACCACAGTGGAGGAGAAGAAGGGAAAAGAGAGAGGGTTTGTATAATTTTTGGAAATTTGCTAAATAGACCCTCCCTTTGTTGGTTATTAATAAAAGAAGAGCTCATGCATATAATTATATATATATACATGTAAGTTAATTTAATTCTTTTGTTTATAAGATATAGATTTAAAGATTCGATCAAGTCGGACTATTTCGAGATTTCAGACTAATATTATAATTGTTTAAATTTTCAACTCCTAGTTCCTCAATAAAATTTTCTATTATGTTCTAAACATTGAAAATTTTAAATGTTCAAAATTTCCTGACGTAACATTTCTCCCCTCCTTAAAATAAAGTTCAGTCCTCTGAACTTAATCTCGTACCTGAATTGTCGAATAGCTCTGGATACTTTTCACGGATACTTGCCTCAGGTTCCCATGTCGCCTCTTTCTCCGAATGGCGTCCCCATTGTATAAGAACAAGCTTGATCACTTTGCTTCGAAGTCGTTGTTCTTTTCGGTCCAATATCCGCATCGGGTCTTCTTGATAAGATAGGTCATCTCGGATGTGCAAGTCGGAGTGGTCAATACAATGAGATGGATCTCGCACATATCGGCGTAATTGTGACACGTGAAATACCGGGTGAACTCGGTCCAACGCGGAAGGTAACGAAAGCTCATATGCCACATGTCCAACTCGTTGCGAGATCTGAAATGGTCCCATATACCGGGGTCTCAACTTACCCGAGACACCGAATCGATGCACGCCTCTAACGGGAGAAACTCGAAGCCACACGTGATCTCCTTCTTGAAATTCCAATGGTCTTCGATGAACATCGGCGTATTTCTTCTGTCGCTCTTGAGCTGATTTAAGCCGACTCAAAACAACCTTTGTCTTTTCAGCCACTTCTTGTATCATCTGGGGTCCGGTAGGTGAGTACGTACTTGCGGGTCCCCACCATAACGGAGTGCGACACTGCTGTCCCGTAAGTGCCTCTTGTGGTGACATTCCGATACTCGAATAGTAGCTATTATTGTCTGCGAACTCTACCAAGTACAAGTGGTCGATCCAAGAGCCTCGGAAACTTAGGGCACAGGATCGAAGCATATCTTCCAACATTTGTATCGTGCACTCGGATTGGCCATCTGCTTGCGGATGATGTGCGGTATCTCAAGGGGCTTTAGTAGTCCCGCCCTCTTTCGTCTATCGGCCTTGACTTGCTGACAAACTTGGCATTTCTCGACGTAGCTCTGAACATTTCTCTTCATCTTTGGCCACCACAAGTGTCGCTTCAAATCTTGATACATCTTGACTTCACCGGGATGAATGGTATATGCCGAGTCATGTGCCTCGGATAGGATCAACTTCTTCAACTCCGAGTCATTAGGGATGCATATACGGTCATGGAATCGTAGGATACCATCTTCGTAGAGTCGAAAAGACGAGTCTTCACCCGATTCAGAATGTTTTCGAAACTGCTGACATTTTGGGTCCTCCTGTTGTGCTACTCGAATACGCTCATGTAATTCTGGTCGTACCTCAACCGCAGCCATAATAATAGATGCAAAGGCGGATGTACCCGCACTAGTTCTATCTCTAGTCCAACGAGATGACGTTTCCAACGCGAACTCGCGGGACGCACCCACGTATAAACTCATCCTTCGCATTTCCTCGAGAAGGTGTGTCTCACTTGTAATAATAGATGCCAAATTTATCTGACTCTTCCTGCTTAGCGCATCTGCTACCACATTCGCCTTTCTTGCGTGATACTGAATGTCCAGATCATAGTCCTTCATCAATTCGAACCATCTTCTCTGTCTCAAATTCAACTTTCTTTGAGTAAAAAAAAATATACTTTAAACTTTGGTGATCCGTGTAGACACGGCATCTTGTTCCATACAAATAGTGTCGCCAGATCTTCAATGCAAAAATCACTGCTGCAAACTCCAAATCATGTGTCGGATAATTCTGTTCATGCGGCCGTAACTGTTGAGATGCATATGCAATAACGTGCTCATCCTGCATCAATACACATCCCAAACCCGATCGAGATGCATCGGTATAGACGGTATAATCCTTGTCAGTAATTAGCATTGCAAGAATCGGTGCAGATACCAATCAGCACTTCAGTTCCTGAAAACTCTGATCTTGAGCGGTGCCCCACTCAAACTTCACACCCTTATGCAACAGCTTCATGAGAGGACTAGCCAACTGTGAGAACCCGAGTACAAATCATCGGTAATACCCAGCTAGACCCAGAAAACTACGAATCTCCGTAACTGTCTCCGGTCTCTTCCATTCGGTCACAGCCCGAATCTTTTCTGAATCCACCGCTTGAAGCTCAGTAACTACTGGGGTATCTACAATCATCGATATACCTCCATCCAACCCATCCAGGTACTGCCTGCGGTACCTCTCCGCATCATTCCGCACATCTGCTGCATACCTTGACAAGCCAAGGAAGTCATTGTTGTACTCTGCCACTGGTTGCCCATTCTGTCTTAGGTCTAGGAATTTCCTCCTCAATGCCTCTCGCTGTAAGTTACTTAGAAATCGTCGAGTGAACTGTTGCTCAAACCATTCCCACGGAATCTTTACCTCCTCCCCGACATAACTACGTCGGGCTCCATCCCACCAGAATTTTGCCTCACCCTCTAACTGCTGCTCTGCCAGCTCCACGCTATCTTCCTCAGGTGCTCGACATAAAATCAGCTTTGTATTGACACTAGCGAGCTATTCTTCTGCTACGGCATACCCACCAGTGCCATTAAAACGAGGTGGATTAAGGCGCATGAAAGAGTCGTACAACCTCCTTAACTCCTCAGGAGCACCTATGTGAACCTCATCTAAATCGCGATCCTGGTCATGCACACCTCTAGGTTCGAGATCAGCTCCCTGATCATTAGGCCCCGCAGGTCCGGTCTCAACTCTACGAGCGACTGGTTCGATAATTGGATCTTGAATATTATCAAGATCTCTCGTTCGGGGTCGTCCCCTACCTCGACGTCTTTCTATAATTCTCAATAAGAAGAAGAATTTCATTAAGTTGGTATTTACTTATTACTATACTAGAGAAGTCGTTAGTCTTGATGGTTCAATTTTATAACGTACCCCACTCACGTATCCTATCAGTCTGGTTAGGGCTTAAACCTATGCTCTGATACCACCAAAGGGAACTGTCACACCCCGCAGCCATGAGTAGTGACAGAGCCCCGCCGTAAGCATACAACTCCATGTATGCTTACAAGGCAATTACGATATAACTCATCATAGCACAATAAAAGAGATAAAACAGGTTTATATATAACAGTCCAAGTACCCAACATCTGGTAAAAGTAGCATATACAAAATGTATCTCATACGGATACTAACCATAGGTTATGACTCAGAGAACTATACAACAAAAATATATCTACATCTCTAGTCAAATACCAAAAACAACTACTGAGGTAATATGGTGACATATACCAAAGGCCTACTACTCGTGTGCCTCTCCAGAATCAGTCGTACCGTAACCTGTAAAAAGAACCCAAAGGATGGGGGTGAGAATAACTTCTCAGTGCGAATTTGCCACAATCAGGTTATTGGACTTGCAATCAGAATCCACTTTCAAAAATAAAATCCATACAACAACATTTTAACAGTTCTATATCAGTATATAAATGTATGCATATGCTCCACAACAATAATCAAATGAAACACAACTCACGGAGTTTTCAAGATGAAGTTCAAACAACACATATTTGGCTTAACTCATTTTATTACAGCTGGTAGCACCTACGGATGTCCCACCGAGCTGGACCCTTTATCCAACCCACATCTGTAGTGTCACTGACACCTACAGATGGCCCACCAGCTGGACCCTTTTATCTGACACTCATCCGCAGTGCTTTGGCTTAACCATTAACTAAGGTCTGGTTCATAATCAGATAAAAAAAAAATTTCGTATGCAATAAGCTCAGAATCGTCCATTCGCAACACGTCAAACCAAACTGTCATTCCTGTCCCAGACTGGATATGACACCATTTCATCGTTTCCTCACAGTCACCCAAAGTCTCCGTCACGATCAGTCATTGCCCAGCATTGACTGATCTTAATCAATCACTGCCCAGCAGTGATTAATTATTCTCATATGCGCACATGGTTTCGAGTCATCGCCCAGCGTTGATTTCGAAACGTTACCGACCATCCTAGATAGTCATAAATTATTGGGGACCTTCGACCGTAGTTTCCAAAACAAAAGAACACAAACAAACGATATACCATTCAACATGCAAATACAACTATGATATTCATTTCGGACTGAAATGGGGTTATTGCGGCTCGCAACTTAATTACCCGAAAATTTCCAACTCTTATTGGCATTTTCCAGGCCCTTATTGCGGCCCGCAATGGCTGTGGTTGCGGCCCGCAACAAAGTACTCCATTCTCAGCCAGAGAGTATTTCATTCTGCTACGTTCATTGCGGCCCGCAATGAATTTATTGCGGCCCGCAACAAAGTATTCCGAGAGTCAGTCAGTCTATATCTTGAGCTACGCTGTTGATTGCGGCCCGTAATGGGAGTTGTCGCGGCCCGCAATAAGGCGATTTCAGTACATATCAGTTCTAATTTAATACGGTTATGCATATGATTCAAACAATTCGATTATGCAATCAATCAAGCAGTTCAACATGACAATTGGAAGCAATTTAATTTCTGAAAATGAAACATCAAACAAGTCCAAGAACCCCGCACCTGATTACAAAGAGCGTATCTCACACTTATGGTTCGGACGTCTCGAAAGGTCCCGCAAAGTTTTGCTCACCCGAGTCTACACCTATATCAACATTTGTGATTTATTTAATCTTTGTTCGACGGTCGATATGGTTATTTGAGTTACATTAGTTTCTTTATACTTTTCTGCACATTCATTGCGGCCCGCAATGAATTCATTGCGGCCCGTAATGACCTTTACAGTTTTCCCTGTACATTCATTGCGGCCCGCAATGAATCCATTGCGGCCCGCAATGACCTTTACAGTTTTCTTTTTCTGCGCGACAAATTCACTGTCCCCACTCATTGCGGCCCGCAATAAGTCGGTTCGCGAATCAATTCGTCCACTACTCAAACCCTAGATCAATCAAACCAAATTAAGATGAAATTGAGGAAGAATTGACTAAATTAGCAACATAGAAGCTCAATGGAGATGGATTACTCAAAACTTATACAAAATTTTCAGATTTGATCGAAACCCTAAACAAGTGCCATGAGTTTCGGATTTTGGGAGAAGATGAGAAGAAGGAAATACCGATTGGAGAGTTAAACGGCTACTAGAAGGAGGGAGAGACCACCATTTCCATTTCTCTCGTAAATTTTTCAAGAGTTTCGGTAAAGTTTTGAGGGAGAAGAGGCTCCTCTCTCCTTCTCTTTCTTTTGGCGGACACAAGCAAGGAGGGGGTCGGACCACAGTGGGGGAGAAGAAGGGAAAAGAGAGAGGGTTTGTATAATTTTTGGAAATTTGCTAAATAGACCCTCCCTTTGTTGGTTATTAATAAAAGAAGAGCTCATGCATATAATTATATATATATACATGTAAGTTAATTTAATTCTTTTGTTTATAAGATATAGATTTAAAGATTCGATCAAGTCGGACTATTTCGAGATTTCAGACTAATATTATAATTGTTTAAATTTTCAACTCCTAGTTCCTCAATAAAATTTTCTATTATGTTCTAAACATTGAAAATTTTAAATGTTCAAAATTTCCTGACGTAACAAAAATATTGAGAGGAAGAGGGGTGGATATATAGAGTTTTGATTGGAGGGAGAATAATATTTGAAATTTAATAAATTCGAAAAAAAACAGAATTGACGGGTGGGACCCACCCTTACGGGACAGAAATGACAGGTGGGACCCACCCGGTTTGACTGATTTGAACCGGTACTGTAGAACGGCTCAATATTTTAACAGAGCAGTTTTAGCTTCATGCAACGCACTAATCAACTGCCAGCTAGTTTAAATTCTGTACTCCGTGCGCTGCATGAAGCCAAAACTGCTCTGTTAAAATCATTACCCTGTCGCCAGTGGGGGGAAAATATTTGAAATAAAGGGGTTCGGGTAAACCCGGGCGGGTACACGGGTAGCGGGTAAACGGGTGCGGGTACACCCGGGGCGGGTGCGGGTACACGGGTAGCAGACACGGGTACGGCGGGTACGGGTACACCCGGTTTTTTTCCAAAAACAGCCACCCTGCCCGTTTGAGACCCGTATCGGTGTACCCGTTTACCCGGGTATACCCGGGCACGGGTACGGGTACCCCGGGCACCGGGCACGGGCGGACCGGGTTCGGGCAGCCCGTTAGGGGTAGTGTCAAACCACTAGCGGACTCCCACTTTAAATTTGGTCAATGCATAGGAAATAGTAAAGTGTAGGTTCGTATTGACTTTAATTTGCACTTAATTACCATTTTGTTTACTACTCGCCAGGATAGATCCCCATACCTCCCAACAAGTCAAGACAATTAATGCTAACTCGCCGAGAAATTTACCTTAATTCTATCTTGTTTCGTAGGGTAAAATTCCTTCATATTTTAAGTTTAAATTCATCTATGTTATGAATATGACAGTGGATGGTCCATTCATTTTTTAACTCCCAATAATCCTCATTTACTTCTCCACTACCCCACTACCATTGGAATTCATATCCCACTACTATTTGGAATTTATTTTCTTATTTATTATTGTAATGACTTTTCATTTACAACTTATGACCTATAAATAGAGGCATTGTAATCTTGTATTGTACACATGAGAAATATATGAATAAAGAGATTGTCATCTTGTGTTCTCTCTATCTTGTTTATTGTTTGTTTATCTTTATTTTATAACACGTTATCAGCACGACTTGCTCGAAGAAGTTGCAAAGTAATTATGTAAGTAATTTATATGATTGATTATTATATATTTCACTAATTTAAATTTCATTTGAATTTTTATTTATTTTTGTTTTAGTTTATAAGAATCATTCCTTGAAGTGAATGATGAATAATAACTTGAAGTTATTATCAAAACTAAATGTTAATCAAGAACCTGAAGTTCGTATTACTCGAATATAATAATAAGAATAATAACATGAAGTTATTATTAGAATTGTTTAGAACCTGAAGTTCTATTAGAAATTTTAGTATAAAATAACCAGCCGTTATTATAAAATCATTTTAATAACCAGCAGTTATTAACTTATTATAGATCACTGGATAAATAATAACCTAAGTTTTATCTTTATTTTATATTAATATCAAATAGCCTGAAGCTATCTATTAAGTATATATTTTTTTTCTCCATATTGTGCAATTTTAGATCTGACTAGATTTCTTAAATTTATATCTATTCAATATTAATTTTAGATCATACTCGTATTTTTTTTATATAAATATACAATTTCAATGGGATTATAAAGATCTGTATTATTATATAGTTTTAATTCATGTAACATGTATAAATAAAATAATATCTCATAACTTATGAGATGTGAATGTGGAGATGCGTTTTGTTATAATTAGACACTGCCTTATTAATCTGAACAGTAATGGTAATAAATGAAATTCAATTCAAGGATTAGATTATCGAACACAAGCGTATGTTTACCAGTCTGTATCTTTGATTTCTTGATTAAATATTGTATTAATTGATGTTGGCTAAATACAGTCTATTTATATATATATAGTGGTGAATAGAAATTGCACATTTATACTTTGATTTCTATGAAAAGGCCTCATGTAACATATATATTTACTGTATATTGGAGTTGCTCTTAATATTACCACATTTAGATCCGTGAATAAAAAAAAAAATAATAGGTCATGGTTGATTTTCTAAATTACATCTAGTTGAAGATTCAAGGTAACTTTGATATCTTTTATTTTAATTCTATTTATAAATAATACTTCCAATAAGTAATTGGTAAATGGAATAAGTTATCAATTTATGTACATTTATTCTAAGATGTCTAGTATGGTTCATATAATTTTATATGAAGTGCAATTTTTTTTTAATCTTCCTGAAGAAGGTATATATGATATAGAAAAATTAATCTGAGAAGATATTAGGAAAGTTTCTTGAAGAAGATTTATATGATATATAAATTTTATATGATGTTCATATTATTTTTTTTTCAATAATTTAATCTTCTCGAAGAAGATTTCAAAAGATATTAAGAAGATTTTCCTGAAGAAGATTTCAAGAAACAAAAATGATATGATGCGCTAAATTTATATGTTCATATTACTTTCTAGTCTAATAATTAAATTTTCTTGAAGAAGTTTCAAGAAATATAATTTTTTTTTTATGGTTGAACAAAATAATAATTCCACCAGAAGTGGAAAATAAGTAAGTTTTCCTCCAAATTACTTATGTTTTCCTCCAAATTGTACTATACGTATATTAGTACAATTGAAGCACATGTGATTGTAAACCTGAAGTTTACAAATAAAAATATGTTAATAGTTTGGCATGACCGGTTGGGCCATTCCGGATCAATAATGATGCGAAAAATAATAGATAATTAATGTGGACATTCATTAAAGAACCAGAAGATTCTTTAATCTTATGAATTTTTATTTGTTGATTTCATTTCTAGAACGTATACAAGATGATATTTGTAGATCAATATATTCACCATGTGAACCATTTAGATATTTTATGGTTATAATTGATGCATCAATAGTATGGTCACATTATCAACTCGCAACTTGACGTTTGCAAGATTATTTGCTCAATTGATGTGATTAAGAGCATAATTTTATGATTAGAATTGATGTTGTACATCATGTAGCTTATGTTCATACACAAAAATGAGAACTTGTTATTTTGCATACAACAACACTAATTCGCATAATGCCAACAAGCTATTATAGAACTTCCCCTTTATAATTGGTTTTTGGTCACATACCTAATATTTCCCATATAAGAATTTTTGAATGTGTGATATATGTTATAATTGCTCCACCACAACGACTAAAATGGGACATCAAAGAAAGTTGAGAATTTATATTGAATTTAAATCTCCATATGTAAATAATAAAGTATCTAGACCATTGATGGTAGATTTATTCACGGCTAGTTTTGCCGATTATCATTTTGATGAATTAATATTTCCAACCTTAGGGGGAGAAAAACAATCAGCTGGGAAAATATATAAGTTGGAATGAATTATTATTGTCTAATTTAGATCCTCATAAATAATGTGAACTAGATGTTTAAAAGATAATTCATTTGGAAAGATTAGTTAATCAATCGCCAGATGCATTTACAAAGAAACTGACCAAATCACATGTACCAGCTGCTAATGCTCCAATTAAAGTCGATGTCCCTGTTGGACAGACTAATGAAATTATAACACGCATGAAGCGTGGAAGATCAATCGGTTCCAAAGATAATAATCCTCGAAAAAGAAAAGGAGCAAAGAATGAAAATGGTCAAGTCGAGGATATGATAATTTCAAATAAAACTTTAGAAGAGAATCAAATTATAAGTAATATTGGAGTTCCAGCAGAAACTAAGGTATCTGAAATTCATGAAATTAAAGAGATCTCGATAAATTATATCATCAATGGAATAAGATGGAACCGAGATAAAATTTATATCAATGATATTTGCATATAATATAGCGCTAAATATAATGAATAATGAGGATCATGACTCGAAGTCTATTAAAGAATGTCGACAAAGAAATGATTGGCTAAAATGGAAATGTGCAATTGAGGCAGAGTTAAACTCTCTCGAAAAACGAAAAGTTTTTTGGCCTATAGTTCCAATACCTGAAGGTGTAAAACGAGTAGGATATAAATGAATATTTATGCGAAAATAAAATAGGAAAGGTGAAATTTTGGGATATACTCATCTGTGGTGGATGCAACAATTTTTCTGTACGTAATTAGTCTGGCAGTCCATGAATGACTTGATTTTCGCCTAATGAATATTTTTACAGTCTATTTATATGGCTCGCTTGGTAATGATATATATATGAAAATCCCTGAAGGATTTAAGATGCCTGAAGCATGATTTAGGTTCTCGAGAACATTATTCAATTAAATTGAATAAAATCTTTATATGAATTAAAGAAATTTGGATGCATATGGTATAATCGTCTAAGTGAATATTTATTGAAATATGGATATAATAATGATACGATCTGTCCATGAAAAGATATGGAAATGATTTTGTTATAATTGCAGTTTTTGTTAACGATCTAAGTATCATTGGACCTCCTGAAGAGCTTCCAAAAGCAATAAATTATTTAAAGAAAGAATTTGAGATAAAAGATCTTGAGAGGAAATTTTTTTTGCTTTGGATTGCAAATTGAACATTTAAAAATAACATTTTTATGCATCAAGAAAATTATATTGCAAGAGTGTTGAAATAATTTTATATGGATAAAATCATATCCATTAAGCATTATGATAGTTGTAAGATCATTAGATGTGCATAAAGATCTTTTTAGATCTTGAGAAAGTGATGAAGAACTACTTGGTCCTGAAGTACCATATCTTAGTGCAATAGTAACATTTATGTATCTTGCTGGACATGCAAGATATAATATATCATTTGCTGTAAATTTATCAGCAAGATATAGTTCTTCTCCTATGCGAAGACATTGGAATGAAATTAAATATATACTTCGCTAACTCTGAGAAATTTTAGCAAAACACTAAGCAAACCGAGAATATGTTTGGTTAAGAAATGTGATCAACACATTCGTTAGGCATGTAGTTTGTCTTCTGGAGAAATGATCCTGAAGATCATATATTAAGATAATATTGTATGTATTACTCAATTAAAGGAATGATATATTAAAGGAGATAGAACAAAATATATTTCATTAAAGTTCTTTTTCACACATGATCTCCAAGATGATAATGTTATTATTATTCAACAAATTCGTTCAAGTGAAAATCTAACAGATTAATTCACTAAGGCGCTCCTATTGTAATATTTGAAAAGCTAGTTCGTAATATTGGAGTTCGTCGACTTAAAGATCTTGATTGATGTTGTAATGAGGGGGAGTTAATATGAACTATATTTTTCCTTAACCATGGTTTTTCCCACTGGGTTTTCCTGGTAAGGTTGTAATTGTGTATTAAAAGGAATATTGTACTCTTTTTCCTTCACTAGGTTTTTATCCCATAGGGTTTTTCCTAGTAAGGTTTTAATGAGGCATATTCTTATGAAATGGACATCCAAGGGGGAGTGTTATGAATATGATAGTGGATGGTCCATTCATTTTGTAACTCCCAATAATCCTCATTCACTTCTCCGCTACCCCACTACTATTGGAATTCATATCCCACTACTATTTGGAATTTATTTTCTTATTTATTATTGTAATGACTTTTCATTTACAACTTATGGCCTATAAATAGAGGCATTGTAATCTTGTATTGTACACATGAGAAATATATGAATAAAGAGATTGTCATCTTGTGTTCTCTCTATCTTGTTTATTGTTTGTTTATCTTTATTTTATAACAATCCATTTACTTTTTAATATATTGCGCACTAGAATGATGTATTTCTAGTGAAAGGATTTGAATAATTAATTTTTCAGAAAGAAAAACAAGGAGAAATAGGTAACTGCTAATTCTAGTTCAAACGAGGGTGTATTTTAAATTTTAGTTGATACAAATGTTCAATAGAATTAAAACAAGTTGATATTTTGGAAATATTTGAATAATGAATTTGTGAATTCATAATAGTTTGTAGCCAATATTGTGGTAAATAGTTGTTTTAAATAGAATATGTATTTATATATATATTTCAATCTAAATAGCTCAGTAAATTAGTTATATAATGAACTTGTAGAATACTAATTTTTACTATTTTTGGAATTTTTTTTTACTATTTTTATGATTTATGAAAGATGACATAAAATCGGCCTCATTTAGCGTAATTTTGCGTAGTTTAGCGTAATTTACCGTATTTCATTATAATTAGCGAAGTTATTGTAATTTAGATGAATTTAGTGTAATTCAACATAATTTATTGTAATATAGTGTAATTCAACATAATTTCAAGTAATCTAGTGTATTTTAGTATAAATATGCTAATTATAAATCAAAAGAAGTAATTTAACAAATAATTTAAATAAAAAATTTGAATTTTCTGTGTTAGATTTCATTATCTTGTTTTTCGTAGTGTCTAAAAAAAGAGAGGAAACTGGCCATAAAATGACCGGTTTCTGGGAGAGAGAAAACCGGCCATTTTATGGCCAGTTTGGACATTTTTGGCCAAAGTTGGGAATTGTCACATTAAGAAAATTTTATAATAAAATTTCAATCATTTATTTATTTAGAATGTTTAAAACGGAATCGAAATTTGATCGACGAGCGAGGAATGAGAAATTAAAACACGTTAAATGGGTTTATATTGAATTTTAGAATTTTTCGGACCATTGATTCATCCTAGCACGGATCGCGAAGCACCCTCTTTAATAAGCCCTAACCTTGATTCATCCTAGCACGGATCGCGAAGCACCCTCTTTGATAAACCCTCACCCCTCTCTCTTCTCCCGTGTGTGTGGTCGGCCAAAAAGAAAGGAAGAGAAAGAACGAGAGAAAGAGAGAGAGAGAAGAAAAGAGAGGGAGAGCTCCGAAATCCCGTCGGATTGCGCCACCGTCCGGGAAATCAATGTTGAAACCGAGAAGGCAGCTGTAAATCTCTCCTAGCCATCCCGTCGGTAATTTCTCTTTTCCCTTCTTCGTTTGAAAATCCGAGATTTCTCGAATCCGCGGGTTGTTCGTTTTAAAACCGAGATTAGTGTTAGAATTGATTGAACTCTAACTCATTTGAGCTTCTTATCTCTCGTTTACCTATTTTCTACGTGATTTCGTCTTCCATTTTGGATTTCCCCATTCTAGGGTTTTGATGCCAAATCCCGAATTGAAACGCGGCATTGATTGATTAGGTTAGTCCGACCAACTAGACTTGTTCTCGGTAGGGTTATCTCTTGATCGGGAAAGGTTAGAACATGTAATGGTTAAATCGAGGTTTCGACCAAATTAGGGTTACACCAACCGGCCAATCGAATTGATGCGTAAACCAGAATAGCGAACCAGTACAGGAATGAGACCTAATTGAGATGGTGTACGTGGAATGTAGGTGTAGGCTCGGTTGAGCAAAGGTTTGCGGGACGCTCCGAGACGCCTGATCTGTAGTCGCGCGGTACGTCTATTGCCAGCAGGTGCGGGATTCTTGGACTTGTTTGATAATTTACATTCATGAATTAAACTGCTTCCAATTGTCATGTTGAACTGCTTGATTGATTGCATAATCATATTGTTTGAATCATATGCATAACCGTATTAAATTAGAACTGATATGTACTGAAATTGCATTATTACGGGCCGCAATAACTCCCATTACGGGCCGCAACAACTCCCATTACGGGCCGCAATCAACAGCGTAGCTCAAAACATGAACTAAAAAAATAAAATTCTCTGACTGCTTGGCTGCGGGCCGCAATAACCTCATTGCGGGCCGCAATAAAGTCATTACGGGCCGCAATGAACATACCAGGAGAAATGCTCTCTGGCTGAAATTGGGGTGCTTGGTTGCGGGCCGCAACTACAGTCACTGCGGGCCGCAATGAGAGCCTGGAAAAATGAAAATCAGAGTTGAAAACTTGTGGGTAGTTGAATGCGAGCCGCAATAACCCCATTTTAGTCCGAAATGAATATCATAGTTGTATTTGCATGTTGAATGGTATATCGTTTGTTTGTGTTCTTTTGTTTTGAGAACTACGGTCGAAAGTCCCCAACAATTTATGACTATCTAGGATGGTCGGTAACGTTTCGAAATCAACGCTGGGCGATGACTCAAAACCATGTGCGCATATGAGGATAATTAATCACTGCTGGGCAGTGATTGATTAAGATCAGTCAATGCTGGGCAATGACTGATCGTGACGGAGACTTTGGGTGACTGTGAGGAAACGATGAATGGAGTCATATCCAGTCTGGGACAGGAATGACAGTTTGGTTTGACATGTTGCGAATGGACGATTCTGAGCTTATTGCATACGAATTTTTCTTTCCTTCTGATTATGAACCAGACCTTAGTTAATGGTTAAGCCAAAGCACTGCGGATGGGTGTTAGATAAAGGGTCTAGCTGGTGGGCCATCTGTAGGTGTCAGTGACACTGCAGATGTGGGTTGGATAAAGGGTCCAGCTCGGTGGGACATCCGTAGGTGTTACCAGCTGTAATAAACTGAGTTAAGCTAAAAATGCGCGTGTTTGAGATTCATCTTGGAAATTCCGTAACTTGTATTTCATTTGGTAAATTGTTGTCGATCATATGTACTTGCTTTATTTATGAATATGCACATGTCTGAACTGCTTTTGTATGGTTTCATTTCTGAATATAGATTTTGATTGCAAGTCCAATAATCTAAACTGTGGCAAATTTCGCACTGAGAATTCGTTCTCACCCCCACTCTTGGGTTATTTTACAGGATTTGGGGCGTCGGGTTCTGGAGAGGCACGCGAGTTGTAGACCCTTGGTAGTTACTTCTGTATGGCCTAATCTACCTTTTGTTGTATAGTTTAGGGTTAGGCCTGATGGTTAGTATTTGTATGAGATACTTTTATTGTATTATACTTTGACTTGACCGGGTACCCTTATATATGGATTGATATATATATATATATATATATATATATATATATATATATATATGTATATATACGTAGGGATGTGCTTGATAGTAGTTAATGATGCATATTTAGATTTAACGGGTAATAGCCTTGTAAACATACACGGTTTGTATGTTTACGGCCGGGAACTGTTACGAGCCGTGGCTGCGGGGTGTGACAGGAATCATGGGTATAATAATTAATTTGTAATTAACTTTGAATATTAATAAAAATGTCGGGAAAAATAACTACATTAGTATTTTTTTTCCTTCAACCGTTCAGCAATATCTTTTTATTTCCTATTTCATTTCCCTTGAAGGGTTTAGTTCCTAGCAGCCTTCAACTTTTATGGAGGAAAAAAAATTGAGTCTTAGCTCTGTTTTTTTTTCCCAACTTGCGTAGCTCTCTCCAGCTTAATTAATTTGAAGTTGTTCGCTCAAGAATTCTTGCTTCTAATAATGCTCCTTGCTTCTGCTAATGCTCCAACTATACAGGACAAACAATACTTAAAAGTTAAGTGTATAATGTTCCAATTATTTATTGCAATGGTTTAAACCATATTTAATTGTCAAATTTATTCATTTTATATACTAACTATAATTTTCATAAACCAAATTTACTTTGAAGCTATTTTGTTTTTCCATAAATAAGCACAGTTAAACAAACACAATTTAATAATATAATAAAACAAAAGAAACTAAACAAGTTTCTCAATTTGGTTTCTAAGTTGTGCATGACGGAGATTAAATAGCTCTTTGTAATTTTGCAGTCGTTCATTTATATTCACTCATTTAATTTTTTTTGAGAATCTGATATATACAATCATATTGATCATAATCAGTGATTAGTATCAATACACTAAATATAATTTAATTTTAGTATTACATTTATTATATTTGGACCCGTACCCGAAAAGTGCTTGGGTCCAAATTTCAATCCATATACTTATTAGTATCAAATTAGATTGGGTCCAGATCCGGATACCTATCTATTCGTAGATATTTCAGATTCAGTCTTTCAGTTTCAAGTTGATAGATACCCATAACTTGTTCGTCCGGATCCAGAGCGGGTAACTCTCACACTCACAAGCGAGCAATATTTAAAATATTGGAGGGATATAAATTTTGGAAAGTACAATATAGAGACGGTGATTTTCTTTTTTGTAGTTTCAAAATTTATGAATGGAATATTGATACCAATTTGTTTTAATTAGCGAAGGGAGCAATAATAAAATATGTGCAAATATATGGTAGACATTATTTTATTCAACAAATTAATAAGCAAAAGGTGAGTGGCATGGCATTTGATTTTAAAAGAAATGAAGAAATTAATTATTAATCTAGATATGATATATTTTATGATTTGTTTTTATATTAAAAATTATAAATAATGGTATTATCACTATATCGGGTATTTATACTGGTATCGGGTCGGATTCGGTTATGGATCGGATAATTAAATCAAACCCATATCCTATCTGTTACAATATCGGTTTTGGTTCGGATCCGGATCCGGATTGGATATTAAAGTAGTAATTTTATAACCGTACTGATAATTTAACCAGTTATATTTTCTAGACCATACCCTAACCAAATTAATCGGATCCAGGTCGGTTACGGTTCGGATCTAATAATTGGCTAAAAGTAACACCTCGACTTACAGTAAAGAGACAAACTTCTATTTTTTTCAATTAAACATTAACAAATCAATGGCTCAAATAGTGGAGAACATCAAAACAAATTTTTTGTGAAGAACAACATAGCAAAATTCATATAATTTTTTTTTACCACTCATATGAATTTTTATATTGAAGTAACTAATAATTGGGCTATTCTCTGTACTGCTCATTCTTCTTAATAGCGCTGAAGTAGAATACCGCTATATATTACAATAACGATATTTTCCTCGGAGAAAGAAAAGCATGATTTAGTTATTAATCTTCAGAGGTCGGTACATATTAATCATTCTATCGTTGATACATTGTAGAGGCCGGGCGTTGTCTTGCGACTCCTACAAAAATATTGACCCAAGACTTGATAAATCATCCATTCATGAGACCTCTAATTTGTAAAATAGACGCAAATGTAAACTAAAAATATATACAAAAAAAAAAAAAAATTAGAAAATTTGTGATTACATATCAGTAAACTTACTTCATGAACGGCATCTTTTAGCAATTGTACCTGATCTCTGGATACAGTCCTTATCTAGCAACAATTAACACAAACCATTAATTCGTCTCAAAACAACCAAACTAAAGCACAATCAAAACACAAATAACAAAAGAAACTAAATGCAAGTTTGTAGAATTTTCTGATACCAACCTTTTTGACAATTGTCCAAACTACCCCCTCGGTACATGGCGGGATGGTAAGAGAACCCATATATCTGTAGTATTTTCTACTTCCGAACTTAATTTTCCTTGGATCAACAATTCCAACCGATTGTTCTTCATGATTTTTGTTTGCCAAATCCTTGATGTATGGTTCCAGCTGCATAAATTTAAAATTAAAGCTTCTTAGATGCGCACATAAAATTTTCTTTTCAAAATCCTATCCATCCATATAAACAATAAGGCGGACTTTCAAAAAAAATATACACAATCAACTAAAACAGAGAGAGACAACATTTTCTTTTGACATATACCAGCAAAGCAAGAAGGGTATAATTCATTAAATATTGTTTGATACAGCTAGCAAGATCAGGCTTTAATTAGATAATAGCTTGGGTTAATCTAAATCATTACACAAACCTCATCCAGGAACGGGTCAGGATGCCCATACTTGTACAAAAACCCGATAACCGCAATCTTCTTGCCATCTGGAGTCAGGTGAACCATGTGCATCTCCATTGCAAACCTGTCAGAATTATTTCATCAAGGTAATCTCAAGGAAAAGATACTTGTCACAAATTAATTTTAAACAGTCTGCTAGCCAGAACCAATTTAAATAGGTGAGAAACCGAGATGCTTCTCTGCTCTGTTTACTTCCATATTTAATAGTTTAAGCCGAAATCTGTTCAGTTTTTACCACATTAATGTCAAAAGAACATTCAATAAATGCATTCAATAGTCATCTTATAAGCTGTCTAAATGAAAATTTGAAATGCCCCAATCCAGGTATGTCCCTTAGTTTGAGAGGGATAATTTTCATATGATTTCTGAATTATCTATCTTAATGAAATGACAATTCACCTCCTGCCATTGATTGTGTGCTCAGACGGAGCGTGCCAATGCAACTGAGTGAGATGATAATGATCTCCGTCTATTTGTATGCTCCCGGCATCCTCGTGCCATTTCAGCTGTACATTGCAGAGTAAAAAAAAAAAAAAAATCAATTACAAATTAATTACACTACAAGACCCCATTACAACAAATAATTTCTCAATGTAGAAATTATAGTTACCACTATGTCATGGCCACGGTTTTTCATTATGGCATTGGCCTGCCGGTATGACCGGAGCAGCCTCCCCAAGTAAGGATTCACTTTAACCCTTTCATTCAATAAATCAATGGGGGATTGCTGGTGACCGGTACCGCACTTAGTCCAATTTACATTTATCTCACCCCAGTGCTCTGGCCCATTTTCGACACCCAGTTCGTAACTAAACTCACGCTCATCCTCTGCACAATTGAAGACATGAAAAGAAATTATTCAAGGTTAAACAACAGATTGGAGAATAAAATTAGCTTAGAAAATCTGAAAGTTCAGAGGAAGAGGAAAGCAAGACATACCAACTTCTTGGGATGATGCCAAGGGGATGGAGAGGAGGAGAGAAATGATGAGAAACGTGGAGAGCACAATTGTTTTCATTATCATTAATTCCTTTTGGGAATGGGAAGTTCGAGATGGGGTTTTATAAAGGCACAGTGGGTATTAAATAAATGCAGTTTCAACATATGTCAGGTTAATGGAAATTAAATCTAGTAGAACACGTTTATCATCTAAACAATTTTGGCAGCAAATATATTTATAAAAGAGAATCATAAACCTTGCTTGCACATAGTGATGAACCTCGCCTCTCTAGAAAGAGATGTAATTTTAGTTCCTGTCAGAGACATCTCAAAAGATATAGATACTGAGATTTAATTACCGAGCCATAATTAAAAAAAAAACATTTATAAAGGCATGTATACCACTCAAAAACTATGAAATTATGTATTTAGTATCTCAATTTCAAGATAGTATATACGTAATTATACTTTTCTCGGATTTACTCGTATTGCAACGTGTTTCCGAAATAAATGTCAATTGTGCCTCTGTGTTTCTTCAGATTTACTTAGAATCTGAGATGGTAGATACATAATTTTATAGTTTTTGAGTGGTATATATATGAATTTTTTTTTCTTTTTTTATATATATGAGTTTTTGTGTTGGATAAAATTTCATAAAAATATTTATTATATTGATTGAACAAAAATATTAGATGCCTTGCCACAAAGTCCTCGTCACCTGATCAAAATTAGATAATCAAGTTCACATATATAGCTTAACCATAATAATGTTATTGTAATACAAATATTAATAGGGTTGTGATCAGGGGCGGACCCAGGAATTTGATCAGGGGTAGGTACAAAATAACAATAAAAGTGCAAAATATTTTTTTACTATATAATCTCATGAGCTATTGTACAAAATGCTAACAAGACTATAAAATAAAAAAAGTAATATTGTTTTTACATATAAAAAACAACAAATATAGTAATATCTAACTAGTTGAATCAAGTCGATGGCGGTGAACAAAGATTGCCTTTACGGGTCTTCATATGTTGAAATCTTTGCATAATTCTTTCATTCTTAACACCTTTGAACAAATCCCTCTCAATATAAGTAACTAAACAATCATTCAACCATTTATCTCCCATGCTATTTCTTGAGTCATTTTTCACCAAATTCATTGCCGAAAATACCCTTTCAACACTAGCGGTAGCCACCGGCAATATCAATGTCAATTTCACTAATTTGTAAACCAAGAGATAAACAATGTGTTTTTTCTTTTCCACGAGTTTTTGAGAAAGTTTAACTAATCCCCTTACCTCCAAAAAATCACTATTATTTTTCAAATCCAAATGATAATTCTCCAATTGATTTTCTAGAGTATCAAGCTCCCATTGGTTGAAATCTGAGGGATAAAATTGAGCAAGTTTAAGCAACTTGTCTTTGTTAAATGAAGAAAAAGAATCATTTGGGTCTAAACATGACATACATATAAGAAGTTCGGTAGTTGTTTCCGTGAATCTATCATTAAGCTCTTGTAATTGCATATCAATAACCGTGTTAAACATTTCAACACGATAGTAATGCAAATTATTAAATCCCATTGGTCGACGCCGTGATATACCGAGACGGATACCCTCCATGTCCGGAATTTCAATATCGTGTTTCTCACAAAATGCACACACTTCTTGGAATAACAACCCCCATTCATTATCCCTCATTTTTTGCAACCGAGATTTAGCGACACTCACCAAACACATAGCATTAATCACATCTTGATTTTTAAGTTGCAAGGCTTGCGATAAATCATTGGTGATGCCTAATAACTTTCTCATGAGATGACAATTGAACACAAAATCAAAAGATTGCATCGTTTCCAATAGTCCAATTGCCTCTCCTCGATGTTCATCCCTTATTCCCTCCAATTCTACTTCCTCAATTACATCTATCGTGGCCGAAAATAGCTTAATTAAATTCAAAATTTTCAAACCTCCAATTCTACTTCCTCAATTACATTATTGGGCTTCAAAATTTTCCAGCGAAATCTGTAGCGAAGTTCAGTTTTATGGCCTTGCTATTTAAATTCTTTTGGGCTCAGGGGTAGGCACAATTATGGGCCAGGGGTAGGCACTTGAGTAAATTTATACTGGGCTTAAAATAAAATTTAAATTCAGGGGTAGGCACTTGCCTACCCCTGGGCCTTTATGGGTCCGCCCCTGGTTGTGATATAAGAATCAATTATTGGTCTAGTGCCAAATGCAACAGCCTCCACGTTCCAATAAAAAAAAAAAAACCAATCAAAAAAAAAAAACAGCCTCCACGTGAGAGGTTCTGGGATCGAAATCCGAAGAAAGAGTTTTTATGAATATTTTTTTTTTGAATTAAAGAGTCTTTATTAGATACTATTTTTGAAAATTAAACCTGCATCGTCCTCTTGAAAGAGAGACGAGGGCTCGTGTCACTGCACTAAGTACGCGGTAAAAGATAGAGTTGGGATATATTAATTATTAATGAGTTAACTTAATAATTTTAACAATATTTTTTCAAATCAAGTAAAAGATACTAAGGCGCAGAGTAGATTCACCCACCCTTATCAGTTCATATAAATAGACACTCTAGCTATTAGAGAAGCAAGAAAGAAAAAATAAAAAAACTGATACATGCCAGTATAAGCTAGCAGTTGTTCATGCTTAGATGGAGATTAGTGAGTCATCAATCATTTTTCTCTCAGCAAAAACACGTTAGGTGAAAAACAAAAAAAGTTTGGGACATCTAAAAACAACACAACTCATGATCATTCCCTGTATTAATTATTCCCTTGGAATAACAGCTAATTTATTTCCATTAAATAAAGGCAGTCTTAGTTCTGAAGAATTTGTTTACTTGCTAGCTGGAATGGGATGTTCGATCGGTTCGACTGGAGATAGAACTGGTAAAAATGTGCTTGTTCAAATTGTTGCGACCAAAAACAAAGAAAATAAAACGAGGTGTTGTCACTTCTCTCGAAAGACACTAAGGAGAATTGATTCGCATGATCATTCCCTGTATTAATTGTTGGCATGATTGTTATATAAACAAAAGTTAGACTTTTATTTTGTAATTGTGATAAAAGATAAGGAATATATAGATCTCTTATGAATTAAATAAATTGTAGTATGATATTTTAGGTCATAAAAATATATAGACACCACGTAGTATGTTTCAACTTTAATTCCTCTTATAAAGATTTATTATTGGTATGGATTCTGGTTAATGTAGCATTTCTTTTTCTTTTTTGCCAATAGAGGGTTGTAATATATGTTAATGATTTGCTGGTACCACGTCGTTTCGTTCTTCAAAGGACTACTTCAGCTGGTGTGTCATTAATTGAAATATAATTTTAATTAGTTTGTTTATTGGAATCAATTGGATAATTTATATGTTGTGGTATTGTTCTATCACACATATAAGATTGCGCAGGCATATATTTCTCTGGAAAGAATATATAACAAAATCAATCATTATATTGTTGTTTGCATGTATTTGACCTGATACGAAATAGATAATCATATTTACAGGTTAACCAAAATTTTTTTCCATAGGGAACGAAATTAATTGGCCAATTAAAGGTGATTGAAGTCAAAACTCATGAATTAGCTTCTTCTTCTTTTTCTTGCCAAGCAGTCCGTGGGGGTTGAGCAAATCCTCTCTAAATTGTGTAATTAATGTCATTGGTTTATACAACTATGGTAAAAACTTCAAAAATTTTAATATTAGTTTGTGTATATTATTTCTGCGTACAGTTAAAATGCATCGTTGGTTTTTACCTACAATTATGTTTCATATCATTTTTTTATTTTAAAGTCCGAACAGTCGATCCAAAATGCTCAACATGAATTTCGTATTAAAATGTGCTTGGAGACCGTTCAATGAATAGTAGACTTGCATATTCCATTTAATTAGTGGTATAATAGAGGAAATTAAATACAAAATGAAGAAATTTGCTTGTAAAAATCTTAACTCACTTCATTAATTTCAGAATTTTACAAATCCATCCCATTCTAATTTTTCCGTTTCATCTATCTTCCAAAAAAAAAAAAAGTAATACACAGCCACAAATTATGTTTTTGATCAAATTTAAAGCAACTCTTGACCTCAAATTTTCTAGAAAAAGTTTGAATATAATAGTGGCCCTAGTTGTAAATAAAGTATAAATGAGTCAGGATACAGGTTTAGCTATATTTGTTCATAATTAATAAACTAAATGTTTCAATTCTCCGCAATTTTAATGGCGCCATGAAGCTAGTATATCCATTTTAAATCAAACTTCACATTTTATTAGGAACAACAATTAAGAACCTTAAATCGTTCTGACCGACTATTCTCCAAAAAATATTAAATAAAATGAATACAAATAATTAAAAAGTAAAAGAAATTGCAACCGAGTACGAGATTGTAAATTAATCCAACCAAAATTACTAATCAAAGTAACTCTTTATTACAAAAATCCAAACAAAAAAAAAATTCTGCGCGACTTGAAATTAATCAAAAAGTGAAAAAAAACCCCTTTTCATTCAATTTGAAATTAAGTTGGTACCAATAATTAGTACAACAATTTAATTAAAAAATAACTTAAACAAACATTCAAAACAACATTTTAGCAACATTAAAATGAAGACAAAAATTCAGCGCAAATACTACAAAGAAAGGGAACCTTGTATATTTGAATTGCTACAATTAAGCTTCCTAATGGCCTCAATTAAGCAACTGAACCAATTGTTCATTAAAAGTTGTTGTCAAAAAAATACATAGTAACATACATCACATTAAAGACTATTCTCTAGAAAATAATCAACAATTTAACATTAATGATACAATTATATAGATGACCAAACAATTTTTCTATCTACAAATATCTTTTACATAATTTTCTAAGAACCCTTCTTCGACTGTTAGAATTACATCTCAACCCCTCCATTCTACTTGATCAACATTGCTAGACCAGCTATATTGCATTCAGACCCATAATCATTCTTAAATTAAGCGATTCAAGATGCTTCTAAAGTCTGCTTGATTTTGAAAGCAGTAGCAATTAATTGAGTTTTCTCATAAACTGATTGTACTAATTTGGATGAGTTTTCTAAGTGACCACACATATGGAAAATGACAGAATAATGACAAATCGCAAAATTTAGAAAGTTCGTTTAAAAAAATATAATCATTCAAATAATACAGATTTATGCCCTTTTGCATGCATTGGATTCTAAGTTTCTAACCATAGAATTGCGTAGTTGCAATCAAATATAATTAAAATCTAAACCTACAACTTTTTTTAATCAGATAATTTCGTTTCAACTTTTTCATATATTACAATTCTCTTTCGGCACTTTCATTTTTCTTTTTTTCATATTTGTCCACAAGATGAGTTAAAATGGGATGGACTTCTTATAAAAATTAAAATGATGAAAATATTCCCCTGTTCTTTTACTCTCTTCGTAATTTGTTATGATTCAAACCTTTCCTTTTTTTCCCATTGTTTCACTTCTTTTATTTTGAGCAAAGTTAAGGTTCAAATAATGATCGAGTCTTGACGGTTGTTCGTTAAAGAAAGAAACAATTTACTCCACCCCCGTTCTCTTATTGAAATCCTTTTTCGTTGCTCCCGGTTCACTACGGGACCAATGTTGTTTCTACTTCCATACTTAATGGATCAGTGCACCAAAACTATTTAACATGTATCTGTTTCTTCTCCCCATCCTTTCTCTTTTTTTTTGAAAAAAAATGACCTGGCAGTGGCTGCCTAGGTACGAGATTCATTGAAATAAAATATTGTTTGATTACATCAGAGGTGTATCAGAGCACCGATTTAAAAAAAACATGCAGTAATGGTAACCAGACATCAAAAAGAAAAACCAATTACACAGACAGTTCCTATCTTTAATCGGGCTCTCTAATCAACCGGTGATCTCTGCCGTCTCTTCCCCGGCCACACCCTTGCATCCAAAGCTTTGTCTCTTGTACAATACGACTGACTAGCACAGCTGGAGGTGTCCGTGCACCTGTGAACACCCTGTTGTTTCTCTCCTTCCATAACAGCCAACATGTGCACATAAACAGAGAGTCCCATATCTTTCGCACCCCTTGCCCTTCCATCTCGGCTTGCTGCCTCAAACTAACCAAGATTTCGTCGATGGTCTGTCTCGGTATCATGACTCGGAATTCAAAATGTTGTCCAATACCGAACCAGATTTGTACTGCATAGGGACATAAGAATAACAGATACAACGCCGACTCCGACGGACAATTTCGGCACATCAAACACATGTTCTGAGTCCGGGGCCCGATGTGCCGTCTAAACAAAACGTCTCCAGTAAGAATTTTTTCCTTAACCATTAGATAAGAGAAAATACGTACTGTTGGGGTATGGGGAGACTCCAAATAAATGCATGATCTCTCCCCATCCTTTCTCTTTCTACCCAAATCAACTATTCTTTCTCTTTCTTCCCAAATCAACAGCTCTTTCTCCCTCATAAATCCAAATTGACGCTAAAAAAAAAAAAAAAAAAAACGCAGAATCAGCCCATCTAAACAGAGAATCGCCTCAAATCGTGAGAATCGGTCCGAGTCAACCCGGTTTATCCGTTTTTTCGCTGAAAAATCGCACGCCGCGTAACTAGCTCTCAAATCGGCTGGCCGTGAAACCGATACCAGCCACTACCAAGTTTTTCGAAAGAGAAAGACGGTTTCTTAAAGCATTTCTGTAAATGTTCACGACTCTTGAGGTCCCTGATCTGTTCATTGTACACCTCAATAACACTGACAGAAATGCTATAAGAAACTCTCTTTTCTCTTGGCAATCTTGAACAGCTCCTCCAGTGTGCGAAAGTTCATACCTCTCTTTGTCTCAAGAACTGCATGTGCTTTGATATTGTTTAATTGTAAAATTTTGGTTTCAATTCTATGCTTTGGTGAATCAGAAACGAAAAGCTCTAGTTGCTGAAATCCTTGCTGGATGAGGGGCCCAGTTCTGACAATAGAAAAGCCGATCGAGCTCACTTCAAGGATATCTTAGGTACTGCTTTTACCTTTTCTAGAATATTTTTTTGGGAGGTGACAACAGCACACAGAAAAGAACTAAGCTAAGTACTTGTTGACACTAGATTGTTTATTTTTGCAAAAAAAATGGAATGAGCAACCAGATTCATTAATCAGAAAGAAATTCACGTTAAGAGGTTCACAATAAAAAAGACTGCCAACAACTAACTAGCTGAAACTATTTCAACTGGTATTACCTACCCCCTTAATCTAACTACGCTAGAACTAGTGCAACATGTACTACTCCTAACTGCTAATAAATCGAAAGAAACTCCTCAGAAGTATTACTTAACCTAGACAAAATTGCGCCTTAGTTCACTGTTAATTGTGCAATTAAGCTTTACTTAAGGAGTATAATGCAATTAAATTTAAAGAAGTTAATGGTGTAATTAAGATTCAATTTAACCCAATTGGGCCTTTCTTCACTGTGACTTGTGCAAATTATTTGAATCGCATTGAAATTTATCAAATTTAGCCTTTAAAACTTTTGCCTAATTGCTCAAATGGACAATGCGAGTCATAGTTCTCAAGTATCATGTTATGTCATGGAGAAGGAAATAAAGGCACTAAAGGCAAAAGCTGAGGAGATTTATTTATTTTTATAGACATTGTTTTAATTTTACTGTTGTTGCCTGAATTGATCAGTGCAACAAGCTGAGGAGATGTAAAGGCAGCCGAGAAAGAAAGAGAAGAAACATTGTCAGAGGAGACTCAAAAACTTAATGGTGTTAGGTCTCAGATTGAACTTTAATTGAAGCTTCTTGAACCTAGAGAGAGAGAGAGGCAGAAACCATGGTTTCTAAGGTATGAATACTAAGATGGAAAGTTTAATCTTACTGTTTTTCATTTTGCAAATTACACCCAGTGTTTTACTTTGCTTTGCAAATGAGACCCCAACATTTTCTGCACTTGCAATTAACACCCAATCTTGTTGCGACTTTTGCAAATATGACACTGAATCACAACATTAATGTCAATTAAGAAACAAATTACAGACTTTCCTCTGACTTCTTTAACTCAACTGGAATCTTTTCCTAATCTTAGTTTATGTACAAGTATTGGGAACAAAATTTGCTGAATTATGGCAATAGAACTGTTCATATTACCAGATTGAATCCCTTTTCACCACCGCAGCCAAACGATTGTCTCATAGAAAATTTGGTTATTGCTCAATACATAATATACTGAGTAGAATTTGCAGTTTCTGTACCAAGCTGGTTAGACCTGGTTTTAAATTATATCAGAAAGTACAGAAGAAATGTAATCTTACTGTAATCTAACAAGGAGGCTATCTTTTGTTCTTTCTCATTATTTTTTTCTGTCGCCACTCGAAGGGTGAGAGACTAAACCAAGAGGCTGAATTGCTAAGCAGCAGCAATATCGAAAATTGATGTGCTGAAGCGAAAATTTTGGAAGGTCATACAGTAATAACACTGGTCCTAGTAACGGAGATTACGTAGCAGTACAATATACATACCAAGAAATCATAAAAAAAGGGGGTGCCAGCAGGAGCTAAGGTTGTACCAATACAGTGTGCATACCAAGGTTGTCCTAGTAACAGAGATTATGTAGCAGTACAGTATACATACCCAAAAAAAAAAAAAGGGGTGTCACCAGGAGCTAAAGTTGGACCAAGACACCAGTAAAGCACAATACGACATTGCTGGTAGAACTAAGGTAATTCCTGATTTTCTGAAGAAGCTGTTATACTCTAAGAATCCATGCCTCACCTTAACTAACAGCCTTGACCATGCTATGAATGTAATTATAGCATATAAACTTCTACATGTGGCTTGAAGGATCTGGAGGTGGTGCTACAGGCACTTCTCCCTCCAACATCAGTGCCACCTTATGCATTGTTGGTCTCATTGTCGGGTTCTCTTGGATGCACCATATTGCGACCCTTAGAAAAATCTCGACTCGGCCTATGTCAGCTTCGGCCTCCTCGTCTCCTTGAACCAAAAGGTCTACCCTCCCATCTGTGAAGCAGTCATAAGCCCAGTATGTCAGTACAATTTCTTCCTCATCAACATGCTCAATGTTCCTCCTGCAGCACACAATTTCCATCAACATCACACCAAAGCTGTACACGTCCATTTTCGGCGTGATACCTGTGTTCTTGAACCACTCTGGCGCAAAATAACCTTTCGTGCCCCGTATGTTAGAAGTGGCGGCTCGTGTCTGGTCGACCCCCATGAGCTTGGCAAGACCAAAGTCGGATATCCTTGGAACAAGGCTATCATCTATCAATATGTTGTGGGGTTTGATGTCGCAGTGGATGATCTGAGAGCTGCATCCCTCATGGAGGTAACATAGACCTCGAGCCACCCCGACTGCTATTCGGGCTCGTTTGTTCCATTCCAGCTTTGCGGTCCCAAAAATAACATTGGTTAGAGAGCCATTGCTCATGTACTCGTACACAAGCATTCTATACGGCCCTTCATTACAAAATCCGAAAAGTTTGACTAGGTTTTTGTGGTGAATTTGTCCAATTGACTGCACCTCGTTTGTGAACTCCTGGTCGCCATCCTTTAGCAGCCGATCAAGTTTCTTCACCGCTACTGGCACTGGATGGTCCCCCAGTTTTAGAAACCCTTTGTAAACAATCCCGAAAGAACCCCTTCCAAGTTCTTCGACAAATCCTCTGGTGGCATGATGGAGTTCTTTGTAGCTAAAAATCTTCATGTTCATCCCTATTGGACTCAAATCGACTTGCTTACTTACATGAATTCTCTTACTACGCAACAAGTAGAGAGATGCAATTGCTGTGGCGACAATTATGATCAAGAGTGATGCGCCGAGCATAACTGCTCCTGCAACTACCAAATTGGTTCGATTCTTCTTGGTGGTTGAACCAGGAACAGGTTCCGATGGTTGAATCTGGGAAGTACCTCCACTTACTCGCACTTTAATCAAAGCTTTGCCCCCCTCACCTGTACCCTGCTTACCATTGGAGAGTGGCAACTTCTTCTTCCAGCAGTCACCTCCATCTGAGTAGATTGCTACAGAGCAAAAACAATCACTAAGGCAAGATCTTGTGCAATCACCTTGATCGTTTGTAACAAAGTGCATGTAGTCACCGCCACTATGCCAGTCTGCATCAGGCATTACCACAATTTTGAAATCTGTTGCCTCATCTGCACTACAATTTTGCAATGCGAAGTCAGGCCGGCAGCCGAGGTAAGGACGGTTGGTATCAAAAAAGCTGTAACTTGGGGGACACGTGCATTTCAACCGTGGGAGGTTTGAGTTTGAGCTTTGAGTGCAGTATGCATTGAAGCCGCACATGCCACTCCCGACTTCAACTATCTCTCTGCAAGCATTTTCGGGCAATTCCTTCACACATGACCAATTGCCTTGGCCTGAAAAGTTCTTGTCATAAACATAAACACGAAATACACCGTCAGGATCTAGTGTAGCATGTTGATAGTACCTGTTGGTCGGATACTGACTGATATTTAACGGGGAACTACCATCTGCAAGCTTGTAAGATAGCAAGCCAGATAGGTTAAACACGAGACTCGTACCTGAATTGTTGTTATTATATTCCCAAAAAGGTTTATAGTCTGCCACTACTGAATCGACATCCAATGGTTTTGTGGAAGGCTGCACAACTAAGGATAAGGCCAGAGTACCATCTTGATTGGCTTCCAATTTGAAACGACCAGGTGAAAAATCTGAGTCAGTAAGCTTGGATTGAAGGGTTGAGGCCTTAGCTAACGATTGACCCGGCACAAGAGTATCAGTTGGGGAGGTAAAGCTCTGCCACAGGACCGATTCGGCGCTATCATAAAGGATTAGATTACCCTGTTCAAGAAGAGCCAAATGGGTCGCATCGAGGGGCCCCATGCTCCAGATTGTTTCCGTGGTGGGACCGACCAATACTAGTTCCCCAGTTTGTGTTAGCTTGAGTTTTGACTCGGCCGGGGCTAGAACCATGCCAGCCGTATCACTTGAGTTCTTGGCGAACCAAATGATCGGTTGGGTGGTAGAGGTTTTGTTGAACCAAATTGCTAAAAGAAAAAAAGGAGGAGTTAGACTCGAGAGATCGAAAGCCAAAGGCGAACTCACCGGAAGGAGATGTTAAGTAGGAGTAGGGACCAGAGGGGCTCAACGTGGGCCCACTCCTAGTAATGTTCTCGGTGTATGCTTGACCTGCCACCTTTGTTGTTAGAAAGAGATGTGCAAGCAGGAGGAAAAGGAAAATTGAGCTTTCAAACGCCATTAATGAGCTTGATCAACCTCTTCTCTTTTTCCAATGTTCAGGTTATGTGTATTGCTAGCTCTTATGTTGGGCTAAAAATTAAGGGTGTGCTCCGTAACGCCTTCACGGAAGGAAAGAAGGAAGCGGATGTGAGTTTCCTATGTGAACTTAGCAATTTTGTTCTACATAAGATGAACTCTTCCGCGTATATTAAAGGAGACACAGTCAGACACTGAAATTAAGAAGGTTGAATTAGTTAAGTCAAATTTCTTGAGTCAAATACTTTTTTAAAACTTGGAAATTGAAGTTCTTCCAGAAGAAATAAATGTCTTAACTCAAATATTTACTTCTGAAGGTTGAATTAGTAAAACTTGGAAGTTGAAGTTCGAGTCACATACAATTAATAGGTCGTTATAGTCACAATATGTGGCGGGTCACATGTATAGACTATACTACGAGTAATATCTCTTTTTCGGTCATTAGATTTTTTAGATGACACATCATTAAAATGTAAAATAATAATCAAGTATGATTTTTCTTAAGGAGGTTATAATGTCACTAGTTTTTAGTGCCATAAAATATTACAATTTTTTTATGCATTTGTATTTTAAAATTGAAATTCAAACATCCGATGCAAACTATTTTATTGTTCATTTTCACGAGACATGCATTTATGTAAATTTTTATAGTTTTTGAAGCTAGCTCATAAAATACTATATTAAGATGTAAAAAAAATGAATTTCTATAATTAAAAATTAAATTCTTTTGTCTAGTTGTTACTAAATCTAATATAAATATAAATTCTTTTGTCTTGTTGTTACTTAACCTAATATAAAATTAAATTATTGTCTTGTTGTTACTTAACCTAATATAAAATTAACTTCAAATATTATAAAATTTAACGTAAACACATATATTGTGAAAATGTACAAGATGGACGATTTAAGTTTGATATTAAAATTTTAAATTTTAAAATATAATGAAATATTTTTATAGAATTTTACGAAACAAAAAATTAATTATGATATTAAAAGCCTCATTTATTTCAATGCCATTAAATTTTGACTTTAGTAAATACCAAAATCTCTTTCTTTCATTAGAAGAGGGGAGGGGAGGGGAGGGGAGGGAAGAGAAGGGGTGACCAGATTATCCAAATATATTTATTTACTTCACAATCTTAAATTTTGGAGAAGAGCCAAAGAGAGGGAAGGAGAACCAAGACACAAAAATGAATATAGTTTTCCTCCGGTCTTTACACTTCGATTTAGAAAATAACTCTTTTCTTTACTTCTTCCATCCTCTTTCCTCTTTTCTTTACTTTTTCCATCCTCTTTCCTCTTCTTTACTTCTTCAAATCAATTGCATTGCTTAGGCCCAGCTAGTGGGTCTCCCAAGTCCAAAATGAAAAATTAACAACTACCCACGCGGAGAAGACTAATCTTGGATTTGCCTCTTGGTATCACTTTAATTATTATATTATTAATTTTTTTATTTTTAAGTAAGAGTGTCTTCATTCTGACCATATAAATATATACATTGAAAATATGAAACTTATATTAAAAAAAAAACAACTTTCTGAATTCTAAATAAGATCGATCCATCCGTAAATAATTAAAATAATAGGATTCTATTTTTTCTTTTTAGAAAAACAAACTTGAATTTACTAACCAACCTTTAATTTAATGCCTTACTGACACAAGACAACGTTAAAGACCTGAATGAAATTATCGCCATTGAGCCATGATACTTTTGCTTTTTGAAATTGATAGATATTAGTGAAAAGTTAATGCACACACTAATTTTTGTTTAAAATAATTAAGGAAAGAACTTTTTTTTTATATATATATATGACGATCGTCAATTATTTATTTATTTGATTGAATGAACAAGAGCTCATGCCTCCTTTTCTTTTCACAAACCTCAGTGTAGAGTGGGAAAAACGTGCAGTGCCGTGCTGTAACTAACACGCCGTGACTTTGGTCTCGTGCCGTGCCGTGACCAAAATGTCAAGGAGTGATCATGACACGCGAATGGTCACGCCACGTGAGTCACGCCGTATCTAAACGTGCCGTGACCATACGTGGTCGCATGACTCGCGTGACCATTTAATCATAATTTAAGTTAGTTTATTCAAGATTCACCACTAAATTAATATCTAATGGTCCTAATTACACGTGACTCGCGTGACTACGTGTCGTGCCGTGCCAAAGTTTCAAAAGATGGGCACGGCACGCGAATGGTCACGGCACGGGACACGCGAGTCACGGTACGTGAATGACACGCGTGCCGTGCCATTCCGTGCCGTAACCGTACGGTTCCGTGATGGAGCCGGCTCCGCCGTGCCATTTTTCCCACTCTACCTCAGTGGAACTGATTTTCAAATGTACATCTTTCACCCGAAAATCAATATCTTAGTAAATTGTGTTAGATATGATTCTTGGTTGTCAATTTTCTGTTAAAATATGATTGACCAAAGATGTCAAATCGTCCAGGATGGGGAATAGGATGAACGATGGTGTGGTGATGATAAAATTGAGGGCATTATTTACAACACAAAATACAATTAATAAATTTGTTGATAATAGAACCTTTTCTTTTCTTTTATTTCCTTTAAACAAAAATTAATTTGAGTTCTTTATTTCACGCCAGCAACAGAAAAAGGAACAATCAATGAAATAGGGACATGATCCCTGTTCTTTCTCAAAAAAAAAAAAAAAAAACAGAAAAAAGGAACAAATGATATATAGAAGCATATGTAAAGAACAATGCACAGGTACAAATCCTAACCACCCAAAGGATATGTCTGTTTTTAGTATGTATTAATGTACATCAGCAGAAACACTTCTCAACCCAGTGGAAATATGTTTATTCATATAGAACAGCAGCAATTGCCAAATTCCAGACCACAATAACTTTTCTCGTCTGGAGGTGTTTTTTTTTTTAAGAGTATTTGACAGTGGCTGTCAAATTGTAACGTCTGGTGGTGTTATACAGTTCAATTTCCCGAATATCTGATGCTAATTAATGCAATGATCCTCGCATGCTTTCTCGGAGCACAATTTGATGTAGCCAGGGCCGAACCAGAAAATTGGCATTGGGGGGTGGATAAGCAAGTGTCATGTAATGTTATTTTAATTAATAGGGATGCTAATCGTATTAATTCTTGTAAAATTTAGAATTTTCAAGAGGATAATACAAAAAAAAAAAAATTCAATTTGTGTGTGTGTGTGTGGGGTGGGGGCTACCCTGAAAAAGAAGAAGTATTTGTATTTGCAAAAATTCATGTTAAGATCATAGGATGTCAGTTATGAATGGAGTTCCGATCTGATTAACAAGTTCTAAATTCATGACTTTTTGTGAATAGATGGGTCTTACTTGCAGAGTTGATCATGTTATTTAAATATTTGACACAACTATTTTAAATGCTTGACACAACAACTTTAAACGGTTGTAGATAAGTTTAAACGCGTGATACTATATGATTGACATCAGATATTTGAACGCTTGAACGTAGTAGTTTAAATGTTAGAAATCAGATATTTAAATGGTTGCAGACTAAAGATTTAAAAACTTGAAAATTTAAAGTGCTCATGGGCTTACTTTAAAAAAAAAACCGACTTGACAATAACTCATAATTATTTCTTCGTGGATCTCATTTGAAAGAAATCGAGTAAATGTTCGTATTTTTATATTCGTAAAATTTATCACGGATTATCGAAAAAATGAATGAGAAAAATCAGAGAAAAAATAAAAAAAAAACTAGGTAAAAATAATCTTTTTTTTTTTTTTTGAAGACAAAGTAGTTTGTAGATAAAACTACATAAATTTAGAATTTAAATGTTTGCATATAAATGTTTAAATGCTTTTGAGTAGCATTATAGAATATTATAAATAAAATTTTAAAAGCTTAGATATGAGTGATGAAAATAAAAGTTAGAAAAAATTGGAAGGTTTTTTTTATGTTAAACTAGTTGAAGAGCGCGCTCGAATATGATGCCTCAGAAAGTCAGAACATTTTCTCGAAAAAATAGCATGTACGGTATAAATTCATTACTGTATCTTTCCCTTTGCTTACGAATACGATAACGATTCTGATTTCAATTTTCCTAATATGAGAAGGTATGAGGTGAAACGTACGAAACTGCTTTAATAGACGTGCCGATTCTAATTGGACGGTTCAGATTCAAACAGAAATATTTTGTTACCTAAGGTGATACGAATTCCCCCGTCGATTCGGACTATTTGTGTCCGATCTTTGATGGCAGATTACATATTGTCGGACTTATTTTGATGTAAATTTAATATTCTTGGGTGCTAAAAGATTTAAAAGTTGAACGATGCATCGAGATTCTTTTGAAAAAAATAAAAAATTTATTGCCTGATAGGACCATGTACTAAAAGCTCCGTAAAACCATTATAAAGTGAGTACTACTTTCAGATAACAAGCTCAAGAAGCAGGCATGTCCGAGTTGTCCGTACGTGACTCTAACTGACTCACCAACTTGCGAGATAAGCCCAGTCGGGTGTCCATACGAGACCCAAACCAACCTATAGGCTTATAAATATCTTGAAATTCAATGAGCTTGGGACCACGATTCAGACATACACAGTATAAAGAGGATAGAGTTACGTCCCTATTGGATCTACACTCAGTTCTTACTTGAATACATAATAAATACACACCTATCTGCACGGACTAATCCCTCTCGAATTAGAACGTGCTTAGACTTACCGCGACTTAATCTTTCCGGAGTTAGGCCGTATCACCATTCGATTTTAATCTGCAATGGAGAATGTTCGTTATGTAAACAAATAAATTTGTCAAGTATTTTCTTTTGGAAAGATATTTTTTTTCAAATAAAGAAGAAATTGGAATTTGGGAGCACTAAACCCGCTTCTATTGTAACAGAGCTTGCACTTTAAGCTCTCTTAAGCTCCATATATTTCGTGGATACTTTTATTTATCAAATGCATTTGTTTTTATTTCAGGTTTTTTTTTTCTGCACATAAATTTGACAATGTTTCTTAAAATTATTTTATTATTTTTCTTCAGTCAAGTATATAATTAATTATTTCCTCTCCTTCATTTTAGTATTCTGTGCCAGGTGAACCTTGATAATTTTTTAGGTTATAGTGTCATTCTTTCGTAGAGAAGTGATTAAGTATACACAGTTAAAATTTGAGGTTATAAAGTGGGGGTAGAGACAAGAGATTAAAGTATAAAGAACACGCACTATCACAGTGATAAATGAATTATTAGGATTCGGTTCAATAAGATCAAAAATTCGTGATTCGGGAATAATTCAGGTATAATTCGGATATAATTTGAAAATAATTTAGGATTATCCGAATTAGAGATCTCAGTCCTATAAGAAAGCAAAAAAAAAAAACCAAAAAAAAATATTCTAGAAAAATTCGGGAAAATTTGCGAATAATTCAGAAAATTCAGAAAAAGTTTGTAAAATTTGCAAATAATTCGATCAAAATTCAGATCAACCAAATAATTCGACGTTTGGTTTGTCATCACGGGAAAAACGAATTATTCACGAAATATTCGTTGAATTTTGTGAATTTTGTGACTATGCGCGCTACTACACGAACATTTTGAGCCAGTCATTTAATAATTTTGGGCTTGGCAACGGAAGTTATTGGGCCAGTCATTTAAATACCAAATTGTTTACCTAAACCCTAGCTAGTTCATCCTCTCTCTGCAGCCTCCATTTTCCCGTCTCTTTTTCCTAGCTTCTCTCTCATATTCGTCATTCTAGCTTCCAATAAAAAAAATACCAAATTGTTTTGAAGAAGTTTTCACTGCAATTGCTCAAGAACGCGAGGTTTGTCCCAATCCCTTTATTATACTTGTAGTAATTTGTCTTTGTCTTTGTATTCTTTTCGATGGTGGCTATAATTTAAGAGATTCTCCATTGTAAGATTGAATTAGGAATTTTAACATAGAAGTGTCAATAACCTGTTCTATGAATTTCAACATAGGAATTTAAGCCTCTAGCTATTATTTTTTACAAAAGAAATTGTGAATTATGAAAAAAATAACTTGTCAAACCTACGAATTATGAAAATTTCGCATGTGAAACTTTGGCAGTTGGCACAGTTACCGAAAATATGAATCGTCAATACTTGAGTAGCATTTAGTTTGCAATAGTTACGATTATTGCTCATAGTACAAATATCTTAGTTTAATAACTTGGATTAGAAAAATGAGAATTGACAAGTGTGTCTGTGCCCGTGTTTGTATTCCCAATCAGTTTCATAGAGATAAAATTAATTACGAATGTATGTAAGTATCCACAAAATTTTGAATGCTTACATGAAAAAGGAATACTGTGTAATTTTTTGTGAGTACTTGCATGAAATTTGGGATTAATGACTACACATCCAAAACCCGAGTCAATGAAAATTTTTATGGTTTTATTCTCCAAAACCTGTACATTTAGAATCCTAAGAATATTATGTTTGTGACGACATGAAAGGAAATGCATGTAACGAATTACTTTACTATTGCCTTAATTATTTTTTTGTCTAATATAACCATATAGCGCTAATACTTTTTGTGAAACCCAGTGTCAGTTACTTTAAAAGTCAAACTAATATTGTGCTGAGATTCATCATCCACAAGAGAAATTAAAGTCAAATTTTTAAACAAATATTTATGTTATGGTCCTTTGAAAAAACACATTTTCATTCTTTCTTTAAAGAATTTGCACTGGGAATGCAGTCGAATAATAGATAGTGGTGTCATTGGATTCTATTAAAAAATTTAGAAATTGGATGAAAGGTTCTAACTTCTAAGTAGTCAATATTACGAAATATCTATTTAATTTCACACAATTGACAAATTATCGTAGCTTCCGCTATGTATCCCGCAAACATCATTTGCACAATCATTTTAAAGAAATACATCAGAACACTATTCACATTTTAGAAACTTATAGGCAAATTGTTGTTTTCATTCTTAAAAAAAAGTTGAGAATCCTTTTTTGGCTTGCTGCTAATTAATTTACACTTCCCTGGACACCATTTATGTATGTCTAAAGACCATTAGGTTAATATGAATATTACTTGGCTTTGTATACCATTTAATCATTTTAGTCATTCCAAAGTGTATTACGGAGAATGCACATTTATAGAAGTAAAAATGTACATGTTTTTGCATTTTTCTTTTGATAACCCATACTTTTGCTCTAAATTACTGAATACATGTATTATCTAATGGTTAATAATATTATAATGCTGATATATCCATGATGATGAATTCTGAATATAAATGATAGAAACAGAAATGTAACTTACGTGTGTTATTGTGTCCATACAAATTATTTTGTCTTTAATTCTAAGAGTACTCCAGTAGCAAATGAATATGCATAGACTAAACAAGCTATTTTTCCTTTTTTCTACAGACAGTCGGCAAAGTCATTTTTCTCAATTATGACCAGAATTAATGAATTATTTCGCGAAGTGTAGCATGCTCAAGCTTCAGCATGGGTTGTCTAGGAAATGAGGTAAGTTTTATGCATTCTGTTTACTAAAATTTCCTATGAATGTGGTTGCGGTGCTCTTGTGAGTGTGCAAAAATATCCTGCACATGGTTGGTGTATTTACTACTGCCACAGCACGACTTGTTGCGCTTATTGTAATGAATGTCTAAATGATAGGAACCATTTAACTTAGCAGAATTGTGCGGCTCATTGCCGTGTTTTTCTTTATAATCAAGAGAAAAGCAAATCACATCATATACTTTTGTAATGATGAATAGTCTTTGTAAATTACTTGATTGGTTTTTTTTGTTTTTTAATACCTAGTGTGAAGATATAGATCTTTTTGTTAAATCTTTTTGTTGTGTTGTTGTGCAGATTGGAGCAATTGTAGATGCAATCGGACATTCATGGAAATGCACCTCACTGAACTGCTCATATGGCTTCTGTCAGGAGATCAAGATGCTGATCTCCAATACGAGAAGTTGTAGCAGCAACTGCAAGGAACTGATATACTTTCTACGTCAGCACAACAACAACTGCAAGGAGGCTGAATGTGACATTTGCAACTTTGTGGTTAGATGTAATGTTTGTGCTCATAATGTCGAGACTGGCCAGGGGCTGGTACTGTAGAGTCATCAGACAAATTGGTGTAGACGTTACAATCTCATGTTTGCCTATGGACGACAGGTAACTTTAGACAAGTAAATTTATATATTTTATGTTGTTCAAGTGCATCCATTGTCATTGTTAATTAACTTGTAGGTTTTTCATTTTTTTTTACAGTCAGTCGTGCTTCAGATTTTGGATTGATGAAGATAGACAACAAAGGAAGAGTCATTTCCTTCAGCAAGAAGCAAAAGGAAGATGATTTAAAGGCTATGGTAATAGAATTATATTCAATGATACCACAACCGACATTCATAATATTGGATACGCTACGGGTAGCTGTAACTTTGGGGGATACCAAAGATGACAGACGAGAGATCATGCAAGTGACTACAACATGCTAATAGCAATACTATTTATTAAATAGGGAATTGTTAAGCACACTGAGCAGTAGACTGTGTGGGGGAGGGACAAATTGTAAATTGTGATGTATAATGTTAGGACTTTGTAAAAACTTGTTTTAATCCAAAATGTTACTAACATTAAAAAAAATATAAAATAAGAGTTATATAGTAAGAGTTTCTTTTACTAAAAAACGAGTACAAGTGAATGATTTAAGAGTTTGTTTTTCCTCTCTTATGTTCTTCTCCAACCCAAGAAAAGAACCATTGCTCATCACACTTCAAATGCCATTTTCTCTAATAAAGAAATTACTGAATCACTATTGTTTCTAGACTAGAGTAATGTTAATAAATTTTTCAAAGCAAATTGGAATGGAATTGTAACCACTTAAATCATTTACATTTCCGAACTTCATTTGGAAAGTTGATATACTTGGTCCTCAACTTCATAAAGAAAATAATAAAATAATTTTACTTTTATTTTTCCAAGTCAAAATTTGAATCGTCAGGCCAAAATTAACTGTGTTGAAGGTACTTTCTCAAGTTGTCTAAGAAGGTACTTTCTCAAGTTGTCTACATTTTATGTAGATTACTTAATGAGTGAGCCTATGGTGCTATGCATAGCACGGATGGGGTCCGTGATACGGCTCAAAATTTGACTTTTTAAAATCCTAACGGTCGATCCAACCGTTCAATGTGATAACCATATGAATATGTACTTGCAAACTAAATTTTATATTTTCTCGAATTTTTTTACTATTTTTTTAGATAGGTAGAAAAATCAGTGTTTTCTGAAAATTCTGGACCATCAAAATTCTACCTATCTAAAAAAATAGTAAAAAAATTCGAAAAAATATAAAATTTAGTTTGCAAGTACATATTCATATGGTTATCACATTGAACGGTTAGATCGACCGTTAGGATTTTGAAAAGTCAAATTTTAAGCCATAGCACGGACCCCATCCGTGCTATGCATAGCACCATAGCCTCACTCTTACTTAATTATCGTCTCAGATGCATCACCCAGTTCTTGCATGATCACAGTAGAATTAGTATTGTAGTTGTATTACAGAAATTATGCTTTAATTCAGTAATCATTAACTCACAGGTATGACATCAAGTCTTACAACAGAGATGGATTTCAAAAAACTTACATTTGTACAAATGAACAAAAAATTGACATCTGCATTCTTAGATCAATCATATTCAAGCTGTAGATGTTAGATCAGAAACGGGGCTTGCATGCATGTTTTTCACTGTTCAGTACCCTGCCTGTTCAGTACCATAGGCCATTTAATTGACTAAATCATAGACCATCGGTTATGCGACACAAATGAAACCAGTCAATCTAAGAAGATTATTGTAACTCTGTTGTTGGACTTCCTGGAGATTCAAATTTTTTTTTCTTTTTTTTCAACATCTCGGGTTGTCTTAGTGATACATAATATGCATCTATCAAATGTATTACAAACATCCATTGATTCTGTCCTGATGAGTGGGGGAGTGAGAATTTGAGATACATTGCTGGGGGGTTTTAAATGGAGGTCCGGGTCATGAATTATTTTTCATAATTAAGAGGCAAAAGTTGCATGATTCTAGACATGAACATTTTCGCAGTAAACGCAAAAGTTTCATAAGGATTTTGAATATATATATATATATATATATCAAAACGTTTGTTCCTAGGCCGTGGAACAAACGCTTCGGTTTTTACATTTTCAAAATTCAAATAGTCGATCCAAACCGTTCAATATTCAATCTATATTAAAATGTGCTTCGAGACCAAATTTTACATTTTTTTGAATTTATTTACTATTTATTAAGTCAGTTTTAAAATCGCTGTTTTCAATGATTCAAATTTTTCACTGTTTATTAAAATCAGCGATTTTAAAACTGACTTAATAAATAGTAAAAATATTCCAAAAAATATAAAATTTGATCTTCAAGCACATTTTAATATAGAGCTCACATCTAACGGTTTGGATCGACCGTTTGGTCTTTGAAAATCAGAAAACCAATTGGTTGCACTACGGCTCCGGAGCAAACGTTTTGATATTAACCAACCTCTATATATATATATATATATATATATATATATATATAAAGAATGATTTTTTTTATTGTATTGATAGCATACGTACGTAGATCATTTAATTATTCTATATCTTGAAAATTCTCCCAACTATGTGACTATACCAAAAACAACGTACGTGAATGCAATTTGACTTTTTTGATAAAAGGGAGGACAAAGATTCGTAGTTGCATATATTTTCTTTAAACTTTTTGACATAACAGATATTGCTGGTGTGATGTTTGTTTTACAACTTAAAATTCTTTCTGTTCTTAACGTGACTGTGGTCTTTTGCTGCACTTGTGATTTTTCAGGATTGTGTCTGTGAAGTCGTGCTTTGGAGTTGAGCAGGAACTGTGCAAAGAGGCTACATCTATTGCCTGAAAACAGTGCTGGTACCAGAGAACAGGGAATCTATATTTAGAGAGATTTTGTATTGTTTTGGGGAGGTTGGTAGCAAGCTTTGTAAAGTGTGTCAATGAAAATTGGATTTGGATTTGGTTACTTTTCAGGAGTAGGGGTTTATAATGTTTTGAGGGCGAGAAATTAATGGGCATAATAAATTCTGGTAATTCAGATGTGATAAATATGAACTCTGAGGTGTTGGAGGTAAAGAAAAAATATACAAGCTTCCATTATAAGAAATTGGCGGTACCGGTACCGCTTACGTATTTACCTTTTACATTTGTCCAGTTGAGAGGTGGGTTGTTGGTCTTAATTATAATCATTTTGTAATGTAATTTCAAAAGTAAATATTAACAATAGAGAACAAAAGTATATAATACCAAAAAAGTCCTGATTAAAAGTTAAAACAATTGACTGGGATGTGGTGGTAAACTGGTAATTTGGGATCGATTGACCAATGTTGACCAAAGAACCTCCACTACATAATTACATAATGTATAATTTTGGTCATTTGGAAAAATTGACCATCTGACTTCAACAAACTAGTCCCTAGAAACAACCAGTCTACCACGGTGTAGTTGATAGTCAATGCTATTTGCTAAAGATTGTAGGACTAAGAGGTAAGAATTCATTTACTCTACAAATTACGTTTCTATTTTTCTTTTTGCAACCTTTCTTTTTATTATTTGCGAACGAGGACTTTAACATCCCTTATATAGAGTAACTAATATTTGACAAGGAAAGCTGCACAGATTTCCTGTACCAGAGCGCTTGAGGAACAGCTAAACAATCGTTCTCGAGTGGGAATTCAGTTCTTCTGATGAATGATTAACATAGAATGAACTAAGTGTTTTTACTTAGCTTTGTTAATTAGAAGGTAAGTTTATACTAAAGTGGTAAAATGTACTCCGAGATGAATCTAAATTACTGAAATATATTCAAAATGCACATATTTTCCTTGTAATTTTCGAATATATTTTACGTAGATGGAAATATTAGAACTCTAGCAGATATGCAGAGTTATTCTGAGATACATATCGGGACCTAAACAGAAACTTTTTCTCAAAATTCTGATAAATTGAGATCAAATTAGATGTAACAAATTACTTCCATATGTTATAAAATCACTCAAACAACCTTTTTATCTATTATGCTGACATGCAAAATAATTTTATCAGTTTCTTCTTGTATCAAGATATAATTGCACTTTAGCCCAATAATTTACATAATTTGCAAATTGAGTGCAGGAAAGGATGATTTTATTTACCCTATTTCATTTTTTTTTGTTAAAACCAAATAATAAAATATAGAGAAAAAAAGGAAATAATAGGAGAAAAGTCTTGATTGCAATTGAAAGTGTGGAAGTTTGAGATTGGTGACAATATCTGATGATAGGATGTTCATTAAATTATCCACTAAACATGCCATATTGTTTTATCATCAGACAAACTTTTAACTACATGAAGTCAACAGAGACTTTTGAAAATTCTAAGGGTACTGTCAATTATCTCAGTCGAAATAGACATTTTACCAATACCCTGCAAAAAATTTCACCATGTTGACGGTTTAGAAAGCGACAGAACCTCTAAGACTGGTTATTATATATAGCTGTGATGATCTTCCTCATGGGCGGAGTCAAGACTTTCGAACTATGGAGATCAAACACACAATGGGTGTCAATCATATAAAATTTTCCTATGAAGAATGGGGGTCAAATTTGCTATATCATAATATTTTACTCTAAATTATATTAAAAATCATACGTAAATACAAAAAATTTGAAAAAAATGAGGGTCAGTTTACCCCCATTTCTTTGATATATTGTCTTCAAATATAATGAGGGTTTAATATAATGTCTTGAAAAGATTAATGAAAAAAAGACAGAGAGAAACACCTGCTGCAGAGTTTGTTCACATACATTGATAATATATTCCCAACAAAACCATTCCATCCAATTAATTTGTTATATTTATACAAGAAGAAACCAGCCTGTAGCACGCACAAAGGGGAAACTTGAAACTCACATAGATAATTAATGAGGCAATGCTAGGTTTATCTTCAAAGTACAAAAGAAAAACTAGAAACAGAGAAGAAGAACAGTTGATTTTTTATCGTGGTATCTCCCGAAGGAACTAATCCACGGGCCTGAACACCTCTCCATGAGGTGGCTTGGTCAGCCGCCCCAAGCAACAATTCCACTATTCCATGATTCATTCCTTTTCGGCGGAGCAGCCGTTACATACCTATTACAATTTCTTTTATCTTTCTTTTGTCCTTCCTAGATCTAAGCCTTTAGTTTTTTTTCTTTATTTTTTTTTTCCATTTTACAAGGTTAAAAATGAGAAAATCCAGCATAAGACGATCTACTCATGATCAATGTCCATCTGCAGTTTTAAATTATAGTTAACTAGCAACACTAATATTAAAGTAAGACAAAAAATAAGAAAGATAGAAAGTTCAATTGCTATTTACAGTTCAACCTTGAGCATTTGTAATCAGCAGAATAAAAGTAGGAGATAAATTGTGCTATCCAAAACAGTAATTGGGACTGATTCCTGGAACTATAGAAGGATAAATGGCATGTACTTTTTATTTTTGAGAACCATAGTGTTACAAATTAGCATAAACATGAATACGTTCATGAATAAAGAAATTAATATTTGCCAAACATAAGGATAAGATTTGTAATAATCTTGACTTGACAAATGAAACAGTTCATACAAATATTATAGCATGACTTAGTACTGATGAAGTACCAAAAATATTGGTAGGTATGATAATGTTAATTGTATTTATTAATGAAAAAGGAAAGGAAGAAGAGAGAAGACTCATACCAGGTACCCTGCATTGTCATCTTCATCTGAGTCGGTCATTAACAGAAAAGAACTACCCAAAAATACCCGAGGTATCTGAGAAAGTTTAGGCCAATCTGAACCATATTTCTTGCACCTCATCTTCAACTCAGGACAACAGCGTTTAAGATTTAGCTCTTGGAGTATTGGTGGAAGTTCTGGCAGGGACAGCAATTCTGAACAATCTTCAATGATCAATTCTTTGACAGCAGAGAGGCTCCTTAATGGCTCTACAGAAAGAAGGAAGGGATCATCTATGATAAGCTTATCCACAGAGAACAGAGGTTGTGGTTGAGCTGAAATGGATCTGCCTTCCTCCTTCCTTTCAGTCTCATCTTTTTTCAATGGTAATGGAAAAGGAATTGCTTGAGATAACTGGGGACATCCACTAACTTCAAGACGTTCTATACAAGAGAGGCCAAGTAAGCTCTCTAGGGATGTTAAGGCACTGCAATCTTCAAGGATTAGTATCTTTAGTGTTTTCCATCTGTTGAACACTTCTTTAGGAGGAAGACTTGTAAGTTTTAAAAACGAACGCAACTCCAATTCTATTAGAGAATGAACATCTTTAAAAGCTTTTGGTAAAGTAGTTTCTAACTCACCACATGAAGAAATACTGAGCTTCTGTAGTGCAGAAGGGAGAAAACATTCTGACACCAGTTGTCCATCTATCTGTGGACAATCACTTATTTCCAGTATTTTCAGTGAAATAAATTTATTGAAACCCCCCAGTGGAAAGTTCACCAGTTTCTTACAATTAGTAATGTACAGCTCTTCAATAGCCTCAAATCGTTCAGGGTTTTGGAGCAAACCTTCAGTTAATGATACAAGATTTTCACAATTACTTACTGACATAACAACAAGATCTGATAAGCTCCCTGATTCGCTGCTTTGATTATTCCAAAGATTTGGGAGAACATTTATTCCCAAATCATTAAAGCTCAGTTCCTTGATGCCAACAGGAACAGGAGGCAAAACCTGCAACTCTGGGCAATTAATAATTTTGAGTTTTCTCAAACAATGCATCCATCTATCGGGTTGCTTTGCAAGACACCATTCTTTTATTGCTCTCATCCTACGAAAGTAGAGTTGTTCCAGAGAAGGAAAGGCATCTATAGATGGCATGTTGCATTCATGAATGATACTCTCTATTGCATTCATTTCGCGAAAATTAATATACTTTAGGAGAGGTAGTTCATGCAAACAAGGTATGTGCTCAAAATTACAGTACCAAATTTTTAAACGTACCAGATTTAAAAGAGTTTGTGTTCTGAACCAAGTAGGAGGCCTTCCAGTACCCTCGTAAAATCTTATTGACAACTCCTTCAAACCAGAATGCGGTTGAAGGTGATCAAGCACAACTTCATTAGCATGTTTATTTTGGTTTCTGTGAACCCATATTAAAGTCAGACTATGAAGATTAACTTTGTCTTTCAAGTTGGCTTGGATAACTTCCTCATGACTACCAACATTTTCAATTGAACTAATTGTCAAGTCCCGAAGCTCTCTCATATCACTTAGCTCGGATATTTTAAATCTACTATCCTTGAGCACTCCGAAGGCCAACTCTTGTAGTGAAGTGAGCCTTCCAATACCAACAATTCTGTTTAACAACCATGATGATGTAATGAGATGCCTCAGGTTAACAAGCATACCCAAGCCATCTATCTTTTTTAATGGATTGCTTTGGAAATCTTTGTAAACCATGGTTTCTAGAAGGTAAAGCTTGGAAACAATTTTTGGAAATGCACTAATCCTAGATGAATTAAGACTGAAGTAACGGAGGTGCAACAATTTGTCAGCACTCTCAGGAAATTCACTCAAGTTAGGAGTAAACAATACTAAAAGACGAAGACTTTCCATTCCGTCAAGCATTTGAGCAACAAGAGGTACGTAGGCGCCGCCGTAACCCCTGCATCCCCAACTACCTCGTACAGCGCACCTTACCAAGCAGGGCCCTGAAAAGACACATGCACTGGGGGAGGGTACACCATTAATTGCAAGCCATAGCGGGTCTGCGGGTAGCACTGGCTCCGTTAGCCCATTTACTTCGCTGGCTGAAATTAGAAGGTCGGTAAGAATTAAAAGGAAGAATCAGGCCCAATCGGCAACATCTGGGCCTTCAAAGAAGCAGCAATTTCTAGCCCAAAATTCGGCACCCCCAAAGAGAAGGCCGAGGCAGAGGCCTTCGGTTCACACCAGTTGTGACCAAAACCCGTCAGGTTTCTTCGAGATTCGGGTCCCGTATGCCTTATGTAACGATATGGCCCAGCTAATGGGGGTGGATACAGCAGAAATAACTAAAACAGTGCAAGAGGATAACCATGACAGGGCTACACAACAGCCAGAGCTTGGCCAGCAGAGCCGCGGGTCTGAACCGGGAGAGCAGGCCCAGCGGCGGGACGGGACCGAAACCGACGAGGACTCGGAGGAAGAGGAAGTCTGACTTCTCTTGTGATAGACTGCAGTTGGCTGTATTTTCGCTAGTTTTAAATGAAGAGGAAAATCAAAATTTTTTGCTGGAACGTGCGGGGGTTGGGAGACGTGAACAAATGCGATGTAGTGAGGAATGTCATTAAAAATTCCAGATGCGATGTATGTTGTATGCAGGAATTAAAATGGAATGATTTCGATTTTGGATATGTTAATAGAGTTCTTCCTTCATTCTTCGACAGAAAATGTGCAATGGTTTTCGCTGATGGCACAAAAGGGGGGATGCTAATTGCTTGGAAGAGAAATTATAGGCTGGTGAATAGTTGGGCTTCTAGGCATTCAATCTCGGCTCTCCTAATCCAGGAGTCCACGGGATGGGAATTCTTGATAACAAATGTTTATGGGCCGAGTCAAGATCACCTCAAGCTGGGTTTCATCCAAGAGATGAGGGCAATTCAGTCACTTGTTCGGTCGCCTTGGGCCTTGCTCGGGGATTTCAACATGGTCCGATGGTATGTGGATCGATCGGCGGACCTGAGAGGTTACGGCCTTATGTGTACTTTCAATGATATGATTCGCGATTTTAGCTTGATGGATGTTCACCTCGAAAACAGATCTTACACTTGGAGTAGTAAAAGACCGCAACCTGTTTTTTCTCGCCTTGACCGAATATTTCTTTCTCAACACTGGACTTTACTGTTTCCGGTAATAAAATTGAATGCCTTGGAGATGATTGTATCTGACCATGTGCCCATACTCCTTAGCTGCAACATGCAGGCCACAACGAGGCCTCCACCTAGGCTGGAACTGTTCTGGCTCGGGTACAAAGAGGCGCAACAAATTGTGCAGAAAGTGTGGAATGATCACAAGGGCTGCCGTACTCCTTCTTCACGGCTGTTCCAATCTAAATCTGAGGAGATACATAAGGCCCTGCGCTACTGGCACCTCAACCGTTTCTCTAAAATAGAGGAGCAACTAAACAACTGCCGGAAGGGGCTCATTTTTTTCGATGCGATTGAGGAAAAGAGGGCACTAGATGCCCGAGAATTCAAATTCAGATTGAAGATTCGAGAAAGGGCTTATGAGTTAGCGCAGATTACGGAGCAGAGGTGGAGACAAAGGTCCAGAATAACCTGGCTGCAGTCCGGAGACAAAAACACGAGGTATTTCCATGCTTATGCGTCAGCTAGAGCAAGGAGAAACTCGGTCACCTCTATCCGGCATGACGGCAATGAGCATTCCGAGAAGCAGGAGATTGCTCGAATTTTTTGTGAACAAATGAGAACAGTACTGGGCAAGGAGGGACAGGTGCTACAATTTGATTCTACTAAGCTCTACCCCCAAACTGAAGAACTTTCGGACCTGCAGAACCCCTTCACAGAAGATGAAATCGAGAGTGCGGTGAAACAGTTAGCCTTGAACAAAGCCTCCGGGCCGGACGGTCTCCCGAGTGAATTTGTCAGGAATTTCTGGCCATTGGTCAGGCCAGAGATCTTGAAGATTTTTGATGATTTTTACCACAATAAGGCTACGCTAGAGGAGATCAATAAGGCGAATATAGTATTCGTGCCGAAGAAGGAAAATCCAGAGGAGGTGGGGGAATATAGGCCGATTAGCATCATCAATGTTGTCCCCAAATTGATCTCCAAAGTGCTCTCCAATAGGCTACGGCCGAAGTTGGATGCCATTATTTCGCCCCAACAAACTGCCTTTGTCAAAAACAGGCACATAGCCGAGACTTTTAACTCCACCAGAGAACTGCTACAAGCAATATCTAGTTCGAAGGCGACGGCGGTATTCTTAAAGCTAGACTTCGCGAAAGCATTTGATACGGTGCATTGGGCATTTCTCATAAAAATAATGCATGCCAGGGGGTTCCCGAGTAGATGGATTGCATGGATCTCTACAATACTTCATACATCTCAATCTAGAGCAGTGGTCAACGGGGTAATGTCTGAATTTTTTACCCATAAACGGGGTCTTCGCCAGGGAGATCCCCTTTCACCCATGCTTTTCATAATCGCGGCTGATGTGCTGCAACGGATGATTCAAGAGGTCAATACTACGCTCCCGGTCTCCATCTCTCCAAAAATCCGAGAGTCCGTAATGGCCTTGCAATATGCGGACGACACGGCTCTGATAGCGAATGTCACAGACAACCTAGAAACAATTATTGTCCTCAAGCTAACATTGCGACTGTTCACAAAAATTTCAGGGCTGAGCATAAACTACAATAAAAGCTGTTTCGTCCCATTCAATCTTACCCCGGTGATGCTCACTAAGGTGGCGGCTGTGTTGGGCTGCCCACAACAGCAACTTCCTGTCACCTATCTTGGCATGCCATTGACAGTGAAGAGGCCAAATAAGGAACTGTTCCTTCCAATCATAGAAAAAATCGAAAAAAGGTTTGAAGGGTATAAGAGGAAGCTGATCTCTCGGGGAGGGAGGCTGCAATTAGTCAAATCGGTCTTGTCTGCTATACCGATATACTACATGTGCTGCTTTATGCTCCCGGCTTGGGTGATTCAGCGGATTGACCGAATCAGGCGTCAATTTCTTTGGGGAAAGAATGAATCGGACAAGGCCGGCATATCTTTGATCAACTGGAAGACAGCCTGTCTTCCCAAGAAATGGGGGGGAATGGGTATAATTGACCTCCGAGTCCAGAACACCTCCCTGCTGTTACGCTGGTGGTGGCACCCCTACAGGGAGCCCGACGCATTATGGAGCATTACGGTTCACCAGCTGCGATCCACTAGTGTTTACTTGAATGGACCGAAATATTGGGCTGCTAAGGGTTCTTTTTTCTGGAACCAACTGCAAAAGCTTCAAGAAAAATTTCATTGGTCAACCTCCTGGTGCATTGGCAACGGTGCTAGCATTTCCTTTTGGCAAGATGCATGGTGTGGCCCCCCACTGGGTGCATTGGCAGCAGTAAGAACCCTTTTCCTTATATTTCCCTAAGGGACGCGACCCCAATAATTGGCGTAATGGCGCCTGAGCATGCAGATAAGGTAACACACATCGTTTTTAACTCTGACCGGGACTCTATTGTTTGGAACTGGGAGCCTTCTGGCTCCTACACGGCACGGTCGTACTACGCACAGGTACTGGGAGCGGAAAGGGTACGCGACCGATATGCCGAAAGTTGGAATTACAAAATACCGGCCACGGTATAGATTTTCTGGTATCTTATGCTCAAAAACAGGCTCCTCACTCATGATAACATGCACCACCGTAACATGCACTGTGAGCTGCCATGCGCCCTTTGTGAAAATTGCCCGGTTGAGTCGGGGTTTCATATCTTCTTCCTATGCCAATATGTGGTGCACGTATGGTTCCTCTTGGGAGGTCGCGTGGGGTTCAATCTGATCACTCTGGGGCAAAATCTTCAATCCACATGGGACAAGACTCGTACCGGTTTAATGAACAGAGGTGCCAACTGGACAAGGAAAGGGATTATACTTATAGTATGTGCGTGTTGGGAGACGTGGAAACAACGTAACTCAAAAATTTTCAACTCTAGAAGGCTGCCACCGCAGATGCTGGTGGATAGGATCTGGCAAGAGGCGGCCATGTGGATGGCGCACTGCTAAAGGTTTCAGGTGTCCATAGCATATGACTCCTTTGGGTTTAGCTGGGGTCTTATTTAGATGTGGAAAACAGTTCATGATGTCTCTATATTATTGCTGCAATTGTTGTTTTTACGCAGTTAAGGATAGGAGGGTAGCTTTTTTCAGATAGTTATGCCTTAAGATGTAATAGACGTTTCTAACATTTCAATAAAACACTCTTGGCAGCCGCTGCCAAGTTTTTCAAAAAAAAAAAAACAAGTGAATCATGTTCGGAATGAAGAGATTCATCAATATCTAGAATGAGAGTGCGCAAGTTCTTCAAACCAGAAATGCTCAACTCACAAGGACCATCAATATGAGTATACAAATGGCGAATTGTATGTGGAACATGCACTGATTTTTTTGTAGTTCTCAAGCATTCACCTTGGGAAACAAGTACAGAAAGGTCATGTATCAAATCATGCATGACAAAATCATTTTCATAAGAAGATATATGATTAGGAGGATGGGTGAAAATTGATTTACTTAGCATTTCATCAAAGTATTTGGACCCTACATCTTCTGGTCCCATGGTGCCTTTGATGCTCCGGGGCACCATCCCTGAAGCAATCCACATTTGAATTAAATCATTCTTTTTAAATAGATGATCTTGGGAAAATATGCTACAAAACGAAAAACATGGTTTCAAATGTGGGGGTAAATATTGATATGTAATCTTAAAGCTGGCATGATGCCATCCTGCCCTTGCTTTAAGCTCCATAACTCACTTTCTAATATATCAATCCAATAATTCTCGTCTAGATTGGAGCATAATATCCCTCCTATTGTCTTTGCAGCCAGAGGGACCCCTTCTAGTTTTTTCACAATTTTTCTTCCAATTTCCACCAACCCTTTATGATAATCGGGATCTTCACCCCCAAAAGCGCACTCCTTGAAAAAATCCCACATATCGCATTCATTCAAACCCTCTAAAATAATTGAATCCAATATGTTAGATGCAGTCAATGTGGCAACTGCTTTCATTCGAGTTGTTAATAACATCATGCTCCCATTCTTTCCATTTTGTAAAGGAGCTATAACCTTTTCCCAATCTTGTTTGTTGTTATCATTCCAGATATCATCAAAAACAATCAAAATCCTCTTAGACACCAATTTCTCTGTAAGTTTTTTTTGCATTGAATCAAAACTATCAAAATTTGTTGTTTCTCCAAAAGTAGATTCATACAACTTCTTTGTAATCGAGACCACATCGAAGTTGTTAGAGATACAAACCCATAATCTCAACTCAAAATGTTTCTCCACAATTGGATCATTATACACAAGTTGAACAAGAGTAGTCTTGCCAACCCCACCGACCCCTATGATGGGCAATACTGTTAAATTCTCTCTCTTGGTTTTGCAGTTGGGGTTCAACAACTTCTTAATGATATCCTCCTTCTCTTCTTTCCTACCAAATACATGATTTCGCAAATTCAAAAATGAGGTGGTTTCACGGCTACTGATGGCCAACTTAACCTTCTTCTTCTGATGCGAGACCAAGTTATCCACGAGCATGGAAAACAGGCCGACATCTTCAGCAACCATATCTATTGCCTTCACAGCCTTATTTAACCTCTTTAAAAAGGGATCCTCGTCAACTGCACCTAAAACGAATTCTAAAATTATTAGTGATATCCTCCACATTTAACCTCTTGTTGACCTTGTTATCCTCAGCCTCCACGTTTAACCTCTTGTAAAACTTGTTTTTGTTGGAAATAATAAACTTAATTAGTGCTTTAAATGTAATAGTTAATGCTGGAATCCTCCAGAGATAATGTTGTAATGTTCTAGGTTATCTTAGGAAGTTATGAAAAAACGTAACTAGAAAATAAAGAGAGTTTTTCATATACTAAATTCATATAAAATACTAACAGTTTTTCTCAGCCTCTACTTTATCCTTCTCATAGTTGTACTTTATCTCGTCCATCACGTCATCAGCCTGATCGGCAGCGTCCCTCAGCTGCCACAACCACTGCTCCAGTGCTGGGTTCTCCTCCCGGATTAGCCCCTGGTCTACGGTTTTCACCACTTCTTGAATATTTGGCAAGCCATTCTCAAGCCGTGCCACCAGCTCGTCCTTCAGACCTAGCTGTATCTTCTGGTCCTTAGCATAATCGATAAGCTTGGAGATGACTGTGCTCGCAAGCCACCCACCAACAACAAATCCCACCGCCATTCAAATCTCGGAATTTTAGAGAGCAATGAGAAAGCAATAACAATGGACTTTTGGTACTCTTGTTTAGAAAGTAGATGAAGAAAAACTTGGCCGAAACCATAATATCCTCATTATGCATATTTTAATTCATTTTTTTTAGTCATGTTGGCACGATGCCACTATTGCAAATAATATTAATTAGAAAATTTAGGTCAATGTGTGTTTTCCCTCTCGTGAGGGAGTTCACATGTCACATTTAAATACTGAATTAATGTGCACAGAATCAGCCACATGATACCTGCTGTAATTCACCAATGATGTTTCATTGAGCCTAACCCATTAATTGTACTTTATAGCCTAATCTATCATTTATTAACCCATCAATTGCTGAATTATATACTAAATGTGACGGCAATACTTATTTCAATTTTGACATATAAATTGTATCTATTATATCCGGAAAAGATGAGAGGAAATTAATCCAACTGTATATATATGGTGATGATAGATGATCGTATGTAAGAGAAAGATCGGAGGCGTTTGATGCGTTCAGCATCATATACAAATTAAACATGTTGCGTGATGAAGAGCCGCCGGGCCTGCTAATTAGCCGGGTCTGAACAAACGAGCTGAATAATTATTGTTGTGTGGGTGTATAAATTTTTTCCAGACCTGCTCCTCTCTTGCCTCCTTGCTTTCTGTGCTGGTGCTTCTCCTTAGAGTTGTCTGCTTGTTGTGAGAGTACAGGTAATTAATTTTTGTAAGATAGAGCACAGGTAAATTTTAGAGTCAGTACATTCAAATTTTGTAAGATAGAGCACAGGTAAATGTCTTTGTCGCTAAATTAAAGACTGATTCTCGATTTACCTGGATTCTAATCGAACGGTTTGGATTTAAACTCACCATGTGAAGTAATGTTGAGGAGAAAGCGTTGGTCAGCGCTATCAAAGTGGATCCTATTAAAAAAAAAATTGCAAAAGAAACTATTATCAGTTAAAGTATTTCAAAAGTCGGTAATTTAAATTCAGACTTTTTTTAATGTGAAAATTTATTATACAATTACTTAAAATTTAATTCAGCAATTTTATTTTTCATAATCAAATAAAATTCGACAATCTTTATATTTCCTAAGAAAATAAAAAATTAGGAATATTAGGAAACGGAAAATTCAGATGGTAGATGACCAAGTAAATCATTGACATGATCGTTCCTGTTCATCTACAGGGCGATTTTTCTTTATTTTGGTCCGTCTGATTTTCCTTCTGGGAAACGGATTCAAATTCAATGAAAAGTATCTTATCGTGTAGAATGAGAAACATGGCCATCCGTTTTAACGTGGCACAATTTTAAAGAACTTTCTGCATCTAAGTTTAATCCGAAAAAATTATCTTCAGCTAAGATTGTACATGTACGCTTTCCGGGAGATCAACTCCTGTTGGTGTTGTCAACGATCTCTTGAGCCTGCTTCAGCGCCAGTGGTTCATTTGTTTGATTTCTCTGTTCTTGATTTCTCTGCATTGATGGTGCGTATATCATCTAGATGGTTCATTTCGGCAATCAGGAATTAAGCTTCATTTAACTTTTTTAGTCTCTTCATCGTACTTAACACCAGTTCTTTAGTGCAGATTAAGATCATCTTCGTTAACCTCTTTTTGTTCGGATCTTAATCTTCTGCCCGGACTTTAAGGCATCTCTACATCTTCTTTTAAAACAACCAAAAACATCGGATTTGGTTGCTTAGAGCTCCTTAAATTTTTAATTCTTCACTCTTAATTTCTTGTTGCGGAACAGTCCGATTGTAAAATGGGTAGTTGTTTGATTTTATTTGACATAGCCGTACGTCAAGAGGATTGTAAAAGAATATTAAATTATATTTCTTTTACAATTTGGATCCGAATAATTTTCATATCCAACTGTACGTATTCGTTAATCATATTTATTACAAAATATTTATATTTGTATTCGTAAAATATTTGAATCCGTCTTTGTATTAGTAAAATATCTAAATACGGATCCAAATATGAATAAATAATATCTGAATCCGTCTTTGTGTAATTAAGAGACTGAGGGGAGACAATTTTCTCCTCGGGAAGCTCGATTGAACTTTTGAATATGATTGAACAGCCTCTTAATTAACAACTCCATTACTTGACCCTGTTAATTAATGTGGTGGACAATTCTCTCATCGAGATGCTCGTGCAACCACATATTAAGAAGCTGTTCAAATCCCGATTTTTTGGACAAATTTTTTTTTAAAAATAAAAAATTACTTTATGAAAAAAAAGTGGATTAAATTTTTATTTAAAGATGAAATCAAATCAATTGTCAGTTTCAAAATCCAAGAGAAAAAAGGAGAGAGGATCCGCAATTTTCACAGTTTTCCATTTATTTCTGATAATTTTATTTTTAATTTCTAAGAAAAATGCTTCTTGGATGTCGAATTTGTATTCTTTTTTCCTACATATTTAATTTAGAAGTTTTATTTTCTTAAATAAATAAAGTTGGCAAACTTTCAATTTCCTAAAACAAAAAAAAAAAATAGACTGAATTTGGCTTGATGCGGCTGGCATCAGACTAAATTTCGTTTAATGGAATGGTCTGTCAAGTTTCTGTTGGAAATTTATTTTAAAACTCAAAATTTATGTAAATAAATACTAATTTTTATATTAATGTTTTTTTAAGTTTATGAATTATAGAGCTTAATTTCTTTGATGCATGGATACACAATTAAATGACATTCATTCTTTTAATTGTTATTAATAAAAATAAACGTGAATAGCTATTTTTTGGTCCACAGATTTCATTGACATGAATAGCAATTCATATTTGATCCGTTGATGCTATCCACGTAATAGCTATTTCTTTGAATATTTATTGTAATGGCTATTTGAAAATGAATATGAATTTAAATGTCATGAATGCATAAATTTGCTTATAAATAGTATATAATATTTGAAGAGCAAATTATCTAATCATCTAATAATCCAACAATTTACATACTCTCATGCTCATTCTCTTAGCTCTATAATTCATAAATTCAATTCCTATTCTCCCACAAACAAATATTTTCTTTATAAAAAACATATTGTTCTGCTATCATTGTTGAAAGAAGCTACATCAACCTCTACCAGGGTTGTGCCCGCATGCAGAGGAATACCAGTGTAACTTGGAGCTAGCTTAACCGATTATTCCTGCACTTAGGACGGAAAGTTCCCTTAGGTCCGCATTTTGCAGCTCCGGGTGATAAAGTTTTAATTATATTCTTGATTATATTTTTTATATAATTATTATTTATTTAGTGATCAAAATTCAGATTTAAATCTAGTTGGTTAGTTCAATTTTTTCAACAGTTTGATGTGCACTTGATCTATATAATTTTGATGAGGATTGGAGGGCTCTGATTTGGTATTATATTGAATTACCAATGGGTCAGTCTGATGTCTTACCGAAGCCATCTGATTCGCATTAAGATTCATGCGTACTTGATCCACACAAACTTTGAAGTTGTTATCATCAATCTTGATACGTATCGGACGGCTATGATCTAATATTAGACCTAATTTGGTATGATACCCAGTTAGAGCCGTCCGATCCACATCAAGATTCATACGCACTTTATTGGCACAATCTTAAAGTTGTTAATGTCAATCTTGATGTGAATCAGACGGCAATGAATTGACATAGACCGAATTTGATCCGATCCATTGGACTGCCCCGATACCATCTTCTAGAGTGTGATTAGATAATATAAACATATTTTCTCTCACAAACTTTGAGTAGCAAGTTTTTTTTTGTGTGTACGATTTATGATTTGGAATCTTAAGAAACAATATATTTTTTCATGGTTTTTTCAGATACAAAATGCAGAAGAAGAGTTGAGTGAAATTATCAAAAGAGATAGGTTTTTCATTTTCTTTCTTTCTCGATATCAACTTGCTTTTATTAATTATTTGTAATTATTTTCCGAACAACTTAGCATCTTAAATTTAACCCATTTTGTTCTAACAAAAAGAAATTTGACATGCTAGTAAAATATGTAATGCATGTGAGAATACTATCGAGAGGTTAAGAACCATTGTAGATATGAAATCAGAATAGAAATTTCATATAGATATTAAATTTACCCCATTTGTTATTAATGTTCACAAATACATCCTATCATCTTTCCGATACAAATAAGGGATCTTTTTTTAATAAAAAAAATCAATTTATATGAAAGAAGCATCTAAGGTAGGAGAACGGAGTAGGTCCGATGCCCATCGGACCTACTTTTAGGTTCAACAAGCATGATGACCGTCCGATCTAATTTAAGATTTGTGCGCACGACAATTGAAACAGATACACACGAAGTTTAAAGCGTTCCACACGAAAAGCAAATCGACGGTGATTAAACCCATCGAACCAAAGTAGGTCCGATGCCCATCGGACCTACTCTCAAGTGCTAAGGTAGAGGCGGATGTAGGTTTAATGAATGGGGGTCACTTGACTCCCATTTTTTCAAAAAAAATTGTATTTATATATGACTTTTCATATAATTTATAGTAAAATATTACAAATACGTAAAATTGACCCTCATTTTTAGTATAAAAATTATATATGATTGACCCCACATTCACGTTTGACCCCATAGTTTGAAAATCTTACTCCACCCCTAATCTAAGATGTTGGATTTTCAAAAGGCACATCCACCGAAGCAGTGTGGAGGATGAAAGATATTTTTGCTCAACAAGCACCTGCTAGATGGGTCTCATAATATTTTTCCACCCTCCACCGTAGCACTACTTCGGTGAAGGTGCTTTTCAGAAATATCAACACCTAAGGGCCTGTTCGTTTGTCACGGGATTGTGCGGGATAGGATTTGATGGGTTCGGGAACTCACTTTTTTATTTACGGGAACCCATACTCATAAGGATTCACGGGAATAATTCTGGGAATGTACTGAATGAGTGTTCGGTTGTACCGTGGGTATAATTGTGGGAAATTCTATTTTCTTTATAAAATTGATGATATCAATAAAATAATTATTAATTAAATTAAATCAAATCAAATCAAATCAATTAAATAATAATATAACATTACTTGTACCGTGAGATTGTAATTAACCAATAACATAACATTACTAATTAAAAACAATAATTAAAAATATTTACAAAAATTATAAACATTTATAAACAAATAAACATTAAAAATATGTAATTACAAAAAAAATTCTAAACCCTGACATCCTTCTAATATGCACGGGTTTGAAGTGCATCTAAAATTAGATTCATGTGCATTTAATAATTTATCCTTCTAATTAAATATCTTTCAAATATGCTGTAAAAATTAGATTCATTTTCTCACTTTTTTTTTAAATTAGACTAATAATGTTATAAAAAAAACTTCAAGTGCATGCCCAGTTCTCGAGGTAGAAACCACAAAATTTATTGGAGCATATATGTATTTTTGCTTTAATTGAATTGGATTCATTTGTTTTTTATTTTTTATATAAAGTTTTTCGGTATCTTCAAATTATAAACTGAAACTTATATGAGAAAGTCCGGATTCGGATTTGGATTGGCTTAGTCCCACAATAGACAACAAACAAAGGAAGAGCTCTTTATATATACATCTCCCATGTGTGTGATAAGGTCATCTTAGGGAGGAGAAGGAATGATATAGGCATTAAAAAATTGCACCGATGAGAATCTGACAGAGGAGAGAGAGTGAGTGGGAAAAAAAATATTGAGTCTGAGTTCCGTTTTTTTATCCCAAAATATTGCACTAAATTTGGAGTTCTTGGGAACTACCCACGGGAAATATTTGGAGAAAACTATGGTTGCCGAACACCTCTGTAGAATTGTGATCCCATTCTGTTGAAACCCATCAAATTCCCAATGGGAATATGGATGCCGAACAGGCCCTAAGTGTAAAATATGAAATGCAAAAATAATTGATCTAAATATTATATTTATATCAGCAGCGGACCAAAAAGTGTAATAGGAAATTTTTTAGAATGAGATATAATTTATAATTATTTTGAACAATAAATATATTTTTGCATATTTTTTATAAAAAAAAATTTTAACCAGAAAATGACAAGTGTCACTTTCATGTAATTCCACCTCTTATTCATATTCATAATTGTGACAATGCGTAATGCACGTCGTCAAATTTTAGAAGGTAAGAGGAGAGGGTTCGTATCCTTGACGGCACTAGATGTGTTCAAACGCCCTCCTCTTCCATAAATATTTGATGACATGAATTTTGATTAAACATAAATTTCAATAAATCTATATGCTGCAACTTTTTCAGTACAATACATTTAAAAGCAACCATTTTTGTGAGGGTCTTTTGAGAATAATTGAATTTCATAATTTTAACAATAGTAAAATATTTTATCATTTTTAAACTCAAGACATTCAAATGTGATAAATAAAGTATTTACATTTTGTACATTAAATCTGATATAATGTACATCAAACTTAAAATTTACAACAAATTATATTTTACAATATTTAATGAAATATTAAATGACACTCAAATTGTATGAAAATATTTGATACATCACAACCAATCTATAAATCTTATAATACAAATAATAATTTTGATAATTTTTTGAGATCATTTATGAATAGATTTGAAAATTATTCTTAGAGGCACTAATCCGAATCTATATAGTTAGATAGAAAATTTAAACATTGATAAAGTGGTCAGGTCCAACATGAGGATATATAGCGCATGTTGATCCGGATCAAACCCGTTAATACACCCGGAATTCCGGACAAATCACAACCATATCGGATCAGGATTCTGGACAAGTTACAAACAATTGATATCTTAAAAAGGATATCGATTGTTGGTCGTGTGACGGTGTACCACAGACAGGTGGGCTCCATGGAATTCTGTTATTTTAATCCCGCTTGAATTGGTGTGGAGACCCACCCGTCAGTCATTAGGCACCTGAGCAGGTTGCAACGAATATCTTAAAAAGGATTTACGGGAACCGTGAGGTCCAGCGAAGAGTTCCACAGCCACTTTTTGCTTAGACCATTGATTGCGAACCGCAAGTCACCGACATCTCTCGCCCACTAATCCACTATTCCCGAGTCGATGTCCGAGTGAAGAGTCTGCACCTCTGCATTAACTTACCGTTCGAGTATAGATCGATACCGTTCGATCAGAATCCGAGCCAATCGGCCCCTCGCCTGTATTGCCCGGGACACTTAATGATATGTAACAAACGGTTCGGATCTAAACTCAAAAGGTGCGTTACTGCAGAGGAAATGAATTCAGTACTAGCTTTTTCAAGTTTCGACCTTCGCGTGGTCCGTAATTGCTCTGCTTTAGTAGCCACCAGTAGACTGCTCTCTCCATGCAGAGTGAGGAGAAGAGCGAGAGAGAGGGAGAGAGAGAAACGAGGAAGGAAAGAGAGATACGATGAGAGTGGCAGTGTACTCATCGTATCCAGTTGTGGAGGCCAGAAAGCGGAAGCCTAAACCCAACAAAGTACTTCTCTTTTCAAATTATTTCCAATTCAAACCAATTTTGATTGTGCGGTGTGGATGTTTTCACATATGCAATTAATTGCGAATATAAAAGAAAAATAAGGTAAAAAGTGGAAACTTTGGTATCTAATAGACTCTCTGCGTGTATATTGCTTTAGGATACTGACAATACAGCTAGACGAATCACTTCAAATGTTAGACAGAACTTACAGTTCGTCAAAATAAGGGTAAATTTCTTTGTTGGTACTGCAATTAAGTCCTGTGTATTGTCTTCACCATTTTGCAATTTGTTTATTTTGTTCATTTGGGACTTACCACTACAACCTATGTTGGTAAATTGGTACTGTTACAATACCATAATTCGTCTCAGAGCATATTTTTAATGCCAATATAACCTATTAATTGTGAAAACTTTTGTCCCGGGGCTTCAGGCTAAGGTCAACTTATATCAGAACCTCTCTTATTATTCTGAATTGTTACTTAAAAATTCATCTTTTTGTTGTCATTTATTTGTATGTTTTTCTTAAAAAGTTATTATCTGAATTTAATTATTGTGATATAGATAATCATTGATTTTTCTTTTTGCATGTTCAAATAAATGATAATTTGACAGACTCATAGGTATTTATTTTGATGTTGGTAAATTGGTACTGGTACAATACCATAATCTGTCTCAGAGCGTCTTTTTAATGCCAATGTGAATTATCAATTGCTGAAACCTAATGGCCCAGGGCTTCAGGCTGTGGTCAACTTATATTGGCATATGCTGCCTGTTTACTTGAGGATACTTGAATTTGATTTTGTCTGCTTTTCTGTTGATTGTAGGAGGAGAGAAATAGTAAGGCAAATCAACCTAAAATTGTTTCTGGTTTTCGTAGAAAAAAGGGAGTCAAAGAATTAGAAGAAGAAGAAGATCTCAACTCTGACAAGTCAGGCTCTTTTTCATTCTTGTCTCTTATTATTCTGAATTCTTACTTAAAAGATTCATAATTTTGTTGGCATTTATTTTTTTGTTTTTCTTAAAACAAAGTTGTTCTGAATTTAATGTTTATCATAGATAATCATTTTTTTACATGTGGAAATAAATGATTATTCGACAGACTTGTTGGTTTTTATTTTGATACTCTGATAATTAAGTCATCACAACTTTTACTTAAGAACTTTACAATATTTTGCAAATAAAATTGAGTAATTGAGTATATTTCTTGACGAGAAAAATTGACATTTAAGAAAGTTATAGAATGGTTGTGACATGTAATAGAACAATCTTTGAAATTTTGATTAGCACTACAGAGGAGTCCGGAGAGCTTGTAGTACTGATCGATGCATACAATCTATGCGGTAAATGGGAGAAACTTAGGTCTGACTTTAAGTTGGGTAGACTTAGCATTGCTCGAGACAAGCTAATCAGTTCTCTCATCATGTACAGTAAACTTCGAGGTTTTTTCTATTAGCTTGAACTATATAGTTGCACTTATGCAGTAGTTAGTGCAATATGAGGCTTCTGTTCAGAGAATTTTTTATTTATAGAAAATATTATAAAATAATAGAGGGAAAGAGAAAGAGTAACTTGAAATTTAGATGCATAGATGGACTGGAAAAATTTCTCCAGATTCACGCACTGGTAAGTGGGTCCTACTTCCCATCCTTTATGTAATGTCACTGTACAATATGTTTATACAATTGTCCAAAGCCACAGAGGATCCAAGAACAGGAAAATAAAAAAAGAAAAAGAAAAAACCCTTTTGGAGCGGGAGAAATTTTTCCGGTCCATCTATGCATCTAAATTCCAAGGTACTCTTTCTCTTTCCCTCTATTATTTTATAATATTTTCTATAAATAAAATATTCTCTTCTGTCATGTGCTAATCAAGGCTTTATAAAGCATTGGACTTTAACAAAGGCAAACAATGTCATTGGGTTTTGAATTGCTGTACCGGCTGGTGTATTAATTCCTTTTATGTTGGGTTCCATTTCCTAAGCAATAGATGACAGAAAAATATAATTTAAATGGACAAGTAGAATAAGTTGCAGTTATGCTCTAGCTTAGTAATCAACTTTAATTTCTTGTTTTTACTGTGTGGTACAGAGGTAAAGGTGGTGGCCGTGTTTGATTCTGGCAAGTCAGGCATGCGTGCCAACAAAGAAAATATTTCGCGGTATTTGAACTTACCAAATATTCAATTCTCTTCAACGTTTTGAATGGAAAATAGATTGGTTCTAATTTTGAATGTAGTGGCTGTGTTCTTTTTGATTGATTTCAGTGTGGATATAGTTTACGTGGGAAGAATGGAGGCCGACGATTGGATATTAAGAGAGGTATTTGTTGTCTCTTTTTAATCATTTGAAATGCATTATTAAGATGTCAAAAGAAAATTGTTTATTTGTTGATTGCGGAGTTATTCAAAATATATATTAAAATAAAAATAATAACAAAATTCTAGATTCGTTCTTTTATAGTTTACAATTTAGATAGTTCGTGTGTCAAATTTGGTGCAATCTGAGAATTATTTGCTCGTGTAAAAGCAATATCTGCTCACTGATCAATACCAGATAAACCTGAACCATTAAGTTTTCTTATCATTTGGTTGATGACCAATTAATTTTCAAAATACACTAAATTTTATGCATAACTTTCTGAACTATAGAAAACATATATGTTATTTTCCTTTTAGTATTTTGATAACTGTATCGTCAGTTGTTATGGTTGTCAAATTTGTTGTCACTTATAACCTATATAGTGTTAATAAATGTAGGTTTTAAATTTGAAGGAGGCCGGCACACCCACTGTAGTTATCACTTCAGATTCTTATGTGCAAAGTGAATTATTTGAGTTGGTATTTAATACTTCTCCTGTTAATTTTTCTTCTCCTGATTTTATTTATTTATTCAATTCAATTGTTTGCACTTTCGACCTCAGTGTTTTTCTTATTATGCACTTATAGCATCATGGAAATAAAGAACCGAGATATAAAGCTGCTGGTACATGTATGGTACCTAGTCTCTTTTTAGATCTTAAAGAAAGGAAAGGAACAGAGTTTACATGGCGGTTTTTTGTTATAGTTGTTTACTTACAGTGACCATTTTTCAGGGGACATCTTTCTGGAGCTGTGAAACCTTTGTTGGCGAGGTTAGTTTTAGTTTTGCATCTTAATTTTTTATGAGTTTGGTTTGCGTGCTATCGATAATATAGCGACATGCCGTACTATCGTCTCGAAAATTTATCAGATAGACTTCAAACGAGGAATCCAAACCATTGAAACCGATATACTTCACAAGTGATGTGTTTATCTATAAAATTTATAAATTTTTGAATTCATTTAGTATAAATTCAAGTTGTAAAAGAATGAAGATCTATAATTCAATTTTAATGCATTCATTTTTCATCATTTTTTGACTGCTTGACTTTATACTAAATGAATTCAAAAATTTATAAACTTCGCATATAAACGCATCACTAATGAAGTAACGGTTTCAACAGTTTGGATTTGTCATTTGAAGCCTATCCAATAGGTTTTCGAGATGATAGCACGGGACAACTTATACTATGGATAGCACGCTAGCGAAACTCATGTTTTATTGTTTATAAGAGCAATGTTTGCTTTGAATACTTATCTGCATGTTTTCATTCTTTTTATATATTGTTCCACGTATCTTCTAGAGTGATTAAATATTATAAACATATTCCCTTTCAAAAAATTTCAATAGCCAGTTTTTCTTTTGTGCATATTATATAGTTTTGAATCTTAAGAAACAATCAGATGATTTTTCTTGCTTTCTAGATACAATTTGCAGAAGAAGAGCATACTGAAAGTATCAAAAGAGATAGGTCTTCCATTTTTTTTTTCTCAATCTCAACTTGCTTTTATTAATTATTATTATAATTATTTTCCCCAACAACTTAACATCTTATATATATTAAACCATTTGTTCTACAGGTTGAGACTAAAGAAATCTTACAGACCAGTAAAATATGATTTGCCATTTGCTATTCCAGCACTAAAAACACTCAAGAAGAAGCTGCAAGTTGAGGATTTGAGGTAAGCACTTTTAGGTACCAACTTGTGAAGTACATACTGGTCAGGACCGATTTCAATTTATTGTGCAGTTTACATTTTTTGCCTTGTATGTGCTTTTATTCTATTTTATTGTTTTATGAGTTCATTTTGGGCTATAAATTAATTTCATCTTGATTGTTTTATGTGTCTATCTTGCTAGCAATGCACAAAACACTGATACAAGCACCACACCTTTGTCCGCACCAGATCCAGCTGCAACAGATCTGAATTCATCAAATCAGTCAAACGGCTCATTGCGCAAGTATGTCATTAACCAAGGCATTTCATCTTACAAAAAATTGGAGTAACAAGTCAGGTCTGAGAAAGCTATAACCTTTGATTTTGTATATAAATTGCAGGAAAAAAATTCCGATAGTGAAATTGAAGAAGCGTGGCTACGGCTCACTTTTTAACACATTGGATGATCTAAAGAGAAGGATAAATTAGAAGAGTTGCATTGATCGGCCTTTTTGTAAATGAAGTAATTGTAGTACCACAGATGAGGCATGTAAAGTAGTTTAGTTCTAACCAATTGTTTCTTTGATATTCTATAGTCCTTCGTTTATATGTCATCTATGCTTGCTAAGCATGCGGAAGCATCGGAATTCAGAACCTCTTAATTGCTTAAAAATTTGCTAACAAATTTTGACGTGTTGAACTTGCGAAATAATATAATGCAACTGACAAACAAAGGCACCACAACCATAAGCATAAATGTGTCTATATCGGTTCTTTTGTTTTTCAATCTTTTACACTGATTGTAAGGTCAACACTGATTTAAGCTAGAGATGAATCCACAATGATGTCTCACATCCTTAGTTTTCAAAGTCCAAACAGTTAATTCAAATTGTTCAACATAATGTCCCTATTAAAATGTGCTTGGAGAAGCAAATTTTATATTTCTTGAAAAAAATTTATTACTTTTGATGTAGGTACAAAAGCACTATATTTCAGAAGATTTCAAACAATCCAAAAACAATAATTTTGTCTATTTAATAAATAGTAAATATTTCAAAAAGTATTAAATTTGAACTTTAAAAATAGTGATAAAAATATGAAGATGAAAGACATAAAATATTTGAACACTACTCCTAGTTTTCCCAACCACAAAAGTATAGCATATCATCTGCACAAAAGAAACTTTGATCTAAGGACAAAGCAAAAGGATATTACATGTATCGTTTGACAAATTTCTTTTGTAAATGCCAACAGAAGCACAAAAGATCTTTGGTTTTCAGAACCTCACATTAAATCTAGCATCCACCAGCTTCTAAATTTTACAGTTCAAATCACAAGGATTACAAGGACGAGAAAAAAAGAAGAAGATCCAAAGGAGATATTGAACGGCATGATTCTAATTAGAGTATACAACACCCATTCACTCGCCACACAAAGTTCATGAAATAAAAATATCAAAATCTTCAGGGTATTTTTGAAGACTAATACTCTTCGGCAGCACTAGCTGCACTGAGATCAACTGAAAGATCAAGATCCTGCAAAAAAGTATTAACCCATTGTATTAAAGCTCAGATTTTCATTTCATAATCCATGAAAACCAAAAAACTCTCATTGCTTGAGCATGGAGCATGAGAAATATCAGATATCCACATTATTTCTTCAACAAGGACAATAAGTTATTATTTCCGGTGTTTTGCAGGAAATTTTATGTATGAAGTTTGTAGAAGTGTGTAGAAGTTTGCAATCTCCCTCAACAATAAAAAACAATAAAGATAAATAGAAGGAAATACCTTTCCGGTTATCGAGGTGTACATGGAGAGCACATCCATCACAGTAGACTCGAAGTGTGTTGTAGGATCATAACTCTGTATACATAAGACAAATTAATGCCGAAAATATAATGAAACAAGAAAGATAAGATAAAAGAGAGCCTGTAAGAATCTGATATGGTTCTATACGTGATTTAATCAGTTTCACTTAACATGTACAAACTTGCTCGACCTAACTTCGGTTTTACAAGTCACAAGTCAAAACAATTTGCACATACCATCACACATTGGATATTACATATTACACATTTTTTATAATAAAATAATGTGCAAGCAATACGCAAGGGTTTTGGTTGTTTGTCCTCATATTTTTCTTTTTCTTTTTTGCTTGACCAAACTTTCGTTTTACAAGTCACAAGTCAAAACAATTTGCACATTGGAAATTTTATTATATAAAATAAAACATAAATTGCAAAGAAAAAGAACCAACAAAAAAGTGCAAGACAATAATATAAGGAGGTACACACAGTAGAGATGAAGCAATTGTCCAGTGTAGGCTCATTAACAGGCTCGTATCTATCATATGTCTCAAAAAATAATTCATCAACTGGGCCAAGAAGGTCGACACCTGGTTTCAGTTCCAGTTCTGGGTTATCAGTCTCAGCTTCACATGAGACGAATGCTATAAATTTCCCTTTTGGGGCCACATTATGTGTGTATGAGCAGCAGAAGAGATACCTGATTAGAGGTACCAAATTTTATTATATTAGTTCTACTTAATTAGAGGCACTTTCATTCGCCCCAGGTGAAACTTGAAACCATAACATTAATAAAATATATTCAACATTTAGTCAAACAATTCCAAGCCAACCCTCTATCCTCCAAATACTGAAAGGCCAATAGTAGAGGTTAAAGCATAAATTGGGTGTCTGTGAGTGTTTGTCTCTGTGCACATGCTGTTGGTTTTCTCCATAACCCATAAGACTATACAAGATGAGCACTTAATAATTAAGCATGAAAGATATGGAATTGTTTTATTTGATCATCTCATTCTTGAAAACTTGGATTACACTGATAATTAGGGCAGGGTTCAACCTCGTGTCTTTCATGCCTCAATCGTGCCTCACATCCTTATTTCCGTTCAAAGTCCAAATAGTCAATCCGAACCGCTCAATATGATCTCCATATTAAAATGTGCTTGGAAACCAAATTTTATATTTTTTTTGGAAATTTTTTACTATTATTTTAGATATAGGTATAAAATCACTGTTTTTGGATGGTCTAGAATATTCTGAAAAACAGTGATTTTATACCTATCTAAAAAAATAGTAAAATTTTCCAAAAAAAATATAAAATTTGGGTCTCCAATCACATTTTAATAGATCATATTGAGCGGTTCGGGTCGATTGTTTGGACTTCGAAAACAGAAATATGGATGTGAGGCATGATTGATGCATAAAATACATGGGGCATTTGAACCCTACAATAATAATTAAGCATTCACATTGTTTTATTTTTTTTATTTTTTTTATTTTTTTTCTAGTTGAGGAGTCGGGGCTTACATGTCAGACTTACGGCCCAGTTGCTTCTGAGGCAAAATAACTTGCGCCGAGTGACACTCATCAGTGCTGGGTATAGGGTGGCTCATTATAGCAATTGCTCTTGCCACCTTACCAACCTTTCTTACCTATAACCAAATTTATAAAGAAAATCATTTATGTAATAATTAACGACAAATAGTGCATGTTTGGTCGTAAAGTTAGAAAGGAGTAAATTGCTTACTCCAAGTTAAAGTGGCTTAAGTTAATCATGTTTGGTGGAGTAATTGTGGAGAGAAAATTGAAAGATGAATGTTACGGTGGGACCCACAGGTGGAGTAATTGTGGATTAAGTTACTCCAAATTTACTCCTTGTTTGGCAGCTTAAAGGTGGAGCAAGGGGTTTACTCCACTTGCTCCACAACCAAACATTCACATAATGAGTACACACAGAAACCTACTAATAAAACAAGACGGTACCTTGTTGGGTAGATAGGAAGGGTCACAGACCACCTTCTTGCATTTAGCAGTTTCACCTTCTGAAGTCACACCACAAGCTTTTCCTTCCATGTCAAACTCGACCTAGAAATAAGGATTTGCATTGTGCTTTAAATGAAAATGAAAAAACATAAATGGAATACATTACAAGGTCGTGAAAGGTAGGTTACCTTGCACTCTGGCTTATTCAACATATATGTCCCTCCATACACAGCACTAAGTCGTGCAAAACCCTTGAGAAGATAACATTCAGCAGATTTAATAACCAGAAAAATAATATAAAAATAAGGGGGGGAATAAAGAGTTAAAAGGAAAAATATCAACCTGAGGCAGCTCTGCTAAACCATACAATGGATAGATATATGGCGATCCTCCTTGAAACCTTGCAAGAGACTCGGCATAAAGCTATCACAGCCAAGGAAAAACATAGTTGCTTAATAAAGAATTGTCTTCCAGGAGTGTAAAAACACATTTTATTACATTACTACCAAGCAAAAACCATCATATAAATGCAAAAGAAGAAAAAAGGAAGTACAGATGTGAAAAATAAATTACCTTCATTCTTTTAACGGTGTCAAGGGCTGGTTCATGCAGATAACGGTCATCTCTATGAAGAGCCAGCGCATGGCCAATAAAGTCTATTGTGTTGTCATCCAGACCATATTTACTGTACAATTATAAAAATGACATATATGAACTTGATTTTAACTTTTGAATCATTTAACAGGAATTAAAAACCCATGTGTAATGAATCATAAAATCTAACCAGATATTCCTAAAAAGTTCATTTAATCAATTAATGAGAAGAACCAAACAATTGGAAATAGGATATTCACATTAATTCAATAAAATAATATTCATCCAACAGCTTGAAAAAAGGCAAATTCAGAAATCATGTATAATAGCAAAAAGAACACCTTAGTATCAGAAGAAACAGAATATGAACTTACGTGATAAGTTCCTTGGTGGTAACCCTAGTAAGGTCAACGCCTTCATGAGTCTTTGGATCACTCTCATCATAATTTTGGACATAGATAAAAAACTTGCGAGCCCTTCGTTTTTCAAACAAGCCCATCAAAGGAGATTTGAGCGCCTCCATGTCGGTAGCTGGAACTTTATGTACCTGGTCATAATATTCATTATCAATTAAAAGTAAAAAAGGAAATATTGTATTTCCATTTCAATTACAATTGAGAGCCTAAAAAAGTTCCAAACATGTGCCCCGCAAAAAACTCTACAAAAACTACCGGTGGTCTTCTGCAGGTGTCGGTTACGGAATTTTTAATTTAGAAGGTATGAGCACATGCAAGGGTATTAGGTGGTTTTCTCCATGTTTTGTTGGCACATTTAGGCTGTATTGCATTCTGTGGTCTTCTAAAGATGCATTTAAAGAAGAAACAATTAAAAAATGATGAAATGTAGGCAAAAAAACTTTGTACCTTCCCTTTGTTGAAGACATAGCTTCCATCTACGGCCTTGAAGCTGAGATACCTTGTGACACCAGTATGGATGAGAACACGTACCAAGGTACCATTGGCCATCATAAACTGGAATATTAAAGAAAAATCACATGATCACTTATATTATCAAATAACCAAAATTTGTAAAAAATTCAATAAGGTAGTTGTTCTGCTAGGTACTCGCACAAAAGTGCACACGCTTAGCACTTTAATGGAACCCATACTCAGTTAACTTCTGCTCAAGCAATGAAATTGGCAAAGAAGAAAAGAAAGGGAACAAGCCCTATACAAAAGATAAACAATATATAAATAGATAGATTAAACAAAAAGAGAAAAGATTGGGATCAGTAGAGACCTTAGGAATCATGTCTACGTTATAGTCCTTGCTGGACCCCAGATGAGCGGGTGGTTTATCTTCACCCCTGAACCTCTTCCAGAGCTGCATAAAAAAATTAGATTTAGTATTAAATGTATAAGCTTTACGCAAAGAGACAAAAGCATTTTTTTGTAAAACAAGTAAAACAAACACTTTACCATATTTACCTATAAAACTACAATTTTCTAAGCTTATATGAGTGTGACAGTAAGTAAAGTTACTAAGAAGCCCTAAACAAGCAATCATTGTCTATCAGCAACGGCATAATTCTACTATTCAATAAGCAGTAGAGCAATCATCAAGTGCAACAGCTAAAGTTGGCATTTTTTTTTACAGCTAAAGATAATTCATTTGAGTAAATAAACCAACAAATAAAATAAATGAAACCACCATACCTGTGTTAGATTGAGAGAGGTTGACTCGCCTCCATAATAATCGTTCCTATCCATGTGTAGCACCTACACACAAAAACACACAGATAAAATCTGGTTATTGTCAAGGCAAAAGAAATAATCTGATCCAAATAAAAAAAGACCCAATCAACACAAACATATAAAATTCGGCCAATAACCACACACCAACTTCAAATCTAATTCCCAATGTTCAAATTACATGTAATGCTACAAAAAGATCTACTATTCGTCTTATTTAGAAATAACCACAAAACAATTTCTCACTTCGCTTATTATCCAACAACATGGGTAAAATTAAGATCAGGACAGCTGAATAGTCAAAATTCGAAATTAGGGAGGACTGGATCGAGTTGGATCCGGGTACAAGAGATCAGATCAGATCAGACTAAACCCCAGAGAGAGAGAGAGAGAGAGCGAGAGAAAGACCTTGAGGCCATCGACGGAGAGGAGACCGCTAAGGATGCACTCCTTGAGACCAGTGCCTAGAACTATGACATCGTACTCTTCATCCATGGCGAATTCGTTGGGTAGAGAGGGAAGAAAGAAGCGAGTTGACGACAGAAGAGAGAGAGAAAGGGATAGAGAGAGACAATAGATAGTGGGGGAAGTGATGAAGATGCAAGGAAAGAATAAGATGCCGATCAGCCGATGTGATGTGATGATATAGCTACGGGAATTAATATCATCTGAGTTAACTCAAATTTTGAATTTAGATCGGCACCGTCCGATCTTCTTTAGCACGTATATTAAAGGGATCTATGCATTCCACCTCGAATCGGATTGGTCCAGATTATGATCGGACGGTCCAGATCAAAAAATAAAATTTACGGTACTTCAGAGGATAAAGAGGATAAAGATATATAGCTAGTAATCCACCTTTTAATAATACGGTCACCGCCGGTGTGAATCCAGGTTGTGACTACGCGCACTGGGCAATCATATCACCCGAGTTATCTCAAATTCTAAGACTAGATCCGATCCGATCAGAATCGACCAATCCGGCCCAAAGGTGGAATGCACGGGAATATTTTAAAAATCGTGCTAAGTACATCGGACTGTCTGGATCTGTACTCAAAATATGAGCTACTTCAGAGGATCCGGACTTCGGTCACGAGGAGCTGTTCGGCGGATTAAGCCTGCTTAAGGCTTACTCCGCTTCCTTTAACTTTCTTAATTTTACTGAACTTTGATTCTTTAGCTGAGATTAAGATCACCTCCTTTAGCATCCTTTTGTCCGAATCTTAATTCTCTGTCGGACCTTAAGGCACCTCTACCTTTCTTTTAGTTTTCTTAGTTTTCACCTACGGATTAAGACAACCGAACGTCTGTTCCTTAGTACTTCTTAAGCTCTTAATCCTCCACTCTTAATTCTTTATTGCCGAACGGTCTCTAAGAGTTTCTCAGAAAAGCCTTCCATTTTTTTTCTGGGCTTTTACTAGTACACCCTCCAACCCGACATTTTTATTAATATCCAAAGTTTAATACGAATTAATAAATATACCCAGAATCCGGCCCAATATCGATATATACCCAAGCCGGCCATTTTCTGGTCGGCTATGTACCCTCCCTAAGCCGGCCAGAAAATGGCCGGCTATGTACCTTTTTTTTTTCCCTTTTTTTGAGAGAGACACTATGAAGATCAAAGTATTGAAATTTAACACTGAAAATTTGAAATTTTTTGTTTAAATTTTTTGTAACCATATGACAATTCAATATGAAGGACACGCTTAATTATTACTCTTGTCGGAAACATTGACTGATGATATTAATGTAATGATATTGTTGGGACTTGTCTCATAGTGAAAACAAATACCTCAAAAATAACATCAATATCATCACATTGACTGACGACAGTACCTATCTATTTTTTTTTTAACCCACATTATTCAACTTCTAGATATTAATAAAAATGTCGGGTATTAGTTCATAGAAAAATTTGCCATAAAACAATATAGCACATATACTCTTATAACTACATGATATACGGCATTCTATAATTTACGACTTACGATTTATAATCGAATTTTTTTTCAAAATAATTTATAACATTATACGTTTCGAAAATAAAATGATAGATAAAGGGTGAATTTTGACTTAATTGCATTATTTTCATATTTTATTTATTTTTACAAAATTTCAGCCTTTTTTTTGGTTAATTACAACCAAGGCGTGATCACATTTTCATATTCGAACTTTTGAAACCCCATATGATGGTTTTCTGACTAAGCTCAAACACAAGAACCGAAATATAGGATAATCCAAATATACCAAACATAAATAGTATATCAAATATAAATAGTACAAAACTAGTAAAAATACAACTAAAACGGAGAGGGGGAATATCGCTGAGGCGGTACTCCGGCGTTCGCCCGGCGCCAGCGCGGCCAGCCTCCGTCTCTCTCGGGCTCATCTGGGGCATCGGCAGACCTCAGTATCTGCTCGGCAGTATCCCATCTGGCATCGCCCGTGGAGACTGTCGGTACTGGCGGAGGTGTAGCGAAGATAGATGCGGCAAACCCAGTCCCAAAGGCAGGCTGAGTATGAGACCCGCTACCACTAGCATCTCCATCATGCGGCATCTCTGTGCCATATCGGGGCCATGCCGGTGCCGACATGAAACTCTCATCGAACTCATGAAGACTGCACGAGAGGGACTCGTACTTAGAAGTATCGGTCTCCGCAGGTGGTGGCTGTGGTGGCATCTCTGCTGGACCCTGCAATCATACACATAAATTATTAAATTTGATCTGAATGAAGAAATTTATTAAAACCTGACAGATACTGAAGTATGACATACATATGGCTGCACCGGACGTCCATGCTCGTCGTACCATGCCGTCCACCCAATGTCGGACAATACCCAACGATGGTAGTCCCACTCTGGATGTGAATCAGGGGAAGATGGCATATCATCTAACAGAACCGGGCTCGGATCGGGCTCCTGCGGATCTATCTCACGCCAGTTGATGTTCTCTCTGGCGTCTCGCAGCATACTGATGATCTTTCCACCGTGCCCGGCATCCTCAACCACATTCGCATTCTTCTTGAGGGTGCGGTACCCAAGCCGTCTCCAGTTCTTCTTTCCCAGCATGCGGATCCCATGCCCGCACTCCTTGATCGCGGCCAAAAGCTGCAAAAAATTTAGCATGTCAGATCAAACCTTGATGTATTACTAAGTTAGATCAAACCTTGTGGTTGTAGGTGCTTTACCTGGCGAGCCCATCCACGACCGTTGGGATGGTAACCATCATCCGTTTTGATCCTGTCGCGGAGATGGGCACCGTAATCACCCTGCAGATAGACACTCGCCATGCAGACCTGTGTGTACCATACATCGTACCTCAACTGAGGATCCCCCTGGGTCTGCTGAAGCAGCACTGGCTCGTGATAGAAGTCTGTATACTGAGGATCCTGGGCCATCCTGTAGTATGGATCGAAATGGGTGCTCCAGTCCTTATCCAGTCGCCCTCGGTGGGTAACGCTGTAAAGAAGACGTTAGTTGCAATAAAAAACTATCAAGTAATATGATTTATTTAATAAATACAATAGACTACGACTTACCGGTGCAGGTCTCTGTGCGTGTAACTCGGCAAAGATGGGTCAATGGGAATCAACGCCGCTCGTCCAAACTGGCGGAGCACCCGATCTGGGTAGTGGTGCTCCACTATCCAGAAATGTATGAGTGGACCTCGATAGAACCACATCTCCCGCTCGTGCTCGTCAGTCACACTGCCCGACAAGAGGAACTCCTCGTACAACTGATCGTACGGCGTCCACTCAACAAGAGGCTCAGGCAAACTCTGAAGCTCTGACCGGACTGGCCTGATCCCAACGGTAGCACCGTGGGTCCGATCCTGGTAGTTGTGGAAACCGTACCACTTCTTGGCGTATGCCGGGCAGTGAAACACATCTGGCTCTCCCCAATCCGGCGCCTCATTGGGGATAGGACGGCCCACCGGTAGCCGTGACCACGACCAGTGCTGAAGCAGGAGTACCGGCCCGTACATCTGCTTCGCCGTCGGCTTCATTTTCAAGAACATTACACGTCAGTGTATTTTGATGGATTGATTGATTAAATAATTTATTATAACATAAGAGTTGGTGACTAACTCACTACTACGACACAGGTGGTAGTACAGATGCGCCAGGACAGCTCCACCCCAGTTGTACGACGACGGCCGCTCAATGTCCATCAGCAACGGGAGATACATCATCGGCATCTGATCACCGCTGGAATCAGGAAACATGACAGAACCAAAAAGGTCCATCACGTAGCCCCGTGTATATCTGCAATACAAAACATATAAAAATTCTAATAGAATCATCGTATTATAAATTAATTAGTAGATATTAATAAAAATTTACCTCTGAATCTCCAGCTCGGTGGAATTTGCCGAGAGACCCGCGATGAAGTGCTGCCGTAACCTCGTCATCCGCAAATGGAACTTCGACCTCCCATGTTCCCCAATGATATAGGAAGGATCAGCTCCCAATAACTCATCGACATAACCTGCGAATCTGGTGCTGTCAGAGACGCCGCCGACGGGTGTGCCACGGATAGACAAACCCCAGAGAGCACTCACATCCTGGAGAGTCACTGTCATCTCTCCGAATGGCATGTGAAACGTGTGCGTCTCGGGACGCCATCGCTCCACCAGTCCAGCGATGAGAGATGCATTGATGATGCTCTTCTCTGTCCGCACGATGTCCACAACCTGGTAGAGACCCAGGTTGACGAGGTACGGCTCCATCACCTCGTAGTACCTCATGTGAACGCACCTCAACTTCACATCTAGAAGATCCGTGTCCTGCGTTGAAAAATGTAATCTGCATGGTGACAACATAATAAAATTTAAATCCAACAAAATTTAATGAAAATATAAGAAAAGGAACGTCCCTCACGAGAAGCCAGTGAGACTCGGTGCTCGCTGTGGGGAATCCACAGGAGAGGACTGATGTGCTCCGTGTTGCTAGTACTGATCGGCTCGTCCACTACTGGACGCTGGGTAGGCCGTGCTCTAGGCATCCTGATATCTAAAATAACCTAAATTCGGTGAAATTACGCTTGATCAGCATAATTATGGTAAAAAAGGCCCAAATACCCTAAAAATTGGTTATCTGTGCTAATTACACTAAATTACGCTTAATCAGTCTAATTAGGGTAAAAAGACCAAAATACCCTAAAAATTGGTCAAACGTGCTAATTTCGGTAAAATTACGCTTAATCAGCATAACTATGGTAAAAAAGACCAAAATACCCTAAATATTGGTCAAACGTGCTAATTTCGGTAAAATTACGCTTAATAAGCATGACTATGGTAAAAAAGACCAAAATACCCTAAATATTGGTTATCGGTGCTAATTACACTAATTGCACTTAATTAGCCTAATTATGGTAAAAAGACCAAAATATCCTAAATATTGGTCAAACTGCTAATTTCGGTAAAATTACGCTTAATCAGCATAATTATGGTAAAAAAGGCCAAAATACCCTAAATATTGGTCAATTGTGCTAATTAAACTAAATATTGGTTAACTTAGCTAATTACACTAAATTACAACAACATAATCTAAATTATAACACCTAAAACTTAAATCCTAAACTCTAAAATAAATAAATTAAAAATTAAATTAGATAAAAAAAAAATTTACCTCAAAGAAGAAGAGAGAATTCGGAATTCGGTTGGGATGAGAGAATTGTGAGAGGAGAGAGAGAAAAAAGGGTATATATAGGGGTTAATGCGGGAAAAAAAAAAAAGGTACATAGCCGGCCATTTTCTGGCCGGCTTAGGGAGGGTACATAGCCGGCCAGAAAATGGCCGGCTTGGGTATATATCGATATTGGGCCGGATTCTGGGTATATTTATTAATTCGTATTAAATTTTGGATATTAATAAAAATGTCGGCCCTCCAACGAGTCATTTATGCATTAGATTGATTTAGAGTTGCTAACTATTATGTTTATGTGACGTTTATACCTTTGAAAAGGTCTAAATAATCAGCCATGCTCCTTTTCAAATTAAAAAAAAAAAATACAATTGTAATTGAAAATATAGGAGGTGTTAGCCTAAAAGAATTCGTAGTGTCCGATTCACACTTGCACGAATTTATTTGAATTTTAATCGGACGGCCTGTATTAGGTCTAAAATGTCTAGACGAACTTGATGGCCTATTAGGCGGAGAAAGTTTTATCAGGGAAGTTGCTTTTAAAGCCTAAATTTCACAATTTGGGCCTGAGAAGCAAACAGGCCGATAACTTATTTTGTGATTCTATTCATCTTCACAAGAAAAGAGGAAAATGATTGTTATATACTTATTTTTTGACTACTAATCTACAATACCAAATATGAAATTACAAAATAGTAAAATGAGATAAAACAATGACAAAATCACAACATAAATTTGACACTATCCATGACTAATTGCGCTCTGATCATCTCCCCTTCTCTCAGTCACAACTCAGAAACAAAATAGATCATAACAACGCAACTTTATTTTAGAATACTACAGCTAATTGTGTTCACTATTTTACTTTTTCTGACTTGTTTAACTGTTATTTTAATTTACAAGGAACCACTCGAGAGACTTGTCAATCAGAGATAATGTGCAAAGGTATTTTAATCACAGTGAGAAATAGACTTTACAATTATCTATTTTCCAATTCAGAGAAATTACTTGAACTATAATGTAAGGAAAACTAATACGTTTAAGTTACTCCACAGAGATGTTTGAGGAGAAACTAATTATTTATTATAAGTTTTCATTCTGCTATAACAAACTAAAAGTTTCAAGAAGTAAAGGATTATATTATTTTTCCGACAAAAGGACATCAATCTAAAACTAAATTTACAATTTTTTTGTTGTTGTTTCCGTTAAACACATCACAGATCTGTTGCAAGTATCTAGGTTTGCAATGAACTTGCAATTCACTTAATTCAAACCACTGAGGTGAAAATCAATCATCCTAACTCGGTCTAAGCATGACGACATAATCCAACTTCTGGCTAGTTTGGATCACAAATAATGTTGTCATCCTTCTATTTCTATAGTGTTGTGGATAGCTCTTTTACTGTACAAACTAGAAGAATTTCTTGATTATGTTATCTTTGAACTTTACTAAACATCAGTTAGATCAAGCTATTCATGAATGTACAAATTATACATGCTAAAATATATTATTATCTAATTAAAAAAAAAATAAGGTTAAGAGCAAAGAGACGGTATCATACCAGTCACAGACTCATAGCGTTGGCAGGGCAGAGGCTATCTCCTTCGCACGCGCTCCTTTTTCTCCTCCGCACCTTGCTACTTTTTCTCCAGCGCAATCGTCTCAATCGCCTCTCTGTCTCTCTGTTATTTAGAAATTAGAAGGGTAGCGAACTAGCGGGTTGGTTAAGTTAGCGGATTTGAACTTAGAAGAGTAGCGAGTAGCGCTAATTAAAAATTCTGAGTAGGTAAATTTAATTAGATTGGACTGGCCGGAGTAGGCATATTTAATTTTTAGGACTAGGCAAGATTCCTTTTTGAACCTAGTTCAAATTAAATTTTTTTCCAAAGGTAAGCAACTGCCTACCCTGTTGTATGCTATCTTCGCCCCTGCTTGTACTCGTGCCTTCTAAATTGCCTTGGCCGTGGACTCTGAACCAGGCATAAACCATGAACTCTGAACCAGTTCCAAGTGGTGAAGATCAGATCATAGTTTTTACTTTTTATCACCATCGTAACAAAAAAATAAAATAAAAAATTAATTGTTGTTTTATTTTTTTTCTTACGCAACATATATATTCTATATATCAAGGTCTTGTTCTCCAAACGGAAATGGGACATATATCACTCGAGTAATATATATAGAATAAAATCCATAATGAATTTATTTCGAAAATGTACATTTTAAATTTTGAACCTGAAGACAAGTATTGAATAAATTTATAATTTAAATGTATTAAATTCGAAATTCCGGCCCTAACTATTTCAGAGTAGAACTAAGGTGTTCTTAAGCTCACCAAGCCTCTTTTTGAGTTTAACTCAAAAACCTATCGGATTGACTTCAAACGACACATCCAAACCGTTGAAACCGTTCTACTTCATGAGTGATTCATTTACATGTCAAATTTATAAATTTTCGAACTAGTTTAGTATAAAGTCAAGCGGTCAAAAAATAATGAAAAATGAACTCATTAGAATTAACTTATACATCATCTTTTTTTGACAGCTTGACTTCATACTAAATTAGTTCAAAAATTTTAAAATTTAACATGTAAACGCATCACTCATGAAGTAGATCGGTTTCAATAGTTTGAATGCATCGTTTGAAGTCAATCCGATAGATTTTTGAGTTAAGCTCATAAAGAGGCTTGGTGAGCTTAAAAATACCTTAGTTCTACTCTTTCATTAACATATATAGTCATTTGAATATCCTGCCCTTCATGAACCGGATTTTTATTTTTTGTTAAAAGGCATATATGCACATTTCATTAGCATGAAATCATAGTTAATTTATAAGTAAATTGAGTTCAAAGCTCAGCTACAGAAATCCATAAAGCACTAACACAGAGCAAAACACAAAAGTTTTGCATTTACAGTCCACCAAAAGACAGTTATAGCAAAATAACAAACTAATACTAAGCCACATTTGAGAGGGCTATGGTAAGGTAATGATCCTAAACTTGAATCTATACAAAAAGTATGTGACTTCTTCATGGTAAATCAGTTGGAGCTCCAGCATCCCTCAGCAGCAACATTGGACCTGCTTCGTCAGCTTCATCACCCTGGTACACTACTAGTTGGTTGGCAGCAGGGTCCCAAACACTAAGAGGAATGGCATTGATGTCCACTGACAACCAATCTTCTGCAGCCTCCTTGATTCTTTAATCCATATTTCCTGACCAATATTCAATGACAGATATTATTAAAAGTATAAGAGATCTAACACTTTTACCAGTACTGAATTGGAAACAAATTTCGTTTGTTTGCTTCCAAATTGTCCAACCAACGGTACTAAAACAATTAAAAACTCTATTTTGTCCATTGAGTCAAGAGTACAAGCAAAATGAAAAATATCTTTACAGGAAGATCAAGTATATAAGTAGAGATTACTATTTCCTAATCAAAACTAATTGTTGAGCTTGAGAGCACTTAAGAAACAGATGAGTAGTTGTCTCTTTTTTGGTACAAAAATGACAAGACAATCTTCCAGACCACCCTCTTTTTCTTAAGTTTTTTTGGTTAATATACGATTATGAAGAACCAGCCAAATAAAAATTCTGATTTTAGGTGGAATTGGTAAGTCCCAGATAAGGGCATACTTATGTGCTTTAATTTCTCTAAAGTTCAATATTTGATAGATGGATTTAACCGTAAACTGTCCTGAAGTATCTCATCTTCAAGCTATTTTATCCATACAATGAGTAAAACTAGATGATCTAATAATGTAAAGGATTTTCTGCTATTCCTTAGCTATCAAGAACCGGATTTTAAAATTTCATCCTAATTAAACTCGTTTTTTTCAATAAAAATAAAAGAAAGAATATTGGACTTTTAATCACCGCCCTTTTAAGGGCTGCAATTCCATATCACAGCCTAATAATGGTCGAAATTTCGAATGGCGCCGACATTTATATTAATATCCAAAGTTTAATACAAATTATTAATTATGCCCACATTCCTAAACTTTTGCTAAAAATACCCAAGCCGGCCAGATAATGGCCGGCTTAGGTACCAGAGTAAACCGGCCATTTTCTGGCCGGCTTACTCCATTTTTTTTTTAGAGAGACATTATGAAAATCAAAATAGTGAAATCTAACTCTGAAAATTTGAAATTTTTGTTTAAATTATTTGTTATACTACTTTTGATGTATAATTAGCATATTTATACTAAAATACGTTAGATTACTTGAAATTATGTTGAATTACACTATATTACAATAAATTATGTTCAATTATACTAAATTACGTTAAATTACAATAACTTCGCTAATTATGCTGAAATACGGTAAAAAAAATTTAAACTACACAAAATTACGCTACAGTAGACTGATTTTGCTCATCTTTCATGAATCATAAAAAATAGTAAAAAAATTTCAAAAATAGTAAAAATTGGTAATCTGCAAGTTCATTATGTAACTAATTTACTGAGCTACTTGGATTGAATGATAGAAATGAAAATCTTAATCGGAAACTTCAACTCAAGTTTTGAGGCTCTTCCCTTTGTTTTTTTGCGATTCTGAATTTCGAAATCCAGCATAGCAGGCACGGACGCTGCTCATTTTCGCAAGCTTTCCGAAAAGTGGTCATTTGCTGAAATCGAACACTCGAGCGCCGTTTTATGACCGTTTGAAGTTTCATCGTCGTTTTTCGCCTTTTCAGTGAAGATATCGTCCCTATTCATTTGTAATTTAGCGTAATTTACTGTATTTTAGCGTAATTTAATGTAATTTAGCGTAATTTAACATAATTTAGTGTTATTCAACATAATTTCAATTAATCTATCGTATTTTAGTATAAATATGCTAATTATACATCAAAAGAAGTAATATAACAAATAATTTAAACAAAAATTTCAAATTTTCAGAGTTAGATTTCAATATTTTGATCTTCATAGTGTCTCTCTCTAAAAAAAAAATAGTCTGAATATGACTATTTTTTGTAAAATACTTAATAAATAGTAAACAAATTCAAAAAAATGTAAAATTTGATCTGGAAGCACAGTTTATTGTGGAGATCATGTTGAACGGTTTGGATCGACGATTTGGACTTTGAAAATGAAAAAAATGATTGTTGTAACTTGATCCCTCCTCAAAGAAGTAATGTAACAAATAATTTAAACAAAAATTTCAAATTTTCAGAGTTAGATTTCAATATTTTGATCTTCATAGTGTCTCTAAAAAAAATAAAAAAAAATAAAATGGAGTAAGCCGGTCATTTTCTGGCCAGCTTGGGCATTTTTAGCAAAAGTTTGGGAACATGAGCATAATTAATAATTTGTATTAAACTTTAGATATTAATAAAAATGTCGGCGAATGGCGACTCTTGATTTTTTTTTTTCAATCTAAAATATAAAGAAATAAGAGAATAATTTTGAACCGGAATTTAGTATTCTAATAACACCCTCATAAATTTTATATTTTGTTTATTATTTAGTATATCTGATACCTATCGAATCTACTTCGCGGTCAATCCCAATATGTCCTCCTATTGAAGCATAGGTTTTCTGTTACACGATATTAGATACAAAAAAGACAAAATTACAAATCACGGATGAAGGGATCCAACAAACAAACTAATTGTAAAAGCAGAACCACACCCAAAGGGCGAAACCAGAAAAGATTAGTGCGCATGAAAATTAACGCGAGTACAAACAAGGGCGGATTCAGAATTTTCATCAGAGGGGACAAAAAAATATCGAATCGGGTTTAAATCCATTAACCAATTAGGTACTCGACAAAAAACAATGCTTTAACTTATATTTTCCAATGCTTTGACTTGTAATTTCTGATGGTCTGACTTATAATTCTAATTACCAATCAAAATTCAACAGATTTATTTCAATTTTAACCCTAAATTTAACTCAAATTACAAATTAAACGTCCAGAGAGGGGCCAAAAAAAATTCAGGAAGCAAAGTCGGTCGGAACCGATAAATTTCTACTAAAACTCAAAATCCAGGGGGGGAGGGGGCAGCTGCTGCCCCCTCCCCCGGACTACACTGGATCCGCCCCTGAGTACAAATGAGTAGTAAAGTAGAATGTACGGATCTTAAAGAGGATCGAACGGTCTTGAAGCCCATAAATTCCAATATTTCCTCCTATTGATGAAGCACATATTTTTTCTGTTACACGGTCTTAGATACAAAGAGAACAAATTACAAATCACGGTGAAGGGATCCAACAAACAAACTAATTATAAAAGCAGAACCTCACCAAGACCAAAATCACAAAAGACAATTTGATTTCCACTTGAGCGGTCACTCAGTACCCTTGTCTTTTAATTTTGACTACAAAAAAAGAAAACGAAAAGGTACACATGTACAGACTACAGTGTGTACTCCTTTCAGGTCAATCTATCAGGAATCAGGACTTCTGCTCAGCGAACTTTTTTCCATGTGACTGCATGCACCAGATAGGATATACAGATGCTTCTCTTTTTAACCCATATCAAGTAGGGCTGTAAACCGATGCGGATATCCGGACGGATATCCGGACGGATATTTGTTCCGAATCTGCATATTATCCGTATCCGGATCTAAATGGATACGGATATTGTGGATACGGATACAGATAATTATCAATTATTCACAGAAGATGTGGATACGGATACGGATAGTAAAATCTAAACGGAGCGAATATCCGGATTATCTGGAATCCAAAATAAAATTTTGGACCCACTAATTAAAAGAAATTATTTTGCCTTCAAGAGAGAGTTTGAACCCATGTCATGTGAGGTGAGAGTCTAAGCAATCAAGCTACAAACCACTACACCATACTATCTTTTGTTACTACTTCTTTATTTTGTTTATATATTATATCAATGAAATGAATATTTTATATCTCCCATCTTTCCAATATTAATATCTCCATCAACTTACAATTATTCATTTATTTTCATATTTAAATTTTATTAATTATTAATTATATCTTAAAGTTCATATAACTCAATATCCGACAATTATCCGTTCTATATTCGTATTCAAATCCGTATCCGTAAATTATCCGCTCCGTATCCGTATCCGTTTAAGGCGGATATGGTTTTAAATTTTGATATTTGTTTACTATCCGTATCCGTATCCGTATCCACTCATTGAAAGGCGAATACGGATTTGATATTAGCATTATCCGCTCCGAATCTGCTCCGTTTACACCCCTAATATCAAGCGATCTGCTACTCTTTAATTATCAATTACCTTAAAATTCCCCTCTCCTAAAAAAAAAAAAACCTTAAAAATCCCCTCAAAATAATATTTTTTTTTAGACCTAAAATTAATAATTCAGCAATTGAAGTTGCACCACAACAATGATAGCCTCACGGATGCTTTACCTAATGACCATCTCGAAAACTACAAATTAAATTAATTGCTGTTGTTGTTTATATAGTACGTACGTACTGGAATGATATTATACATGGTAATTATATTATACCTCGTCATTCCTTTTCCCGTTTCATTCCCCGTCAACTGTAACAGTAAGTATCAATTTAACTAATTATCCGTATCTCTTCTTGCATTATTACCTACTAATTTTGAAATTCTCAGTTTTCTTTTTTTCCGCGACGCTCTGCTGTGGCGATTCTCTCACGATTTTCTCACACGATCTTAGGTCGGATGATCATCCGTTGAGGCTATTCTCCGCTCAGGCTATCTGCCGCTGAGGCTATTCTCCGCTCAGGTGATCTGCCGCTGAGGCCATTCTCCGCTCAGGCGATCTTCCGCCATCAGGCAGTCAAGCTCCAACGATCATCCGCTCAGGCGATCTTCCGCTTAGGCAATCATCCGCTGAGTCTATTCTCCGCCAGAGCAACAGAAAGCAAAACCCAAGAAAGAAAGGATCCGGTAGAAGGAAAGAGAGGGTAGCAATTCGAAAAAACCTGCCTAAAAGAGGGGCTGATGAAATAAAACCAGCTTTTGTCAAAGAACCTTTTATCCATTATGCTGCAAAAGTTGATAAACCATTCTCTGATTAGATTCATTATGTTACTGCCAAGTACGAAGAGGAATTTAATGAGTTTAATTATGTTCCTTTCAAATTAAATGATTCAGACTGGAATTTTTTTGCGGACAGTATTTTCATGGATTCCACTTTTGAAAGTTGTACCGGCAAAGTCCCGTTGCCAGACAAGAGTTGGTACTAAGACAATAGGGATTTGGTTAGTGATGAAGTTAGTAATGTGTTGGATACTTGGGTTAAGAAGTTTTTCAATATGAAATTGGTGATACCGACTACCCGTTTAAAAACACTTAGTCTAGCTTATTCATGAATATATATCAATTCCGAGACCTGCTGTTTTGGAAGAACTACGTTGGCATTGAGGTATGAAAAAAATTATTTTAGTAATTTTTTTTATGTTGATGCATGTATGATTACTGGATTTGAGATGGTTCTATATTAATGGATGAATACTTTGGTGTTAATGGGATAATACTTTGGTATTAATTGGATGAATACTTGTGTATTACTGGCTTTATTAATAATACTTGGGTATTCATGAATGAATACTTTTTACATTATGGATGAGTACTAATCATGACATGATGAATTTGTGCAGGCTGTCGATATTACACTCTTAATCATGCAACTAGAGACTGCAGTGAAAGAATAATGGTTCTATATTGTGAATGATGCTCCTGTGAGTATCTAAAACTATAAAAAATATTTTTATAAATTTTTGAAATAATTTAATATGAGTTTGTTTTTTATTTATTGTATTATTGTAGGAAATGACACCATTCAATTCAATTGAAACAGTGTATCGTCGTCAAAGGAAGTTATTTTCACCACAGTTTGAGAAATCCAAATGGCTTTTCGTACCATTAATTGGTCGAAAACACTGGATATTAGCTGCTTTTGATTTGAAAAATCGAAAGATCGAAATGTATAACTCCCTTCACCCTTCATCGAACCAATACTACTTTGAGCCACATATTAATTATCTACACTGGGTAAAGCATTTTCTCTCGTGAAGGCTTGGTAAGTATATGTTACTTTATATTTTTGTTTTTTAAGTAAGTATATGTGTTACTTTATATTTTTTAAGTAAGTTTGTATTAGGTATGAAAACCTTACTTTATAAATTTTTTTGTGTTTATACAAATACAGGACAAGAGTCATGGATGGACGTACAATTGTCTTGGATAGATACTGTTGAGTATTTTAGATATAGAAATTTGGTACTCTTTTTGCCTTTAAATTTATAAACATTCGTACTCAATAAATAGGTTAGTTGCAAGCGCACAACCTATCGATCGTAGTATTTAGGTGTCGATCCGCAAGGAGATAGAGAAATACCAATTTTTAATTAAAGAAAACTACTATTAAAACTAAACAATAAAAGTAAAAAAGGAGGGTTTTGTGTAATTTTGTTTTTTGAAGGAAAATTAAAGTAAATTAAAAGTTCGTAAAAAACAATAAAAGGTCGGGTGAAAATCAAGTTTGAGAAGTCTAGGGGTATTCGGTCCACAATCCCTTGCTAATTCTATCTACTCGGTTTGTTTAAATTCATGTTTGATTATGACGATGTTTCTAACCTAAGTTAGCCTTTGGAACAAATATTAATACGAATACTTTGGGTGGACGGATTAATGTGCCTCGAATTCTAGGGCTGTCACTAACCTAGAGGGATATTTAATCACGTGCTTCAAAGTATATATCGATATTTGTTCTAAGGTGTCCTAATTAGGTTTTGACTTCACGATTAAGTCATTCACCAAACCCTAACCTTAAATTCTATAGTTCCGGGTTGGATATCAAAGTACGGTCGCTTCTAATCCAAATCCTAAGATATGTATTTATGATTTCAATTAGTACTTTCCTTACCTTGACCAATGCTAGAATTTAATAAACTTAAAGCGGAAAGACACGATCAACGCGATTTCACAGCTACTTCAATTTCAATAAACCCTAACCAGGTGAACTACAATTCAAGTACTAATGAAATTCATAAAGAATAAATCACAGAAATTAACATCAAATCAAACAATCATCATAAAAACTAAAATCCGAGTAAAATAGAATTAAACAAGTTCATGCTACATGACCTAAACCCCTAGAGAGAAACTAGCCGCGCATGGAGATGCAAGTATTCATCATGAATTCAAGTACAAAAATAAGTAAAGACAAAGAGAAACTAACTAGAGAAATAGAATACACCCTTCTCTAATCAAAAACCTTAGTCTTCCTTGCGTTTGCTGTGAGAATTCGCCTTCCTTCCTCTTGATTTGCTCATGTGGTTGATGCTCTATCTCGTGAATTTCTCTCTTCGAATGGTGATCATTTTAGAGAAGCAATTATTTTCCTTTTATAATAGATCTGGAGCATATGGACGTGGGAAATCATTCTAAATCTGTCCCAACATGTCCCCCACGTTTCCACTTTCTATTTCCCACCTTTGGGTCGTGGTCTGATGCGCCGAAAATAGAAAATCCTCCGAAATGGCAGTTTTTAGGCTGAATGCGGCCCAAGTGCGTCCGCACTGTGGTCGCACGCGTTTCAGTTCCAGTTCAGATTTTTCTCTCCAAGTCCTGAGTGCGTCCGCACTGCTTCCCAGTGCCCCCGCATTCCTCTCGGACTTTTCTGTTCTTCTTTGGCTCAGGAGTCTGAATTTCTCCAAGTAGAAAATGCGGGTCAGATGCGAGTTAGTGCGTCTGCACTTTTCTTCTATGCTGCTAGATTTCTTCTGGAAAATTCGGCTAAGTAGGAAATGCGTCCGCACCAATTCTTAGTGCGTCCGCACTCCTCTCGGACATTTCTTCTGGAGCTTGCTGGAGCTTGGTTTTTCTTCTAAGTATTGAGTGCGGCCGCACTCTGGTGTTGTGCGTCCGCACTTTGCCTCTATTTCTTGTTTTCCTGCGAATTTCACACAGACAAATGCAGTAACCTGATTCTAGGGGTATTTAATCCTAAATTATACTAAAATACATGATATTTGGTGCTATTATGCGATGAAAATCAGACCGAACATATATATAAATTAAACCTATCAGATACTCTTCAGCAGTCTTCAATTTATTGTGCAATATTTTTATTGCGGTGTGTTGATTGTCTGACGTGCAAGATCCCACTGGATTTTACTCAGGCTAATATTATATAATTTGCTGACTTTCTGTAATTTATTTTGTTGAATCTTACAATGTGAGAATATTATATGTGTATACTTGTTATATTTGTGTACTTGTTAAGTGAATACTTGGGTATTAATGGGATGAATACTTTGATATTAATAGATGCATACTTGTGTATTACTGGAATGTATACTATAATAAATAAATAAATATTAATGGGTATTACTGGTTGTGCAGATTGTAAATATTACTGGGTATTAATGGATGCATATTTGTGTATTACTGGGATGTAAGCTATAATAGATAAATATTACTGGGTATTACTGGATAAATATTACTGGGTATTACTGGGATGTATTACTTGGGTATTGATGGAATGTATACTATAATAGATAAATATTCCTTGGGTATTATTGGGATATATACTATAATAGTTAATAGATGAATACTTGTTACACTTGGGATGTATACTATAATAGCTAAATATTTGTTATTTTTTTCCGTTTTTGTAATTTATTTTATTAAAATTTTATTTACTGATTGACAATATTTTATGTGTTAAAATTTTATAAGAAATGATTAGTGTTGAGCGTCTTCTGATTACTTTTAGGTTGTTGACTGATGAGAGGAATGAGTGCAAATTTGAGAGGACTTAATTTTTTGTGATAACTGGTTTGTTAATTACTGTGGTGTGATAACAATCATTTGATGTGATGTGATATTAAACAGTTTATTGTATTTTTTGGTAACTGATATGAATTGATGTTAAATAGTTTGATATGTTGTCTTCATCCTTCTCTTCGTAAATATTCACTTTTTGCACTATAATTGTGTCAATATTTGTGTTTTGTTTTTTCTGTTTCGCTACTTGCCTGTGGTCCCTCCCCCTGTCCGACGGTGAACAGTAAAAAACAGTAAAATTTTCTGGACCACCGGATCAGAAACTTTCAAAGTGGCTTAATAAATAGTAAAAAAATTCCAAAAAATGTAAAATTTGGTCTCCAAGCACATTTCAATATTTAGAACATGTTGAACGGTTCGGATCGGTTGTTTGGATTTTCAAAATCCAAAAAATGACCCAAAGTAAACATGGGGGTTTACTTTGCAAAGTACCGTAGCCTCACTATATATATATATATTTATATATAGATTGGCTAATATCAAAACGTTTGCACCAAGGCCCTCGTGCAACCAAGTCGTTTTTGGATTTTCAAAGTCCAAACTGTCGATCCAAACCGTTAAATGTGATCTCTATATTAAAATCTGCTTGGAGACCAAATAACACATTTTTTTTAAAAAATTTACTATTTATTAATTCACTTTGAAAATTGCTGATCACATAGTCCAGAATTTGGTTGCACTGTTTTTACTGTTCATCCGGATCAGCAATTTTCAAAGTGGCTTAATAAATAGTAAAAAGTTTCCAAAAAATAAAAAATTTGGTCTCCAAACATATTTTAATATAGATTGAACATCTAACAGTTTGGATCGACTATTTATTGGACTTTAAAAATCAAATGACTTGATTGCACGAGGGCCTAGAGTGAGGCTACGGTGCTATGCATAGCACCAATTGGGTCCGTACTACGGCTCAAAATTTAACTTTTTAAAATTCTAACGGTCGATCCGAACCGTTCAACATGATTATAAAATGAATATGTACTTGCAAACCAAATTTTACATTTTTTTCGAATTTTTTACTATTTTTTCGAAAATCACTTGATCTGAACATTCTGGACCATCCAAAAACAGCCTATCTAAAAAAATAGTAAAAAAATTCGAAAAACTGTAAAATTTGGTTTGCAAGTACATATTCATTTTATAATAATGTTGAACGGTTCGGATCGACCGTTAAGATTTTGAAAAGTCAAATTTTGAGCCGTAGCACCGACCCAATCCGTGCTATGCATAGCACCGTAGCCTCACTCATGTATATTACTCTTGACTGTTTATCAACAGCACTACTTGCACAAAAAACACATATAATATAGTAACATAATAACATTGTTATTTACAACACACATTCCACTGTCACACACCTGAAAACAGCAAATTCTTTCCATTGTGCTCTGCAAAAGGCAAACATGATCCACAACAAATTAACTAACCTTTCATGGCCACAGCATTTTCAACTAACTAATACTTAGTTGATCAATAAAACAAACTATATATATATCAACTGCTAATTAGTTACACCATGCTCTTCCCTTGTCCTGTTAGGTTTTGCAACTCTTGTGAGTTCTCATTGATTGGATTGGATTGGATTGGAAATTTGGATTACCACTTTAGAAAATTAACATACAGACACAGGAATTTCTCATGCAGTGAACCTAATTAATTGCCAATTTCCAATAATTAACTAACTTGCAATGGTTAACAGTCCTATGGCAGGTGTGGCGATACGAGGCTCGTATGCGAACACATTCATTCCACCTTGATGTGGGTACGGGCACGTCGGGGCCGACCTCCACTCCTTTCTCGACACATTGAACAAAACCACATCAGAATTTGAATTTGTCCCGCCGGCTAAAAAAGCAATAAGCCCGCCATGCCCGGCACACTCGAATGCACCCTGCATGCAATTCTCATAAAACCTCGCATGCACATCAATTGGCATGCGAGAAATCTCTACCCATGAATGACCACCAGGCTGTAGCTGTAGGCTCCACACACGAACACTTCTCGGTACATTAAGCCGGTTCTTCTCCACAGCTGCCACCATTCCAATTCCAATCCCTCCATCGTTAGCCAGTATTTCCACCAGATTTGGAGAACGCAGGAACCGGCGCATCGGAGGTTGAATCTTTGACCAGGAATTTGACATCGGATCAAAAACCAGAACAGCATATGGTGAAACACTCATGCAGTACAACTTACCACCGCCACCAAAAACCATGCGGTTCGGTTCGATGCTACACAAACGAGGCAGAGGGCTAGAGAGATTCCATGGAGAGAAGGTAGGGGTAGCATCAGCGAAAAAGAATTCTGAAGAGAGGTTTTTGACGGAGAAAGGAGATATGAGGTCGTCCCCAGCGATTACAACAGAGAGAGATGATGAGCTCACTGAAAGACCGACAGCAGGAGAAAGCCGTGGTGTGGGGCTTTGTGGGAGATAGGCAATGAGTTTGGATAGTGGATTAACAAGAAGAAGGGTTTTGGGTCCAGGTGAAAGAGAAAGAAAGCATAGTAAACCACCGGATGAGGCAGCAGGAGCGATGGGGACATTGGAAGGGAGGAGAGCAGTGAGGGGAAGATGATGCCATGAGAGGGAGGCAGGGTCAAGGAGGTAAAGAGAGAAGGGGTTACGATTGGGGAAGAAGGCGAAGGAGAGGCGGAGAGGGGAGAGGAGGAGGTGGGAATGAAGGAAAGAAGGGGAGAAGAGGAGGGAATGGATACGGCGGGAGAGGAGCTGGAAGCGAAAGAAGGCCGGTGTTGGGAGGAAGTGGAGGATGCGGTCGAAGAGAGATGGTGGAAGGTGGCACCAGATGTTAGGGTCTAGGCCGGTGTTTGAAGAGGAGGGGAAATTGGGGTTTCTTTTGCTCATGCTCATGGATATGTCTTGTTCGGTTGCATTGGCAATCTTATATCTTGTAGGGTTAAAACAGCAGCGTGCCATACATACAAGGATTTTTAAAAGGTCAATGGGGAGGTTGAATAGAGACAAAGATATATAGTTGACTGAATTAATACTCCTTGCTGTTTGTATTATATTGGTCAGTGCTACTAAATAGACTAACTAGAGATGAATGATGATGAATGAGGAGTGATTAGTAGCTAGGAGTTGAGAAAAAGACAAAACATTACAAAAAGACAAAAAAATGTAATGATAGTTGGGGAAGAAGAAAGTACAAGCCGTATCAGGTAACGCGACGTGAAGTAGCCAACTCATGCACATACAAGACAAAAACAACATTTAATGGATGTAACATATATTCATTCATTAATTACAGACCATGCTTCTTCTTTTAGTCCTTCCTAGCAGCGCTTGAGAGAGTTGAGATACACCATGACCAAGTCAAACAAAGATCAAACTGCACTGCATCAGTCCTCAATTCATCTCTACAATTATAATAGTTACAATCAAAACAATTCACCATAATTTATATTAACATATCAGGTTCTGTCACAAGTATTGAATTTGCATTTTGTTACATATTTTCTTATACACATATATCTAACCGGTGTTCAAATAGTCGGTTCGGTTGAAAGAAGTAAAATAATTAAATTAAACTTTTTCAGTTCTCAAAAATTGAATCGAAATGAACTGATTAAAATTATCAACTGATTAAGAATCGAACTAAACAAACCGAAGTAAATCTATGATCTCATTATTAACAAAAGGTATGCATTTTCATGCACAAATTGTTTAAATCTATACAAAATATGTAGATGTTTTTAAATATTTAAACCAAAATGAAAGAAAGGAAGCAATGATTGAATCAAATAAAATATAAATTATACTTAAACTATTATAATTCGGTCAGTTCGATTTAGTCGGTTTTGAAAATTCTAAACGGAACAGATCCATTAAATTAAAATAATTCAAAAATTTAACCGAACCAATCCATTTAAACTGAAATTTTTAGTTCAGTTGAAAATTAAACAAACTGAACCGTTTGAACACCCCTGCATATATCAATCTCTCTAAATTTACAAATGACTGCATACAAAATCAGGAGCTTGGACAGTTCGATTCAAATAGGTTCAGAGTAGGCGTGATTTATAGTTTATGGTTTAGTCTATCCATTCCAACTCATTTTTTTTTCCACAACGAAAACAATATTAGTTTACATAATAAAATGTCCTTTTAAATTAATTTCTTAGTTAAAAATTGAAGTCTTAAATAATAATCATAGATACTTGTCACACCCCGATCCGGAGGTGCGACAATCCTACCGCGTCTATTTACCATTCAATATACGTAACATATATAAGACATGGATCTTTTTATGCATTACCAATAGCATCTATTATTTTCTCACATCCTAATTTATTTACAATAATTATCTGACATTTTATAATGGATGATGCTAGAGATATACTCTCTGCACCCTGTCAGTATAATAAACCTGCAAATTTCATACCTTTAGGTGGCTCTGCTGTCAATTATAACCCCAAAAACGTTTATTTGTCTTTGTCTAACAAATCTGTGAATCCCACAAGGGGAAACTGATGAGAAATAATAAATTATTTCTCAGTGCTAATTGCCACTCAGGTTATTTGATTCGAAGGAAATTCATATTCAGAATGACATCTCCGCTCGAGAAACTAACAGGTCATTTCATAATGACGAATGCAAATGCTCAATAACAGTATCCAATTGAACAACAAAAATTACATAAATAAATCAGAACTCTAGGGATCTTATCAGAATAAATAGTTTGAGTCAAAATCTTTTAAACCATACAGTCTACTAACGTTTGGTTTCTTAACTTTACAATTTTTAGTCTGTTAACACTGACGATACCATAACATGTATATGTCGTGTTAGGGTTTATACTGTTCTAACTATCCTGACAATTTGTTAACGTAAACAATACATAATTAATATCTCAATACTGTCATTATCGAAAAGAAAATCAATGATAAGACAATTCTAACTATCCTGGCAATTTGATTAACAGAAATATTACGAAATAAATATCACAATACTGTCATTATCGGAAAGAAAATCATTGATAAGATAGTTACCACAGTTCATTAGTCTTACAGTCACAATTCATATTTATTCAATATCCCTATCCAACCGGTACTGGGTTCAGTTGGGACCATTCACCAAATGCGCATAAGGGTCGTGGAGTAAAGTCTAGTAGCTAGCTAGACTTTACAATATATTAATCTTTTTTCTCCACTATATGAAGGTTCAAGGATTACAGTATACAATATTCAATCAATTCAATCACTGTGGTCTCAATCAATCATTTGTAATAAGAATCAATCAATCGATAAACAATATCAACATAACAGTCAACATACTTACCTGTAATTCAGTTTCAATTGTATTGGGCTATGCATATGATGCAACAGTTTAATCAATGCAGTCAATAAAATATTCAAATGCACAGCGAGTTACGATTTAATTACTAGTCATGAATCTCAGACTAATCCAATAACCCCGCACCTGATATCGTAGGGCAACATGTGAGGTCGCTAGCAGTTTATTCTTTCCTAAACAATCTCATTAATCTCCGTCATAATTATGCATACGTTAACAATAATATACACATTCTAATAAATACTTATATTTAGTTTCAATATTGTTCTGTAATATCAGTTAAAATCTTGTACATATAATTAGACATTTTTATAAACCACTCCAACCCATTTTAATTGCTCATTAATTATTTAAATTCAATTTCAGTCCAATAATTCATATTCGGATCCAATTTCATTTATGCTAAATCCAACAGTCCAATTATCCAAATAAATCAAGGTTCAAGTCTGAATCCAATTCCAATTTCACATTTCTTTATTCTTTTATTCATAACTTTATTTGTTCTTTAATATTTATATGTTCAGATATCCACTTTGTGCCAAGACCCCTGTGACAGTCTAATTTACCATGTCATAGGTATTTTACAATTATACCTTTCCTATCTTATTTCTTTTACGTTCATGCCCCTGAACTTTTGACTAGATATACTGGTAACCAAACTAAATTGGTACTGTTAGGTACCAATTTTATGCATTAATAACCCACTACCCATTTTTCAACACATAAGAAAGAAATTAAACAATTGGTACAAGACAAGTTGCTCGGTACATAAAAATGTACAATTAAGGTTTAAGTTCAAAATCTGAAATCAGAAATTGAATCAATCTCACAACCTCCCTGCACCCCAAAATTACAGTTTGGCCCATCAAGAAAACAAGATAACACAATCAAATTGAGCTATTGGGTTCAAAATCTGATTAAAAGAATAAATGATATAAGAGAGGCCTCAGGCAATTTAATTCATACACTCAATTATACAAGATTTCTTCTTTCAATTTCAATTCACAACAAGGATATGGTTTGCTTCTTACTTTTTCACAAATCACCAAACTCTTATAGGTTGAGAAATTAAGAAATTCACAGCCAATAAAAAAAAGAAAAGATTACCAATTAATAACCGTGAAGCTTTCTGAAAGAGAGTAACGGCCCGTGATTGAATAGCAAAAACCAAATCAAAGAGTAAAATCATTTCTCTGTTTTTTTTTTCTTGTTTTCATTTCACACATTTTCTTATTTTACATGGTTTTTATTTTCTTATTTTTCTCTGTTCTCGGAAGAGAGAAGCAATACCCTTGATTAAGGGAAATTTAAGTAGCTGAGTGTTTCACTCAACAGTGGCCGCGTGGCCCTAGTCATTTGGTTATTCTCCTTTTATTTTAATTAAAGTTTGCATTTTTCATATATTTGACCTTAATTTTTTCAACTTTATAAATCAGTCCAAAAACTTAAATGAAGATTATAAATATTATCAAGTATTAATTTTCCACTATTTATATTATGCCTTATATATATCTATTACCATTGATAGATTGTTGCACTTTAAAAACTCTTAAATTTGTCATTTTAGATTTCATGAAACTCGTGAATGTCTCAAAATTCTAGATACTATTTCGGTCCAATATAATTTCAAATGATTTGTTTATCGTATTTAAATTTAAATTAACTTAATTATCATTTTCGTCTGTTAAAATACAATTTGTTCATTTAATGTTACATATTTGTATTAAAAGACACATTCAAACATTTGGTATATTATTTTCAATTATTAATTTCATATATGCATTTTGCATAATGTTACAACACTTATTATAGATGAGATTAGAATATTAGATAAATTTTAGAGAAATAATAATTGACACTGACCGATTAACTTTTTGAGAAAAATAAAAAAATTCTTTAATTCCATTCTGATTTTTTTTTGAGAAAAATTCCATTTTGATTACACATAAGCAATTGTAGAGGAGTTATACACCAAAGAACCTTTTTGTGAACTCCACAGGTCAGGTGAGATATTATTCCCATGAAACTGAACACAGATATGTAACGTGTACCATACCCCAAAAAGAAATGAAATTTGAGGTGATTAGGAGATCAGACTGTGGGTCCTACATTCATATGTCCAATCCTGTGCCTAGTCTTGTTCCACGCAGTACAAAAAGAGAGAGAGAGAATTATTTTTTATTTTTAACAAGTCACTTTTTTAATTATTTTTTCAGTTTTAGTATGAAATGATCACAATATTTTTTGATGCTCATGTAATATTTAAAATATTTATATTTACGATTTTTTAATTTCTAAAAAGTTAGTAAATGTTAAAAAAATGTAGTCACTTGAATTTAATAGTCATATTACATGTCAGGTTTGTTATTTTATTCTTTATTTCCTATTTCCATGCTTTTTTTATTTTTCATAATAGAAAATAGCAAACAATCTAAAGTAGAAATTAATATTAATTTATAGTTGATATATAAAAATGTAAAATTTTATATTTTATAAGCATCTCTCTCTCAAATTTTATAATTTATAGTTAATTTTTGTTTTTAAAAAAAAGTATATCTCATACAAGCATATTAAATGGTATATTATTATTTGAATTAACATAGAGCACAAACTTTTAATTTAGTTATATCATCAAGCACTTTTGATTGATTTCTTTAATATATCATTTGATTATATAACATGATTGTTCCCGAAATTTTTATTAATATCCAAAAAAAAATATTAAATTTCAAAATCTACACCTCATGCGGAGGAATTTTGAAATCTGTCCAAACAGCAAAAAATTTCTCCTGTTGAATAGCCAAAAACCGCAAAAAAAATTTACGGGTTTTATTTTGAATTTCAAAACCGCAATTCATTTTTACGGTTTGGTTTTGGTTTTAACAAATTTTTTGTTTTATTCGAGACCAACATTAGTGACTTTTGTCATATGTCAGATATTTTTTTGTTTTTTCAAAAATAGAAAGATCAAAATATTTTTTGTATTTATCTAGAAGTGACTTTTGAACCGGATTAATAACTTAGATTCAAAACATTTTTATTTTTTTCCAATAACACACAAAGAAATATTTTAATTTTTCTTACAGCCACAAAAAATCTGGCCTGAAAAACATTGATCTGAGTTATTTGTCGCAGTCTTTCTAATAAATCAAATTATATAGCATTTCATCTATTTTCAAAGAAATATATAAAATATATAATATTTCAATACAAAAAATAAATTAATTATAACATTTTCTTTTTTTTAAAATCGGAAATTTATTTTCCGGTTTTGGAATTTCAAAACCAAAACATAAAATTTATTTTCTGGTTCTGGAATTCCAAAACCAAAACTTCAAATTATTTTTGCGGTTTCGAAATTTCAAACTGGAAAATAAATCTGCAGTAATTCGGCCTAAAATCGGAAAATAAATTTGTGGTTTGGACAGTTTTGGAAATCTTGTCAAACAGGGTGCAGAATTTGAAATTTAATATTTTTTTTGGATATTAATAAAAATTTCGGTGGTTGTTCACGCGTCATTTGTGAAACTTATAAAGTCAATTAATATCAATATATATATATATATATATATATATATATATATATGTATATATCATAACAATTATTAACTTGGTATGCTCAAAAGTCAAAATGAACAAGTTAATTATTGTTTTAATTCAAGGACAAATCTATTTAAGAGACATGTGCAGGCAAGTGTGAATCTTTAAATTTTGATATTGTTTGAAATAATTAATGATAATTATCCTTTAAGATTCAACACAGTTAAAACATTAATGTTAAATAATCTAATTAAGCCTAAAAAATGTATCTTATTCTTAACTTCATACCCATGTTTGTTTGATTCTTTGGAACCACCACTGTCTTGAATATTCTATCAACAATTTGTTCATTGAATTTGTATTAAAATGCTTTGTGAAAATTTCTTAATTAGGAATTATTTTATAATTTATAATTTACTTTTGCATGTCAAAGAAGAAAAAAAATCTCATTTCTTAGCAGCAGTAGAATAACAATATAAAATTCTCACTAACAAAAAAAAAAGAAAAAAGAAAATGAGAATCATATTAATTGTAGGATCTGGGTGCAAGCAAAAAAAAGATGATTACATATGGCTAGGGACCTAGTAGGCTGTCAAACTCCTATGATGGAAGGAAAGCTCAGATTGAAATTGAAGGCATGGAAGTCACAGTTTGTCTGTTGCCATTTTGTATCTGCAGTCAGTGTCTTTCATTACTCTCTCCCTCTACAGTATTTCTACTTTTGTTAAGTTTTTGGGTCCTTTGCTCTTTCTTTTGTTGTTCCGCTTACTGCCACCAACTGAAATATCTTTTTTATTTATTTATTTCTTGGTCTCTGTTCCTTTATTTTTTTTTATTTTAACCTTCAGTCTCCAGTGCCGTATACTACTTAATTAATGCAGTAGTTATCTTAGATCGATCTTATTTTACGAAGGATGTATGCAGGAGCGGAGCCATGAACTAGGTAAGTTGAGAGTACATGCAAATCTATTATATAAAAAATTTATGTTGACTATATAGAAAATTACAAATAAATACAAAAATTTGAAAAAAAAAATAATAGAGATCAATTGACTCCATTTGTCCTTAATACCTTTGCCCAATTTGTACAGACTGGATATACAATTTTAGCAATAATAACACCAAGTTATGTATTCATGCACTTTGAACATATGAATTCACATGTTCAATAAATACATTCCAAACGGTCCGAATGTATCCACCAAGTAATGTATTAATGCATTTTGCAAGAACGGTGTCAACGGTCTGAATTTATCCATTGCACATCAGGTATTGGTGGATACATTCAAAACGGACTCCTATATCTTTTATGGGCACCGGATTGAGTTTGACCGGCTGAAATAAATCTGGGCCGTCCGTTATTTTATTGCACCCTCAGGTATAATTCGAGATTCGGAAATAATTCATATATAATTCGGAAATAATTCGTAATTATACATTGAGTTCGGACGAATATCTTAGTCCCACAAGAGAGCAAAAAAATAAATCGGGCAAAAATTAGGAAAAATTTGCAAATAATTTGTAAAATTCAGAAAAAAATTCGTAAAATTCGCGAATAATTTGAGAAACTGAATAATACGCGGATTGATTTGTTAATAACTCAACTCCGAATTATTTGCGAATTTTATTACTATGCCTGAATAGGCGAGTAGTTTGACCGCTTCAGATTTTACATGGTCAACGATATTTATGTATAGAGAGGCACTGATTTAGAAAATTTTTGTTAAAGGGGGTTTTAATTATACCAAAGTACGTACTGATTGATGTGAGAATACAACTGTCCATTTTTTTTAAAAAAAATTACAATTTAATTAAGAAAATATACAAGTACATAGAATGTAACTTACATATATATATATATATATTTTTTTTTTATTTTACATCAATGATCGATGAGGTGTTTGACCCGTGTCTTCAGTAATAAGCAGCGTTACATGCCCAATATTATTAATACATTTACTGAATATCTCTATTTGTGTGCAAATTCAGAGAGTTTTCAGGGTGCCGATTGAGAAATTTTGATATATATATTTGTTATATAAGAATTGGCAAACATGGACGCAAATGGAAAATTGGCAAGTAAATCCCTTGACATTAATTTTGCTTGGTGTTTTAATTTATTTTCGGATTTCTTTTAGACTTTGACAGATACAAATTAAGGAAAACGGGGAGATGTAGCGATTTATATAAAAGTAGGCCTAATAACTTTTTTTAAGGGTAATTATATCTTCCCCCATCTATCCATTCCTCATTTCATCCCCCAACTAACTAACTACCTTTTCTAACTATAATTTAAAATTCTAACTACCTAATGGCCCTACAAATTAATTACTCAATTTTCTCCATTTATTTATTTCCTCTTTCTCCCTCTCCCACCTCTCCCACTTCTCCCTCTCCACCTCCGCCTCCACCTCCGCCCGCCTCTCTCACCTCTCCCTCTGCGCCTCCGCCCGCCTCTCCCACCTCTCCCTCTCGGCCTCCCTCTCCCACCTCCACCTCCGTCTCTCACCTCCGTCTCCCACCTCCCACCTCTGCCTCCTCTCTCTCCCACCTCCGCCTCCTCTCTCTCCCACCTCCGCCTCCACCGGAGTAGATCCATCACTGTCGACCGCCGGGTCAGATCCGCCTCCGCCGGGTCAGATCCGAGTTATTTGCAAATAACAAAGCTTCATTAATGGTGAATTAGAACAGTGCGTACTAAGTACATATGGATGAATACTTAATGTTTTAGAGATGAATACTTCAACGTTTATGGATGAATACTTAATATCTTAGGCATAAATACAGCTTATATGTATGAATACTTGATATCTTATGGATGAATACTTTTTATTTGTTTGGTATGCACATATGTTTGTAATACTCTTGGTACATTAACTATTTACACTTACACGATGAGGATGAATACTTGCTTAATGCGGGATGAATACTTGCATGACGAGGTGTGAATACTTGTGCAACGGACAACTCGAAAGTATGTCATCATGGATCTCATTTGAAAGAGAAAATTGTGTAGAAGACATTCGTGGTTTTAGATTTGCAAAATTTCTCACAGATCGTCAGAAATATTGGTTAGATTGAAAGGAGAAAAAAAAACTCATCTCTAAAAACGTGTAATACTCTTGGTACATTAACTATTTACACTTACACGATGAGGATGAATACTTGTTTAATGCGGGATGAATACTTGCATGACGAGGTGTGAATACTTGTGCAACGGACAACTCGAAAGTATGTCATCATGGATCTCATTTGAAAGAGAAAATTGTGTAGAAGACATTCGTAGTTTTAGATTTGCAAAATTCCTCACAGATCGTCAGAAATATTGGTTAGATTGAACGGAGAAAAAAAAACCCATCTTTAAAAACGTGTAAAAGATGAGTGATTGATGTGTCCAAATATGCTTCTATTGCAAAGATGAATACATTTATATAGATGGATGAATGCTAGTTGTGTTACAGATGAATACTTTTTTTTGCAAATTTCTAAAATGAACTGAAGGTAGTTAGAAGTCCCCCACTTAATTAATGCGCTGACAGTTATGCAGTCCCCCACTTAATTAATGCTCTGACAGTTGTGCGGTCCCCCACACATGTTGTTTGTCCCCTACTTTCTTGTTTTAATATATCCAAATATGTTTCTATTGCAAATGTGAATACCTTCATATAGATGGATGAATACTAGTTGTGCTACATATGAATACTTCTGCAAATTCCTAAAATACACTGACAGTTATAAATTCTAACTAACTAACTACCTTAATTAATGCAACTGACGGGGGATGAAACGGGGGATTGTTCACGGGGGAGAGCTAGGCGGACCCTTTTTTTAATTGATATGTTATTGGGCTTAGCTGCATTTCCCATTCTAGCTTAGCTATCCCACATTTTTCATTTCTTCTTCTTGAGTGATGCTACAGTGCTTTGGAAGTAAAGAGGGTGTTTTATTTTCCGCTCACATTTCTATCTTCAAAGTTTAAATAGTCAATCCGAACTTCTCAACATGATCTTCATATTGAGATGTACTTGGAGACTAAATTTTACATTTTTTGGAAATTTTTTACTATTTTTTTAAAATTTTTGAAAAAAACATTGTTTTTCTGAATTTTTTATTATTATTATTATTATTATTTTATTTAATGAAAAGCTGTAATTTTCAAAAATTCTAAACAAATAATAAAAAAATGAAAAAAAATGAAAAATCTGGTCTCCAAGCACATTTTAATATGAAGATCATGTTGGAATGTTCGAATCAATTGTCTGAAATTTGAAAATAGAGATATGAGCGGGTAGTAATACACCCTCTTTACTTCCCAAAGCATGATAGCCTATCTCATTCTTCTTTATCTCATGTATTTTCTTTTAAACCCCTTTCCAAATCACAGTAGAGCATTTTCAAATCAGTTATATCCAGTGTTCTAAATAGCACGCTATAGCGAAGCAATAGCGGCACTATAGCGTTTTCGGACCTTAAACGCTAAGTTATGGCATAAAAGTGCGTTATTTCAGCTACGACCGTTATAGCGGTAATAGCGGTCCGCTATTTGCGCTACATGCTATGCTACATAGGTTTTTATTTAACGGTCCAAACTGAAACTTTTTTTAAGGATCAATTTTTTCAAGATCCGAATTGCTTTTGCTTTTAAATAGAAAAAGATAGATAGTTTATGCCATGATGCTTAAATTTTTTTAATAGAAAAAGATATATAGTTTATGCCATGATTCTTAGGTTATTTTGAATGAATAAAGATAGATAGTTTATGATATTATTAGAGATATTTTGAATAGCAATTTGGACTTTGTACTGGTTCAATATGAATATTATAATTTCTTAATCAATTTTACGTTACTTATCGCTATATGAGACTTTAGATAATGTTGATAATTAGTAGAAATATAAAATATAATATTTTAAACAAAAAACGCTATGTAGGATAGCTACGCTATTCGCAATAGTTTTTTATTTAGCCTTTCCGCGATAACGCGATAATCGCTAATTAGAACCTTGGTTATATCCAATAACCCAAATTAGTTTTGTTACTATATATAGACCATGCTCAACTTTAAATTTATACAAAATTAAACACTAAACAATGTAAAAATGTACATATTTTACATTTATCGATGCTAAAGATGTACAAATTTATTCTATCAAAGAGTATGCTGCATAAAATTGTATTTTTTTTAATATTTCTTGTATTAATTATTCATTGATTATTTAATTTACGCTGACAAAAATATGTATCTAAGAATTGATATATTTAGTATTTAATCATTAAAAAAATAAATCACTTGACAATTTTTTATTAATAATTTTGATAATCTTTAAAATGAAGTTTAAATGAAAAATTCAACATTATAGACACTGATCTATAGAACTAAAATCAAGTGATCACTCAAAACCTTTCATTCACCCTCTCTCTCCAACAAAAGTTTCTCTCTAGCAATAAACTCACTCTAGGCTTGGTAGTCACTACCAAGTTTTCAAAAAAAAAATGCTTCGGTTGTCATGTTAGGTTCATTTTGGATTCAAATTTATCTAATTTCGGATTGTTTCCGCTTTCAAGTCATTTTCAAGAGTATAGTAACAAGATTCGCGAAAAATTCAGATTTAAGCTGTTGCCAAATTAATCCGCGTATTATTCAGTTTCTCGAAATTTTTCCGAATTATTCACGAATTTTATGAATTTTTTCCAAATTTCCTGAATTTTACGAATTATTCGCGGATTATTCACGATTTCTTTTTTTGTTGTCTTGGAACTAAGATCTCCGGTCCGAACTCAATGTAGAATTTCAAATTATTTCTAAATTATATCCGAATCACAAATTTTTGGCTCCGTCTCACTTTTCTCCAATCATACATTAAGTTATTAAGTTATTGTTACTATGTTCAAGACTTAGACCGCTTGGTTTTGTATTGTTCTTCGTCTCTTGTAATGAAGACATATATTTTTAACACACATAAAAGCAAAATTAGTATCCTAAACATGCAAATAAATAGTAAGTAAATTTAAATTCATGTATCCGGAGAGTAGAAGCACACAATATATATAAATTCATTAAAATAAGGTTACAACGAAAAGTAAATTGAGAAATAAATAAATAAATAAAGTTTATGGCTTGTATTATTAAATAAAAAGTTAAAGTTTAAAATCAAATAATTTTTAAACTAATTACTTTGTATTTAGTAAATTTTAAATGCAATTTTTTTTTAAACACTAATAACATATACAATAGTAAACTACACGATTAACTACACCTAAATTACCGTTATTTTTATTTTTAACATTTTAATAAAATAAATTAATAAAATAACCATCGTTTTTGGTCAATTCTAATTCTAGCACGGCCGCACCGGCATTCTGCGGACCCATATGGGGGTGGCCGCAGAATGCCGGAGCGGACCCCCATATGGGGCCGCAGAACCATTCTGCGGACCCTTGTTTGTTTTTTTTTTTTTAAATCCGGTTTCACACCTCAGCTGCACGCATCCCTATAAATCAAATGTAGGAAAAAAAATTTAATTTGGGCGGTAAGACTTTTGACCGCAGGGATGCCTCGGTAAAACAACAGAAAAGAAAAAAAAAAAAAGGGGGTCCGCAGAATGGTTCTGCGGCCCCATATGGGGGTCCGCTCCGGCATTCTGCGGCCACCCCCATATGGGTCCGCAGAATGCCGGTGCGGCCGTGCTAGAATTAGAATTGACCAAAAACGATGGTTATTTTATTAATTTATTTTATTAAAATGTTAAAAATAAAAATTTCGGCCTAAATTATATTGTTTTAAAAGTTCTTAATTTAATACTGGGCTGGGCCAGGCTGGGTTGACATGGGACTCATATACTGGGCTGGCTTCTGTTTCCATTGACATATTAATTAATAAATAAATGAATAAATACGGGCTACTCATCTTCTCGCATAAGCAAATCTAACAATTACATTCATTACATTGAATAAATTTTCATCTCTGTATTTCTAATTTCAATTTGTGAAACATATTAAATATTTGAATATACATATAATTTTTTTTATATTTTTATAATGTATTGTCTTGTATTTCTTAAAGTGATAAAATTTTTTATTAACAAACAATAATTTGAAACTTTTAGAAAGATTGCTCAATTGGTACTGCAACTAAAACCGAGATATGACCGCCCCATTTGTTGCAATCTTCGCTGTTTGGTGCCTCCATTTTGAAGTCATGAATCTTGCTCGTGCGCTTCGATTATTGCAATCTTTGAATCCGTTTGAAAAGAACAAGATGTACCATTTATGTTTGCCAACAGTAGCTCCATGTTTCTGGTTATATATTTTGAGGATATGCAGGGTACATGGTATATGCTATACAGTACATCATATCTATCTAAGATATTAAAAAAGGAGCTATTTTGAGCATATCTCTTAACACAGGCTAATTTTGGGACTAATTGGAATTTAGTGGCCATACATGTGGCATCAGTCTCCGCATTATCCGGAGCCCTTCAAACTCTCTAACCAGGCCTTGATCGATCGATACATGTATAAATAGACGTTCAAGTCTTCAGTCTTAACCACCCCATAAATTACATCAATTAAGAAGACAAATCCAGTTTCCGAATTAACTTATTCTCTTACTTGAGTTTTTCCAAGATCACTATGTCGAACGAGCAGGCTTTCAACTCTGGCAAGACCATGGGCAAGGCTGAGGTATGCCAGTTTAGTTAATAATTCCTGATATCAGTTTTATATATTTTGCAACCACATTTGATCATGGATTGACAAATTTTGAACCAAATTAATTATTCATTGGTGCAGGAGAAGACGGATAATCTGATGGGCAAAGCCTCCTCAGCCGCATCCAGTGTCGCCGAATCAGCTACGCAGGTCCAAATATATCCATGCCTCAATTAATTCATTTATAATCTTTTTTTGTAATTTTAACTGTTTTTCTCTTGAGTTCTCAATTAATCTTACTTGAAAACAAGGTACTCATCATCTGATCTTGGTTTTATATTTCATTATTATTCTATAATATTTTTTATGTACATCTTTAGACTGAAGTAAAATTAATTAAACTAAATATTATATATAACATTTACCATTTCTGTTTTCAGAAGGGAGAAGGAATTAAGTGCGCGGCGCAAGATGCAGCAGGGACAGTGAGCGACAAGGCATCTGGTGCAGCGGATTCCATCAAGAGCAACTTCAAATGATAAAATGCAACTTGAAGAAGAATTCAATTCCAGGGCTTTTTAATTGCATTTATATTTATATTCTGCTTTTCTTTTATGAATAAAGTTTTCCAGTTTAGAGTTGGTTGTCATTAATTAGTTTGCTTTGCTTTGTGAGGTTCATTAAAAGTTTGTTTGTATGTAAGCCTTGGTCTTCCTTTTGAAAGTGAAGTGAATATATAATTTTAATTATTATCCATATCTTGATGATGTGCAAGCTTGAGGAAAAAAAAAAATATAACACAATGGATTAGGAACTAGAATATTAAAGAGTACTAGATCGGTCCTAATTAGCAGGCAGAAGGGACTTTTTAAGAAGAAAAAACATATATTAATTAGATCTAAATTGCGTTAATTTAGATCGTGTTTGCCTCTAACATATATTAACTAAAAGACCCCTCATACCCAACCTCTTCACTCACCGTAACCAAGCATGCATATGACATGGTGAAACACAACCTCATATGCTACGTACTGCACGATATTTCCCAACCAATACAATTAGTCACCGTATAGCGCATAAACAGTATCTAAATACATATGCGAAATGTCGAGACAGCTAGGGTACCTAAATTGCTTTCCAAGGGACAATTCTATTTATGGATCATGCTAATTTCTACGAACTATATTGCTCCTAAAATTTATGTTTGCACAAGCCATGGCCAGTCCTAAAATATAACAATAGGCCAAAAAAGGCTAGGTATGTTGAGTCTCCAGCATTAATTTATGTAAATTATATCATCATCATCATCATCATCATCATCATTGTTATTATTATATACGCTGCGTACTTAAAATGTATATACATGCCTCGTTATCTACACATGCATATATAGAGATCTGTCCCAACTCCCAAGTTATAAGTGACTATAGTAACATGGATTAAGAATTAAATTGGCAGCCAGCTACATTATAGCACGAGTAATCGAGTATGTTAGTAACATGAAACTAAGAATCAAATGAATAAATTATAAAAACTCATTACAAAGCAAGCAACTGATAACATGAAAGTGATATAATTTTAGCAAATGAAACTCTGAACAGAAACAAAGTCCCTTTAATTTCCTATAGGCTACTCAAAGGAACTAGTCCTGGATTTTTGTATGATAGGACGTACCTAGAATTAGTTCAGGGGTAGTATGATGAAGTATGTAGTCATTTGAGGAATCTATTGAAGAAACAAGAAAAATCCAAAAAGAAATTAACAATAAAAGAATGTTAATTAAATGGTACTTAAAATTATCATTAATTAGGACCTATCAGGTTTGGTACGTACCTAGAACTAGAAGCACAATCCATGCAGAGAGTAGAGAGTGGTACTTATAAGCCTTGTAGATAGCTGGGTGAAGCCTGAAAATTCAATTTTTTCAATATTGTACTGATTAGTAATAGAATCAATCAATAAAGACCCAACTAATTTTTTGTGCGAATGAAAGGATTCGATATAAATATTTACATAGATAATAAACGAGGCTATATATGCAGTATGTACCTTAAAGAAGCATTAATTATTAGCGGTTGGTGGATTATGTGTATTATTGCCAATTCGTGAGATGATTGAAGAGCCATGTTTGCAAAAAATTGATTCTTAGTTTGATTAGAACATTTGATGCAATCGGGATCGCCATGAGGAATTAGTGCAAAAAATATAGCGTTATATTATTGCCCGTTATCACGAACCATCTCACTACATTAATTATAGCGTTATCACGTACGAGTAATCGGGATGCAATAATATACCATTGGCCATCCAGAGTTTGATTAGAACTAATTCCTTGTTCATATAATTGCCATGAGGAAAGAGAGAACAAAATGCAAAGCATTGCTTAATTAACTTGAGAACACAAGTTATGATAGCACACCTTGATAATTGTATCAACAGTTGCGGCACCAGTATAGACCCTTTCACCTTGATAATTAGTTTACCTTTTTTAAGGATCAATTTTTTTCAAGATCCGAATTATTTTTACTTTTAAATAGAAAAAGATAGATATATAGTTTATGTCATGATGCTTAGGTTTTTTTTTAATAGAAAAAGATATATAGTTTATGTCATGATACTTATGTTATTTTAAATGGAAAAAGATAGATAGTTTATGATATTATTAGAGATATTTTGAATAGCAATTTGGACTTTGTACTGGTTCAATATGAATATTATAATTTTTTAATCAATTTTGCGTTACTTATCGCTATATGAGACTTTAGATAATGTTGATAATTAGTAGAAATATAAAATATAATTTTTTAAACAAAAAACACTATGCAGGATAGCTTTCGCTATAGCTACGCTATTTGCGATAGCTTTTTATTTAGCCTTTCCGTGATAACGCGATAATCGCTATTTAGAACCTTGCTCTATACGCATGCGTGTACCAGATTAAGACATTTTGACATTGTTTTAGTTGATATTAAGAGCTTACAAAATACACACTAGCTAATGTGCACAATTTCTAGATGTTCATTTTTCAACCTATTCATATAAATACACTGATTTTTAAAATTGAAATGATTAATCGGAGTCGATTAATATTATTTACGTTTTGAAATCTTGTTGAATTTATACATTTTTTTATTTTTTTACTATTTTTTAAGATATGGAAAAAATCCAATTGTCAAAGAAAACCCGTTGCTCTTATTATCCTTCTATTGAAAAAATAACTAAATAGCGGAGATAATAGTTTGAGTTTCCTTCAATTCTGCTCTTCTTCAAAATATTTCTCACACTTGTTTAATGGATTTTTTTTTATAAACTATAATTTAAAAAAATTACGAAACCAACATGATTACTTTTTTATTTACAAAAATCATAAGAACCGAAATGTCATTTCGGTCCGTTATTTTTTTTTTTGGACCGGACCGAAATGCCATTTCGGTCCGGTCCCCTTTTTGGATTTTCTGTGGCGGCTCATATGAAAACTTGTGAAACCAGTACCACAAAAAATCCAAAAAGGGATCGGACTGAAATGTCATTTCAGTCCGGAATAAAAAAAAATAACGGACCGAAATGGCATTTCGGTTCTTATGGTTTTTGTAAAAAAAAAAGTAATCATGTTAGTTTCGTAAAAAAAAAAAATTAATTATGGTTTATAAAAAAAAATTTGCTTAATGAAGTGACAACAGTGAGTTCATAAATTAATGTACTCCAAGGACCAAAATGTAAATATAATCAAGCTATTGTTTCTCAACTTTCTCAAAAGAGGCGTCTGGGAGAATTCAGGTCCAGTGCACTAGTCGACTAAGTACAATTAGATCTGAATCGTCAATTAACTTGGCACCAATCTCAAAATGAATCTCCTATATCTAAATAGGTACCGAATTCTAATCGCTTGGCTGCCTGCTTGGCACCGAATTCCAATCCAGCTTGTGGTAAAAACTTCGAGTTGCGAGAAGAATCAAAGGAGCATATGAAAAAGCCTAATAATTGATAATTTATATTTTAGCCCATCGAATTTTGATTGGCAAAATTTTAATTGAATTTTTTAAAGCCCACTAAACCAGAACAATATATGTTTTACATTTTTTATATGATCAGAACAATTATTTAAAATAACACTTAACCATTATGTTAAGTTAGATCAATTGGCACAAATCCCTGTGACTTTTGCACATTATTAATTTACAACTGAAAACACAGGTTTAGTTAACATGTCCAACTCAATCCAAACTAAAGAAATAATTAATGATGGTAATGATTTAGTAGATGGGTGATGTTTGTATGCGGTTCTATTTGTTCAATTTTATTTTAACAATTGATTGATTTCCATTTCCATTTTTATCAACCAATGGAGAAGCAGAAGCTGCTTCTTTAAGTAGTGCTCAGTGCTCTTTTCTCTTTTTTATTTCAAATACAAATATACAGTGCCCTTTTCGAGTAGAACTAGGGTGTTCTTAAGTTCACCAATTTCTTTTGTGAACTCAACTCTAAAATCTATCGGATTGGCTTCAAACAAAGAATCCGAACCGTTGGAACTCTTCTACCTTACGAGTGATGTGTCTATATGTGAAAATTTTAAACTTTCGAATTAATTTAGTATAAAGTCAAGCTGTCAAAACTAAAGGTTTATATATTAATTTTAATGCATTCATTTTTTAACGTTTTTTGACCACTTGACTTCATACAAAATTAATTTCAAAATTTAAAATTTTCGCATGTAAATACATCACTCGTAAGGTAGAAGGGTTTTAACTGTTCAGATTCTTCGTTTGAATCCAATTCAATAGATTTTAGAGTTGAGTTCACAAAGAAATTTAGTGAATTTAAGAACACCCTAGTTCTACTCGCCCTTTTCTCTCTTTCCTTGCCTCCAGAGGCAAGGTATAATTCAGTATACAGCTATTAGTGTTTAGGGTCCGCCTAGCTCTCCTCCGTGAACAATCCCCCGTTTCATCCCCCGTCAGTTGCATTAATTAAGGTAGTTAGTTAGTTAGAATTTATAACTGTCAGTGTATTTTAGGAATTTGCAGAAGTATTCATATGTAGCACAACTAGTATTCATCCATCTATATGAATGTATTCACATTTGCAATAGAAACATATTTGGATATATTACAACAAGAAAGTAGGGGACAAACAACATGTGTGGGAGACCGCACAACTGTCAGAGCATTAATTAAGTGGGGGACAGCATAACCGTCAGCGCATTAATTAAGTGGGGGACTTCTAATTACCTTCAGCTCATTTTAGAAATTTGCAAAAAAAATATTCATGTGTAACACAACTAGCATTCATCCATCTATATAAATGTATTCATATTTGCAATAGAAGCATATTTGGACACATCAATCACTCATCTTTTACACGTTTTTAGAGATGGATTTTTTTTCTCCGTTCAATCTAACCAATATTTCTGACGATCTGTGAGGAATTTTGCAAATCTAAAATCACGAATGTCTTCTACACAATTTTCTCTTTCAAATGAGATCCATGATGACATACTTTCGAGTTGTCCGTTGCACAAGTATTCACACCTCGCATGCAAGTATTCAGCCCGCATTAAGCAAGTATTCATCCTCATCGTGTAAGTGTAAATAGTTAATGTACCAAGAGTATTACACGTTTTTAGAGATGGGTTTTTTTTTCTCCGTTCAATCTAACCAATATTTCTGACGATCTGTGAGGAATTTTGCAAATCTAAAACCACGAATGTCTTCTACACAAATTTCTCTTTCAAATGAGATCCATGATGACATACTTTCGAGTTGTCCGTTGCACAAGTATTCACACCTCGTCATGCAAGTATTCATCCCGCATTAAGCAAGTATTCATCCTCATCGTGTAAGTGTAAATATTTAATGTACAAAGAGTATTACAAACATATGTGCATACCAAACAAATAAAAAGTATTCATTCATAAGATATCAAGTATATTCATGCATATAAGTTAAAGTATTTATGCCTAAGATATTAAGTATTCATCCATAAACGTTGAAGTATTCATCTCTAAAATATTAAGTATTCAAATCTCATGTGCTAATCAAAATTCTAACTGTTCTAATTTACCATTAATGAAGCTTTGTTCTTTGCAAATAACTCGGATCTGACTCGGCGGAGGCGGATCTGACCCGGCGGTCGACAGTGATGGATCTACTCTGGCGGAGGCGGAGGTGGGAGGTGGGAGACGGAGGTGAGAGACGGAGGTGGAGGTGGGAGAGGGAGGCCGAGAGGGAGAGGTGGGAGAGGCGGCGGAGGCGCAGAGGGAGAGGTGGGAGAGGCGGGCGGAGGTGGAGAGGGAGAGGTGGGAGAGGTGGGAGAGGGAGGGAGAAAGAGGAAAGAAATAAATGGAGAAAATTGGGTAATTAATTTGTAGGGCCATTAGGTAGTTAGAATTTTGAATTATAGTTAGAAAAGGTAGTTAGTTAGTTGGGGGATGAAATGGGAGATGGATAGATGGGGGAAGATATAATTACCCTAGTGTTTATCTGGAATTGAAAATCAAATTGGCGTTGGCATTAAATTCTTGGACCATGAACATGGCCACGACGGCAATGACGATGTACGGCAACCAGTTTATTTTTATTTGTTGCAATAAATTAAAATAAAATAAAATCTATACTAGCGAGTCTCGATGTCATTTCAATATTTCATACAAATGCTGAATTATTCATCATTCTCGCAACACAATTATACAACGCTTTCTCTGCCTAGATACGTTGAACAATTAAGTGTTTCAATAATTCTACTGAAAATAAATTCAAAAAGAAATAACAAAATAAATTAATTTGTTCACAATAAACAAATTTGTTGAATGACCTCCAATAAAATTTCCTTAAAAAGGACTATTTTGATTTCAAATAAAAAAAAAAAACCATAACTGTAAAAGATCAGAAATTTTAATTCAATTTTTAAGGCTTCAAACCATCTTTTTTGGGTCTGAACACGCCGGATACCAACTTTTCCCGATAAATAATGTAGATTATTTACGAACACTCTGGAATGGGCTCATAATAAGAAAATGGAGTTTTCTATCAAAAGTTACGCTTATTTAAACTCCGAATTTTGATTTGCATTCTTATTAATTGGATTTCTTCAAGCTGCAAAGTAATTCAAAATTTATTCAATAAATTAATTTTCACACAAATTACTTGTTAACAAATTTATTTTGTAATTTTTGAATTACTTAGCATTCTTGTAATGTGAAAAAAGTTGAATAATTCAACATTATGTTTCTTGCCGGTTTGTGGTATCAAATGAGATTTGAGAGATTCGCTGGCACAAATTTTATTTTATTCTTTCTAATCAGCCCTCGGGGTAACCATGCACCAAACTTAGAGTGGCAAAAACGTGCTGTGCCGTGACCAAAATATCAAGGAGTGGTCACGGCACGCGAATAGTCACGCTACATGAGTCACGCCGTGCCTAAACGTGCCGTGACCATTTACTCATAATTTAGGTTAGTTTATTCAAGATTCATCATTAAATCAATATCTAATGGTCCTAATTACACGTGACTCGCGTGACTACGTGTCGTGCCGTGACTAAATCTTTTACGTGCCGTGCCATGCCAAAGTTTCAAAAAATGAGCACGGCACGCGAATGGTCACGGCATGGGACACGCGAGTCACGGCACGTAACTGACACACGTGTCATGCCGTTCCGTGACGGAGCCGACTCCGCCGTGCCATTTTTCCTCTCTAACCAAACCCCTCCTAAACCCAAGCACTTCAAAGGGCCTCCATGATAGACCATGTCCATTCTGTCTTCTATATTTTAATTTCTTCTATATTTATTACTGGAAAATTGGAAAACATCTTCATTATTGGAAAATATAAAAAATATTCGAGCTATGCATTTAATGTTGGGCAAAACTAGAAAATCTAGATAAAGGAGGGTTAAAACATCAACTGTAAAAATATATAATGTACTAGTGGAATTTGAACTCAATTGCAATTTGTAACTTTAACCAATAGACTACAAGCAAACATTTATTATTTTATAAAGAGAGCTGAAGTATATAAAAACTTAAAAGAAGAAAATTCAATTAAATTTTAATATACATAATTAAAAAATTTTAAATTGGCTACACTAAAATCTATCCCTAGTTGTAATTGCTTGAGAATTCAGTCCTCTCACTTTATGGTTTGAAATTAAATCTCAGCCACTTTGAGATTCCGGCTAGCACAGGAGCAATATTATTGGGCTCTGAAATTCATGCCAAGTTAAAAAGATCAATCCAGATCCACTAATTATAAAAGATTCTCTTTTCGGATCCACTAATTGTAAAAGATTATCTAAAAAGGTAATGCACTATAAAAAGGTAATGCACTAGTACTGGTACGATATTGTTTTATGATAAATTTTGTATATTAGAAGCTATCTTTAAACAAACTTTGTTTTAAGATAGATTCTAATATACAAAATTTATCAGAAAACAATATCGTACTGACTTACACCGCATTTAAAACACTGATCAATATAAATAGTAGGAATGGAATAAAGATCTTTACTTGCTGGTAGTTTCATATATCCAAAAGGGGTATCTACATCAATGGAAAATATAACCAGCACCTCTACCCTCAGCCTGAATAAAATTTGGAATAATCATCATGCTTATTCCCTGCTTCTCAATCTTCCATGTTTCAGTGAGCTATCACCAGACCCCATGCTGACATTAGTGAGCCAGACTTCATAGTCTAATGCACATTTTGTGCCAGATCAAAATCAATTTTATTCTCCAGTTTCAAATTCACGGGCAACAGTTTCTTCAAAGGAGAACTTCTCAAATTTTAGTTGTTTGACAGTCCACATTGGGCTGTTAAAGTAAAAGGTACTGCTCCAGTTTTTCCCAATGGAATAGTTACTCTAATAATAGGCACAACAACCAGCAAGTGCTCTTGATACCCTATAAATTTAACTGCTAGTACATTGGCCTCTGAATCATGAGCGAGAATTGTACCATTCTGGTATAAGACCTAATACCAGCTTCCTCCCATTGCTCTCAATCGAAAAGTCGAAGTAAACACGCACAAACACACCCAAAAAGAAATTCAAGACAACCTGAATAGCAATGGAGTATATTACCTCAATTGGTCTGGTCATAATATTAGCATAATGCATAACTTGTACTGCAAAGAACTGTGGTTCTTTACCAGAATTTGGCTTCATTTCATCAGACACATAATCAGAAATCAGATAATGAAACCACACAAACTGAAAGTTAAATGCTACATATTATATAGATGTACCTCCACAAATGAAATGCAAATTCCAGACCGAAAAAGTACATAATACCAGGTTCCAGACTTTTAGTACTAAAACAACAAGCAGTAACCCTCTAGAATAAAGTATTTAATGAAATAAAAACAAAGACATCCATATTATCAAAGCATACATAACTGTTCCACCAGGCTCTCCATATTATTCACCGGTCTATAATCTCACATCCATTACTGTAAAATGCAACAACAATAAATAAACAGGTATAAGCAACTTACCCAAGTGTTTCAAAAATAACTACACATACTATTACTTGTTCTCAAAATAAAAGGTGCCGACATTGTGTGGTAGTACCGAGTACCGACTATACCAGATATACAATATTGGGGGAATTTCATGGATACCCCTAAAAAACTTCCAAATTACGTTTTCCCCATCTAAAATTTATAATACCATATTTCCTCTTCTAAATTTCAAAAACTCACAAATTTACCCATTTTATCGTCTTTTCTATTAAAACTCAATTTAAATTTATGAAGTACCCAATTAACCCTTTATTAAAAAATAAAAAACATGTAGAATGTTTAAGAAAAATGTCAATCTTCTAAGTAGTCAATTTCCGAGAGCAAATAGTTCATTTCTCTACTTTTGACGCTTACACAAGCATATAGCTAAATGTCACTTGTGTATGCATCGGGAGTAGAGAAATGAACCATTCGCTCTCGGACCATTTAGAAAACTGAATTTCTGTTACACATTCTACACATTTTTTTTTATAAAGGGTAACATGGGTACTTTTTAAATTTTAAAATGAGGTTTAAAAGAAAAGGCAATAAAATGGATAAATTTGTGACTTCTTAAAATTTAGAAGGATACATATGATATTATAAATTTTAGAGGGAGAAATACCTAATTTCAATGTTTTTGAGGGATATACATGAAATCCCCCCTGCATTGTTACGTCATATATGATAAGCTTACTTATCCAGTAACCTAATCCCACCATAAACTAAAAAAGCAATACATGTCCAGCACTAAATCAGGTACGAACTATGAACAAATAAAAAAGTTTCCCCACACTATAATACAAGTATATTTACCTCGTCATCGTCGTCATCATCATCATCCTCTTTCTTCAGCTTAGTTGTACCGCCTTCCTTAATGATCGGTAATTTCATATGCCCAAAAGGGGTATCCGCATCAATATTCCCTTTTATAGTGTAACCAGTACCTCTCCCTCTAATCATGTCCCACAAGGCCGACCCAAATTCCTTTGGCCTGAAAGAAATCGGAATAATCATCTTGCTTATTCCTTGCTTATCAATTTTAGTAGATTCCGTGAGCTCAGCGGACGCCACACTGATATCAGCAAGCCAGATCTCGTAATCCAAGGCATTTAGCCCCAGATCAAAATCGTTCTTGTTCTCCAGCTTCAAATGGAGATCTGCATTTGTTTGCTCAAAGGAGAACTTTTTAAATTTGATTTTTTCAACATCCACATCTGGTTTGTACGGTATCGGTATTTCACCAGTTTTCTCCAATGGAATAGTTATTCTACCAATAATCGGCACGTCTACCAACAATGCAACTCTAACTTTATAAGGAATGATGCTTCCCGGCTTGATATCACTGTATGTATTCTTAATATCATCAAAGATTAAAACCACTGGTATTTTAACAACTTCAGAACCGTGAGCCTGAATTGTACCCGCATCCGGTATCAGACCCGATACCAGCTTCCTTCCATCACTCTCAATCAAATAGTCGATATCGACCAGAGGGATTGGAACAGGGTTAGGGTTCTTGATTGTGACATCAACAACTATCTCGGCCTTGTGGAGGCTTATGTGCGGGATATGAATGCCGCTGACATCAGCATCTGGCTTACCGAAACCGATTGCACCCTCGATTTTTTCACCTATGTCATGAAAGAAATCTTTGACCTTTTCAATGAAGCCTTCCTTCTCTCCTTCTTTTTCTTCTTCCTTCTTTTCTTCATGATGTTCCCTGTCGGTGGTCTCAGATGAAGACATGGTTGATTGAACTGAATAAATGCAACTGTTGTATCAGTGATGCGGTTGATGTATTATCTTAAAAATTATGTAAGTCTGAAACCTAAAAGAAATTGCTTACATAAGCTCAATGAGCTCGGAAGTATGCAAATATTCACCCCAATTGTTTGCTTAGATCTATACCCCCATATATTGGTTAACAAAAATAAAAACTCAAACCAGTAGTCTTCCCAGCAAGGAGAAAAAAAACCTACCTGATATGTAAGTAATGTCAATATCTGTTATAGTTAAGAAATTTAGTGGTTTATAAAGAAACATGCTTGATTTCAAATTTAGAAGATCTAACAAAACCTTTCAGTTTAGGGGTATATATTTTGCAATTTCCATCCAAACAACACAAGAGATTTCTGTACTATGATACAAAATTATTGCCATTGCTCTTCTCGATTGGATCAATTTAATCAATGGAAGGTAAATGCACATGTAATCTTATAAGTACTAACCACAAAAACAATAGCAGGATACCAATTGTTGTTTAAAACCACACAAAGAAGAAGTCAACAAATGATTATTAATAGTGATTATCGGATAAAACCTTGATCTACACAAGAAAAACTAAAATGTCAAATGTACACATAAAAAAAGTATCTGTCACCCAATCAGAGAAAGTACTAATAATTTGGAGTAAGATTAGACCAAATAGAAAAAAATAAAATGAGAAGCTTCAGACCAAAATGCTACGTGTATTACAGAGACAAAACACAAGCTGTCATTTCCCACACAAATCAAATACTGTTTAGTTTTCCTCAAAGCTCTAAAGCTTGTATAAGCAGATCGCAGAATAGATCTATCTAGGATCTATTTTTTTTTTTTTTTTTTTTGAGAGAGAGGAAAAAACAGATGAGATCAAGACACGATTGAAATCAAATGCCTCAATCAATCAATTTTATATAGATGCCAGTTACAATGGTGGTAAAATAAAGAGAGGATCGATCATACCTTGAGAGAAATTGAGAGAGAAATAGAGAAGGGAGCGACTGATCGGGGAAGACCTTTATCGGAAGGGAGAGCTCATAAGACTCAATTTTATATGCAAATATTTCACACACGTCCTTGTTCTTCTTTATAATTATATTATTAGTAGCCTGAGCCAACTGTTTGGACTTTGGAGTAGAGTTTTGAAAAAACCCGGCCGGTCCAGGACCGGTCCGTAGGACCCGTGGACCGGATCTGGACTGGCCCGTCCCGTGCACAGGACCTGTTCCGGACCGGAGTTAGATACGGTCCGGTCCAGGGACGGGTCGGTTTGGCTTTCTTTCCACTGGACCGGACCGGACCCCTTAAATTTGACCCGCGGTACCGACCCGTCCCGAACCGGACTCGCCTAATCCGGACCTAGACCCGCTGGACGTGGACCCGGACCCACCTAACCCACCCCTTAACCCGCCGAACCCGGACTCGGACCCGTCGGACTCGTGACTACACCCGCTAGACCCGCCTAGTTGGATTTGACAGATTACTGTAGCATTTTGAAATTTTTTGAATCCAACGGCTCCAATTACTATAGCACTGTAGCAATCCGAATCCCCCCCCAATTTTCTATAAATTTACACCCCATTCTTCTCTCATTTTCACACCAAACTCACATTATTTTCAATTTAATTCTCAATTTCTCATACTCTCATTATTTTTATTGTTTCCAAATTAATTTAATTATTAGAAAAAAAATATAGTTGCAAATTTATTTTATTCCGCAAAGGCGCGAGATACGGTTGAGCAAGTTTATTTCATCTCGCAAAGATTAGATTAATTTTTAAAATAGATTAAATAAGTTAGATTTATTGTTAATTTTTTTATAAATAGGTTAGATTAATTTTTAAATAGCTTAAATATGTTAGATTTATTGTTAGTTTTATTATAAATAGGTTAGACTAATTTTTAAAGTAGCTTAAATATGTTAGATTTATTGTTAGTTTTATTATAAATAGGTTAGATTAATTTTTAAAGTAGCTTAAATATGTTAGATTTATTGTTAATTTTGTAGAATTGGTTTGATTTATTTTAAAATAGATTAGATTTTTTTTTAATAGGTTAGATTTTTTTTTGAAATAGGTTAGATTTATTTATAAATAGGTTAGATTTATTTTCAAAATAGCTTAAATAGGTTAGATTTAATTTTTAATTCGGTTTTTATTTTTAAGTAAGTTAAATTTTATTTTAAATAGGTTTTATTTATGCTAAATAGGTTATATTTATTTTAAAATTGGTTATATTTATTTTGAAATCGGTTTTTGAATAGGTTATTTATTTTAAATAGGTTATTTATTTTAAAATTGGTTCGATTTATTTTTTAAATATGTGAGATTTATTTTTGAAATATGTTAATATGTGAATAGGTTATTTATTTTAAATAGGTTTTATTTTGAAATATGTGAATAGGTTTTATTTTGAATTCGGTTTTTGAATAGGTTATTTATTTTAAAATTGATTATTTTAAAATATGTTAGATTTATTTATGATTGGTTATATTAATTCGGTTTTTGAATTTTTGAATAGGTTATATTAATTATAAATAGGTTGTTTTATTTATAAATAAGTTATATTAATTTTGGTTTTTAATAAATAGGTTTTGAATTCAGTTTTGAACAAAAAGGTTTTGAAAACAAATGCGGGCTTAAAACCTTACTGTAAAGGCGGGCTTAAAAACAGATGCGGTACAAGAATTAATTATTAAATTTAAGCAAGCCATTGCCTTTATTTTCTCAAACGGGGTACGAAAACAACGTTTTGCCGAATTGTGTCAAAGGTTGGGACTGGGTCACTTGAGAGTACCTTGGGATGTAGATACCCGTTGGAACTCTACCTACAGGATGCTCGCCCGATGCCTTCCGTACAAGGAGGCTATAAACGAGTCCTTGAGGAACTCAACCGATAACGATGCATTGATACTTACCGAGACCGACTGGATGCAAATATCAAACCTAAAAACATTTTTTGGAGTATTTTTCATTGCAACCGTAAAACTATCATGCTCGTACACACATACGGCACATGAGTTGCTTCATCATCTCTACTATATTTCCAAGGTATATAGTCAATTTGAACAAGTACTAAACATGGATGAAGCCCTCGAACCGATCGTACTTGCCATGAAAGACAAGTTCCTGAAATATTGGGAAGAAGTACCCCTCCTGACCATTAACACAAATTGTCTCCATCCGGCGTTCAAGAAGAGGTTAACGGTAAAAATGCTTGAAAGGTACAAGCGCAATCTTAAACTAGACGCATCACAAGAGGACACAGCGTGACCAATGCATTTGATGAGATGTTCAACATATACAACACAAGAAGAAATGTCGATCGACCGTCTATGACCCGTCGCGGTGCTAGATATGAATATAAATATACATATGCTTTTAATCTCTATTATTTATAAATTAAATGTTATTTGACCACTATTTTTTTAATAATGACATACCCAGCAGCAGTAGTGGATTGCTAATGGATTTGCAGGATGATGAAGACTCGTAATTGTCCCACAGTAGCACCAACGAATTAATAAGCTATTGTTTGGCGAGGACCGAACATGAATCTGTTAACGTCCTACAGTTCTGGAAGAATAATGCAAGTGCCTATCCGACGCTGGCGATGATGGCCCGTGACGTATTTGCCGTGCCCTTGTCAACCGTCCCTTCCGAATCATGTTTTAGTTCGGCGAACCGAATTCTCACCGACAAACGAAGTAAGTTGGGTGCACATGTTTTCGAGCGACTTGTGTGCTTGAAAGATTGAATTGATGCAGAAGAACGCAATCAACATGCTGGAGCAGAAGAAGCATCCGGTGTCGAAACTCCTCCAACCGGCGAGCTGAACGAGGATTCAGACGGTGAGCAGGAGAGCGATCTATGGTATATGCACCACAACTTATAGATAGGTAGTGTCGGTATAATTTTCTAAACTCTTTTCAATATTTATTATTATTTTTCTAAAATTAAAATTTTAAACATTTCAATTACTTTTTTAAATTATTCATTATTAAAAAAATTACTAACAAAAATAAAAATTAGAACTCCGCCTATGTTATTTTACATAGCCTGTTCCAAGCCTGGAATAAATGAGGAGGGTAACTTTTGTTTTTAAATAAATTATTTTAGAATAATTCGGTTTTTAAGATCAAATAATTCGTTTTTTTTCCTAAAGCAATTGATTTAATGAATTTTTGTAATATCAAAACCGAAATTTTGTAATATAAATTGTTCGTCTTATTATAACAAAAAAATTTCGGTTCAAAACAAACTTATTGAATTGGAGAAAAAAACAGCAAACAAAAAAACAGAAAAAAAAACCGCAGGACCGGACCGGACCGTAACCCCCCGGACCCGTAGTTCCACCAAGGACCGGGGTTGTCCTCTGAAAATCAGACCCGTGCGGACCGGACCCGTGGACCGGGCGGGTTTGGACCGTCCCGGACCAGACCGCCCCGTTGTCAAAACACTAGGTTGGAGCCATTCGCGTGGTCGTTTGCAAATACTCAGTCGTCAAAATGCCACTTGATCGGACACCTGTTGTTCGAGAGACATAACGGGACATAATTCTATAATTATTTTGAATAATAAGTAAAAATATATTTTGAAAAATAAATAAAATAAAGCATAATTTTTGTATTTTTGTATTTTAAATATATTTTTTTAGTTTTTTTAAAAAGTATATCGAGAGAGATGCATACTTTAAAAAAAAAAAATAACCTTGTCCTCCTCTAGCTCGCCACTGGTTAAGTGTGTCTCCTCAAATGTCTCAGGAATGAAATAATAAAACGGACGGTTCAGATTAATCTCAACCGAATCAAACTCATTTCAGTGTCTACGAAAGTTAGAGGGATCCGTTTTGAGATTTATGTCAAATTAAAAGAACAGTCTAGATTTCATTATTGCACCTCAGGTGCTTGGTAGGATTCCGAATTCCCACTGGTTAGGAGCAGTGTTGTAAATAACTATACGCCGTCGTCGGATGGACGAAGTACCGTCAAACGATTAATCGGTGTGCGACCGATCAATCGGAATTATACGGACAATTTAACGTTTTTATTAAATTTATGTATATATATTATAATTTATTAAAAATAATTTATTTAACTCATTAAACTTATCAAATAAACTTAATTTAACTTAATTTTATTATTATAACATGACACTACACCTATTTCTTCTTAACACATAAGCATTTTACATGTGTAAGTAACACATTTATTTAATGAAAAAATAAATTTGAGAATTAAGCTTTTTTAAATACTAATAACATATTATTTGAAAGAAATAAAACATTCCAACATAAAATCACTAAATTTAGTTTATGATAACAATTTAATTTCATAAATGAACACGTCATACTAATTGAAAAAATGACATCAATAAGTAAGAAAAATAATAATAAAAGAATTAATAAATTCAAAAGTAAGTAAGAAGAAAAAACATAGATAAAAAATATTGGATGTATATACAAGCACAAATAAAACTATAATACAGGATTTATAAACTTTATTATTACACACTATCACAAAAAAAAGTGAAAATAAATATTCACTAGAATAAACAGGAATAAACGGAAATAAACGGAAATAAATGGGAATAAACGGAAATAAACGGACGATTAAACGGTAAAATGGCCGATTAATCGGAAAAAAACGGCCGATTAATCGTTTTCATCCACAAACAGACATCCGTTAAGTGTATTCGTAACGGTTTGACCGCCATTAACGATTAAACGGCCGTTTAATCAGCCGTTAAGACTATTTTTTACAACACTGGTTAGGAGTCATCTAACATTTTCAATTCCTATAAATCAGTTGTGCTTATTTATTTTCCAATATTGAACTTACTAATCTCCAGCCTCTTAGATCTGTTAAAGAAATTTTAAAAATTTATAATTGTTTTTCTAGTAGCATTCAATGGTCATATACATGATCAAATCAATCAATATGATTTTTAGAATTTATTTTAAAATTTCAAACATTGGTATAAAAATGACTTTTATGAAAAAAAGATTATGACAACAAAAATCCAGTTTAAAAAAGAACAAAAACTCAAATGGATCATAATATTAATTTCATTTTCAGAGAAGTTCATGCATATAATAAATGAGGAGGGTTCCAATGCCTCAATTTTTCATGCCTCCACCATGCCTCCATTTTTAAAACTTTAATAACTCAAAATTTAAAACTTAAAAGTCAAAATAAAACCGTTGGATATGATCTACATCATTTTATCTATGTGCTCATAAGAAATTATCACATTTTCATTTTGTTTTTATGTGAATCAATAAGTTGAAAAATCAACGTCTAGAAATTATCCACATTAGTACGTTTTTTACAAGCTCTTGATGACAATCAAAACAAAATTGAAATGTCATATTTTTTTACACGTGCATAGATAAAATGATATAGATCATATCCAACGGTTTTATTTTGACTTTTAAGTTTTAAATTTTGAGTTATTAAAGTTTTAAAAAATTGAGGCATGGTGGAGGCATGAAAAATTGAGGCATTGGAACCCTCCTCATAATAAATATTGCAAGACAAGGGGATTGGGAATTGGAAAGGACTGAAACAAAATATAGAGAAATTATCAAGGTGTGAGAGGAAATTAGTACTACCAACTTGATGGACATGTGGGTGGTCCCCACGCGGTGGAGTGAAGTACAACAGACTTAAATCGTGCCACGTGATGTGCGTGAAAAGTCTGATTTTTTCCCCCGAGTGACCAAGTCACCGACCATTTGGTGGTACTCCTTGATTATTTCGGATTGTCTACAGCGCAGTATCGCACTGCCTGCGGATCGTACGGCCAAAATAGCTTCCAGATTCGCATGTTTTTTTTAGATTCTGATAATAGTCATCAAACGGTCGTTGTTCGCCCGCCGCGCTGCCCGCGTAGTAGACGATAGTTGTTCTTGTTCTCGGTTGCTATAGGATCGGATGGGATAAGGGTTGGTGTAGTACATATATGCCGCGTCTCGAATATATTTCAATTTAAGATTAATTTTTTAACATTTATAATATTTTTTAAATAATTAAGCAAATTGTTCCATCTGTTCTTTTGCTGATAGCTGCAAAGAAACAAGATAATAAAGGACTAAGAAATATTTTACGACGGATGCTAGAGGTGGAAAAATAGTTTTGGGCTTATGCTAGAAAAAAAAAATTAAGAAAATGTTTTCCTATTCCTGTTAAGAACGCAAAAAATATCTTTCATCAAATTTGGTCCTATTTTTCTTAAGAAAGAATAATCAATTGAAAAATCATTTTAATTTTTCAAAATCAATTCAAATGAGATTCTAAAAATAGTAAATCTGTAAATATATTATGAAAAATATTAATAGTCTAATTATTGAAGAATAATTATTTTAGTACCCGCAGTTGAGTACCCGCATCGTACCCGCAGTTAATTGATCACTCAAAAGAGAGTAATATTTCTTTTAAAATTTATAAACTCGGAAATGCTATCGGTTCGGACTGCAAGCGCACAATCCTATCGAGTAGTATATTCTAGGTCGATCCACAGGGAATATTGGTTCAATGCTTTGAGCGATCGAATCACAATCTTTCGAAAGGTTAGACGAAATCTGAAAATTGAGAGATGTTGTTTTGATCAATGTAAATTAGGAAGCAATTAAAAGTAATTAAAATAAAGATAGAGATGAGAATTCCTAGGGTTTCGGCACACCATTGCCACTCAATCCGTCTTGACAATATATTCCTGTTACGTTTGATTTCCTGTTGTTGTTTAATGAAAGACACCACATAGGTCACTGCGATTTATGTTACGCAAGAATGACAGATCTTTCACCGAGATTCTACACAGGACATTGCGATTTACCTTACGCAAATGTCTGATCTCTCAAATACCCCAAATTACTACATAGATCACTGCGATTTACTTTACGCAAGTGATGGAATTTGGTACGCGTTTTGTTGGTCTGGTTTATGGTTTCCCCGCTAAGGTTTTCTTCACATAAACCTAATAGATCTCAACGAGGCTAATTCATACAAATAGTTTCTCTTACCATTAAAGCACTGTCACTACCCTAACGGACTTAAACTAGATCATTGAAATTAGATGAAGAGATAGTAAATCACAAAAGCATTTTGTTTCAACAACAAGCAATCATAATCAACAGAAATATATATATCAAAACATCAAGAGTAACAAGGTTTACTGCCTAGCCCTAAGAAAATGAACTTAGCCGCGGAACGGCATGGTTACAAGCACTCCTCTCTTCTCACTTTAATCAAATCTAACCCTAATTACAAAGATAACTAATCATTCTGCCCAGGGGCCTTATATAGGAGTGTAGGGACGTGTAGAGGTTGAGTAGGGGCTAAGAAACTGATCTGGAAACAGCTGTCGGCAGTTATTCCCCAAGAGACGCCTTCGGATACGGATCGTATTGGGTAATACGGTCCGTATTAGGACCTTGACGGTTAGGGTTTAATGCTCCCAGCGCTATCTTCTGGTCAATGCTAGGCCTGGTCCGTATTAGGCAATACGGGCCGTAATAGGGACTTAGTCGATGAGCGTTGCTGATCCGATTGACCTGATTCTTGCTCCATTTGGTGTAAAATAGTCCCAAAACCTGTTTTCTGCAATAAAACATAAAGAAGGGTGACAGTAGCCTTTTTCTCTAATTAATTAAACATAAGTGTGAGAAAATATGCAAAACCTAAGCCAAAACCCTACGTAAATCATCATTATTTTGACTCTGATCATTAATCCCGTCCCGATTAACTTCCATAATTGTAAGCGTTCCCCACAACTACCGATTAACTAATTTCCATACCTTCCAGTTTGAATTTCAAATTTCCCTTTCTCTCCGTTTCTTTCTTTTTCGAAGCTTCCGCGATTTTGAGGCGATTTTAGATCGATTTCGAGGCGATTTCAAGGTGATTTGGAGGCGACTGTATGGCAATTTCTAAACTGGAAGCGATTTCGGTGATTTTGAAAGGTGATCAGCTAGGTTAATATTGTTTCTTTTCTATTTTCTTTTATATTTCAGTGATTTTGTTTTTGTTCTGGCGATTTCGGTGATTTCGTTTCTATTTCATATACACAATCTGGATTTTGAGATGTTTGCGACAATTTGATTTGCGAAGATGATGTAATTGTCTATTTTGTGTTAATTTCATCATTTTATTAAGAAATTTCTTGATAGAAATCGGTTGATATATTTTGTTATAAGTTCTTAATGTGTGTAATAAGTAGAGGAATATATCTTCTAGTTATGTGTAAATGTACAATATTATGTTTATAGATATTAATACTTCCTTATATCTCTATTAATACTTCTATTGGAAGGCCTTATAACTAGGGGTGTTCATTGGGTCTGGTTTAGTCGGTTTTGAACCGAACCGAATTAGTTTGGACTAAACGGTTCGGTTTTTTCGGTTTAATAGTTCGGTTCGGTTTGCTTTTTAAAACCGAATTATAATTTTAGTTCGGTTCAGTTTGAAAAATTTGAAAACCGAAATAACCGAACCGTCCGAAATTTTATATATTATGAATTTGGTCCGGACCGCCCCGGTTTATTTCTTAATCAATTGCTTTAAATACTTTGGTTTATTTCTTAATATCTCGGTGTATTTCTTAATATACTTCGGTTTATTATAAATCAATTGTTTTAAATAAAAAATTAATATATTTCGGTTTGAACCGAACAAAACAAAATAAAACTTTGGTTCGGTTCGGTTCGGTTGCAATGCTAAATCAGTTTGGTTCGGTTTTATTTTTGAAACCGAATTATAACTTTGGTTTGCCTAGTTCGGTTCGGTTTCAACCGAACCGAACCGATGAACACCCCTACTTATAACATATAGAGTAGTCATGTACATTTTGCTATTACAGGTATTAATACTTGGATACCTTGATGCTAATACTTCTCATTTTTAATATTAATACTTGAGAGAGTAGTCATATACATTGGTTCTGAGGTAGTCATGTACATTTTGCACAATTTAAAGATTTGTTGTTCAGTAAGAGCTTCGTTGGTTCTGAGGTAAATAATTTAAGATTTACTTTGTTGATAAATTGAACTATACATAGAAAATGAGTAAAAACGGAAATGTTAGGGTAAATCTTTGGTATGTTATTTAAGAACAACTGGAATGTTAGTTGTAAATACTTGATGTGTTCATATACAAATACTTGGTAGTTCAGATATAAATACTTGATGTGTTCAGATATAATACTTGATGTGTTCAGATATAAATACTTGATGTGTTCAGATATAAATACTTGATGTGTTGATTCTTGCAGATGGTTGAAATTGCATGCCAACTAATGCAAATTGAAGTACCAGTTGATGAAGAATGGTTCTTTCTGACATCTTATATTTCAGTAAGTTTTACTCTTTTATTTGTTAATGATCAACTGAAATTGTATACCACTTTTCTCTTTTATTTGTTAATGATTCTTGATTTTTTTTAATTTGTTATTCTCTAGAAACTAGCACCGAAAAGACAATATTTACAGCTTTTGAAATATGCACCAGAGTTGTCCGGCCCTCAATTTTCAACTACAAGATGGCTTTTTACTCCCCTGTGTGATCTTGATCATTGGATACTTGCTGTGGCTGATTTGCATAACCGAGAAATTCACATGTACAGCTCTTGTGATGATAAATCCAATGACTACTATTTTAAGCCGCACATAGAAACAATTAGATGGATGAAAACATTTCTGGCTTGGAGATTTGGTGAGTTTAATCTTATTTATTTTTCTTCTTACATTTTGTAAATGTGCTAGGCATAAATACATGATATCAAAGGGAATGTTACCTGATATTATACAACTTGGTAGTTTCATAATAATACCTGATATGATGCAGCAGATACACTCAAATGCCTGATTGGAGTGTTTAGGTATTAATACTTGGTATCATCAGATATAAATACTTGATGTGTGCAGATATAAATACTTGATGTGTTCAGATATAAATACTTGATGTGTTCAGATATAAATACTTGATGTGTTCATATAATTCTTTTTTTAGGTGATGAAGGATGGAAAAATGTTGAAATTACCTGGAAGGAATGTCCAAAGCAATCAAAATCATTCAATTGCGCAATATTTGTTATTCGCATCATTGATTGCTTAATAAGGAATGCTCCTATGAACTTTGATCAGGTAAATTTTCTTTCAATAATGCTCCTATGGACTTTGTAAAAATATAGGAAGCTGATATGAGTACTGTATTTTATTTCATTGAAGTTTAATTTATTTTATGAACTAATGTTATTTTTTGTATTGTAGGATCTTATCAGGAAGGAGCGTCATAGCTTAGCTTATAATCTTCTTATCCATGATAAGAATGATTGCAAATTTGGTGCATAATAAAAATGAATTGTCTTAATTTGTGAATGAAACTGTTTGTCTTAATTTGGTTTAGGAACTGTGATAACTGATATGTTTGTGAATAACTGATATGTTTTGTGTAATAACTGATATTGTGATATGTTTCTAATTGATATGCTTTTTGGTAATTGATATGAATTTGTCTAAGATAATTGATATGTGAAGTTTGTTGTTTGTTATAACTCTGTAGATATAAATACTCTATTAAGATTCTTATTCATCCAACGTAATATAGATATAAATACTTGATGTGTTCAGATTTAAATACTTGATAGTTTAGATATAAATACTTGATACGTTCAGATAGAATACTTGATGTGTTCATATGTAAATACTTGATGTGTAGATATAAATACTTGATTTTTGGTTAACATTTTTTGTTGACAATTTTAGTGGTCCCCACATGCCGTTTGAGTGGTCCCCAAATGCGGGTACGAAGCGAGAATTTTTGAAGAAAATGTGCGGGTACATTTATTTTAGGAAACCATATATCATATATGTAGTTCATTGTATAGATATAAAGAGGAGGGTTCAAATGCCTCCATTTTTCATGCCTCCACCATGCCTCCATTTTTAAAAACTTTAATAACTCAAAATAAAACTAAAAAGTCAAAATAAAACCGTTGGATATGATCTACATCATTTTATCTATGCACGTGTAAAAAATTATGACATTTCAATTTTATTTTGGTTGTCATCAAGAGCTCATAAAAAACGTACTAATGTGGATAATTTCTAGACGTTGATTTTTCAACTTATTGATTCACATAAAAACAAAATCAAAATGTCATAATTTTTTATGTGCACATAGATAAAATGATGTAGATCATATCCAACGGATTTATTTTTGACTTTTAAGTTTTAAATTTTGAGTTATTAAAGTTTTAAAAATGGAGGCATGGTAGAGGCACAAAAAATGGAGGCATTTGAACCCTCCTCAGATATAAATACTTGTTTTGTTTGTGATATATACTTCACTATGTTACTATTAATATTTGTAAAACGAAATTACAGTTTTGGAAACGGTTGCGGTTTCCACAAGCAGTTATGGCAGTTTAGGTGCGGGTACAGTGCGGGTACTTAACTGCGGGTACTCATATCAGCTTCCATTATTGAAATTTACACAATTTAATTATAGTTTTTTTATGATATATTAAAAACTATTAAATTGAAGTCATTGAATATATGATAAAATATACATTCAATTTCACCATTTTCTATAAACATGAATTGTCTTACAATTTTTAATTTCAAATTGAAACTTTATTTTAAATATTGTTAAAAGAATCAATAATTATTACGCGATCCTCCTTTTTTTCTAAGATATGAGTTGTCTGTACATACAATTTGCTCTACTTGGACAAAATAACGATGTAATACTTTCAAGTCGAAAATAATTCGCAAGACCAATACATATATCAGATCTTTATTAAGTGGTACGGTCACAATTTTAGGTTACAGAAACTCTGTCCACGTCACACGCATCTATTAAGTGAGAGCGATTGTAATTAATAGTTTTGTAGTCTCTTGAAACTTCTGGTTCCGTGTACATTTTTTTTTTTTAAATAATGCAAATGCATGATTCGCAAATCAATTGTCAAATTTAGGGATAGTAGAACTAGAGTGTTCTCAAGTTGATCAAATTTTTTTGATGGGTTTAACTTTAAAATTTATTAAATTGATTTTAAATAACAAATTTAAACTATTGAAATCGATTTATAATTTAATTTAGTATAAAGTCAAGCGGTAAAAAAGATTTATAAAATAATTTTAATGTGTTCATTTTTATTAATTTTTTAATAGTTTGATTTTATATTAAAATTAATTCAAATTTTTAAATTTTTATATATAAATACATAACTTGTGAAGTAGATTGGTTTCAATAATTTAAATTCATCATTTAAAATCAATCCGATACTTCTTTAAGTTCACCTAGAGATTTAATTAAAGAGTGATAATTGGTATACTAGTCGTTGTAGTGATAGAATATGAAACTAACCAACAAAAGTGTCAAGTGTCTACCATTAATGATAAATAACTGTAAACCAACTAAATAACTGTAAACATACTACATGTGAGACTCTCTAAATGTAAGGCCCATAAATGAAAGAACACATTTTACTTTTATTGGGCCTTAACAGAAAGGGCTTACCCATACATGGTACATTTCGAATTTATATTTTTAAAGGACTCTAGTTTTGTTCAAAGGGTTTTGAACAGATCTTATTTAAAGTACAGTTATATCCGATCAATCTGTCTTGAGATTCGTGCAATGGATTTCAGACAAACGCATATATTTAAGCCCTATTATTTGTACTTGACAAAAAAAAACCTTTAGATAAAAACTCAATATTTTTTAATTACTAAAAATCCTTCTCAACATTTCTTCTTGGGATGAAGCTCAAAGATCTTTAGAAGCATCTGAGAAGCTTGCTCACACTCCTACAAATAACAAAGAAAAAGAGAGCTATAATTAGTGGAACACAAATTTGCAATGCTCTTTTTTTTTTCTCACTGACATATATATATATATATATATATATATATATATATATATATATATATATATATATATATATATATATATATATATAGGACAGTGCTACGGTGCTACGCGTAGCATAGAGCCCCTCCGTGCTATGGCTCATTTTTTGAGTTTTCAAAATCCTAACGGTCGATCCGAACTGTTCAACATGATCTCCATATGAATATGTACTTGCAAACCAAATTTTACATTTTTTAGAATTTTTTTTACTATTTATTAAGCCTCTTTGAAAAAAACACTAATTTGTACACAACAGTAAACTTTTCTGGACCATTGGATCAGCGATTTTCAAAGTGGCTTAATAAATAGTAAAATAATTCTAAAAAATGTAAAATTTGATTTGCAAGTACATATTAATATGGAGATCATGTTGAACGGTTTGGATCGACCGTTAGGATTTTGAAAACTCAAAAAGTGAGCCGTAGCACAGAGGGGCTCTATGCTTCGCGTAGCATATTAGCAAAATCCTATATATATATATATATATATATATATATATATATATATATATATATGTTTTAGTTAAAATCACTGAACAAGCACTGAAAACCAAATAATTGCCAAAAAAAAATATGACATAAAGGAATAAAAAACACGCAGCCCAAATTTTTCATTACGAGTACTACTGAAATCTGTAAAAAAAAATTCTCAAGAGTTATGAATTAACTTAGCACTGACCATTCAGTTATAAGCTTTGGTCCAGTCGGACCGAAGGGTCACCGCCATCCCGGCATTCCTCCAATTTACACACAATACCCTTTTAAGCAAAAAAAAAAAAAAAAAATGAAAATCATTACGATTGCAGGCTATTAGAAAAACAATCATAAATTTCTTAATTTTATATAACAAAATTAAGAGGCTGAATATTAAATTATTAATACATTAAAAATTGGAAAATTAATAAACATAATTGATTTATAGGAATTGCAAATGTGATTGAACTTTAACCTGTGGGGAGCCGGGAGCCACATAGTGACATAGAGTCAGAGAAGGTACTTGCCCTCTGGTTAAAATAAATTTGGAAAATATGTTTCTATTTATATGTTTAATTTGAAAATTTTGAAAATTTTATGATTTGATGGTCCGTATTTTTTATTTAAAAAAAATGTTACAGAAAAAATAATCGGTGCGTGTTAAAGAAGAAAGATGTGAATTCTTCTGAATATGTTACAATTAACTGGAGATAACAGGACCCTTCCGATACAAGACTCCAAACCAAAATCCGAAATTCCAAAACCTCAAAATTAACCTTACACTTTGTTCTTACGGGGCATGACACAAGCGGATACAAAATGCTAGTTAGCCAGTAGAAATTTGACATCTCATTATAAGTACATAAATGTAAATCAACTAGTTACTTATTTTAATTTATCCTCTCACCTCGTAGGTGCGCCATTTTTTAAATTCCTTGTTAGCGGGCTATATAATGCAAAAGTTGTTAATATTTATGACAACAATTTAAGGTGCTTAAACTCTCTCTCTCTCTCTCTCTCTCTCTCTCTCTCTCTTTTCAATGGATTGTTTCTCAGGTCTAAAATCAATCTTACCATTTCTCCCTATATCCATCTCTACCATCTCTTCATCTTCGCTCTCTCACCTTGCCTGGCCTGAGGAAGCTGAGAGTTCTCTCAAGAACCTGAAATTGGGTCCCACTGTCAGCCACGTCGACTCAGGCGCCAAATTGTTTGACTTCATATCTAAACTCCGGGATGAACTTGGTTTCTCATCACAGCCTCCCCTCTCTTTTGGTGCTTCCAATGGTTTCTCTATCTTCTTTGACCAGGTAATTAATTTGCTGTCCCTAGATATATTGTCAGTATGTTTCATTTTTTTTAAACAATATATTTTTTATGACCCAAAAAAACTTGCTTTGGCTTTTGTGAGCATTTAAGCTTTGTGCACATATTAGGTGCAAATTTGGCACTCAATTATATATGCATTATCTATATGTTTGCCTAAGCAACAAGGTTTTATTATATTACTGATGAGGAGGATTCAAATAATTTTATTTTTTATGTTTATATTATGTCTTCACTTTTAAATTTTCTAATAACAATATACTAAGACTTATTTTTCAAAATAAAACTGTTAAATTTGATATATATTATTTTTCTACATGCACATAAAAAATATTACTTTTCGGATTTATTTTAGTATAAATCAACAAGTTAAAAATGAACGTCCATAATTATATTCACATGAGTGTGTTTTTGCAAGCTCTTGATACCAACTTTTTTTTTTATATGTGCATTAAATAATGATATTAATCATAACTAACAATTTTATTTTGACATTCAAGTTATTAAAGTTTTAAACTATAGACATAATAAAAACACAAAAAATAAAAGAATTTGAACCCTCTTCATTACTGATAGGCTGGTACTTAATTAACCATCTTTACCTTTACCCTTCATGAGGGTGTTGATAGGTCATCAAATTGGTAATTCCCGAGTAGAAATAATTACAGTTGGTGACAACAATAACATTTTATTTCTTTTTAATGTTTGCACATTTGATGAGACAAAGTCAATATTGCTTCCATCAAAATTTGTTAAACACCATATAGGAGTTGCATGCATGTTCTAAAAAGTTAATGTATAGATCTAAATGCTATTATAGAAAATTAGTTGACTAAGTCAGGATGACAAAAGTTTCCTCACATTTACTTTTAAAATGGAAAATGGTGTCACATCCTTGAAGAGAATGCATGCATGCATGCATGCACGCACGATTTAGAGGAGTTCAGTTTGGTTCATTTTTTTTATTCTAATGTTGGATGTCATGTTTCTTAATTTAATTAAGGGTGCTAATTAACACAATAACACCTTAAGTTAGGGGATAATTATTAATTTGTGGATAGATAGACTACTGACCTTGAGGCATTTTATTTTTATCTCAAACATTAAAAAAAGCCAGACTAAATTATGGGGTTTAATTACAATAATATATATGGAAAATGTAAGAACTATATTAATTAATGATTTGTTAATTCATATTACAACATTCTTTGCCATTAATGATTTGTTAATTCATATTACAACATTCTTTGCCATTAATGTTAATATTCTGCAAGCATATTACACATGTATTCTAACAAGTTAATTTGCTAAAATCTTTCTTCTACCAACATTTACAAAAAAAAAAAAAAAGATTTGCTAAAATGTTATTTTGCTTAATCTTTTTACCATAGCACATGTCTAGAGATGACGCAAAAGCATGGTTTGATGAGGTTATTCCTGACCTTGCTTCTCTATTACTGCGGTTACCATCTCTATTAGAAGCTCATTATCATAAATCTAATGAACTAAGTGGTAATGACAAATGTAGCTCCGGATTCTCGGTTCGCAAGATGCCGGCATTGTGATTCTGAATCGGGTAAATTATTAGTATTTTACTATTTTTCTATGAATTCTGTTACCCAGAGATTGCGATTGTGTAGAATTAAGGTCAGTACTGCTTTGTAACAGGACAAATTTGGTTTCAATTTGGCCAAAAATTTACAATTTTGGTGCTATAATATTGTGACTTTTTTTTTTTGATAAAAAATAGGGATCATGTCCCTATTTGTATATTGATAGCAGAAGTTAAGAGTGGAATATGTAGGTGCAATAGCGGTACAGGAAGGAGCTTTGTGGGGTGCATACTGCTAATTGTTTCTGCTTTTCTGTTTTGTTTTGTTTTTATGATGTTGTGATAGTGTATTTTCTAGAGCAATTGCAAATATAATATGAACTAGATTCAACTTCGGCAGCCTCTGTCGGGTTTTATCAAAAAAAAACCTGTTACCCCCCTTACAAATGCGGACTCTACAACAAGTCCTTTTTGAATTTAAATAAAACAAAAACCAAGAAAACTACAGGAAAAAAAAAACACGTCTCTATGCTAATTCAAGTATGACCATTGATTGTGAACTTCTTCCGCCAGTTCAGTTATTGTCTTGCATTGTTTCCTAAATATGATGACTTTTTGGACTTGGAACAGAAAAAGTCTCAGAACAATCTCTTTTCTTTTCCATTTGGTCTTATTTTGTTTTAAGTTTCTAAAGTAAATCTTTTATTTTTATATTAGGAGCTGATAGCTGGTCTGCTTGCTTGTGCATTTCTCTGCCCCTTTCCTACCAAAGATAGAGATTCAAAACATCTACCAATGATTAATTTTGACCAATTGTTTGTGTAAGCTACTTCTTTAAATCAATTTTTTTAAACAATTAATTGTCTTAGTGTTGAATTTAAGAGTTGTTGAAAGTGAATTCACTATTGTATTGATTATGAGTATACAGTGTTGCTTAAATAGCAAAGAAAAGAAAAAATGAACGTTAGAAATTCTAACGGTTGCCTATGATAGTACTGTAGCCTACTGTAGCCTATATTTACTAAAAAGGAAAAAGTTGAGTAATTTTATTTTCTAAGTTTAGTTGCTCCTTTATTCCTTCTAATAGCATATGATGAGCTTAATTCTGATGCTATTATTTAGTCCCTAAATCCTAATTATTTTCTACACTCCCCCTCAAGTTAGGCGTGTAGATATCGATCAACCCTAACTTGTTTAAATTTTCTTCAAATGGTTTCGGTTCTTGACCCTTGGTGAAGATATCCGCCAATTGTTCTTCACTTCTTACAAAAGGAGTTTCAATTTCTTTTGCTTGAATTTTTTCCCTAATGAAGTGGCAATCCACCTCGATGTGTTTTGTTCTTTCGTGGAAAACTGGATTAGTTGCTATATGTCGAGCCGCTTGGTTATCACAAAACATCTTCATTGGTTCTTGAATTTTAATTCCAAAATCCGCAAGAAGTTGTTTGATCCAAGTTAGCTCGCTTGAAGTTGATGCCATGGCCCGATATTCCGCCTCGGCACTTGATCGAGCCACAACACTTTGTTTCTTGCTTTTCCATGTGACTAGATTTCCGCCTACAAACGTGCAAAAACCGGTGGTTGATTTCCTATCAAAGCTACCGGCCCAATCTGCATCGGAATAGCCACACACATCATTAGAATTGTTATTTTTCATAAATATTCCTTTCCCAGGTGTCCCTTTTAAATATTTTAAAATTCTATGTATAGCCTCCAAATGTGGTGTTCTAGGTGCATGCATAAATTTACTAATTTGACTTACCGAAAAAGAAATATCGGGTCGTGTTACCATTAGGTAAATTAATTTTCCTACAAGTCTTTGAAATTGGTTTATGTCTTCTAACGGTTCACCATCCTCTATATTTAATTTACATTTGCTATCTATTGGTGTAGATGCCGGTTTGCTCCCTAATTTGCCGGTTTCCTTTAATATGTCAAGTGTATATTTTCTTTGTGTAATAAATAGTCCTTTGGATGAATGTGCTATTTCTATTCCTAGAAAATATTTGAGTAAACCTAAGTCTTTGATGTCAAAATTTTCTTTTAATTGCCGTTTTACTTTTTTTATTTCTTCCAAATTGTTTCCGGTAATTATTATGTCATCTACATATACTAAAATTATGGTTGTGAAGGTACCACTAATTTTGGAAAACAAGGAGTGATCGGCATTGCTAACTTTAAAATCACAAGAATTTAAATATGAGCTTAGTTTGCCATACCATGCCCGTGGAGATTGCTTTAGCCCGTAGATTGATTTTTTTAACCTACAAACTAGATTAGAATTGTTTTCTTTTTTATGACCGGGTGGAAGCGTCATATACACCTCTTCTTCAAGTGTTCCTTGAAGAAAGGCATTCTTGACGACCATTTGATGTAAGGTCCAATTTTGGTTTACCGCTATAGAGAATAAAATTCTAACGGTATTCATTTTGGCTACGGGTGCAAATGTTTCTTGATAATCTATACCATACGTTTGAGTGTAACCCTTTGCCACTAATCGTGCTTTATATCTTTCAATAGTGCCATCACTATTAAACTTAGTCTTATATACCCATTTGCATCCTACGGGTTTCTTTCCCTCGGGTAGTTGTACGACTACCCAAGTTTCATTTTTTTTGTAAAGCTTGGAGTTCTTCTTCCATTGCTTTGCACCATATTGGTTGATTTTTGGCTTCCTCATAATTATTTGGTTCATTTTCTTTGGAAATTGAGGTCAAGTAATTTTGATATTGGGGTGTCACATTTTCATAAGACAAAAAATTTTGGATTGGATATTTTACCTCATATGTTACAAAATCCCGTAATCTAGTTGGAGGTCGAGGTGTTCGGTTTGACCTTCTCAATGGTGTCAATGGTGTTATTTCGGATTCCTCCCCTTCACTTTGAGAGGTCTCTTCTTCTTCCTCATTCTCACTAATTATTTCATTTTCGTTTTCTATTTCCAAATTTTTTTCTTCGGAATTGTAAAAAAATGGAAATGAAAACTCATTTGGTTTTTCTTTATCATTGATCTCCTTTTCTAATATTTTGTAATATGGCTCATTTTCTTGGAATGTCACATCTCTTGAAATATATAGTTTTTTATTTTTCAGATTATAACATTTATAACCCTTTTTTTGAGATGAATAACCCAAGAAAATAGCCTTGATCGATGTATAATCTAATTTGTGTTGTTTATTTTTGTGCACATAGCATGTACATCCAAATACTCGTAAATGATCAATGTTGAGTTTTTCTTGGTAAAGGATTTCTAGTGGGCTCTTTAAATTCAAATTTGCACTTGGCAATCGATTAATTAAGTATGTTGCGGTGAGAACGGCATCCGACCAAAAAATTATTGGAACATTGTTTTGAAATAAAAGTACTCTTGTGACTTCTAGTAAATGTCGATTTTTCCTTTCCGACACACCATTTTGTTGGGGTGTATAAATACAAGTTGTTTGATGCAAAATTCCTTTTTGTTTGAAAAAATTTGTGAAATTTTGATTTATGAACTCCGTTCCATTATCACTTCTAAAAGTTTTAATTTTTGCATCATATTGATTTTCTACAAAATTATAAAAATCTTGAAATTGAGAAAATACTTCACTTTTATTTTTTAATAAGTATAGCCATGTAATTCTAGAAAAATCATCAATGAATATGACAAAATATTTGTAACCATTGTATGATTCAATTGGAGCGGGGCCCCAAACATCCGAATGTATTAATTCAAAAGGATTTTTGCTTTTACAATAGGATAAACTAAACGGTAATCTCGTATGTTTTCCTAATTTGCAAATTTCACAATTACTACAATCTAGTTGTTTAAAATCAAAAATACATTTCAAAATCTTGTCGGAGGGATGCCCAATTCTCTTATGCCAAAGAGTGCCTAATTCTTCTTCTTGTCTAATATTGAAGTTGCATTTTTCTTTACTCAACATATAAAGCCCATTTTCTAAAAATCCTTCACCAATGATACTCTTTGTTATCCATTCCTGAAAAATCACATTTTTGGAATTAAATGTAATTTCACAATTTAATTCTCGTGTGAGTTTACTAATGGATAACAAATTTGATGTACAACCTTCTACATGTAAAACATTTGGTATAATTTTTGAAAGGAGAGTGATTGAACCATTTCCTAATATTTCCATTTTTTCACCATTTGCAACAATTACAAATTGTTTGGTCTTAAAATTTTTGTAATTGGTAAGCAAGTTTTTATTTCCGGTAAGGTGATCAGTTGAACCTGAATCGAGTATCCAATTTGAATTTAAAGAATTTTGAGCAAGATTTGTAACAATACCAGTGGCCTTCTGGTTTTTTTCTTGAAGCATCACAGACAGCTGCGTGTAGAGTTGCCGCATTTGATCCAAGGAGGGTTCGGACTCTACATTCCTCTCTGGCGGGTCAGACCCTTCAACCCGCGTCTCTTTCTCTTTCAGAACAGCATATCCCCTTTTTTCTTCTTTTCTCTCTTCGCGAAAAGGCTCCCCCTGTCGCCGATCTCCCCCTCTTCCAAAGCCGCTGCCGCCGCCGCGCCTACCCTTTGGCCGAAGATGGGGGTAGAGGCACCAGCACTCTTCGCGCTTGTGTCCCTCCTTTTTGCAAAAATCGCAGCGGGTACTGCTTTCTCCCCGATTTTCTGGTCTAGGGTTAGACCGAGCGGCGAAGGCTTTGGCTTCGGGGTTGTCAACCGGTTGAGGGTTCATTACTACGCGCCTTGTCTCCTCTCTTTCCACCATTCCGACCACCTCGTCGAGTGACGGCAGTTCACCCATGAGAAGGATCTGTGATCTTACCCCCTCATAGCTCGAATCGAGTTTGGCCAGGAAGGTGAAAATGTCGTCCTGTTCATCTCGCTTCTTGATTTCTTCGAGGTCTGCTGTGCGGGGACGGTACACTCTAATCTCATCCTTTTTTTTTGGATTTGGCTGAAAAGCTCGGTTACGGATTGGTTTTGCTGTTGTAATTGGTGAAGCTCTTGTTGAAGCTGGTAGACAAGAGAGTAATTTTTCTTTTTACCGAACATAGTTTCGGCTTTGACCCACATTTCTCGAGCTGTGTCGAGGTAGGTCATGAGATCAGAAATGTGAGGTTCCATTGATGCCAGCAGCCAGCTTATGACTAAATTGTCGCCTTTTCTCCATTCTGATATTGCCTTTCTTTCTTCTTCTGTTGGCTCAGCTGGTTTGGTAGCTTTTGGCTTTGATTTTTCACCAGTGACATGCTCGAATTTATCTCTGCCTATGAGGGCAAATGTCACTTGCCGTGACCAGAGATGGTAATTTTTGCCATTCAATAGCACACCCGTGAGCTTCTCTGTTTGTTGTGCCATTTCTGGGTTTTTTGGTTTTTTTCAGGATTTGTTCTTTGGTAAGAATTGTTGATGATTTGTTGTACTGGTACAGTTCCTGTTATCTGTCCAGTGATTGAGTTGCCTATGTGGCGTTTGATTTGGAGCATGATCAAATCTGCTCTGATACCATGTTGAATTTAAGAGTATTGCGGAAGATAAGAGTTGTTGAAAGTGAATTCACTATTGTATTGATTATGAGTATACAGTGTTGCTTAAATAGCAAAGAAAAGAAAAAAGGAACGTTAGAAATTCTAACGGTTGCCTATGATAGTACTGTAGCCTACTGTAGCCTATATTTACTAAAAAGGAAAAAGTTGAGTAACTTTATTTTCTAAGTTTAGTTGCTCCTTTATTCCTTCTAATAGCATATGATGAGCTTAATTCTGATGCTATTATTTAGTTCCTAAATCCTAATTATTTTCTACACTTAGCAAAGAATCATTGTTCTCTTGTGCGGTTAAATCATGTATAATCTGAATAAAGAAAAATGAATTATATAAAGAACTTGAAAAGAAATGCGATGGAGTCCAATTCATGTTGGGGATAAAACTAAAAAGAAATGTTATTTTGAATGTCAAATATATAACACCAAACAGAGAATGCCGGGCATGCATGTCACACCCCGGGACAACCCGCCACGTATTTTTACGTAAGGCGTATTCACATCACATACATTATCAATAACAATATAAATAAAGCCACATTTATTTCATAATCAAAAGAGTTTCACAAACGATCATGGCGGACATGGCTAGTAACACAAGCACTACCATGCCTGCTCAATGTATCAATTATTGAATCATAGAAACATAACTAAACAACATGTGGCAATTTATCAATCATAAGCCTTCCCGCTTAGTCTCACTCTTGTCCTTGCTCGAATCCTTGTTCTTCATTACCTGGAACCCACATAAAAGTGGAACGGGTGAGAGATCGAACCTTCTCTCAGTGCGGAATTTAGTTCCAGCCCAAACCTTATAAAACCTTTACTTATTCTCACAAATATGAACATACATAATTAAAATGCGTATGCTTCTTCTAATGCAATGCACATCCTATCATTACTTACTACTTTCATTTACTTTTAAAATTCTGTTAATCTATTTCGTGTGCCTCACTAGACGGTGAATTCATATGCCGTTAGGTCTTGGCAGTGATAGGACCGCTTCCGCCTACAATCACGTCCGTGACAGGACCGCTTGCGCCTACAATCACGTACGCGACAGGACCGCGTCAGCCTACAATCACATCCGTGACAGGACCGCTTTCGCCTACAGTCACGTTAACGAGGGGTCCAGTCGAACACTAGACCCAATGTATACATCCCAATATGCAAGCTAGCATATCGGCCCCTGTTCAGTTTCCTAACTTGTTCATGTCATGCACTTTTATTCAATCACAATTCATGCCATGCTCAATACATCCTATTCATGCAAGTCCATTGGTCAATGTATGAATCCTATCATTTCATGCAATTTATTTATGTATTACTCAAGTCATACGAATGGTTCGAAAACAACATGCATAATTCCAACTAATGCCATGATAAATAAACAATTGAATGACAATAGACAAGTAAGATAGTTTTATAAAGTCTAGGAAACCCGCACCTTTCAGCTTAGCAAATCTTTGGTCGTTTCTCACGTCTCTTAATTCTTCCAAAACGGAAACCTAAGAAATAAACATACCTCTAATTAATAATGTTTTAATTCACGTTTTCTCAATTCCTAAAATTCCTTGATACAATTTATTATTATATTCACATGTTATTAATCCTAACTCTTAAACTTTAATTAGAGAAATTTTCATCCCTAATTATTTTTCCAAAAACTTTAATCATGATTGGTAGTAATAAATCCAGAAAAGAATGCATTGATCAGTACTAATTAATGAAGATGAAATAAACGAAATCTACAATTATAATATATGAAAATAATCTTTTAATCTACTGTAAATTATAGAAAGAATTCTCTAACTTATATTTGTCACAACTTGATTATTAATCTACAAGATTTATGATAGAAAAATATAAAGTCTATTATTCATCTGTTGCCGAAACTTTATATCTAAACATCTATAATAAAATAAAGAAGGATAAATTAAACAAAAGTACATAATCCAAAATAAACAAGTAAACAGTTATGAATTCTCAATACTATAGCATATCATTCATTGTACTTATGAACATACTTTATTCAATTTATAACAATTTTTATTTGAAAAGGTATTATGAAAGCATATGCATATTAACACAAATACACATGTTTAAAGCATAGATCACATTACAGTTTTTCAAGATCTACTATATTATTCATAAATATAATTATTCATTCACTAAATTATAATTTATATATATAAAAATTAATGACTCAAACTATAATTTATATTTATTATTTGAGATAGGATTGAATCACTACACTAACTTAAATATTTGAATCTAATTAGCGGTCTTGAGTTACCTCGGAAATTTGGAACACACACATGAAAGAGCGTGACGGCTGCGGGTTGGAGTAGAGGCAGGGACCATAGGTATATGGCAGGGCAGCGCACGGCGGTCGACACTTGAATTGGGATGCGTGCACGGGGTTGCGGTGGTTGCCGGGGCTTTGGTGGGCTGTTGCCCTTGTTTGGGTGGCTGCCGCAACTTTTTATTTATTTATTTAAAGACAGAGATGCGTAGAATAAAGAACAAGTCTTTTTCTTTGTCTAGATAGTATTCAAAATATATCCTTGGACGGCTCCATAGAGAAAATGGTAATTATGTCAAAATGGAAATGAAATTAATTTTTCAATCCAGCCATACAGTACGTCCCATGTGTGAGAAAATTACAACTTGAATTTTAATGCAAAATTAGAGATTTAGGAAATAGCTTGCATTATGGAATCAAGGAATGTCCGAAAAAAAAATGGAATTTCGAATCTTGTGCATAATGATAAAATGCATATACTTCTCTATTCAAATAATGATAATTAATCAATTGCTTCAAATATATGCGTGAATGGTTCTTGCCTTAAATATTGCAGTGCAATATATTTAAATAACAGCCAATTAATTCCTTAATTAAGTTGCACATATCTCTCTTCCATTACTATATGAAAGAAACAAAATAATTAGAATACATTACTTATCTCGTACCACCAGAGAAAAAAATAACATAATTTCAATTTATTATATTATGAAAAATCTTGTAACTATAATTAACAATGATTTATTTTTTTCAGAACGTGACAAAATGTTACAATGCATCTCAGCAACTGTACATAAAAGTGTTACCTAAGAGGATGTGTTTCTAATGCACGATTACACCTCCTTAATATACTCAGGACCTTAGTCAATGGATGGAGACAATCCCAACATGAAAAGGTGAAGTGCTTTGTGCATTACTTTGGGAGGATTTGCAAAGATACACCGAATGGTGTGGTATCTTTCGAGCGAAAAGTTCTCCCTTCGTCCCCCGACGCTGAATTTTGGAAAAGTTCTGACACCCCTCTATGTCAGATCAAGGTATAATTCTTACTTACATAGCTTAAATTGGTAGGAATGAGAAACAATAATATAAATTATGTAGATGTTGGTCTACTAGTTTTCTTGAAAACCAACATTTTTATTTTATTTTTCAACAAGTAGATCTTTACTTGTGGCTCAATTGAAGATCAACCGCATGAAGCTCTTGAAGTTATCTTTTCAAACGAAAAATTTGGTGGCAATTCGCTTTATATGGGCTGTGTCCAGGTAATAAGTTGTTAATTATAAACATTTTACTGTATATTTATAAGAAGGAGGTTTTTGTGATTTATTTATGTTCATTGACAATCACTTTTAAGTAATTTAGTAATGACAAAACACATCTCTAAGCTTCACTTTTCTTAATTAACTTGTTTTTTACAATTTCTAATTTTTGTCATTGTAATTACACTACAGGAGCACATCAGGTTCATGATCATCCAGAACTTGTTGGCGGGATGTTGTTTATGGCATCCATGGGTGATAACGAGGCTGTAGAAGTTGTTGGAGTCGAAAGATACGCACAATACACGGGGTTAGCCACATATTTGCATGTTCTCTGTTTCTCTCTAATTTTTAATAATTTTATTTCTTTTTGAGAATATTATTAGTAGATCTAGTACAAAGGCAGCATGAAAAAGTTCCACAGATGCTATACTATTATATAAAAAAAAAAGATTTTATATAGAAACTAAGGGAAACACCATAGCAAGACTCAATAAAAAAAATAGTATACTTGTGGTGAAGTGCTATATGCTGTTACATAGTCGACTGAATCAAGCCAGTTTATACTCCGCAGGTAAAAACTGCATTTTTGAGATGGTTTTGCAATATTATTTTCCTTCTAAATTTTGCAATTATTGAAGAAATTTCCCTTTAAAAAACAAAGTTCTGGCTTATTGCTTCTGTAGGTATGGTTCATCATTTTGTTTTAGCGGGGAATACGTGGATAAGAAGCCAGTTGATTCAATGGAAATAAGAAAAACACGGATTGTAGCTATTGATGCTTTGAATAAACCATCAAGAGAGCAAATTTATACCAAGTCTCTCCTAAGGTATGTGTGTACCAGTAAGTATATTAGTGTTAGTTAAAGTGTATTTTTTATACTTTTCTACAAACACAGAACATCTTTTTTGTTTTCCCTTTATTATAATTTCGATCTGTTCAGATTCCACGGAACTTAATTTTTTAAAGCAGGGATCTACAGGAATTTAATGCAAAATTTTGCTAATTTATATTGCTTTTCTCATTTTCTTTAATTTTGTTTCAGGGAAGTAAACAAAGCATTTTGTGGATTCAAGGGATCAGAATATGAGTCTAACCTTGTCAATTTGCAGGTTCTTAGTGTTGAGTTTTATGAGACAGATTGAGATCTGAGGAGAAAAATTTCTATTGAATATTTTTTCTTATTGTCTTAACCTTTACAATTTTTCTATGCTCTATTTATACAAAAGAGTTCTAACGGCTATTAATTGTACCGTTGGTACTGTTGGTACTGTACAGTGTTCCTATTCTACTTTATGATTCTTTATTTTCAACACTTAGTTTCTCATACTGCCATATTTTCTAATTAAACCATATTTCTACACCGACATTACCTGTACATTCGTACCAGAACTGCACTTGACTGGTACTGACATGTTGTTGGGGCCATGAAAGGGATTGGGTTTTGTCCAAAGGGCTTTGGACAAAGCCTCATCCAAAGCCAAACTTAAACGTCCGATTTGCATTGAGATTTGTGCAAACATATTTAAAACTTAATAAATCTAAATGGCTCCTTGAATCTTAATATCTGTACGAATTTTGATGTAGATCGGATGGTTTAGGTCTCGCTTTGGATGAGGTTTTGTCCAAAGCTGTTTGGACAAAACCCCCACCCGCCATGAAATTAGACAAACTTCATTGAGCACTTATTTAACCATAAGATGATCACAAACGTTTTATAATACCAACAAAAGTGTACCAGTAAAAGGTTGAGATTAATTAAGGAAGCAAAATAGTGTTCCTTTGTTCTTGTCAAGGTCTCATGACTTACACAAATTCCAGAAATGCAAAGCACCACCTGAAGATGGAAAAATTGCAATTACATGTAACTCAGTATGCAATGAACAAGAGAAAGGTGATGACAGAGAGAATCGACAAGCACTTGCAAATGAAAGTGACAATGCAAGTGCAAATGCAAATGTTGGAATTGCGACTGGAAATTGGGGGTGTGGAATATGTGGTGGGGACCCACAAATTAAGTGCATAATTCAATGGATAGCTGCATCTCAGGTACTTCATTTTGACAATATTTAAGTAACAATTAGTGTTACAAGATTGTATTCAGTTTTGTATAGTCTTTGTATAGTCTTTAGTCAACGATTCAGTTACAGTCAAAGTTGTTAGGTAGTTACTGTTAGGCAGTTACATACTTACATTGTATGAGTCTCTGGTGCCTTTATATACGGCAACCATTCATGTAATTCAGATCATGATCAATACAAAGCATTATAGCTTCTGTCTTCTCTCTATCTCTATATATTCTATTCTCTTCTTTAACATGGTATCAGACGACCATCTCTTCTTTTCTTTCTAATTGCTGAGCAAGATTGCTCTTCCCTCTCATAGCTGACAGCGACACTTCTACAGCTCAGCTGGATCCTTCCTCTTCCACTTCCATTGACCCGGTGATTCAGATCACAATACCGGTCTCCACCAAGCTAGATAGGTTGAATTTTCTTACCTGGAAATCACAAATCGAGCCGATCATCGATGGTTTCGATCTTTCGAAGTATCTTGCCTCTGATTTCTTGCCGCCTGCTCAGAGTCTTACGGTCAATGGTGTCACTGTCTCCAATCCGGCTTATCAGAACTGGTATAGGCAAGATCGGTTCTTGCTTGGATGGCTCCGATCTTCCACTTCAGAGGGAGTGCTTTCACAGTATGTAGCATGCAAGTCAGCTCGTGCTCTCTGGTCTACACTTCACCAGATGTACTCGGCTGTCTCAACAGCTCGGGTCATGGAGTTGCGCCGATCTCTTCAGACCACGAAGCGTGGCACTCAGAAGTGCGGTCCTTATTTTGAACAAATGCACTCGATTGCTGACCAATTAGCTGCTGCCGGTGAGCCTGTCTCCGATTCTGACCTAGTTCGCTCTATTTTGAGATTGTATTCAGTTTTGTATAGTCTTTAGTCAACGATTCAGTTACAGTCAAAGTTGTTAGGTAGTTACTGTTAGGCAGTTACATACTTACATTGTATGGTCTCAAACAAGCCCCTCGTGCATGGTTTCACGAGCTTGCATCCGTTCTTGTTGATCTCGGATTTAGCTTCTCAATCCGATTCATCTCTCTTCATTCGTGGTGATTCCACCTCTATTACTCTAATTTTGGTTTATGTGGATGATATTATCGTCACCGGCTCTCATGAGACTCTCGTGACATCTCTCATCTCCTCTCTTTCTTCTCAATTTTCTCTCAAAGACCTTGGCTCTCTCCACTATTTCTTGGACATTCAAGTCACACCGACCTCCAAGGAGATCACACTTGCTCAACCACAATACATTCGCAATCTTCTCATTCGCTCCAAAATGGATGGCTCCAAGCCGTGTGCTACTCCTTTTCCAAAAGGTGATCCACTCTCTAAATTCAATGGGAGTCCTATGGCCGATCTTCATCTCTATAGGAGTATTGTTGGGGCTCTGCAATATGCCACGATCACTCGACCCGACATCTCCTATTCCGTCAACAAGGCTTCGCAATTCATGCATTCTCCCACCGATGTGCATTGGAATGCCGTCAAGTACATTCTAAGATACCTTAAAGGTACTCTCCATTTCGGCCTTCACATTAGTTCTCACTCCTCCCTTGATTTACATGCCTATTCCGATACGGATTGGGCCGGGTGCCCGGATGATAGGCTCTCTACATCGGGGTTTTGTGTTTTTCTTGGGTCTAATCTTCTCTCATGGGGATCCAAGAAGCAAACCACCGTCTCTCGATCTACCACGAAAGCCGAATATCGTAGTATGGCTGGAGCTTGTACGGAACTCGTGTGGTTAAAGCAACTTCTTCATGAACTTCACATACCGATCAAGTCGAATCCGGTTTTATGATGTGATAACTTGGGAGCAACCTTCTTGGCTTCCAATCCGGTTTTTTATGCACGAACGAAACATATCGAGATCGATTATCATTTTGTGCGCGAGAAGGTCGCTCGAAAGGAATTAGATGTGCGATTTATTGCTTCTACCGATCAGCTAGACGATTACAAAAGCTCTACCCTCGGCCCGACTTGGGTTCTTGCGTGCCAAGCTTACACCGGAAGATTCTCCAGCTCAGCTTGCGGGGGGATGTTAGAAGATTATATTCAGTTTTGTATAGTCTTTGTATAGTCTTTAGTCAACGATTCAGTTACAGTCAAAGTTGTTAGGTAGTTACTGTTAGGCAGTTACATACTTACATTGTATGAGTCTCTGGTGCCTTTATATACGGCAACCATTCATGTAATTCAGATCATGATCAATACAAAGCATTATAGCTTCTGTCTTCTCTCTATCTCTATTCTATTCTCTTCTTTAACAATTAGCATATTTATATTATTTTTATGAGAACTCTAATGTGATTTTGTGTCTAATTAACATCTTTTGTTGAGCAGTCAAACAGGCCGTTTATTCATTATTACACATTTAATGAAGGATCCATGCAGAGATCTGAACAGGTACACTTTCTTGAGAAATTCCATCTCATTTTTACTATGAAGTATGAAGTATGAATTCCATTGCAATTCATGATATAACTGATTAAATGAAATAGTTAACTCTATTAATTATATGAGAAACAACAACATTAGAATGAATTAAAAATTTATACATGTGCATGGTTTGTCAGATGCTTATGTGTTAGCTAGTTTCATAATATCAGTAACTGAGTTTTAAGGTATGATGTATCTTTATTTTACTGACAACAGGTAGTTGAATATATTATGAATAAAAAATGGAATGTTGGCGATTTGTGGACAAAACTGGTAGAATACACCTCAATGAAATTGGATGAGAAGACAACACTAGACCTCTTTTCTTGGATTCAATCAGGAAATAGTAACTGTAATGGTCATAAGGGGCACAATATCTTGTTGGGTTCCAAACAAGATCCGGACCCGATCCAACAAGATGATCGGCCGAATCGGGCTAAGCGCAAACCAGTTTGGTTGAAAGACTACGTGATCCGTTGATTTGGATTGATAGGAATGCAATATCAATCATTGTTTGCTTACAATTCAATCCAAATTAATTTTTAGTACATGTTAAGTAATGTTAATGTAATTTGTTTTACTGTAGTGAGATTTTTTGTAAATCAACTTTTCTATATGATCTTTTTTTTTTTTTTTAGAAAGAGAGCAAAAGGTAGGTTTCTTGTAGCCTTGTAGGGACCTAAAAAATACAGAGGCGTTAAAGAAATATGAAAACTATCCAAATTACCAGGGGCTCTTAACAGTGAATATAATTGACTTGATTAATTACAGACCTAATGTTTGATTGCAATAGTCTGTATATATATAAGATCTAGATGATGAATTGCAAAACATAAATTATAGATTTTAATTAGTATATTAACACTACATCAAATCAAGGTTTCTGCGACTGGGGTAATCGGTTGCTCAAGGTATGTCACCGGTCGCTCAAACGTCGGTTGCCAAAGCCCTCGTCACTCTTTCACTTCATGTCTTTTTAAATTAAATGATGCAACAATAAATGTGCAAGCTGAATATAAAATTTATGATTTTCCAATATATAAATAGCAATATAGCAAAGTGAAAAAAGAAAGTTAATTTATGATTGGTTCATTGTACTCAATTCTGAAAATGTAGGTAGTAAGGATGTTATTCTGATATCACTTAGCTCTCCTAAAAAAAGATATCACATAGCTGAATTTGTTATTTTTGAAACAAACTTTACTGCTACCATAAGAACATTTAAAAAAAAATACTATTAATTGTTTAAAGATAGTAGAAAATCACTCATTTTGAATGATTCATAATTTTTAGATCAAGTAAATTTCTATCTATCTAAAAAAAATTAAAAATTGTAAAATTTGATTTTAAAGTATATTTTTATATATATTGAGACTATGTTCAATTATTTTATATTTAACTCCTGTCACACGGCTCTCTGTTGAATTTAGCAGAAAAGCAGAAATGAAACAGAGAGCATGATGAATTTATTTCTTTGTATAAATTCTGATTAATTGTTTCTACAGTGAACTTTCTAAAAATAACAAAACATAACTGCCTCACGATTGAAATTATGCGCTTACCCGGAATATATGGCGCCGAGTAAACAACAAATAAAATAAATTAGTTATTTTTTTTATATGTCTTCTAAAAGAAATAAGTGGCGCCGAATAAACAACAAATAAAATAATTTACTATGTCATATTTCTAGAAGAAAGAAAAATAGTTTGACTAACTTATGATATAATAATCTAAATGAGTCTCTTGGCTGTTAAACCAAATAAGTAGGAATATCACTTGGCTGTTAACATGCTAGAAAGCCATGAATTCAAAACAAAGCAAGTTAAACCATGTTATGTTGTTGGTACTAGAGTCAGGTAACGAGACTTCACATAAAGCTATAACACCCGTAAATACACTAGACTTCTCATTCTTGGAACACCACTACACTATGACTTCTCATTCTTGGACAGCATTTTTGTACCTTCAGAACATCCTCTTTTTCCTACTTGGCTTTTGACGTGTTTCCTGATAAAAAAGCATAAACCGCGTCAATAGAGAAACAAGAACATACTGAATTTTACTTCAACATTACCCAACTTGACTTTTATTCATCGAGAACCAAGATTCAATTTATTTTTGTTTAGTATATACAGTAAATAATTTAGAGGTATAGGACATAGAACAAAAAAAAAATTGAAGGGCCAAATTAAAGATTGTTGAAGATTAAAAAAAATTATAGAAGCAACAAGAAACCTGTACAAATTGCGATTGGCGTAGATATGCCAGCAAAGTTGCCATTCTGCAGAAAATAAAAAATAAAAGCTTTATGATCCATTTATTAATAAAATTTCATTTACTCATTTAATTCGTTTGACATAGTTTTCAGAAAAAGAAAACAAACAAACAAACCTGATCATAGACCACTGTTTGGGAGCCCTTATCAACAGTCGGCATAATTGCACGACCTATTTTTCAGGCAAGGTAAGAATGTCATGGAAAAAGATCTTTACACAAAAAGGAAAACAAGATTTAGTCTAGTTGATACTGGTATCCAAGATCTGAGATGGAATCACCCACTGGATAAGACTTTAACAAGCATTTGCTATTGTTTCTGCCGATCAGCTCTAACCTGCTACAAATATTGAACCAAAACTTGCCCAAATTTTGGAATATTCAATCTAACACGAAAATAGCAGCTCCAAATCATTTTTTTTTCTTGGGTCCAAAAGAACGCAACACACAAACCTCAATATGTGAGTAGAGTAAAGCCTGGAACGAAAGTAAACACATAATTAATGGAGAGAAAAGTACCTGTTCGGCTCCTGTGGATATTTGACTCAGATAGGGAAACATAATCTGTGGCACCATGCGCCTATTGTATCATTCATTACAAACAAACAAAGTATTTATGCCTGTGCTGTTTCAAGAGTATATTAGATATTAAAAAAAGTATATTAAAAGTAAAGTTTAATACCATATTTGCTCGTCGGCTGCCTTTGCCACTTGTCTTATCTCTTGAATACAATCTTAGCAACTAAAAACCATAATGAATACAATCTTACCAAAAGTAAATCACATTGATGATAGACCTAAGCTCAGCAGAATTTCATAGTCCTTCAGATTTTTAGTGTTAGAAAGATTGATACTTTGTTTAGGGTTAGAAAGATTGATGGCTCCACAGGACTTTTGCCGGATGAAATTCTTCTGGGTATCAATTAAAGGTACTTTTCCGTCACCTGCTGGATGAAATGCACCTATTGTCCATTAAAATAACCAATATGTAACTTAATAACGATATATTGATTCAGATTTACTCTTACCAAAGATTTCTGAGGCTAGAAAGCCATGTTTCAACTTTCAAGTTGCTACAGTCTACAGATAAAGTTGGTCAATGGTTATCTACTTTAATACAGGATGGTTCCAGTAATGGGCTGGTCGATGTTAGCCACTGTCTCATGAAGTGTTTTCAGTGGAGATTGGGAAATACTGGGGGAGAAAAGCAAAAGTTCTAAGCATGTTAAAAAAAGACATTTTGGTGGACTTGATCAGGAAAGATATGCTGGTCAGACAAAAGGTATACTTCAGGCAGTTTGACAATCAAGGTTTCCTTATCTTTATTTTAGATTTAATTTGAGAGGAGGTGTAAGAAAATTGATTTGGGTTTCTTTGATAACAAAACATTTCATGTTTCAGTAGGTGCAACTTACCATCCTTTATTGATTCCCAGAAGAATTTGATCCGGCAAAAGTCCGTGGGGCCATCAATCTTTCTAACCCTAGCTCGCCAGGAACAAAAGCTCCAAATAGAGAGAGGAACAGTTAAAAAGAGAAAGAGACCTGATAGAATTGGTGCTCTAATAAGAGTTTAGAGTTTAGACTCAGAGAAAAGGTTTAGACAGAGAGAGGAGATGGAGGCTGCAAATACCTTTGGTTAGTTATTATATATAAAGAGTATTGAACGATCAAACAGCTATATTCTGACCGACATAGAACATTAATATTCTTCTCTTACCGAGAAGCACATATAGCGCCAAACGCGTGCATATTTCAAAAGAGTAGTTATGGCTATCGGTCAGATTTTTTTAACTATCGGTCAAACTATATACATTCCCAGTAGGTGTCATTAATAGAGAATATAATATCGGTCAAACTATATACATTCCCAATAGGTGTCATTAATAGAGAATATAATATCGAGGTTTGCTCTGAATCTACGTATTTTGAAAAAAAGAAGAATTAGAGGGTGTTTTTTTTTTTAGAAATTCACTTTTATAAAAAATTTAGTAGTTTCTCATTGTTTTCTCAATTAATATAAGAAAATTAAGTTTCTTCCTTTAAAATCTTACAATTGTTGATTGAATCTTTAATTTATAAAAGGAGTTTTAAAGAAATTTAAGATAGTAGGTGAGCTTCTTGGAATTGGAAGAAAGAATAGAGAACAACTTATGCAAAGCTGATTTAATTAATTTACTAGAATTTTAAATTGACTAGTGAATATATATTTAATTTACTAGTGAATATGAGCATGGAATTTTTTTTACAAATATACTGAAATTGAGGTTGTATATTTGGAACTTTGGAATGAGCTGTTCCATTTTCAAAATTAATTCCTAAGATTTTATTTTACTTATTCCTAAAAGAATTTACGTAATTCTAAAATTTTATGTCAGAAAGTAAGGAAGTATGTCACTAATAATAATCACCTTGCTACTGCTTAATTATTATTATTTTTAAGTTGTTGCATGCATCGTTCCAACTTCCAAGTGACCTATTTATTCATAAGAATCTCTCATTAATTATTATTTTTGAGGGTAAGGTGGCAAGTTGCCATCTTACGGGTTTTCATTGATAAAAAAGTATTTACACTGGTCATCACGGACCTTAAAGAAAATGAAAACTATTTACATATCTCTCATTAATTATTACTTTTAAGTTGTTGCATGCATCGTTCCAACTTCCAAGTGACCTATTTATTCTCTACTACAATCTAGATCAAACTACAGAAAAAGAAAAGGTAACCAAAACTTCTCTTCTGTTGGTTGGTATTGGTGTCTCGCTTTTTTTTTATTGAACTTTTAAGCCAGGCGAAACATACACCAACTAAATTTCATCCCTTTTTTGTAACAAGAAACGTTGGCAATATAAACCATGCCTATAATGTTAATATCAAATTTTTACTTTATATTAATATTATGAAAATAAAAATTGTCAAATAATTTTCTACAGAAAAATAAAAGCATTGCATATACAAGATAAAAATGCAACATAGGAGTACTGATATTTTGTAGCATTGCATATTATGTGACAAAATAAGAGCATTGCATATTAATGACACATTTTCTATATTCCAATCAGTCTAATTCTATTTTTTTTTCTTATTTTTTTTACTATTTCAAATAATCCTCTCAATGTATTTCATATAATTTAAATATAATATAATTTTTTGACTCTCCGTATTTATACTATTGCCACACGCTGCCAACTTGGCTCCGGAGCATTACTTAACATTGTGCTCTTTTAATTCATCTATTTTCATTATCCACCCCACTCATGTGCATGCTGAATATGAAATTTATAATTTTTCAAGATATATATCGATCTCAATGTATAATTTTCAGGTTAGATAGCTATATCGTCAGCGGAGAGCAGGAATGGAGTCATCGACTGCGCCCTAGATGTCGGTGGAGGAGAAGGAGGAGTAGTCATTGTCGGCGGTGGAGGACGAGGCGTAAGGGTTGTAGCTGTTGCGTCTGCAGTGTCGCGCTTCTGTGCACATGATTGTTCGTCAGAATGCGGGGAGAGGATTAGATAGAATTGATTTTTTAATACTTCATAGTATAACTAACGGGTTGTTTCATTCTATGTTAATTTTACATTACAAGTGTATATCAAATTGGTTGAGCATGCTAAAAATGAATTTTGGTTGAGCATATCATTATAATTCATATTGTTATATAGTAATGTGTTATGATATGATTCGTAATATTTTTATTATGTATTACACTAGTGATAGTTATAGATCTAAATCTTCATCCAGTCGCAAGACATTTTAATAAATTACTTCTTATAAATTTCTTAACTACTATTACAAAGCAAATCATTAATTTTATAGAATCTTCACATTTAGATGTTTTTTGAGTTAGGTTATAGTACTTTGCAATGTACACTTATTTATTGTACGCGATACAAGAATCGTTAGATGTGCTTCGATTTTCATCCAACGCGCATCTTAACACTCAGTCCTTTTACTGTATCTAGCTATCTTAAATCTCGTTAAAACCCATCATATCCTACGCAATTAATATCATGATATGTTAAAATAAATGAAATAATAATAATGAAATGCATCACGGAGTCAAACCTCTAAAAATTCAATTTTCAACAATAAGTTTTATATAATATATATGGCTACTATCTGCACATTTGACCTTTTGTAATATATAGTTATTTCTTTTATCTAATATCCAGTACATTCGTACATAGATACATGTACCACACAGACGCACACCACAAACTAATTAATATCACCAATTCAACTTTAAATTGTTACAATTTGACAGTGAGTCTTAATTTACTATGAAAAAAAAAGTTGTACATATAAGGATATATATTGTTTGGTCTGAATTTATTTTGTATTTCGAGATAATTTTCCTAAATCTTAAAAAAAATTAAATTCTAATCAAATTAAGAATAATGTACAAATTTTATAGCTGAATTGGTATAATATTTTCGGTAACAAACTATGTTGTTATATCCGTGACAGTTGGAACTCTGATTAGAAGAGTCTAACCATAGTTGACTAGGAACTATTCATGGCCTATATAAAGGCATGATCTGGGCATGTACAATTCAATCAAGAAATGAATAAAGATTCTTGTATTCATAAAATCTCTTCTCTCTAATTACGAGTTTTAAAAACCAAAACAAGTTGCGTAGAAAAATAAAAAACAACATCGAGCTGGCAGAAATAATCCAATCGCAATCTGCCATTATTTCTTGGCCTAGTTACATCGTGCTATATTTTCTTCTTCTTTTTTAAAAACCCGTTGGCAAGATATTAAATAAGATAAATTTAAGTTTAAATCCGAATCATTCATCGACACCAATTTTAAATTAGTTTTGTGGATTTTAAATTAGACCGGATTGATTTAGATTCTAATTGAGCGGTTCAGATTTTAAATTCAAAGTTATAAATACAAATCTATGAGGTTAACTCAAAGTTTTAGTTTGAATTCGAATTGTACGTAATAATTTAACACGTGTTTTAAAGTAATTTAATTTTTAAGTTGGTCCGAACTGACTCGAATTCTGATTTGACGTCCATAATTTAAAATCAAAATTTGCATTATTTTAAAGAATTCACACCTGACCTTCTCTTTGTTACTCCAAAAAAGAGTAGCAAAGAATTAATGGTAACTAAAAAATAATTAAAAATTTAAAACAAAAGTTGAGTATGAAGAGAATCGCATGCTGGCAACAACTGTCAGAGGTTATAATTATTGATTTAGCCAAAGAAGTAAGAGTGAGGCTATGGTGCTATGCATAGCACCAATGGCTAGTGTACTACGGCTCAATATGGTACTTTTTAAAATGCTAACGGTCGATCCGAACCGTTCAATGTGATATCCATATGAATATGTACTTGCAAACTAAATTTTATATTTTTTTGAATTTTTTTACTATTTTTTTAGATAGGTAGAAAAATTAGTGTTTTTTGAAAATTCTGGACCATCAAAATTCTACATATCTAAAAAAATAGTAAAAAAATTCAAAAAAATATAAAATTTAGTTTGCAAGTACATATTCATATGGTTATCACATTGAACGGTTCGGATCGACCGTTAGAATTTTAAAAAGTATCATATTGAGCCGTAGTACACTAGCCATCCGTGCTATGCATAGCACCATAGCCTCACTCAAGAAGTAATATTCATGTTCAGAACTGCTATTGGAGGGGAGAAAGGAGAGAAAGGAGAAGAGACTGCCATGGAAGGAGGAAATATCATATATGAAGTACAAGGGAGGAAGAATATAATTAGAAGCAAAGGACACCTTTATTTTAAATTAAAGGACATATTGGTCAATTCAATTTTTAAAATAATTAAATAGAAGGTTAAATAATCAAAAGGGAATACAAGAAAGAATGTTAAACTTTTGTGTGGATTTTGGATATTATGGTGGTTTGATGGGAAAATTGGCTATTTCAAAAGTTTTTATGGGCACCTAGAAATTTTCCCTTATAATAAAGCATGTTGTCTAGCGAGTAATAATAAATTAGAGTAAGTAGGTGTCATGAATATGGAACCTTTGGTTTGATAGACTCCAAAGCCGTCTAATCCACTTCAAAATTTGTGTGCACGAAAATTGAAATAGACTCGCACAATATTAAAACAGAGGACACAAATCTTGAAACAGATTAGAGTGTCTTGAAACTGATCTAACCTAAAATAAATCAGATGCTCATCAGACCTAGCTACTCCGCTCTAATAATAAATTAGTCAATTTAATACATTTTTAAGCCCACTACAAAAAAAAAAAAAACATCACTAAGTTCTTGGAGGTATCTGATAGGGCCATGTTCCACAGGCCCTTTTACTTGTTCCAAACTGGGCCATGAAAGACCGGGATTCGGACCTTTACAAGGCCAACCCGACGTCATATGAAAAAGCCCAAAGATTCACTAAACCGAGGCCCAACTCGGAGGCCTCAAAAATATATGGCCCGAATAGAGGTTAAGGCCAACCGATATACGGGATAGCCGTGGAAACGGCTAGCTTAATGCCCATGTCCCAGAAACGGCTGGTTTAATGTCCACGTCCCAATAACGGACGACATAACTGCCCACGTTCCCCCATAAACGCCCGAGATGACGGTTATGGCTGGACTATATAAGGCAGGAAGCCCCAGGAAACAGGGGACGCAATTTTCACTAAGAGAGAGATCATACAGGTCAGAGTCCGAATCTCTCATCAATCACCCCGAGTTCCTAACTCGGTCTACACCTCGGCCTGCCATTCCTTGGCAGGACGAACCCAGTTCAGCCCAAACCTCCATACGGCCTCATCTCCCGAGATAGGACGTATCAACCACCGTGGGGCCACGCCTAGCTTGAACACAGAGAATTAGATGGCGCATCCAACCATATCAATCCCGCTCCCGCCCGGGGTGACAACTCCGCCAGGAGTAACAATCACACCAACTCCTTTGGTCGCCTACAGGACACCCCTCCCAGAGCCAGCCTCAAGGGGTGAGGCCTAGCAACTCGATGATACGACCCCATGGTCCCCAACCTGCACCGACTCATCACACGGGATCCGACATCGCTATTCGACCTCCATTCAATGAAGGAAACACAACTAGACCTCTCTACACCGAGCACAACCCGGTAACTGGTACATACCAGATACCCTACATACCATATTACTCTCAGCAAACGCCGTTGTATCACTACGGCGCGGCCGCTTACACCCCTTACACACCAACGGGTCCCCAGTATCCTTACGTCACACCCTCTGGGCAATGGGGCCCAGGAGGCACTCACGGGATGTATCCCATGACAGGTCCAATACCGTGTTCTCAACAAGCACCGCCGCGACCTGTACATCAGACCGTACCAACCACTGCACCTATACCCCGACCTCTATCCGCAAATCGTATCCTCAGCCGACCGGCACATGCTTCACCACGAAATTTGGACAGAGAATTCGTGCAGGTCCGAACTGGTGAGGAGACAGACACACCTATCCCACCAGAACAACAGGTCCAATCCGAACGCAGGGATCATAATGCTCCGCCAACAAGGGTCCATCCCGACGAAGGACGACGGCCGGAAGGGCAAGACGATAATAGGGGACCTGATCCCGAGAAGGAGCCCAATGCCGGAGGTCCTATAGTCCACCACTATAACGAACAAGAATCAGCCAATCATGGCAGAGGACCCAGACCATCCCGCAGAGAACCATCTCACTCCCGTAGAGAACGCGAACGGAGCCCACCCCGAGGTCGGGATAGAACTCGCCGCGATGACCGAAGGAGCCGGCGATCACCTACCCCAACCCGAGGTATCAATATGGCTCAAGTTGAAGAGCTGATCCAAACCAGACTTGCGGCCAAACTAGCCAAACTCGAATCCCAGAAGACAGGCACCTACTCTCGGCCTATGGGAATCGACGATGGCCCTCTTTCAAGAGACATTTACCACCAATCAATGACAGACTTCAAGTACCCGACAACCCTTCCCAGCTTTCGGGGTAGTGGAGATACAGAGGATCCGCACAACTTTGTGTACGGGTTTCTCGAACGACTCTGCCTTCTTGGAGCCACAGATGCCATCATGTGCCGAGTCTTCACCACTTGCTTGACTGGAGAAGCATGGGACTGGTACATGACATTACCCCGGAGGTCCATCAACAAATTTGAAGATTTCGCAAAACTATTCTTGGAAAGGTACACGATTATCAAACCACCGCCAGCGACGTGCGAGATGCTGTTGGATATTGTCCAAGGACAGCGCGAAAGAACGAGTGCGTTTGTCAATCGCTTTAGACAGGCATCTCGACGAATTCAGAACCTCAACGAAGAGTTCGCCCTAGCTGCCATCAAGAAAGGACTTCGCAAAGGAGGACCGGGTACTTTGCGTTATGAAGCCCACATGAAAAAGATGACCACTCTGAGGGAATTTGTAACATTTGCGGAGGGTTACATCCTTGCCGAGGACGACAACGGGAGCCCCACGAGACCTAGATCTCGATCTCCCCGTCACCCAACAAACACCATACTCTCTGGTGTTCGGGATGAAAGCGGTTACCCCTATTGAATTAGTGGAACCCTCACTTCGCACCATGACATCCTCCCCTGAGGAAAACAATGCTGCGCGTGCCGCCGAGCTAGAGCTCATCACGGAGGCTCGGGAAAAAGCTCGTGTCCGCACCATGGAATATCAACGCCGGGTTAAACGTGCATTTGACAAACACGTGGTACCTCGGGCATTCCAACCGGGCGATTTGGTGCTAAAAACTGTGGAAGCAACTGGCAAACATGTTAGCAAACTCGCTCCCCAATGGGAAGGCCCCTTCAAGGTTGTTCGTCCACGAGGAAACGACGCCTACGAGTTAAAAGACCCGAGCGGTTTCATACTTGCTCGCCCGTGGAACGCCTGTCATCTTCGGAAATTCTACACTTAATGTATGTGATATTTAATTTTACTTTAAAGGGGTTACACCTCATACAGAGCACGACGTGCTCTTGGCGAGGTAGGCCTTGTTGTTCATTTTTTATTCCATGTATTTTACTTAGGCCGAGATACAAGTTTTTGTATGGTTCTAAGCTTTTATCGCTATATATATGATATTATTTATGATTGTGCCTCATTTATTGGGTCCGAGATATATGAACGAAAGCCTTTTAAGGCAACGAAATGCATCTTGGTTAATATTCCCGAGATACACAACATAAATTAATGTCGTCCTAAGGGACGACGAATGCTAAACCAGTAACATGGATTTCATTGTTATTATGTCGGAAACATTTATTGAAAACCCCTCGGGGTAACGCATACGTTTTCGCGACATACATTTTCCCCAATGTTGACCATTTTTGTCAAAAATAAAGAAAATGGATTTCATTGTTATTATGTCGGAAACATTTATCGAAAACCCCTCGGGGTAACGCATACGTTTTCGCGACATACATTTTCCCCAATGTTGACCATTTTTGTCAAAAATAAAGAAAATGGATTTCATTGTTATTATGTCGGAAACATTTATCGAAAATCCCTCGAGGTAACGCATACGTTTTCGCGACATACCTTTTCCCCAATGTTGACCATTTTTGTCAAAAATAAAGAAAAAAAGGGGGAAAAGGATATACCATCAAGCACATTTTGCTCGTTTACAAAGGCATTCAAAGCATGAACCGAGATAAATTTTGAAAGAAACAACTCGGAAAAAGCTGCGAATAAAGGAAACGAGTTACATTGAAATGTTATGCTAAAACCCCACATTCCTGGGGTGCAAAATATCATGTTACGACACAATTCTGTTAAAATCCCCACATCTCGGGGGTAGACACCCGACATGTTACATACCCGAGATAGGCACTCGACACAATACGTATCTGAGATAGGTACCTGACATGACCCAAACCTAAGATGTTACATCACCGACACATAGGTAACATTAATAAAATATGTTTTACGAGTTATTCACCTTCAAGTCGAAAGCATCTCGCCGATGCATTCCGACTTCGGGGGCTAATGATAGGGCCATGTTCCACAGGCCCTTTTACTTGTTCCAAACTGGGCCATGAAAGACCGGGATTCGGACCTTTACAAGGCCAACCCGACGTCATATGAAAAAGCCCAAAGATTCACTAAATCGAGGCCCAACTCGGAGGCCTCAAAAATATATGGCCCGAATAGAGGTTAAGGCCAACCGATATACGGGATAGCCGTGGAAACGGCTAGCTTAATGCCCATGTCCCAGAAACGGCTGGTTTAATGCCCACGTCCCAATAACGGACGACATAACTGCCCACGTTCCCCCATAAACGCCCGAGATGGCGGTTATGGCTGGACTATATAAGGCAGGAAGCCCCAGGAAACAGGGGACGCAATTTTCACTAAGAGAGAGATCATACAGGTCAGAGTCCGAATCTCTCATCAATCACCCCGAGTTCCTAACTCGGTCTACACCTCGGCCTGCCATTCCTTGGCAGGACGAACCCAGTTCAGCCCAAACCTCCATACGGCCTCATCTCCCGAGATAGGACGTATCAGTATCAAACCAAAGAATGCCCGAATCTAACCTGCTCTTTAATTATTTTACAAAGCGTGTCCGAGTGTCTCCGCATATATATCCGACACATTTTCTAATTTTTTTTTCCGATTTTACATGAAAATCATTGGATTAAAAAGTGTTCGGTCTAACAGTTTTGCAATGTACAATACCCTTAATTTATAATTGACCCAATCACAAAAGTTTGATCAAGATTGAATGGTTACAAAATTTTACAGCGGAAGTTAAAAGTAGATCATGTCAGACAGTCTGTTTTTTTTTCATGTGAGGCCTTGGAATATTTATTTTCTATTGGAGGCTGATTTTGATTTTTAAAATGTTTATTGTTGCAAATTTCAGATTGAGGTTATTTTTAATAAAATACTCAATACACTTTTGTGGGCATAACAAGTCCAATATTAAATATATATTGTGTGCATGATAGCAATTATATTGTTTTATCATATTGGACCTCAAAAAATATATATGTAGCTTGCACTTTTTTTTTGGTTATTTGATACAAAAAAACCAAAGAATAAAAATGTCTTTAGCATTTGTAGTTTTGTACTGATCTTAATCTGTAGTGGATTTGTACCAAATTTCTTATTAATCCCACAACAAAAAAATTGAAATAAAACAAAACTCAAAGGTCTTGTAAACAACCAAATTATTCTTGCAGAATTTATAACTTTATAATTAATAAATCAAGTCTCCTTTTGAAGGAAATTAGCTACTAAAGCAGTAAAATTCCTAACAAATTTGCCAATAGATAAAAAAAAAATCATATAATGCCACCTTTACTCAAAATTGCTCAACAAATAACTTTTGTCAAGGCAATCAATTTAAATCGTTAAAATCAACAATATATATACAATACACCTTTCAATATATCACCAACAACGCTTGATATTTTTTAATTTCAAAAAAAAATATTAATATACTAATTAACAAATCTTATCATTCTATTTTTTAGCGCACCGTATAAAATTTGTGCATACAAATATATTCAGATAACTATAGCAACATTTATCAATTCTTTCTAATCTAAATTCTTAAAAAAAAATAAAAAGAAAAAAATATCTATATATTTTATCCAAAAATAATAATGTTAAAAGTTACTATACTATCTTATGTACAGAAGTTATTAAAATAATATATATGGAGAGAGATAAGTTAAAGTGATTTATAAAGCATAGCCTTTTTGGTGCTTTATATTTTGTATTGTTGAATCTGCTTCAGTACACGTGCAGATGAATTCTCTGATCACTTCAAAAATTTAGTAAAATCGATGTCTGTTAACTAAAAGTATCCAGTATATGCTCCTCCCCCTCTCTCCAAGCGACTTTAATTTTTTTATTTCGCTCACCTCTCTCTAACTCACCCTGTCGTAGTGAACCCCAGTCACCGATCCCTCTCCCTCTCCGCCCCATCCACAACCCACCAAATCGCCACTATGTACTTTCTCGCGCAAGACCTAACTCATCTCTATACATTTCATCGTTATTTTTCAGCTCGGGAATGAGAGAACTGGGAACATCTTATTCTTGACTCAACTCAGGCTCCATTCCAGATAAGCTTTCTCTCCCTCCACTTTCGTATCTCTAATTTTCTTAAATTTTATAAATATTTTGTAGCAATTTGATTTACGAAACTTGTTTTTGCTAAAACTAGACTTTGTTGAAATTTTGTAGCATTGTGTGATTAGAATTTGATTAATTCATCTTTTTGTAATAATTTTAAATTGAAAACTTGTTTTGCTGAAATAAAAATTTGGTGAAATTTTGTATGAATTTTGTACCAATTTTATTGATCTTAATTATTTTGTCCATAATTATTAAAAAAATGAAATATTACTTCCATCTAATTTATAATATATATACAAATAATTATTAAGACCACCGTCAAACTAATAAAATCATACACGTAACTTTAAGTTTATTCCATAAAAGTATAATTTTGTTTTCTCCAAAATCTAATGATTTTATTAGATAATAAATTATAAATATTTAATTTAAATCATATCCATATATTTTTTAGATTTTTTAATACACAAAAAAAATATTTTAGGACATAAAAATTAAGCACTCTATCTGTTCATGTTCGTATCAGTTTTATCTAGAGCAAAGAATAAAAACCGCGTGATAAGCATCTTACACCAAGTCAATTGCATGATCTTGTCACACAAATTGGTTCAATGTTGAAAGTGACCAGATATGACAAGTACTACTTTTCACCTGAAAGCGAAAAAAGCACCCCCACCCAATTATATACTTTAAAAACAATTTAGTTTACTATCGAAGTTTCAGTTTTAAAATTATTAATTTGAACTGCACAAGGTCATGCGCATGCGTACACTACAACTTTTCAAAACAATTAGTTTCACACCGGTAGTGCCAAGTGCATTTTACAATAGAAAATGAGAACGCTCATTTAGTAATTAGCCAAAGACAATAAACATAATTTTAAATTACAGAAAGGTCATGAATTCCACACATTTTGATATATGATTTTAAATGTATAAACAGGTTTAAGATTGAAAGGCTAGCTAGATAAATAAGTGTCAGTAATTGTATCTTATGAGAATTAAATAATATTAATTCACGTAAAAATTAGAAATTTTAAAGAACATAAATAATTTTTTTTAATTAATTATAGTGGAACTTAGACTGTAATTTCAATAGAAATTTTAAGTACAGTAGTAAAAATTCTAGAAGTACATTTGGATGAGTTTTTAAATTATATTCTTTGAACAATCGTTGCCAATTCTTTACAATATTAATTTCATTTAACTAACCTTTGATTTAGTGGCAAAGGTACATAGTCTCTAATGTAAGAATCATAAGTTCAAAACTCAGATGAATAACATGAAAATTAAATAGTTAGATGATGTGTTCATTTTACATTTTACCAACAATAATTCATCCGGAAACAGTATCTACTGTAACAAAACAGTCCCAAAATAATGACATTACTCCTAACTCATGAGTTACCTATACTCAAGCATAGATCAACTACATCAAGCGCTTATAAAATTAACCAGAATGTCATTCATAAATCCTTATTATATTCATTTTTTTTTTCTATTTGCGTCTCGAACGTTAATTTATTGATATAAATAATACTTGATTAAATGCTGAAAATGATGTGTGACCTTAATATGTATATGTATAATATTGAAGTTTATAATTTTAACCTCGAAAACCACGTGTTGAGAAAATATGAACACTATATTAATTATTAAGTTATGTAAAATTTTACAATGACTTGCTATAACAACCATTTCATCTCTGTCAATAAATTAATTTTCTTACAACTAGCTAAATTAGGATTTTACTTGCTTACAACACCAAATTAAAAATTAGTATAATCACCATTTCATCTCTGTGCATTAATTTTCTTACAACTAGGTAAATTAGGATTTTACTGCTTACAACACCAAATTAAAGAATAGTATAAAATTAACCATTTCACCTCTGTCCACTACAGTATCTTCTTAATTGAGGGAACAATATTAAATCTAATCGATCATTACATATAAAGACAATGACATGAAAAATAAAAAATACTTTAAATAAGAAGGAAAATTTGACTTTAATATGACAGATAAGGAAGGAAAAAAAGGCATCTCGTGATTAGATCCGTCACGTCACATCATAGCATGTGTGACAATTATGTAATGTGACTCGTATGTTACGTGACGTGATTACTCTCAGCTGAAAATAGTAGAAACATCACGTCATGCAAATAGGGCTAAATTAGTCATTATCCCTTTCAAATTATATTTCATATATAAAATAATTTAAGTTATTGCTAACAGTTTGTAATAGTCATTCTCTTTCAAATTAATTTTCGTAGGTTTTCAAGAGTAAAATTGTTTATGTAAGTGCCTTTAATACAACGGGTAGATAGTTTTTCTAGTACGTACTGTTGCAATCCTTACCAAAAGACACATATTACTTCTTTTGTGATATCATAAAAATGCCTTTCTTGACAACGAAAATTCGAATTAATTATGGCCAAGTGGGCTAACTACAGTATTTTCTTGTGGGAACAACAAATCTAATTAAATCATACACACACAAGGACATAACAACTGTAAATTGTGTACAAAGTTATAATTCAAATTGTAAATTGAACACAACCCTCCCTGTTTTTTATTTCTTTTTGATATATTCTTACATGTCTCTCCAGAGAGAACAAGAGCTTATATTTAACAACCAGCCCCTGCGCCTCTCTAGCTGGATACAAATCTCATTCCTTTTTCCATTCTTTCCATTCTAACAATATATCTTTCTATACAAACAACTAGGAAACAAATCAACTAACAAAGTAAGGAAAATATAATTTATGCAATAAATCTTCTTCGCCAGATTCACTGGCCCACAGGACACACTAATGACCTGTCTTAACATCCTCCCTCAAGTTGGCATATAGATATCTGCCATGCCCAACTTGTCAATCAACTGCTCGAATATCCTTGTAGACACTGCCTTCGTTATTACATCTGCCAGTTGTTCCTCTGATCTCACATATGGAAAAGATATAATCTTCTGCTCCAAGTTGTGTTTGATAAAATGTCTGTCGACTTCTACATGCTTCGTGCGATCATGTTGTACCATGTGCAATTTTGATGGCAGATTTGTTGTCACAGTAAAGTAACATTTCTTCTTGTGGTTTATACCCTAATTCAGTCAGGAGCTTTCTTAGCCACAAAAGTTCGCAAAGGCCTTTGGACATTCCCCTAAATTCTGCCTCTGCACTTGACAACGCCACTACGTTCTGTTTCTTGCTTCTCCAAGTAACAAGGTTTCCTCCCACAAATGTGAAGTAACCAGATGTCGATTTTCTGTCATTTAGGTTTCCAGCCCAATCTGCGTCTGTATAACCCGAGATCTTCAAATGTCCATTCTTTCTGAATTGTATACCTTTTCCTGGATTTTTCTTGAGATATCTCAAGATTCTCACACAGCCTCCAAATGCCTCTCACTTGGGGGCATGCATGAATTTGCTTACTATACTTACGCATACGCAATATCTGGTCTGGTATGCGATAAGTAGATAAGCTTTCCTACCAATTTCTGGTATTGTTCCTTGTTGGTGGCCTTATCATTCGGGTTTTCTTCTAAATTTAGATTTTGGATGCTTGGTGTATCAGCCGGTTTACAATCCAACATTCCCACTTCTGTAAGCAAATCAAGAGTGTATTTTCGTTGAGAAAGAGAGATACCTTGCTTCGATCTTGCCACCTCTATTCCGAGAAAATACTTCAAACCTCCTAAGTTCTTCATCTTGAAATCTTTAGATAGTCTTCTTTCTAACTCTTCTATCTCATCCATGTCACCACCAGTAATTATCGTGTCATCGACATAGATAATTAGAATTGTTACTTTCCCTTGATTATGCTTGTAGAATAACGTGTGATCAGAATCGCTCTGGGTGTAATCATAGCTTTTCATTGCCTTGCAAAATCTTCCAAACCATGCTCTCGGAGATTGCTTTAAACCATACAACGATCTCTCTAGTTTACACACCAATTTCTTTGAGTCATGATGCTTATATCTGGGAGGTATCTCCATGTAAATCTCTTCTTCCAGGTTACCATGTAGGAAGGCATTTTTTACATCAAACTGATGTAATGGCCAGTTAAGATTAGCTGCAAGAGACAACAGAACTCGAACAGTGTTTAGTTTTTCAACTGGAGAAAAGTTTCCTGGAAGTCAATTCCATATGTCTGAGTATATCCTTTGGCCACTAATCTTGCTTTGTACCTCTCAATTTTCCCTGTAGCATCATACTTAACAGAAAACACCCATTTGCACCCTACAGATTTTTTTCCATTTGGCAATTCTACCAGTTTTCAGGTATCGGTTTGTTCTAGGGCCTTCATTTCTATTTCCATTGCCTCAACCCATTTCGGGTCTCTCACGGCTTCCTCAACATTGTTTGGTATTTGGACTTTACACAACTCTTCAGCGAAAGTTTTCACCATGTTGGGTAGACTAGAAGTGCTGGTATAATTTGCTATTGGGTATTCACCTTTTTGGTCACCATCTACCCTAAACCGTTTTGGTGGTACATTTCGTGTCGATCTTACGGGCCATCGACTTTGTATTCCGGGTTCAGTGTTGAGAGAACTTACCTCGGGAGCATTCTCTGGAGATCTTGAGCATGGTAATTCTTGGCCGAACTGTATCATTTCTTTTCCAATAGGAAGTTCTATGCAGAAATTAATCGGGTTCTGTTCTTGGGCTGCACTGTCAGATCCAGTTTGATGAGTAAGGTTGTCAGGCTCGGCTTGATCTAACCGAGCTAGGGTTTCACGAGCTGGGCTGTTAGGTTCGGTTTGGTTTGACCGAACTGGGCTGCTGCTGTCACAAGCTGGTGACATTGGGCTAACCACAGGTTCGGTTTGGTCTAACCGAACTGGTGAGGTTGTCTGCTGTTCTGAAGTTTGCTGCTGCTGGGTTGGCTGATGCTGGGTGTGCATCTGGTCTAGAGTTTCTGGTTCAGTTTGGAAACCATTCTCCCACCAGATTTCCTTTTCATTTGATTCATCATTCTTTCCTCCCTGAAAAGAAAATTCTTGTGGTTGTTTTGGAAAATAGGACTCTCCTTCTAAGAACGTAACATCTATTGTTACATATATTTTTTTCGATTCCGGGTGGTAACATTTATACCGTTTCTGGTTGGTTCCGTACCCTAAGAAAATACACTTAATTGCACAAGGTTCTAGCTTTGTCCTCTTCCCCTTTGGAACATGCACATATACTACACACCCGAATATTTTGGGTGCCAAATTCAATATAGAGGGAATGTTAACATATGATGACAATTTTTCTAGAGGTGTTTGGAATTTTAGGGTACTGGATGACATTTGATTCATAAGATAAACCGCAGTAGATATTGCATAATCCCAAAAAATCTGTGGCACATTATTCTCAAATAAAAGTGACCTATCAATTTCTAGAATATGTCGATTCTTCCTTTCTGCAACTCTGTTCTGTTGAGGAGTCCCAACACAAGATGTTTCATGTATAATACCACTATTTTTTAAAAATTATCCCAACAAATTATTAACAAATTCACCACCATTATCACTTCTAAGAATCTTAATTTTCCTTCCATATTGTCTTTGGATTAGGTTTGAAAAATCTAGAAAACACTTAGCAACTTCATCTTTAGTTTTCAAAAGATACAACCACGTCATTCTAGTGCTATCATCAGAAAAAAGAACAAACCATCTACTACCAATTACCGAATTAACCGGGGATGGACCCCACACATCAGAGTGTACTTGATCAAACGGTTCATTATTCTTATATAAAATACCAGGATATGAAGTTCTATGGCTCTTGGCCTTAATACATGTTTCACAATTGATCTCAAAATTAGTTAAACCCGAAAACAAGGAAGGGAGCATTTTTCTCATATACCCGATAGACGGATGCCCTAACTTTTTATGCCATAACCAAATATCCTTTTCTCGAGTACCCACGTGTGCCACACATGCAATTCCCATGCTGAAATCTTCTAAATGATACAGTCCATCACGTTTAATACCACGCCCAAGTATCTCCTTCGTGAGGATGTCCTGAAAAATACAGAATTTTGGGTACATTAGAACTACACAGTTCAAATCTTCGGCCAATTGTCCTACTGAGATCAATTTAGTAGACAGAGATGGAACAAGTAAAGTATTCTTCAAGCACAATGATTGAGTTAATTTTACATCTCCCGTCCCAATGACTGGAGAAGACACCCCGTTTGCATTCAAGATTTCTTTTCGTCTAGGTTCTCTAATTTGCTATAAGTCTTTCCCAGAATATGTCATATGATCGGTAGCACCCGAATCTATTACCCACTTATTAAAATTTGAAATCTGAAGAAAACAGTGAGCCTTACCTTCATCTCTATTTGGATTATTTGTACCTTCCAGATGAGTCGCAAGAGTCAAAAAGGCACGGCCAGGTGAGGGCAGAGTTCCTGCGAGTGCTGCTGCTGAATTCTGGCTGACAGAAATCTGGCCAAAATTCTCAGCTGGGTTCTGCTGCGGCTGCTGCTATGGGTGTTCATTGGGTCCGGTTTAGTCGGTTTTGAACCGAACCGAATTAGTTTGGACTAAACGGTTCGGTTTTTCGGTTTAATGGTTCGGTTCGGTTTGCTTTTTAAAACCAAATTATAATTTCGGTTCGGTTCGGTTTGAAAAATTTGAAAACCGAAATAACCGAACCGACCGAAATTTTATATATTATGAATTTGGTCCGGACCGCTTCGGTTTATTTCTTAATCAATTGCTTTAAATACTTCGGTTTATTTCTTAATATCCCGATTTATTTCTTAATACCTCGGTTTATTTCTTAATATACTTCGGTTTATTATAAATCAATTGCTTTAAATAAAAAAATTAATATATTTCGGTTTGAACCGAACAAACCGAACAAACTGAAATAAAACTTTGGTTCGGTTCGGTTCGGTTTTATTTTTGAAACCGAATTATAACTTTGGTTTGCCTAGTTCGGTTCGGTTTCAACCGAACCGAACCGATGAACACCCCTAGCTGCTGCCTTGTAAAACCAGCTGAGATCGCCCCAGTTTGGTGGGCATACCCGGCCGGTCCCTTCGTACTGTTGTTCGCTTTTCTTTCTTTCAATTCCACCCACCAATCTGGGTATCCTTGGAGTTTGAAGCATGTATCTCTGGTATGCTTAGGATTGTGACAGTGGGAGCATCCGACTTCTCCCTTTTTTCCCTGCTTAGAATATGTTCTAGATAGAGAAAGTGATACTGTAACACCCGGTAAATTTTTCTATTATTTTTGAAAGTATTATGGACTTATTTGCAATATTTAGAATTAGAAGGTTACTTGTATAAAAAATGTTGAACTTAAAAAAAAATGATCCAACGTGGCATTCCTCCACGTGTCTCCCATGCATAAAATTCCATCCCTTTGACCACCCTCTGACCACCGTTAAAACCTCTTTATATAAGGCATTCTCTTTCGGATTAGGTTTAAAAAAAAAAACAGAAGCCAAATTAAATTGGAGGGAAAAAGAAAGAGAGAAAAAGGAAATGTGAATGAAATTTGGAAAAAATAAAAGAAATATTTTGATATTGATTAAGATTTGATTTTCCTGTTCGATTGGAATTCCGACTACGTCGCATTGATTATGAACAATGGTTGCTGTTCGATTTGGATTTCTAAATTGATCGCTATCAGGTAACCGGACTTCTCTATAATCTGTGTTTTCGTTTTGTTTGGTTGAATTGGATATTTGAATTGGATATTGAATTATGAGGCATATTTAACGGGATAGCGGGTCTGAGGTTCGAATTTGATTGTGAACTGATGAGATTGTGTGCATTGTGAATGTGGGAATGGTCTGTGAGAGACATTTCAAATACTGTGTGACTTGTTTTACTGATAACCTAGATCCAGGTGCTATCATCGTTAAATATGCAGACATAATTTGATTTGAATTTGTGTGGATTAATCCAGTCTGTTTGAATGGTTGTTTAATTAAGCCAATTATAGAGAAGCTGCGTCGTTAAATAACCGGTTACTGAGCTTTGTAGCTTATTCCGTATTGTTTCTTTGTGTTTTTGTTTGCGACGTAGGTTGACGGGACGAATGATGGATGCGAGGGTGCCTCTCTTGTCGCCACTCCCGGCCCGGCGGCGGGAATTTGTAACACCCGGTAAATTTTTCTATTATTTTTGAAAGTATTATGGACTTATTTGCAATATTTAGAATTAGAAGGTTACTTGTATAAAAAATGTTGAACTTAAAAAAAAAATGATCCAACGTGGCATTCCTCCACGTGTCTCCCATGCATAAAATTCCATCCCTTTGACCACCCTCTGACCACCGTTAAAACCTCTTTATATAAGGCATTCTCTTTCGGATTAGGTTTAAAAAAAAAAACAGAAGCCAAATTAAATTGGAGGGAAAAAGAAAGAGAGAAAAGGGAAATGTGAATGAAATTTGGAAAAAATAAAAGAAATATTTTGATATTGATTAAGATTTGATTTTCCTGTTCGATTGGAATTCCGACTACGTCGCATTGATTATGAACAATGGTTGCTGTTCGATTTGGATTTCTGAATTGATCGCTATCAGGTAACCGGACTTCTCTATAATCTGTGTTTTCGTTTTGTTTGGTTGAATTGGATATTTGAATTGGATATTGGATTATGAGGCATATTTAACGGGATAGCGGGTCTGAGGTTCGAATTTGATTGTAAACTGATGAGATTGTGTGCATTGTGAATGTGGGAATGGTCTGTGAGAGACATTTCAAATACTGTGTGACTTGTTTTACTGATAACCTAGATCCAGGTGCTATCGTCGTTAAATATGCAGACATAATTTGATTTGAATTTGTGTGGATTAATCCAGTCTGTTTGAATGGTTGTTTAATTAAGCCAATTATAGAGAAGCTGCGTCGTTAAATAACCGGTTACTGAGCTTTGTAGCTTATTCCGTATTGTTTCTTTGTGTTTTTGTTTGCGACGTAGGTTGACGGGACGAAGGATGGATGCGAGGGTGCCTCTCTTGTCGCCACTCCCGGCCCGGCGGCGGGGTCGTGACAATTTTGGTATCAGAGCATTCGTTCCTCGGACTGTGTTTGGGTCCATGTTCCATTTGTTATCCATATCTAATCTAAATTTTGATATATGATTCATGAGTTTGATATGAAAATTACTTGAAAGTGATTTGATTCAAGATAATTATCTAATTTGTTTGATCTGTGTCTGATAATTCAATTTGATTCTTGTTTGATCTGTCTCGTTCGATTTGAATATCATCCGTTTGAATTTTGAGGACAAAATTCTTTTAAAGGGGGGAAATTTGTAACACCCGGTAAATTTTTCTATTATTTTTGAAAGTATTATGGACTTATTTGCAATATTTAGAATTAGAAGGTTACTTGTATAAAAAATGTTGAACTTAAAAAAAAAATGATCCAACGTGGCATTCCTCCACGTGTCTCCCATGCATAAAATTCCATCCCTTTGACCACCCTCTGACCACCGTTAAAACCTCTTTATATAAGGCATTCTCTTTCGGATTAGGTTTAAAAAAAAAAACAGAAGCCAAATTAAATTGGAGGGAAAAAGAAAGAGAGAAAAAGGAAATGTGAATGAAATTTGGAAAAAATAAAAGAAATATTTTGATATTGATTAAGATTTGATTTTCCTGTTCGATTGGAATTCCGACTACGTCGCATTGATTATGAACAATGGTTGCTGTTCGATTTGGATTTCTGAATTGATCGCTATCAGGTAACCGGACTTCTCTATAATCTGTGTTTTCGTTTTGTTTGGTTGAATTGGATATTTGAATTGGATATTGGATTATGAGGCATATTTAACGGGATAGCGGGTAACCGGTTATTTAACGACGCAGCTTCTCTATAATTGGCTTAATTAAACAACCATTCAAACAGACTGGATTAATCCACACAAATTCAAATCAAATTATGTCTGCATATTTAACGACGATAGCACCTGGATCTAGGTTATCAGTAAAACAAGTCACACAGTATTTGAAATGTCTCTCACAGACCATTCCCACATTCACAATGCACACAATCTCATCAGGTCAAAGGGATGGAATTTTATGCATGGGAGACACGTGGAGGAATGCCACGTTGGATCATTTTTTTTTTAAGTTCAACATTTTTTATACAAGTAACCTTCTAATTCTAAATATTGCAAATAAGTCCATAATACTTTCAAAAATAATAGAAAAATTTACCGGGTGTTACAGATACCTCATGAGGTTTAATCCCCTTTGAAATCATAATAGAATAACGATGGAAATTCCCTATCAAACTGGGATCAAGAGAGTTGAGATTAAAACTTTCACCATAGAGTCTTGCATCTTCCATTGTTCGTAACTCGCATCGGTAGTTGGTGGTGCTGATTTTTCTCCCTTCATGAAGCCAAGTTTTCCCTTGCCCGCGAGATGGGTCTCCATCATAGAGAGCCACAGCCCATAGTTTGCACCATCAAGATTAACATTGATCGAATTCATAGGTGCTTCAACCGGTATAGTCGAGTTCTTCTGGGTTTGAAGGAGTTCCTTCAGCGCCTGGAGGAGGGTCATATCCCCTCCGAGGTCTTTGCTTTTCTCTGTTTCTTTACCCGCCATTACTCCTTTCAAGTAATCAACGTTCTAAGATCTGGGAGGCTCTGATACCATGTACAAAGTTATAATTCAAATTGTAAATTGAACACAACACTCCCACCAACCCTCCCTGTTTTTTATTTCTTTTTGATATATTCTTACATGTCTCTCTAGAGAGAACAAGAGCTTATATTTAACAACCACCCCTGCGCCTCTCTAGCTGGATACAAATCTCATTCCTTTTTCCATTCTTTTCATTCTAACAATATATCTTTCTATACAAACAACTAGAAAACAAATCAACTAACAAAGTAAGGAAAATATAATTTATGCAATAAATCTTCTTCGCCAGATTCACTGGCCCACAGGACACACTAATGACCTGTCTTAACAAATTGTTCTTCTTAAGAACTCTTCTTTTGGGTACTATAAATTGGATCAATATATACATAACTCTCACAAGGTTCATCAGCTCTAACAAAATGGCACCACCAACATATATATATGTAAATAGCGCTATTCAACCCAATAGTTTTCCGAAAGATTTCGAAGAATTTGATGAGACAAAAACAGGTGTGAAAGGCCTCGTCGACTCTGGCATAAGAAAGCTTCCCGAATTCTTTGTTCATCCTCCAGATGTCTCCTTAATTAAAAGCATCTGTTCCCGGACTCCAAGTCCCCATCATAGACCTTGAATCCATTGACAAAGATGAAGCTTCATATAAACGGATTGTTCAACAGGTACGAACGACACCATAATGTTAATAAATGATCCTATATATCACTTATATGCACTGTTCAAGCAGCCATTGCGTATATATTGCGGGACCCAGCGACCACCGTCAGTTACTTTCTTAACATTAATTTCTGTAACAGGTACTCCAAGCATCAATTTCGTGGGGAGTTTTCCAGTTGGTGAATCATGGGGTGGCGAAAGATGTGTTAGAAAATATCATCGAGAAAATAAAGGAGTTCCATGAAGGAAATAAAGACACTACAAGAAATCGTTTTATTAGCGTGGCAAAAAAAAAGACCTCCTGCGTGGTTAGTTGGTCGGAAATAACCATCTCCGTGGACATAGCCACGCTATTAGCAGCCAGCCAATTAGTCTCCACGCGACTAATAATTATCGCCGTGGAATCCTCGCAATTAGTTTTCGCGAGGTTAAATTGTTACTATCACCGAGGCCTGTGTTGGTCGGTCAAAGTGGGTAGACGCGATCCAGACTGGATTATTTACGTGGAAGTTGGGCTGATATCACCGTGCACGTACCGACGGGATTGCTATAACCACGCAGATGCTATTTTTGGCGCGAAAATTTCCAAACCGAAATGTCATATAATTTTCCACGGAATTGTAATTTATTTCCGAGGTTAGTTATTTGCGAGGATGAGTAAATGCGAGGTTATTGTTTTGAGTACTATAGTATTACCATGCATAAGTGCACAGGAATGATGTCAATATTTATATAATGGATTTCATTCCCATTCATAATACCTCCTGTACCGGTTCTGGTACCAGTACCATACCCATGTTTCATCCCATTGAATATTCCCCATTCTTTTTGCATCACACTAAATTATCATGAACATCAGAATAAACTAAGAAGAGAGACTAGCAATAATACCAATAAAAACAATAAACTACCATACTTTTAAAAGAAGTCATACATATACCAATAAAAGATCATCTTTACATTAAATTTAGCAAACATTAAATTTAGCAACAAAAGTTATACCCCATTTTAGCTCCCACTTCACAACTATAACCAAAATGAACATAGCATATATATTAATATTTTAACAAACACAAAATACCCTTGGAAGAACCCTCACAGCACCAAATTAGAGTGGAAATCTACAGATCCATAAAATGAGTCAACGTAGAGGTTTTCAGATTCTGTTACATTAGTTGGTGGGACATGATTCGACAGAAATGTGTTGTCTTCCTCTGTGTTGCCATTCGATCCTTCATTTGTAGGCACAGAAGTGGTTGCAACTTGCTGCAGATTGGAGAAAATAAAACCATTATTATTAATAAATATAAAATGACAATAAATGTAAGTTGTGTTTCATTTGTAGCTAGGTAGGAGTAACCTTTTTTCAATTGCTTAGTACACATGGGTATGAACTTCCCCCAAAAACCAATATGCGGCAAAGCTTGTTATTATGAAGTGGCTAAACAACATTCATAAATTTGAAGAGAGGACTTACTGCTTGCAATAGTTAAGAGTTTGAATAGAATAATGAAAATGTGATTAATTATGGGTAAATCAGCAACATAAGATGTAGTGCTGCTGGGTGTGGGTTTGGATTACTGTTAAACCAATTTAGTACCAAAGACCAGAAATATATGTTCTTGCACTGGACATTGGCACAAAAAAAAATATTTGCTAACAGTTGTTGATGTTAGCATCAATGTTTTAAGCTACTTTGGAAGATTTGTAACATTTGGAGACTGATACACAGTACATACCGGTAATTCTGGGACCTGATTGCCTGTTATCTCAAACAATTTCTGAATATAGAACATGTTTTTCCGCGTATGTTCTTCAACAATTGCTTTCACCTGTCCAGCAGTGAAAGTCAATTCACAATTATCTTGAGAGGTTACCACAGTGGCATATTGCAAAGGCTTTGATCGTCTGTTTCCACTTTTCAACAAGCTTGGATTGACAGTGCTGCCTAATCCGTAAACACGACCATGAGATGGTCGTCCGCTGGCCATCAGAAAGAGTTGTTCATCGGGCTTACCAGCATTGTCAGGATCAGCCCTTAGCCGAAGTACCTCTTCCTATATTGTAATGTGGAAAAGGATGACACTAATGATTATCATAGCATACGAAATTGGCCTTACTGTGCTACATTGAAATGAATGAACAAATAAAGTAACTAAGAATATGTAATTATGCAATTGACATCGTACATAGACTTCTCTAGATCTATCATCTGAAAAATTCATGCTGTTAACGGTTAAACCTTCATGGTTTTGCTGGGGTGACACGGCATCAGCAAAATCGTTGTTTGTAGTGCCTTGTTGGTTGCCTTGTACACCATTACCTTGACTGACCTTCTCTCTAGGTAGTTTGATGTGTAGGTAGAGCTCTTCATAGCTCACATCCTTTCAAAGATCTTTAACCTGACAATGAATTAATAATTATTAGGAAATGTGGTATGAAATATGTGGTAGAAAGAACTGACATAAGAAATGTGCAAACTTGCAAACAGACCCTTAATATTTACATTATTTTTTTCTCTTTACTTAATGCTTAATTGTTCTTTAACTAAAATGCAGTTGCAAGCTAAAGAGATTTAAAAGGGAAAAGAACAGAATTTGTAAAATTGCAAATAGGTACCTTAACTTCAATTTATCACAAAGGATTTATCATGAGAAACTAAACTAGTTTTCAAATGATGTACCAGTAACCACAGAGACAATCAGATCAAAAATTTGTTTCAAACCGAAAGAATAACCTGATCAGACATTGGCGAAAATCTATTGAACATTGTTGATATCCTCCCTGACAAGTGGATCAAATTCGTTGTAGCTCCTATGTGGTCCGCTCAAGTTGATACATGTTAGCCTGCGAATTGTTGTTACGAGCTGGAATACAGATTCTGTACAATCAAATGCATCTGGTGCTACGGGCCACACCTCTGGTTTTATTTCTCCCAACTTCGGTACAGGTCTCATCAGGCCTGGTCCTCGTCCACGGCGCTTAGGTGCTGGTGCTAGGTCAACTCCAGTGGTGGGGGATACTTCGGTACCATTAGCAGTTACAATATGTTGGTCTACGTCCGAAGCATGCACATTGTTCGAGTACTTGGGCGCACGTGTCCTCTTCAGTCCCAATCTTCTGGTCATTTTGTGGAACTCTGAGTGCAATTTTGAAGGAATTGATTAGCATGAAATTTTAGTAGATAACATAAATATGCATAAGACTAAGTTTATGATTACATATGTTGGTAGGTGCATAAATTATCTGACAAATTGGGATCTAATAAAAGGAATACATTTTTTTGGGATCTAAGTAAATTGGCATAAGTAAATCAAACACACCGTTGTGGTGAGATAATTAAGCAATTAAGACTTATATGAGATAAGCAATTTCAAATGAGTTTAGGGGCTGTGCTGGTACGAAACAGATGAGCAATTAGAGTCAGCAAATTACATCATGCATTTTAGCAAAATAAAGTGTACCTGCCCACTCAATTATTAGAATAAGGTTTAGGAAGATCAGCAATTCGGAACTTGCTGTATAGTCCTAAATTATTCAATTGTCAATTTTGCACTTAAAAAACTGAAACTATTCACTTAGATAAAATTGATCCCAACATACCCAAAAATGTGCAATCGAATTAAAGCTTAACGAAGCATAGATTAAAATCAGTCTTCAAGAGCAATTAACCATCGGTAAAATCAAGAATAAACAACAATAAAACAAATACAATGAACACATAAAAAGAATTAAACAATGGTCAGACTAGAGCACATACTCGACAACGATGTTACTTACAGAAACTTACAGAAAATTGGTGTGGATTGGGTAACCGTAACCCTGTACGAAATGCCTTCCACAACGATGTTAATAAAAATGTCGGTCTCTCTGTTGATTACGTTGATTTAATATTGTAGCAAATATTGTACAGATATTTACCACATCGGTGACTTTAAAATGTACTTGGACATTAAAATAATAATTACATTCAATATTATAACATTATTCTGACCAAATAATTATTATTTTTATAAAATTTATAGCAAATTTTTATTTGCAGTAAGTTTTCATTTATTGTCTTTCATATAAAATTTGTAATATATAGATGAACAAATATATATTCTCTCGTTGATTACCTTGATTTAATATTATAACAAATAAGGAAGTGTACAAAATCTGTCAATTTATTACTACTATCGTATCCGTTCATTGTAATGGGGACATATTATATGTAAGAGAACAAAAAATATATCTTATATAAAATGACATATTTTGGTAAACAAATTTAGACTAAATGACAAACAACGTTCTTTAACATCTACACGTAAATAACATTCATTAAATAACATATGAAATAACATATTAAATGACAAATTTAATATTTTTTTAATGCATTCGTTTCTTGAACATTTTTTTGACAACTTAACTCTATACAAAATTAGTTTGAAAATTTAAAATTTTCACATGTAGACGCATCACTCGTAATGTAGATGAGTTTCAACGATTCAGATTTACCGTTTGAAGTCAATATGATAAATTTTAGAGTTGATTTTACAAAGGACTTGATGAACTTAAGTACACTCTAGGCATGATTAATTAGATAAATGGTGACGTGACACAAAATTTTAGAGTTGATTTTAACGCGTAGCATACATATCATGAATTGAATTAGATAGTTCTGAACGAGCATCAGACTCATTTAAGTCCAATATCCATTAGACACGCCCTGCTCCACAACATGATTATCATAAATCTAAGACTATACTTCTGCAGTAATTTATAATTATTGTTTTGTCCTGAACAATTTTTATCCCTAATTAAATTCTCTATTGTCTAATAATTTATTATATTATGAAATAAATTGTCGCTGGTAGTCCTTCAAATGAGAGGAGTATGTTGTTAACATCGTTGAATAAATATATATTATTGTGTACATATCATTCCATAAATGTATGTTGTTCATATTTCATATCATATATCATATCATATATCATTCCAATAATTATTTTTGAACAAAATGAAAATTAACCTGATATATGTGACTGAAGATTATATATCATATATATATATGTTGTTCCCTAGATCGGATAAGAAGGGTTTGTAATCTCCTCACCTACAGATTCCATAAAGTAACTGAAGATTTGAATTTAGATACAAACCGTCCGACTAGAATTTACACGAATATTAAAGGGTTCCGATGAAATCGGATTTCGATCGGACAGTCCGTATCCAAGTGCAAACTTTGAGTTACTTTAGAGAATCTGGACAAAGCCCTAAACCCTACAACATCTCGTCTGTTCACGCCGCGAAATTCTCCAGTCCCTCTAATGGCGTCGTCTCTCCTTCAAATTAAGGCTCCTCCTCAAAAGAGCGTCGCCATTCCCTATTCCCTCTCTCCCTCTTCTCACCTCCTTCAACGAACTCACCCTCTCTCGTCTCCCAGCTTCTCATTCCATCCCTAAAAAAAACATCCCGTCTATTCACATTCCCTCTTTTTCACTCCCGCCCCACACCATTGTTTCTCTCTCACATCTGAACCCTAAACCCTTCAGTTCGTGGCCCGTCATTTGCAAAAGGTGAGAGTAAGCTGGTATTACCGGTCTGAGGAGTCGATCGGCGGTCGCCGCCAATTTCACGCTGCAAAAGAAGTGTGCAGCTGTTCACATTCCGACTTTTTCGCCACTGCTCTCAACCCCTCCTTTTGTAAGCGTAGCGGCTGGACTTGTCTTAATCAAGTAATAACTTTAAATTAATTTCTAAATTAGTAGTTCTTAAATAGTATTACTCAAATTTGGGCAGTTGTTCCTAATTTGGGGGTTGCTCTTTCGATTGTCAATATTTCTGATGCAAACTGTTTTTAGATTGTACCTATATTTATTCATGGAAGAAAAATTTGCAAGCTCGTCAATTTCTGATCAAGGGGTGCTCAAGGAATTATTCTAGGCAATGAAATTTTTTGTCTCAGTTCGTTTGTGAGCTTTTGAATTTAGAGTGAACAGTTCCTATTAAACACTTATTTTCTTAGTATATTCATCATTTGATTATCGCTTCTGTAAGTAGTCATTCGCACTCAACTAGATTATAAATTTTAGGTCTCAATTTCTATATCAATGCTATAAAATTTGCTAAACTCAGACAAAAAAATTGTTAGGTTAGCATACTGTACATTGTTTCTGTTGCCAACTATAGATCATTAATTTCCTTTCCCTAATTGCTTACCTCCACTCTCCACTGTAGTAACAAATGCACCTGGTTTGATGTAACAAATGGAATAAAGGTAGATGAGGACCATGGGCTTGTTGAGATTAAACATAGATTGAGACTTCGAGCATATGAGCCCTTCGGGTTAGCATGTCAAGCAATTCAAGTATACTACCTAACATATGCATCAAACCGTCGGCGTGATTGGTGGGTCGCAATGAAGACAAGGCGCAAAGCAAATTGGCATGAAACAGAAAACCTTGATACGTATCAAGAGGAGAGGCCAGGCTGCCCCTACGTGGTCTCCACAGGAGATGACCTAGATATACCTACTGTTTTAGTTCAAGAAGGTGTTCTAGACACGGTGGACCCGGCAGAACTCGTGAGAGCAGCCTCACAAGGAGCTAACCCAGAATCTGATGATGACAGCGGGTATGAGAGCGGACAACAACACGAATCTGATAATGAAGAAAGTGTCAATCCATTAGAGCAAGATGATGGAGAAGATGACTGGTATGTACATTCACCATTTTTATTTTCTTTTTGAGGAACTTGACAGCGGCTGTTGAGAGAACATCTTACAGTTTACACTATCAAACCATCAAACCTGTTGGTCCCTTGCATTTTTCTGCCCACGACCAAACTTGTAATGCATACTGACACTCAAAAGAATAAGTGTAGAGTTGTTTCAAGATTGCAATTCTGACACATGACACATTCATAGTTGTATTATTTCACAAATCAATTGTTATATGCTCCTTATTTCTCAAATAAAACATTGCCTTTTTGTTAGAAACGAATATTGCATATTTCAATATTTGGGTTCAGTTTACTCAAAATAAAAAATAGTTGGGTTCAGATGCATGTTTAAAGTTTAGGTCATTTTCTGTTACTGTTATGCATGATCTTGTCTAGACCAGAATTATAATTATTTTCTGGTTGTTTCAATAAAAAAGAGTATTTTTACACTTCTATTACTTGTTGGTACCGCATGTACCGACCTTTTAATTTACTGCTGATGTGTTGTTAAGTGTAATCCTCATTAGCACCCGTCAGTATAAGTGAATTACGCTTCTTAGGCTCAGTTATGTTGTTCTAAGATATTCTTTTGCTTGATGCCCTGACATGAGATCTTTTGGTACCTTTCTATAAACATGTATCAGTGTGACATTTGCGCTGTTTGGGCTACTGTCACTATTCATCAGGGATAGTATTTGTCAAATTACATAAATATAGATTTTATATAAATTTCAACAAGTATATGTTTTATCTAGATTCAAAATTATATATATTACTCATACATACATATACATACAGATGAAAATATCACCTGACAACTAGAAGTAAAAAATGAGTTAAAAAATGGATCTTTATCACTCTTTTTTTTTCCCTTATTGGGTTTGAACCCGACTGTCATGAACACTGCTATCACGTACCCCTTCTCACTTACTGGTATAAAATTGTGTCGTGATTGTTGATGGTTGGAATTTGGAAATGTGCACTTGATTTCTTCTTTAACTTGAATTCAGAGTTTATTCTTATCCTTTCTATTTCTCTATGATAAAGTATTTATTGATACGAGTGCTTTAATGACTCTGATATTTCAGCGCTTGATTAAATTGGCAATTAATGAACTTCAAAAACATAATAGGCCTTGTACAAAGAGACAAATTGTTACATTCATTACTTTCTAAGAATTTGAAGCTAATTACTTTTTATCTTCTTTTCTTTTGTATGTGTGTTGAATTTGTTAGGTAGCAACAGATGCAATGGTGGATGAAGGGATCATATTAACAAACTGCTCAAATTCCTGGTTCAAAACTTCTATTTGGCGGTGAACCACTTGAAAAATGTTCTAGTGGAATTTAGCTCGTGCCAACATATTGTTATGTTTATTTGCAAATGATAACCAGCCATTTTGTAATATTTTATAATATTAATCTTCTGGATTTGGATCACCACACCAAACACTGTTTTAAAATGTTATATTGCAGTTCTTGTGTAGTGCATTTCAATATCTACATTTATTTTTATGTGAAAAATGCTATATAAGCAGTTCCAACTGGGCTAAAGGGGATGACAATGGTATATGTAATAACTCAGGGGGTTTTTGGTAAATTTTACTTCCAAGAGGGTTTCTGCATATTTTTTTCTCAAGGACAGTATAATACTATAATATGCTGCAAACATTATGTTAGACTTATTAACATAAACAATAGATTTTTTTAATTTGGGCAATCCCTATATATCGCTTATGACATTGCTGCCAGTTCTTTTTGTTTGTATTATTGACTGCTAGCCCCTTTAACAATAAAAAACCAAGTTAAGGGAGCTCGTTGTTAAAATGCTTTATGACTATTGTGAGTTGTTATTTTAATTCTGGTATGACACTTGATAGAATTATATTTGTGTGGATCCTCACACTTTAAAGATGAATATCTAATAAAGAAAATTAACATTACTGTTATTCAACTTTTGGTACCACTGGTACAACTGTGATGTAATTTCAAAAAGCAATCAATTAAATATCAGGCTATTCAATTGTGTTATACGACTATGCATTTATATTTATCAATCGTTAATAATTCTATAATAATTCACTTATGAAATTTCATATTGTGTTGTTAATTAAAAATATATTGCAGTATTTGACAAAATTATAAAATAAGACAAAACTACCCTGCTGCAAGTTGCATCATATTATTCCAGTGGAAATACCCACGGTGATAATAGCAGGTCTTGTTTTTTTTTAAATAAATTTTACTGAAGTTATTCCCGTGGTTAATAAGATATTAGCAGCGAGGAGAGCAATTTCTGGTTTCTAAATTCGCTAAGTTCCGATAATTATTATCACCGAGGGTAGATAGCACTGTTTTACCGAGGTTGGTTGGAGGTACTCCGTCGTTCTACTATCAGCGTGGGTAGTTAAAGTACCCACGGTGATAAAAGGTGATATCCTCGCTTTTATCCCAATTTCTTGTAGTGAGAGGTGAAGGAGAACCTCTACACCCGTGATCAATCAAACAAAGTTAGGTTTGTCTCCAACCCATAGAAGGAAAAATTGGTACGGGATCGGGATCGGCACCGACCGATCTCGATCCGGATCAGAAAAATCGGTCGGGATCGGTCGAATCGGATCGGAAAATCGGATTTTTTTGCCAAAAACTTCTTTTACACTAAAAAAATAGAAAAAAATTGATAAAAAAATTTAAAAAAATTATTACAATCAAATAATCCACTAATACAATATTATAAAAGCATTACAACTAAAAACACACTCTTTCACTCCCAGAAATATGATATATAGAAATGGAGGTACAAATTGAAATATGATATATAAAAAGGAGTTCTAGTTTATAACAAGAAAGAATCTATGGTGTGGTGGAGTTGTGTTTGGTTGCCATGCTAAAGGGCGTGAGTTCGATTCCCAGAGAGCTCAAAAAATTTTTTTTTGAGTTTGGTTAATTCGCGTTTCGGCCGTTTCGGTGAAATCGGTCTATTTCGGTTTGAAACGGATGAAATTTGGTTGAAATGACACCGGAACGGCCGATATTTGACCAGAATGATGCCGGAACTGCCAAAATCTTCACTAACCACGTAACTCGGCCTGAAATCGGATCGGTACCGTCCGATCCCGATCCAGAACGGCCGATTCCGCTCCGGAACGGCCGATTTTGCCTTCTATGCTCCAACCTCAGTCACTTAGAGTCGGGTGCCGCCACTTGGCGTGACACGCTTGTTGTCTTTGATGGAACCCTGGATGCTCATAAAATACCGCTGGTATGCAGGTACTTAAAAAGGTTTTTACAATTTAAAACAAATGTATTATGTGTACCATATCAGTGATCGACATTACATATAATAATGATCGTTCAATTTCAGGGAGGCAATTATAAAGTACAAAGAAGGCATATCTCGAGTAGTAGAAATATTGTACGAGTTGCTATCAGTGGCACTAGGCTTGCCTCCGGAGTACATTAAAGGCATGAACTATGCCGGCACAAAACCAATGTTTATGCATTACTACCCCCCCTGTCCTGAGCCAGAGTTGACAATGGGTGTTCGCATGCAAACCGATCCAACCTTCATCACTGTGCTCCTCCAAGACGATGTCGGTGGCCTTCAAGTGCTTCATGATGGCTATTTGGTCGACATCACACCCATTCCCGGGGCTTTGGTTGTCAATATTGGTGATCTCCTTAAGGTACGTACATATCAATATATCATAATTCAAACTGGTACAAAGGTATGCATATTGAATATATCAAAACAAAAGACTATTTTTGACCGAATTGTGCATAGATATGATCAAATAGTTCAACAATACTTGTTGTAGAATTACGAATTATATGGGCTTCTTATTTATTCAAAATCTGAACTCAGTTTATAAAATAATAATTAAACAATATATATCAATTAATTAGTTTTTTTTGCATTTTGTTTAAATAGTGTTTTAGCAATGACAAGTTGAAGAGCACTGAGCACCATGTTTTAGCAAGCGAAAGAGGACCCAGGATCTCAGTTGCAACTTTTCTTGCTCCAGCTTTTGATGATGAGAAACCTTTCGGCCCTTTGAAATTGTTCTTATCGGATGAGAATCCTCCACTGTACCAGGAGTTTCTTATGGCTGATTATGTGGAGGCCTACTTCTCAAAGGAGCCCAATATTTCGGCTTTAAGCTATTTTGAAATTTGACTTTAAATGAGTAATATATTAAGGGTTATATTTGGGTTCGGAGTACGGATTGTAAAATTTGAAATTCTCTTTTGCAACTTTCTTCAGCCTTTTCTCTTTTGGAGATCATGCAGATCTTCCTTCAAGTATAGCATCTACTCTTACATCACAAGGTTCTCTATTAAAGGGCACAGAATCTGCTTGATAGTTAAAACTTTTACATCATGAATTCGGCTAGAAATTTTATATTAAGCAAAACTAAAGTAAATAAATTAGTGATGTTTACAAATAAAGTGTAACAGACAGCGCAATAAAAAACTAGCTTCAATATTGATTAAATTAATTAAGTTATAAAATATGACTGTTACAGTGTTACTCCAATTTGAAACTAATAAGTATCACATTTCTATGTATCGTTTGTTATGAATATAATTGTATAGATGTCTATCAATTTTGTAACTCTCAACATTAATCACCTCAATTCATTTTCTCATTTATTATTACTACAATTTGTAACATAAAAATAAAGTATTTGTAATCTTATATTATACACATGAGAAATATATATATTTGAATAAATAAATAGTCATTATTTATATTCTCTCTATCTTGTTTATGTTTGTTTATCTTTATTTTTAACAGCATCGTTGAGCATATAGTATAGTACTACTTGACTACTCCAAACATATAATATATGCATTATAATACAAGTTCAATTAAACCATTTTCTAACAGTAGACTTGACTGATCATAAGTAATTTGTGCAGTTGAAAGCGATTCTGATAATATAATTAAGCATAAGAATTGGAATAATTACCATTTCTAATTAAATAATTCATCTTCTACTAGTTGTATTTCATGTTCTACTAATTGTCTTTTATATTCCAATAGTTGCATTTCATCTTCTACTAGTTGTCTTCATATTATATTAGTTGTTTTCCATCTTCTAATTGTTTTTCACTTCTTCTAGTGTTTTCCATCTTGTACTGATTGTCTTTTTATGTTATACTGGTTGTCTTTCATCTTCTACTTGGTTGTCTTTCATCTTTTACTGGTTGTATTTCATTTTCTTCTAATTGTAGTTCGTCTTTTTCTAGTTGTCTTTCATCTTTTATTATTTGTCTTTCATCTTCTTTCTGTTGTGTTTCATCTTCCACTCGTTATTTTTCATCTTCTTCTAGTTGTCTTTCATATTCTACTAGTTGCATGTCATCTTCTTCTAGCTGTCTTTCATCTTCTCCTTGTTGTCTTTCATCTTCTACCCGTTGTCTTTCATCTTCCACTAGTTGTGTTTCATCTTCTAGCTGTCTTTCATCTTCTCCTTGTTGTCTTCCGTCTTCTTCCCGTTGTCTTTCATCTCCCACTAGTTGTGTTTCATCTTCTTCTAGTTGTCATTCATATTCTACTAGTTGTTTTTCACCTTCTACTATTTGTCTTTCATCTTCTTATGGTTGTCTTCCATCTTCTTTAGGTTATCTTTCATCTTCTATCAGTTGTCTTTCATCTTCTTCTAGTTGTCTTTCATCTTGTAGATATTATCTTTCATGTTCTACAGGTCGTCTTTCATGTTATACGGTCGTCATTTATGTTCTACTAGTTGTCTTTCATTTTATACTGGTTGTCTTTCATTTTCTTCTAGTTGTCTTTTATCTTTTTCTATTTGTCTTTTATTTTTTTTCTAGTTGTCTTTAGTCTTGTACTAGTTGAGTTTCATATTCTTCTAGTTGTTTTTCATGTTCTACTAATGGTCTTTCATCTTCTTCTAATTGTCTTACTTCTTCTTCTAGTTGTATTTCTGCTTCTACTGGTTGTCTTTCATCATCTACTGGTTGTTTTTCATTATCTACTGGTTGTCTTTCATCGTCCTTTTGGTTCTCTCTTCTTCTTCTGGTTGTCTTACATCTTCAACTGGTTGTGTTTCATCTTCTTCTCGTTGTCTTTCATCTGGTACAGGTAGTCTTTCACGTTTTGCTTGTTCTCATTCATGTTCTACTAGTTTTTCTTTCATTTTCTACTAGTTGTCTTTCATCTTCTTTTAGTTGTTTTTATCTTTTTTCTAGTTGTTTCATCTTCTACTATTTGTGTTTCATCTTCTTTAAGTTGTCTTTCATATTCTACTGGTTGTGTTTCCTATTCTACTTTTTTGTCTTTCATCTTCTACTGGTTGTCTTTCATCTTCTACTGATTTTCTTTCATATTCTATTAGTTGTTTTCATCTTCTTTTAGTTGTCTTTCATCGTTTGCGGGTGTCTTGCATGTTAAACTGGTTGTATTTCGTAATCTATTAGTTGTCTTTCATCTTCTACAAGTTATTTTTTATACTATTGGTTGTCTTCCATCGTCTTCTGGTTGTCTCTCACCTTCATCTTCATCTGTTTGTCTTTCATCTTCAACTAGTTGTGTTTCATCTTCTTCTCGTTTTCTTTCATCTTGTACATGTTGTCTTTCACGTTCTACTCGTTGTCATTCATGTTCTACTGGTTGTCTTCATTTTCTACTGGTTGACTTTGATCTTCTTATAGTTATATTTTATCTTCTTCTAATTATTTTTCATCTTCTACTAGTTGTGTTTCATGTTCTACTTTCGTCTTTGATCTTCTACTGGTTCTCTTCCATATTCATTTAGTTGTTATTCATCTTCTTCTAGTTGTCTTTAATTTTGTGTTGGGTATCTTTCATGTTCTACATGTTGTCTTTCATGATCCACTACTTGTGTTTCCTCTTCTACTAGTTGTGTATCATCTTTTTCCAGTTGTTTTTCATCTTGTACATGATGTCTTTCATGACCTACAAGTTGTCATTCATGTTTTATTTGTTGTCTTTCATGTTCTACTAGTTGTCTTTCATTTTCTTGTTGTTGTCTTGCATCTTCTTCTAGTTGTCTTTCATATTCTGCGAGTTTTTATTCATAATTTTCTATTTATATTTATTTTTTTATTGGTTGTCTTTCATCTTCTTCTATATGTCTTTTATCTTCTGTTTGTTGTCCTTCATCTTCTACTGGTTGTCTTTCATTTTCTACAGGTTGTCTTTCATATTCAATTAGTTGTTATTCATCTTCTTTTATTTGTCTTTCATCTTCTGTTGGGTGTCTTTCATGTTCTACTAGTTGTTTTTCATGATCTCCTAGTTGTGTATCATCTTCTTCTAGTTGTTTTTCATTTAATACATGATGTCTTTCTTGTTCTACACGTTGTCATTCATGTTCTACTTATTTTCTTTCATGTTCTACTAGTTGTTTTTCATCTTCTTCTCGTTGTCTTTCATCTTCTACTAGTTGTGTTTCATCTTCTTCTAGTTGTAGTTGTCTTTCATGTTCTTCTGGTTGTTTTTCATCTTCATCTAGTTGTCTTTCATCTTCTTCTATTTGTATTTCTTCTTCTACTGCTTGTCTTTCATCTTCTACTAGTTGTCTTTCATCTTCTACTTGTTGTCTTTCATGATCTACTGGTTGTGTTTTCTCTTCTACCAGTTGTGTATCATCTTCTTCTAGTTGTCTTTCATATTGTACATGATTTTTTTTCATGTTCTACAGGTTGTCTTTCATGTTCTACTAGTTGTTTTTCATCTTCTTCTCGTTGTGTTTCATCTTCTTCTAGTTGTCTTTCATATTCTACTAGATATTTTTCATCTTCTTCTAATACTGGTTGTCTTTTATTTTCTACTAGTTCTCTTTCATATTCCATTGGTTGTTATCCGTCTTCTTCTAGTTGTCTTTCATCTTCTTCTAGTTATCTTTCACATTCATCGAGTTGTCTTTGATTTTCTCCTAGTTGTGTTTCATCTACTTTTGGTTGTCTTTTATTATCTACTGGTTGTCTTTCATCTACTCCTGGTTGTCTTTGATTTTCTTCTACTGGTTGTCTTTCATTTTCTACTGGCCTCTTTCATATTCTAGTAGTTGTTATGACAACGAGAAGAAGATGAAAGAAAAACAACAAGACATGGATGACAACCTGTAGAACAAGAAAGACATCTTGTACAAGATGTAAAACAACTAGAAGAAAGACGATAAACAACTAGTAGATCATGAAAGACAACCAGTAAAACATGAATTCTTCACCCACCCTGCACAAGATAGAAGACAACTAGAAGAAGATGAACAACAACTAATAGAATATGAAAGAGAACCAGTAGAAAATGAAAGACAACCAGAAGAATATGAAACACAACTAGTAGAATATGAAAGACAACTATAAGAACACGAAAGACAACGAGAAGAAGATGAATAACAACTAGTGGAATATGAAAGAGAATTAGTTGAAAATGAAAGATAACCAGTAGAAGATGAAAGACAATCAGAAAAAGATGAAAGTCAACCAGTAGAAGTTCAAATACAAATAGAAGAATATGAAAAACAACTAGTAGAATATGAAATACAACTAGAAAAAGATGAAATACAATTAGAAGAAGATGAAAGATAACTAGTAGAAGATGTAAGACAACAAATAAAACATGAATGATAACCTGTAGAACATGAAAGACAACCAAAAGAAGATGATACACAACTAGTATAAGAGGAAACATAACCAGTTGATAATGAAAGACAACCAGTAGAACATGAAGGCAGCACAAGATGAAAGACAACTAGAAGAAGATGAATAACAACTAATAAAATATGAAAGAGAACCAGTAGAAGATGAAAGACAATCAATGAAAGATGAAAGACAACGAGAAGATGATGAAAGACAACGAGATGACGATGAAAGACAATTAGTAGAACACGAAAGAATAGAACATGAATGACAACTTGTAGAACAAGAAAGACATCATGTACAAGCTGAAAGACAACTAGAAGAAGATGATACACAACTTGTAGGTCATGAAAGACAACCCCTGTAGAACATGAAAGACATACAGCATAAGATGAAAGATAATTATAAGAAGATGAATAACAACCAATAATATATGAAAGAGAACTAGTAGAAAATGAAAGATAACAAGTAGAAGATGAAAGACAATGAGAAGAAGATGAAAGACAATAAGTAAAACATGCATGACAACCTGTAGAACATGAAAGACCTCAAGTACAAAATGAAAGACAACTAGAGAAAGATGAATAACAAATAGAATATGAAAGAGAACTAGTTGAAGATGAAAAACAATCAGTGGAACATGAAAGACAACGAGTAGAAGATTAAATACAACGAGAAGAAGATGAAAAGCAACTTGTACGTCACCGCTGCAAAGTGCAGATGGTCATGACATCCCCACTCTCCTACGGGAGAACGTGGGTTCGATCCCTGCTGAAAGCAGGAAGGAAGGGTGTGTGTGTGTGGCCTACGGGCTTTAATAAAAAAAAAAAGATGATACACAACTAGTAGATCATGAAAGTGGTTGCACATTATGAAAGACAACTAGAAGAGATGAATAACAACTAATATAATATGAAAGAGAACTAGTAGAAAATGAAAGACAACCAGTAGAAAATGAAAGACAACTAGTAGAACATGAAGGACAACAAGAAAAACATGAATGACAACCTGTAGAACATGAAAGACATCATGTACAAGATGTAAAGCCACCAAGAAGAAGATGATACACAGTTAGTAGATCATGAAAGACACTAGAAGAAGATGAAAAACAACCAGTAGAACAAGAAAGACAACAAGTAAAACATGAATGACAACCTGTAGAACATGAAAGACCTCAAGTACAAGATGAAAGACACTAGTAGAAGATGATACACAACTAGTAGAAGACGAAACATAACCTATAAATCAAGAAAGACAACCAGTAGAACATGAAAGACATCCAGCACAAGATGAAAGATAACTAGAAGAAGATGAGTAACAACTAATAGAATATGAAAAACAACTAGAAGAAGATGGAAAACAACTAATAGAATATGAAAGAGAAGTAGTAGAAGACGAAAGACAACCAGTAGAAAATGAAAAACAACCAGTAGAAGAAGAAAGACAACTAAAAGAAGATGAAATACAACTAGTAGAAGTTCAAAATCAACTGGAATAGATAAAAAAACAACGAGTTAAATATACAAGACAACTATAAGAATGTGAAAGGCAACTGTAAGAATATGTAAAACAACTATAAGAAGATGAATGATAACCAGTATAACAAGACTGACCACCTGTAGAATGAGAAGAAGATGAAACACAACCAATAGAAGATGAAAGACAACAAAAGGCGATGAAAGACAAAAAGAGAAAGATGGAAAACAACTAGTTGAATATGAAACACAACTAGAAGAACATGAAACACAACTAGAAGAACATGAAATACAAAAAGTCGATCAAAGACAACAAGTAGAACATGAAAGACAACTAGTAGAAGATGAAAGATAAATAAAAAAAGATGAAAAACAATAAGTAGAATATGAAAGACAACAAGAAGAAGTAATACAACAAGGAGTAGAAGAAAGGACAACCAGTAGAGAATAAATGACAACCAAAAGTAGAAGAAACACAACTATGAGAAGATGAAAGACAACTCGAAGAAGTTAAAAGACAACTAGAAGAAGATAAAAGACAACGAGAAGAAGATGAAAGACAACGAGATGAAGATGAAAGAAAAACAACAAAACATGAATGATAACCTATAGAACAAGAAAGACATCTTGTACAAGATATAAAACAAATAGAAGAAAGACGATACAGAACTAGTAGATCATGAAAGACAACCAGTAGAACATGAAATACACCACCCTGCACAAGATAAAAGACAACTAGAAGAAGATGAAAGAAAAAGTTCAAATGCAAATAGAAGAATATGAAAAACAACTAGTAGAATATGAAATACAACTATAAGAACACAAAAGACAACGAGAAGAAGATGAATAACAACTAGTGGAATATGAAAGAGAATTCGTTGAAAATTAAAGACAACCAGTAGAAGATGAAGACATTCAAAATAAAATGAAAGTCAACTAGTAGAAGTTCAAATACAAATAGAGGAATATGAAAAATAACTAGTAGAATATGAAAGACAACTAGAAGAAGATGAAATACAACTAGAAGAAGATGAAAGATAACTAGTAGAAGATGTAAGACAACAAATAAAACAGAATGACAACCTGTAGAACATGAAAGACATCATGTACAAGATGAAAGACAACTAAAAGATGATGATACACAACTAGTAGAAGAGGAAACATAACCAGTTGATCATGAACGGCAACCAGTAGCACAAGATTAAAGACAACTAGAAGAAGATGCATAACAACTAATAAAATGTGAAAGAGAACCAGTAGAAGATGAAAGATAATCAATGAAAGATGAAAGACAACGAGAAGCTGATGAATGACAACGAGATGAGGATGAAAGACAACTAGTAGAACACGAAAGAAAACCAGTAGAACATGAATGACAACTTGAAGCACAAGAAAGACATCATGTACAAGATAAAAGACAACTAGAAGAAGATGATACACAACTTGTAGGTCATGAAAGACAACCCCTGTAGAACATGAAAGACATCCAGCACAAGATGAAAGATAATTAGAAGAAGATGAATAACAATCAATAATATATGAAAGAGAACCAGTAGAAAATGAAAGACAACCAGTAGAAGATGAAAGACAATGAGAAGAAGATGAAAAACAACAAGTAAAACAAGCATGACAACCTGTAGAACATGAAAGACCTTAAGTACAAGATGAAAGACAACTAGAGGAAGATGAATAACAAATAGAATATGAAAGAGAACTAGTTGAAGATGAATCAGTGGAACATGAAAGATAACGAGAAGAAGATGAAAGACAACTTGTAGAACACCAAAGAAAGCCAATAGAACAAAATAGACATCATGTACAAGATGAAAAACAACTATTAGAAGATGATACACAACTAGTAGATCATGAAAGTGGTTGCACATTATGAAAGACAACTAGAAGAGATGAATAACAACTAATATAATATGAAAGAGAACCAGTAGAAAATGAAAGACAACTAGTAGAACATGAAGGACAACAAGAAAAATATGAATGACAACCTGTAGAACATGAAAGACATCATGTACAAGATGTAAAGCCACCAAGAAGAAGATGATACACAGTTAGTAGATCATGAAGACACTAGAAGAAGATGAAAAACAACCAGTAGAACAAGAAAAACAACAAGTAAAACATGAATGACAACCTGTAGAACATGAAAGACCTCAAGTACAAGATGAAAGACTTTAGAAGAAGATGATACACAACTAGTTGAAGACGAAACACAACCTATAGATCGTGAAATCCAACACAAGATGAAAGACAACTAGAAGACTATGAGTAACAACTAATAGAATACGAAAAACAACTAGAAGAAGATGAATAACAACTAATAGAATATGAAAGAGAACTAGTAGAAGACGAAAGACAACCAGTAGAAATTGAAAAACAACCAGTAGAAGAAGAAAGACAACTAGAAGAAGATGAAAGACAACTAATAGAACACTAAAGAATGCGAGTAGACATGAATGACAACCAGTAGAAAAAGATAGATATCATGTACAAGATGAAATACAACTAGAAGAAGATGATACACAACTAGTAGATCATGCAAGAGATTGCACATTATGAATGACAGTTAGAAGAAGATGAAACACAACTAGTAGAAAATGAAAGACAACTAGAAGAAGATGAAAGACAATGCTAAGAAAATGAAAGACAACAAGTAGAACAAGAAAGAAAACCAGTAGAACATGAATGACAACCTGTATTACAAGGAAGACATCATGTACAAGACAAAAAAACAACTAGAAAAAGATGATACACAACTAGTAGATCATGAAAGACACCCAGCACAAGATGAAAGACAACTGGAAAAAGATGATTAACAGCTAGAAGAAGATGAAAACCAACTAGTAGAACACCAAAGAAAACCTGTAGAACATGAATGACAACATGTAGAACAAGAACTACATCATGTATTAAATGAAAAACAACTAGAAGAAGATGATACACAACTAGGAGATCATGAAAGACAACTAGTATAACATGAAAGACACCCAATAGAAGACGAAAGACAACTAGCAGAAGACGAAAGACAATGAAATATAAATAGAAGATTATGAAAAACAACTCGTAGAATATGAAAGACAACTAGAAGAAGATGCAAGACAACAAGAGAAAAGATGAAAAACAACTAGTAGAACATGAAAGACAACAAATAAAGCATGAATGACAACCAGTGGATCATGAAAGACAACATGTAGAACATGAAAGACACCCAACACAAAATTAAAGACAACTAGAAGAAGATGAATAACAACTAATAGAATATGAAAGAGAACCAGTATAAGATCAAAGACGACAGTAGAACATGAAACACAACTAGTAGAAGGTGAAAAACAATTAGAAGAAGATGAAATATAACTATAAGAAGATCAATGACAACTAGTAGAATATGAAAGAGTACAAGATGAAAGAAAACGAGAAGAAGATGAAACACAACTAGTTGAAGATGAAAGACAAACAGATGAAGATGAAGATGACAACCAGAAGACGATGGAAGACAACCAATAGATAATGAAAAACAAATAGTAGAAGATGAAAGACAACTAATAGATTATGAAATACAACCAGTTTAACATGAAACACACCCTTGCAAACGATGAAAGACACTAAAAGAAGATGAAAACAACTAATAGAATATGAAAGAAAACCAATAGATGACGAAAGACAACCAGTAGAACATGAAAGAGAACCAATATAGAAAGACAACTAGAAGAATATGAAAAAAACAAGTAGAATAGGAAACACAACCAGTAGAATATCAAAAGACCACTTAAAGGAAATGAAACACAACTAGTAGAAGATGAAAAAACAACTAGAAAATGATAAAAAAAAACAACTAGAATAAGATGAAAGACAACTAGTAGAAAATGAAAGAAAAACTAGTAGAACATGAATGAGAACAAGTAAAATGTGAAAGGCTACATGTACAAGATGAAAGACAACGAGAAGAAGATGAAACACAACCAGTTGAAGATGTAAGAGAACCAGAAGAAGAAGAAGAGAGAACCAAAAGGACGATGAAAGACAACAGTAGAAGATGAAAGACAACTAATACAATATGAAAAAGAACCAGTAGAAGATGAAAGACAATCAATATAACATGAAAGACAACGAAAAGAAGATGAAAGACAACTAGTAGAACACTAAAGAATGCCAGTAGAACATGAATGACAACCAGTAGAACAAGATAGACATCATGAACAAGATGAGATACAACTAGAAGAAGATGATACACAACTAGTAGATAATGAAAGAGATTGCATATTATGAAAGACAATTAGAAGAAGGTGAAACACAACTAGTATAAAATAAAAGGCAATTAGAATAAGATGAAAGACAATGAGAAGAAGATGAAAGACAACTAGTAGAACAAGAAAGAAACCAGTAGAACATGAATGACAAACTGTATTACAAGGACGACATCATGTACAAGATGAAAGACAACTAGAAGAAGATGATACACAACTAGTAGATCATGAAAGATGTTGCACATTATGAAAGACAACTAGAAGAGATGAATAACAACTAATAGAATATGAAAGAGAACTAGGAGTATATGAAAGACAACCTATAGAGAATAAATGACAACCAAAAGTAGATGAAACACAACAAGGAGAAATCAAAGACAACTCGATGATTATGAAAGACAACTAGAAGGAGATGGAACACAACGAGAAGAAGATGAAACACAACTAGTAGAACATGAAATACAACCTGTAGAACATGAAAAAACATCATGTACAATATGGAAGACAACTAGAAGAAGATGATACACAACTAGTAAAAGAGAAAACACAACCAGTAGATCATAAAAGACAACAAGTAGAAGATTAAAGACAATTAGAAGATGAAAAACAACCAGTAAACGATGAAAGACAACCAGTAGAAGAAGATGAAAGACAACTAGTAGAACACTAAAGAAATCCAGTACAACATGAATAACAACCAGTAGAACAAGATGGACATCATGTACAAGATGAAATACAACTAGAAGAAGATGATACACGACTGGTAGATCATGACTGAGATTGCACATTATGAAAGACAACTAGAAGAAGATGAAAGACAATGAGAAGAAGATAAAAAACAACTAGTAAAACAAGAAAGAAAACCAATAGAACATGAATGACAACTAGAAAAAGATGATACACAACTAGTAGATCATGAAAGACAACCAGTAAAACATGAAAGACACCTAGAAAAAGATAAAAAAACAACTAGAAAAAGATGAATAACAACTAATAGAATATTAAAGAGAACCAGTAGAACAAGATAGACATCATGTACAAGATGAAATACAACTAGAAGAAGATGATACACAACTAATAGATCTTGAAAGAGATTGCACATTATGAAAGACAACTAGAAGAAGATGAAAGACAACTAGTAGAAAATGAAAGACAACTAGAAGAAGATGAAACACAACTAGTAGAAAATGAAAGACAACTAGAAGAAGATGATAGACAATGAAAAGAATATGAAAGACAACTAGTAGAACAAGAAAGAAAACCAGTAGAACATGAATGACAACTTGTATTACAAGGAAGACATCATGTACAAGATAGACGACAACTAGAAGAAGGTGATACACAACTAGTAAATCATGAAAGATAACCAGTAAAACATGAAAAACACCCAGCACAAGATGAAAGACATCTAGAAAAAGATGAATAACAACTAACTGAATATGAAAGAGAATCAGTAGATGATGAAAAACAACCAGTAGAACAAGAAAGACAACAAGTAAAACAAGAATGACAACTAGTAGAACATGAAAGACATCCAGCACAAGATGAAAGACAACTAGAAGAAGATGAGTAACAACTAATAGAATATGAAAGACTAGAAGAAGATGAATAACAACTAATAGAATATGAAAGAGAACTATTAGAAGAAGAAAGATAACTAAAAGAAGATGAAAGACAACTAGTAGAAGTTCAAAAACAACTATAATAGATAAAAGACAACTAGTAGAAGATACAAGACAACTATAAGAAGATGAAAGACAACTATAAGAAGATGTAAGACAACTATAAGAAGATGAATGACAACCTGTAGAATGAGAAGAATATGAAACACAACCTGTAGAAGATAGACAGCAAAAAACGATGAAAGACAAATAGAAAAAGATGGAAAACAACTAGTTGAATATGAAAGACAACTAGAAGAAGATGAAATACAACAAGTAGATGAAAGACAACATGTAGAACCAGAAAGTCAACTTGAAAAAGATGAAAGACAAACAAAAGAAGATGAAAATCAACAAGTAGAATATGGAAGATAACAAAAGAAGATGAAAGATGACCAATAGAGACTAAAAGGCAACCAAAAGTAGATGAAACACAACTTTGAGAAGATAAAAGATAACTCGAAAAAGATGAAAGACAACTAGAAGAAGATGAATAACAACTAGATGAAGATGAAAGACAACTAGAAAACGATGAATAACAACTAATATTTTATGAAAAAAAATAAGCAGTACTAGAAGAAGGGCAACTAGATGAAGATGAAAAACAACTAGAAAAAAGATGAAAGACAACCAGTAGAACAGGAATGACAACTAGAAGAAGATGAAACACAACTAGTAGAAAATGAAAAACAACTATAATAAGATGAAAGACAATGAGAAGAAGATGAAAGACAACTAGTAGAACAAGAAAGAAAACAGTAGAACATGAATCACAACCTGTAAAACAAGAAAGACATCATGTACAAAATGAAAGACAACTAGAAGAAGATGATACACAACTAGTAGATCATGAAAGACAACAAGTAACATGAAAGACACTCAGCACAAGGTAAAGACAGCTAGAAGAAGATGAATAACAAATAATAAAATATGAAAGGGAAGCAGTAGAAAATGAAAGAAAACTAGTAGAAGATGAAAGATAACTATTATAATATGAAAGACAACAAGTAAAACATAAATGACAACTTGTAGAACATGAAACACATCACGTACAAGAGAAAGACACTAGAAGAAGATGATACACAACTAGTAGAACATTAAAGGCATCCAGCACAAGATGAAAGACAACTAGAAGAAGATGAATAAGAACTAATAGAATATGAAAGACAACTAGAAGACAATGAATAACTACTAAATGAATAAGATAGAGAACCAGTAGAAAATGAAAGACCACCAGCAGAACAAGAAAGACAATTTGAAGAAGATGAAAGACAACTAGTAAAAGATACAAGACAACTATAAGAATATGAAAGACAATTATATGAAGATGAATGACAAATAGAAAAAGATGGAAAACAACTAGTTGAATATGAAAGACAACTAGAAGAAGATGAAATACAAAGAGTAGATGAAAGACAACAAGTTGAACATGAAAGACAACTAGAAAAAGATGAAAGACAATCAGAGAAAATGAAAGACACATTAAAGAAGATGAAAAACAACAAATAAAATATGAAATACAAACTAGAAGAAGATAAAATACAACCAGGAGTAGATGAAAGACAACCAGTAGAGAATAAAAGACAATCAAAAGTAGAGAAAATGCAACTAGGAGAAAATCAAAGACAACTCGATGAATATGAAGGACAACTAGAAGAAGATGAAAGACAACTAAAAGAAGATGAATAACAACTAGAAAAATATGAAAGACAACTAGAAGAAGACAAATAACAACTAATATAATCTGAATGAGAACCAGTAGAAAATGAAGATAACCAGTACTAGAAGAAAGCCAACTAGATGAAGATGAAAGACAACTAGAAGAAGATGAAACACAACCAGTATAACATATTGACAACTAGAGGAAGATGAAACACAACTAGTAGAAAATGAAACACAACAAGAATAAGATGAAAGACAACTAATAGAACACGAAAGAAAACCATTAGAACATGAATGACATCATCTATAAGATGTAAGACAACTAAAATAAAATGATACACAACTAGTAGATCATGAAAGACAACCAGTAGAACATGAAAAACACCCAACACAAGATGAAAGACAACTAGAAGAAGGTGAATATCTTCTTCTAGTTGTCTTTTAAATTCTTCGAGTTGCCTTTCATCTTCTCGTAGTTGTGTTTCATCTACTTTTGGTTGTCTTTTATTCTCTACTGGTTGTCTTCTTCTACTCGTTGCATTTCATCTTCTTCTTGTTGTCTTTCATATTCTACTTGTTGTTTTTTCATCTTCTTTTATTTGTCTTTCATCTTCTACTAGTTGTCTTTCATGTTCTACTTGTTGTCTTTTTGTATTTCATTTTCTTCTAGTTGTGTTTCATCTTCTTCTAGTTGTCTTTCATATTCAACTAGTTGTTTTCCATCTTTTTCTATTTGTCTTTCATCGCCTTTTGTTGTCTTTCATCTTCTTCTGGTTGTGTTTCATCTTCTTCTCATTCTACAGGTTGTCAGTCTTGTTCTACTGGTGTTCATTCATCTTCTTATAGTTTGTCTTTCATTTTCTTATAGTTGTCTTTCATTTTTCTTATAGTTGTCTTGTATCTTTTAGTAGATGTCTTTCATCTATTATAGTTTTTGAACTTCTACTAGTTGTCTTTTATTCTTCTTCTTCTAGATGTTTTTCATCTTCTACTAATTCTCTTTCATATTCTATTAGTTGTTATTCATATTCTTCTAACTGACTTTCATATTATATTAGTTGTTATTCATCTTCTTCTAGTTGTCTTTCGTCTTGTGCTAGATGTCTTTTATGCTTTACTGGTTGTTTTTCATCTTCTCCAAGTGGTGTTTCATCTACTTTTGGTTGTCTTTTATTTCATCTTCTTCTAGCTGTCTTTCATATTCTTCTTGTTGTTTTTCATCTTTCTATATTTATCTTTCATCTTCTACTGGTTGTCTTTCATCTTTTTCTAGTTGTCTTTCATGTTATACTTGTTGTCTTTCAACTACTTGTTGTATTTCCTACTCTTTTACTTGTATTTCATTTTCTTCTAGTTGTCTTTCTTCTTCTACTAGTTGTCTTTCATCTTCTACTGTTTTTTTTCATATTCTACTAGTTGTTATTCATCTTCTTCTAATTGTCTTTCATCTTTTGATGGGTGTCTTTCATGTTCTACTGGTTGTCTTTCATGATCTACTAGTTGTGTTCTTCTAACTGTTGTTCTTCTTGTACTGTTGTTTTTCATTTTCTACTGGTTGTGTTTCATCATCTACTGGTTGTGTTTCATCTTCTACTAGTTCTCTTTCATATTCTATTAGTTGTTATTCATCTTCTTCTAGTTGTTTTCAGATTCTATCAGTTATTATTCATCTTCTTCTAGTTGTCTTTCATATTGTGCTGGATGTCTTTCATCTTCTACTGGGTATTTTTCATGTTTTACTAGTTGTCTTTCATAATCTACTAATTGTGTATCATCTTCTTCTAAGTGTTTTTACATCTTGGACATGATGTCTTTCATGTTCTACAGGTTGTCATTCATCTCTTCTCGTTGTCTTTCATCTTCTACTCGTTGTCTTTCATGTTCTACTGATTGTCTTTCATCTTCTACTGGCTCTCTTTCATATTCTATGACTTATTATTCATCTTTTTCTCGTTGTTTTTCATATTGTACTGTCTTTCATGTTCTACTTATTATTGTGCGGGGTGTCATATTGTGCGGGGGTGTCTTTCATGTATCATCTTCTTATAGTTGACTTTCATCTTGTACTTGAGGTCTTTAATGTTCTACAGGTTGTCATTCATGTTTTGTATATTGTCTTTCATTTTCTTCTCGTTGTCTTTCATCTTCTACTGGTTGTCTTTCATTTTCTTCTGATTCTCTCTCATATTCTATTAGTTGTTATTCATCTTCTTCTAGTTGTCTTTCATCTTGTGGTGGATGAATTTCATGTTCTACAGGAGTTCTTTCATGATCTACAAGTTGTGTATCGTCATCTTTTAGTTGTCTTTCAGCTTGTACATGATGTCTTTCTTGTTCTACAAGTTGTCATTCATGTTTAACTGGTTTCCTTTTGTGTTCTACTAGTTGTCTTTCATCCTCATCTCGTTGTCTTTCATCTTCTTCTCGTTGTCTTTCATCTACCATGGATTGTCTTTCATCTTCTACTGGTTCTGTTTTATATTTTATTAATTGTTATTCATCTTCTTTTAGCTGTCTTTCATCTTGTGTTGTTATACTGGTTGTGTTTCCTCTTCTACTAGTTGTGTATCATCTTCTTCTTGTTGTCTTTCATCTTCTACTAGTTGTCTTCGATCTTCTTCTCCTTGTCTTTCATCTTCTTCTAGTTGTCTTTATATTCTACTTGTTGTTTTTCATATTCTTCAATTTGTATTTGAACTTCTACTGGGTTGTCTTTCATCTTCTTCTGATTGTCTTTCATCTTCTACTGGTTCTCTTTTATAAGTTGTTATTCATCTTCTTCTCGTTGTCTTTATCTTGTGCTGGGTGGGTATCTTTAATGTTCTATTGGTCGTCTTTCATGATCTACTAGTTGTGTATCGTCTTTCTTCATCTTTTTTGCATCTTGTACAAGATGTCTTTCTTGTTCTATAGGTTGTCATTCATGTTTTACTATTTTTTTCATCTTCTTCTCATTGTCTTTCATCCTATTCGAGTTGTCCTTCATCTACTTTTGGTTGCCTTTTATTCTCTACTAGTTGTCTTTCATCTACTCCTAGTTGTGTTTCTTCTACTTTTGGTTGCCATTTATTCTCTACTGTTTTCTTTCATCTACTCCTTGTTGTATTTCATGTTCTTCTTGTTGTCTTTCATCTACTTGTTATTTTTCATCTCTTTTATTTGTATTTCATATACTTCTAATTGTGTTTCATCTTCTTCTAGTTGTCTTTCATATTCAACTACTTGTTTTCCATCTTTTTCTATTTGTTTTTCATCGTCTTTTGCTATCTTCAACTTCTACTGGTAGTGTTTCATATTCTTCTCATTCTACAGGTTGTCAATCTTGTTATACTGGTTGTTATTCATCTTCTTATATTTGTGTAACATCTTCTTATAGTTGTCTTTCATTTTCTTATAGTTGTCTTTCACCATCTTATAGTTGTCTTGTATCTTTTACTAGTTGTCTTTTCTCTATTGTAGTTGTGTTTATCTTCTTGTAGTTTTCTTTCTTCTTCTACTGGTTGTTTTTCATTTTCTACTGGTTGTCTTTCATCTTCTAATAGTTCTCTTTCATATTCTATTAGTTGTTATTCATCTTCTTCTAGTTATTTTTCATATTCTATTAGTTGTTACTCATCTTCTTCTAGTTGTCTTTTATTTTGTGTGAGATGTCTTTCATGTTCTGCTAGTTGTCTGTTTCGATCTATTGCTTGTGTTTCATCTTCTACAAGTTGTGTATTATTTTCATCTAGTGTCTTTCATCTTGTACTTGAGGTCTTTCATGTTCTACAGGTTGTCATTCATATTTTATTTGTAGTCTTTCTTGTTCTACTGGATGTTTTTCATTTTCTACTGGTTCTTTTTCATATTATGTTAGTTGTTATTCATCTCTTCTAGTTGTTGTTCATAATGTGCAACCTCTTTTCATGATCTACTAGTCATGTATCATATTTTTCTAGCTGTCTTTCATCTTGTACATGATGTCCATCTTGTTCTACTAGTTGTACTTCATGTTCTACTGGCTTTTGGTGTTCTACTAGTTGTTTTTCTTCTTCTTCTTGTCTTTCATCTTCTACTCATTGTCTTTCATGTTCTACTGGTTGTCTTTCATCTTCAACAAGTTTCATATTCTATTAGTAGTTATTCATCTTGTGTTGGGTGTCTTTCATATTTTACTAGTTGTCTTTCATGATTTACTGGTTGTGTTTACTCTCCTACTAGTTGTCTTTCATCTTCTACTGGTTGTCTTTTATTTTCTTCTGGTTCTCTTTCATATTCTATTAGTTGTTATTCATCTTCTTCTAGTTGTCTTTTATCTTGTGCTGGATGTCTTTCATGTTCTACAGGGGTTGTCTTTCATGACCTACAAATTGTGTATCATCTTCTTTTAGTTGTCTTTCATCTTCTACAGGTTGTCTTTTATTTTCTTCTCGTAGTCTTCCTTCTAGATGTTTTACATCTTGTACAAGATGTCTTTCTTGTTCTACAGGTTGTCATTCAGGTTTTACTATTTTTCTTTCATCTTCTTCTCATTGTCTTTCATCTTCTTCTCATTGTCTTTCATCTTTTTCAAGTTGTCTTTTATCTTCTCCTAGTTGTGTTTCATCTACTTTTGGTTGTCTTTTATTCCCTGCTGGTTGTCTTTCATCAACTCCTTGTTGTAGTTAATCTTCTTCTTGTTGTCTTTCATATTCAACTTATTGTTTTTCATCTTCTTTATTTTGTCTTTCATCTTCTACTGGTTGTCTTTCATGTTCTACTTGTCTTTCATCAGCTTTTTGTATATCATCTTTTTCTAGTTGTGTTTCATCTTCTTCTAGTTGTCTTTCATATTCAACTAGTCGTTTTCCATCTTTTTCTATTTGCCTTTCATCGCCTTTTGCTGTCTTTCATCTTCTACAGGTTGTCAGTCTTGTTCTACTGGTGTTCATTCATCTTTTTATAGTTGTGTCTTTCATTTTCTTGTAGTTGTCTTTCACCTTCTTGTAGTTGTCTTTCACCTTCTATAGTTGTCTTGTATCTTATACTAGTTGTCTTTTATCGATTCTAGTTATTTTTGAACATCTACTAGTTGTCTTTCATCTTCTTCTAGTTGTCTTTCTTCTTCTACTGGATGTCTTTCATCTTCTACTCGTTGTTTTTCATTTTTTGCTAGTTCTCTTTCATATTCTATTAGTTGTTATTCATCTTCTTCTAGGTGTCTTTCAAATTATATTAGTTGTTATTTATCTTCTTCTAGTTGTCATTCATCTTGTGCTGGATGTCTTTCATGTTTTACTGGTTGTCTTTCATCTTCTCCAAGTGGTGTTTAATCTACTAGTTGTCTTTCATATTCTATTGGTTTTTTTCATATTGCATTAGCTGTTATTCATCTCTTCTAGTTGTCTTTCATATTGTGCAACCTCTTTTCATGATCTACTAGTTGTGCATTATCTTGTAATAGTTGTCTTTCAGCTTGTACATGATGTCTATCTTGTTCTACTGGTTGTCATTCATGTTCTACTAGTTTTCATTCGTGTTATACTAGTTGTCTTTCATCCTCATCTCGTTGTCTTTCATCTTCCATTGATTGTCTTTCATGTTCTACTGGTTTTCTTTCATATTTTATTAATTGTTATTCATCTTCTTTTAGTAGTTTTTCATCTTGTGCTGGGTGTCTTCATGTTCTACTAGTTGTCTTTCATGATCAACTAGTTGTGTCTCCTCTTCTACTAGTTGTGTATCATCTTCTTCTAGTTGTCTTTCATCTTGTGCATGGTGTCTTTCTTGTTCTACAGGTTGTCTTACATCTTCTACTAGTTGTTTTTCATTTTCTTCTCCTTGTCTTTCATCTTCTTCTAGTTGTCTTTCATATTCTACCAGTTGTTTTTCGTATTCTTCTATTAGTATTTGAACTTCTACTAGTTGTCTTTCATCTTTTTCTGATTGTCTTTCATCTTCTACTGGTTCTCTTTCATATTCCACTAGTTGTTATTTATCTTATTCTCGTTGTCTTTTGTGTTCTTCTAGTTATCTTTCATATTCTACTAGTTGTTTTTCATATTGTTTTATTTGCATTTGAACTTTGTCTTTATCTTCTTCTGGTTGTCTTTCATCTTCTACTGGTTCTTTTTCATATTCTATTAGTTGTTATTCATATTCTTCTAGTTATCTTTTATCTTGTGCAAGGTGGGTGTCTTTCATGTTCTATTGGTTGTCATTCATGATCTACTTGTTGTGTATCATCTTTCTTCAAGTTGTTTTACATGTTGTACAAGATGTATTTCTTGTTCTACAGGTTGTCATTCATGTTTTACTGTTTTTCTTTCATCTTCTTCTCGTTGTCTTTCATCTTCGTCTCATTGTCTTTCATCTGCTTCTAGTTGTCTTTTATCTTCTTCGAGTTGTCTTTCATCTTATCCTAGTTGTGTTTCATCTACTTTTGGTTGTCTTTTATTCTCTACTGGTTGTCTTTCATCTACTACTTGTTGTATTTTATCTTCTTCTTGTTGTCTTTCATATTCTTGTTTTTCATCTTCTTTTATCTGTCTTTCACCTTCTACTGGTTGTCTTTCATATTCTACTTGTTGTCTTTTATCGTCTTTTTGTATTTTATCTTCTTCTAGTTGTCTTTCAGATTCAACTCGTTATTTTCCATCTTTTTCTATTTGCCTTTCATCGCCTTTTGCTTTCTTTCATCTTCTATATGTTGTCAGTCTTGTTCTACTGGTGTTCATTCATCTTCTTATAGTTGTGTCTTTCATTTTCTTATAGTTGGATTTCATCTTCTTATAGTTGTCTTGTATCTTCCACTAGTTGTCTTTTATCTATTCTAGTTGTTTCTGAACTTCTACTAGTTGTCTTTCATCTTCTTCTAGTTATCTTTCTTTTTCTACTAGATGTTTTTCATCTTAATACTAGTTGTCTTTCATCTTCTACTGGTTGTCTTTCATATTCTATTAGTTGTTATCATCTTCTTCTAGTTGTCTTTCATATTATATTAGTTGTTATTCATCTTCTTCTAGTTGTCTTTCATCTTCTCTAAGTGGTGTTTCATCTACTTTTGGTTGTCTTTTATTCTCTACTAGTTTAACTTTCATCTACTCTTGGTTTTATTTCCTTTTCTTGTAGTTGTGTTTCATATTCTACCTGTGGTTTTTCATTTTCTTATATTTGTCATTCATCTTCTACTGGTTGTCTTTCATCTTTTTTCTAGTTGTCTTTCATGTTCTACTTGTTGTCTTTCATCTACTTGTTGTATTTCATTCTCTTTTAGTTGTATTTCAACTTCTTCTCGTTGTCTTTCTTCTTCTACTGGTTATCTTTCATCTTCTACTGGTTCTTTTTCATATTCTATTAGTTGTTATTCATCTTCTTCTAGTTGTCTTTCATCTTGTGTTGGGTGTTTTTCATGTTCTAACCGTCTTTCATGATCTTCTAGTTGTGTATCATATTCTTCTAATTGTTTTTACATCTTGTACATGATGTCCTTCATGTTCTACAGGTTGTCATTCATGTTTTACTTGTTGTCCTTCATGTTCTACTAGTTGTCTTTCATTTTCTACTGGCTGTCTTTCATTTTCTGCTAGTTCTTTTTCATATTCTATTAGTTGTTGTTCATCTCTTCCGGTTGCCTTTCATAATGTGCAACCTCTTTTCATGATCTACTAGTTGTGTATCATCTTCTTCTAGTTGTCTATCATCTTGTACATGATGTCTATCTTGTCTATCATCTCTACTGGTTGTCATTCATGTTCTACTGGCTTTCTTTGGTGTTCTACTAGATGTCTTTCATCTTCTTCTTGTTGTCTTTCATTTTTTTACTCGTTGTCTTTCATGTTCTACTGATTGTCTTTCATCTTCATCTCGTTCTCTTTCATATTCTATTAGTCGTTATTAATCTTTTTCTCGTTGTTTTTCATCTTGTGTTGGGTGTCTTTCATGTTTTACTGGTTGTCTTTCATGATCTACTAGTTGTGTAAACTCTTCTACTAGTTGTGTATCATATTCTTCTAGTTGATTTTCATCTTGTACTTGAGGTCTTTCATGTTCTAGAGGTTGTCATTCATATTTACTTGTTGTCTTTCGTCTTCTTCTCGTTGTCTTTCATCTTCTACTGGCTGTTTTTTATTTTCTTCTGGTGCTCTTTCCTATTCTATTTGTTGTTATTCATCTTCTTCTAGTTGTTTTTCATCTTGTGCTGGATGTCTTTCATGTTCTATAGGGGTTGTCTTTCATGACCTACAAGTTGTGTATCATCTTCTTCTAGTTGTCTTTTATCTTGTACATGATGTCTTTCTTGTGCTTCAAGTTGTCATTCATGTTCTACTGGTTTTCTTTCGTGTTCTACTAGTTGTCTTTCATCCTCATCTCGTTGTATTTCATCTTCTTCTCATTGTCTTTCATCTTTCATTGATTGTCTTTCATGTTCTACTGGTTCTCTTTCATATTTTATTAATTCTTATTCATCTTCTTTACTTATCTTTCATCTTCTGCTAGGTGTCTTCATGTTCTACTAGTTGTCTTTCATGATTAACTGGTTGTGTTTCCTCTTCTACTAGTTGTGTATCATCTTCTTCTAGTTGTCTTTCATCTTGTACATGATGTCTTTCTTGTTTTACATGTTGTCATTCATGTTTTATTTGTTGTCATACATCTTCTACTAGTTGTCTTTCATATTCTTGTAGTTGTCTTTTATATTCTACTAGTTGTTTTTCATATTCTTCTATTTGTATTTGAACTTCAACTAGTTGTCTTTCATCTTCTTTTGATTGTCTTTCATATTCCACTAGTTCTCTTTCATATTCCACTAGTTGTTATTCATCTTCTTCTCATTGTCTTTCTTGTTCTTCTAGTTGTCTTTCATATTCTTCTAGTTATTTTTCATATTCTTCAATTTGCATTTGAACTTTGTCTTTCATCTTCTTCGGGTTGTCTTTTATTTTCCACTGGTTCTCTTTCATATTCTATTAGTTGTTATTCATCTTCTTTTAGTTGTCTTTTATCTTGTGCATCATGTCTTTCATGTTTTACTGATTGTCTTTCATCTTCTCAAAGTGTTGTTTCATCTACTTTTGGTTGTCTTTTATTCTCTACTAGTTTAACTTTCATCTACTCCTGGTTTTTTTCATCTTCTTCTAGTTGTCTTTTATATTGTACCTGTGGTTTTTCATTTTCTTATATTTGTTTTTCATCTTCTACTGGTTGTCTTTCATCTTTTCTAGTTGTCTTTCATGTTCCACTTGTTGTATTTCATTCTCTTTTGGTTATATTTCATCTTCTTCTAGTTGTCTTTCTTCTTCTACTGATTGTTTTGCATCTTCTACTGGTTCTTTTTCATATTCTATTAGTTGTTATTCATCTTCTTCTACTTGTCTTTTATCTTGTGCAGGATGGGTGTTTTTAATGTTCTACTGGTTGTCTTTCATGATCTACTAGTTGTGTATCATCTTTCTTCTAATTGTTATACATCTTGTACAAGATGTCTTTCTTGTTCTGAAGGTTGTCAATCATGTTTTACTATTTTTCTTTCATCTTCTTCTCGTTGTCTTTCATCTTCTTCTGGTTGTCTTTTATCTTATTCGAGTTATCTTTCCTCTACTTTTGGACGTTGTGTTTTATTATCTACTGGTTGTCTTTTATCTACTCATTGTTGTATTTCATCTTCTTCTTGTTGTCTTTCATATTCTACTTATTGTTTTTCATCTTCATTTATTTGTCTTTCATCTTCTACTGGTTGTCTTTCATGTTTTACTTGTTGTCTTTCATCGACTTTTTGTATTTCATCTTCTTATAGTTGTGTTTCATTTTTTTTCTAGTTGTCTTTCATATTCAACTAGTTGTTTTCCATCTTTTTATGTTTGTCTTTCACCGCCTTTTGCTGTCTTTCATCTTCTTCTGGTGTTCATTCATCTTCTTATATTTGTGTCTTTCATTTTCTTATAGTTGTCTTCCATGTTCTTATAATTGCCTTGTAACTTCTACTAGTTGTCTTTTATCTATTCTAGTTGTTTTTCAACATTTACTAGTTGTCTTTCATCTTCTTCTGGTTGTCTTTCTTCTTCTACTGGATGCATCTTCTACTGGTTGTCTTTCATCTTCTACTAGTTCTCTTTCATATTCTATTAGTTGTTATTCATCTTCTTGTAGTTGTCTTTCATATTATATTAGTTGTTATTCATCTTCTTGTAGTTGTCTTTCATATTATATTAGTTGTCATTCATCTGCTTCTAGTTGTCTTTCATCTTGTGCTGGATGTCTTTCATGTTTTACTGGTTGTCTTTTTCATCATCTTCAAGTGGTGTTTCATCTACTTTTGGTTGTCTTTTATTCTCTACTAGTTTAACTATCATCTACTCCTGGTTTTATTTCATCTTCTACTAGTTGTGTTTCATATTCTACTTGTTATTTTTAATCTTCTTATATTTGTCTTTCATCTTCTTCTGGTTGTCTTTCATCTTTTTTTAGTTTTCTTTCATGTTCTACTTGCTGTCTTTCATTCATTCTCTTTTAGTTGTATTTCATTATTTTCTAGTTGTCTTTCTTTTTCTACTAGTTGTCATTTATTTTCTCCTGGTTGTCTTTCATCTTTTTCTAGTTCTTTTTCATATTCTATTAGTTGTTATTCATCTTTTTCTAGTTGTCTTTCATCTTGTGCTGGGTGTTTTTCATGTTCTACTGGTTGTCTTTCATGATTTTATAGTTGTGTTTCATCTTCTACTAGTTGTGTGTCATATTCTTCTAGTTGTCTTTCATCATGTAGATGATGTTTTTCATGTTCTATAAGTTGTCATTCATGTTTTACTTCTTGTCGTTCATATTCTACTAGTTGTCTTTCATCTTCTTCTAGATGTTTTTCGTCTTCTGCTAGTTGCCTTTTATCTTTAGTTAGATGTTTTTCATCTTCAATTGGTTGTCTTTCATTTTCTATTGGTTCTCTTTTATATTTCATTAGTTGTTATTCCTCTTCTTATTGTTGTCTTTCATCTTGTGGTGGGTGTCTTTCATGTTCAACTGGTTGTCTTTCGTGATCTACTAGTTGGGTATCATCTTTTTCTAGTTGCTTTTCATCCTGTACATGATGATTTTCATATTCAACAAGTTGTCGTTCATGTTCTACTAGTTTTCTTTCGTGTTATCTAGTTGTCTTTCATCTTCTTCTCATAGACGTTCATCTTCTTCTAGTAGTCTTTCGTCTTCTACTAGTTGTGTTTCATCTTCTTTTAGTTGTCTTTCATTTTCTACTGGTTGTTTTCATATTCTGCTAGTTGTCTTTCATCTTCTTCTAGTTGTCTTTCATCTTCTTTTAATTATTGTTCATCTTCTACTAGTTGTCTTTCATCTTCTACTTGTTGCCTTCCATCTTATTGTAGTTGTTTTTCATCTTCTTTTAATTCTCTTTCTTCTTCTTCTTCTTCTGTTTGTAATTTATCTTCTTATAGTTATCTTTCATCTACTTCTAGTTGTCTTTGATCTTCTTCTAGTTGTTTTTCATCTTCTACTAGTTGTCTTTTATCTATTGTAGTTGTCTTTCATTTTCCAGTGGTTGTTTTTCATCTTTTTCTAGTTGTCTTTCATCTACTTCTGGTTGTCTTTATTCTTCTACTGGTTGTCTTTCATCTTCTTCTGGTTGTCTTTCATTTTCTACTAGTTCTCTTTCATATTCCATTAGTTGTTATTCGACTTCTTCTAGTTGTCTTTAATCTTGTAATAGGTGTCTGTCATGTTTTAGTGGTTGTCTTTCATGATCTACTGGTTGTGATTCCTCTTCTGCTAGTTGTGTATCATCTTCTTCTAGTTGTTTTTCATTTTGTACATGATGTCTTTCATGTTCTACAGATTGTCATTCATGTTTCTTGTTGTCTTTCTTGTTCTACTAGTTGTCTTTCATGTTCTGCTGATGGTCTTTCATTATTTATTTGTTGTATATCATCTTCTTCTAATTGTCTTTTTTTTTTATACATGATGTCTTTTTTGTTCTACAGGTTGTCATTCATGTTCTACTTGTTTTCTTTTGTGTTCTACTAGTTGTCTTTCATCTTTTTCTTGTTGTCTTTCTTCTTCTACTAGTTGTCTTTTTGTTCAAGCTCAAAATAATAGTGAATTACGGGGGGTTTTGGCTTAGGTTTTACCTTATTTTCTCACCTTTATGTTTAATTAATCCATAAAAAAGGTTATTGTTGCCCAACTTTGTATTTTAGTGCAGGAAACATGTTTTGGGGCTATTTTACATCATTTGGAGTAAGAATCAGTTGATCGGAAAAGCGCAGCTCATCGGCTAAGGCTCTAGTACGAACCATATTCACTAATACGGACCAGAGCCTCAGTACGGACCAAAGATGGATGAAAACGCATTAACTCCCTCAGCGACACAGTGGGAGTACGGTCCATATTAGCCAATACGGACCGTATCCGAGGCTCTCTTTGGTGAATAACTGTGCCAGCTGTATCCAGATCAAATTTCTTGGACTCCACTCATCTCCAGGTGCCCCTCCACTCCTATATAAGTCTTCTAGACTGAAGAGAAACTTATCTTTGTAGTTTTGGTTAGATTATTTCATTAAGTGAGAAGAGAGAGTGTGTAGAGACTAAGTAGGAGGGTACTTCTTGTATGGTTGTACCTTTCTCTTATCTCTTTGTAAACATGTCGTTCCGCAGCTAAGTTTAGATTCTTAGAGTTGGTAGTAAACCTTGTTACTCATTATGCTTGATATATATTTTTATTTGATCATTGTTTAGTCTTTTATTGTTCGATTGCTTTTAAGCTTTATGTTCTATCTTACTTGATTTTGTTTTATTAGTCTAGACCATCATGTGATGGCCACACATGAGAGATCATCATCTTTAGGCTAATCAGATTGGGATAAGGGAGAATAAAAATACTAGACTAGTGGGTGAAAACCTAATTGGGGATACCACTAGTCGGATCAATAAAAGTATACATGGGAGTCTCGACATCACAGACGAACGTCGTATTGTCATGCCTTACCATGGGGACACCCAAAAAGACCAGACGAAAAACCTAGGCAAGTGAAGGCTGAGACCTTTGGGCTAGTCACAGATCGCATTGCATTAGTCAAGATAAGCCTTCACGTGATCTCTTGATTAGTAGGGTGGTTATGCGCAAAAGCAGTAATCGCTAAATTGGATTAAAAACCCTCATACAACAACTGAAAACCAACATCAAATAAGGTAAGAATCAAAACGGATTAAAGTAACAACGGTGTACCAAAATCCTAAGAATTCACATCTCTATCTTTATTTTACTTACTTTTAATTTTTGCCAAATACATTGATCACAACAACAACTCTTTGATTTCAGATTTTGTCTAGCTTTTCAAAAGATTGTCGTTTAATCGCTCAAGACCTTAGACCTTATTCCTTGTGGATCAGCACTCGTTTGTACTACTCGATAGGATTATGCGCTTGTAATCCGACCCAATAGCAAACCAAGTTTAGAAATTTAAAAGTAACAAATCGACGCGCTCCGCGTTGATCAAGTTTTTTGGTATCGTTGCTGGGGAATAACGGTTTATTGTGCAAGGCCTCGAAAGACGCTCTTGCTTTGACCATCAAATCCAATTAATTAGGAACGCCTAGACTTTTAATTTTCTGCATTTTTATTTTTATTTTTATTTTATTTTATTTTATTTTTTATTTATTTTTAGATTTATTTTAATTTTCAACTTTTTATTTTTTCAGGATTTTTCACGCTGGCCGAATCATCCCTCAAAGTCCTTCTTTTTATGATGCTCGAAGCGAAAGAGATTCAGATTCGATCAACATGGAGAACCCACCGAACGAACCGATTCATAATGATCCATCGATCGACAATAATGATGAAGGACATGAGAGAACATTGGTGATAACGTAGTTCAAGATGCAGTGAGACCCAAACTTTTACGAGACTACTTCATATAGTGCGCAAATGATCCCAACTCGAGCATAAACCCACCGACTATAGCAAACCAAAATTTTGAGATCAAACCTGCTCTCATTAACATGGTGTCGCACCAGCAATTTGGAGGATTTCCAAGTGAGGACCCATATCTTCACTTGTCAATTTTTCTTGGAATATACGAGACGATCAAAATCAATGGAGTTACCGATGATGCAATCAGGCTAACGCTATTTCAATTTTCATTAAAAGATAGGGCTAGAGCATAGTTGTTTTCCTTACCGGTCAATTCAATTCAAACTTGGGACCAATTGTTTAATGTGTTCATTGTAAAATATTTTCCACCGTCCAAAACTTCAAAATTCAGAAATGCAATTACTAAATTTGAACGAAAAGAGAGTGAATCATTGTGTGAAGCATGGGATCGATACAAAGAGTGAATCATTGTTTCATGTTCTACTGATTGTCTTTCATCTCCTTCTAGTTGTCTTTCTTCTTTTATTGGTTGTCTATCATCTTCTAATATATTCTTTCATCTTCTACTGGTTCTCTTTCATATTGTATTAGATGTTATTCATTTTCTTCTAATTGTCTTTCTTCTTGTGCTGAGTGTCTTTCATGTTATACTAGTTGTCTTTCATGATCTATTGGTTGTGTTTCCTCTTCTACTAGTTGTGTATCATTTTCTTCTAGTTGTCTTTCATGCTCTACAGGTTGTCATTCATGTTTTATTTGATGTCTTTCATGTTCTACTAGTTGTCTTTCATCTTCTTCTCACTGTCTTTGTTCTTCTTCTCATTGTCTTTGTTCTTCTTCTAGTTGTCTTTCATATTCTACTAGTTGTTTTTCATATTCTTTTATTTGTATTTCATCTTCTACTGGTTGTCTTTCATTTTTTTAGAATGTCTTTCATCTTGTGCTAGTTGTCTTTCGTGTTCTACTGGTTGTCTTTCATTTTCTACTGGTTATCTTTTTTATTCTATTAGTTGTTATTCATCTTCTTCTAGTTGTATTTCATCTTGTGCTGAGTGTCTTTCATGATCTACTAGTTGTATATCAGCTTCTTCTAGTTGTCTTTCTTCTTGTACATGATATCTTTCTTGTTCTGCAAGTTGTCATACATGTTATACTGCCTATCTTTCGTGTTCTACTAGTTGTCTTTCATCTTTTTCTCGTTGTTTTTTATCTTCTTCTAGTTGTCTTTCATGTTCTACTAGTTGTCTTTTATGTTCTACTAGTTGTCTTTTATGTTCTACTAGTTGTCTTTCATTTTCTTCTAGTTGTCTTTCATCTTCTTGTAGTTGTATTTCTTCTTCTATTGGTTGTCATTTATCTTCTTATAATTGTCTTTTATTTTTTTCTAGTTGTCTTTCATCTTCTACTAGTTGTGTTTCATCTTCTTCTAGTTTTCTTTCATAATCTACTTTTTGTATTTAATCTTCTTCTAGTTGTTTTTCTTCTTCTACTGGTTTGTTTTTTAATTTTTTTCGAGTTGTCTTTCATCTTTTCCTAGTTGTGTTTCATATACTTTTGGTTGTCTTTCATTCTTTACTGGTTGTATTTTATCTACTTCTGGTTGTATTTCATCTTCTTTTAGTTGTCTTTCATATTCTACTTGTTGTTTTTTATCTTCTTCTATTTATTTTTAATCTTCTACTGATTGTCTTTCATTTTTTTTAGTTGTTTATCTCCTCCACATAATCATCTTTTGAAATTGTTCTTTTCTGATGAGAATCCTCCAATCTACTAGGAATTTCCTATGGCTCATTATGTGGAGACCTACTTCTCAAAGGAATTTCCTATGTCTTTCGTAATCTTTTTTAAAATTTGACTATTAATGAGTAATATTTAAAATATATTTAATAAATGTGACAATCAACGTAATATGTATAAAATCAAAAGAAATAAACACCTAAATATGGTCTTGAATTTTGGTGAAATATGAAAATCATTTGGTTATATGTTGAGGCATTTAAAATAGTGCAACTGATTATCTCCATCATTTTCTAGTTGCACAAAAATACTTAGTCAATATCTAATTTCTTAATTGATGAAATTTCAAGTTTGATTGTCATAGTTGTCTAATAACTTACATCATTTTGAACGGTTCAGATTGACCGTTAAGATTTTGAAAATGAAAATATTGATCCATAGTACGGACCAATCCGTACTATGCATAGTTCCATAGACACACTCTTCAATAAATGTCTTTGCTTAATTAAATAACGGTGGAAGTTTATCATGTAAAATGATATTTGTGAATAATATTATATTGGTATTGCTAGAAATTAAATTCCTCAATATTGTTTAGTATTTGTTTGTATGACTGATACTAATGCATCAACAGAAGCCATCTACATTCTATTTGCGAATCATATTGTGTTTGGTCTCGTTCTCACAAAAGAAAAACAGACAGGTGGCTGAATGTGGAGAGATCAGAGCCGTTAGTTTGATTTGAACTAAATAAATGAACTGTTGGGCAAACCAACCTATTTCTATTTGATTCCAAATTCTCTCCACCGAGATATATAAATGACATCCATTTAAGAGACATCAAATTAACGGACAAAACAACTAGAGCAACCGACCTATTAAACCCCTTAATAGATTAATTAAAATCCATATTGATATATAAATTGAAGAGGGAGAGAGAGAAATAGGCCGGTTGTTGGACTTAAACAAGACTATATATAGTTCTAAGTTGAATACATCCCCTTACTGGCAAGCCCAGCATAGTCAGTTTTCAAGAGGATGGGGAGCTTTCAAATAAGGCCCACACTATCGGTCTCATTTTTCCTCGAGAATAGTGGCGGAATTAGAAAATTTAGAATGAGGTACTAAAACGTAAAATACATAGGCTATGTTTGGATGACACAAGAATAGAGGCTATTTTAGAATAGAAACTATTCGGAATAGCAATGTGCATCCAAATAATATTTTACTATTCAAAATAGCTAAAATAGTTGCTATTCTCTATTCTTTGTAAATGTTGGAATAACTACTATTCGGAAATGTGAAATGAGAGAAAAAAAATACTTTCTTTTTGTATTTCCGCCAACAGTCCCGAAATAACAAATTTGATATCACTTTCCGCTATTTCCACATTGTGACAATTTATTTGAAATTCCACTTGCCTATTTTTCATCTTAATTAGCATCTTGTTAACACTATTTTATTCACTATTCCACATATACAATGCAAACAATATTTTTGCTAATCCGAATAACATTATTTTCACACTAATTTCAAAAATCACTATTTTTTCTCTATTCTCATTTACTATTCTAAAACTTCACTATTCTAGCTTATTCTAACTCTCATCCAAACGTACCCTATGGCCAGTGAGACTTAAACACAAGTCTCTGCGACTACAACATTCATTTGGTCCACAAGGTTGGATAACCTACCACATGTTTTTTATGGTGTGGTCATTACATATAGGTCTATGTTACCTGAAGTGCATTGTTCCGTTAATGCTTCTTAAAGTTAGCTAAGTCTCAATATCTCCGCCAAGCTGTTCAGGCTATATTTTGGAACCAAACTACAGGAATACCAAAATTAATTATAAACTCAAAAAGTATAAATTTTATGATTTACGAAATTATTTTTTTCAGTTTGTGACCTTTTAAAGTCTAGTGCTATAAATTTGTGGCTATAAACCTTCGAGTACTTTAAACAACTCTAATACAATTAGTTTTTCTTCTCTTACCCCTTCCCACAATATTGAGGCTTAGTTGCTTTATTGTGGGTTATTGTCATATTGTGTCAGAGAATAAATGAAATCATATTGAAACCCGAGCGAGCTGCCTTTCCATATCCATACATAACCAAATAAATATTGAGGAGGGTTTAAAAAAATTTCATAGGTTATGTGCTCTAAATTTAAGTCATTTGCTCTTTCCTTATTTATTTTTTTGAAATTAATTATAATGTAAAGATTTGAGGTAGTTTGCAATTTTGCATTTTAAATTGAACAATTGATTGATGCAACTAATTGTTGTGTTTTTTGTTTCAATTTTATTCAAGTGATTTGAACTTTGGATCGGATCATTAGTAACTTAAATTTAAAAAAAAAAAAAAAGGGTCAGACGGGCGTGTGTCTGGATCGACTAAAACTTGAAAATTAAAAATATAAAGAAGGATATTGTAAAAAATAAATAATACAACAAGAATCTGTTTTATTCACGAAAGTAAAAAATAAGTATTGTCGAGAATAAGCTGACATAAATTGTTATTTCTGATAGTATTGCTTTTATTGACTAAAGTAACGATACTGAGGATATTAAACATTTTAACTCTTGCGAATAAAATATATTCTTGTAGTATATATTGATGAACTCTAGCAACTATCGAGTACTAGTATTTGGTCTAGTGACAAATACAATACTCTTCATATGTGAGGTGTTCAAAACTCAAATAAAAACATCTATTCAAAAATAGTTGAGTAGTTCAATCTGATTAACATTTACGCAAAAAAAAAAAGAATGAATTAAAAAGAATGAATTATATTAATTACACGGTAGTGGCACATGTCAACTTGACTATTTAAATTGTTGAGTAGTTCAATCTGATAAATTTTCTAATATTGTTTGCGATAGTGGCACATGCCAACTTGGCTTAAAAAGAATGAATTATACTATGCATAATATTGTACACAAATAAATGTTGTACAGGCAAAGGCCAACTTGTTAACTTGGCCAATATTGTTTGCAATATACTGGCCCATGCCTTTCAACTTGACATATAATTATGTCCTCATTTGTCAAATCTTTATATTTTCATTGAGTTCATATACACAAAAATTACATCAGAAAAAACAGGAGGACGAGAAGTTAAGGATTAGTCTGGGAGGAGGTAGAAGCGGAAGAGGAGAGGTGGGGAAGAAAGAAGTATATAATTAAAAAAATGTGCGTAGAAGTACAAAAAAAGAAAGTATAAGCTTGGAGAATTGAACAGAAGATTGAGAGTGAGGAGATGAAATAATTTCTCTTATAATAAAATAGAGGCGACATTAAGACATAAGGGATACTTCACAGTTTATCAAGGTATACAAATTGCAGATAATTTGAAGAGAATACCAAATTTACAACGCTTCTCTTTCCATTTATTCTAAAATTCCATTATATTATGGTTGATAAATTTTTGGTACACATTATTTCTTTTGAAGATGGAAACTAAACAGTTATTTATTTTAAAATAAAAGTTAGAGGTAAGTCAGCCAAATATAATATCCACATAAAACGGAGAGTATTACTTTTGCCACTAAATTAGAAGCTAGTTCTCAAAACGAAAAACTATATTTCTAAGAAATTATGTATTGTATGCGAGGATACTATTTTGTCTGGAAGGAAAAAAGGACACTTGTTTAGATTGTAAATCTTGAAGATGGATGTAACATTCTAGTTTTCGAGCAATTAAAAATTATTCGAGTTGAAGTAAATGTATATTAATGATCTGAAGGGCGGAACTAGAAAGTTTGAATAGAGATGGTTGAAAATTAAAATTCAAAATATGTGGTGAGTGAAATTTGAACTCAAGTTCTCTCAACCACAAAATAAAACTCTAACTACTAGACTACAACTAAAGATGTGTTACTTAACGAGGAGAGGTGTACTATATAAAAAGCTTTTAAAAAAATTATATTAAAGTATTTATTTAACATCTCATTTCTTGAACATTTGGAAATCTGATTGACTTGAAGCAAAACATGTAATTGAAGAAATTATAAAAATGCCATAACATGTTCCGATACACCTTGAACTTTTGTAAATGAATTGTAATATGCTGTTATTTACAAATTTGATATATAAAATGTCATGATTTTAGAATAGAGAGTTTAGTGCAAACCAATTAATTGCTTAAATAATAAAATTGGTAAATGATTTCATTTTATTTACAAAAATTTGCACCTCAAACACACCTATTGGCCATCTTCCTTTTAATTGGATAATCACAAATTTGCCACTCAACTAATTTTAATTGGATAATTACAAATTTGCCACTCAACTAATTCCACTCTCTCTCTCTCACCTAATTCTACTAACTCTCTCAAAAATATATAAATATATTAACCAGAATGTGAATCATAAAACCTTATTATATTGCGTCTCTGCTTCTTATATTACATATGTTTGCACCTCCAAAGTTTAATTGTTAATATATATGGGGAATTTCACGTATACACCTCAAAAACTTCAAAATTACGCATTTCCCCTTCTAAACTATGAAATTACGTATTCCCCTCTAAACTTCTAATCCTTACAAATTTATCTATTATTGTCTTTTATATTAAAACTCATTCTAAATTTATAAAATACTCATTTTACCCTTTATTAAAAACATATAAAGCCCATTAGACTCAAATTTCAATATGAACGGTTCGTTTTGAGTTTGGGTAAGCCGGGTACCCCCGGTATCTTGTAAATATTTCCCTTATTAATACAAATCGTTAGTAGGCTATCAGCCACTAACCTTCAAAAAGAATATGAGCGGTTCATCTACCGTGCGAATTGCTTTTAGATCTGTGCGCGCAAGATCGGCACAAATCTTGATGTGAACACACATGCATATTGAAGTGACATGCACAGATCTTCATGCGATAAGCGCAGATCGAAATTGCTTTAAGATCTGTGCATGCTAGATCAGCACTAATATTGAAGCGATGCGCACAGATCTTAATGCGATACGCGTGGATCGGAAGGCAGAGGAACGTGATTTTTGAAGTTTTGAAGTTTAGAGGGGGAAATACGTAATTTTAAAATTTTTGAGGGTATACGTGAAATTCCCCCATATATATATATATAATCCTTGATCTTGATTTGATGACGAACATCATGTGGATGTGGGGGCAATATATAAATTAATCAGAATGCGAATCACAAAGCCTTCTTAATTTAGGGGTATAATTAAACAGATGAGATATTAGTCGATTTTATTCTGATCTCAATTCGAAAAAAAATGAATTCAAATATTTAGGTACAAATACTAATAATTTTTTAACAGATATTGATACAGATACAGTTTTAAATTCGATTTTATTTGGATTTGATTTCGGAAAATAATAATTTCAAATATTTAGATAAAGATACTAATTTTTTTTTAACAGATATAGATCCCGATACAATTTTAAATACGAAGGATATCCCAAAAGCCTAAATATCTAATTCAAACGAGGTGGGGCTCGTATCACGGGGATCTTTGAAAATCGGTTTTGAATATGATTGACAGTACTGTACCATGGGCAACAAGCCTTTTTTTTTATTAATAGAAAAAATAAAAAAATATATTGACAATGAGGAACAGTTTCGTTAGATTTTGAAAAATAGAAAGAACGTTATAGTTTGTAATGTCCAGGGCACTGTAAATGGACATTATAAACCATAATGTCACGTTAACCTGATCGTTAATGATCTCTAATTAACAAAAAACACTGTAACTAGCCCATATTGTTTGCAATACTGGTCCATGCCTTTCAACTTGACAAATAATTATGTCCTCATTTGTCAAATCTTTATATTTTCATCGAGTTCATATAGACAAATATTACATCAGAAAAAACAGGAGGAGGACTGGGCAAAATTGTTCAAATTCATAACTCGCTCATTTACAGCTCGCTTTAACTCACTCATTTACAACTCGAGTCAGTTCCAACTCGAATTAGCTAACTCATTTAATAAATGAGCTGAATTTGAGCTTATCCCAACTCGCTCATTTATAACTCGAGTTACATACTAGATCAGGTTAAACAAACTACAATTTCTTCTGGTGGCAGATATAAATTCAATCCCTAGATACTTTAGTTCTCACAAGGCTCATCAGCTCTAACATTATGTCACCACCAACAAATGAAAGTTGCCCCATTCAAGCCAACAGTCTTCCCAAAAATTTTGAGGAATTTGATGAGAGGAAAACAGGTGTGAAAGGCCTCATCGACTCCGGCATAAGCAAGATTCCCGAACTCTTTGTTCATCATCGAAAAGTCTCCTTAGAGGCCGCTCCCGACCTCCAAGTCCCCATCATAGACCTTGAATCAATCGACAAAGATGAAGCTTCCTATAAACGGATTGTTCAAGAGGTACGAATGACACTGTAATAGTAATAAATGATCCTATATATCACTGTTGTGTACTGTTGTGTCAGCTGCCATATATTTGGTTCTGACTATTACCCGGCACAATGTAACATTGCTCTAACAGGTACATCAAGCATCAGTTTCGTGGGGAGTTTTCCAGGTGGTGAATCATGGGATACCAAAAGATGATCAGTTTAGACAATGTCATCGAAAAAATAAAAGAGTTTAATGAGGGAAATCAGGAGGTGAAAAAGAAGCTCTACAGCCGCGATAAATCCAATAAAGTGAGGTTCCTCTCCAACCTATTACAGTCGGGTGCAGCCATTTGGCGCGACACGCTTGTTTGTTCCTTTGAGGGATCGCTGGATCCTACTGAAATACTGCTGGAATGCAGGTAAAAACATCTTACTATATCCGGCCGAGAGAAATATATACCAATTTGAACTTACATATGTTTGTTTTCTTTTTGATTTTCTAGTTAATTAATCCAGATATGTTTCTGTTACGTACTTACTTGGTAAAGGATCTTTCTTAAATCACCAAATTAGTACTTCAAAAAGAAAACATATTGAGGTGATAATTACAAATATGTAGAAGGATGCTATTCTTTTTAAACGGTACAACATGTAATGCTAAAGTTTTCTTGAACTCTTCATATCTGTAGTAATATCAACCATCCCAGTAGCAATAATGGTTTCTATTTCAGGGACGCAATAATTATGACGTACAAAGAAGGGATATCTCGAGTCGTAGATATATTGTACGAGTTGCTATCAGTGGCATTAGGCTTGCCTCCAGACTGCATGAAAAGCATGGACTATGCAAACACACAATTTTTTTCCCATTACTATGCCTTGTCCACAGCCCGAGCTGACAATGGGTCTTCACATGCACACCGATATATCTCTCATCACGGTGCTCCTCCAAGACGACATCGGTGGCCTCCAAGCGGTTCATGATGGCTATTTGGTTGATGTTACGCCCATTCCGGGGGCTTTGGTTGTCAATATTGGTGATCTTCTTCAGGTACATATATATCATATTTATCTTCTCTCAAGTTGGTACAAAATTATGCATATATCTTGTAGCCTTACAAATAAAGTAGGCTTATTAATTATTTGTTCAACATCTGACGTCAATTTTCAGTATAATAATTATATTATATAGTAATTAATATGACCTCTCAGAATCAAAGTACTAAATACCAAGTGTTATTTTGGATAAATTAAATCTTTTTTAATTAATCAAATGTTTTTGTGTTTTGTTTAAATAGTGTTTTAGCAATGAGAAGTTCAAGAGCGCTAAGCACCATGTTTTAGCAAGTAAAAGAGGACCCAGGATCTCGGTCGCAACTTTTGTTGCTCCAGCTTCCGATTCTGAGAAACCTTTTGGCCCTTCGAAATTGCTATTATCTGATGAGAATCCTCCACTGTATAAGGAGTTTCTTATTGCTGATTATAACAAGACCCACCACTCAAAGGCGCCCAATACTACTGCTTTAAGCTATTACAAAATTTGACTTTAATTGTATTATGTGGTTATATTTAAAATATATTTAATATATGTGACAGTCAACGTGTATTTAATTATTTATCAAAATAAAAGAAATAAACTCCTAAAAATATTGTTTACATGCAATTTAGATATATTGGCCATGCATGTTGAGGTACATAAAATTACTGCAACTGATCTCCATTTTCTAGTTGCATGAAAAATCCATGCATGGTCAATATTTAATATCTTTATTTTGATGAACGTTGATTGTCATAGTTGTCGAATTATTAGATTAGCAATAAATTTCTTTGCTTGATTAAATAACGGTACTGGAAGGTTATCATATGTAAAATTATATTTGCTGAATAATATTGGTTTTGCTAGAGATTTTTTATTCCTCAATGGTTAGTATTTGTGTATGACTGATGCTAATGCATTAACAGAAGCCATCTACATTATATTTGCGAATCATGTTGTGTTTGGTCTTGTTCTTACAAAAGACCGAAATTTTTATTAATTAATACCACGGTTAAAAAAAAAACCCACAAATTATGGAGATTTCGAAAAAAATCAGGGCCTCAACGTCAATTTGCGGTGCCATTCTTGAGGGCCGCAGATTGACATTGAGGCCCCCAAAAACCCAAAAATGCACTGTAATATACTGATATTACAGAGTTTTTTTAGGTTTTTGAGGGGCTGCAACGTCAAATTGCGGCCCCTCCGGCCAAGAACAGGGCCGCAGATTAACGTTGAGGCCCTGGTAATTTTCGAATTCTTCAATTTCAGTGATGTTTTGGTTTATTTTTTTTTTAAAATGGTATTAATAAAAATTTCGGTACAAAAGAGAAACAGACAGGTGGCGAGGTGTGGAAAGATCCACTACTACAGAAAAACAGATTACACACGGACATTAATGGAAGAGCTACACGGATTTCCTGCTGTGTTTAAAGCCAGGGTGTATGAATAGGTCAGGAACTACACACAGATATTTGACCGTGTGTGATTATGATGATTTCTACACGGATATTCCCTAAGTAACCGTGTACAAAGACCTAGCGAGCTACACGGATATCAACTAAATAACCGTGTACGATTCCTCTTTCTACACGGCTTTGTATTAAAAGTCCGTGTAGCTCTCTTAGCTATTATACACGGACTTTTGGTAAATATCCGTGTACAAATAGTTTTAGATTTTTTGTATTACGCCTCCAGCAAGGCTATCATACACATATTTTTAACAAAAAAACCGTGTATGATTAGTATTGCACACGGACCACTGTTAAATAGCCGTGTATAAATACCTTTTTTTTTTTGTATATTTTGTTTTTGGGCTAGCCTCCAGCTTTGCTAGCCAATTTTTTTCAACAGAAATACAAATATTCATTCGAAACAGATTAATTAGCAAGAAATTCATATACTAAATTTATACAAAATTCATATAGCAATAAATTCATTCGAAACATATTTTTATTACAAATTAATCTATGCAAATCCATATCGAGGATTACAAAATTCAATGGCAAACCACCTTGCCCACATGCACCGCACATCGTCGATCTGATCCCAAGTGTAATGATCTTGCTTTGTCACATTCTACAAAATTATAATTTGATAATAGTTAGTATTTCAGAAAAGGTAGATATCAATTGCTTATTATATAGGAAATTCATATGAAGTACATACCGCTTTTGGGAATTCGAATTGTATTCTTTCGACAAAGTCAAGCATGAATATCATCGTGTAATAAGCGCATTCCCAACCCTTCTTCTGTTGCGGGCTCTGAAATTTACATTTAGCGGCATTTGTTAGAATGACAATAATTTTTTTAACAAGATATGAAATTTCTAACTCATAAAGTGTGCTCACCAACATGTACTTCCAATTCAACTTGCTTTTCTTGCCCGGACCGTGCTATCTGATCCTCCCTCTTTAATATATTTCACAAAAGCCCTTACAAAAGTGAGTGAATGTAATTAGCAATTTTATAATTTGATATGATTGAAAGAAATGCAAACCTATAGAATTATTATTGCTTACTTATTCACAAAAGGCAAGATAACTTTGCACTTGGCAGCCGCGGTCCTTCCTTTTGGCTTACAAGAATCAATAATTATGCCCACACTTAAGTACGGCACAATGAGAATCGTGCACCAATGTTTGCTGTTGGATCGAGGAGAAGAATTATAGTACTTTAGCATATAAAAGTCACACGAGTATTTGCTATGATTGATGGTGTGATTTCATTTTTTTATGTTTAACTTTTAATTCCTTTATACAATTCTTTAATTAAAATATAAACAACACATAAGTTAAGATTAGAACTAACCCCTCGTGGTATGGCATGAGAATGAATTTCTTCTCCTCCGCCTTAGCACGATGCATCGCAGAACACATGTACTCGATAGCCATATCCGGATAATATGTCGCTGCCGTACCACTCACTTTCTCGGGGTCCAGAAACACGCACAAGTTCTTCCTTTCAACCATCTCATCACAGTTTCGGACTAGCTTCCTGAAAACTCATCATATTGTAATTAGAATATATATTTGAGTTCTATACAATAATGAAAATATTTTAATATCACTAACATGAGGAAAATGGTGATGTGTGAAACATCGAGCCATTTGTCGGATGACGAGTGGTGGAAGAGGTCCTTGAAGTCTCTGAACGACAGCAGGAGCTCCCTGCCTTCGTGTAGAAACATCCCAGGTGGGACAGAGATGACGATAGCCTCCATGCCGTCGGGCGCCGTCATCAAGTAGTCGTGGAGAAGGCGCAAATCATTGGGCAAACGGATGTATTCTTCTTCTGTGACCATAGGACGGGGCGGTGATTGTGGCGCGTCAGGCGCGACATCGCAAGCCACCTCCTGACGTACCGGTGAGAGAGCCGTACCGGTAACATCATCTCCTCGTGTCTGTATCAAGTTATAGATGTATTATTCTAGTATTTCAAAAAAAATGAGTTGAATGTAACAAAATAAATGAATTTTTTTATGGATTACCTGATCCAAAACAATCTGACTCTTGGGTCATTGGACAAATGACATCCGTGCGTCATCAAGCACAACCGCGTCGTCGGTAGGGACAGGAAGGGGTACGCGCTGCCATCCATCCACGACTAACTCAACCTGCACGCATGCATGGTCGGGTCTTAGCTGAGTATTGTGTACACTTTTGGCGAGTGGATGTACAACGCCCTTAGCAACGATCAGAGAAACACTGCCATTCCGCAGGACGAGGTCGCATGCTCTGGGGTCCTGCAAATTTATAGGAAAGTTGTTTATTTTAGTGATGCGATATTGTCCAACAAGGTTGCAAACAGGTTTTAAATACCTTTAGATTATGAAGAAGTATTGATTACATTGAGATTATCCAAATCGTCTAAGGCGCCCCACGTGCCGGATGCTTGACTACTTCGCCGAATTCCCGGCGAAATGGGAGGTGGTTGCTCGGATGGCTGCGTAGTTGCTGATCTAATTTGTGTTAACATTGCATGCATCTCAGCAAACCTTGCGTCGTACTCTGCGCTCACCTCTGCGCGTATCTGCGCAACTATCTCGTCTTTGTTTACCTTGGCACGAGATTTTCTTCGAGGTTTTTGTCCCTCCACTCGGAACACCTCCTTCCAGCCCCTGTAGACCCCTACACCTCTTACTCGACCCGGGTGTTCTGGATTCTCGAGCGCTGCGGACAAGGAATCATTTTGTCGTTCGACACTCCGGGCACCCGAGTTGACCTCCTCCTCCACTTCCAACTGTTCAAGTAGAAGAATTAGTTAAAGCAAAAGAACAATTGACGTACTTTCGGAGTTATAAATGACTCTTACCATTCTTTGAGCCACGCTTTGCAAATCCGTTGGGAGTACTATCCTCCTGTCAGCGGTTACCTCGGCTCTACCCATGACCCAATCTTTGCCCCTAGGATTTTGGATCCTAACCACGGGTGAGTCAGAATCCTTGTTCGCGTCCAGGACTTTCCTCCATTCTGCCGTCTTACCCTCGTAACCACCTGACCCTAGATGGTGTGGATACTTGTTAAAGGCAACGGTCCTCCTGCCTTTATCACTCTTTGCCTTCACAGAAACAAGACAAAAACGATCAGTTAGTTTTAGAAAAATAAGTACATATCGAGAAAGAATAAGCATAAATTTGGCACGAGTTAGATACCTGGAACTCTTCGGTAGACTTCAAAGCTTGAAACGCATCCCAGTCCTCTTGTTTTAGCCATTTGTAGTAGCCGACCGGATTTTTCCCTTTCTCCATGAAGTCCGTCTTCAACGTGCTCTTGTATTGCTTCCAACCATTGTTCATAATCTTCAAAGTCTTATCCTTTGGAACATCATTCTTGATGTTCCACTGAGCCTGATTGACACAAAAATTTAGTGTATTTAAGTATAGATCATACATAAGTGAAGATTCAAGAGAAGAGTTGTTAGGCACTTTACCTTCACCGTGTTCCACCACTCGGCCTTCACCTTATCCTCAAAATGATCCCATCTCTCAACAAGGATACTCGCTTTTTGCCTCACCAAACTCGTACACCAATTTGAGTATTTCTGCTGTTTTGGTCCCTGCGCACGCCCGTCTTCTGTGAACCAGATTTCTTGATGGGTCTGCTCGGACATGCTCGTGCACATTGTCGGCCCTCTTCTCCTTCTTTCTGACGAGGCAGTAGCTTGCTGCTCCTCTTCTTCCATCATATCGAAGTACTCATCCTCATTCGACATGGTTCTACATAAAATTAAAAATCAAATCATAAGTGAGCAATAATTGAAGAGATAAATTAAAGAGATAAATTAACAAAATAGAGATAAATGAACTACATATTTTGTCTACTACATTCGACATGGTCTATTACATATTTTGTCTTTTGTAGGGATAAATGAACAAAATAGAGATAACCTAAAATACCCTAACATGCAAGTACCATAATTATTTGAATAACCTAAAATTAACAAGTACCCTAAATTAACCTAAAATACCCTAAAATTAACAAGTACCATAAAATAACCTAAAATACCCTAAAATACCCTATATACAAATTATGAAAAACCACAATGTATTCAATAACCTAAAATTAAAGGCCGGCCATTTATTTAAACTCAAATTTCCCAATTTCTTCTCAATAGCGCAATTTCAACCGAGAACAAGCACAGGGGTTGCTGGTACACCATACCAGTAGCCAAAATTGGTACACAAACCAGCAGAACAAAGGAAAGAGGCCGGTACCAGTGGGCGTCATTGTGTTGTACCAACTGGTACAGCAACACAACAGTATCAGATAGTCAAAAAGGGGTAGCACGATAACAACAGCCAAGCCGCAAATAGCAATACTTTTATTAAATTGGCTAACGGGTTCAAACCCAATAAGAAAAAGAACGAGATAGAGAGACGCTAACCTAGGTGAGAGAGACCACGGGTTAGAGAGAGAGAGACCACGGGTGAGAGAGACCGAGGTGGTGAGGCGGCGAGGCGGCGAGGCGGTGAGGCGCGCGGTGAGCGGTGAAGATCGAGCTCGTGTCTTTGGGAGGTTTTTGGCAGAGAAGGGTTTTCGGACTTATGAAAATTTTGGCAGAGAAGGATTTCGAAATAACCAATGTTTCCTCATTATACACGGCTGTACATAAAAATCCGTGTGCAAATCACCTTTCTACACGGTTGTACATAAAAATCCGTGTGCAAATCACCTTTCTACACGGACATCTAGCTAATAGTCCGTGTAGCTCTCTTCCATTTCTACACGGACTATTAGCTTAAAGTCCGTGTATAAATCGTTCCGACAGGCGGGTCCCAGGTTCAGTAAAATGCTTTGAACATAAACTAATATTTATTTTAACTATTAACTAATATTTATTTTAACTAATATTAAATGTTTGATAAAGTTGAACATAATATTTTAAACATAATATTTTCATTAAACATAATCCTTCCTTAAATATTATAACTAATATTAAATATTTTAACTAATATTAAATATTTTAACTAATATTTTAAATATTTTAACTAATATTAAATATAATGCCTAATATTTAGTGAAAACTAATATTTTAACTAATATTTATTTTATTTTATTATTAAATGTTTTAACTAATATTTTCAAAAACTAATACTAATATTTGATAATATTATAAGCATTAAACATAATCCTTCATTATAAGCAGTAAACTAATATTTGATAATATTTGATAATATTTGATAATACTATTACTACATTATGCTTTTTTCTTTTTTTCCCTCTTTTTTTCCTTTTTTATTTGATATATTACAAGCTAAAGTTGCAATATTAAAAGCTACACGGTCTTAAACAAAATAAATATTACACATTATGCTTTTTTTTTCCTTTTTCTCCTTTTTTCCACTATTTGAACAGTACCCTCGGCCCATAATCCTTCATTGTGGTCGGACCGCATGTAGTCAGCTTCGTCTACCCCTTCAAGTGTTGCTACCTCAGTTTGCACATCGGTACAAAATGGAGGTATTTCGTCGAACTGGTCGTACTCTTCTTCATCGACGACATTTTCTACCCGGACAATCCTTCTTTTTCCGGATAGGACGACGCTCAACCTGGCATCACTCGGGTCAGTGGCATAAAAGACTTGGGTGGCTTGCTTGGCGAGTATAAACGGATCATCAACATGCCCAACCCTGTTTAAATCAACGAGTGTGAACCCGTCGTTATCAACTTTAACACCTCGGTCTTCGACCCATTGACACCGAAACACGGGAATGCTCAGGCGAGGACTGTAAATGAGCTCCCAAATTTCTTGAATAACGCCATAATATGACTTTGATGCTATTACAGCCCGGCATCTCCGGATCTACTGAATTCTTGAGAGGTCGCCACCAACGTCACCCCACTGTTTTGCATCGTGCTCTTATCACTCTGGGATTTAGTATAAAATGTATATCCGTTAATCTCGTATCCTTGGAATGTTCTAACAACAATTTGGGGTCCTTCGCCAAGCAGTTTAACAATTTCAGGTACGGGGTGTGACTGCACTCTTTCTTTCAGCCATCCTATAAAAGAACGATTATGCTCGTTAGTAAGCCACTTCTGACTCCTCGTGTAGTTTTATTGTTGAAGGATTGTCATGTGCTCATCTATATAGGGAGCAACATCTGTCATGTGTTGTAGTACAATAAAATGTGCCTTTTGTAGTTCATTTAGATCAGCAACTACGGCTCTCAACCCAATTGTCCCGACTCCTTGGAGCCTTCCCTCGTATCGAGATTTTGGAACGCCAATAGGATCCACACCGGTCAAGTAGTTGGTGCAAAAATCAATCACCTCCTCCGTAGAATATCCTTCTATAATGCTGCCTTCGGGTCGATGTCGGTTCCTTACGTATTTTTTCAAGATGCCCATGTATCTCTCGAATGGATACATATACCGAAGGAACACGGGACCACAAATCTTAATTTCTCTCACAAGATGAACAACAAGGTGAACCATGACATCGAAAAAAGATGGCGGAAAATACATCTCAAGTTGGCAAAGAGTAACGACGACCTCCTTTTGCAAAGAGTCCAATTTTAGAGGGTCTATCACTTTGGAATTTATTGCATTGAAGAAAGAACAAAGCTTCGTAATGGTTTGACGAACGTGCTTTGGTAAAATTTCCTGAATTGCAACCGGAATTATATGTGTCAGTAAAACATGACAGTCGTGAGATTTCAGACCGACCAGTTTCAAGTCCTTCATCGACACCAACTTCTTAATATTCGAAGAATATCCTGATGGGACTTTTATACCATTGAGGCATTCACAGAAGCTTGTTTTCTCTTTCTTTGACATTGTGCACAGTGCGGGGGGTAGGTATGTGCGCTTCCCTTTCTCCTGCGGTGCGAGCTCGGGTCGTATTCCCATCTCTACCATGTCTTTTCTCACTTTAATACCATCTTTCGTCTTCCCCGGAATGTTCAATAATAAACCAATTAAACTGTCACAGACATTTTTTTCGACATGCATGACATCTAGGCAATGCCTCACTTCTAAATATTTCCAGTACGGTAGCTCCCAAAATATGGACCTCTTTTTCCAAATATTCTTCGGTAGTGCTTTGGCGCACTTTCCAAAAACAACATCAATGTTTTTTACCCGTTCGAAGACACTCTCCCCGTCTAATGGATGACGAGCCACTCCAAGCTCAATTTTCCCGTTGAATGCCATCTTCTTCTTACGATATGGGTGATTAATAGGAAGAAACCTACGATGCCCCATGAATACATTCTTTTGACAATTTTTCAACCTCAGCACCTGCGTGTCATCTTCACAGATCGGGCACGCTTTTGCTCCTTTACAAGTGTAACCCGACAAATTCCCGTACGCGGAGAAATCATTTACGGTGCAAAACACCATGGCCCGCAAGTTAAAGGTCTCTTTCATATACGCATCCCACACGGGACGCCATCACGCCACAATTTTTGGAGGTCCTCGATTAATGGTGCGAGGTATACATCTATGTCATTTCCGGGTTATCTGGGTCCTTGGATTAGTAATGACATCATTATATATCTGCGTTTCATGCACAACCAAGGAGGAAGATTGTAGATGCATAAAAGAACAGGCCAAGTACTGTGCCGACTGCTCATACTTCCAAACGGACTCATTCCATCTGAGCTCACCACAATCCTAAGGTTCCTCGTTTCAGAACCAAATTCTTTGAAATGTCTGTCAATGTTTCTCCATTGAGGAGAATCAGCCGGGTGCCTTAGTTTACTGTCATTTTTGCGCTCTTCTTCGTGCCAGCGCAATAATTTTGCATCTTTGGAATTCGCAAACAACCGTTTGAATCTCGGTATTATCGGCAAATACCACAACACCTTAGCCGGAGGTCGGCCACTTGTGTCCTCGTTACAATCATCAGTGTCCTGGTCCTTACGACGTTTATATCGTGAAACACCGCATTTAGGACAGACATGCATGGCCTCGTACTCGTTACGATACAATACACAGTCATTCGGACATGCATGTATTCTTTCGATCTTCAACCCCATTGGACATATCAACTTCTTTGCCTGATATGTTGTACCGGGTAACTCGTTGTTATCTGGGAGCATTTCTCCTAAAAGCTGTAATAAGGACGTGAAACTCTTATCGCTCCAACCATTGTCTGCTTTTAAGTTTAATAATTTCAACACAGCTAACAGTTTTGTAAATTTGGTACACCCGGGATACAACGGCTCTTGGATTCATTAGACAAATTTTGAAATTTATCATAATTTTTATCACTAATTTCATCTTCCACATCACGTAACATATCCTCCAAATTTTCAGTAAACTCGTGTTCTACATTTTCATCAAAATTCATCTCCATCTCATCATCGTCATTTTCGGGTTCGACGTTAATATCAGAATATTCGGCACTCTCATAATCCTCGTTCCAATCAAGTTCAAAATTATCAGAAATTTCAACATTCTCATCATTCAATTCACGATTACAATCTTTATTGGCACTACTACTTTCCCCAAATTTCTCACCATGCATGAACCAACATGTATATCTCTTCTTAAATCCCCGACAAATCAAATGAGCTCTAATTTCTTCGATGTCCAAAAATCTTAATAAATTTTTACAATCTTTACAAGGACATAAAATGTCTTCTTCTTTTTTCTCCACTCTATAACTCTCAGCAAATTTTATAAACTCATCAACGCGAACCAAATATTCTTCACTGTCACGTCGCATTTCATACATCCAGCTTCGATCCATCTGTAAATTAAATTAAAAAAATGATTTGATCAATTAATCATGCATGGTCAACATTCTCCTTCGTGTACAAAATTTTGGGCTTACAAAGGGCCGGTTTACAATCCTAACCCACTCTTTGAATATTATGTCTCATATGTGAACACATATTAGCGAGATTTAATTAGTATTTGAGAAAAATTCGGCAGCATTTCCCCTTAACTCCCCAAGTATGCGTACGAACAACATACTCGTAGGAGCAATAAGGGAAAATACTGTCGAACTTTCCTCAAATACTAATTAAATCCCGCTAATATGTGTTCACATCCTAAATGAGACATAATATTCAAAGAGCAGTCCCAAAACGGGGACTATCCAAAATTAATTCCTATTGGATTAATTTTGAACGGGCATGGACCTAAAAGCATCTAAATGTCGGTTATTGGACCACAATACACTAATTAATTACATCTAAAATTAAGAATTCAAGCATGCATGAAATGACCTAATTAAATAAGCCTAAATAACAGAAAATTAGAGGAAGAAAATGATTTAAATACATATTACTAACCTTAGAAAGATGGAGAGGAGAAAATACAAACTTAATTCAAAGATCTCAGATCTCAGCTGCTGGCCTCGATCAATTCGCAGAAATAAAAAGCTCAGTTCGAGATGTATTAACTAAAAGACTTGATCAAAACGGCGCTCTGGAAGGGAAGAGATAAAAACCCTACACTATTATACACGGCTATTTAGTTATAAATCCGTGTAGCTCTCCAACTATTTCTACACGGCTATTTAGTTATAAATCCGTGTACAATTATAAGAATTCTACACGGCTATATTATCAAAAAGCCGTGTGTAATGTTCCTACACGGATATTTAGTTATAAACCGTGTAGCTCTCTCAATTATTTGCACACCCACTTCTTTACACACGGATTTGTGGTTTCTAATAAACCGTGTAGCTCTCTCTAATAATTCTACACTGATTATTAACTAATTATCCGTGTAGAAATCGTGCAGATTTTTTGGACTCATATTTGGTACACTGTTTTTAATATAATTGCCAAATCCGTGTACAATGTGTAGTGTACAAAGCCAGTTTTTGTAGTAGTGATCAGAGCCGTTAGTTTGATTTCAATTAAATAAACAAACTGTTGGGCAAACCAACCTATCCATTAAATGGGCCGTTGTATTGAGGCGAATTGTATTGAGCACTTTGTGAACCACCTCCAATCTTTAAAAGTTTCTTTCTCAACCAGTCCAAAAGCTACCGGGAGTAGCTAATTTTCAGCATCATATACGTATGCAACAACAACTTACTATAATATCCTACCTGATGTCAGAAACAATCATCAATGGTGAGATGACCGGTATAAGGCTCGGTATTGCAGCTAGTATGGTCCATAGGTTATGCTAGAGTCTAGACAGGTTCATGCCTGGCTTGAACTAGATGGGTATCCGGCTACAACCCTAGGTTAATCTCATTATTAGATTGGTACGCTGGACTAGACATCTGCTAACGGGTACCTCGGGCAGGGCAGACCCGTACCCGTCCCGGGCAGCGGGCACAACGGGCACGGGTACAACGGGTTGGCGGGTACAACGGGCACGGGTAGGCGGGTTTTTTTTTTAAAAACTCCGCCCTGCCCGTCTCAAACCCGTGCCCGTTGTGGGTAGACGGGTACAACGGGCAAGGGTACAGCGGGAACGGGCAGGACGGGCACGGGTAGAAATTTTTTTTTTTTTTTTTGCTGTTTTCTGATTTGTTTTATTATTTTTTTACCGTGTCGTACGAATATTATTACGTGTTTACCGTGTCGTACGAATATTATTACGTGTCGTACGAAATATTATTTCTTTACACGAGCAATTTTATTTTATTTTCGAACTCTCAGTCTAATTATATAGTTTCATAATTTATTTATATCTCGAAATCTGTAGTTTACATTTTAAATTGATAATATATTTTGTAAACGTTCAATTTAAATTGATAATATAAATCTAAATTAAATAAAAATTCAAATCTAAATTTAGATGCAAATTAAATTAAATCTAAATTGAATATAAATGTAAATATAAATTAAAATTAAAATTGAATCCAAATCTAATTTAAATCTAAATTAAATTAAATAAAAGGAAAAAAAAAACTTCTACCGAATTTCAAAAGAAAAAAAAACAATCTAAATATAAATTCAAATATAAATTAATAGGTTAAATAAAATATAAATCAAAAATATCTTAAATCAATTAATTTAAAACAATAAACATTTTAAATTGATAATATATTTTGTAAACGTTCAATTTAAATTGATAATATAAATCTAAATTAAATTAAATAAAAATTCAAATCTAAATTTAGATGCAAATAAAATTAAATCTAAATTGAATATAAATGTAAATCTAAATTAAAATTTAAATTGAATCGAAATTTAATTTAAATCTAAACTAAATTAAATAAAAGGAAAAAAAAAACTCAAAATATGCCTCTGGATTCTGCCGAACTAAAATCTGTACTCAGTGCAAGTTAACAGAGCAGGTTTAGCTTCATGCAGCGCAATATTCACATGAAAATCTGTACTCAGTGCGCTGCCTGTAGCCAAAACTGCTCTGTTAACAGTAGCACCTGGGGGGGGAATTTTTGAATTAAAGTGTTCGGCGGGCAGCGGGCACGGGTACGCGGGTGCGGGTACACCCGTGGCGGGTGCGGGCAGACGGGCAGCGGGCACGGGTCTGCCGGGTACGGGTACACCCGGGTTTGGCACCAAAACAGGCCACCCTGCCCATTTCAAGCCCGTACCCGTGTACCCGTTTACCCGGGTATACCCGGCCACGGGTACGGGTACCCGGGGCACCGGGCACGGGCGGACCGGGTTCAGGCAGCCCGCGGCGGGCACTGTCAAATGTCTACGCTGGACTGAGATAATTTCAACATATAAATAAAGTACCTGGTACCCACCCCCTAATGGGATTTCAGAAAACACAAATAGATCTTTTATAGACCTTTACTGTAAGTCTATTGGTTCAATTAAAACACAAATAGTCACTTCTTGTTTCTTTTATTTTTTTATCTTGATATGGGTTGAAAGTTACGGAGTTGAGTGAGTAGAACCCAAGGTATTTATGGTTGAAAGTGAGTTGTGAAGGGTTGAAAGTAGGGCTGTAAATGAGCCGAGTTTGAGCGAGTTACCCTCAACTCGAACTCAGCTCATTAAATAAATGAGCGAGTCAACTCGAGTTGGGATGGTAATAACGAGTTGTAGAGCCAACTCGAACTCAGCTCGTTATCAACTCGAGTTGGCTCACAACTCGTTCAACCAGTTAAATCAATACAACACAAGTTATAAACGAGTTTGAGCTGAGTTTGAGCCGAGTTTGAGCTGAGTATGGGTTATTCTGGGATTTTTTGTGTCCAAAACTGTGTAACTTTATGTAACTCGAGTTATAAATGAGCGAGTTGGGGTCAGCTCAAACTCAGCTCATTTATTAAACGAGTCAGCCAACTCGAGTTGTAAATGAGCGAGTTAAAGTGAGCTGTAAATGAGTTCGAGCAATTTTGCCCAGCCCTAGTTGAAAGTGACGGAGTTGAGTGAGTTGTGATGGAGAGAGAGAGAAATATGGGTATTTATAGAGTCCAAAACAGGAAAAAAAAATTGGGGGTGCCGGTCATTAAATGAATGGTTATGTATTAAAATTGGTACCGGCCATGTAATAGCCGGTATGGATATTTTTATCAAAACCCAGCAGAGTTGGGTATATTTATTAATTTCTAATTAACTTTGGATAATAATAAAATTGGTACCGGCCATGTACTATTTATATTGGTACCGGCCATGTACTATTTATATTTGATATACTATGTTTTGTGTTTTATTTTTGAATTATGTTATGTATTGGTTTTTTCTTATGTGTGCTTTTATGGTACTATTTATATATTTTTTCTTTGTCGTCACTAACTTATACTACAACTTAAAATAAATTATTGCATGAATACTACAACTAAAAAGTAAATTATTGCATGCATGCTACCAAAAAATAAATTATCAGGATTATGCTAAATTAAACTAAATTACAAAAATCATTGCATGCATACTACAACATAACATCTAAACAGAAAATACTACAATAGCAAACAATACTGCGGTTAAAGGTTGCGTGCATTGGTTAATGGCCGGTACCTCGTTTTTTTTTTTTTCTGTTTTAGACCCTATAAATACCCATCTTTCTCTCTCTCCCCCTCACAACTCACTCAACTCACAAAAGAGAAAGGGAGGAAGGGAAAGAGAAGGCAATTTTTTAGGCGAAAATGGTGATATTTGAAGGGCCAAAAGGATGAATAATAGCAACCGAGGTAGGTCGTCCTCTCGTGGCCTAGCGAGAGGAGGGTCAATTAGTGATCGAGGTAAAAATGAGAAAAAAAAGAACAATTGTAGAGTGTGCCGTGATAAAAAGGTATGTGAATCATTCATACAAGAAGAATTTCGTAAATATGAAATTTCAGATGATGACTTTGTGGAAAACCCCTACGGCTATGGTTTGAAAAAAGAATAAGGTTGATCCAGAGCCTCCAACATTGGACGATGAGTTTGTTCCGTGTACTTATACTGGTAAGGCTACCATTCGTTTAGCTGTGACTGATCCAGATCCGGCAAAATCGGCTCGTTATAAGAAGTAGTATTAGTAGGGTTTAAAATTGGGGTACATTTGTAGTTAGATAAATTAGGATTGTAAAATTAGGTTTAATTTTTTTGAGTTTATTAATGTGTTGAGATGCATGCAGAATTAGATTGAAAGGCCAACGAGTTTGTGCTTTATTAATTAAATTAGAATTACTTTTTATTTAGTAGTCACTTCTTGTTTCTTTTATTTTTTTATCTTGATATGGGTTGAAAGTTACGGAGTTGAGTGAGTAGAACCCAAGGTATTTATGGGTTGAAAGTGAGTTGTGAAGGGTTGAAAGTAGGGCTGTAAATGAGCCGAGTTTGAGCGAGTTACCCTCAACTCGAACTCAGCTCATTAAATAAATGAGCGAGTCAACTCGAGTTGGGATGGTAATAACGAGTTGTAGAGCCAACTCGAACTCAGCTCGTTATCAACTCGAGTTGGCTCACAACTCGTTCAACCAGTTAAATCAATACAACACAAGTTATAAACGAGTTTGAGCTGAGTTTGAGCCGAGTTTGAGCTGAGTTTGGGTTATTCTGGGATTTTTTGTGTCCAAAACTGTGTAACTTTATGTAACTCGAGTTATAAATGAGCGAGTTGGGGTCAGCTCAAACTCAGCTCATTTATTAAATGAGTCAGCCAACTCGAGTTGGAACTAACTCGAGTTGTAAATGAGCGAGTTAAAGTGAGCTGTAAATGAGTTCGAGCAATTTTGCCCAGCCCTAGTTGAAAGTGACGGAGTTGAGTGAGTTGTGATGGAGAGAGAGAGAAATATGAGTATTTATAGAGTCCAAAACAGGAAAAAAAATTGGGGGTGCCGGTCATTAAATGAATGGTAATGTATTAAAATTGGTACCGGCCATGTAATAGCCGGTATGGATATTTTTATCAAAACCCAGCAGAGTTGGGTATATTTATTAATTCTAATTAACTTTGGATAATAATAAAAATGTCGGGACTAATTGTTTACCACTTCAAGCTCCGGACTGTTTCGCATATTTTGCATGACTTTTTGGAAAATCTCAACTGTTCAAATATGTTCTGCACGAATCTCAAAGCTCAAATGCACTATCCTCGAATAAGGAATTTTTTTTTTAAAAACCATTATCAAATTATCAAAAATTCTGAAACCAACTTAATTATTTTTTTTACAAAAACCATCACCGCCGAATATGAAATTTTGAAAAACCGAGTATGATGTTCGGTATCGAGTGCTACACAATTTTACACAAAATCTAACCCGTCCCAATTAAAAAAAAAAAAAAACTGAGCATGGTGTTCGGTTTTCTATTTCTCAAAAACCTCGGTTTTTTTTTTTGAAACCGAACTTTTAAGTTCGGTTTTCAATTTTTTATTTTTCTAACCAACCGAACTTTATAGACATTCCTTGAGTCACTCCTTTCTATAAACATAATTCTTTATGGCCAATACGGATCTCAATATGGTGTGGAGAGTCCTTGACATACGGGACCCACCAGTTTATATTGTACATGACATTTTATAACACCTATTCAGTGAAAAAAAAGCCACATGCTTTTCATGTTTTTATCTGCTACAGAGAACCTGGCTTCGACCTTTTCATGCTTTTTGTCACCAAACAAATGTAGTCCGGTTTTTAATTCTCTCAAACAGAGTTTGATGTCCGATTTTTAATTCTTCAAACCAAGTTTGATATCCGGTTTTATTTCTTTGGATTTTCTGTGGCATTCTAACAAGGAAAAGTGTTAAAATGGATTCAAAATCAATACCGATTATGAAGTCCGGTTTTCAAAATTTAATACTGACGATAATCTTCAGTGTTGATGATTTTTGTAAAAAGAATTCTAATCAAATTGATTTCGGAACTTTTGATAATTCAATGATAATTTAAAAAAAAATATTCCGAATAAGAACTGAACACGTTAGTCACGCAAAATATGAGATATCTCAGACTCAGAGAATACACACTCTACTGTTTCCCTTCTCCAGCGTTGCATGCTTCTTTTTTATTTATTTTATCGAACTTTGGAACATGTGCTTCTCAGTTCTCCATTTTAATTAATTTGGGACAACTCTCCCAGAGTTCTTCCATTTCTCTTTTTTGTTTTCATTTTTTTATTTTTTTAATGTTCTTAATTTTTTTAATTAATATTTGTATTTTAAAGTTGATATGACTCAATTATCTCATAATTATTCGTTTTGACAAATAATTTACAAATATTTTAACAAATATATAAACATGTCTAATTGACAAATAAATATTTGTAAATTAATTTTTTTAATTTTCTACCAATCCAAATTTACAATAAAAAAACAGCTTTTCTTTAAAAAAAAAAAAAAAACTGCTGTTGTGGCCGGTGGGTCCCAAGAGGTTGTGCTTTATAGCATCTCTGCACCAATTTTTTTATTTTTTCTTTCATAGTAGGTTGTGCTTTTAGGCATCTCTGCCACCAATTTAATTTTTTTATTTTCTGCCACTATGAATAAATAAATCCGTCAGACAGTTGAGCGCCTGTGCCCTGTGGTCGTTAGTGTTCTGCATATTATTCCGTGTGACGAGTTGTTGTGTCTGACTTGGTCGCTTTTTTTACCCGCTACGCAAAGAAAAAATTAGTAATCTACTCATCCAATCCATTCAACATTATATATTATATATAATTTGACCTCGGAAATTTTTCACAAAAATAAATTCATCCTACAAAAAAATTAACATTTTTTCCAGTAAGAACCAGGTAAGAAGATAATTATTTTCCGTATCTAATTAAGTAAGCTTAAGAAAATTTCTATCAATGATTTTACGAAATAAATTATCCAACAATTTTACTGTGCTCCACAATCACGGGGTGAAATCACAATAAAGGAAAGGGAAGAAAGGTGAATGATTTCATTTCACTTCGTCTCCACTCTGATTTGGAGGTGAAGGATTTCGTCAAAATTCTACATAGCATTTCCTTCCGTACAGTGTCACTCCCCTCCGCTCCCTCTCTATTTCAACTCCATTTCACCTCTTCTGGAGCAGGTGAACTGCCCGGTCAAACGCGGTCTGGTGAAATCTCCACACCGCACAGTGTTTCTCCCTACTCTTCCCTCCGCGTACCTCCTTCTGAAGCTGATTCTTAAAATAAATTTTTCATTATTTCCCAGGTTATTTTTTAATTTTTTTCACATAAAAAATTAAAATCCGGAAATTAATTTTACCACATTCTTTACATCTTTTCTGATTTCTTTTCAATGAATTTAAAATCCAAAAAATAGATAAATAAAATTTTGACCCACATAATCAAATAACATTTTTTTTTCATAAGCGTGACGTGACTGTACAGTTTGTACTCCGTTATTTTAGTTATTTTAGTCATATTACATGAATATTTTAATCATGTCAAATTAAGTGACCAAGTCACGACTTATTAGTCACGTCATATTACGTGATTTTACAATTTAGTGAGGTGAAACTAACTACAATTTCTTTTTGGAAAAACTATATATTTGATCTATCTCCCTCAATGCTCACCAAACATTAGCTCTAACAAAATAGTTACACCAACACATGAATTGGTACTGAGTACTGACTATTGCCTTGAAGCAAAACGCGCGCGTAATTGAAGAAAATATAAAAATGCCATAACATGTTTCAATACACCTTGAACTTTTGTAAATAAATTGTAAAAATTCTGTTAATTACAAATTTGACATTTATAAAGTCAAGTTTTTATGTCAAAAAGGATCGATAGAGAGTTTAGTGTAAACCAATTAATTAAATAAAATGGTGATCAAATTAAATATTTTTATGCAGGAGTGGAGTCAGACTTTCAAACTATAGAGATCAAATATAAATGGAGATCAATCATATAAACTTTATGCTCATAATGAGGAGTTCATTTTATAAAACCAGTGATATTTTACTCTAAATTATATAAAAAATCATATATATATATATATTAAATAATTAAAAATAAATGAGAATCAATTGATCTCATTCAATTAACATGGATCCGCCTGTTTTTATGTTAAAAAAAATTGCATGTGAGACACACCTATTAACCATCTTCCTTTCAATTAGATAATTACAAATTTGCCACTCACCTAACTCCACTAACTCTCTCACTAATGTCTCTGCTTCTTATATTATATATGTTTGCCCCTCCAAAGTTTATTTGTTGATATATATAATACTTGATCTTTGATTTGATGTACATCATGTGGGGCCAATAATATATAAATTAACCAGAGTGCGAGAAGCCTTGTTGTATTGTGCCTCCTTATCTTAATATAGAGCAAAGTTAGTGTGTTGTGTTCATTGAAAAATTTGACAAGCATAAATCTAAAAGAGTGAGGCTATGGTGCTATGCATAGCACGGATGGGGTCCGTGCTACGGCTCAAAATTTGACTTTTTAAAATTCTAACGGTCGATTCAACCGTTCAATGTGATAACCATATGAATATGTACTTGCAAACTAAATTTTATATTTTTTCGAATTTTTTAACTATTTTTTTAGATAGGTAGAATTTTGATGGTCCAGAATTTTCAGAAAACACTGATTTTTCTACCTATCTAAAAAAATAGTAAAAAAATTCGAAAAAATATAAAATTTAGTTTGCAAGTACATATTCATATGGTTATCACATTGAACGGTTGGATCGACCGTTAGGATTTTGAAAAGTCAAATTTTGAGCCGTAGCACGGACCCCATCCGTGCTATGCATAGCACCATAGGCTCACTCAATCTAAAATCTATCAGTTTGATTTCAAACGAGACAAATTCAAACTGTTGGAACCGATCTACTTTATAAGTGATGTATGAAAAATTATGACGAGCTGTGAGGATCGTTTTGTGTTGAATCTAAAACTAAATACTAAATCGTATATGAATTCAAGTCACCCTTGACCCTGAGAGTATCATGAAATTTAATTACTACTTTAATTTAACGATGATTAAGTTCTTATTTCATTTTGTTTGACAACTTAAATTTATTTGTTTGAAGGAGTAAGTAATTGGAAAGTAAATCTGTGTCTATAAAAGTAAGTCTGTGAAGTAAGTTAATCTGTGTAAACAAATGGTTTAACTTATTCTACCGTAACTCAATTTTATTTTCCTTATTTTATGTCTCTTTTGACAACTTCAAGGTAGAGCAAAAAGTTCACTTCACCACATACTCCAGAACAAACATGACATATATACATAAAAAGAATATGAAAAATTAAAATAATTGTTTTATAACAAAATTTTAATTTAGGTAGAGAATGAACACCTCATGAATTTTGAAATTTTATGAATATTTATCGTTCCGAACGATTTTGTCTTCCTCTAATTTTTTTTTTTTGCTTTCTTCTAGAATTCTGATTTGTAATTCGGAAATTTAAGATTAAAATTAAAACAAATTTCTTAAATTATAATTGATAATTAAAATTATAAGTTAGAAAATCAAAAATTATATGTCAGAGCATTGAAAATTATGAGTTAAAATATTGTTTTTTATCTAGTACCTGAATAGTTAATAAATTTGAATCTTATTGGTTATCTTTTTTTGCCCCCTCCCCCTCCGACGAAAATCCTAAATCCGCAGTCATATGACGTGACGTCTTCCCTCGGAATTGAAATCTGCTGAAATCCATTATTCGTGAACAGTGTTCCTAAAATCCCTGAAATTCTCCAGCCGTCCAACTTTTTCTCTGCACGTATCTCGAAACAGTTGATTTCTCTGTGCACGCATCTAAAAATAGCTTGACGGCTGGATTCAGGAAAGCAAGAATTTCAAGAACACTATTCACCAGTGAGAATTTCAGCAGATTCTTTTTCCTTCCCTCGACCGAAAAGAATATGAGCCGTCACATTACTTGAATGGGCTTAATCCGAAAACTTAATCATATAGGTTCCAAGTTACTGATTACAAAAATAAATACCACAAAATAAGAATTTTAGGTATGCTTTATGCTTATTGCCAAAGCGGGAGTGACTACTTGTGATAAGTTTAAAACTATTGAAAGATTGCGAAGCAGCTGCAGCAGCCGTCTAAAAATATTTAAGAATATTGAACTATATGTGTCGTAAGAATTGAGTTGAGATGTAAGTTGACATTTGTTTCAGATGGCAAGCATGATTTTACATTCTTTTTTAACATTTGTTCAGTAAAATTCATTCTTTTAATTATGGTTTAAATTTTTTTTCTTAAATATCAGTACGGAATCTTTAGACACGTGCCAACAACTCAACATTGCTGTTAAAAAGAAAGACAATCGCATGCTCTTTTTCTCTCTCTTTTTTAAAGTTTTTTTTTTTTTTGATATCTTGGCAGTGGCTGCCAACTTCTCTTTTCAAAAGTTTTTTTTTTTGTAATATTGGCAGCAGCTGCCGATATTTTTATTAATATTCAAAGTTTAATAGAAATTATTATTTATGCTCAGATTTCTGGGTTTTCGCAAAAAATGCCCAAGCCGGCCACAAAATGGCCGGCTTACTCCCCCTCTAAGCCGGCCATTTTGTGGCCGGCTTACCCCTTTTATTTTTGTTTAACACAAATTATTTTCTTCTTGTATATAGTGTAATTTTATTTTATTATTGTATTGTAATATTATTTTCTTAACTATTATTCCGGGTACTTATGTCAGTCACACCGACTCAATGTATTTCGGGATGCGTCAATTGGTGTGCCTTTAATCTTTAAAGCTTATTTTTGCTGTTTAACGCACTTATTCAATTGTTTTAAATATTTTTCTGTTTATTTTTTATGTTGTACTACTATTTTAATGTTGTAATATTTTCTGTTTAGCATTATCATAATAATTTATTTTATCAGTAAAATATAAAAATAGTACCATAAAAACACACATACAAAAGAACCAAAATATAGGATAATCCAAATATACCAAACATAAATAGTATATCAAATATAAATAGTACAAAACTAGCAAAAATACAACTAAAACTGAGAGGGGGTATATCGCTGAGGCGGTACTCCGGCGTTCGCCATGCGCCAGCGCGGCCAGGCTCTGTCTCTCTCGGCCTCCACACTAGCATTGGCGGACATGAGTATCTGCTCGGCGGTATCCCATCTGTCATCGCCAGTGGAGACTGGCTGTACTGGCGGAGGTGTACCGAAGATAGATACGGCGAACTCAGTCCCAAAGGCAGGCTGAGTATGAGACCCGCTACCACTAGCCTCTCCATCATGCGGCATCTCTGTGCCATATCGGGATACTGGCGGTGCCGACATGAAATCATCATCGAATACCCCGAAGTCATGAAGACTGTACAAGAGGGACTCAAAATCCGAAGTATCGGTCTCCGCAAGTGGTGGCTGTGGCGGCATCTCTGCCGGACCCTGCAATCATACACATAATATAGTAAATTTGATCTGAATGAAGAAATTTATTAAAACCTGACAGATACGAAGTATGACATACCTGAGTCTGCACCAGACGTCCATGCTCGTCGTACCATGCCGTCCACCCAACGTTGGACAATACCCAAAGATGGTAGTCCCACTCTGGATGCGAATCGGGGGAAGATGGCATCTCCTGTCCTATAATCGGGCCTAGGTCAGGCTCGGTCTGATCTATCTCACGCCAGTTGATGTTCTCTTCGGCGTCTCGCAGCATCGTGATGATCTTCCACCGTGCCCGGCATCCTCAACTGCATTTGCATTTTCTTGAGGATGCGGTACCCAATATATCGCCAGTTCTTCTTTCCCATCACGGCGATCCCATGAGCGCACTCCTTTATCGAAGACAAAAACTGAAAAAATTACTTTGTCAGATCAAACTTTGATGAGCTATTAAGTTAGGGGAAAACTATGTAGTTTTAGGTGTATTACCTGGCGAGCCCATGTGACGCTGTTGGGATGGTAACCATCATCATTCTTGATCCTGTCGCGGAGATGGGCACCGTAATCGCCCTGTAGATAGACACTGGTCATGCAGATATGCATGTACCAAGTATCGTACCTCAACTGTGGATCTCCCTGGGTCTGAACGATCACATATGGCTCATGATAGAAGTCCAGATACTGAGGATCCTGCGTTGTACCATAGTAGTCTGAAAAATGGGTGCTCCAGTCCCGGTCCGTTCGCCCTCGGTGGTTCATCTTGTAAGGAAGATGTTAGTTGCAATACAAAGCTATCAAGTAATATGAGGTATTTGACAATAGACTACGACTTACTTGTGCAGGTCTATGATCGTGGATCTCGGCAAAGATGGGTCTGCGGGAATCAACGGCGCTCAACCAAACTGGTGGAGCACCCGATTTGGGTAGTGGTGCTCCACTATCCAGAAGTGTGTGAGTGGACCTCAGTAGCACCGTGGGTCCGATCTAATTAGTGGTGGAAACCGTGCCACTTCTTCCCGTATGCCGGGCATCTCCAAGTATTTGGCGCTCCCCAATCCGGCGCCTCATTCGGGATAGGCCGGCCCACCGGTAGCCGTGACCACGACCAGTGCTGAAGTAGGAGTACCAGCCCGTACATCTGCTTCGCATTCTTCTGCATTTTCAAGAACATTAGACGTCAGTGTATTTTGATGGATTGATTGATTAAATAATTTACTAAGAAAAGAGTTGGAAACTTACCTCACTACTACGGCACAAGTGGGAGTACAGATGGGCTAGGACAGCCCCACCCGAGTTGTACGGCGACAGCTGCTCAAGGTCCGTCAGCAGCTGGAGATACATCATCGGCATCTGGTCACCGCTGGAATCAGGAAACATGACAGAACCAAAAAGGTCCATCACGTAGCCCCGTGTATATCTGCAATACAAAACATATAAAAATTATAATAGAAACAATTTATAGTAAATGTAATAGAATTCTCGTATTGGAAATTAATTAATAGAAACAAATTATAGATTTTATCTCTGAATCTCCAGCTCGGTGGAATCTGCCAAAAGACCCGCGCTGAAGTGCTCCCGTAACCTCGTCATTTGTATATGGAGTTTAGACCTCCCATTTTCCCCCAATGATATAGAAAGGATCATCTCCCAACAACTCGCTGACATCACCTATGAATCTGGTGCTGTCAGATACGCCGCCAACGGGTGTGCCACGGATAGGCAAACCCCAAAGGACGCTCACATCCTGGAGAGTCACTGTCATCTCTCCGAATAGCATGTGAAACGTGTGCGTCTCGAGACGCCATCGCTCTACCAGTTCTGCGATGAGAGATGCATTGATGATGTTTCTCTCTGCCCGCACGATGTCCACAACCTGGTAGAGACCCAGGTTGATGAGGTACGGGTCCATCATCTCGTAGTACTGCATGTGAATGCACCGCAACTTCACATCTAAAAGAAACGTGTCCTGCGTTGAAAAAAGTAATCCGCATGGTGTTAACATAATAAAATTTAAACTCAACAAAATTTAAAGAAAACCTAAAAAAAGATACGTACCTCACGAGAAGCCAGTGAGACTCGGTGATCATCGTGGGTAATCCACAGGAGAGGACTGACGTGCTCCGTGCTGCTGGTACTGATCGGCTCGTCCACTACTAGACGACGGGTAAACCGTGCTCTAGGCATGCTGATGTCAAAAATAACCTAAAATAGGCCAATTGCCGTTAAAACATGCTAAAATAGGCTACAATAACCTAATTTCGGTAAAATATACTAAAAACGACCAAAATAGGCTTAATTCTGTTTAAACATGCTAAAATAGGTCAATTGCGGTTACAATAACCTAAAATATGCTACAATAGGTTTCAGTAACTTAATTTCGATAAAATATGCTAAAAACGACCAAAATAGGCTTAATTCTGCTTAAACATGCTACAATAGGTCAACTGCGGTTACAATAACCTAATTTCGGTAAAATATGCTAACAAGGGACAAAAATGGTACAATAGCGCTTAAAAATGCTAAAATGGGTCAAATTGCGCCTAAAATAACCTTAAATATGCTACAATAGCCTAATTTCGGTAAAATATGATCAAATGGTCTAATTTTCCTAATTATGCTACATTCGGCTAATTACGCTTAATTAGCCTAATTATGGTAAAAAATGCCAAAATACCCTAAATATTAGTCAGCTGTGCTAATTATACTAAATTACAACAAATTACTCTAAATTCTAACCCCTAAACCCTAAATTAAATAAATTTAAATTTAAATTAGATAAAAAAAATTATCTCAAAGAAGAGAGCAAATTCGGTTGAGAGATAAAGAAGTTGTGAGGAGGAGAGAGAAAAATGAGTATATATAGGATAAAATGCGGGTTAAAAAAAAAAAAAAAAGTAAGCCGGTCACAAAATGACCGGCTTAGGGGGGAGTAAGCCGGCCATTTTGCAACCGGCTTGAGCATTTTTGACGAAAACCAAAAAATCTGAGCATAAATAATAATTTCTATTAAACTTGGGATATTAATAAAAATGTCGGCAGCAGCTGCCAAACTACTCTCTCTCTTTTTAAAAGTTGGCAGGGGTTGCCAAGCTACTCTCTCTCTCTCTCTCTCTCTCTCTCGAAACTGACCAATTTTAGATGGCTAAGGTCGCAATCATCCACCCAATTTGGAATAGAATACAGTTTCCAAAGTACTTGGGAGAATAGCCCGAATAGCTGATCTCTCAACGCCAGAAAGAGTGGAAGAAAGTGAAGGAGGGAAACAAATGGTGGCTGCAACCGAGAGGCTCATCTTTGCTTTGAATGGAGAGAGATACGAGATATCAGATGCAGATCCCTCTATGTCCCTGCTGGAGTTCATCCGGACCCGAACCCGATTCAGAGGCCCCAAACTCGGCTGTGGTGAAGGTACTCAGAGCTATATATTTCTCTCTATTATTCTTCTTTGGTTGATTCGAGTAGTTGATATAGAAGTAGATATGTGTGGTTGCATATGCATCGCATGCTATTTCAGACTGTTTCTTTTATATTTCAAAATTCAGAAACCAAAATCTTTTTATTCCTTGGAAAACTGAAATCTCAAATTGAGAAGGGACAAAGCAGTATTTTTCTAAAAAATAAGCAAGAGGAATTGTCCAATAGACAGACAAATATGCAAACCACCGTTGATTTGTGGTATTGTTTGGTACGGTTTCGGTCAGTACTCAGTATTCAATTGAAGAGACTGAAGTGCACAAGTTCTCTAGGCAAACACACACAAACACAAAAGAAGCAATACAGTAACTGTTATTAGTCTCTTCTTTTGACTGGAGTTGATTAGTTGAATCTATTCACAATTAAATATTTCTATATGTAATATCAATTCACAATAAATTAACAGACAATTTTAATAATATATTTCAAATTAAAAAAAATATATATGGACATATCATTATTAGTTGTGTATTAAATTTGATACAATTTTGACATGGTGAGCACAAATTCAAAAATATATAATTTTTACTATAATATTTTTATGCCTTTATAGGTGGTTGTGGGGCCTGCGTTGTTCTTCTGTCAAAATATGACCCAGCAACAGATGAGGTGATCGACTTGTCAGCAAGCTCCTGCCTAACACTTCTGGGCAGCATAAACTACTCTTCGGTAACAACAACAGAGGGTCTTGGTAATACCAAAGATGGTTACCATGCTATCCACCAAAGGATTGCCGGGTTTCATGCTTCACAATGTGGGTTTTGCACCCCTGGCATGTCCATGTCTCTTTTCTCCTCCCTCGTAAATGCTGACAAAGATGCTAGTAGGCCGGAGCCTCCAAAAGGGTTCTCTAAGATCACTGTTTACGAGGCCGAGAAGGCTATTTCTGGCAATCTCTGCCGATGCACCGGTTACCGACCCTTAGTAGATGCTTGTAAGAGCTTTGCAGCTGATGTTGATTTGGAAGATTTGGGGTTGAATACCTTTTGGAAGAAAGGGAACAAAGTTGAATGTGCAAAAAGGTTGCCAAATTACTCAATTGGGGGAGTGTGCACATTTCCTGATTTCCTAAAAGCTGAGATTAAATCAACATTAAGTACTTTAAATGACCAGGAGGCTGAAATCACAGAAAATGGTTGGTACCAACCGAAAAGTATTGAACATTTGCATGCGCTTTTTAGTTCAAATTTGTTTAGTGCAAACAATGTCAAGCTTGTTGTAGGGAATACAAGCAGTGGTATATACAAGGATCAAGATTTGCATGAAAAATTTATTGATCTACGTGGTATTCCAGAGCTTTCAATAATTAAGAGTGGTAATGATGGAGTAGAATTGGGTTCAGCAGTGACTATTTCAAAAGCAATTGAAGTCTTAAGGGAAGAGAAAGTTTCTACTTTAGTTTTGAAAAAGATTGCAAATCACATGAACAAAGTAGCGTCCCCATTTATCCGAAACATAGCAAGTGTAGGAGGGAATCTAATTTTAGCACAAAGAAAACAATTTGAGTCGGACATTGCAACCATTTTGCTTGCTGCCAGCTCAAATGTTTCTATCCAGCAGGGATCAGAAAGGATTACTCTTACACTAGAGGAATTCCTGGAGAGGCCTCCATGTGATTATAGAACACTTCTTTTGAGCATCTTTATCCCTTCTTGGGCTTCATCCAACAATATCCGTTTCGAAACATACCGGGCATCTCCTCGCCCTCTTGGTAATGCTGTTTCTTATGTTAACTCTGCTTTTCTGGCGCAAACTATAATCGATGAAAACACAGGAGATGTTGTGGTGGATAACATACAGATGGCTTTTGGTGCCTATGGTACTCAGCATGCAATTAGAGCAAGGAAGGTTGAGAGTTTTCTGAAGGGTAAAATTGTCACTGCATCAGTTTTACTAGAAGCAATAAGGTTACTCAGAGAAGTGATTGTACCGACAAATAGCACTGTTCATCCTGAGTATAGAGTCAGCTTGGCTGTTGGTTTTCTATTCAAGTTTCTTTCTCCCATTGCCAAAGGTCTCTTTGAACCTGGACAAGTTGTTCCTGTTGATTACCAAAATGGTGAGTCACACATGGAATCCAAAAATGGTGATGACATTTTTCTCTCTTCGAGGCAAGAATTATTGGTAAATTCAGAGTTTAGCCCAGTTGGTGAGCCAATTAAGAAAGCTGGAGCAGAGCTTCAAGCTTCAGGTATGGTTTAATTACAGTTTTTCATTATGTATAGAGTCTCAGAATTAATTATTCTACAATCTTTTTACCTTCTAGAAATAAAGAAACGTGGTTTGCATATATATAATTATTGGCAACTAGTTTTCTCTTTTTCAAAGCCCTTTACTTTGGTTGATCGAGTTGTACTGAAATAAGTTAAAGTAAGGTGAACATGCAAGACGATTGCGTTCTATTTGTTCAGATGTACATTTAAGTAAAGATCATATCTATTAGCAGGGGGGAAATACTAAAAATTAAATTTTCTGTAACAGAGATGCAAAATTTACTGATAGTGATTAGAATCAATTGCAGTTGATATAAACCTATGAAAATTTGGCCTATTTTGGCAGGGGAAGCGGTCTATGTGGATGATATCCCTACTCCAAAGGACTGCCTTTTTGGAGCATTTATTTACAGCTCAAAGCCTCTAGCTCATGTAAAGGGAATTAATTTCAAATCTTCTCTGGCATCAACTAAAGTTGTCTCGGTTATTTCTGCCAAAGACATCCCGAAAGGAGGAGAAAATGTTGGTCTTGGATGGTTATTTGGAACTGAGCCAATATTTGCAGATTATCTGGCTGAATATGCCGGTCAACCGCTTAGTCTTGTGGTACTTGCATTACTTCATTATCTTACACAAGATCAGTTTAATTTTTTAATTCATCTATATAAAAAAAATAACACTCCTTTAGATTGCAGAAACACAGAGATTTGCCAACATGGCAGCCAAACAAGCAGTAATTGAATACTCCATGGATAATTTGGGGCCAACAATTTTATCTATTGAAGATGCCATTGAGCAGAACAGCTACTTTGAAATTCCTCCAATGTTCTATCCCAAACAAATTGGCAACTTCTCAAAAGGAATGGCTGAAGCCGACCAAAAAATTGAATCTGCTGAGGTACCTCTTTGGCTATAATCAATTAGCAAGGAAATTAATTAGCCCTCCCAACCAACATTTAATAGAGAAGAAACTCCCTTGACCATATTAATTTTATATTTTGTCCCAACTAGCTTATTCACACATACAGTAGTGCTAAGTATGCGTGGATAGGATTATAAGTTATAACAATGAAGAATGTCCAGTTTCTCATGTTCATAAGCTTAAAAAATGTAGTGCTAAGTAGTGCTAAATTTGATATGCATCTTCTTTCAGGTTAAACTAGCTTCCCAGTACTACTTTTACATGGAACCGCAAATAGTACTAGCTGTCCCTGACGAGGATAACTGCATGACAGTTTACGCTGCAACTCAATGGCCTGAAGGTTCTCAAGGTCATATTGCAAAGGCACTTGGCGTTCCATTCCATAATGTGCGTGTTATTACAAGAAGAATCGGAGGAAGTTTTGGTGCAAAGGGTTTTAGAGCTATGCCTGTGAGTCTTCTGAATGCCAAAATTAGCTACGTTGGTTTATACATAGTTCTAAAGTTTATTCAGATTTTGTGCTTCAAGAAAATGAAACGGCTTATGTTGATCCAGTTACCATTTTGGTCTCAATAACACCAACAATTAAACACTGGGACTGTGACCACCACACTGCTAATTTACCCTTGAAGATAATTGTTGTGGTTGGTGATATATTTTATTTGACCATGCTTGCAAATCATAACATAATTTACAAGTCTCAGGTGTTGGATTTTTCATTTTTTATGTCATATATTTGTCAATTGTTAATTCAACCTTTACAAAACCAACTTCTTCTGTTGCTGATTATTGTACTGAAGCATACAATTTCCTATGAAAATGTTGGTTTGAAAACAAAATTAACTAAATAGTTAGATATGTTATCTTCTAGGTCATCACTGCATGTGCTGTTGCAGCACATAAGCTTCGACGTCCCGTCAAGATTTACCTTGATCGCCAAACTGACATGATAATGATAGGAGGCCGACATCCAACCAAGGCATACTATACCGTGGGTTTCAAGTCGGATGGCAAAATCACAGCCTTGCACCTGGACTTGAGAATTAATGCAGGAATATCTGGAGACGGTAGAGCTTATTTACCGGCTGCTATGATAGGGGCCATGAACAAGTACAATTGGGATAACCTCTCCTTTGACATCAAGATGTGCAAGACAAACAACACATCCAAGTCTTCCATGCGGGCCCCAGGTGATGTGCAGGGCTCATTCATTGCCGAAGCAATAATAGAGCATGTCGCTTCTGTACTTTCGCTAGATACTAATGCGGTTAGGAGAAAAAATCTTCATGATCATGAGAGCCTTCAATTTTTCTTTGAAAAAAGTGCTGGAGATGCCCCCACATATACACTACCATCACTTTTTGATCGGTTGGCCTCCACTCCAAGCTATGAAACACGTGCTGAGATGATAAGAGATTTTAATAGTGTAAACAAATGGAAGAAACGCGGTATTTCTTGTGTGCCGATTACATACAAAGTGAATACAGTAAAAGCCCTAGGGAGAGTATCTGTGCTCAAAGATGGATCAATAGTTGTGGAAGTGGGAGGAATTGAGATGGGACAAGGTCTATGGACAAAAGTAAAACAAATGGCAGCATTTGGTCTGAAGGAATTGTTGGAGGAAAATGAGGATCTTTTGGAAAAAGTACGTGTTGTTCAGGCGGATACTTTGAGTTTGATCCAGGGAGGGTACACTGGTGGAAGCACAACATCAGAGAACAGCTGTGAGGCAGTTCGGCTTGCTTGTAATATGCTTGTTGAAAGGTTGAAACCCATCAAGGATAAAACGAAACACGAAAAGGGTGTGGTTTCATGGGAAGCGTTGATTGGTCTGGTTAGTTTTGTTTGTTCTTTTTTACTTGTGGGTTGTTGACACAACAATTAACTAGTTATTTAATATTTAATTGTGCAAATTATAAACATACTTTATCTAATTATTTCATAAGTTACAGTTTTACTTGTATATTTTCCTCGAATTTCAGTATGCATAAAGCCCGCCGTATATGCATATAACAAAATATGTACAAACCTTATTGTTTCATAGTTGTACCATAATATATATAGAGTGAGGCTATGGTGCTATGCATAGCACCAATGGCTAGTGTACTACGGCTCAATATGGTACTTTTTAAAATTCTAACGGTCGATCCGAACCGTTCAATGTGATATCCATATGAATATGTACCTGCAAACTAAATTTTATATTTTTTTGAATTTTTTTACTATTTTTTTAGATAGGTAGAAAAATCAGTGTTTTCTGAAAATTCTGGACCATCAAAATTCTACCTATCTAAAAAAATAGTAAAAAAATTCGAAAAAATATAAAATTTAGTTTGCAAGTACATATTCATATGGTTATCACATTGAACGGTTCGGATCGACCGTTAGGATTTTAAAAAGTACTATATTGAGCCGTAGTACACTAGCCATTGGTGCTATGCATAGCACCATAGCCTCACTCATATATATATATATATATATATATATATATAAGGAATTGTTTTTAGTAGCATTATATTAACTCAAAGTTTATTGCATTATATAATTGCAGGCTTCTGCACAAAGTGTGAACCTATCAGCTAGTTCATTCTGGACTCCTGATCAATCTACCTCCAGCTACATAAACTATGGAGCTGCCATTAGTGAGGTGTGGCCTTTTTCATTTCCCTTCTTCAATTATAGTACTAGTAAAGTAGTACCTGAGCTTTCTTTTGACATACTGAGTTACTGACACGGTGGTGCTGTCAACATTTGTATATTAATGTCCATTCTATCTATTTAAAAGCCATATTAATTTGAGAAGTTCTAAGAAAGTTGTTGGCAACTATAGGTTGAGATTGATCTTCTCACTGGAGCTACCACAATACTAAGAAGTCACCTTGCATATGACTGTGGCAAGAGTCTGAATCCTGCTGTGGACTTAGGCCAGGTTTGCTTTCTTTTGTTTTAATGTTGACCAATACAATTGCTACAAAAATAAATATGGTTTACTATCTGTTCACTGTCCAATCGATAAAAAATATTAGTGGAAGCAAAAAACAATTTTAATAAAGAGGCTAGGCAGGACTAGTACCCAGCAGTGGGACCTTAAAATCATAAGATTAGTAGGATGGCTTTAAATCTAATAACTTTTTTTGAACTATTTATTGGATTATGGGGATTTATTTCCTTTTTAACAACTGAAAAGCAAGTTAAGCTGCATCCCTAAATTTTCCCTCCCTATTTCCCGCAGGTGGAAGGTGGTTTTATTCAGGGTGTCGGCTTCTTTCTGTATGAGGAGTTCTTGACAAATTCTGACGGATTGGCGGTGAGTGATAGCACATGGAATTACAAAATACCAACAGTAGACACTATCCCCAAGGAGTTCAATGTAGAATTTATAAACAGCCCTCACAACACAAACCGTGTGCTCTCATCAAAAGGTATACTCTCCCTTCTTTAATCATTTGGTTAGATTTGGATGACTAATTAAGTGCATTTGAGAAAGCCCTATTCAGCTGTTTTTCTTTAACTATTGTTTGTAGCATCTGGGGAACCACCGTTACTTCTTGCATCATCAGTTCATTGTGCATTGAGAGAGGCAATTAGAGCAGCTAGAACAGAGTTTTCTGCCTTTGTCGGATCGAAAGGCTCTCCTCTGACATTCTCGATGGATGTTCCCACAACTATGCCGACAGTCAAAGAATTGTGTGGTCTGGATATTGTCGAGAAGTACTTGGAAACCTTGGCATAACTTTTGTTACGGATGCTTTGTAAATTGTACATGTTGTCATATTGTATTTATGTTTGAGAAATGTGTTGAACCACAATATGAAAGACTAATATTACTGCTATGGAAAGATGAAAAGCAGTGTAGAATTACAATGTCAGCAAAGCTTCTCCTATAGAAATATAGAAATAATACAGTACTGGTTGGATTACATATGTTATGGGTTTTAGAACTCTATTGTGTATCTGTGTAAAATATATTCCTAAGATATTTGTATGAAATATATTGATCAAGATCGAGGTGGGTCTTAACCCTTGAATTCCATGTCCCTTTTTTAGTGAGAACTGATTTTTATCTTCATAACTTCATCATCTAAATCTCGCACGAATATTTATTCCAATTCGTGCAAAAAAAAAAATAATAACAAAAATAGCGCTGTGAATACATGCATTCATGAATTCTGATGGCATGCTAATTAATATCTGAATGCATGTGTGCAAAAAGTAGCTAAATGCACACATTGAGAAAATAGAAAAAGTTATTAAATTTTTAAAATAGGATATTATTGTCAATAATTTTAAAAAGCAGGGACAGGCAATGAAATTTAATATTTTTGATCAAGTGGCCGACATTTTTATTAATATCCAAAGTTAATTACAAATTAATAAATATACCTAGAATTAGTGGAAATTTCGAAAAATGTCCAAACCGGCCAGATTCTGGCTGGTGTTCTTTCCTATAAATATGGGTCTTTCCTCTTCCTTACAACATAATAACTCTCTTTGGTTTCAGGTAATGTTTTTTTTAATTTTTATATTGTTTTATTTTTTGGAATAATTAATTTAATACCTCATCTTTCTCTCTCTCCTCCTCACAACTCACTCAACTCACAAAAGAGAAAGGAAGGAAGGGACAGAGAGAAAGAGAAGGCGATTTTTGAGGAAGTAATTGCATCTTTGTTGTAATAAGTCCCGTGTGCATTACTAAACATCTTCTCACTGTAGTGTAATGAAATAAAAGTCATGGTAAACAAACTATATTTTAGAAAATGATAAACAATTGTCAGGTTACTAATTTACATGTATGTATACATATTTATTTTAGAAAATAGTAAACAATTGTAGGTTACGAAACCCTAAAAAATTAAATGGATCATGTCTGTATACATGTAATGGTCAGTCCACTAAATTCTAAAAAATTAAATGAGTGTACAGTAATTATTTTTAAAGGAATTAAATTAATTATTTTTAATAATTAAATTAATTTTTTTATAATTAAATTAATTTTTTTAATAATTAAATTAATTATTCTAAAAAATAAAAAATAAAAAAATTTTACATGAAACCTCTAACGAAGAAAGAAGAAAGAGAGGTGGTAAGAAAGAGGAAAGACCCATATTTACAGGGTGTAAACAGGTAAAAAAAAAAAACTGGCCAAAAAAAAAGAAAACCGGCCAAAAGAAAAGAAACTGATCAGATTCTGGTCGACTTTCTGGGGAAGAGAAAACCGGCCAAAATGTGGCCGGTTTGGACTTTTTTGAAATACCTAGAATCAGTGGTATATTTATTAATTTGTAATTAACTTTGGATATTAATAAAAATGTCGGGTTTGTTATGGACCAGGTTGTTGAAACTAATAAAGAATTGAAGGATTGATCTCAATCGTTCATCATCGATCAAGCGGCTAGGATTAAATCAAGGAAAATCATTTGTTCTTTTAATATTTAGAAAAAGGCAAAAAGTACCAACGGTTCAATAACAGCTATATTAGCCTTGTAATATAAATAGCGATACCACTCTGTACAAAAGAAGACTGAATGAAATTACTTCACCTTTCATCACTGTTTTCACATATTTTATTTCAGTCTGAGTATGAGAGTCTAAAAATCAACACAGGTGTGTTAGGGGTCGGGTACAATGTAGTCAGGCCCATTGAATAGAATTGCATTTGTCAAATACACCTTTTTTTTTTTTTTCATTTACGTTAGTATGCTTTCTGTACGTATACGATTTATAATTTTTTGCTACTACGAATTGGCACTTTTGGATCCGAAAATATTAGCGATTAATAGATGAGAATTTTTTTATTTATAGAATTTATTTTTAAATAATAAAAGTAAACATAAAGAATGTTGAGTTTTTCGCTGGCATAGATATATATTCGAAAAAAAGTTTGGATTCAAACTTTGGAACGGATTTTTTTTTTTTTTGGATTCAAAGTATTTTTTTTTGCTGAAAGAGTGGCTGGTTGTTTTTTAAACAAAAAGGGTGCTGGAATTTTTTTTGTAACAATTAATGACTTAGAGTTTTGTTTGAAACAGTAAGAGTGCTGAAACTTTTTTCTGAAACAGGAAATATTTGGGATCCAAAAAAAGATTTCGACTCCAAAGTTTGAATTCAAATTTTTTTCGGATCCATCTATACTATCGTAAAATTCCGGTACTCTTTTTGTTTCCCGTTATTATTTAATAATATTTTATATAAATAAAAATTGTCCTATTAGATTGTCTATACTTAATCTTTACCATCTGATTAAAGGTATCTTTTATCTTCATTTGGATCAACAACATTAAATGTGAAAAAAAAAATCGGGCACATTGCATTCAGATCATGAATGATTCTAATTAAAAGCTTTATGCAATTCAATTGAAGTCAATAGAGTCTGAGTTATGATCCGTTATTCTTTCTTCTTCGACTATTGTAAACATTTTTATAGTACCTTCTACTTTACAATACTAAATCCAAGAATATAAAAACATAAGATAATGAGAACATTATAATTCGGGTAGACAAATATTGTCCAATTTAATCAAGCAGCAAATGCTCTTGCTCAAAAAAATCAAGCAGCAATGCTTAATTTCCAATTGTAATATTTTTAGTCAGATTTTTGTTAACAGTTAATAAGTGAATATTTAGGGCCTAAACATAGCTTTAAATGTGAATGGCCCATGACAGCCCAACAGTTAGTCCAAATCTGCATTTATGCACAAACAAAGTTAACCGTTAATATATATTGCGCACCCAACCGTTATAACGGTAGAGGGCGGGTTAACATTTATTTTTAAGGGTGCTAAATCACTCTTATGATTTTTAAATTTTAGTTATGTATATTAAAATTTAATTGAATTGAATTTTTAGAACTTTTTATATTTTCTATCCCTTCATAAAATATAACATGTTTAGTTGAAATCTAGTGGTTAGAATTTTCAACCTACATGATTAAAATTAAATGGTAAGAAAATGAAAATTAAATTAAATTTCAACCTACATGATTAAAATTTTCAAAATTATGGAAGTGACTTAGCATCCCTCGACTAAGTGTAGATCTGCCCATTCAACCACTTAAACGCATGTATATAAATTAATTAACCAGAATTTGAATCACAAAGCCTTATTATATTCATTTTCTTATTTTCTATTTGCCCCTCCAAATTTTATTGATACATATTATAATTGATTAGTTAGCCGACTATCATGTGCGATAATATATTACCATAATGTGAATCATAAAGCCTTATTATATTTCCCCTCCAAAATTTGTTGATATATATATGTAATACTTTGATTAGATGGCAAACATTATGTGGAATGGGACAATATATAAATAAATCAGACTGTGAATCACAAAACCTTACTATATTGCGTCTCTGCTTCTTAATTAATTATGTTATATTTGCCTCTCCAAAGTTTATTGATATATAATACTTGATCTTGATTAGATGCCGAATATTATGTGGCGCATGCAGTATATAAATTAACCAGAATGTGCATCATACAGCCTAATTATATTGCGCCACCTTTTCTTATGTATTATATACTGCCCCCTCCAAAGTTTCGTGTTATGGCCAACGAAATCATCAGTTGTCAGGATTGTTTTGTGCTGAATAATCTAAACTAAAATACGAAAGTCTATCTGAATTTAAGTTAGCCTTGAGTAGGGGCGGAGGCAGAATTTTCAATAATAGAGGTCAAAAATGTTATAAGTCCTTAAGTTGTACATATTTTAATAGTCTATTTTTCTTGAAAAATGAATGGGATCAACTATATAAAATTTTCAAAAAATTTATGGGGGTCATTTTTTAGGTACCCTTAATATATATTTAACTATAAAATATACAAAAGTAACATATATAATAATTAGTTTTTGAAAATAAATGAGGTCAATTGACCTCCATTTGATGTATGTGAATTCGCCCCTGCTTGAGCATATATAAGAGCGCTATATGAACGTTGATCCTTCAAAATAACAACACTATTTTAGTGAGTTTCATTCATTGATTCTTTATTCTTCAAAGTATCTCATTAATCTGATGGGGGTGTAATATAATGAATAAAATATTTTTGAGAAAGTTAGAATTTTTCAGAAAGTTGATTCATTTTTCAAAAGTGCACAACTGTATGAATAAACTTACACTAACTCGTCAATTTTGGATCCAATTGAAAATTTTTCTTGAAAGTTTTTGAAAAGAGATTGGAATGTAATAATATATTCTAAATGTGATTGAGAGCGTGGGTTAAGTTAATTTGCCTTCTAGCCCGATGACCAAATCTATAAATATATTAAAGAATTCCTTAGTTGTCTTATTTGATAATTATATATTTATTTCAGTCCATTATTAAAATAAATATTATCTTTTAAGTTCAATACTTCAAAGAGACCACATCCTATATGTAATATGATACATTAATATCATATATAATTGACAGTAAATAATAATAAATATTTGAAATATACAATTTGAACAAAGGATTAATGATTTAGCATTTTGATATATATATGTAATACTTTATTAGATGCCCAAAGGAGTCTAATACTTCGGCTTTAAGCTATTATAAAATTTGACTTTAACAGTATTAAGCGGTTATCTTTAAGATATATTTAATAAATGTGACAATCAACGTAAACTCCTAAATATATATGTTCTTTGCAATATCATAGATATATATATATATATATATATATATATATATATATATATATATTGGCCATGTATTTAATTTAATTTACTGCATTAATTATGAAATTTAGTTGATAATATATTGATGTAATTAAAATTATTGCAACTTATCTCCATCATTTTCTAGTTGCATCAAAATACATGGTCAATATATAATTTATTTATTTTTGATGAAATTTAACGTTGATTGTCATAGTTATCAAATATTTTCATTTTATGAATAAATGTCTTTTCTTAATTAAATAACGGTGGATGTTTATCATGTCAAATGATATTTGCCAATAATATTGGTAATATTGCAGAAATTTGATTCCTCAATGGTTTAGTATTTGTGTATGAGTGAGGCTATGGTGCTATGCATAGCACCAATGGCTAGTGTACTACGGCTCAATATGGTACTTTTTAAAATCCTAACGGTCGATCCGAACCGTTCAATGTGATATCCATATGAATATGTACTTGCAAACTAAATTTTATATTTTTTCGAATTTTTTTACTATTTTTTTAGATAGGTAGAAAAATCAGTGTTTTCTGAAAATTCTGGGCCATCAAAATTCTACCTATCTAAAAAAATAGTAAAAAAATTTGAAAAAATATAAAATTTAGTTTGCAAGTACATATTCATAAGGTTATCACATTGAACGGTTCAGATCGACCGTTAGAATTTTAAAAAGTACCATATTGAACCGTAGTATACACTAGCCATCCGTGCTATGCATAGCACCATAGCCTCACTCTTTGTGTATACTCTCACAAATTAGAGACAGAAAGGTGGTTTCAGCCCTTTTACATATGGATTTCAAGTAGATATCAACTCAACAATTGTAGAGGTACTTTCAAGTAGATTTGAATCCCCAATATAAGACGCAACATATTTGGAATACAAAATTTGTACTCCGTAACTATTTCAAAATTTCAATTACGTACGATATAAATGGAAAGTATGAATATGGCTCAACGTCGAGAGATTAGAGCCGTTAGTTAAATGATTTTGTTTTCTTAATGGGATTTTTAGAGGTTTAAGTTCTCCGATCTGATGTATGTACCCAAGCGCAACATGGCCAGTGCTGTTTCTGGCATGACCAAGCACCTTGAGCAAGTCTCTGCTGCCTTTGCAGTGAGTATTTTCATTTTTTATCAATGTTTCACATGCATTAATACCATGTCATTACTAAATCTTTATTTTATCTTTTTTTCATTTTTAGTCTGCCAAGCTTCAGTTTCAAAGTCCTAACGACCGATCTGAATAGTTCAACATGATCTCTATATAATTATGTACTTGTAAACTAAATTTTACATTTTTTAGAATTTATTTACTATTTTTTTAGATAGGTAGAAAGTCACATGACCAGAATAACCTTGTTACTCATGCTAACAAAATCTGTAATTTCTGATTTTTAAATAATTACTTGCCTTTGTTACTGATATGAAATAATGAAAACAAAATGGTATAAATTTTTTGAGGTCTCATAATCTAGGGCTTGGTACTAGTAGGGAACTTATCTTTTGGTATTTCAATTTTCTTATCATCACTACTCTTATTGACATTGATGTTTTCGATATGGTTTTAGAGTGCTTCATTGATTTAAGAATATTTAGGCACACATAATTGCATTATGTTCAAATAATTGACACTACTTGATAAAGTTGATAAGTGTTTTTTGTGATCTCAAGTCTCAATTTCTTGATCCATGCATGACCAGACCATGTAGGCTCCATGGATAACTCATAGGCCATCATACCAACATATCAACATACCTGTACCAGTGTTCAACACAAACAAAGCCAAAAGAAACCTATACTGGTACAGCATATGCCTAAAACAACCCTTAAGACCAAATTAGATAGAAATTCTGATTCTAGGTTGAATTAAGCCAAGCCATTGCACATGCATATAGACAACACTCCCATGAACATCCCAGAAAAAGAATTTCCATTTTTGGAATTTTCTATGATTTATAGTGAATTTTTGAAATTTTCATTTTTTTTTATTACCTAGGACTTTTGGCGGCGTTTTAAAACGCCGGGAAAGACATAATTTTTTTTTTAAAATGGCAAGACTTTTTGGCGGCGTTTAGAAAGCGCCGGAAAAGCCAAATTTCGGGCAGCACTTATTAAACGCCGGGAAAAATGGCTATAAACGCCGGGAAAGGCTTTTGCCGACGGTGGTATTCTTGGCACTTGTCCAAGCGCCGGGAAATATATTTAGTGGCGTTTATGAGTGTATTTAGCGGCGTTTGTAAGCGCCGGGAAAAGTATATTTTCTTGTAGTGTTGAGTCTAATTGTATTGAGCCCTTTCTCTTCCTATTTTCTAGAACTCGGACTCCTCTTCCTATTTTGTGATAATACATTTATGATCACAAAAAAAAAAACAATTTCATAAGTTGACCAGAGAAAAAAACAAAAAAAAAACACTCAACTACAAAAAACTAAAAATATTCTGCATTTTCTTGAGAAAAATGATGCATCTATTCAGGTGTTCTTTTTTAATCCTAGTTGACATGAAAAATAAAACAGAAACCCACAAAAGAAAAAGAAAAATTAATAAGTCAATGTACAACCAAGACCATGGTTAACTGGTATGTGGAAATTCCAGCCAGTACATACCAGTGTCCTCAGTACTAAGGAAAGAATATACAGTGTACACATGTAGGGGTACTGATTTGAGGTGCTTAACAGTTTACAACAACAAATAATAACACAAAACATTTAAAAAGAATAACAAAATATCAACACAATATGCAAGAACTCGAAAGCCCAATCCCTTTTATCTCTTGAATCAGCTTGCACTGCCTAATAATTTTAAAATTAAGAATTTACCATTTTATTCAGTTTTGCTTCTAGCTCTCTTGAGGAGATACCGAAGAGAAAAGAAACCTAGCATTACAGTTTGCCAAGTCCAGCCTTTGGTATTTTTTGGATCCACCCTCCTTGCCAGATAAAATGCGTAGATACCCTCGCCAACATGAAACATGGATGCCACAATAAACACAAGTCTAATCACTCTAAGAGACCTAAAAACGAATAAATGGAGCTGATAATTGAAACTGAGAGGTCCAATTGGAGGCAGGAATGCTGCACAAAACAAGGCAAACATCCCATATGTAGCATAAAGCCAGGCATATATGGTGGGCCCATCTAGTTCTCGTCTTTTTTTCTCTTGGAAATAGCAAACAGTTGCGGTTAAACCATCCCGGGAAGAAATTAGGGGAACATATCCAAGCTCCTGTCTTGCTTTAAGGATGGAAAAATGATGCGTCACTCCAATCTGTTATACACATTCAATAAACAAATTAACTAAATAAATTAATGAAGAAAAAGAGAGGAATAAAATGATGAAAAATAACTGACACCAACAACGTCAAGAGCATATAACGAAATTAACGAATCGTTCAGACCAAGCTTAAATCATTGAGCTTTTTTTAACTTTTATTATGAACTGCAATATTTTAGTTTAAACTCCTCTTTCCATTATTGTAGTTTAATTAAGGAAAATGGAAAATAAAATATGCAAAGCTGGCTTGTTATGTGCAGTACTCAAGTGAAAGTTGCATTCTGATTGTAAATATGATATATTAAGGGTGCTGTTTGCAAAAGAAGCAAATAACCTGACAAAATAATACCTTATATGCTTCTGATGGAAGAATGAGAGGTTGAGGAAGCCATTTCTTCCCAAGCCATGGAAACAACAGCATGTACATAAACCAACATATGCGCGATATGATAAGTGCATGCTTTAGATCCATGCTAAATTTTGGGATGCTGTAGCCTAAACCTCTAAGAAGTGGGTTTACAATAAATTGAAACGTATTCACTGGTGAACCTGGAAAGAGACAGAGATGTGATAATTTAGTTCTATTGCAATTAATTGAAATGTATTTACTGGTAAACCTGGAAAGAGAGTTTATAATTCAAGTTTATTGCAATTCAAAATTGACTGTAAAGTATTTGTAAACTTTACCATCAGACACAAAATAGGCTTGACCAGCCGCAACAGGTTGATCTTCTCGACCCGGTATGTCATCCAATAAGCCCATACTTGCCAATAAAAGGGCCAACACCAGATTATCCACATATATCCAGTCTGTTTTTACATTTTCACCCCCAACCTTAAAATGTAGAAGTCCCAACTTTGCAAGAGACACCAGTCTTTGCAGGTGCTTCAGTTCACCGGGACCATATACCAATGCAGGTCTTACTGCACATGTATAGAAGTGGGTCCCACTTCTATTTCTAGAGAGAGAGAGAGAGAATAACATGTTGATTAGAGTGTTGTAGTAAATTTAGTATTCTCATAAATTATGATACTTCCATTTTTCTTTGCATGAACTCAACCAAATTCTCATAATTGATTTCTCTATATGATAGTTCTATTTGACTAGACCTGAGTAAATTCAGACTTAAGACTGGACTTACTTGCCGGGTCGACCGTTACTCTTCAGCACGAGCTGCTCAGCAATGCATTTACTCCTGCCAAATGGGTCAGGATTTGACTCAATCGGGTAGTACGGGTTGGTCTCATTACCATTCAAAATCTCCTTGCCACCAAAAACCACATTGTAGGAGCTCAAGTACACAAGCCGTCTGATACCCGACTCGCGGCAAGAGTCAAGCACGTTGCACGTGCCGGTTATATTGGTCTCATCAACCCCACCAGCTCGGAGCACGTCCTTACCTGACCCACCATAGGAGGCCAGATGGAAGACACAATCCACACCACGCAGAGCTCTGTCTACATCCTTCTTCGTTCTCACATCCCCTGATTGAGTGACAGTATACTGCAATTAATTGAATGACAACTTGGCAGAGAGAGGAATGGAGGAATTGAATGACAGTATACTAAAATTCTGGAAATTAATTGAATCAATTGAGAAGAGATAAATTGAATGACAGTAAGCCGTGGATTAGAAAGGGTAAATATTTTAACAGAGAAGTTTTGGCTTCATGCAGCGCACAAACTATTTACAGTACTGTTTTGGTTCTATAGTTTTTGCGCTGTATGAAGCCAAAACTGCTCTGTTTAAATCTTTACCCATTAGAAATGGAAGGAGAAATTGAATGCAGTATACTAAAATTATGGAAATTAATTGAACCAATTGAGCAGGGAATATGATGGAGAAAAGATAACCCTACCGTGGATTAGAAGAACACCAGCTTGGCGGAGAGAGGAGTGAACGGGAGAAGAAGAATCTAGCGAGAGGTCGAGGGATCGGACCTCGCGAGCGCCTCTCCTCGTTAATTCCAAGCACAACGCTGATCCAACGGCGCCTAATCCACCTGTCACGACGAAAGTTCTCCCTTCTATTCCCTCGTTCTCGCTTAGATGCATCTCCTCCCTCCTCCCCTTCTCACAGTGCCTGACACGCGCGCACTAAATCGGGCTGTTATAGAAGAGAGTGAGCAAGCTGAATTCGCATCTTCTGAGATATCTCAATTTGAGTGTTTTTATGGAAAATCTCAACCGTTCTAACACGTTATGCACGAACTCCGAGCAGCAACAACCCAGCGGTGAATTCATATCACCGATGGCAATAGAATATTTCTGTTAAGATCCGGACCGTCCGATAAGAATCAGCACGAATATTTAAGGGTCCGTGCTTTCTACTTACGACTGAATTAGTCCGGATTTCTGATTGCAGGGTCCGGATCTGAACAGCAATATTCTGTTACACGGTTAGCTCGTGATGTCAACAGTTTAGAGTTAGATTGCAACTTACTAACGAGTCCGGCTACTATAACACTAGTGTCATTTCAAACTAAATAACACCACATTTTAAACCATTGGATCTACTTTAATATTCGTGCAAGACACTAGTGTCATTGCAACCCTATCTTGTGCACGAATATTAAAGTAGATCCAATGATTTAAGATGTGGTGTTACTTAGTTTGAAATAACACTAGTGTTATAGTAACCGGACTCCTTACTAACTTGTTAACAAACTACAAATCATTCTTTCTTTGTTTCCTTTTTCTCGAGTGTTACCATTTTTTATATTATGGGCCTGAAGAAAATTGGTCTGGTATTGGGCCAACGGCATTTGGGTAAGTAACATTGGGTCTACAGTTGGCTAATATATGGATGACCCTTTTCATGTAATTAGGCTATTTTTTAACAATATTTTTTTTAGAAGAAGTTTTGAGGCCCAATCAGGTCAACTGTCTAATTTTATGTCCGAATCCTCTTGAAGTATTTGAGTTTGGATTCGGATCGTCCCATCAGAATTTAGGCAAACTAGGCTCTGGTTGAAATTTACATGGCCCTTTCAATATTCGTGTAAATTCTCATCGGACGGTCTAGATTCAAACTCAATATTTTAGTTAATATAGGGGATTCGAATTTGTCCAATATCCACAAATAACATTAACGTGCGAATTTCAAAAGCGTGATCTTTTACATAAATAACATTAACATTTTTATTAGATCAAACACGGATTGTCGAACTTTTCAAGAAATACTTTGATATTTTCTCTTATTTTGAAAGATAAGAAAATTAAAATATGCATCTCGTACGACATTCACATGTTTATTTTGTGCTTTATAAGAAAAATAATATATGGAGAGAGAGATTGGCTAATATCAAAACGTTTGTTCCGGAGCTGTGGTGCAACCAATTGGTTTTTCGATTTTCGAAGTCCAAACAATCGATCCAAACCGTTATATGTAATCTCTATATTAAAATGTGTTTGCAGACCAAATTTTATATTTTTTAGAATTATTGTAATATTTATTAAGACAGTTTTAAAATCATTGATTTTAATAAATAGTGAAAAATTTATGCATTATTAAAGACAGTGATTTTAAAATTGATTTAATAAATAGTAAAAAATTTCGAAAAAACTGTAAAATTTGGTCTCCAAGCACATTTAAATATAGATTAAATGTTGAACAATTTGGATCAATTGTTTGGACTTTAAAAATGTAAAAACTGAAACATTTGTTACCAGGTTCAGAAAAAAACGTTTTGATATTAGCCATACTCTCTCTATATACATATAAGTGATCTGTATTGAATAAGAGAAGTTCATAACATGTACGTACAGCCAAGTACAAGTTTATGTAATTTGAATACCATTTGATAATTAAAGAACATTAAATATTGACCACTGAAAGTTTCAGTTAACTGATTCATAAAGACCGTAAATGTTAGCACACAAAATCTCACCATTTGTAATATTGAAAGGGTAATTTCATCCTCCAACTAACACTACTAGAATTTCCGCATTTTTCATGGGAAGGAAAATGGCTTTTTCCATGGGCTTCCGCATGGAAAAAGCCCAAAAATGGCTTTTTTCATGCGCTGCCCATGGAAAAACTCCCGTCGCAAATACCCTCGTTGGAAATAGTCAGTATTTCCAACGGGGCCGTTGGAAATACCTGATTCTGGCGTTTTCCATGAGCTTGCTCATGGAAAAAGGGCGCATGGAAAAACTTTCGAACTTGGCCACCGTCTGGATTATTTCCAAGGGAGCATCGGTGGGGCCCACCTTAGTTTTTCCAAGGGGATCAAACGAGGGACCCACCGAGTATTTCCAAGGGGATCAAACGAGGGACCCACCGAGTATTTCCAAGGGGAGGGAGCGTGGGTCCCACCTGTATTTCCAAGGAAGACGCCCAAGTATTTCCATGGCAATCTACGTGGGACCCACTTGAGTTTTTCCAAAGGCAGTTTACGTGGGACCCACTCCAGCATTTCCATGGCCAGTGAAAGTGGGCCCACCTGGTCAGATCTGGGCGCTATTATTTCCTTGGATATACCCACGGAAATACTGACCTCCTTTTTTTGGTACCAGAATGCCCACATATGAACAATCCTCCCTGTACCGTCCCGATACCGACCCAGTAGTCCATTACAATCCCCACTTCTCATTGAAACTGATAAACATAAATTCATCTTACAAATAGATAGAAAATACAACATACGAGCATTTAATAGGTATAAATCATTAACATAGCATAATCAACATACATTGTACCAACAAAATGTGAAAACCCCATTAATACACTATCCCTGTGTAATTGCACATTGCTAATACACCCAAAATATACCCACTATGAGTTAACAAAAATTCACATAATTAAGTTACCACCTAGTTTGCTGATATGTTAGAGCTTGTAAATTCACAAAAATGTGCACTTTCCTACACTAAAAGGTCAGGTTCATGTTGAAGGTAGATTGTCCCACCATCCGTCCTCCCCTGCAATTGCCTCATTTCCAAGTGGAGCTTGATTCAAGAGTGCTTGGAAAGCCCCTCCCTGACTTGGTTGTATAGGAAAAGGAAGACCCTATGTATACCACATAAAGAGAGACAACATGTTATATTTATGAGGGTTTTTGTATGTACACCCTCAAAATAATAAATTTAGCAATTTAAGCATCGGAATATCTAATTTATCTTAAAAATAAAGGATTTCATCAAATTTTGCACCATACAATTATTTATTGTGATTGCACTGGGTGGTTGTTAATTGGGTTTTTGTTAGAAGTTAATTTTAAAGTTGAATGTGATTATACTTCACCTTTTATATTTAAATCTTAAAAGGTACCAATATTAACTTGACATACTTGTACCAGTAGGAATATGAACCCTTCATTTGGGTGGTTGTTTTGGTAATGATTTAAATGCAGGGAAAAAAACATTCTATAACCACTTACATGGGAGATGGGCATATTCATATCTGAAGCTCCATCTTTAGAGTGTTGAAAGGGAGGCCCTTGACCCTAACAATAAAATACAAAAATCACAATGTTATAATTCATATATCCCAATATTTGGTCAGATTTATGAAATTTAAATCATTCAGTTCACAAGTCAATAGTTGTACCTGAAAAGTAGGCAAATTCCCCACACCTTGCTCAGGTCCAGAACCGTTTGCTTGAGCCTAAGTTTAACAATGCACAATGTGTATTGTTAGTGTACCTCTATTATCTAAACTCCTGAGACAACCACAACATGATCAAATAAAGAACTACAATTTATTGCAGAAATGCTCCTGTTCTGCGCTTAATCCTTTATTTTACATTTTGGCACCTGTCAGTTCAAGGGCTGGTAAGAACACACAACCGATTCGAAGCCAGTACCATTAGCACCCATCGATCACACAGCCAACACAGAGCACTAGCACAAGCAATCACTCAATCAAGCAACAAATAAAGAGGGTTTGGTTACAATAACAGATACAACAATATTTTGTCAATTATCGTATATGTTGGAATTTCCTAAACAGAAACCTAATTCAATTGGAATAATATAAATCACGTCCTTACACCCCTTCTCCTTTTCTCCTTTATACCCCTTCTCCTTTTCTCCTTTATACCCAAAGATAAACAACCTGAAACTTAGTGATGGCCAGGTATACGGTATTCATATCGACACAGTGGGAGTTATGTAATAAAAGGTTTCTACACAAATTGGAATTACGTACCTGCAAAGTAGGTTTTTGAGCACCACAAATTGAGAATAATTGGTTCAAGTACAAGTCAAAAGTTGCCATTTTTCTGTCCCTCTCGGCCTTCTCCTCCTCATGACGACGGTCACGGTCAGCTAAGAGCACTGCTACGTCTGCGCGAGAGAACATTGTCTGTACTCCATTGTTTGTCACACCAGAAATAGAAGATGCTGTGTGGCTGGTCCTGGCTTGGGTGGTTGTTGTTTGCCCCTCTTTTTGAAGCATGCTTCCCAATTCTCGGACCCTACCGTGGCTTGATCCGCCCACAGCTGAGAGAAACATGGCGCTCTCGTCGAGGTCAGCATTGGCCTGATCAGCCATCATGTCTCTCACCTTGTGCTATGATTTGTTCTAAATTTAAAATATGAGAAATTTAGATATATGCCCATCATAACTTCATCAATTAGAAACACTTAGATAAATTGTAGGATGTAAAGTTTTTTGCTTACTGAATGTGAAAAGAGTGTGGGGTATGTTTGTCAATTTTGTTTTTAAAATAATTAAATTAAAGATTAATTAAATGAATGGGGATAAAAGAAAGGATGTTGAGTTTTTATGGCGATTTTGGATATTATGTTGTTTTTATTGCATGGAGATTGGCTATATCAAAAATTTGCATGGGTATACTAGAAATTTTCCCTATTATTAATATCCCCATTTTTTCCTTTATTCACTTAAAAAAGTAGTTATTTACCCATCTAAACTGTACTCCTGTTCTCCTAACAAAAATCAAGTCTCGCATAAGTAAAAAAAATGAATACAATGTAATGTGCGTAATGCAACTTACATAAACAGTCTCTGATTCTGTGTTGGAAAATTTTAAGGTGTTGATATCCAAATCCGGAATGTGTGTGGAAACTTCCTCGGTACTTGCATCCATTAGCCCGTTGCCATCACTGTTGGCATTGTTTTCCTCCTGTCCAGACACAGCCTTCATGGCAGCTTCAATTTGGGCGACAACCGGTGATTTGCCATTTACTTTACGACAATGAATATGTGCATAAAGTTGTACTTTAGAAGGCTCTTTGCCCTTGCACAAGTTTGTCTCCACAAGAAAATGAATAAACAAGCAGTGGTAAAGGTCAGATTAATCTGTAAATTACAAGTACTAATAAGTAAATAGCATAAGTGTTCATGCAGCTTACCAGCATTCGATGGTGCTGGTGTGAGCTTGCTGACCCACCGTGGTGTGACGTGCGTCCGCGAGTTGTGCGGTTAGCATGGTTTCGTCTACTGACCCCTTGCCAATCCTCGGTGAAAAACATATCACACAAGCCATGCCAGTTGGGGTGGTCAAGGCACCAATGCGGAATCGCGGCCTTCCATGCTTGTAAGTTTCTGCCAAATTTTTTGATGCAGCTATCCCTCGCCTCGTGAAGCTCCTCGCTGAACCTTTTGCTCGCTATGGCCTCCAGAATATCCCGACAATGGTCAGTGTCTTCCCCGTCACGGTACCTGAATTTCTTCTGCAAAACATATATATGCACTGTCTTAATAGTGATCCATGACCCTAAAATTTAAATAATGGCAACTGATCTTGAATGTATTTGATGAAGTTCACTTATAAATTGTTCAGATTGACCTTAATTATTCAAGGACATTTTCATAAATTATCCAATCAATTTGTTTTGGGACCTCAAAGTGACTAGTAATTACTGTTGACTAGTTTGGGACCTCAAAGGCTTAGATGATTAACTTTACATCACTTATCCAATCAATTCCTGGTTGTGAATCCATGATATACTATAATTAAAATAAAGGGTACCAAAAAGAGAAACTCGATATTATTCTTTGTGGCGTCATCAAAGGCAAGGAAGCTTCTCAATGGTCCCAGCATATTCTGTAGGGCAAGCCTATTGATAGCAACATGTGAACAAGTGAACAAGGGTATAAAGAATAAGCATAGTGAAGTACCATTTCTGAGAGGAAACTTTGATACAATAATGCTACCAATTTTGATACCCTCATTTGGTAGCATAGAAATTTTAGAAATAAGGGTATCAAAATTTTGATAACATATAAACTATGTGCATAAAATAAGGGTAACCCTTAGAGGATAAACTCTGTGCATATAACTTATTTTAGAAATTGGTAGCATATAAACTCTGTGCTTCAAATTTTGATACCCTTATTTGGTAACCCTTAGTTTAGAAATTGGTAGTCTAGAAATTTTGATAAAATAATGCTACATTGGAAGCACCTACATTGGTAGCATATAAACCCTTATTTGAGAAAATTTCTAGCACTTTCTATGCTACATTTCAGAACCAGCAAACATTATTTGATCACATTGGTGCTTATATGCTACATATCAGAAGTTGATAAAACTGAACTATTACTCTTTTTTTATTTTTCAATGAAGGAGTGACTTATAAATTTCTAAATCAAACCAGGTTTGATATATGATTTATCGGAGTGATGAAAATTTTCTAAATTTCAATTCCTCAAACTCCTAATCTGATTAAAATTGAACTGTACAATGGTATTGATGTGAGTGTTCAATGTGAGTGTTCAAAAGAAAACAGGCACAGCCAAGCAATTGAAGGGAAAGGACATGTTACCTAGTGATTGCTGCGCTTATCTGATTTGGATTGTCGTCGCATGTGAACTCGCGAGGCCCAACGGGCCAGATTATTGGGCGGTCTTCCAGTACATCCGTCAATTTTCTGATAATTCCAGGACCTCGTCCCTTCTTCCTTGGGGGTTCCGGTGGTGCAAGTTCACGGTCTGGGCTAGCATTTGAGCACTGACCATCATCAGGTACTGCCTGTGAACTCTGCTTTCTCTTTGAGTATTTTTTGCAATTTGCTCTTCGTAGACCAGATTTTCTGGGGGCCATGTGTGCTGTGTTGCCAACCTACATTTCGAAAGGGTTCATTATTTTTTCAGTTAATTTCTTGTATACCAGATGTGTTGTGTTGCAATTTGCAATTTGCTTTTCGTAGACCAGCCTTAAAAGTTAAAATGTAGATAATGTACAAAATAGTCAAAATACGGCAACTCTGACAAAGAAAATTATTTTCGTAGACCAGATGTGTCTGGTGGTATTCCATTTGCAATGGTTAGATACGGCAACTCTGACAAAGAAAATTATTTTCTTGACTTGAAGAATTGAATGTATACCAGTAAAATCCAAAATGCTGTTACAAGAAAACAAAAATGAGTGCATTAAATTATGTGATGCACTAAGTAAACTATATGGCAACAAATAGTCAAAATTATAAAACAAATTCCTGCCATGCTAATCTACCTATCTTGGTCATTATCTTTACCTCCGTTGTAAATACAGGCTTAGGAGACAATTTTGGGCTTTTACAGGGTTTAGATAGTCATTGCCTACATTTTTATTTCAAAATAAATTAAGTAAACTTAAAAGCATTTTAACTTTTAAGGCTGCAATTTTCTTTTCGTAGACCAGATTTTCTGTGTTGCCAACCTACATTTTACAAGTTTGGCATGAGGGTACCACATTTTGCTTTCTTGAGTGGTACAGTTTGGTCTATTCAGATCGACACAGCGGGAATTGGGTGACTCACAAGACATAGCAAAAATTACAGTTTGAGGTGCATAAATACTATACCAGTTTGTTACAGTGATCACAAAGGCACAGAATATGTGTAGTATTCTCTTAATATGTGTAGTATTACTGTAACAGACCTTCTTTTAAGCCCTAATTCGAACTAAAATGGATTCTTTGAAAAATGCTTTCAACTCAGCTTAAAACCTTCTTTTAAGCTGCAGCCCCTGACACAAAAAGCCTTTAAGTGGAATAGAAGAGAAAGAATTTCAGAAGGGGTATAAAGGAGAAAAGGAGAATGCAGTTGATGTGTAGAGAAAAGGAGAGAAGTATATGCAAAACCCTAGACTGAAATGTCGCCTCATTCTCAAATAAATGCAAATCAAGGAAATTTGAAGGATTTTAGGGAGAATTACCAATTTAGTTAGAATTCGATCAAGTTAGGAAGCACCCCTTGGATATACTTCTCTCCTTTTCTCTACACAAATCCTTCTCTGAGTTTGTAACTCCGATTTGCTTTTCAATGTTTCTCTGATGGTGTACCTCCGATTAGTGTGCATTTTAGATCTGAGCGATTGAGAGAGAGTGGGGATATTAGAGGATGGCGAAACTAACGGGGAAAATGAGGGGGAAATTTTGGCGGCCATCGAAAAATTTCGGAGCAGTCGGCGAAATTTGGATTGAAATGCAGGGGAAATTCGGGCGGCCATAGGGTTCTGGATGAGATTGGGGGGGCGGAAGCGGCTGGTGTAAAACTAAAAGGCTAAAATTCGGAGCATGCATCTTCCTGTTCGAATTGTAATAGGCAGGGATGGTTAAATCGGAGACTGACCGTCTGATCATGATCAGAGCCATTCCAGTCTCCACCAAAATACGCACTTTCCCTTTAATATTCGTGCGGATATCAATTAAACGGTTTAGATATTTTAACGCACCATCTACCATTGCATCAGGCGAAAATTGTGCAGGGTGAGCGCTGCTTCCTTACAAAATAAATGAAATGATCAATTGATGTTCAAATGGACAGAGCTGTTTATTCTTTGTGCAGTTTTTTATCAGTTTCGAACTCTTGTGATGTTATATTATGAGAATTGCTTCCACTGAATTATGCTCTGTTAATAAATCTGCCTGAAATATGTATACATCAGAGAATTGTGATTTTGCAATTTGCATACATTAGTGATGTTAATTAAATTACAGTGCCATGATTAAATGGATATAAGAACTGATAAATTGTTACAGTTTTAAATTTTGAAGATATTATAATATTTTATAGAATTGTTTATTTTAACTTATTTGAATGACCAAATGTTGTTAATGTCAAAATGGTTATTAAGTAAATTACATGCTAGTGAATTAATGTATACAGTTAATTAGAAGAAAATATTAAATTTGCAAATGATATTAGATCTAATAATCATGTTATGATTGAAATGACATGTTTATGAATTATTAATTGATTTTGGAAAAAAAAAATATGTATCATAACATGTTTGTTGCATCATTAGCTCATTGCCTCAATGTTGAACATAGCACATGAACTCTCGAAGTGTGACATAATGAAGATCCACGGGTGTACAAAGTCCGATGGTCAATCGGAACCGTTAAATCTGAAGAATAACACATTATAATCATTATATTGAAATTTCAATAAATTTGATGTTCATTTACTCATCGATCAAGCTCACGTAAAATACATTCATCGTATGGCCACAAACTCTTCACGACGGATCGATGCTTCGACATATGAAAAAGTTGGAAATTTTTGTTTGGTTACGTTCAATGTTTGCCCTTGATCGTTTAGAACCTGATTTGGTATAATTTCATTGCGGATCGACCGTTGATCGAGCACGTCAAAATGAACGGTCCTCAATTATTCGCTCAATTTTGAAAAGTAATTAATGTTGAAATTATATGAAATTGACTATTTCAAACATTATTTGATCACATTGTATGTAAAAATGTATGAAATGTATTTTAGGTAATTTATTCCTATTATTTTCTGTACAAAATTCTCTAATTTCATCAATCTCTGATGTGGAACGTCTGATAGACGATGAAGAGTTAGGATTAACAATGGATGTGTCCATTACAGCTCTGGAGGTATATTGCTCTGAGGTAAGACAATATTTCTGTTTCCATCGTACCATCTTGGAACACATGCTATCTGTTAATAATCGTGCGCACCCTAATCTTATGGCCCTGATTTCACATGATTTATTACTTTACCGTAGAGGATAAAAATTTTGGTAGGTGCGCTTCAAATGCGAAACAGAAGGGTTCCATGTATACTCTCTGTTGTGAGCCCGGGACTTAGCCGAATTTTTGAAAAACCCTTCCCTTTCTAAACCCTCTCCCTCCCCCCGAGGCGCCCCTCTCCTCTCAATCGCCAACCCGCCCCTCTCCTCTCTCAATCGCCAACCCTCTCAATCGCCAACCCTCTCGATCGCCATCCCCTCTCCTCTCAACAACCCCTCTCCGCTCAATCGCCAACTCCTCTCCGCTCAATCGCCAACCCCTCTCCTCTCAGTCGCCAACCCTTGCCTCTCAATCGCCGCCCCGTTGCAGTTCCTCTCAACATTGAGGTGATCGCCCCTCTCCTCTCTCAACCCACGGGTAACTACTAAAGTTCCTCTCAACATTTAGTGAAAAAATATTATTAGAAGGGTTTCTGTGAAAAATGCTTTGAGAAGGGTTTTGAGAAGGGTTTTGCTATCAATCTTAGAAAAATGCTTTGAGAAGGGTTTTGTGTATTTAGTGAAAAATGCTTTGATGTGGTGGCAGATTTCAGAAGGGTTTCATTGAAAAAATACTTTTAGAAGGGTTTCTGTGAAATCCATTATCCTTTATTAGGCTGTAATCCATTATAGTGAAAAAATACTTTTAACAGCCTAATTAAAATCCCCTATCCTTTCTGTCTCTAGGAATTTTCTATCAATCTTGGTGCTTGCCGCTAATACTTCGACGGCCGTGAGGCGAGGCAATTCCTTGGTGCCGGCCATTTTTCTTGCCTCTTTGCGTTGGAGCCTCTTTCGGGTAATTACAAAGCACACTCCCTTTTTCTTGATTATTGTTGCTTGGAATGTGATTGATTGGGAAATTTTGCGATGAATTGGGGCTTGATCAATTGAGTGCGGGTTGTTGATTTTCCCGACTCAATTAAGAGATGAATTTGGGACTTGCGGGTTTACGGCTTGGTTATCTAGTGCAACAACACCTTTGCTACTTTTCCCCTTTGATCAGGTGCTTGTGTTGTATTTTTGTTGCTTGGCTGTGCCTGTTTTCTTTGTTGCATTCCTATTATAAGTCTCAGAAAAAACAACAACTACAGGAAAATTAAAATCTAATTAAAAACAACAAAACCAAGCTTTTTCTTGATTATAAGTCTCTGAACCTGTGATGTCTCTGAACCCTGTGATGTCATCTAATTTGATATTATATTTACCCAAATTGGTTATGTTAATCTAATTTTCTTATTAGATTAACCAATCTAATAATATAAAATTAGATTAACCAGACTTATAATCTCAGAAAAAACCAGCCTTAGTGCTGCGATCGATCATCAAATTAGGGGTTTTCAACAAAAGTCTCTTCTCCGATCGATATCCCCAATTCCAAACGTAATTAAGATAAATCTTTTAAATTGCACACCTGTTGTTAATTTGAGTGGAGGGAATCGACTTCCTTGAGCAAAAATGTAACCCTTTTTGTGTGTTTTCTTTTTTGGAGCTAATAAATAATGCTTGTAGAGTTATGTTAAGTCTTTTTAAGGGGGTTGATATATATATGCCCATTAATTTTGTTCAAGGATCTGCATGAGAGATGTATGCCCATTAATGTTAGTAAGACCACACACAAAAATAAAAAAATAAAAAAGAAGTTTTTATAGGCTGCCATATCACTTGTGTATTTTAGCATGAGAGATATATGCCCATTAATGTTTGCTTCACTTGTGTAATTTTTGTTAAGATTGACTCTTTATATATTATGTCTGCCATATCACCATACCTTAAAGTTTTTATAGGCTGTAAAAGTTAGTATATTTTAGTTGTAAATAAATGTCTCTATATAATGAATTTACTGTATAATTAATTGTTTCTTAATTGTAAAAATGTCTCTACATTCTTTCCCTTTTCTTTTATTAATTCTTGATTTATTGGTGTTCATTGGCACAGAAAACATGTCCAGTGACGATGATGCCTCTCAGTTCATGGTCGTACCTCGCCGTAAATCCCCGAGAATCAATCCGAGCGCCACGAGCACGATGTCAGCTGGTCCCCCGCCAGAGGAGTCTCACAACCCGCGACAACCGATTCATCCAGAGGAGTCTTACAACCCGCAACCACCGATGCAACCCCAGATTCAGCCAGAGACTCGTGCACGTGCAGCAAAAAAATCACAAGCCAAGTTGAGCACCATGCCAAACCCTAGGAGATCTGCGAGGCTCAATCCCGGTGTTTCTGGGTCCCTTACAATGCCACCGACTCAGGGCCATACACCGGAGCAGGCCAAGACATCCTCAAAATCCAGTGGGACGAAGATATTTTTTGGCCCAAATCCATCTTGGCCACCAGGTAAACCAGGATTTAAGAAGAAAATCACAACTGGCAAACCACCTGGAGATACTCATCCATCTCCAGAGGGAGTCGGTGCCCAGTCCACGCCACCAGATTCAGCCACTATTGTACAGGGATGTGACTCGTCACCAACTCGTGCAGAGGCATCGGGTCCTGCCATGTCACCGACTCCCTCTGAGGCAGCACCTACTGCTATGTCACCGTGATAGGTGTATTTTATATACACCGTCGATCTAGTTTTTATCATAAAATAACACCAAATATCTTGTATTTTGAATATAAAGTGAATATAATACACCAAGAATCAAGTTACTGCGTTCGCTCGATGTTTCAATGCAGGAAACAGTGCAAAATGAAGAAAAATCGCCCAGTGCGGGCGCACTCCCAGCCAGTGCGGACGCACTAGGTACTTAGCCAATTTTCCAGCGTCGCAGACCTCACAGATAAAAAGTCCGAGCGTAATGCGGACGCACTCACCTTCAGTGCGGACGCATTCACTACTTAGCCGATTTTTGAAACTTCCAGAATTTCCAGAAAAACAGAAGTTCAAGGCCAGTGCGGACGCACTCACATCCAGTGCGGACGCACTCAGTACTTGACCGATTTTTGAATTCTTCATATTCCTTGGAAAACAGAAAATTAAATGTCAGTGCGGACGCACTCAGGAAATTTTGCAGAAAATCTAGAAAAGGAAACTTGGAACCAAAGGAGATTTGGAGTCGGTGCGACCCAGACCACCCGCACTCAACTCCAGTGCGGACGCACTGGACTCGCAGACAGCCAGAAATTCGCATTTTCAAGAGGTTTTCTATTCTTGGCTTCCAAGGAACACGTTTTAGAAGGCCAAAAATAGACATGGTAGTCTGAGGAGTGCACCCACTAACTCCACTTCTATCCTCTAAATTGGGCAAGGCCTTTGGCTATAAAAGGAGAAGAATTTCATCTCTCTCATCATCCAATATTTTATCCACTTTTCACATATAGAGAGAGAGAGATCCTGCAGAAATTCTAGAAGGCTTTTCAAGGAAGGAGAAGAAGAAGATTCAAGCAAGGAGTCGGCAAGATCGAGGTTTTAGATCTAAGAAAGGGTGTAATCATTTCTTTATCTTATTTCTTATTGTTTTTGCCAATCTTTGTTATGGATCTCTCCAAGAGAGAGTAGTTCTCTTTCTAGGGGTTTAGGTCAATGCATGAACTTGTTTAATTCTATCTTATTCGGATCTTTGTTTTTATTATGATTGTGTTATCGGATTTGATTGTTAATTTTTGTGATTTATTCTTTATGAATTTCATTAGTATTCGTTCCTTTGAGTTCACCTGGTTAGGGTTTATTGAATTGAAGTAGTTTTGAAATCGCGTTGATCGTGTTTTTCCGCTTTAAGTTTATTAAATTCCGACATTGGTCATGAGGAGACTACTAATTGAAACCATAAAGACACACCTTAGGATTGGATTAGAAGCGACCGTACTTTGATATCCAATCCGGAACTATAGAAATTAAGGTTAGGATTTTGGTGAAGGACCGAAAGGCGAAGGCAAATCCTAATTAGGACACCTTAGAACAAATATCGATATATGCTTTGAAGCATGAGATTAAATATCCCTCTAGGTTAGTGACAGCCCTAGAATTCGAGGCACATTAATCCATAGAGCGCAAAGTATTTGTATTAATATTTGTTCCAAAGGCTAACTTAGGTTAGAAACCTCATCAAATCAAACATGAATTTAAACAAACCGAATAAATATAATTAGCAAGGAATTGTAGACCAAATACCCCTAGATCTCCTTAAACTTGAAAACAAACCAATCTTTCTTCTCTTTATTTTATTTACATTTATTGTTTGAAACTCCTCTCTTTCGGGTATTGAACCCAACATTAGGATTTTAGAACAAAACCCCCCCACTTTACTTTTATTGTTTTTAATAGTAGTTTTCTTTATTAAAAATTAGTGTTTCCCTCTCTCCCTGCGGATCGACACCTAAATACTACAATCGATAGGTTGTGCGCTTGCAACTAACGTATTCTTTGAGTACGAAGGTTTATAAATTTTAAAGGCAAAAAGAGTACCAAATTCCTATATCTAAAATACTCAACAAACTTTTTGGCGCCGTTGCCGGGGAGAATAGGATAGATACTAGTTTTTATTTTAGGAAAGTACCCTTAATTCTTAGTTTCCTTATTTACTTTATTTCCTTTTCAGAAAATCAAAAATCCAAAAATAGTTTATTTCCTTTTTTACAATTTCTGAAATTTACTTTCCTTATTTAGAAAAATCCAAAAATATTTTACTTTCCTTATTTAATTTTCTGCACTTTACTATTCTCTATTTCTATTCTCTCTCTTTCACATCACATCTCTTCTCTCATAGGTTTGAGCGCTGGCACCAGTCACAAGAAGTCAAACCGCGAAGATAAAAGCCGGCGAATCCTCTCTTTCTCAACCAATGGCAAGTCTAGATCCCAAACTAGGCATGCCTCGCACCTTTGAGGTGGAAGTGGAAGACTATCCGGAAGGTCTTCTCAATCAAGACCTCCACGATAACAATCCACCTCCTCCTCCTCTACACAACAACCAACCGCCACCACACAACAATGAGCCACCTCCTATTCTCAACAACAATCCTCTGTTCGGTGTCAATCCAAACAACAACGGAAATGGCCGTAATCGCCAACAAGGCCACCGCTTCGGCTTCATTCCTCAAGGCCAAGATCCACGCGAAATCAAGCCATCTCTCATCCACTTGCTTGGCCAAAGTCAATTTGGAGGTGCCCTAAACGAAGATCCACATGCCCACTTGGCGGTCTTCGAAGAGTCATGTGGCACCTTCGCTCGAGAAGGAGAAGAGCTCGACAACCTAAAGCTCAAATGCTTCCATCTATCCCTCCGTGACAATGCAAGGACATGGCTAAGGACCGTGAATCGTGACAACATAAGAAGATGGGACGACATGGAGAAGTTATTTTTAGGAAAATACTTTCCTCCATCCAAAACCCAGCACTTTCGAACGAAGATCACGACCTTCAAGCAAGCCGAGGGAGAATCTTTGACCGAGGCATGGGATAGATGGGCCGAGCTTCAACGCTTGTGCCCTAACCATGGGCTTGACATGTGGTTGCTCTTCCAATTCTTCTTTGCAGGTTGCACAATCGCCACAAAGACTCACTTGAATTCCGCCGCAGGAGGAAACATGTCAAAAATGGATCCCCATCAAGCCATGCTAATGATCGAAGATATGGCGATCAACCAAAGGGAGTGGACAGCCGAGAGAAGTGGACGTACCCAAACCACACCGGGAGTCCTAAAAACCGATGAAGTTACCGCCTTGAAAGCCCAAATAGATGCCTTGCAACATCAAATGGCACAAATGCAAAACACCAAATCCGTGACAAAGAAGGCTTCATGCGGCATTTGTGGAGAGGCAACTCATATCACCGCCGATTGCCAAGTCCTTGTAGAAGGAGAGGAAGTCGAGCAAGTCAATGCAATGTTCTACAATCAAGGTGATAAGAGGAACGACCCGATCTACAACAAGGTTAGACCAAATGATAATTCAAATACATACAGCCCTAACACAAGGTGGAACCATCCAAATTTCAAGTGGAAGGCCGACAATGACAACTCCAATCAATACCAAGGTAATTCCAATCAATTCCAAAATCGGTCAAACCAAAACTCGTATCAAGGACCTTCTCAAAACAACAAATTAGAAAAAATGATAGAAGGACTTGTGATCTCTCAAAACGAGTTCATGAACCAACAAAGGAACACCAACACCGAGATTTCGGATTCCTTGAGGAACTTCAACAATAGGTTCGAGTTCTTGGAGACTAAGACAAAGATGCTAGAGAACCAAATAGCACAACAAGCATCTTCATCATTTCGTCAACAAGGCACTCTACCGGGCAAAACCGATATCAATCCAAGGGAGCAAGCGAAAGCCATAACCTTGAGAAGCGGCACGGAATACGAAGGACCAAAGATGCCCAGCGGAGATGAGTCTCAACAACCACCGAATGAGACACAACCACCTCAAACTCCTCTCAGCGCGGACGCAACCATTCCTAATGCGGACGCAACCATTCCTAATGCGGACGCACCGGCATCGGAAAAATCTCAAGAACCGGGTAAATCAAACCCGGCCAAGGTAAAACCAAATGAAACTCCTAAGTATATCCCACCGCATAGGTTTATACCATTCCCTCAAAGGTTAGTTAAGAGCAAGCTTGACCAACAATATGCCAAATTCGTAGAACACCTCAAGAAATTGAATATTACCATCCCTTTTACCGAAGCAATTACTCACATGCCCACTTATGCGAAATTTTTGAAAGAAATTTTATCCAATAAAAGAACAATTGAGGAAGTGGGCACGGTATCCCTTAATGAAGAGTGTAGCGCCCTCTTCTTAAACAAGCTACCTCCAAAATTAAAGGATCCCGGAAGCTTTGTGATTCCATGCATGATTGGTAATACCGAATTCAAGAGGTGCCTATGTGATTTAGGCGCAAGTGTGAGCCTCATGCCAAAAACCGTTTATCAAAGGCTAAATCTTGTTGATTTGAAAGACACAAGAATGTCATTACAACTAGCCGATAAGACGGTAAGGTATCCCGAAGGAATCGCGGAAGATGTGATTGTAATGATTGGTAAGTACTTTGTCCCGGTGGACTTTGTAGTGGTTGAGATGGAAGAGGATACTCATACCCCTCTCCTATTGGGGCGTGACTTCCTTACCACAGCGGGTGCAAACATAGATGTCAAAGAAGGAAAGATATCCTTTGACATTGGGGGCGAAAAGGTAAATTTTCACATGTTTAATGCCATCAAATTTCCTTCAAATGATAATGATTCTATATGTAGAGTGGAAGTTTTAGATTCCATTATAGCTGCCCATATGGAGAAGGAGATGGTCAATGAACAACTGGACCAAATTCTGGAATAAACCGGCTCCGAAAACGACACAAATGGTGAAAATGACCCTCAGTGCGTCCGCACTACCGCCCAGTGCGTCCGCACTCAGCATGAGGGAGCTGAAGATTCAACCATCCAAGCGCAATGCGTCCGCACTGAATCCTCAGTGCGGATGCCCCACTCGCACTCACCTGTTGAGCCACAGTTTGGAGCCGATGAGGAAAAAGTCCGAGAGGAATGCGTCCGCACTGACCCTCAGTGCGTCCGCACTCAGCACATTTCCAACCAGGATGCATCTCAGATTTCAGAAAATCGACCTCAGTGCGTCCGCACTGGCCCTCAGTGCGTCCGCACTCATACCGAAATAGCTCAAATCGAAGGGATTTCGACCAATTCTGCACCACCGAAGGTCGAACTCAAGCCTCTGCCACCTACCCTTCGCTATGAATACCTGGGAGAGGGCGAGACATATCCGGTGATTGTAAATTCCGAGCTCAACAAAGAACAAACCGAGAAGCTTTTACACGAGCTAAGGCTTCATCGGAAAGCAATTGGCTACACAATCGATGACCTAACCGGAATTAGCCCATCCCTTTGCATGCATAGAATTCTAATGGAGGACGACCACAAACCCACCATTGAAGCTCAACGAAGGCTCAATCCGAATCTAAAAGAAGTGGTGAAGAAGGAAATCCTCAAACTACTTGATGCGGGCATCATCTACCCAATCTCCGATTCTAAATGGGTAAGTCCGGTCCATGTAGTACCAAAGAAGGGAGGCACAACCGTGGTGAAGGGCGAAGGCGACAAAATGATATCCACAAGGGTGATCACGGGATGGAGGATGTGCATCGATTACCGCAAACTTAACAATGCAACGAGGAAGGATCACTTCCCCCTACCATTCGTGGATCAAATGCTAGAAAGGCTAGCCAATCACTCACATTTTTGCTACCTAGATGGGTATAGCGGATTCTTTCAAATTCCTATTCACCCCGATGACCAAGAAAAGACGACCTTTACTTGCCCTTACGGTACATTCGCGTACCGTAGGATGCCGTTTGGTTTATGCAATGCCCCAGCTACATTCCAAAGAGCCATGATGGCTATTTTTTCAGATTTATTAGAAAAATCCGTGGAAGTTTTCATGGATGACTTTTCAGTTTTCGGTACCTCTTTTGATGATTGCTTAACTAATTTGATCAAAGTTTTAGAACGTTGTGAGCAGGTCAATTTGGTGCTAAACTGGGAGAAATGCCATTTCATGGTACAAACGGGGGTAGTTCTAGGCCACGTGGTGTCTTCCAAAGGCCTAGAAGTCGACCAAGCAAAGGTGGAGGTGATCGAAAAATTGCCATATCCAACATGTGTGAAGGATGTGAGGAGTTTCTTGGGCCATGCGAGATTCTATCGGCGTTTCATCAAGGATTTTTCAAAATCTGCAAACCACTTACTAACTTAACTATGAAAGATGCAGAATTTATATTTGATGAACCTTGTATTGTTGCTTTTGATAGGATCAAGAAGGCGCTAATCTCAGCCCCAATTCTCCGACCTCCTAATTGGGATGTACCCTTTGAAATCATGTGTGATGCAAGCGACTTCGCCGTTGGAGCCGTTCTAGGGCAAATGATCGACAACAAGCCACATGTGATCTATTATGCAAGCAAAGTCCTAGACGAAGCGCAAATGAACTACACAACCACCGAAAAGGAATTCTTGGCCGTGATATTCTCTATCAACAAATTCCGATCCTACTTGGTTGGATCCAAGGTGATTGTGTACACCGATCACGCGGCAATTCGATACCTTCTCAACAAGAAAGATGCCAAACCACGCCTAATCCGATGGATCCTCCTACTCCAAGAGTTCGATCTCGAAATCAAGGACAAGAAAGGCACCGAAAATTTAGTGGCGGACCATCTATCACGCATTACCAACGAATCGAAGGATGACGACATGCCCATAGACGACTCGTTCATAGACGAACAACTCTACGCAGTCAACCACCAAGAGGCGCCATGGTATGCGGATTTCGTCAACTACCTTGCATGCGGTATCATACGCCCAGATTTATCCTTCCAACAACGAAAGAAATTCCTTTGGGATGTCAAATAATATTTTTGGGCTGAGCCGTTGCTATTCAAACTGGGGGTAGATGGAATTCATAGGCGATGTATACCTCACGAAGAAACCGAACAGATTCTCGATTGTTGCCATTCATCTCCCTATGGAGGACACGCTTCAAGCCACAAAACCGCCGCCAAGGTTCTTCAAGCCGGGTTCTTTTGGCCCACGATTTTTGAAGATGCAAAAGACTATGTGCTTAGGTGCGACAAATGCCAAAGAACCGGGAACATATCAAGGAGACATGAGATGCCTCTCAACGGAATTCTAGAGGTAGAGTTATTTGATGTTTGGGGGGTCGACTTCATGGGACCTTTTCCGAGTTCTTGCAACAACAAGTACATCCTTGTAGCGGTCGATTATGTGTCAAAATGGGTAGAAGCCGTGGCAAGCCCAACCGCCGACTCCGCCGTGGTAAGAAAGCTTTTTCTAAGAACTATTTTTCCCAGGTTTGGAGTACCTCGGGTGGTGATTAGCGATGGCGGCTCTCATTTCATCAACCGCCAATTCGACGGTCTCCTATTCAAATACGGAGTCAAGCACAAGGTAGCCACACCATACCACCCTCAAACAAGCGGGCAAGTGGAGGTATCCAATCGCGAGATAAAAAGCATCCTACAAAAGATGGTGAACACGTCACGAAAAGATTGGTCACTCAAACTAGATGAAGCTCTTTGGGCGTATCGGACCGCTTTCAAAACACCCATAGGTATGACTCTGTAACGCTTCTCAACAGGGGTATGATTTAATTTTTATAAGATTCAATTTAGAAAATTATAAATAGAAAATAAATTAATAATCAACAATTTATAGGAATAAAAAAATGTAGTAAATAATAAAAATGAGAAGAAATGACGATTCGTTTTAGCAAAATATATTTATTAGATGTCAAGAACTTGTTTTAGCAAACTAAATTCAGCAAGGCCCAAACCTATTTTCAGCCCATATCTCATAATATAAGCAACCCAATCTCTTCTCTCTTCCCATTCCTCTCCATTTCTCAATATTTCTGTAAGTTTTTCTCTCCCTCTCCTTTTTTTCTCTCTTTTTCTTCTTTTCCGCCCCCTTGCTCCCTTTGGCTGCCGCCGGCCACCAGGCCAAGCCGAGCCCTCTTCCTTCTACCCCGCCCCCCCCTTCCTCTTATGCCGCCATCCCCCTCTCTTCCCCTTTCCTGGACCGAACCCAAGCCGCCGAAACCCCCATCTCTCTTTGGCTGCCGCCCCCTCTACCCTATCCCTTTCCTTGGCCGAGCCACCCCATACTCCCTCTCTACCCTTCCCTTTCCCTTGTGCCGCCGGCCACCACAAGCCCTAGACCCGAAAACCTTAACCTTGGCCGAAACCCTAACCCTAACCCGAAACCCATTAACCCATTAACCCTAAACCGAAAACCCATTAACCCATTAACCTAGAATTCAATAACAAAACCCAAATCCTACGAACTATTAACCCATTAACTCGAGAGCCGATGAACAAAAACCTAAACCCAATAACCCAATAACTAAACCGTATTCCTGCATTCTTAAAATCGATGTAATCAGCATATAAATCAAGGTTGTTTATCCAATTTAGTTGTGTCAAATTTGATTGGTAGGAAAAGTTGAGGGCTATAAGTATGGTTAATTATATGTTGAATTCGATGTGAATTAAATACTTGGGCATAGCCTTTAAATGACAAAGTCCTTAGATGCAATTAAAAATAAGAACCTAATTAAGCGTATTTAAAACCTAGGAGTAAATCACGCGACGCTAGAAGACGCTGAGAATACGCAGGGTCCCAACTCACGCACAACAGCAGTTACTGAGAATACAGGTGCGGGTTCCTGGTCTTTTTACAAATAATACATAATGCAGGGATTGAGGTAAGTAATTCTTTCTTTGATCTGGTGGATAAACTGCATGTTGCGAATGTCGAACAATCGTTTGAAATTGTGTAGAATTGCATGGTAGGAACTCTTGGTGCATGAAATTGAAAGGATAGGAATTGAATTGTGAATCTGGGAATGGGGAATTTGAATGAATTGTTTTAAATTGGGGCCGTCCGTGTGTGGCGGCTCTGCATGTGTTTTTGAAAAGCGGGTTGTCCATGTGTGGCAGCCCAGTGTTTTGAACAGAACAGAACAGAACAGAACAGAACAGAACGGGCCGCCAAATTCGCGGCGGTTCGCCGGATGGGTCCCCGAAATGGCCCATCTAGAGTGTGATAATCGGGTCGTCCTTGCGTGGCGATTCGCCGGGTTTCATGTACGGGCATGATTCCCAGAGTGTGGAATTTCAAAATTTTAGAAGTGAACAGAACAGAAAGGGGCCGGATCGTCCATGTGTGGCGATCTAGGTTACGAAAAGTTTGTTTAAAGAAAAGAAAAACAGGAATTGCGTTCTTAAATTGATTTACAAGTTGCATATCTGAATTTAGGGGAAATTGGGGTTTATTTTTAATTAACTACTGTTTGGGTATTAATTGCATTCATTTGTAAAAACACCGGGCTGGAACTAAATCCCGCACTGAGAGATAGTTCGATCTCTCACCCGTTTTGTTTCCACTTTTATGTGGGTTCCAGGAAATGAAGAAGGAGACATGGAGGAAGGCCGTGAGTGAGAAAATTTAGCGGAAACTATTAAGAGTAGCCACTATTTGTTTTAAAATTATATTTGTATGAATCATATATGATGCAGACATGGCGGTAACTGTTTGACTAGCCATGTCTGACATATTTTTCCCTTTGTTTGTTTATGAACCTTGTTTATTTTAATATAGTGGCTTATTTGGTTGTGTTATTGATAATGTATGTGATGTGCTTAACGCCTGGCGCATAAATGCGCGGCGGGTTGTCCTGGGGTGTGACAACTAAGTTGGTATCAGAGCCAGCACATACAATATCAATAAACTTCCGCTAAGAGAGCGCTAGCAATAGGATGCGGCAATAGGCCATAGACCAAACTATAGGAAACCTAGGCGTACCAGTAGTAACCAATGGATATGATACTTAGTGACGGATTATGTCTTTTAATAACGGTACAAATTATTTTTAAATATAACAAGGATATGTTCTTTTTGGAAGATTGAACTAATTTAATTTTGTAGAAAATAAACCAAATAGACCCTTTCCTTAGATGGCAAATCAATTTAACGAACAGCCCACTTGGCTAAGGACACTCGCAACCACCGCAAAAGTCAAGGAAATGGTTGGATGGGTCGACTTGTCCGGAATCACTGTCAATGCTGCAATCTCCGTCAATTGTCCGTACTCCGTCATCTCGCCACATGTGGTGGAGGCTAGCGGATTCAGGGTGAAGAATACCGGAAGACGCCGTTTCTTCGCAGGGCTCGAACATAGGGTAGAAGAACAATACTGTCCGGATCTTCACGTGAACACGCAGAATGGAAAATGGCGAGTAGACCCAATCGTGGCAGACACCGGGGCGTACGAGATGGTCTTAGGAATGGACTGGCTCAAGGAGCACCACGTGTTGATAGACTGCGCACACCGCAGCCTCGTGTTCTGGCCACCCCACGAGAAACCAGTCAGGGCAGAAATGCGGAAAATATCGGAAAATAAGAACAAGCTCATCGGGGAGAAACCCCAGCAGGTGGGAGAAGAAGACCCAGCTATAAGAGCGGAAATGGAAGCAGAACCATTCACAATGTCAGAAGTTCGGAACAACTGGACGTATCACGTTAAGAAAGATATACTTAAGGGATATTCTGAAACCGATTAGGGCACTTTAGGAAAAAGGAAATGAGATAGTTATAAACCTCACATGTATCTTAAATTTTGTTGAATGTTTTAAACGAGCAGTTATAATTTAAAGTTTGATTCGTAATTTTTAAATTCCTTCTTTAAAATTTCGTCTAATTGCCTCGAGTTGAAATAACCATAAGTCATACGATGAACTCTGTAACTAATAACAATGCAAGTATATTTATATAAAACTTGGAAGAATGAAAAACTCACATAAAAACACCATTGGCGCAGAAAAGTCAGAGATGGCGAAAGGAACCAGGAATAACTCAAACACGAGCGACGCAGATGGCGACACTAGGATTCCACTCGAGAACCCTCAACTGAATGCCCTACTGCAGGGACTAGAGCGGGTGACCAGGGTAGCCATGGAATACGAACAGCGACAGCCTAGAGAGGCCGACACGTTCTTTGAATACTACCGATCGTTCACCTCATTGCGCCCCCCGACCTTCGATGGGACAGGCGACTTTGCCGCAGCAGAGAACTGGGTCGCAAATATCAAGGATAAACTTCAAATTTTGAGAGCCCCTGAGGAACACCGAGTAGAGCTAGCTACTCAATTACTGGAGGGTCATGCTCGATTCTGGTGGCAAGAGGTGAAACGCGGGTGGGGTGAAACCGCTGAGGCAAAAGGGTGGACGGAGTTCGAAAGGCAATTCGAACGCCGCTATATGGACACCATGTCAAGAGAGGCACTCCGGCAACGGTTTACAAGCTTGAAACAGGGGAGCAGTTTAGTGGTGGAGTATAACTCCAAGTTTGAGAACCTAATGAGGTATGCACCCGATATCGTGAGAGATGAATTCCGCCTCAGACAACAATACCTCGGGGGACTGAACCCCCGTCTTGCTCAGATCATTGACATTCCGGGGACCAACCAACTATCGGATTTAATGTTAAGGGCAAGCACCGCGGAGTCTTATGACGGACGCATCAGCCAAGCCGGGGGATCGAGAAATGTGCGACCTAAGATAGATGAACCTATGAGACCGGCCCCGAACAGAAATAATTACGGGGGTAACCGGCCTAATTTCCAATCTAATCCAACACCCCTGTGCAACTACTGTGGCCGCAACCATTCGCCCGATCAATGCAGTTTCCGTTTGGGGGTGTGTCACCGGTGTAACAAACCGGGACATTTCATCAAGGACTGCCCAGCTCCGCGAGTTTATTCCGGGCAGCAAGTGGGAAATACGGATCCACCCACACGAACACCCCTTGGCAGAGGGACCGGTGGCTACAACCCTCCCAATAACAACCGCAGTGGGAACCAAGGAAACCAAAGGGTGGGGATGCATGCGCATGATCAGTACAACTGTGAGATGGGAGGAACACCGACTATTGAGGGGTACGAAGGAGAAGACGTGTCCACTGATCTTCTGACTGGTATGTTTGAACTATCTGGAATTCCTGTTTTTGTACTTATAGATACGGGTTGTAGTCATTCGGTTATAGCAAAGGAGTGGGTAGAAAAACACGGGGTACCAACTCGAGACTCTGGTAAATTACTGAATATAAGTACTCCTGCCTTACAATACACCACCCCAGAACTTCGGAGCGTAGGGTTGAAACTCCAAATAGCGGGGAGGGAATTCCCGATAAACCCCATAGTCTCTAAGACGGGTCTCTATGATTTAATGTTGGGTCTGGAGTGGCTCACTCGAAACGGTGTGACGGTGGACTGCCTGAAAGGGAGGATGGTTATTAACAGGCCAGGTCTCCATGACCTCTCTGTTCGACTCAAGAAACGAGGAGGCGGAACCCCGACAATATCTGCCAATCAAGCAAGGAGACTCATCAACAGCGGTAGTCCCGCCTTTTTAGTCACCATAATGCAACTCGAGACGAAAAAACCCGAGATAACGTCAGTACCTATCGTCTCGGAGTATCCCGATGTATTCCCGGAAGAGTTACCAGGGATACCCCCTGATCGGGAAATTGAATTTCACATAGACTTACTCCCTGGTACCCGTCCAATCTCTAAGGCTCCGTACCGGATGGCACCGGCGGAACTTAAGGAACTGAAGGTTCAGTTAGAAGAGCTCTTAGAACTGGGATTCATACGACCAAGTACCTCGCCGTGGGGCGCACCGGTACTATTCGTCAGGAAGAAGGACGGTAGTATGAGACTGTGCATCGACTACCGAGAGTTAAACAGGGTCACGATCAAAAATAAATACCCTCTCCCAAGGATTGAAGACCTATTCGATCAACTCCAAGGTGCGGCCGTTTATTCCAAGATCGATCTGAGATCGGGGTACCATCAGTTAAAGATTCAACCTCAAGATGTAGAGAGATCAGCATTCCGTACCCGTTACGGGCACTATGAATTCACTGTCATGCCATTTGGATTAACTAATGCTCCTGCAGCATTTATGGGTTTGATGAACCGAGTATTCCACGACTTGCTTGATTGCTGCGTCATTGTTTTCATAGATGACATTCTGATTTACTCGAAAACGGAAGAAGATCATGCCGAAGACCTACGTACAGTGTTACAAAGATTACGGAAACACCAATTGTACGCCAAATTCTCTAAGTGTGAATTTTGGATGAAAGAGGTTAAATTTTTGGGACATGTAGTGACGGGGGAAGGTATTCGGGTAGACCCAGATAAAATCAAAGCAGTGGTGGAATGGAATCAACCCAAAAGTGTAACGGATATACGCAGCTTCCTAGGGTTAGCGGGATACTACAGGCGCTTCGTTCCCGGGTACTCAAAGACAGCCCGACCCATGACCCAACTCCTACACAAAGGAACTACTTTCAAATGGACGGAGAGTCAAGAAGAGAGTTTCCAAACATTGAAGAAACTACTAACCAGTGCCCCAGTATTAACACTGCCTAAACCAGACCAAGAGTTCACGGTGTATACCGACGCGTCAAGGAACGGCCTAGGATGTGTACTCATGCAGGACGGACGAGTAATTGCTTACGGGTCACGGCAATTGAAGAACCATGAACAGAATTACCCCACACACGACCTAGAATTGGCAGCAGTTATCTTTGCACTCAAGGCATGGAGACACTACCTTTATGGGGCAAAATGCCGAGTATTCACGGACCACCAAAGCTTGAAGTATGTGTTTACCCAGAAAGAATTGAACATGAGACAAAGGAGGTGGTTGGAACTGATGAAGGACTATGACTTAGATATACAATACTTGGCCGGGAAGGCAAATGTGGTGGCAGACGCACTTAGTAGGAAGGGGGCGACAAATTTGGCAGAAGTCATAACCCAAGAAAAAGAATTGATCAAGGAGATGCGACACATGAGTTTGGGAGTGTGTGTATCCACCGGCTGGATCCAGGAACAAACCGACACCAAAGGAGCCGCGACAAACGCGGTACTCACCCTCGCAGCTATATCGGTACAACCGGATTTAAAGTCTCGAATACGGGACGCAGACCAAGGTGACGAGCAGCACCAAAGATACAGGGAATTGGCCCGTACCAATCCAACGTCGACCTTCAAGGAAAACGAGGACGGACTACTCTATTTCAACCAGCGGGTGTGTGTGCCAGAACAGGGAGGACTGAGAAGGGAAATTCTGCAAGAAGCCCACGAGTCGGGATATACCATTCACCCGGGAGAGGTAAAGATGTATAAGGATCTTCGTACCCAGTTTTGGTGGCCCAACATGAAGAAAGACGTGTCAGAATTTGTGGCTAGGTGCATCACCTGCCAACAAGTGAAAGCCGAACGGAGGAAGATAGCAGGATTGTTGTATCCAAACTCCAGAGCACAAATGAAGTTCCAGATCATTACTATGGATTTCATCACTGGGTTACCGCGTACCCAAAAGAGGTATGACTCGATCTGGGTCATTGTAGACACACTAACCAAAGTAGCCCACTTTATACCCCTGCGAACCCCTACATCGAGTGGAGAATTAGCAGAACTATTTCTTCAATATCAGTTCAAATATCATGGAGTTCCTGAAACTATCATATCGGACCGGGATACGCGATTCACCTCGCACTTCTGGAAAAGCTTTCAGGAGGCAATGGGAACCCGACTAAATTTCAGTACCGCTCATCACCCTCAGACGGACGGTCAGTCGGAACGAACAATCCAAACTTTGGAGGACATGCTAAGGGCGTGTGCCATTAACTTTCAAGGATCATGGGCTGATCATCTGACAATGGCCGAGTTCGCATACAACAATAGTTACCATGCCAGTATCGACATGGCACCATCTGAAGCTTGGTGTGGGCATCGTTGGAAGACCCCCTTGTGGTGGGGAAACAACGGGGAACAACTGCCAACAGGGCCAGAAATGGTAAAAGATTGCGCGGATAGAACCCAACTGATTCTAAATCGACTAGACACTGCTCGAGACAGACATAAAAAGTATGCAGACTTGAGGAGACGACCACTAGAGTTCGAAACCGGAAATCATGTTTGGTTGAAGGTCTCTCCAAGGAGGGGAGTGAGACGATTTGGCGTAACAGGAAAACTGAGTCCTAGATATGTGGGGCCATTTGAAATTCTTAGAAGAATCGGACCACTGGCATACGAACTGGCGCTACCTCCAACCCTAGATAAAGTACACCCAGTCTTCCACGTATCTCAACTACGGAAATATATCCGAGACCCCTCCCACATCCTCGACTTTTCAAATCTGGGGTTAGATGAAACCTTGGTGTATGAAGAACGACCCATGAAAATACTAGACACCAAAGAAATAAGTCTCCGGCGAAAGACCATTAAGCAGGTCCTAGTACAATGGGGACGACACACCAGCCGAGAAGCGACTTGGGAAATGGAGGAGACGATGCGTGCCACATACCCAGAATTGTTCGAAGACATAGACGCCGAGGCTGTTCAGGGGACTGAACAGGATTTCCAAGGGGGGGAGGATGTAACGCTTCTCAACAGGGGTATGATTTAATTTTTATAAGATTCAATTTAGAAAATTATAAATAGAAAATAAATTAATAATCAACAATTTATAGGAATAAAAAAATGTAGTAAATAATAAAAATGAGAAGAAATGACGATTCGTTTTAGCAAAATATATTTATTAGATGTCAAGAACTTGTTTTAGCAAACTAAATTCAGCAAGGCCCAAACCTATTTTCAGCCCATATCTCATAATATAAGCAACCCAATCTCTTCTCTCTTCCCATTCCTCTCCATTTCTCAATATTTCTGTAAGTTTTTCTCTCCCTCTCCTTTTTTTCTCTCTTTTTCTTCTTTTCCGCCCCCTTGCTCCCTTTGGCTGCCGCCGGCCACCAGGCCAAGCCGAGCCCTCTTCCTTCTACCCCGCCCCCCCCCTTCCTCTTATGCCGCCATCCCCCTCTCTTCCCCTTTCCTGGACCGAACCCAAGCCGCCGAAACCCCCATCTCTCTTTGGCTGCCGCCCCCTCTACCCTATCCCTTTCCTTGGCCGAGCCACCCCATACTCCCTCTCTACCCTTCCCTTTCCCTTGTGCCGCCGGCCACCACAAGCCCTAGACCCGAAAACCTTAACCTTGGCCGAAACCCTAACCCTAACCCGAAACCCATTAACCCATTAACCCTAAACCGAAAACCCATTAACCCATTAACCTAGAATTCAATAACAAAACCCAAATCCTACGAACTATTAACCCATTAACTCGAGAGCCGATGAACAAAAACCTAAACCCAATAACCCAATAACTAAACCGTATTCCTGCATTCTTAAAATCGATGTAATCAGCATATAAATCAAGGTTGTTTATCCAATTTAGTTGTGTCAAATTTGATTGGTAGGAAAAGTTGAGGGCTATAAGTATGGTTAATTATATGTTGAATTCGATGTGAATTAAATACTTGGGCATAGCCTTTAAATGACAAAGTCCTTAGATGCAATTAAAAATAAGAACCTAATTAAGCGTATTTAAAACCTAGGAGTAAATCACGCGACGCTAGAAGACGCTGAGAATACGCAGGGTCCCAACTCACGCACAACAGCAGTTACTGAGAATACAGGTGCGGGTTCCTGGTCTTTTTACAAATAATACATAATGCAGGGATTGAGGTAAGTAATTCTTTCTTTGATCTGGTGGATAAACTGCATGTTGCGAATGTCGAACAATCGTTTGAAATTGTGTAGAATTGCATGGTAGGAACTCTTGGTGCATGAAATTGAAAGGATAGGAATTGAATTGTGAATCTGGGAATGGGGAATTTGAATGAATTGTTTTAAATTGGGGCCGTCCGTGTGTGGCGGCTCTGCATGTGTTTTTGAAAAGCGGGTTGTCCATGTGTGGCAGCCCAGTGTTTTGAACAGAACAGAACAGAACAGAACAGAACAGAACGGGCCGCCAAATTCGCGGCGGTTCGCCGGATGGGTCCCCGAAATGGCCCATCTAGAGTGTGATAATCGGGTCGTCCTTGCGTGGCGATTCGCCGGGTTTCATGTACGGGCATGATTCCCAGAGTGTGGAATTTCAAAATTTTAGAAGTGAACAGAACAGAAAGGGGCCGGATCGTCCATGTGTGGCGATCTAGGTTACGAAAAGTTTGTTTAAAGAAAAGAAAAACAGGAATTGCGTTCTTAAATTGATTTACAAGTTGCATATCTGAATTTAGGGGAAATTGGGGTTTATTTTTAATTAACTACTGTTTGGGTATTAATTGCATTCATTTGTAAAAACACCGGGCTGGAACTAAATCCCGCACTGAGAGATAGTTCGATCTCTCACCCGTTTTGTTTCCACTTTTATGTGGGTTCCAGGAAATGAAGAAGGAGACATGGAGGAAGGCCGTGAGTGAGAAAATTTAGCGGAAACTATTAAGAGTAGCCACTATTTGTTTTAAAATTATATTTGTATGAATCATATATGATGCAGACATGGCGGTAACTGTTTGACTAGCCATGTCTGACATATTTTTCCCTTTGTTTGTTTATGAACCTTGTTTATTTTAATATAGTGGCTTATTTGGTTGTGTTATTGATAATGTATGTGATGTGCTTAACGCCTGGCGCATAAATGCGCGGCGGGTTGTCCTGGGGTGTGACAGACTCCTTTCAAGCTAGTATATGGGAAGCCATGCCATTTGCCGGTTGAACTCGAGCACAAGGCATATTGGGCAATAAGGGGCCTAAATTTCGACATGAGGGCAGCCGGTGAAAACCAAGGATAAGTGGCAAAACCAAGGATAATGAAAATTTGCTATACACGCTTTTAAGCATAAGTTGCTATACACGCTTTTAAGCATAAGTGGCAAAACCAAGGATAATGAAAAAGCAAGGAAAGATTTGGCCCTTTATTGTGATCGTCCCACCCAACACCTAATTCCGGCGGGTGACAACAACCCGGGAAAGATGAAAAAACCAAATGCCCCCTTCGCACTCTCTCCAGGTGATAAGAAGATTGTTTTAACATGGCTCAAGGATGTAGTAAGGTTTCCAGATGGCTACGCATCCAATTGGTCAAGGTTGGTTAACCTAACCACTAGCACCTTCATTGGACTTAAAAATCATGATTTACATGTGTTCATGGAGCGCCTCCTCCCGGTCGCTTTTCGAGACTTTGTCCCGGATTCCGTATGGGAGGTTTATGTGAGATTTCAGCCTTCTTTAGAGAGATTTGTGCCAAGGAAATTGATCCAAATCGCATAGCGATATTAGAAAAGGATTTTGTTGTCACAATGTGCAAGGCAGAAAAAAATTTTCCTCCTGGTTTCTTCGATTCAATGGAGCATCTTGCGTTGCATGTGGCATACGAGGCAAGAATGGGGGGGCCAGTAGGGTCCCGATGGATGTTTCCATGCGAAAGGTTCGTTGTGGTTTGGAATTTATTTTTATTTTACATGAAGGAACACTAAGCTTAACTATGTCTTCTATTTCTATACCATCATACAATTATTGTAACAACTAACACTTAACCATTGTTGCAATTACAGGCGTAACAAAGAACAGAGGATGAGAGTTACAAACAAGGCACGGGTTGAGGGTTCAATTATAGAGGCCACAATTGCCAAAGAAATCGGTACATTTTCCGCACACTACTTTGCCGAAAAATCTAACATTGGCCAAGAAGGAGTTGAAACAAGTAATCGTTCGGCGGGACAACTCTCGATATTCGATACTCCGACCCGTTGTATTGGCAGGAGAAGACGAAGGCCTCTCTCTGAAACAGATTTTGATGCTGCACACACCTATGTCATCCTCAATTGTCCAGAGATCTGTGAGAAGTACATGGGGTACAATCTGATAAATTTTACTTTGATGATCTCAAAATTATCTATTCTAGAACCTATCACAATCTAATATTTTTCCATATTCTAAAATGTAGAGAGTTTGATACATGCATGCTCAACTCTGGAGTAGCCATAAGCCCACTAAATCTGCCAAAAATTCGTCAAGAGGGTTTCGCAACTTGGTTACGTAAAAAGGTAATAAATTCTCGGGATGAAGGCGATTACTACATACGAATGGCAAGAATCAAACCTAGCAAAGAAGCGTACTTCTACGAAGGGTGCGAAGTCAATGGGTATAGATTTCACACACAAAAATATGGGCAAAACATGTCAACTAAAAGTAGCGGTGTTTTCATTAAAGGAGAGTGGAATGCAAACAACACACAAATTGACTACTATGGAATTCTCCAAGATGTCATTGAGCTACAATATGATGCCCACAATGTAATTCTCTTTAGGTGTGATTGGTTCGACATAATAAATGGTGTAAGGGTCGACCGCAAACATGGTATTGTTGAGGTTAAGCATACTTCTCGCCTTACAAATTACGAGCCGTTCGTATTAGCGGCTCAAGCAACTCAAGTATGCTACCTACCTTATGCATCGCAAAAGGCCGAAAGACGCCAATGGTGGGTGGCAATGAAAACAAGTCCGAAGTCAAGGTTTCGTGCCGAGGGCGACGATACAAACATCGAATTTTACCAAGAGGAAAGACCGGATAATCCAATTGAACCAACAATTGGACAATACATTGATTGGGATGGTATGGTCCTTCGAGAAGATGAGTTCGAGCTAGTGATCGATACGACGAACCTTCCGCCGGCAACATCAAATGAACCGTCAAGTTTGGCGAGGGACGAAAACAACATAGGCGAGGGTGAGAATGAGCATGACATGGAGCAAGACGGTGAAGAAGATTGCTTAGGCTCCGATGATTCCGATGAAAAGTATTAATTAATTGGTAAATCAACATACATGTGTTAGGTTTTTCATTTAAAATTTCTATACATTTTACTAATCCGGCATGCTTCACTTTTGTCAAATCCCTTCTCTAACCTTGTTCTCTTTTTTTGGTTTGTAACAGGTGTCTACACAAGACCTCAAATATTATTCTCTTTTCTTGGTTTGTCATAATTTTTGAATCTAAATTAAACTTAAATATGTCTTGTAATTGGCAAAGACCTCAAATTTATGTTTAAAGATGTTTTTATTTGTATGCTTCATTTGTATACTTCATTTTAAATATCACAATTGAATATTTTGTATGCTGCTGTGATTTAATTTTGTTGAACATTCAAAGGGACATGTCCAATAAACAGAAACGTTGCTGTCTCCAGGAACTTAACTTTTCCAACGGTAGCCTCATGGAAATAACAAGTCCAACTTTAAAATAATATAAACTGAATCCATAAAATATTTCCATGAGCACAGTGCTCCACTATTTCCATGAACCTCCACTATAATATAATATAAACAAACTAACCACAACATTTCCAAGGGCCGCTCATGGAAATAATAGGTCTCACAACTTCCATTTTATTTCCAAGGGTAGCTCATGAGGTATTTCCATGGGCCATCAATAAAATATAGTATTCGGTCTGTTTGGCGGGTCATGGGTCATGCAAAAGTATTTCCAACGGCGGATAGGTAACATTTCCATAGGCAGACTTCAGGGATTTCCATGCGCTACTATTTCCATGGGACCCCCTTTGGAAATGGTTGAGTGTGTCAGAAAACTCAATTTCTTTTCCAAGGGCCCTTCCTCACCATGGAAATAACATTGCTACGCATGGAAAAAGCGGAAATTCTAGTAGTGTAACTAACTATCTTTTCTAACTACCTAATGGCCCTACAAATTAATTACTCAATTTTCTCTATTTATTTCTTTCCTCTTTCTCCCTCCCTCTCCCACCTCTCCCACCTCTCCCTCTCCACCTCCGCCTCCACCTCTGCCCGCCTCTCCCACCTCTCCCTCTGCGCCTCCACCCGCCTCTCCCACCTCTCCCTCTCGGCCTCCCTCTCCCACCTCCACCTCCGTCTCTCACCTCCCACCTCCGCCTCCTCTCTCTCCCACCTCCGCCTCCGCCGGAGTAGATCCATTACTGTCGACCGCCGGGTCAGATCCGCCTCCGCCGGATCAGATCCGAGTTATTTGCAAAGAATAAAGTTTCATTAATGGTGAATTAGAACAGTGCGTACTAAGTACATATGGATGAATACTTAATGTTTTATAGATGAATACTTTAACGTTTATGGATGAATACTTAATATCTTAGGCATAAATACTTTAACTTATATGATGAATACTTGATATCTTATGGATGAATACTTTTTATTTGTTTGGTATGCACATATGTTTGTAATACTCTTGGTACATTAACTATTTACACTTACACGATGAGGATGAATACTTGCTTAATGCGTGATGAATACTTGCATGACGAGGTGTGAATACTTGTGCAACGGACAACTCGAAAGTATGTCATCATGGATCTCATTTGAAAGAGAAAATTGTGTAGAAGACATTCGTGGTTTTAAATTTGCAAAATTTCTCACAGATCGTCAGAAATATTGGTTAGATTGAATGGAGAAAAAAAAAACCCATCTCTAAAAATGTGTAATACTCTTGGTACATTAACTATTTACACTTACACGATGAGGATGAATACTTGCTTAATGCGGGATGAATACTTGCATGACGAGGTGTGAATACTTGTGCAACGGACAACTCGAAAGTATGTCATCATGGATCTCATTTGAAAGAGAAAATTGTGTAGAAGACATTCGTGGTTTTAGATTTGTAAAATTTCTCACAGATCGTCAGAAATATTGGTTAGATTGAACGGAGAAAAAAAAACCCATATCTAAAAACGTGTAAAAGATGAGTGATTGATGTGTCCAAATATGCTTCTATTGCAAAGATGAATACATTTATATAGATGGATGAATGCTAGTTGTGTTACAGATGAATATTTTTTTTGCAAATTTCTAAAATGAGCTGAAGGTAGTTAGAAGTCCCCCACTTAATTAATGCGCTGACGGTTATGCGGTCCCCCACTTAATTAATGCTCTGACAGTTGTGCGGTCCCCCACACATGTTGTTTGTCCCCTAGTTTCTTGTTGTAATATATCCAAATATGTTTCTATTGCAAATGTGAATACCTTCATATAGATGGATGAATACTAGTTGTGCTACATATGAATACTTTTGCAAATTCCTAAAATACACTGACAGTTATAAATTTTAACTAACTAACTACCTTAATTAATGCAACTGACGGGGGATGAAACGGGGGATTGTTCACGGGGGACAGCTAGGCGGACCCTATATGAAATTATATGATGCGCATCTACATGTTATATTGCTAAGCCAACTTATAAATTAAAATAACAGTTTTTTTATTTAGTTTTATAATTTTTATCAGATGAACTTATACCTTTTAGCCTCTTTTATAAAATATAAAATAAAATGAGTGACGCTATGGTATTATGCGTAGCGTGGATTTGTTCATAATATGATTTAATATCTCTAATTTCAATGTTCAAAATGATCTCCATAAAAAAATCTGCTTGAAGACTAAATTTTATATTTTTTAGAATTTTATTACTACTTTTTTAGATAGATAGAAGAGTGAGTCTATGGTACTATGCATAGGGGTGCAAACGGATCGGATAAAATCCGACCGTATCCGAATCTGCATCCGAAAATTAGATACGGATATCCGATATCTGAATATCCGTGCGGATACGGATACGGATATGGTTTTGAATATTAATTATCTGTATCCGAATAGTAGATATATAATATATATATAGTTTAATATATATTATGAACATATTTATGTATATATTCACGGATATCCGATATCCGATCCGTATCCGTACGTATCCGTACGTATCCGTCTAATATCCGATCTGTATCCGTATCTGAAAAATAAAAACGGATACAGATATGGTTTTACCACTATCCGATCCGTATCCGATCCGTTTGCACCCCTAACTATGCATAGCACGGATTAGTCCGTACTACGGACCCATATTTTCATTTTAAAAATTCTAATGATCGATCCGAACCGTTCAACGTGATCCCCACATGAATATGTACTTACAAACTAAATTTTATATTTTTTTGGAATTTTTTTACTATATTTTAAGATAGGTAGAAAATCACTTGATCTGAAAATTCTGGACCATCCAAAAACACTAATTTTCTACCTATCTAAAAAAATAGTAAAAAAAATCTAAAAAATAGAAAATTTAGCCCACAAGTATATTCTCATATGAAAATCATGTTGAACGGTTCGGATCAGCCGTTAGAATTTTGAAAACAAAAATATTGATCCATAGTACGGACCAATCCGTGCTATGCATAGTACCATAGACTCACTCTAGATAGAAAATCACTACTTTTGAATTAGAATAATTACTTTAGTAGCCGCGCTACAGTACCCGCACTTCCATAACTGTAAGGTTGCGGTCCCCACAACTACCGATCTAACTAACAATGTTATCGGACCTTCCATTTTGAATTTCAATGTTCCTTTCTCTCCGTTTTTTTCTTTTTCGAAGGCTTCGGTGATTTTGAGGTGATTTCGAAACTGGAAGCGATTTCGTGTGATTTCGAAACTGGAAGTTTAATTGGTGATTTTGAAATGTGATCAGCTAGATTAATATTGTATCTTTTCGATTTTGTTTATGTTGTGAATTAATAATGATATATCGTTTTGTTTCTATTTCATATACACAATCGTGTTTCAGTGTTGCTGGATTTTGAGATGTTTGTGCCAATTTGATTTGCGAAGATGATGTAATTGTCTATTATGTGTTCAGATATAAATACTTGGTAGTTCATATATAAATATTTGATGTGTTCACATATAAATACTTGGTAGTTTAGATATAAATACTTGATGTGTTCAGAAATAAATACTTGATGTGTTCAGATATAAATACTTGGTAGTTCAGATATAAATACTTGATGTGTTCAGATATAAATATTTGATGTGTTCAGATATAAATACTTGATCTGTTCAGATACACAATTTATTTTAATAAAGTGACAGTTACAATTTAAAGTTAAAAAAAATTAATAACAACCAATTATTAAAAATAACGTTATATGGTTTAAATTATTTATTTGAAAAATATATAATAAACTTCCGTTGGGCCCATTATTATATATGAATTCATATAAAACCATAGAGAATACTAATAGATTACAATTAGTGCAACATATATACATATTGCATTTTGTACACATGCAATCCCTTATGATCCATATAATACATACTCCTCAAGATCTAATACAATGTTTGTATAAAAGTTATGTCCTTACCACTTAGTAACCATGCGATTAAGGTTTGGCCCAAGTTTTGTAAAGTTGGGCTCATGTTGCCAAAACTCTTGGTTATGATCTAGTTTGGACCAAAATTTCATAAAAACTAGTTGTATTAGATCCAACATATAAAAAAAAAGTGCCCATGTGATCCATGACATGATGCCTCTTGGTTAAATGTCTCCAACATTTCAACTCAAATACTTTTTTAAGATTCTTATTCATCCAACGTAATATAGATATAAATACTTTAGTTCGTAAGTATAAATACCACACTCTTATAGTTATAAATACTTTGTTTCGTAAGTATAAATACCACAAGAATAGAGATATAAATATTACCCGCACATAAGCTAAGTCAATATTTTTTGTTGACAATTTTAGTGGTCCCCACATATCGTTTATTACCCACACATAAGCTAAGTCAACATTTTTTGTTGACAATTTTAGTGGTCCCCACATGCCGTTTGAGTGGTCCCCAAATGCGGGTATGAAGCGAGAATTTTTCAAGAAAAGGTGCGGGTACGGTTATTTTAGGAAAATTCATATATCATATATGTAGTTAAATGTATAGATATAAATACTTGTCTTGTATAGATATAAATACTTGTCTTGTATAGATATAAATACTTCACAATGTTACTATTAATATTAGTAAAACCAAATTACAGTTTTGGAAACGGTTGCGGTTCCCACAAGCAGTTATGGCAGTTTAGGTGCGGGTACAGTGCGGGTACTCATATCAGCTTCCTTTGAATTAATGGTCTAGAATTTTTAGATGAAGTGGTATTCAACATATATCTAAATAAATAGTAAACAAATTTTTAAAAATGTAAAATTTGATTTACAAACACATTTTCATATGAAAATTATGTTAAACGGTTCAGATCGATTCTTTGAATATTGAAACCGAAGATATTAATCCATAGTTTGAACCAATCTGTGCTATGCATAGTATCGTAGCCTCACTCAAATAAAATTTGTTGCATTAACTTGTCTCTCGATCAATTTTCTCGTTTCGACTTGTTAGACTTAAATAGTGAAGTCTCCTTTTGTTTAATTGCCAATTAAAAATTTACCAATTCACAACCTTTCTTTCTTCATTTTGCTATATCATAAACTCAGATGAAATTGAGAAACATCTAAAAAAAGAAAAAGTATGACCGAAGAAAAGGTTGTAGAAGTGCGCTAAAAAGGGATTGAAATACCGTCATATTTCACACGTAAATAAAGGAGAGAAAATCGAGTTGACCCAACGGTTATTACTGGTGGTTAATATTTTAGTGGGTCCCATAACCACCACCTCTCGTAACAGCCTCTCTCTCTCTCTCTCTAACTTCCCTATATAAACGACGACCCATTATCCATCTCATTTGATATATTAGCAACTGATAAAAAAGAACAACACCAATTAGCAAGCATTAGAAAAAGATAATTATGATGCAAGGATATCTCAATGTTTTGATACTGTTGGTATGTGTTTTCTGGTGTTCATTAAATGCTGATGCAAGAACGAGAACACTGACATCCACGAATTCTTTTCCAGTCGGTAATTATGGCGCAAGAGCCGATGGACGTACCGATGATAGCCAGGTAGTATTTACCTTTTTCTTTTTTCTTATTTTGAAGTTAATTGATGTGTCTTTGAACCTGTAGTTGAAATTTATTTATGTATATAGAATACACATGTGATTGGTGGAATTAATGTACTTTTATCAGACGTCTTGCAGTTTGGTCAATGGTCATAATTCCAAAGTTACAGTAATGAAAATACCAGTACTATCTATATTCTTCACAGAAATACCAGTACTCCTTTTATATACCAGTACTATCAATGCCCTTTACAAATTAGAAGCTCTTTTATTTATTTTTGTTTAAGAGTTCTAAATTCATATATTTTGATATATGTTTTCAGGCTTTTATGAAAGCATGGAAAGCAGCATGCGCATCAAGTGGTGATGTCACTGTGGTTATACCGCAAGGAACATATTATCTCGGTCCGGTCAAGTTCACCGGGCCATGCAAGAACGTTCACACGATCACCGTTAATTTACAGGTAATTGAGCCCCATTCTGCCATTCATGCAGAGACAAAAAAAAGTTCCTCTCCCAAAGAATTGATTAGTTTAACTGTGGTTACTTGATTGATGCAACACAGGGAACCTTAAAGGCATCGACTGATCTAAACAAGTACGATGCGGGAGACGATTGGGTGGAATTCAAATTCATCAATGGCTTGAGACTGACTGGAGGCGGAACGTTTGATGGTCAGGGCTCCTTGGCTTGGGGCAGGGCGCAATGCCCTAAAAATAAAAACTGCAAAGTTCTCCCTGTTGTACGTGTCTTGGCTATCTATCTGTATCAAGCACGCATAAATAAGCTATTTTTTTGTGATTACCCAAGTGGAAAAAGGAATTAACATGATGAATTTATTTGATTTGATTTCAGTCAATAAAGTTTGACGCGTGTACCAACACGATAGTCAGCGGTATACATTCGCGTGACCCAAAGTTCTTCCACTTTGCGGTGTACGAATGCAGGAACTTCCAGGGGTTAAACCTCAACATAAAGGCTCCAGCAAACAGCCCCAACACAGATGGCATGCACATCGAGAAAAGTACCACCGTTGTCCTCAACAAAGTCCAAATTTCATCCGGGGACGACTGTATCTCGGTCGGCCAGGGCAACTACGACGTGGTCCTCTCAGGCATCACTTGCACGGCCGGCCATGGCATCAGCGTAGGGAGCCTAGGCCGGTATCAAGGCGAGCGGGACGTGAAGGGGCTCATAGTGAAGGACAGCACGCTCTCCAACACGATGAACGGGGTACGTGTAAAGACGTGGGAGAACTCACCTAGTTGGAGCGTAGCCGAAAACATGACCTTCCAGAACATTCAGATGAACAATGTCTACAACCCGATCATCATCGACCAGAACTACTGCCCCTACGCCTCTTGCGATCATTCGGTAACTAACTGTCACACACTCTTAAGCTACATTACATATCCATTCACCTTCCTATCAATTTATTAGGTGCTTTCAATAAATTTAACTATGTAATTAATCAACAGGTTCCTTCCAAAGTGAAATTAACCAATGTATGGTTCAAGGACATACGAGGGTCGTCAGCGAGTAAGGTGGCGGTGACGCTAAAATGTAGCAAGAATGTTCCATGCCAGAATGTCCAGCTACAAAATGTGAACCTGAAATATGCCGGCGGGTCACAGCCCACCGCACTCTGTGCCAATGCCAACGTAAATTTCGCTGGCATCAAGCTCCCTGCTGCATGCGTCTGGGCTTCTTGATTCTTTTTTTTTTTCTTACTTGACTGTCCCTTTCAATTTTTTTTCCTTAAATCAAATATGTAATTTATCGGCACCCGCTTTGCTGGCCGTTGATCGATGTTGGCTTTATTGCGCGGTGTATGCAGCTTCTAGATTGTTGTAGAGATCGATGACAGTGCCGGAGATGCGGCATGGCTATGAATCTTTAGAATACAATGGAGGTTCTCTTTCTCCATACTGTGTTTGGATCAACTCTCTACTGTATGTTAGTAGAGATGAATTAATGAATTATATGGAATGTTTTGTCTCGGTTTTGATATTTTCTCTTACTTCTTTTTTTTGCGAATATGTGTCAGTATTATCAACTGTTACAAAAAATGTTTGTTGAATTAACTGCTAATTTGTGTGCAAATTACATCTTTATATTTACGGTATGGAATGAATTTTTCCTCTTGCACCTTTATTAATTTAAAATATAAACATTTTACTATATAATTTGAAGTCAACAAAAAGTCAATAAAGGTATAACACTGGATCAAAAAAATATTGTAAAAGAATCCGGAGGACGGAATTAAAAATATATTCTCTTCTATCAAAACCTTCTTTAATGTTAAAAAAAAAAAAAAAAACTTCTTTCAACCAGTTTTACACTAATTTATGGATGAACGAAATCCATGCATGTGGCCCACTTCTTAAGTTTTAAAATAAAATCAAAATCTCAAAATCAAATCCACAAAGTAATACATTTCGTTTCTATATTGATACATATTTTTATTCAATTTTGAGAGAATAAGGATCAAAATAATTAATTAATTTGCCATGTCGAAATTAAATTCTGAACTAAATGACCATAACTATAGTAATTAAGAAGGTCCAAGTTGTGTTTTCATTAGGAATTATTCCTGCTATTTACCTTTGTTGGATAATTAAAAAAATATATAAATTTATTAGATGTGATAGAAGAAATCATTTTTTGCATTGTTCAATCTTATTTACTGGGTATCTGAAAATAGAGGATGCACGTAATGTTGATGTTGAGGGGAAATGAGAACAGTGGAAAATCAGAAAAATGAATTGTATTGATTCCTTTGTTCTCTTGGGCCTATATAGGCGTTACATTTTTCATTCATAACCCTACAATTCTCTATAACTCATTTCTTACCAATATAACCCTACAACTTCTATTAATGCAATAAACATACATAAATCTCAACACTCCCCCTCAAGATGGGCAAAAGATATCCATCAAGCCCATCTTGTCACAGAACCTATCTAGATCTATTGAGCTAAGTCCTTTGGTGAGGCAGTCAGCTACTTGATCTCCAGTAGCTACATGACTCAGCTCCAATAGTCCACTTTCTAGCTTTTCCTTTATGAAGAACCTATCGATCTCCACATGCTTGGTTCTGTCATGCTGCACAGGATTGTTGGCAATGCTGATCGCTGACTTGCTATCGCACCACAATTTCATTTGAGCTCCGTGATTAACCTTGAGCTCTTCCAACAACCTCTTCAGCCACACCATCTCAGTAACTCCCAATGCCATAGCCCTGTACTCGGCTTCTGCTGTCGATCTCGCAACAACTGGCTGCTTCTTGCTCTTCCAAGAGACCAAGTTGCCCCCTACGAACATGCAATAGCCAGCTGTGGACTTCCTATCATCTTGGCAACTGGCCCAGTCAGAGTCACAATAGCCCTCAATGTTCATGTGTCCATTCTGCCTGAAAATCAAGCCCTTCCCTGGTGCACTCTTCAGGTACCTCAGAATGTGATACACGGCGTCCATATGGCCCTTCCTAGGGTCATGCATGTAGCGGCTCACCACACTCACTGCAAATGAGATATCCGGATGTGTATGTGTCAAATAAATCAATCTGCCTACCAGTCTTTGGTACCTCTCACGATCAACCTGTTCTCCTGCCTCTGCACTTATCTTAGCCTTCACATCAATTGGAGAAACTGCAGGCCTGCACCCCAACATGCCTGTCTCTGTGAGCAAATCTAGGACATACTTCCTTTGGGACAGAACAATCCCCTCTGCCCCGCGAGCCACCTCAATTCCAAGGAAGTATCTAAGCTGTCCCAAATCCTTCACTTCGAACTCTTTTCCCAATTTTGCCTTCAACTTTGCAATTGCCCCCTCATCATCCCCGGTAATGATCATATCATCGACATACACAGCCAGCATAGTAATGTGACCACCATGTTGTCGAACGAACACCGTATGGTCGGCATTGATCTGCTGATAGCCCATGCCAACCATAGCCTTCCTGAACCTATCAAACCAGGCCCGGGGGGACTGTTTCAACCCATAAAGCGACTTCTTGAGTCTGCACACCTTACCCACTGTCTGGTTTGTGCCAAACCCTGGTGGAATCTCCATGTACACCTCCTCCAATAAATCACCATGAAGAAAGGCATTCTTCACGTCGAGTTGGTGTAACTTCCATCCCCCATTCGCTGCCATGGAAACAAGTGTCCTCACTGTGCTCATCTTCGCCACGGGTGCAAAGGTCTCATCATAGTCGATGCCATAGGTCTGACTGTACCCCTTCGCTACCAACCTCGCCTTGTAGCGCTCAACTAGACCCTCTGGATTCTGTTTCACTGTGAAGACCCACTTGCATCCAACAGCCTTCTTGCCTGGTGGTAGTGACACAAGCTCCCATGTCTTGTTCTTTAAGAGGGCCTCGAGCTCTTCTAGCATGGCTGCTTTCCATTTCGGATCTCCTTTAGCAACCTGCCAACACTCAGGGATAGAGACAGTATCCAATGATGCAATAAACGCTCTATGCACCGGTGATATGTGTGAGTAAGAGACAAACCGGGCAATCTCATGTGGAAAACCATATCGGTCAGGAGGAATACCCGCATTCTCACGAGGAGTCCTTCTCACCGATAGGGGAGTGGGAGGAGTAGAAAGAGGAATCATAGCACCTGTGTATTCTGAGTCTGAGGTGGATGGTGTAAGTGTCTCACGAGTCAGAGTAGGCAGAGCCAATGGACTTGGCACAGGTGGCACTGAAGGAACGGCTCCCTCACTCTGCTTATTTCTTCTCACATACACCTCACGGTATCTCGACTCCCCCTGAGGCTGAGTTCTCCCACTGTCGGGCCCATTCTTCTCAACTTCCGACTCAACCACAGCCGAACCCTCTTTTTCTGGCTCAACCCTAGCTGAATCCTCCTTTTCCGGCTCAACCACAGCCGAATCCTCCTTTTCTGGCTCAACCCTAGCTGAATCCTTCTTTTCCGGCTCAACCCTAGCCGAATCTACCAGTGGGCAAGGAATACCACCCACACTCACTATCATCCTCTCACCATCACTACTACTCTCCCCCTCTCGCCTCATACCTCCTGTATCGAGCGAGTCTCCAAAGGGTGAAGTAGTCTCTGAGGAGTAGTAAGGTTCGAGCTCGCGGAATGTAACATCCATACTCACAAACAATCTTCTCTCTACCGGGCTCCAGCACACATAACCCTTTTGAGTACCAGAGTAACCCACAAAAATGCATTTCACCGCTCTGGGATCTAACTTTCCCACTGTTGGTCTGTTGTCTTTCACGAAGCACAAACAACCAAATACTTTTGGAGGAAGAATGCCCTTATTATCTCCTTTTAACATCACACATGGAGTCTGCCACTCCAACACTCTAGATGGCATTCTGTTGATCAATTGTAAGGCTGTCAGGACTGCTTGTCCCCACAAATGTTTCGGAACATTCATGGAGATCATCATGCACCGGGCTACCTCCAACAAGTGTCTATTCTTCCTCTCTGCCACTCCATTTTGTGCTGGTGTGTAAGGGCACGTGGTCTGATGATGTATCCCATGAACTGACAAATACTCCTCGAATGCCTTGTTTGTATATTCGGTCCCATTATCGGATCTCAGTGCCTTCACCACAGCACCATACTGAGTCTGAGCCGCCTTATGAAAATCTTTGAAGCAAGCAAGTACATCATTCTTGTTCTTCATCAAGTACAACCATGTGACACGAGAATAACAATCGATGAAAGTCACAAAAAATCTATACCCATTCATCGAAGTTGTTAAGCAAGGCCCCCACACATCCGAGTGTACCAGATCAAAGGCATGAGAACTCCTACTTCCTGAGCTTACATACGAACTCCTTGTATGCTTCCCAAACTCACATCCATCACACACAAGTTTCTGTTTGTCAGCTTTCTCATACTTTGATGGATACAAACGTTCCAGTAGGTTGAAGGAAGAGTGCCCCATCCGCCGATGAATCAAAAGTAACTCATCCTCCACACTCACCCCAGATCCTCCTGCCTCCACTCTATCGACCACAGATGCCAGCGCTGTGTCCATCCCTTTTCTATCCATGTACCACAACCCATCACGCCATGTGCCAGTCCCAAGTATCCGACCTGTTCCCTTCTCCTGAAAAACCATCTTCGGAATATCAAAGGTCACGATGCATTTCTGCTCACGAATAATAGCACTAATGGACACCAGGTTTACAGGAAAGGAAGGAGCATGCAACACATTGGTCAGAGTCACTGAATCGGTACATCTCACAGTACCCTTACCAACCACGGGCTGGGCCGTACCATTGGCTGTCTGAATGCTCTCTGGGACTGTTAGGTGAGTATAGGAAGAAAACTCCCTAGCAGCACCAGTCACATGGCGAGATGCACCAGAGTCGACTATCCAATCTGGTGATCTAGTGGTGGATATCGAGGCAAGAGCAAGTGGATCACAAGCACCTGTGACCGAGTGAGCAAAACAAGCAAAGTTACTCCTGGGTGAAGACGAGGTAGATGCGCCATCTACCACACTCTTCCCATTACCTGCTGCTTTCTGCTTCCTCTTCAGTATCTCCTCACTCTCGCCCTCTGTTACCATCAGATTTGCCCGGTAGTCTCCTCTTCCGCCTCTCCTACCACCCTGGCCACAACCACGGCCTCCAGACTGCCCCCTCTCACCTACATCTCGCCTCTTAGGTGACTTAGGGCAATTTTGTTTCAAGTGACCTACCTCACCGCAGCTGTAACACCGTTGAGGCTCGCCCCTGAACCCCGTGTTACCTGAGTTGGAGACCGCTAGTGCTGACTTCACCCCTGGAAGTCCTGCTGCCCCAGCCTGTAGCCTAATCCGGCTCTCCTCCTCCGACATTGATCCGACTCAGATCCACGCCTCACGTATCGATCTTAGTCCGAATCCCTCCTACTTCTTTCTTAGACCCGATCTTACACTCTCAAGATCGAGATCCACATCATCTCCCCCTCTCTTCTTCTTCTTCTTCTTGACCCGATCTTGATCTATCTCATCAAGATTCGAGTTCAAACCCGATCAAACCTTGATCCAAACCCGCTTTTCGGGTATCGTGGGGTAGAGGCCCCACGCTGGCCAAATCAACACAAAGAGGCTACCTTTGGTGGCCGGCCGACTCTAGAAGAAGAGAAGACCGAGCGGTGCGGTTACTGTAGCGACCCGGTTACTGTAGCGGCGCGGTACTGTAGCGACCCGGTTAGGTTTAGGTTTTGTAAGGCTCTGATACCAAGTGGAAAATCAGAAAAATGAATTGTATTGATTTCTTTGTTCTCTTGGGCCTATATAGGCGTTACATTTTTCATTCATAACCCTACAATTCTCTATAACTCATTTCTTACCAATATAACCCTACAACTTCTATTAATGCAATAAACATACATAAATCTCAACAAGAACAATGAGTCATACACAAAAATAAATTGGTACAAAGGTCGTTCATGACTTAATATATTTGTAAACGGGGTCTATTTACAAGTGAATTTTCCACATTCTTGTTTTTTTATGAGAAATATAATCATTTCCCTTTTAATATATATTAATAATAAAGCTTTCAAACTAACAGGTTTTGATATAAAACCTGCAATCCCCCCTTACAAACATGGACTCTTCATAGATTCCCCTATTTTTTCTTGAATTTTTTTTTTTTTGAGGGCAAGGTGTCAAGTTGCCATCTTACGGTTTTTCATGATTAAAAAAAATATTTACACTGGCACTAAAAGGCCATAAGAGCAATACACAAAACTCTAATAATGTAGAAAATAAAAACTATATATTTACAGAGGAGCTCCACTCCCTAACAATATGCCAACCACTGTTGTATATCTCTCACTGTTTCTCCCAAAAGAATACGTATCGTCTTAGTTTTTTGAGAAAAAAACCTGTTGTTCCTTTCCCGCCAGAGTGTCCATTGCGCCGCTGCCCAGATGGCGTCCCATTCTCTCTTTTGGATTTTGTCCAAGGTTTGTGAGTGTGCTATCCAGAAGGCCGGCCACGTGTGAAGCTATAGCCTGCGAGGGTGGGCAGCTCTGCAGTGCGCACATAAGTGTTGACCAAAATGTGGCCAAGTACAATCCCAGAAAAGATGAACACTTGATTCAACTATGTTTTTCTTGAAATTAAATAAAACAAAACCCAGAAATCATTTTAAATCCTAAATAAATGAAAAACTAATAGACTAAGAAAATAATATATGCTAATTAAGTATGACCACTGATTGTGAATCTCCTCCGCCAGATCTTGGGTTGTCTTACTTTGCTCCCTAAATATCCTGGCGCATCTTTCCCTTCATATCACGAAATGGGTGATTGTCATGGTCTCTCTAATCTTCTGGTGCTTGTTCGCAACAAACGAATTGTTGTGGAATAGAGAAAGAGTTTAAAATTGTGATGAAAATAGTACCGAATGTGAGTGGAATTGAATGGAATAGAGAAAAAGAGAAAAAAAAATTGAATTAAGATGGAAATATGCAGTCAAATCCTTCTCTTCTGCACTTTAGCCACTCTCTATTACATTCCTCTATTTCATGCTAGAGGTGAAATTGGGGAAGAAGTGCCTATTTCAGATGTTGGAATTAGTTCAATTCCACTCTTCCACTATTTCAAACATGCTAAACATAATTGAAATTGTATGAAATAGAAGCCTCTTTCATTTTCCACTTTTCCACTAATTTATTCATTTGCCGAACGGACCCCTTGGGTGTCTTCTTGTCGATTAAAATTTGTATCATATCCACGTTAGACCTGCTGACTTCCGAAAGTGAAACTGAACCTATTTATGGTTGCTATCTGAGTCCTTATTGAAGTAACACATTCGCATAATAAGTGTTTTACCGACTCACATTCTATGTTGCACAAGACGCATCTGTTTGGTAAGCTCCATCCTCACTTCACAAAATTATCCAACGTTAGAATCTTATTGTGAATTACTCACCTTTTAAGTATAAAAAATAATGCAAAAAACTCAATTTCATGCATGGTAATTTACATAATTTGACGTAATATATTTAGAGGAGGGTTCAAATGCCTCTATTTTTCATTCCTCCATCATGTCTCTATTTTTTAAAACTTTAATAACTCAAAATTAAAACTTAAAAGTCAAAATAAAACCGTTGGATATGATCTACATCATTTTATCTATACACGTGTAAAAAATTATGACATTTCAATTTTGTTTTGGTTGTCATCAAGAGCTTGTAAAAAACGTACTAATATGGATAATTTCTAGATGTTGATTTTTCAACTTATTGATTCACATAAAAACAAAATGAAATGTGATAATTTTTTATGAGCACATAGATAAAATGATGTAGATCATATCTAACGATTTTATTTTGACTTTTAAGTTTTAAATTTTGAGTTATTAAAGTTTTTAGAAATGAAGGCATGGTGGAGGCACAAAAAATGGAGGCATTTGAACCCTCATATATTTATATATGAGGAGGGTAAAAATGCCTCATTTCTTATTTTCTTTCATGCCTCATTATGCTTCACATCTTTTATCTTTATTTTTAAATTTCAAATAGTTGATCCGAATAGTTCAACATGATCTCCATATTAAAATGTGTTTGAAACTCAATTTTTTTTACAATATGTTTAGACAGTTACACAATCATTGTTTTTGAACTAGAAAAATAGTAAAAAAATTTAAAGAAATATAAAATTTGGTGTTCAAGAATATTTTAATATGGAGATCATGTTGAACAGTTTGAATTAACTGTTTGTGCTATGAAAACAAAGATAAATAATGTGAGGCATGATGAGGTATGAAGCATCTGAACCCTCCTCTTTATACATAGTTTGAAATTATGAAGGGAAAACACCACACATGCATACTTCTATTTTGTTCATGCACTAAGAAAGATTAATTTGTATGTTGTTTAAAAAAAAGATTATGAATCATGTATAAATTTTTCCGGTTATATATATTAAAATAAATATTAAAAGAAAAATTTAAACTAATGGACCAATATAATTAACATTTATGTTGATAAATATTGTCGATTATTAGCCAAGTTTGTTTCGATAGTTCATTTAGACGATTTAGAACTCAATAAATAGAAATTGTGTAATATTTAATCTCCGAGCTAAAATGTGTATCACATAACTTAAAATATACTAAGTGCAAAATTCATAGTCCCCCTTTTAACTTCTAAAAATAAAACTAAAATTCCAAATCAAATTAACAAAGTAATACAATTTTTTTTTATTTTAATACAAGTTATAATTGAACTTTCATGCTTTTGGATGCAACCCCAGAAATAGCAAGAACAGCTCTAACCCTAGGTTAGCGCTATTCTATTGTTTGAATGGGTTAGCCAGAACAACGCTAACCACAGAAATAGCTCTATTCTTTAGCCATCCAAACGTAGAATAGAGAAGAAAAATAGTGCACTAACCCAGAAATAGTGCTAATTCTATGCTATTTTTGACGATCCAAACGCACCAAAGAATAAAAATAAAAACAAGTTGCTATATGCTGACATTTTTATTAATATCCAAAGTTAATTAGAAATTATTATTTATGCTCAGATTCGCGAAAAATGGCCGGCTTACTCTCCCTAGTAAACCGGCTATTTTATGGCCGGCTTACTCAAATTTTTTTTTTTTTTGAGACACTATGAAGAATATTGAAATCTAATACTTAAAATTCGAATTTTTTGTTTAAATTATTTGTTAGATTACTCTTTTGATTTATAATTACCATATTTATACTAAAATACACTAAATTACTTCAGATTATGTTAATTACACTATACTACAATAAATTATGTTGAATTACACTAAATAAATGAAATCTATGAAGAGCAAGATAATGAAATCTAACACTGAAAAATTGGAATTTTTTGTTTAAATTATTTGTTAGATTACTTCTTTTGATGTATAATTAGCATATTTATAGTAAAATACGCTAAATTACTTGAAATTATGTTGAATTACACTATATTACGTTAAATTACTCTAATTACATTACATTACGCTAAAATACGCTAAATTATGGTAAATTACATATGAATAGGGATGATATCTTCACTGGAAAGACGAAAAACAACAACGAAACTTCAAACGGCGCTCGAGTGTCCGATTTCAGCAAATGACCACTTTTCGGAAAGCTTGCAAAAATACGCATACGTCCGTGACAACTATGTTATTTTTTGAAATTCAGAATTGCCAAAAAACAATGGGAAGAGCCTCAAAACTTGAGTTGAAGTTTCCGATTAAGATTTTCATTTCTATTATTCAATCTAAGTAGCTCAGTAAATTAGTTACATAATTAACTTGTAGAATACCAATTTTTACTATTTTTCGAATTTTTTTACTATTTTTTATGATTCATGAAAGATGACACAAAATCGGTCTACTTTACGTAATTTTGCGTAGTTTAGCGTAATTTACCGTATTTTAGCATAATTAGCGAAGTTATTATAATTTAACGTAATTTAGTGTAATTCAACATAATTTATTGTAATATAGTGTAATTCAACATAATTTCAAGTATAAATATGCTAATTATAAATCAAAAGAAGTAATCTTACAAATAATTTAAGCAAAAAATTCAAATTTTCAGTGTTAGATTTTATTATTTTGATCTTCATAGTGTCTCTAAAAAAAAAAAAAAATTGAGTAAGCCGGCCATTTTATGGCCGGTTTGAGCATTTTTCGCGAATCTGCAGGATTCTGAGCATAAATAATCATTTCTAATTAACTTTAGATATTAATAAAAATATCGGTGCTATATGTGGTGTTATTAGAATTTTTCCACATCCAGAAAAAGACCCAAATAATGCTTTTATAAAAAACTTGTGCTTTTTACATGTTTTGCATTTCCGTACTGCCTTTTAAAATAGTCTATAAATGCTTATTAATTGCATGTGCGAGGCTCAAATATAGTACTAGGACCTTCACACTGAATTAAGTTTGACTGGTAGCAATTATCAAATGTCAATTAATTATTTATAAACCTTTAGTAAGTATTTATATTTTGAGTTTGCTAAAAAATAAATAAGGCAAATTTTATCACAGCCATTTTCGACACCTATGTACCTATATGATTTTATTTTGGACAAATATAATCCAAAATTAATCATTTAATTTATTTTAAATTTACAAAATTAATTAGCTTGTATTTTGGACAAATGTAGTCCAAAATTAATCATTTATTTTTAATATTACAAAATTAACAAGTTATTGAGATATATAAATGCCACAGTAGCGATGTATTGCTCAATTCTGTGAGTTATTATTTGTAATTCCAAATTTTCTCGAGAATCTCGTGCATCACCTTGCCTCCTTGGATCTAGTGTTACTCCTTAGTTGAAGTTCTTAATCGTTAAAAGTTAATTGTTATTTGTTAATTTTAACAATCTTAGTTTCTTTTTTTCACTTTTAGTTATTCAATTACAAGTGATTTAAGTTACTTGCATAAAAAAAGACTAGTAGATCGATATCTTTATTGGTTTAGAAGGTAAGTTCCTCATTTGGCAAAATATGACACACTTGTATATGTAGAATAATCGTTGTACCTCACAAGTCACAAACAATATTATATTTTTGTTGACAATAAGCAATCTGCTTCGTATTTATACAAAATGATGAATTGGATTCAAATATTATTTTGACAGTGTCATGTTAAATTAAATAATACTTTTTTTATGCAAAACACATAGTTTTGTCATACTAGTATTTATATTACATAATTGTAGTTTGGTAGAATTAGAGACCATCCTGATTAATTATATTTTACTTCTATTTTAAATTGCAACAGAAATATGAGGCAAGGATTTGTGAAAACGTTGGCACAATTAGTGTGTATATTTTACATCTTATTTTTGGATGTTAACGCAAGGATGCTGGCAGAAACCTCTCCAACTATAGATGTACGTAGTTATGGCGTACATGCCGATGGTGTTTCCGACGATAGCACGGTATCTTTTACATCTTAGTTTTGCATTTTATAAAAATTCTTGGACGTTAATCAGTGGAATTTCATTTTATCATAAGTTCACATGAAATTTGGTCATAAATATATTGTCAAAATATTCATTTAAATTATTTCAGAGATTTAAATGATAATATTTTAATAATGTTAGGTCTTCTTGGAAGCATGGGAAGCGGCATGTGCATCGAGCGGTGATGTCAAGCTGCTCATACCGCCCGCAACCTATTTTCTCAATCCTGTCAAGTTCAGTGGTCCTTGTCCAAATGTTAACACACTCACTATCTATCAAGAGGTAATAGAGCCTTATTCTGATATATATATAATTTCTAACTGAAGGATATTGGTAATTAATTAAGAAAATTTCTGATTGATGCTATGTAGGGATATATAAAGGCGTCGACTGACCTGAGCAAGTACGTGTCCGGAAATGATTGGGTACAATTTGGGAATATGAACGGTCTAAGAATTACCGGAGGCGGGACGTTTGACGGTCAGGGCAACTTCTCTTGGAGCTATGATGAATGCCCAAAGACAAAGTATTGCAATGTTCTACCCACTGTAAGTGTCTGGATGCACAGAGTTATAATACTTCTATTTTGTTTGAGAAAAATAGAGGAATTTAATTATTGTCTTGCCAGTTAGAAATTTCATATTTGTGTAAGTATGAAGAGAAGATTTCTTTCTTTCAGTCGGTGATGTTTGTTAATTTAAATGACACGATCATCTACGGCATGAACTCGGTTAATCCGAAGTTTTTCCACATCGGGGTGTTGCAGTCCAATAACTTTTATGCTAGTGAGATGTATATTGAGGATTCGGAAGATAGCCCCAACACGGACGGCATCTACATCGAGCGTAGCTCTGGCGTCACCATCCATGACGTGTTCATTGGCACAGGTGACGATTGCATATCTATCGGACAGGGCAGCATTGACATCCTCATCTCAAACGTCACATGCGGGCCCGGTCATGGCATTAGTGTTGGCAGGCTAGGTAAGTACCCAAATGAAGAGGATGTGCGAGGTCTAGTGGTTAGGGACAGCACAATCATCAACACCATGAACGGCGTGCGCATAAAGACATGGCAGAACTCCCCCAGTAGTAGCTCAGCCACCAACATTGTTGGGAGTTTTTCGGAAAAGAGAGAAAAAACAGAAACAGAACAGCAGCAGAATTTTCTCACAACTTCATTAATTCATCAACAGAAAAACACAGTATTTAAGATGGTGCCTCTCCCTAATTTCGCACCCCACTAACTCCACTAATGCTGCTATAACCAACTATAACCAACCCACTACATGACAAACTAAATAAGAAACTACCCACTACTTCCTGCACATGTCTAAACAGAAAACTTGCTGCCTAAGTTTACAATCAGTTTTTAATTAATTCTTAACAGAAAATAAAACTGCAACAAAACCATAACTTCTAAAAAATGTATTTCTTATGCATTTTGCTGCTGACTTGGATTATTTTCAACACCCCCTGTTCGTGTTAAATGTGGTCGAACAAAGTTTCACTACAGCAAGCTGTAGAGTTTAAACCTTGTAAACCCTCGACTCAGATCGCAAGTGCACAATCTTGTCGTGAAGTTTAGTCGGGTATCGATCCACAGGGACGATTCACTTTCTTAATCTCTACTTTTCCTAATTAGGTACTAGAAGTGTGAAAATTTGGTGTTTGTCTATTCCTAAGTTTTTGTAACGAATGTATGAACAGGTAAATGAATGTATGAACAGTTGTATGAACAATGTATGAACTAAATTGAAATCAATTAAATGTTTGTGTTTTGTACTATTGTATAAAAGGGCGTTTCAAGGGTTTCAGATTTCATCTTCAACTTTGCTGCTCTGGACCTGCCACGCAACCCGCATACTCTCGTATGCGACTCTTGTGACGCGACCCGCATGCTTTCGCATGCGACCCGCGTGGCCCTAAGCACTCTGGACCTTTCACGCGACTCGCAAGCTGTGGCTTGCGACCCGCGTGCTAACTCACGCGACCCGCATGGCCCCTTGAGCTGAGTCTGCACATGTCAGAAACTGGTTGATTAAGTCGTGTAAGGCTAGATTGACCGTACCTAGTGTCACTAAACCTCAACTCTCGTGTGTTGGCTTAGCAGACCTGGTTTGGAAATGCAATTTCACCTTCTTAGATTTAATCAAGCTGTTTGATCTAAACCTAAGTTCTTAGTTCTGTTTACTAAAGGTATCCACAAGCTGAGCAAGTGCAAGTGGAAATTTCACCTCTCGGCTACTATTGACCTCACCTTTCGGTTCTCAGACCTACCTCAAGTACTTAACCTAATTTGCAAGAAACATCAAGCCTTGTTACAAGAAGAAATGCCAAAGGCATTCAATAGTAGACAATCAAGAATCAAACAATTCAGATCAAGCAATCACAAATAATACAAGAATCAAAGAAACACGAAATATCAATCAGAATCAATCCATGTGCATAATCAAACAAAGTATCAGACTAAATCCAAACCCTCGAAACTACAAGTCTACTCAGACATAAGCAAAATCAAAGTAAAAGAGAGAAAGAGAATGCAAATCATGGTGAGAGATGGAGGATCGAAGAGGATCGAAGCTTCTGACCGAATCTTCTTCTCCTGACCGAATCCTCCCTGGCTCCAGATCGCCTCCTCTCTCTGTCGCGCTCGATCAGATCCCTTTTTGTGTGAAATGTCGGGGGTCCTTTTCTCAATTTGCGCCAGGCCTTATATAGGCATCTTAACGGGCTTTAATCGGGCCCTGGCGCAATTAACTCGACGCGGGTCGCGCGCCACCTCATGCGGGTCGCGTCGAGTGGAAGTGAGCAGCGAGGTTTGGCTCAGATTGTAGATATTCTCACGAGCTTTCCGAAAAGTGGTCATACGCTCAAAACGGAGTTATGAGTCAAAAGTTATGACTGTTTTAAGTTCGGTGCTGAAATTTCAGGGCTTGACGCGACCCGCGTCAGGTGGGACGCGACTCGCGTGGGGAATGTCAGAACTCTGCCTATTTTCACCTATTTCCTGCAAAATCAACCACAAAATGCAGCAGTACCATATTCTATTGATTTTCAATGTAAACAATGCAATTTAGTGGTTGAAAACATAATGTCTGGTCTGAAATTAGGTCGAAACAATAGATCAAATATGGAGATATCAAATTCCCCCAAACTTATCCTTTGCTTGTCCTCAAGCAAATATGTACTTTCATACCGGGTTTGGATTCTAAATGCAAGCTAAATGCCTAAAATGTGAAAATTTACTCGATTGCTTCAATAAAGAAACTCAAGAATCTTTTTGCTATGATTTGGACTTTCCTTGATTAATTTTGATTCACCTCACAAATTGATTAACAAAACCACAAACTCTAAATGTTTCAAAACTTGCAAAGCTGATTACTCGAATTTATCGATTTTTCATTCTTTCACTGAACTATGCCTTCGTTTGCAGGAGATTTTTCTTTTTGGCCCCCCCCAAGCTTGGATCAAGCTTAGGTCAGAAAGTTGCGGACTTCGTGTGTTGATATGTGCAAAAATTTTATTCTTTCATTTCTAATTGGGAGATGAGCTCAAAGGCGCCCATTCAAGGCTTATTGCCAGTACTCTTATTTTCTCTGACTTTTCAAAAAAAAAAAAAAATTTCGCACATACCATGAATACACACATCCACTAGTGTTCATTCACACCAACGGATATCCCAACCTTTCTTTATTTGAAATCCCTATTTCCATATTTGAAAGGCACAATTCGGTTTCTAAATGCTATCTCGACATTCAAGTTTCCAATTTTACAAATCTCAAACCATTTGTTCCTAATCAGTTTTGTTTGGTCAATTATGAGGTTAATCCTAATTTCCCAAGGTCATCCCAATCATATAAAATTTTTCAAACAAGTCCCTAATTGAAACAATCAAGCAAATTTTTCACCTAAAGATGCGAAGAAAAGTAAACATGTCTAAATGCAGATACAGTTTTCTTGTATTCCACCCCCCCAAGCTTGAATGAAGCATTGTCCTCAATGCTTGTCTACACAAGGAAAAATTAAATAGAAGAAAATATGGAAACTTACTAGATGGTGAGCGAGGTTTGAGGCGGGGGCGCCTCACTGGTTGGTGGGAGGTGGATCGGGTGGCACTGGGGGGAGCACCCACTTCTGAGGTACACGAACCACGCGATCAAACTCTTGCATCAGAAGAATCCGCAAGATTTCTTTCAAGTCCTTGATCGAGCCCGATCGCGCCTTTGTGAGCTTTCAATTTCTCCAAGAGCGTAGAAGTCCAATCGGGTTGAAGATCTGCACTGATGATCACAGGACAAGATATATCTGGGTCTAGGAACTCATACCTGAGGTGAAGAGGCTTGAGCTCAGGAGTCAGCCACTCTGTCTGAGTCTTGATGCGGGGCGCATCAGGTAGCGTGCGGGTCGCATCAAGTGAAATGGCATCGCGTGCTGACCTATCCGACTCGCTTCCTTTGGTCTCCAGGTCCTCAGACCATGGCATGCGGGTCGCATCAGGTGGCGTGCGGGTCGCGTCCACATGCTCTTCAGGTGGAGATGCGGGTCGACTTGGCTCGATGCGACCTGGGTCCACATGTTCTTCTGTGGGTGACGCGGGTCGCGTCTTAATGATGCGGGTCGTGTCAGGTTCTTCCAGGATGTCAGCCTCCTTCAACGCGGCCCGCGTGTCAATTACGCAGCCCGCGTTCACATGTTCTTCAGCAATGACTGCCGGTCGAGTCAGGACTGCCGGTCGAGTCAGGCTAGAGTTCTCTTCTTCAGGTGGTGAAGCGGGGCGCGAGTCCCTGATGCGGCCCGCGTGCAGTGTGGTCTGGTCTGTTAGCTGGGCTGGTCCTTCGCATTCTGGCTGAGCTGGAAGAGGTTGGCGTGAGGCGACGATGTGGCTCAACTGCTCCAGCAACTTGTTTTGAGCAGCCATTTGAGTGGACATGCTCTGCAACTGTTCCCACATCATCTGGTTCATCTTCCCTTGCTCATGCATGAAGTCGATCTCAGCGGGATCAATGTACGGCTCGGGTGGATCGGATTGAAATACGTAATTGCTCGAGTTATCAAACGGTGCAGTGCCGTAGCAATAGCCATCCTGCTCCGGTTCCTCATCCCAATCAGCCAGTGGACAATACCCGTAAGAGTGTCTCCTCTCCCCACACATGACACATGGCTGTGGTTGATGGTTACTGGTTGCCTTCACGCTCATTTTGATTGAATACCTCTCTATGGCCTTCTCTAGCTCGGTAGCTTTGGCATATAGAGCTGCGATCTGATCAGCTTTGGATCGGTTGCTTCCTCCAGCTCGGGAACTGTCGCGGCCAAACCAATGTTGGTCTGTCGCCATGTTGTACATCAGATCCATGGTGTCTCGAGCTCCTCAGATGGTAATCGCCCTAAAGTTTGAAAGCCATAGTGTTCCTGAAAAAGAGGAAAGAAAGAAAGTAAAATAAAAATAAAAAATAAAAAATAAAAGATACAGATTAAAATCTAGATTAACTAGGAAAAGCAAAAATTCAGAAATGATTGGCGTCCCCGGCAACGGCGCCAAAAACTTGTTCGTGTTAAATGTGGTCGAACAAAGCTTCACTACAGCAAGCTGTAGAGTTTAAACCTTGTAAACCCTCAACTCAGATCGCAAGTGCACAATCTTGTCGTGAAGTTTAGTCGGGTATCGATCCACAGGGACGATTCACTTTCTTAATCTCTACTTTTCCTAATTAGGTACTAGAAGTGTGAAAATTGGGTGTTTGTCTATTCCTAAGTTTTTGTAACGAATGTATGAACAGGTAAACGAATGTATGAACAATGTATGAACAGAATTGAAATCAATTAAATGTTTGTGTTTTGTACTATTGTATAAAAGGGCGTTTCAGGGTTTCAGATTTCATCTTCAACTTTGCTGCTCTGGACCTGCCACGCGACCCGCATACTCTCGTATGCGACTCTTGTGACGCGACCCGCATGCTTTCGCATGCGACCCGCGTGGCCCTAAGCACTCTGGACCTTTCACGCGACTCGCAAGCTGTGGCTTGCGACCCGCGTGCTAACTCACGCGACCCGCATGGCCCCTTGAGCTGAGTCTGCACATGTCAGAAACTGGTTGATTAAGTCGTGTAAGGCTAGATTGACCGTACCTAGTGTCACTAAACCTCAACTCTCGTGTGTTGGCTTAGCAGACCTGGTTTGGAAATGCAATTTCACCTTCTTAGATTTAATCAAGCTGTTTGATCTAAACCTAAGTTCTTAGTTCTGTTTACTAAAGGTATCCACAAGCTGAGCAAGTGCAAGTGGAAATTTCACCTCTCGGCTACTATTGACCTCACCTTTAGGTTCTCAGACCTACCTCAAGTACTTAACCTAATTTGCAAGAAACATCAAGCCTTGTTACAAGAAGAAATGCCAAAGGCATTCAATAGTAGACAATCAAGAATCAAACAATTCAGATCAAGCAATCACAAATAATACAAGAATCAAAGAAACACGAAATATCAATCAGAATCAATCCATGTGCATAATCAAACAAAGTATCAGACTAAATCCAAACCCTCGAAACTACAAGTCTACTCAGACATAAGCAAAATCAAAGTAAAAGAGAGAAAGAGAATGCAAATCATGGTGAGAGATGGAGGATCGAAGAGGATCGAAGCTTCTGGCCGAATCTTCTTCTCCTGGCCGAATCCTCCCTGGCTCCAGATCGCCTCCTCTCTCTGTCGCGCTCGATCAGATCCCTTTTTGTGTGAAATGTCGGGGGTCCTTTTCTCAATTTGCGCCAGGCCTTATATAGGCATCTTAACGGGCTTTAATCGGGCCCTGGCGCAATTAACTCGACGCGGGTCGCGCGCCACCTCATGCGGGTCGCGTCGAGTGGAAGTGAGCAGTGAGGTTTGGTTCAGATTGTAGATATTCTCGTGAGCTTTCTGAAAAGTGGTCATACGCTCAAAACAGAGTTACGAGTCAAAAGTTATGACTGTTTTAAGTTCGGTGCTGAAATTTCAGGGCTTGACGCGACCCGCGTCAGGTGGGACGCGACTCGCGTGGCGAATGTCAAAACTCTGCCTGTTTTCGCCTATTTCCTGCAAAATCAACCACAAAATGCAGCAGTACCATATTCTATTGATTTTCAATATAAACAATGCAATTTAGTGGTTGAAAACATAATGTCTGGTCTGAAAATAGGTAGAAACAATAGATCAAATATGGAGATATCACCCCCCCTTAATCCAAAGTCTAGCACATTCATCATGTCTCGACACCAGTTAAACTTCTCTCGTGGGAGTGATTTGGTCAGCACATCCGCAACTTGCTGGTTCGTGTTCACATACTGCAACTCTATCATCTTTTGCTCAATCAGATCTCGTATGAAATGGAGACGAGTGTCTATGTGCTTTGTTCTGTTGTGATGCACCGGGTTGTTACTAATTGCAATTGTCGACTGATTATCACAATAGAGTATTGTTGCACCTTTCTGCTCACAATCTAACTCTTCCAATAAGCGCCTTAACCATACACCTTGGCATGCTGCTGATGTTACTGCATTGTACTCAGCTTCTGCGGTTGATAGTGCAACTGTTGACTGTTTCTTCGAATTCCAACTTATTACGCTGTTGCCAAAGAAGAACACCTGACCTGTTGTGTTTTTCCGATCATCTATGCTGCCTGCCCAGTCACTATCGCTGTAGCCTATCAAACACGGTTCATCAACACCCTTGTACCACAGACCATAGCTTGTTGTACCTGCAATGTACCTAAGAATTCGCTTTGCTGCTCCCATGTGTTGTTTAGTTGGATTCTGCATGTATCTCGCAACCATTCCAACTGCATGTGTGATGTCTGGTCTTGTGTGCGTCAAGTACAACAGACCTCCCACCAAACTCCTAAATCGAGTTGCATCTGTAGCTCCGGTTCCATCAATAGCTGTTAACTTCTCGTTTGTATTCATTGGAATTAGTACGGGATTGCAATCTTTTAATCCGAACTTTTCTACCAAGTCTCTTGCATACTTGCGTTGGGACACAAAGATTCTTCCCTTCTCTTGTTCAACCTCTAGACCTAGAAAGTAATGCATTTCTCCTAGATCGGTCATCTCAAACACACGCATCATTTGCTCTTTAAACTCCTTCACCATTGCGTCATCTGTGCCAAAATAAATCATATCATCAACATAGAGACATACCGCTATTAAACCTCCTTTTTCTTTGCGTTTGACATAGAGATTAGGCTCATTCTTGCTTCTCTCAAATCCCAATTTCTGAAAATGTGCATCAATCTTGCTGTACCATGCACGAGGAGCCTGCTTCAAACCGTATAATGCTTTGAACAAACGGTACACCCAATGTTCTTTGCCCTTCACCACAAGCCCTTCCGGTTGCTCAACATAAACCTCTTCTTTTAGTTCACCATTGAGGAATGCTGACTTCACATCAAATTGATAGATAGGTTGTCTCAATTGGGCAGCCATTGCAATCAACAACCGAACAGTTTCAAATCTAGCCACCGGGGAGAACGTCTCTTCATAGTCTATGCCTTGCTTTTGTGCATATCCTTTTGCCACTAACCTCGCTTTGTATTTTAATACACTGCCATCTGGACCAAATTTAGTCTTGTAAACCCATTTAACTCCAATTGCATTGCGATCTTTTGGTAATTCCACCAACTTCCAGGTTTGGTTTTGCTCGATTGAACTCATTTCTTCTTTCATTGCTTGCACCCATTCCTTTCTTTCTACGGCTTCTTCATAGGACAATGGATCTGCTACATACAAAACCTGAGTTGTTTCATACAATTCTTGTAAGGATCGTACCTTTCTTCCTTGTGTATCCGGATCAACCATCCGATGTGATGTGTTACTCGAGCTTGGACTGCTTTGCGGCTGCTCACTGCTGCCTTCTTCTTCTTCATCTTCTATTTCTGCTATTGGTGTGTTGTCTTCCTCCATAGACCAATTCCAACTAGCATTCTCATCGAACATGATATTTCTACCGACTATAATCTTCTTTGTCACCGGATTAAACAACCTATAACCTTTAGATTGTATGCAATACCCAATGAACACACACTTTTCAGATTTTGAGTCCAGTTTTTTTTCAGTTTTGTGTACTTATGAGAGTGTAAGCAATGCACCCAAAAACACGCAAATGCCCCATACTAGGCTTCATTTCAAACCACGCTTCAAACGGTGTTTTGTTCATCACTGCCTTGGTTGGTGACAGATTTAGAACATATACCGCTGTTGCTACTGCTTCAACCCAAAAACTATTCGGCATACCTTTAGATTTCAGCATACTTCTTGCTAGTTCTGCTACCGTGCGGTTCTTGCGTTCAGCTACACCGTTTTGCTCAGGTGTGTATGGAGTGGTCAGCTGCTGTAGCACCCCTTCTTTCTCACAAAACTGCTTAAATTCTTTTGATTGAAACTCACCACCACGATCTGATCTTAGAGCTTTCAGCCTAGCCCCTGTTTGCGTCTCTGCCATGGCTTTGAACCTTTTGAACAGCCCAAACGCTTCACTTTTATAGCTAAGGAAATAAACCCAGGTCATCCTACTATAATCATCAATAAACAGCATAAAATACTTGCTTCCTCCCATTGATTCAACCTCCATGGGTCCGCACAAATCAGTATGCACTAACTCAAGTACCTTGGTTGCACGCATCGACTGATCTTTTGGAAATGGCAGCTTCGATTGCTTGCCAAACACACATCCTTCACATAACCCGATTTCACCAATTTCAGGTAACCCATTCACCATTTTCTTTTGATTCAACAATCTCAAACCATTCATGTTTAGATGACCATACCTTAAATGCCATAACTCGCTGGAACTAATCTCCTTGGCTGCAAGTGCCTTGTCTTTCACCTTGGTTATCTCCAGAGGGAACAAGTTGTTTTGTGTCTAGCTTCTTGATTGTTGCCATCGTCTGATCCGTGGCTGCATCTACAATTCTGCAATTGTCGCCTTCAAACTTGATGGTACACCCGCTGTCCATCATCTGACCTATGCTGAGTAGGTTTTGGGACAGTTGAGGAATATAGTACACATCATGTAGCATCCGTGTATTGTGACTGCTGGTCTGCATGGCTACTCTTCCTTTTCCTTCAACATGAATCTCTTTATCGTCACCAAGCTTTACTGCCTTCTTGTATGACTCATCTAGTTCATCAAATAGATGTTTGAAACCCGTCATATGGTTTGAGCACCCGCTGTCCAAAAACCAGATTTGACTCGCATCTGATTCTTCATAGGTTTTGGCCATGAACAACTATGCCTGATTGCTCTTCTCTTCAACAAAACTTGTTTGCCCTTCTTCTCTTTTCTTCTTGTAGCAGTCGGCCTGCACATGACCGGGCTTGTGGCAGTAATAGCACTCCACGTCTTGACCTTCTTCTCTCTGTTTCTTGTAGCAATCGGCTTGCATATGCCCTTTCTTGTGACAGTAGTAGCATTCTACATCTTTCTTCGGTTGATTAGAATGCGGTTGATTGTAACTCGGCTTGCCTCTGCCTCTGCCGCCTTGACTGCCTCGACCTCTGCTGTAACCTTGGCCTCTACCTCTGCCTTGCTGTTGGCTTCTTGAGGAATCGCCCTTGGTATAGAAAGCTTTGGTGTCGTCCTTCACTTCTAATTGGTTGAGACGAACTTCATGAACCTGCAGTGATCCCATCAACTCATCAAACGTGTAGGTGGACAGATCTTTGGATTCTTCGATCGCCGCTACCACATGATCAAACTTGGTTGTCAGGCTACGCAACACCTTCATCACCACCGTCTTTTCTGGAAGATCTTCTCCACAACTTCGGATTTGGTTGACTATTGTTGTAACTTGCGTGAAGAAGGATTGAACTGACTCGCCTTGTTTCATGTTCAATGTCTCAAACTCCCGTCTCAAGCCCTGCAACTTGATGGCTACCACCTTGGAACTTCCCTGAAATGCGGTTTTCAGAGTTGTCCAGGCCTGGTTTGCTGTTTCTGCTGCTGCAATCTTCGCAAACACCGATTCGTGTACGGCTTGCTGAATGAAGAAGAGAGCCTTTGCATCTCGCTTGGCTGTGTCGATTGGTGTCGGATCAGGATTCGGTATTCCCTTGTCTGCTAGTTCCCACAAGGCATGAGATTTCAGCATAGTTCGTATCTTGATGCTCCAGAATTCATAACTCTCACCCTTGAACAAAGGTACCATCTGATTTGACATGCTAATGGTGGTGTTGTTGCCTGCGTCGGCCATGGTCGGATCTGCCTTGATCTCTCACCTTTGGCTCTGATACCAATTTTGTTGGGAGTTTTTCGGAAAAGAGAAAAAACAGAAACAGAACAACAGCAGAATTTTCTCACAACTTCATTAATTCATCAACAGAAAAACACAGTATTTAAGATGGTGCCTCTCCCTAATTTCGCACCCCACTAACTCCACTAATGCTGCTATAACCAACTATAACCAACCCACTACATGACAAACTAAATAAGAAACTACCCACTACTTCCTGCACATGTCTAAACAGAAAACTTGCTGCCTAAGTTTACAATCAGTTTTTAATTAATTCTTAACAGAAAATAAAACTGCAACAAAACCATAACTTCTAAAAACTGTATTTCTTATGCATTTTGCTGCTGACTTGGTTTATTTTCAACAAACATAACCTTCGAGAACATTATAATGAAAAATGTCAACAACCCAATAATTATCGATCAGACTTACTGTCCTGAAAACCTTTGCGATGGAGAAACGGTACGCCAAACTCGTTTATCTATTTAATGATCAATGAATGTCCGTATGAGTCTGCCTATTTACCTTATAACAAATTTGATACATGGATATAAACATGGATATGGCTCTGAATTAATGTGAGTTTTTGTATTTGTGTAATCTATCTGCAGGTTCCTTCTCGCGTGAGCATAAGTGATGTATACTTTAAGGAAATAAATGGCACATCATCGTCCCAGGTGGCCGTGACTTTAAATTGTAGTCAGGGGACTCCATGCCAGAATATACATCTAGAAGATATTCTCCTCAAATATGTCGGCGAGGAGCTGCCTACTTCTGTCTGTGCATACGCCGACACATATTTCTCCGCTCCGATGCTCCCTTTGCCGTGCAATTAGTTCGTTCAAGAAAATTCAATTATGTACTTTCAAGCTGTATTGATATCTTTATAAAGTTCAAAGCATATATTTTGGAGAAAAGGGAAGATCTTTATAACGTTCAATGTACTTAATTTCAATCATTCTGCCGCTATCACTTCCTGTAATATGTCCTTTTTTAAAAATGTTGATTTTGAAGTAGTTAATATATGCCCTTATTTATTTTTAATTAAAATTAATGAACAAACTTTCAACCTGAAGTCTTATATATAATGGGCGGGTTGAGAAGTGCGCACATGCATTATTTAAGATGTCTTTTTCAACCACAAAACCATTCGGCCCAACTTATTTATATGAATTTCTTTTTCAGGTAACAGTATAGTTGAGACGTTGGAAAGTCATGATTCCTTTTTAGGTTAGAAACAACAATAGTGTGGTTAAATGGAACCCTTGTGTTGTCCGTTACATTTCAAAAAAATTGCTCTGAGATGTAAACCATGCAAACCTCATCCTTCTATTTAAGAAATGAACTCCAAAACAGTTCTTGGTGTAATTTCTAATGTTGCTGCTACTAGATAAAGTGTCATCTCGTTCATGTGCTGAGTTAATTAAAATATTGGAGAAGACCAAATAATATTTTATTTCTCAATTCCTATTAAAACTAAACGAATTGAGCAATTAATACATCGCTAATTGATTGAGTAATGTTTTTTCTTGAGTTAATTGTTCATAATATCAAACTCTCTCGAAAGTCTCGTACATCATGTCTCTTTGTATCTAGTAGTGTTCTCTCATTCATTGAAGTTCTTCATTGATCAACTCGGTAAGTTAATTGTTAATTGTTAATTTCGATTTTAGCAATATGTTAAAGACACATTTTTCTTTATTTAGTTTTTTTCTCACTTGTACATATTCAATAGAAAGTGATTTAAGTTATTTGCATATAGATAAGACTTGATCTATCTAGAAAAGTCTTCCAGCTAGTTGATATATTTATCTGTCTAGAAGGTAATTTCCTCAATTGGCGAAATCTGGCACACTTGTGTGTATGTCTCTACATCACCAACAATATTAGATTGGTTGACCATGTATCGTTAAAGCAATCGTACGTGCTTTGTATTTATACAAAATTATGTTGGATACAAAAAATATTTTGACATTGTAAGGTTAAAATAATACCTTTTTGGTGCAGAATATATAGTTTCGTCAAACTACTATATATTTATTATTATTTGTTTGACAATTATATCTCAATAAATTATATTCTTATTTAAAGTTTGGTAGAATAGGCTATAATATTCTATATACAAAATTATAGACCAGCCAGATGAAATATGTATTACTTCTATTTCAAATTGCAACAGAAAATGAGGCTAGGATTTGTGAAGATGTTGGCACAACTAGTATTTTTTTATCCATATTCAATGTTAACGCGAGGAGGCTGGCAGCGACCTCCCCAACTATAGATGTATGTAATTATGGCCTACATGCTAATGGTGTTACCGGCGATAGCACGGTACCTTTTACATCTTATTTTTGCATTTTAATAATATTCTTGGACGTTAATCTGTGGAATTTCCTTTTATGTATTTGGTATTCCGGAGTATTTTTTAATCAAATCAACAATGTCCGTCTATATTTCTCTCAAAAAAAAATGTCCGTCTATATACATTTTAGGTGTGCTCGACCTCACTCCCATAAACATACACCAAATCTCCATTCTTTTTATTTGAACTCCTATCATAGGGGCAAAGATTAAAAAAAAATGAAACGTAAGTATTATATAGATGTATATATGCCAATTAAAAGTTACTTTGTCCAAGCATTATGTTATATCGAATTGAAATTAATACAGTTATCTTCCATTAGTTTAGTCCTCAAACTTTACATCATCCTAATTAAATATTGAAATTTGCGTTCTTTATACAATTATCTTCCAATAATTAAAGAACATTGATTATTTTAAATGTGCTAAATTTTCAAATGGTGATATATATATGAATTTTGACTTTCAAGAAAAACCGTTATTAGATTTTATAAACTCTTTTATCTATTCAATGAATCTGTTTTTTTTTTTAAGGTTGTCCGTATGAATCCACCTATTTACCTAACAAATTTTGTACATAGATAAACATCAATATGGATTTGAATTAATACAAAAATTTTGTGTTTGTGTAACTTAAGGGAAAAAATTGGCTTGTTTCTGGCGTCATCGGTCGCCGTGATTGTAAACTGTAGTTCGGAGACTTCATGCTAAAACATCAATATAGAAGATCAATTTAGAAGATATGCACCTCAATTATGTCGATGAGCAGCCACCTACTGCTATTTGCGCATACGCCGATTCACGTTTCTTTGGTGCTATGCTCCCTTTGCCCTGACACATACTGTAATTTCCACCCATGAAATTAATTCATTGTTATGCGTAATTTTGAAGATAATTATCCGTGAACTTGAATACGGCACCCATGCATGAAATTAGTTTCAAATAAGCACTATAATTTATATAACTTTTTTCATGTGGAAATTAATACCATCTAGCTATATATATATGGTAACTTATTTCACAACTACGGTGTAGCTAGCTAGGTCCTCTAGTCATATATAATACCGGTACCTTTTTTTCCAAAAAAGAAAAGCTGTATTATTACTATACAATTAACCTTTTTGTTAACAATTTTTTATAGTAGAACTCTTTGCTTGTTTATTTTACATATGTTCTCTGTGTAGCATCCTAAACTGTAGTCATAGTGCATATTCAAGTAGGGAAAAGGAAAGAGATCAGTAAATTAGAGTTCAAATTTGAGTCTCACAAAGAATAGATCTAATAGTGATATTCACTTTGATGTTTTAAAAAGTGGAAAAATATTTTAGATTTCCCTCGGACAGGTGTATAAGAAATGAATTTATATTAGTCTCACTGATTTTCAGAAAATAAATAAGAACACAAGTATTTATTATTATTTTTGTAAATATGTATATAAGTGGATGATTTTTTAAGGTTAGATGGTGATTGCCACAACAATTTCATTAAATCAAAGAAACTACTTGCTAGAAATTTTTTAGTAATCACAGGTAGGTGATAGAAGAATAGTAAAATAACAATAAAAATACTATTAAAATGCATTAAAAAATTTAC